>OY292462.1:15409314-16753518 GCA_958496255.1 Camptogramma bilineatum
AGCGAGGCTGTAGATTACTTCTTTGAACATGAGTCACGAGCGATAGCACCGCAAGCATCTGTGCAAACGTACGGCAAGGCCGCGCGAGGCCGCCTTATAATTATTGCATGGGCTACACTACAGAAAACCTCGTTAAAGACATATGTAGTTACTACATCGATGGCTTCTGTCCTTAACAGTTATCCAATTCTTCACGAAGAGTTAGAAAGTTTAGTATTAATTATGCTTCATTTAGTCAGTGAGAATCTCTTTTCCAGTAACCTCTTTTATTGGTTCATCAACATTAACTTTTCTTACTTCCCAACTTGTATCGTTCTTCGCGATACCCAAGACTGAGATTGTGTAACACAAGTTTGTCTAACCTTATAAGTTAAGGTAAACAACAGAAAATACCAATTAATGCTGAACTTATTCAGAGGTTGGAGAGATAATCCTTATCTATCGCCCACATAACGTGTTTTATATTCCAAACTATATTTTTAATCGTATGGAAGTTAGAATAAAGCTGAAATTTCTTCGTAACATGTTTTGAGTGATGTGCCGAGTTTGTATGAGTCAGAATCAACAAACACGTTTACGGGTATACGAACATATACGGAAGATCATACGTGACTTGTAAGCTGCGGCCATATTTGGTAATTTAACAGTTTTGTTATACTTATGTATGGTCTATGTTGCGGTTTTCGTGTAATTTAGTCCAGCCAAATCGAGTTTAATCATATTGCATTTTTTAAACCCGATTCGGCGATATTGCAGGCTATCTTTGAATATCTTTTAAATTATTTTTGACACTTATTTAAGTGTTTAATGGGTCTTTTTTAAGCAAATTAAAAGCGTATTTGATATTTGTGTCATCTTTACTTCTACGAATGCATTTTGTTTCTAGATTAAAAATTGAGCAGAGCTTCCTTCACTCACACACACAGCTCAACACTAATTTAAAAACAACACTAGCAGCTTGATTCCATAATAAGTGCATCATACAAAATAGCAATTTAGGGCCGTCTCGTTCAATGTCTCTTTAAAATTAGGCTCCATTCTAAAACTGGTATTTTTATCTGTAACAGATCTTGAGCCCTCAGAACATGCAGCATTGAGAAGTTCACAATGGTACATCTCAAGTAAGAACAACAATGCTCTCACCCACGCATCCACTAAATTGGCAAAACAAACGGGCCGACGCGGTATGATTTATACTATCAGGATGTAACATACTGGATAATTTGTTTACACCATCACATAACATATTCTGTTGTTCTATCGTCTGTCTAAAATACTGTCAATTATATGGGTAGTAATTATCAACATCGATTCTGAGACCTTTTTGTATCGCATTCATAAATGAATGATATCAGCTGTTTATGGAATTGAAAACATTGGACGTTTGGTACCTACCGTGAAATGAAACACGTAGAGTTCGCAAGAGAAATAATGAAGGTAATAATGAAGTATAATGAAGGTAATAAGAAGTAAGGTAATAATGATGATGGTAGTCTCTATAACCACGTATACGAGTGCTTTTCTCATTGTAGGCTCGACTGTCAACTCATAGCCCGTTTGAGACTGGTAGTAAGGGTAATAGGAATATTACAAGCGTATACATATTGTAACTGTTCGACGAAATAATATACCTAGTATAAATTACTTTTGAAAACGAGTTTAGAATTAGTAGTTTGTAGTTCACACTTCAAAGTGATAAACACAGCGTGTTAGTTTTATGCTCGCTGTTAAAATTGATAAGCAATTCACACTAGCTGTTCAAAGTGCAATGTCGTTTAGCTTTTTCTGCTTATCAAGCAAACAAGCATTCCCTTCATTTTTAATTGATAAATTCTTTATCTTTGTTGCATTGCGTTGTGCGGGGGTCGTTCAACTGTGCAGGATATAGGCATAGAGTAAAATAACAGTACTGCTGTAAAGAAGATTCACTCCGATTGAACTGTACCCTTGAATTTGTACACATTCAAAACAGCTAAATCATGACAAGCTCCGCGTTTGAATCAAGGATCTATTTCGCTGACGTACACCAGAAATTCAATAGCCAGTTCTTTAACTAAACTGACAAAAGGTAGTAAAGCTCATTTTAGATGGAGAGTCGATTTGGAGTGACACAGCACAGACGTAGGCTCGTTTCGCGTATCGCATCCGCTGAGATAGTCGACCGACTGCATTCTGTTATGTTGCTCCTGCCCGTGATTCAGATGAATCAATGTCCTATTGGTTAAAAATAAACTTATAAAAGAAAGACATGACTCAGCTTGAGCTGAGAGCTAGAGTTATACTTAGCAAGAATTCTAGTTATGTAGATGACAGCGTTCTAAAGGAATCATACCACCAACTTGTAAATTGATAATTTCACGTTCAATTATCAAAACATGTACGAGTGACGTCAGCAGCAATAGTTCTACATGCTTGCATCATCGATGATCTAACGATGTATCTAATCTCAGTGGATTTACGACGATGTTTTTATAAGGGCGAATAAACATGACAGACCTTGAGGCAGGGCCAGCTTTGACGTGGGATTTGTGGCTATTGCCACATTTTACATCGACATTACATACTTTGTGTTAATAAATAAATATTGGTGGACATTTTCACACAGTGCCATCTAAATAAATGTAAGGAGCAGATAAACTCTTCTTTCTCTCTTTGTAAATTCATCGCTTTCCTTTACAGGCTTCAGATTATTTTTTACTTTTTTACAAAAAGCAAAAATAAAATCCACTCTGCTGAATTAACCGCTCCACCTTTCCTACAATGTGCCCATCGGTAAATTACTAGTCACTTAAACTGGGAGTGCCCACAAGCCCATAAACAACGCCGATAGCACGGAGTTCTATTACTTCAGTGCCGAAGGACAGTATACAAAAAACTTGTTTATGTTTTTTCTAAGCTTTCACAAGTCGATATCAGAGTCGAATCAGACGGGTTCGGGGGACGTTGCACCTGTCTGGAGAGGGGGACCGAGCACGCAGATTACAGTAACAGTTATTATGGCCTCCTGCCGGCCACCTGTCGAAATACAAGCATTGTTGTCTCGGAAGGAAACGATTCGATTACTGTAGGAAAATCGCATAAAACGTTATCGCATTGAATTTTGAATGGCAAATTGCCGTTTCTTTACGTAAGACTTAATTGGAAAAAGGAACAAACAAAATTGAAGATACAGGAATTCAACCTAATATTAAAATTGCTTCCTCAGTCTGACTCTACCTTAGAGTAGCAGACAAACAAAATGTACGTAAGTGAAGTCACGTTTAAGAAGCGGATAGACTACCCGAAACAATTTCAAAGTGGTGCAGAATTAAATTTGAATGACTATCTCTTGACATTATCTAGCCTAGGTTCTCTAGTTGAATTCCCGTCAACTAGCGTCTCTAACACAATTAGATAGTGGTGTCGTCCGTCGGCGTCAAGTTGTCGCGTGCCAATTTTCCGGTCCGACGCGGAACCGGTCTAGCAGGCGTGCCCTTGCAAACCCTGGTGCTTTATCGAGCTGATTCCAATGCAAAGAGCTTGAGATTGATGCAATGATCCAAGCGCATTGTTGACTCAAGAAAAGATTGTCTTTCAAAGAAGAAAGAAGTACTTTCAAATAAAAGATACCGGCGGTATTCGAGCTAGATCAATAAACTGACAGAAAACTCAGCTTCATTTTGCAGTTACTTGATGAAGTTGAAGGTATATTATGAACTGCAACTATGTGTAGCAAATACTAGCATGCAAAAACCATCTGCGATGAAGTTCAACAATGTTTGCTCAAATTACCAAGAAATCGACTCCAAATTGGAGCACTTCATCAGGCCTTATTCTGAGTAGATTGCTGGCTAAAACCGACACCTACGTCACACGCCTTACAACAGTTGTTTCTCCGAAAACAGAACCGTTTCCGATAGAAGCCATCGTACGACCATGGCGTGTCGGATGCGTCACGCACTTGACACAGCTTTACCAACCACCTGCGTGATTCATTTAGAAAACGGAGAGAGCTCCTTGATTTCGACATCTATAGCATCTATTAATTGAGATGAAATTGTAATAATTCATCTCGATTATCTTCGAACACGTCATCCTTTCCGACAGAATCCAAAGATATATTGGATTCTTTGAAGAACGAATGTCTGGATTGTAAGATTTGGACTTTGCACGACAGTAGAGCTAACCTGTGATGAATATGCCACAATCTTTTAAATGGTAACTGATATACATTATAATCATAGCCACCGGCATTGTCCGGCTGACTACATAGACTTTCTTTTTGTAATTCCAAAGGTCGACGCATAAAATTCGACTATAAAATGAAGAGTCAAGCAAGACCACACATGCAGTGGCAGTTACTTTAGCAACAATGTCAAACGGTATTTGACCCAATAATGCCTAGATAAATGCATCTGTGATTTGTTGCAAATTGACACACATGCTATTGAAGGTTGCTAGAATCTCAGTCACGTACTGTGGACATTAGAATAATTACATGGTGTAAAAATGCATGTTTCAAATGCTTTTAAGCAGTTGCTGCACGTATTTGGTATCATAGTAACTTGTTATTCTAGATTCATCGTAAAAATAAAGCGCATTGGTGGCATTTGAATATTTAGAGAGCTATTTGCTAGTCAACAATAAAGTTAATTTAATACAACAGGACGTGCTATCAGAATATTTTCCTCATCAGGCTAAAACAATGAGTTGAAATCTGATTCATCTAAAATGAATTTCAGGGAAATCCTTTCTACATTTTTCTTGGTATTATTCTCAAAGTTGATTAACATAGTAACAGTTTGCGTAATTCTGCGTGTTCAGAAGTATTACTCGTATTATTATCAAGGAGAAATTCGGAAAGTTGTGTGATTCACTTATCAGGTATCCGTATATCATTTGGGTCAACATTATGAATTTAAGATCCTTTGCTTTGAGTCATCGCAAGGCCTGACTCAAAGTTATGGTTTTCAGCTTATCAGAATACCATTTTATCAGAATCAGTTAAACTGCTGCAGGACTTCCACAGTCGTGAATCAAATAATCAACTGGATCAGTGGTTTAATCTTGCGAGATTTTGTTAAAAATCTGTAATTTACAATTTTAACCCTGTTTTTGTTACTTAAATCGGGTCTTGCTAGTCCCGAACCGAGTTCTATCGTATGATTCGTCATTGTTCCATAAAAATATTTCAATAACAAATTACTCATCAATTAAATGTTTCTATTTAAAAGGCGTACCTACGTGAGCCATACATGATAATGTGCCTTGAAGCTAATTATAAATAGCACTACTGAAGATTTACCAATTTTTAAAAGCTTCAACTGGGGTCGTCCAGGCAAAGGTTTCCCGAATCAGTAACTTAGTCAATTCAGACATTATTGTTTCGATTACTTATAAGATTTAATGTTGAGATGATGACTGGTAGAGTAGAGTGAAAAGAGTCGAGGAAAATACTTGTTGTTCCGACCCCACATAAGGACATGGAGATGATAATAATGATTAGATAATAGAATATTGTATCACATATCTCCACATATAGCAACACACGTAACGTAACCTACCCCTCTCAAGAGGTCTATCTTGTACAATTTTCGAGCTATATTTGGCGCGAAACTTGCTCATTACACGTTGTAAATAGCTCATTGTTTTGGCTCCGAGTCCGTTGACCAGCAGGGTTCATTGCATTCGACCTACGGAACACCAGAGCCAAGAGCAATCAAATCAACAGTTTACGAGGCGTTAAGTAACACTTTCGGTGATTTGCTATTGATTTGTCGAGTTAATCTGCTGACGGAATACGTTGACACTTCGGTAGGATGCCAAGGATGTCTAATTTTGTGGATCAGCTGTTGCACTAAAAATACTTTGTTATTGTCTTATTTTGGTTGTAGCATTGTGTAAGTTAAAAGCATACCTATTTATACAACTACCTAAACCGGCGATTTTGTATAAAGAATGTGATAAGAATGAGGTGCTAAAGCACGCCAAAGTCAGGATCATAGCAGATTAATTTCTATCTTCCCCTACGATAAAGAAGCTAGACTTTACGATTGTTTGGTATATTATAGAATATGCGGAGTTCTCATTTAGTTTGATACAAGGTCATGGTTAGATTAATATGAAGGTTTCTTTCCTTATGCACCGGAATAATGCCTGTATGATTGATAGGGAAACTAAATACCTACCTACCCCAGAACAGTTTCTGACAAAATATCTTTGAACATCAAATGCTTTACTAACTTCAGTTCATTGACCCCCTTTATTGTTAACACCAATCGTTGTAATTAACATGTCGATGATAAAAACAGCCAAATGCTTTTATTTTTAAAAACGTTTAGTTGTTTTGTATATTTTCGCAATGTTTTAAATGAAAACATTGAACTTTTCAGCGTAAACATTGGATCTATTATTTCATGTGCCTACCTACCTCCTACCAACTAGCATAAGCATAACATAGAAACGAAAAGTATATGGATATTAAAGATCGATAACACATTTTGCGCACAAGCACTTTTCCGGTGCCAGTTATTCTATCGTTTTACTTTTAGGTAAGTCAAATTGATCAAAACATAATTGGTAATTGTTTTCATTTAACTTTTGTAAGAAAAGGCTGCGAGAAATATCTCAACGTGAAAGATCAAAACTATGATAGGACTTGGTAGAGTTATAAATTAGATTGAATATTCAAATACTAAGAAATTCGTGAGACTTTTTACAAATCACTATCAATAAACTGGATTTTTGAAATCTAACGATCTAAATCATAGGTTCTCAACGTGGGCGATAACGCCCCCCTGTGGGCGTTTGAGACTTTCAGGGGGGCAGTAGAAGACCTAGAGAAAATTGGGGGGCGTTGAGATGAAGCAGGGGGGCGATAATGTAATCTAAAATAGGCAAAAAAAACACCCTAATCCAGTGGTCGTCAAAGTGTGGACCGCGGACGGTATTGGTGCAGCCCGTGGCCAAGCAAACAATTTTGATAGATAATTAGATAATGATGATAGATAATGATGCTACCACGTTAGAGAAAATGTTATGCCGACCAAACCTAGTTGGAAAAGGGCAAGGAAATGATGATGATGAATGATACTACCTACGTTGCTACAATAATAATTATAATTGATTATAAAACTTCGAGATAGGGAAAGTCGCTTTTTTTGCTTGGTTTGGAGCTCGCTTTTCTCGCATATCGCTTCATGTGTACAATGCGAGCAAATTGAGTTATGTCTGACCACAGAATAGAAACCGACAAGCAGCGAGCCTTTCTATGAGCACCGCAAACAAAATCAAGTGTCACATGTTACATTTGTCTTAAAAAATTTGGCTCGCTGCGCTCGCATTTAACTTTATAAATCCTCATTTATAAAGTTATATTGTGAATAAAGTGAGTTAAGTCTAACCACAGAATATGAACCGATAAGCAGCGAGTTTTTCCTTTGAACACCGCAAACAAAATCAAGTGTTACATGTTGCATTTGTCTTAAAAAATTCGGCTCGCTTCGCTCACATTTAACTTCATGAGTAGGTAAAGTATATTGCGAGTAAAGAGCGTAAAGTCTAACCACAGACTAGGAACCAATAAGCAGCGATTTTTTTCTTGATCACCGCAAACAAAATCAAGTGTCACAATGTTGCATTTGTCTTAAAAAATTCGGCTCGCTTCGCTCGCATTTAAACTTCATGGGTAAGGTATATTGTTAGTAAAGTGAGTAAAGTCTAACCACAGAATAAGCACCAATAAGCAGCGAGATTTTTTTTTTATCACCGCAAACAAAATCAAGTGTCACAATGTTGCATTTGTCTTAAAAAATTCGGCTCGCTTCGCTCGCATTTAACTTCATGGGTAAGGTATATTGTGAGTAAAGTGAGTAAAGTCTAACCACAGAATAAGAACCGATAAGCATCGAGATTTTTTTTTGATCAGCGCAAACAAAATTAAATATCACAATGTTGCATTTGTGTTAAAAAATTGGGCTCGCTTCGCTCGCATTTCACTTCATAAGTGTATTGCGAGTAAAGTGAGTAAAGTCTAACCACAGAATATGAACCGATATGCTAGCTTTTCTTAGAAAACTGCAAAAAAAAATCAAATGTCACGTATTGTATTTGACTTACAAAAATTCGGCTCGCTTCGCTCGCTTGGTTTGAAGCTCAATTCACTCGCATTTTAACTTCATGAGTAGGAGTTATAATGCGAGCAAAGTGAGTTATGTCAGACCGCAGAATAGGAACTTATAAGCAGCGAGTCTTCGAGCCCCGTAAACTTATGATAAGTTTCAAGTTAGTTGGTACTTTGGATTTTAACCCCTTTAGGAATTTCGAAAAATCGTCAACTAAATAATTCAAGAATGTGCGGCCCGCAGTGATACCTCACAATGTCTACCTATTTTTTATTTTTTGGGGGGCTCTAGAAAAAAAAATATTTTCAAAGTGGGCGGTGGGGGAAATAAGGTTGAGAATCTATGATCTAAATGATTCACCGCGCGACATTTAGCACATGTAGTTTGAGTCGCGCAAAACCGGACAGATAATAGAAGCGACCGTTACGGTGACTCACACTGAGGTTAGCCTATTGTTTCCATGCGCCACTTATTACGTGTAAAAATAAAAAGTATTATTGGACTGACTGTAGAAATTAGATAAAAAGCGTAAGAAGTAACAAGACTGTCCTCAAGCATATCTTCATTCCATTCAAATACTTAGGGGATAAGGAGATGGTCTCTCTGACTCTCCCCTTAAAAGTATGCCTAAATATTTATTTGACACATGCCTGCATTATACTTGTACTCAGCGTGACAGGTTGCAAGCCCATTACACCGAAATGAAACTGATAACTGGTTTCTTAACAATGATCTCCTTCAACATTAGAGCTCGTGTTAACACACGTATTCATTTTTAGGAAAAATCAGTTGAAGCGTAGCCACTAGCCGATATTCAAAACAGCGACCTTCGGATCGGAAGTCGAAGTACTATCCCATATGGCTTTATAGTTAGCAATTCGACTGTAGTACAGTAATTGATAGTTTTGGCACAGAATAGGTTTTGGTAAAGACTAGCTTGTTTACAATGTAACTTTGTGAATGGTACTTGTAAATGTGAATAAAACTGTAAATATGACGTTGCTCCCAGGGCATGACCATAATTGTGTGTGTGTTGTGTCGGTGCTCGACAACCCGAGACGCAAGGTCCTGTCCTACAAGCCGTAACATTACGCTTCACTACTGAAGACTCATTGCAGTGAAGAAAGTGAACTTTGACCAGAACTAAAAGAAAAAAACATTTTTAGCAGGCTAAAAGGAGATGCTAATCTCTCTTCTTACCCAGATGAAAATTCTCCGGATGAATTGAATCGTTTTGGTATCTCGACCAATTTTTAAGCGAGTGATTCACGTAAATTACCATTTTGAAGACCAAATGACTCTACAACAAAGCAAAAGGTAATTCTGACTAGACAGGGAGGTTTATTAGTGGTAAATACAACAGTTAATTTTACAGCAGCAATCCAAGATTTATTCTAGCTATAAGAAATACACGACGATTCTTCATCATTAGCACTGACGAATTTTATGGCTTTGCAGCCAAAATGATACGATTCGTAAACACTACGACTATTTTACAACTAATTCCAGCGGTTATTATTAATGTGTAATAATTTTGAGGGAACACATAGCTGTCGAGATATTAGGCATTGTGCCAGGATTGTCAGACGATTCCTCCTACGTTTGTTACGTAAGCAGTAACATTTACTATTCGCTCTGAAGGTAGTAATTTCTTTGGTAGTAAAGAAATAGTAAGTAAGTTCGTATGAACAACTGTGGTGACGGACCTATATCACTAAGTAGGTATTAGGAACTTTTCTTGTAAGTCCTAAACAATGTTTTAGTAAACTAGGTGCAGCAGTTACATTTGCATGGAGTATGAGTCTCCCGGATGAAACGTGGCTTGAAAATGACATTGTGGCCTCAAACCAATCAAAAATACAATCGGATCAGGGGTTAGCTCGAAGATTTCTAAAAAATTCTTCATTTAAATACTGCTTCTTTATCTATATAGTTTTTCTTTTCAGCTGAAACGTTTGAAACTATTATAAATCATAATAAAAATCGGAAATGCCGCGTATGAATAATACTGGTCCTGCGAAGCCCGCAAGGGTTTTCCGGTGCAGCTTCATTGTTTCCCAGTTACGTCATAGGTATGGCCATTATTATCTCCATCTAGATTACAAAACATGACTGACCACAATAGGAGTCGTAATACCATGTACTAATAATAATTACCCGACCGCGTGGCCACAAGGATTGGGGTCATGGCATCGCTATTGTCTTGTGTTTCCTATTAGTGATCAATAAGAAAGTTCTGTTGAGAATTTTAAGCACTCTTTATGATCAACAAATACTTAGTATTTACAATACAAAAACCACAGATGATACGTGAAGGGTTTATTGAATACGATACGAATACAAAGATTAACCCGTCAAGGTAGTGCTGATAGGAAAATTATAAAGTTGGAAAATGAAGTGTTGGGTTGAAACTGTTGTAAGAACATTGCACAACACACAACAACTCATAAAAATCATAGTGGATCAAAGTAAAAATCAGACAATTGAGTTTAGTAGAACCAATGTTTTCTTGTCACTCTCATGCATGCCCATGCAAAGAGATGGCAACAATACTAATCAGCCGTAAACAGGAATCGTAGATGTTCATAATACTCTAAGTCACGAAACAGTAACATTAGAAAACAAAAAGAACTTTCAGCAGAGTATAGTAAGAAAGTTTGTATGCGCAATTGCCCAACTCTGGTGACGGAGTTTTTAGGCCGCCTAAAGGCGCCCGTAATGGCTTAACGACTTAAAAGCCAAGATCGACAATTTAACTTGCCCTTCGAAGCACGGAAGCGCTCAGCTCGTAATGCCACTTGAAGTCATCCATCATCCAAATTGTGGCCGCGCACAACGCTGCTTAACTTCAACAATCAATCAAGAACGTCTTAAGCAAGCTACGCCACGAGCGCTTCAAAAACTTTTTGACTGTGTTTTGATTTAGCAGACCGATACCGGACGCCCTTGGTAACCATGTTTTCAATGAATTTCACTTCCTCTCAATTACGCAAAGTAGAACAATGCAAAGAGTCGAGTGAGATAAAAAGCTAAGTGACAGTCATGACATGACACACACCCAGTATTGTCACGTAACGTTGACTTGTGATCGTGAGAAACTCCTCATGTGGAACTGAAAACCTTAATGAGGCAATTGTGGAATTAACAAATTCCGGGAATAAAGTAAGCCGAAGAACATAGACAAAACAAGGTGTAAATGTAAACCCGTCCTACATTATGATGTTGATTTTGAGTTGTTTTAAACTAATGCTTCATGCCTTGCCAAGATGATGCCAACTTGTATATTTGTTGTTTCGGATTTTACTAGACCGGCAGTTATAGCAGTTTTGGAACTAAATAATACTTTCGTAGTCTCTTTTTAGGGTTCCGTACCTTAAAAGGTAAAAAAAGGAACCCTTATAAGATCACTTTCTTGTCCGTCTGTCTGTCTGTCTGTCTGTGTGTCTGTCTGTCTGTCTGTCTGTCCGTCTGTCCGTGTGTCACCATCGATTATCTCAGGAACGGGTAGAGCTAGCAAGTTGAAATTTATACCATATACTAAGGTCTATAGTCCCTATTGTGAGTATAAAAATCGAGGTCCTGAGTCAACACTATAAAAAGATATAGGCAAATTTAGGTTTTCGCGAAAACTTGTGAGTACCAAAACTTACCTTAATTATCAACTTTTTTTATTTTTCGGAATTTTTCCTTTACTTGTGCTGGAAGACCTTGCTTGTAACCAAAATTGACAATTCTAGGTCAACCGGAAGTACCCTAGAGGTTTTGGGTCGAAAACCTAAATGGTAGTTCCCGTTGACCTAGAATAACGAAATTTGGCACAAAGCAAGGTCTTATAGCACAAATAAAGGAAAAATTCCAAAAAGTTAAAAAGTTGAAAATTAAAGGGTGTTCCCATACATACATAGTTGACGCCAATTAAAATTGTCCTCCGAGTTGTATGGGCGCTCATACAATTAAGCGGACTAGCTTAATTGGCACCATGGCTAGGTACGGAACCCTCGGCGTATGAGTTCGACTCGCACTTGACCGGTTTTTATTTATGTAGGTACCTCCAATACAAAGCAATAATTTTGTCTATCAGTATATTAAGCGTAATCGATATTCTTTGAAGCTGCCCTACTTATTAGGAATTCATTCTATTTTTATGTGAACACGTTCCATCTAATGCAAAAACATTATTTTACAAAGCAATAATAACCGCATTTGAACACACAGCAATTATCCTGTTATTCAAATCGCTCCAACACAATGACATTCGCACATTTCGTGTAGGACGTTGAACTAAATGGGCGACCTCTCGGAGTGCGAACAAGAAGTTCGATATCAGCAGATATTTGCTTAACCAATCACAGTATTTGGACAACAGCAAATATTTGTAAGGTTGAGCATTTTTAGTTTCGCGTTATCTTTGGATACTCAATGGCTTTTAATCCAGCAATTGGGTTTGGCACCTAGATGAACCATCAACATCATCCACAGCCCGACATCACCCACTACTGGGTATAGACCTCTCTTAGTTTGTGCTACCGCCGCGAGCCTGCGCAAGTCCAATCCATTGTTTGCCCACGACTTGGTTATGCCCATAGGTATCAAGGTTTCATCATCTCCCTGCTCTCATACCACTAAGTAGAGCCGGCACAACATGTTTCCTTCCTCCATTTCATTCTATAACTCGTAATCTCAGTGGTCACTCCCTTCACACACATATCTGCATTCGCACAGTCCATCCATCTACATTCATATTCATCGCTCTCCGTGTTACGTGACTCTCTTTCCTCCTCATGACATGCCCATACCATGCTAATCATTTACTCCTCACCTCAACTTATAGGTGTCAAGGTTTTGTTAAATTTTAAGTTTCGATACCATAAGTTACGTTTGGTGAGCCAAAGCGTTTATTACTGACGTAATTCAAGCTTTAATAATAACCTCTCGTTTAAGCTTCAATGAATCCCAAATTATAATTTGATTGGTAAAATATTCAACACAAATAGATAAAGATTGCAACAACCACAAATCAACGAACTATCAATGTTGATACAAACAAAATGTCTCAATGTATCAAATATATTATTAGTTCTACAACATTAGTTTTAATTAGTCCTTTGATAAACAAACTAAACTGCAGTCAGTGACCTCTTAATTAGCCCACAGATTGTTTCCTTTGAATTTATATTGTTTGGACTGGTTGTGACATATTATTCATTTTAATATTCAACCAAATGTTTCGATGTTATTTTCAGTATTTTAGCAATGGATTTTCCTGGAGTACTCGCGAATGATCATAACTGGTTGGTGGGATCAATTCTCGTTGTTCGATAAGGAATTCCATAAGATGACATCACCGCGAGAGGTCAGCGAAGAGCTCAATGAATTATTGTGTTTTCGAGTTGAAAAATATACCAGGCCTTTGCTTTTGGTGAAGTGTTTCAATATGAAAATGAAAAGTACATACATAACATATGCATGTAAGTATGTTCGTATGAGCCAGTGACTAACTCTAGTGACGCAGTTTTTATACCGCCTTAAGGCCTCCGTCATGGCTTAACGACTTAAAAGCCAACTTAACGTGCCCTCCGAAGCACTCAGCTGTTAATGCCACTTGCGGTCACCCATCCAAATTGTGACCGCGGACAATGTCGCTTAACTGCAACGATCTATCAAGAACGAATAAGAAACGCCACGAGCGCTTCTAGAATATAATACAATGATGAAAGTGGACATCATAACAAAAACTCTAGATAAGAAAAATTGGTTTGTTTTCATTTCAGAGAAGGATAACACGTTGAAAACCATTTGATCAAGCCATGAAACAGCGTACAAGACAAACCACTTAACCATTCCAAAATCAAATTAACAAAATTATTCGCGACATGTCCTACATCCGGTACCGAAACTGCCATATTGTCATTCGAAATTCGAAGAACGTGCGCGTACGCTGACCTTCGCCCGCTGAGGACTCTGTGACCAATGGGAGGAGAGGAGGCTTTTGAGGAGTCTTTAGGGTTGGCTCATGCCCCTTGACAAAACAAATATTGTATGTGCTTTCTCCAAGAAATAAGAATCTATGACAATCAACAATCAAACCATATTTTTTTGTATTTCTCAGTTATATTTACAACAAGGTCCAATCACAACAGATATCTACATGAATTTCGTGTAATTTTCACAAGCTTTGGTCATCCGCATTTGTTGCGGAAGTCCAGTCTCTTATTCATACGAAACTATTGATATTGACACAGCTCACGCCCTCAGATTATAATAACACAGAATCATCTTTTGAGGTTAGGCAAGAATAATTCAAGAATAGTAGCAGCCCTATAATCAAGCCACGAACTGAGTAAAAAAAGTTGAAACAACCAGACGTTAGGCATGTCCTTGACGCACCTTGCTACAATTCCAGTTAGATTAGACGAGCGTTTCTGTTGATCCTTATCCCTAACAACGTTAGGTTCATTTTGAAAGACCGTAAGTTTTGTGGATGTCGTACAGTACAATTCAGAATGGGTGGGAGTGCTTGTAAAATATGGTATTTGAACACCAGCTGCGACAACATCGATTGTTTGATAAACTACTCAAGGATTTGCACCTGAAAGTAGTGACGAGAATTAGTACAAAAACGAATGCCATACTACAGATAAAACATACATTCTTAATCACAATTGACCTTATCAAGTATATTATCGCATAACACGAAACAAAACGCGAATCAATAAAATGCTATTTATTATATACGACCCAAACACAACCTACAATTAAAAAATGTTTTTGCGAACAGTGCAATACAATTTCGTTGAAACAAAGAAGAAATATGTAAACTCTCGATCAGCCAAACACAATATAGACGCGTCTGTCAAAAGTACCATCAGAGATAACAAGAACCACGATGTAACCACAAAAACTATAAACAAAGAAAGCAATTTGTGTAAAACGACCAGGGACAACCTCTGACCAGTTGTGTTTCGAAACGCTAAAGCCTTCGACCAAGAGGACATTTTGAACTTTTAAATGAACGTATCTCTTTTTGTGCTATTTAAGAATATAAATTGGCAGAAAGACTACAAAAGTAAAGAAGCTTTTAATTCTAAAACCATACAATGAAAGTATATGATTTATTTGGTATAGACGAATGATTTAGTTCAATATTAAATCTAATACCACACTAATACATCGTCTTCCTTCAGTTCATGTGGTAATTTTTAATGGTGTTATAGGCAGAATGTTGATATTTAAGAATAGTGAAAGAGATTAAGATGTTTTAGCTTGACTGTGCATGTTGATTGCGTTCGCAGTAGTTAGATACCGATTTACTTTAACTTTTTTTATTATTTTGGTCGAAGAAAACGACAATTAATATTACTGGACTGGACATCCAGCAAATATCCCACCACTAAGTATATAAAACTCAATAAGCAACCACAGAGGCCGTTTAAATTAACGATTAAACTCTGAAAAGTTAAACATCTGAAAGACTTTATGTAACTTTTGCATGCAGCTACCTGAATATATTAAATATGGCAGAAAAAATCAATACGAAACCCTGTAAAAATGCATGGAGTCAATGGTAAAGTTACATTATTTTTATCAGCGTTGTATAAATATTAATATTTAGTTTTCATATCGACAATGACAGATAGTGACTCATTTTTAATGCTATTTATATATGAACGCCTATTTCTCTTATCACAAAAAGATATGAAGCAGAAAGAACATCCGTTGAGGAGACAGACAATCGAACTATCTATTGAAATCCCGACCGTTAAAGTAATAATTTTAATATCGAAAGATATAATTATAGGACGTGAAAAGAAACACCTCCGGGAGTAATATAATGGGCTATAAAATACAGAAAAACCACAGCTACCGATGTGAAACCTGCGACCCATATACCAAATGCTACGGTCAACGGTACCGAGACCGGTTCCGAGATCCGAGACACTCGCAATTGAACTCTCTGCCGATAAAAATATAACATATCGATATGGGGTTTCCATGTAAGTTTAAAAGTATTAAAATGTCGTAAAGATACAACATTGGAAAGTTTTAAAAGTATAGAACTTAAAAAGCAGAAATACCAATATCAAGAACGTTAAGAACCTTTACAACTTACTAAAATAAAAAGATATTAAAAGATCCTCAACACATTGTAGAGCTAACTTACCTGAAACAAAGAAGAAATAAGACATTTTATCGCTTAACAGTAGATGTTGAATAATTTATGTAACTCATCTTTAAAGTAATTTTATACAATTGTTGTGGTTTCCCTTCAAATGCGAAAGATAGTGACAGCTCATCGATAAGAGTGCAGTAAATGCAATAAGGATGTATCACGCGTGCCGAAGACAATGCTTGGGAAACAGTCGAGCACGTCTCAAGTGGAATAGTACTATGACAGGCAGTGACGCCATGTCTTCGCACATTCACCAGAGACAATAGAAATTATAAACAGGAAGCTGATTATGGAGAAGGTCGTGAATGATAGTGACATGGCAAGTAAAACCTTGAAATTATGAATATAAGTAGAAACCCATAAAGGATTCATTATTGTCGATTAACAAGGCGATGTAGTCAATAACAAAACAATAAGGTAAAGGAAAATTAATGACCATGGTTACGAAATTATACTCTATTGCGCAATAATTAAGATGAATTCAGAACGCAAAATTTTAATTGGTTCTTGTTAATTGGATGTTATGTACCTTCGATAAAATATAAATACAAATCGAGAATATTATGACTTAATCAAGCAATTGGAGGATTCCTATAGTGACCATTATAGTAATCAAAGTGCCGAGAAATGTCCATCCAAAATTAACGAGCGAACGAGGATCGGAGACGGAGAATACAGAATTTTAATTGATGGACAATGGTCCTCTTTCACACTGAGTCGGCATTCTCGAGTACCGTTATTGCCAGAACGATTACGGCATGGCACCTAGTAGTTACATCGTACCCGGTCCTGTCTGACCAGATGGCATTAAAGTCGACCCACTTATCGAAGGTCCACCCGACCGGACCGCCTCAACCATGTAAGGAGTTTCAGGGTTACGCAACACGAGTGATTCTGCGCCGATACTACATTGTTCCAAATTGCACATTTTTATCTCGGCAAAGATCTGGGGCGAATTTTATGAAGCTGAAGCTGGCAGCCAAATCTAGCAGCCAAACTGTGAACAAACTTGGAATGACCCATGTGTAATAATTTTTAAAAATTACTATAAATCCGATATATTTGCGCATCTCCAGCCCCACGCATATCCCCTGGGACAAAATGGACCACCCAAAAATTAAAAAAAAAAAAAGATTATTCGGAATTTTTTAAAGATTTCGCGAGAGTACCTGAGCTATAATCCGTGCTCCCTCCTGGAACATGCTTCAATATCTTCTAGACATATACTAGAAGGTCTCCCATCGTTTATAGAATTTTTCATCGTTGCGTACCATCAGGAAAATGGAAAATGTACAGATTTTCGGTTTTTTTTAAGTTTTCACGAAAAACCTGAGCTATAGTCCGTGCTCCCTCCTGGAACATGCTTCAATATCTTCTAGACATATACTAGAAGGTCTCCCATCGTTTATAGAATTTTTCATCGTTGCGTACCATCAGGAAAATAGAAAATGTACAGATTTTCGGATTTTTTTAAGTTTTCACGAAAAACCTGAGCTATAGTCCGTGCTCCCTCCTGAAACATGCTTCAATATCTTCTAGACATATACTAGAAGGTCTCCCATCGTTTATAGAATTTTTCATCGTTGCGTACCATCAGGAAAATAGAAAATGTACAGATTTTCGGATTTTTTTAAGTTTTCACGAAAAACCTGAGCTATAGTCCGTGCTCCCTCCTGAAACATGCTTCAATATCTTCTAGACATATACTAGAAGGTCTCCCATCGTTTATAGAATTTTTCATCGTTGCGTACCATCAGGAAAATAGAAAATGTACAGATTTTCAGATTTTTTTAAAGTTTTCGCGAGAGTACCTGAGCTATAGTCCGTGCTCCCTCCTGGAACATGCTTCAATATCTTCTAGACATATACTAGAAGGTCTCCCATCGTTTATAGAATTTTTCATCGTTGCGTACCATCAGGAAAATAGAAAATGTACAGATTTTCGGATTTTTTTAAGTTTTCACGAAAAACCTGAGCTATAGTCCGTGCTCCCTCCTGGAACATGCTTCAATATCTTCTAGACATATACTAGAAGGTCTCCCATCGTTTATAGAATTTTTTATCGTTGCGTACCATCAGGAAAATAGAAAATGTACAGATTTTCGGATTTTTTTAAGTTTTCACGAAAAACCTGAGCTATAGTCCGTGCTCCCTCCTGGAACATGCTTCAATATCTTCTAGACATATACTAGAAGGTCTCCCATCGTTTATAGAATTTTTCATCGTTGCGTACCATCAGGAAAATGGAAAATGTACAGATTTTCGGTTTTTTTTAAGTTTTCACGAAAAACCTGAGCTATAGTCCGTGCTCCCTCCTGGAACATGCTTCAATATCTTCTAGACATATACTAGAAGGTCTCCCATCGTTTATAGAATTTTTCTTCGTTGCGTACCATCAGGAAAATAGAAAATGTTCAGATTTTCGGATTGTTTTAAGTTTTCACGAAAAACCTGAGCTATAGTCCGTGCTCCCTCCTGAAACATGCTTCAATATCTTCTAGACATATACTAGAAGGTCTCCCATCGTTTATAGAATTTTTCATCGTTGCGTACCATCAGGAAAATAGAAAATGTACAGATTTTCAGATTTTTTTAAAGTTTTCGCGAGAGTACCTGAGCTATAGTCCGTGCTCCCTCCTGGAACATGCTTCAATATCTTCTAGACATATACTAGAAGGTCTCCCATCGTTTATAGAATTTTTCATCGTTGCGTACCATCAGGAAAATAGAAAATGTACAGATTTTCGGATTTTTTTAGGTTTTCACGAAAAACCTGAGCTATAGTCCGTGCTCCCTCCTGAAACATGCTTCAATATCTTCTAGACATATACTAGAAGGTCTCCCATCGTTTATAGAATTTTTCATCGTTGCGTACCATCAGGAAAATGGAAAATGTACAGATTTTCGTTTTTTTTAAAGTTTTCACGAAAAACCTGAGCTATAGTCCGTGCTCCCTCCTGGAACATGCTTCAATATCTTCTAGACATATACTAGAAGGTCTCCCATCGTTTATAGAATTTTTCATCGTTGCGTACCATCAGGAAAATAGAAATTGTACAGATTTTCGGATTTTTTTAAGTTTTCACGAAAAACCTGAGCTATAGTCCGTGCTCCCTCCTGGCACATGCTTCAATATCTTCTAGACATATAGCTCAGGTTTTTCGTGAAAACTTAAAAAAAAACGAAAATCTGTACATTTTCCATTTTCCTGATGGTACGCAACGATGAAAAATTCTATAAACGATGGGAGACCTTCTAGTATATGTCTAGAAGATATTGAAGCATGTTTCAGGAGGGAGCACGGACTATAGCTCAGGTTTTTCGTGAAAACTTAAAAAAATCCGAAAATCTGTACATTTTCTATTTTCCTGATGGTACGCAACGATGAAAAATTCTATAAACGATGGGAGACCTTCTAGTATATGTCTAGAAGATATTGAAGCATGTTCCAGGAGGGAGCACGGACTATAGCTCAGGTTTTTCGTGAAAACTTTAAAAAAAACGAAAATCTGTACATTTTCCTGATGGTACGCAACGATGAAAAATTCTATAAACGATGGGAGACCTTCTAGTATATGTCTAGAAGATATTGAAGCATGTTTCAGGAGGGAGCACGGACTATAGCTCAGGTTTTTCGTGAAAACTTTAAAAAATCCGAAAATCTGAACATTTTCTATTTTCCTGATGGTACGCAACGATGAAAAATTCTATAAACGATGGGAGACCTTCTAGTATATGTCTAGAAGATATTGAAGCATGTTCCAGGAGGGAGCACGGACTATATAGCTCAGGTACTCTCGCGAAAACTTTAAAAATTCCGAAAATCTGTACATTTTCTATTTTCCTGATGGTACGCAACGATGAAAAATTCTATAAACGATGGGAGACCTTCTAGTATATGTCTAGAAGATATTGAAGCATGTTCCAGGAGGGAGCACGGACTATAGCTCAGGTTTTTCGTGAAAACTTAAAAAAAACCGAAAATCTGTACATTTTCCATTTTCCTGATGGTACGCAACGATGAAAAATTCTATAAACGATGGGAGACCTTCTAGTATATGTCTAGAAGATATTGAAGCATGTTCCAGGAGGGAGCCCGGACTATAGCTCAGGTTTTTCGTGAAAACTTAAAAAAATCCGAAAATCTGTACATTTTCTATTTTCCTGATGGTACGCAACGATGAAAAATTCTATAAACGATGGGAGACCTTCTAGTATATGTCTAGAAGATATTGAAGCATGTTCCAGGAGGGAGCACGGATTATAGCTCAGGTACTCTCGCGAAAACTTTAAAAAATTCCGAAAAATCTTTTTTTTTTTTTAATTTTTGGGTGGTCCATTTTGCCCCAGGTGATATGCGTGGGGCTGGAGATGCGCAAATATATCGGATTTATAGTAATTTTTAAAGATTATTACACATGGGTCATTCCAAGTTTGTTCACAGTTTGGCTGCTAGATTTGGCTGCCAGCTTCAGCTTCATGCGAATTTTGTAAAACTGTCACCTTAAATTAAATTTATGCGTATGTCACAATCACGACATGCCCTTAGTCGTGTAAAACATGGGGTCGATTTTTAAGATAAAAATAATGAGAGAAAAGTCTGTCAGCATAAGTTTGTGATAAATGTCAAATAGTCTGCTGTGGACATTTATATTTATGAAGCGGATGGACCCAGAACATGAATATGTAAGTCTCCGAGAAGAATCGATAATGCAACTTGATTAGATCAGATCTACGAGACGAGACGACAGAGATTTGCTAATTACACGAGAATGAGTACCTACAAACAAATAGGTACATGAACATAGCATAGCTACATGCAAAGTCTAGATGGTCTAGATTTCCATTTAATTGCGCACTTTAATTAGACCTTAAAAGTATCAGTTTCAAGAATGTCACTACACAATTTTTAGAGTGGTGTCAATATCGAGATATAAGATGGTTTTAAATGGAATTAGATGGATGAAAATTCACTTATAGTTGAGAAAATCAATAAAAGTAATGTTAGAAACTAGAGGAGACTTCAGATCTCAGCTTGAGTTTTTTAAAATTGTTAAGTTTAATGTCTTGCATCTCTTTCCAACCCAACAACATCTTGGCTTTATAAATTTGGTGAAAAACATTAGTAAAGAGATTCTGTATTGCTTCTAAAGATACTCATATATCGCTACTTGATCAATTAACCTGAAAACAGTCTGACACACTATCCGTCGCATCTCCTAAGCTAATATAATTTCTAACTAGGCAGCTCCCGGCGCAGTTTCCTAACATACAATATAGCATATGGTGGTTAAAACTTTGCCTTATAAGGTGTGAGTGGAGTGCACACATGGACCGATAGCCTGAGTCGAACTGACTGATACTTCTGACGAAATCAACTCAGCACGACTTGTCTGCTATAATACGTTGCCTTAGAATATCTAATTTGAAATATAACTTCGTGGACAATATGGCGTCAGCTGCCAGTCTGGTTTATTAATATTAAATAGGCAAATTAAGTCTGGTGATTGAACACCTCCAACTTATTCAGCAAAATGTTGAATTCATATTACCATTCCATTGTTATTTCAGAATTAAATAGTTTAGGGATAATAATAATAGTATCTGTATAAATGTCACAAACAAGAAAACGTTCGTTTAATTAGGTATAGGTACTCAAGGCAAAATTGATTTAACCTAAAACTTAAAACGCATAATGAAGTCTTTGTGAGCTTGTCAAGTAATAAACGATCCTTCTTTATCGAGAATAAGAGAGCTAATAGCTTGTCGGGTGGACAGGTCAAGATTCGAACGAGCATGTGCTTTGTCTTGGAGCCCCGTGTCCCCCACCTCGACGCATCATTTCACATCATTTGCTACATTGAAATGGTCCTTCATGTCATCTGTATCCTTGTGCAATATTAATTTACAACTGCTATACGACGAGCAAACTTTATTGCTTCTTGCTTATTAAACATTTACATAATTATCTATATTGGATCTTTGCAACTTAATTCTCTGAATCTTAAAATCATGTAATACATGAATTGCAGCAATGAAACCGCATGCTTTGAGGGCAGCAGTGTCAAAATGGAACGAGATTATTGAAATTAATCGGTCAATGGATACGATAGAGCAATCATACGTTGTCAAGTTATTGGGCACCAATCAGACAATCACATTCAGAGGGAACCTTCGCAAAAGATCCAATTATTTCAAATGGCATATTGGTTCGGCGGCCTATGATGTCGTAAATTACAGACCAAGCGACAAGTTGACGAATATGGTAACAGTTTAATTTGCAGGCATGATTTATTGAATAAATAACTGATTTAAATTAAAACGCATAGTGAATTGCACAAGCTGCGTCAGTAATTTTGTTGACCCACATTTCTGGCGTGGTATGCAGATGCACCGTACCTACTCGTACCTTAAATACCTACAAGGTATTGCAATGCATCTCGTTAAGCCTTTACATAAACCTGTAATGTAATACTGGTGTATTGAGAATACTTTTGAAAGTGATATAAGACTAGTAGACGCAACATTGCAAGGGGAATGGGTTTCGAGGGTAATAATTAAAAAGAACCTGAGCTTGACCCTTTATGTGCTAAGGCTCGGGCCCTTTCAGTGTCTATAATTCAGATTTACGACTTGCCGTCTAGACAACACAAAACAGAAACCGCTACCCATAGCGTAACTAAATCGTAAGTAGGCTTTAGAACTTGGTAGACAAGAGAATGCTTGGAAAGGATCTATAAATAAGAACATTCTATTTGTTACATTGATACGCTGTTTTTCACCACGTAAGTAGTGTTACACAGAAATATTTTAAATGAACAAAATGAATTGGGAATTTTGCGAGCTGGGCGTTAACGTGGGTGCAATTTTAGGACCCAAATTATCTCGAGCACGAGCGTACACTGTTCGTCAATCATAATCACTGATGCATTTAGTCAAACTTTATGCTGGACTGGAAGATGTATTTTAGCATGATTTGCATAAGAAACACTAAACATGCGTGTTAAAAGAGAACATAAATAATACTAGTAGTTCGCCCCGAACTGAGATCTCGCGCACCGTTGTATTGATAGCCTAGATTTGGACTTGTTTCTGACTACCCCTATACCTACGTTAAGTGCTCCTTCTAGTGTTTACCACAGAATGATATCTAATGCGCTACCTCAGTATAGTAAAGATTATAGGCATGCATGCAATACATTAAGTCGTGTCGTGTTTATATTCAATAGTTGACCCCGCGAACTTCGTACCGCGCCTCAGGGAAGGCCTCTTAGTTCGAGAAATTATTAAAATAGCAGTTCAATACGAAATGTATGAGAAAATCAATTCCCTCCCCCTCCCTTCCCCCCCTCCCCCTCCCCTCACCTCCCCTTCCCTCCCTTCTCCCTCCCTCCCCCTCCCTTCCCCTCCCTTCCCCTCCCCACCCCTCCCCTCTCCTCCCCCTCCCTCTATAATTTTGATACATGCCCAGCCCACTATTTGCAGGAGTTAGCATTTGTATACGTGACAGGTTGCAAGCCCATCGCCGCTATTAGAACGTTAACTGGTTTCCTCACGATGTTTTCTTTCACCGTTTAGAGCTTGTGTTAATGCGCATTTAAATTTTTCTAATCGAAAAATCCATTGATGAGCACGGCCAGGGTTCGAACTTACGACCTATGAATCGAAAGTCGAGCACTCTTCCAATCGGCCAACACGGCTTTTATTTTCAATCTCAAGAAAAAATATCAAGTACTTAGCAACTAAAATCATTGCAAACCAAACCACAACGATGCCACACTCCTTGTCTGTTAACCAGACCTACGAATACATCGAAACTCTATGAAACGGGAGCTCTCTCCATACTTCCGTTAATTGGTTTTCATAATTTTTCTTTTTGACTGTATTTCAAAAACTATAGAACCTAGAAGAAAACTAAAAACCATTTTGGAATGTATCAGTTGAGTACTTTCATATGACACCCCACTCAATATATTTGGGTAACTTTGAAAAAAATTTACCCCCTTGGGAACCCCATATCTTTATAACCCCTTCATCGATTACGCTCATACGCTCCACAGCAAATTTCCATAGCACAACCTATTGACCTATTAAGTTTCATACAGATTGGATAAGCGGTTCGATAGTTATGCGAGAACATAAAAATGAAACATACAAACATACAAAGCAAAATCGCCTAACTTGCCACTAAGATCTTTGCTCGCTTCGCTCGCTCGATCGACAAACGGTCTTATAATATGTATACACGTGACCAAAGCGTTTTTAAATACATCCATCCATGCTATTATATGCTATATATTACAATATCGTACCTAGAAATGTTTCACGATCGAACAACAGTTTCATTCACAGGCGAGTGTCCATAATTTACACACACGTGCATTCAGAGGCGTGGATCACGTTTCCAAGAAGACCACAATCTAACAAAACAAGCATACGAGTAGTAGAGACAGGCATACGTTAAATAGTCGTGTAAAGTTGTTTATTATGACAGCAATGACATCAAAGATATTTGAATCTTAATTTAAGCTCATTGATAGAGTTTATAGCTGGTTATGCGTGGGCGAGATTTAACGAAAGATAACAGAAATTGGACGTAGTACATAGTAATGTCACTAAAAACAACACCGGCACTATTTTAAGAGATCATTACAACTCTACAAATGTTTACATTGATTTGGACACTTTCTAAGAATGTTACGCTATTGTAACTCTTTCATTCATACAAAACGTTGGCAACTGTTGGTCCTAATATAAATAGAAATAGCAAACAATAACTCGTAGATGTGTTCCAATATAACATGCGCGCGTCTTGCAAATGTTTCCAATGTAAAAACGATAGTTACATCATCTGGTCTTAATATAACCGAGTCTGGACCATCGCAAACACATATATTGCGCGTGACAGCTAATACTGGAGATTGATGTTCCTTTACATTTGGGAGTCTTTAGAATCAAAAGCTTGATTGCCTTGAGCAAATGCAGTGTCGCAATGCATTTTGTATGAGCAATGATTTAGCCTTTTTAGACATAAATGAAGTTTGTTAAAAAGATATTTCTAGCACTGAGCTCTACAACCAAAACCAGTGGTTGAGAGCTGGAACGCCTGACTAATGCGTCAAATTCTGCAGCAGTATTCGCATCCGCAATGCAGCTGACCGGCACATTAATATTTAAACGAGCTGAATGCTGCAACCGAACCATGCTCTGTCGATAAAAAATCAAGATCTACATAATTTATTTGCAACTAAAAAAAAAAATCCAATGATTATATCAGCACAATGTAGGTAAATAGGCCTTTTCCTTTAAAACCCATTGCTGATTTATAATTCCAGTATCATACACAACATACAGTAAAAAATATTGGTTCAGTAAAAACGCCATTAAAACAATAATAAAAGAAGACGCCGCCCATCAGTGTAGGGTTTCAGAACATTAGCGCCGGCAGACGACTGCCAAAACAAACCCGCCATGTTTTCACACGACAATGTATAATACTTAGTCAGTTGTGTATGAGGCCACACAAATTGAAAAAGCTTATTGAACTGAAAGTATGTATTGGCAATCATTCCTCGCAATAATCGAATTATCAAACGAAATCCCTTACTAAAAAAATTGCGGGTTTATAATGGGTTAAAAGATGAAGGACGAAAAGACGCCTAATCGCCTGAGCCAAAACGGGCTGCACAAGATGGTGAAAATAGTACCTGCCATAATAGTTTCCGAAAAGACGCAAAGAAAAATGTCATCGTAAAGGGGAAATCAAAGCAGAGACAATACAAATGCTTTGAAGAGACATATTACCTGCTACCCTTCCGTATCCATCTCAAATTCACGACAATTTCAAGCGTAACAGACCCTCTCAACCCTATCGTGAAAATAAAAATTACAGTCATATGTTCGCAACTCGCCCATTTCGCTGAAAGTTTCATATCCCAATCTCCCTACCTCCCCCAGGGGTCGTCTGGAGGGTGCGGCGAGACTGCGGAGTGCGGCACAGGTCGCATGTGCGTTGAACGAATTAAGTATACGGCTGAATTTATAAGAGGATATTAATGAAGGCTTGCCTGAAATATTTGCTGACAGATGTTTTAAAACGATTTCCCTCTGAGATAAACCAGTGATGCGACTTTTGGTGCGTATCCTAACAATGTTATTTAGTAGGTACGAGATTATGTGATATTTGAAATACTTATATACCTATGTGAAAGTATTCTAGCATTTTATCGCAATTTATCGATAAGAGAGTATTTAGATAAAGCGAGATATCGGCCATTGTTGGAGCGACAACAATCGCGGACGCGTCGCCGAGCGTAAATGGACAGTCTTGCGGTTCGCAGATGTTCTATTTTAGGTGACCCACGCGGCCGTGCCGAACGCGATTTGCATCAACTGCTGAAAGGTATTCTATTAGTTCAGATTCTCTAAACTATATTTGTGGAAGAGTTGGATGCGATCTAATCGGAACCATATTTTAAGACCAAGGTGACCTCTATGACCTGTCACTGGCAAATATCTAGAGACCACGGAAAATACATCGTTTTGGGACATAAAATCAATCAGTAAGAAAAAAGCGACCTGCACAAATTACATTTCTATGTAAATTGCAATCCTTCACCATAATTAAATAGTTGTTTCTCAAATGGAGTTTATACGGGCATTGTTTACTAAAATAGGTACTCCGCATGAAAATGGTATAGGCAGTAAACGTGACTGGCGATGGATACTATAGAGCGAGAATAAGAGGAAACAGCCTGTGGTTTTGGCAACGATACGTAAACAGAAAACGATTTTATTACATCTCGGAGGGTGTTAGAAGAAATTTATATTCGAGCTCGAATAGGAACCGTAGGTGAACGTCCTATGATAAGGACGTACCAAAGAATGGAAGGCCAGCCAAGCTTTTCAATTAAAGGAGAGACCAACAGTAAAGTTTGCCAAAGCACCAGGGTATTAGAACATCTGCGGAGGTTAAACGCAGAGTACAATAATATTCGCGTGGGCCGCCCCCCTCCCACCCCGGGTGGGGTCAACGACTGCTGCAGCCGTTTCGGCCGGCGGCGCGCCTCACCTTGACATTCATCTTGAGCACAACGCTTTAGCCAAACGTTTGAATTAACCCGAACAACTTTCGAACACCAGTCAACGGTTCACCCTTGTTGGTACCAAACGCCCACTCAAAACAGTCGCTTCGCAATTCGCACTATTGCTATGTTTGATAATCCGCTAGAGGTTTATGGCCGCCTGGTAGATTGTGCTGGCTCCGATGAAGAAATCGAAATGTATCTTCTTTTGGTGGTATTTTCATTACCTGTAGATTCGATTAGATTGTTATCTGATGAAGTCAATGAAGTCAAATCAATTAAAGCGTCTGGTGGTAAACTAAATTCATGATGTCCATTTGAATAATGAGATGATAGGTACCAAAGATCGATACACATATATCCGAAGGTTAAGTTGTAAACATGATGTGGACGGTATAACATTCCACGCGATGTGGTGTAAGTTGAGCCGCAAATCCCTCGCCAGGGGTCAACAATCTCTTGTTATAGAAATTACACATTTGCAACCTACCTCATCCGTACATGCGTCACATGCCTTCGCGCTGATTAACTGTACTGTTACCTACATTATATTTTTCTAAACGAGATATCAACCTATCGTAGGTAATCTGACCTTACAATAGACTAAATTGTTTGACGAAAACAACTAATCAGAGTCATGTTATTGACACAGGGATATTTGAAAGAGGTGCTATAAGCAACCATTGTTAGAGAATAAGGCCTGAGGTGACTCATATGGGGAAAACGTTGCAGTGCGGACCACCATGTGATGGCAACCAACCACAACTTGGAGGAAAAAGTCATAATGACCTCAATGACTTTGTTGACAGTTAATTAGTCTAAGTCAGGGGTGCCCAAACAGTCGATCGCCAGCAATACCATCAATATGAAAATTACGCGGATAATATGCAGTGCTATCCATCATCATCAAGACAAAATTTGTGATTCGAAAGTTACGATTTCTTCATTTTGATATACCTACCTATATTCAATTTAAAAGTGCAGTAAAACGAAATTAAAAAAAATGTTTTTCAGTACCTACCTTACCTACCTACATAGTATGTAGTTTAGTCGATCCTTTGCTTTCAAAATATTTTCTGGTCGATCACCGACACTATAAGTATGGGCACCCCTGGGCCTCGAGCACGAGTATGCACAAAGTCTACTATTCGATCCGTGACTGTAGTATAGTCTCTCAAATGTATTGGGATTTTAGTTCAGTCAAGTTACCACTGGAGGCGCTGCACCGGAATCCCATACATTTGAGAGACTATACTACAGTCACGGATCGAATAGTAAACTTGTGCATACTCCTGCTAAAGGCTCAGGTCTAAGTAAAGACCCAATAATTTGGAAATCAAACAAAGATTATTACTTAATCAGTTCGTTTTGGTTAGTCCTGTTGAAGACTTACGCTAATGATGTTCAGTCGATATGTTCAATACCCATGTAAGTAATCCCTGAGGTAGTGACACTCATTAATCAATGTAGTCGCCACTAATGGGCCGTGAAATCCTTAGATTTGCATGACAAAGGCAGTACCAGCGCCGTAACCCAATGCGATTGTTCGACATCGCAATTTGGTGATGCCAAACTAAGCTGGCTCAAGCTGGTTAAAGAGGCGTCACTGCGATTTTTTTCCTACTTAAGAGGCATTAGACAAAATTTTCTGATTTACGTGATGTTTTGGGGCAGGATTTTTCAATGAAAACACTGTATTTATAAAAAAATTATGGCACAGCATGAAATATCATTTCAATTTTGTACTATTAAATGAGCTACTTTTGTATTTTTATTATTTCTTTTTGATTAATCGACCTCAAACCGGCGACTGTTTTGTGAATTTTTGCTGTAAGAGGTTTAGAAATCACCATATTTACGAATCATTTTGACGTCCAAATGGTATAAAAAAATTACGATGTTTTGCTGTGATAGTCAACCAAACTATTAAATGGATCACTTTTTACTACCTTTATTTAGTTTTTGAGTAAAAAAATCTTTAACTTAGTCCAAATTTCGAGAAAACAGCCAAAGAATTGCTTTTGATTTTGGCTACTTAGAACTGACTTAGAACTCTTGTTCGTAAAATTAACAAAACAGAAATAAACTTGAGTTCAAAATCAATCCTTTTCTGAAAAAAAAAATGCAAAAAGATTAAAAAATTGGCAATGAAAAATCTTTTAAAAACACCTAAAACGCGTCGTATCTACTACCCTATCTACTCGACGCAAGCAGACCGCGCCGAGCGCTTCTAGGGGGTGGACGTATCGCTTTGCATCCCGGAGCTCGCACTGAGTCGACTCGCAAAGCACGTCGCCGGCTACGAAGAATATAGCGAAATAGGAGCGTTTGATACATTGGTTGCTAAGTTATTAATTACCTATTTTTAAATATTTTCTGCGGGGCTAAAAAGGCCGTTAAAGCAGAATAATGATCTGAATTGTTGTGTAACTAATAATGTAATAAAAGGGTGACAGCGAGCTGATCTGATGATGGAGTCAGGACCTGTTCCATGGAATTTTATGATGATATGGGTATCAAATGAAAGGGCTTGATGAGCGCAACACAATGCTGATCTGATGATGGAGTCAGGACCTGTTCCCTGGAACTTTTTAATGATATGGGTATCAAATGACAGAGCTTGATGAGCGCAACACAATGCTGATCTGATGATGGAGTCAGGACCTGTTCCCTGGAACTTTTTAATGATATGGGTATCAAATGAAAGAGCTTGATGAGCGCAACACAATGCTGATCTGATGATGGAGTCAGGACCTGTTCCATGGAACTTTTTAATGATATGGGTATCAAATGAAAGGGTTTGATGAGCGAAACACAATGCTGATCTGATGATGGAGTCAGGACCTGTTCCCTGGAACTTTTTAATGATATGGGTATCAAATGAAAGAGCTTGATGAGCGCAACACAATGCTGATCTAATGATGGAGTCAGGACCTGTTCCATGGAACTTTTTAATGATATGGGTATCAAATGAAAGGGTTTGATGAGCGAAACACAATGCTGATCTGATGATGGAGTCAGGACCTGCTCCATGGAACTTTTTAATAATATGGGTATCAAATGAAAGGGCTTGATGAGCGCAACACAATGCTGATCTGATGATGGAGTCAGGACCTGTTCCATGGAACTTTTTAATGATATGGGTATCAAATTAAAGGGCTTGACGAGCGCAACACAATGCTGATCTGATGATGGAGTCAGGACCTGTTCCCTAGAACTTTTTAATGATATGGGTATCAAATGAAAGGGCTTGATGACCGAAACACAATGCTGATCTGATGATGGAGTCAGGACCTGTTCCATCGAACTTTATAATGATATGGGTATCAAATGAAAGAGCTTGATGAACGCAACACAATGCTGATCTGATGATGGAGTCAGGACCTGTTCCATGGAACTTTTTAATGATATGGGTATCAAATGAAAGGGTTTGATGAGCGAAACACAATTCTGATCTGATGATGGAGTCAGGACCTGCTCCATGGAACTTTTTAATGATATGGGTATCAAATTAAAGGGCTTGATGAGCGCAACACAATGCTGATCTGATGATGGAGTCAGGACCTGTTCCATGGAACTTTTTAATGATATGGGTATCAAATGAAAAGGTTTGATGAGCGAAACACAATTCTGATCTGATGATGGAGTCAGGACCTGCTCCATGGAACTTTTTAATAATATGGGTATCAAATGAAAGGGCTTGATGAGCGCAACACAATGCTGATCTGATGATGGAGTCAGGACCTGTTCCATGGAACTTTTTAATGATATGGGTATCAAATGAAAGGGTTTGATGAGCGAAACACAATTCTGATCTGATGATGGAGTCAGGACCTGCTCCATGGAACTTTTTAATAATATGGGTATCAAATGAAAGGGCTTGATGAGCGCAACACAATGCTGATCTGATGATGGAGTCAGGACCTGTTCCATGGAACTTTTTAATGATATGGGTATCAAATTAAAGGGCTTGATGAGCGCAACACAATGCTGATCTGATGATGGAGTCAGGACCTGTTCCATCGAACTTTATAATGATATGGGTATCAAATGAAAGAGCTTGATGAGCGCAACACAATGCTGATCTGATGATGGAGTCAGGACCTGTTCCATGGAACTTTTTAATGATATGGGTATCAAATGAAAGGGTTTGATGAGCGAAACACAATGCTGATCTGATGATGGAGTCAGGACCTGCTCCATGGCACATTTTAATAATATGGGTATCAAATGAAAGGGTTTGATGAGCGCAACACAATGCTGATCTGATGATGGAGTCAGGACCTGTTCCATGGAACTCTTTAATGATATGGGTATCAAATTAAAGGGCTTGATGAGCGCAACACAATGCTGATCTGATAATGGAGTCAGGACCTGTTCCATGGAATTTTTTAATGATATGGGTATTAAATGAAAGGGTTTGATGAGCGAAACACAATGCTGATCTGATGATGGAGTCAGGACCTGGTTCATGGAACTTTTTAATCATATGGGTATCAAATGAAAGGGCTTGATGAGCAAAACATAATGCTGATCTGATGATGGAGTTATGACCTGTTCCATGGAACTTTTAATGATAATATGGGCATCAAATGAAAGGGCTTGATGAACAAAACACAATGCTGATCTGATGATGGAGTCAGGACCTGTTCCCTGGAACTTTACAATGATATGGGTATCAAATGAAAGGGCTTGATGAGCGAAACACAAAGCTGGGTCGGGGTTTACTTTGACTTTGATTCTTGATTTTGACTTTCACTTTGATTCTTGATTCTTGATTTTCAATTTTAGTTTCTCTATTCTCGGATCTCGGATTCTTGATTTTCGATTTTCGAGTCTCAATTCTTGATTATCGGATCTTGGATATCGGGTTCTTGATTCTTGATTTTGATTCTTGATTTTCAATTTTCGATTATCGATTCTCGGATCTTGTATCTCGGATTCTTAATTCTTGATTTTCAATTATTTAATTTTTGATTTGTGATTCTTGATTCTTGTTTCTCATTTCTCGATTCTCGGATCTCGGATTTTTATTTTGATTTTTATTTCTTGATTTTGATTTTAAAATTAAAATCAAGATTAAAAATGAAAAATCAAACATCAAAAATCGAAGTCAAAAGTAAATCCTAACCCAGCTTTGTGTTTCGCGCATAAAACCCTTTCATTTGATACCCATATCATTATAAAGTTCCATGAAACAGGTCCTGATTCCATCATCAGATCAGCATTGTGTTTTGCTCATTAAACCCTTTCATTTGATACCCATATCATTATAAAGTTCGATGGAACAGGTCCTGACTCCATCATTAGATCAGCATTGTGTTGCGCTCATCAAGTCCTTTCATTTGATACCCATATCATTAAAAAGTTCCATGAAGCAGGTCCTGACTCCATCATCAGATCAGAATTGTGTTTCGCTCATCAAACCCTTTCATTTGATACCCATATCATTGTAAAGTTCCATGGAACAGGTCCTGACTCCATCATCAGATCAGCATTGTGTTGCGCTCATCAAGCCCTTTCATTTGATACCCATATTATTAAAAAGTTCCATGGAGCAGGTCCTGACTCCATCATCAGATCAGAATTGTGTTTCGCTCATCAAACCCTTTCATTTGATACCCATATCATTAAAAAGTTCCATGGAACAGGTCCTGACTCCATCATCAGATCAGCATTGTGTTGCGTTCATCAAGCTCTTTCATTTGATACCCATATCATTATAAAGTTCGATGGAACAGGTCCTGACTCCATCATCAGATCAGCATTGTGTTTCGGTCATCAAGCCCTTTCATTTGATACCCATATCATTAAAAAGTTCTAGGGAACAGGTCCTGACTCCATCATCAGATCAGCATTGTGTTGCGCTCGTCAAGCCCTTTAATTTGATACCCATATCATTAAAAAGTTCCATGGAACAGGTCCTGACTCCATCATCAGATCAGCATTGTGTTTCGCTCATCAAACCCTTTCATTTGATACCCATATCATTAAAAAGTTCCATGGAACAGGTCCTGACTCCATCATCAGATCAGCATTGAGTTGCGCTCATCAAGCTCTTTCATTTGATAGGTACCCATATCATTAAAAAGTTCCAGGGAACAGGTCCTGACTCCATCATCAGATCAGCATTGTGTTGCGCTCATCAAGCTCTGTCATTTGATACCCATATCATTAAAAAGTTCCAGGGAACAGGTCCTGACTCCATCATCAGATCAGCATTGTGTTGCGCTCATCAAGCCCTTTCATTTGATACCCATATCATTAAAAAGTTCCATGGAACAGGTCCTGACTCCATCATCAGATCAGCATTGTGTTGCGCTCATCAAGCTCTTTCATTTGATACCCATATCATTATAAAGTTCGATGGAGCAGGTCCTGACTCCATCATCAGATCAGAATTGTGTTTCGCTCATCAAACCCTTTCATTTGATACCCATATCATTAAAAAGTTCCATGGAACAGGTCCTGACTCCATCATCAGATCAGCATTGTGTTGCGCTCATCAAGCCCTTTCATTTGATACCCATATCATTAAAAAGTTCCATGGAACAGGTCCTGGCTCCATCATCAGATCAGCATTGTGTTGCGCTCATCAAGCCCTGTCATTTGATACCCATATCATTAAAAAGTTCCATGGAACAGGTCCTGACTCCATCATCAGATCAGCATTGTGTTTCGCTCATCAAACCCTTTCATTTGATACCCATATCATTAAAAAGTTCCATGGAACAGGTCCTGACTCCATCATCAGATCAGCATTGTGTTGCGCTCATCAAGCTCTTTCATTTGATACCCATATCATTAAAAAGTTCCAGGGAACAGGTCCTGACTCCATCATCAGATCAGCATTGTGTTGCGCTCATCAAGCTCTGTCATTTGATACCCATATCATTAAAAAGTTCCAGGGAACAGGTCCTGACTCCATCATCAGATCAGCATTGTGTTGCGCTCATCAAGCCCTTTCATTTGATACCCATATCATTAAAAAGTTCCATGGAACAGGTCCTGACTCCATCATCAGATCAGCATTGTGTTGCGCTCATCAAGCTCTTTCATTTGATACCCATATCATTATAAAGTTCGATGGAGCAGGTCCTGACTCCATCATCAGATCAGAATTGTGTTTCGCTCATCAAACCCTTTCATTTGATACCCATATCATTAAAAAGTTCCATGGAACAGGTCCTGACTCCATCATCAGATCAGCATTGTGTTGCGCTCATCAAGCCCTTTCATTTGATACCCATATTATTAAAAAGTTCCATGGAGCAGGTCCTGACTCCATCATCAGATCAGAATTGTGTTTCGCTCATCAAACCCTTTCATTTGATACCCATATCATTAAAAAGTTCCATGGAACAGGTCCTGACTCCATCATCAGATCAGCATTGTGTTGCGCTCATCAAGCCCTTTCATTTGATACCCATATCATTAAAAAGTTCCATGGAGCAGGTCCTGGCTCCATCATCAGATCAGCATTGTGTTGCGCTCATCAAGCCCTGTCATTTGATACCCATATCATTAAAAAGTTCCATGGAACAGGTCCTGACTCCATCATCAGATGAGCTAGCTGTCACCATATTATTTCATTGTAGTCGGAACTTGACTGACATGCTGAGATCCAAGTTTCAACTCAATCGGACTATTTACTGAAGAGTTCTGTTGAAAAGCTCCTGACTCCATCAGATCAGCACAATATGGTTTATGGGACAAAAAAACAAACATTTATTTTTTTGTAATTATTTGTATTCAAAGTGTAACTAACCCGACTTTGTTTTGTGTTATACCTATAGGTACCTACCTAAGTACCTACCCAAAAAGTATTTTTACTATCTCAAATAAATCAATCACATGAAAATTACCAAAACCGTTTAGTCTAAGAAACGGAGCGCTGTTCATTGGGTGTTAGAATTTAGCAACTTTTGTCCCTCCGAGCGCTGATTTTGTCGAGTGCGAAATTGTATAATGGCTCTTAATTGTGGATTAACAACAGAAACGGCTGAAAATATTCGAATAATTGAAACTACAATCGCGGGGCGAACGTATTCTGATAAAACTTAAATCAGGGATAGTTTATGACCCGAGACACACCCGAGATAAGCTAAATAGCACTTACCTTGTAAGCTAAGGTAATAAACATGCTAAAACTAGTTTAAAATATTCCAAAGTGTGAGAAGATATTTTGTACCCAAACTAACACCAAATTCGACTAGTTTTCATCCGGGATCCTCGAACATTGCGAACGGAAACTAACAAACCATAAACTATACGAAACAAATTAAACAAATTTAATATGATACCTTTCGAAACCCATAACTTTAATCCAACCAGTTAAACGGGTACGCTGAGACAAGGTCATTTGTGTCAGCATCCAAAATAAAACAAATGGATAGAAAACGCGAACGTAGATTAGAAAACAGTTAGTTTATGATTCGGTTTAAGTTTGAGGAGGCACATCCCATTAAGAGCCTTCAAGTTTCTGATGAAATTAGTAGATGATCCTAATTGCCAAACATGCGGTGTGAAAGAGGATGTATATCACCTTCTTACGGAGTGTGCTCGGACCGCCACTATGAGAAAAGATTTTAATGAATCAATAAATGTAAACTGGTTGGACGTAGGCTTGTTTCAGGACATTCTAGCGGAGCCGACCTCGGACACCGCTAGAATGCTCTACGAGTCTATAAGCCGGCTAGTCGATGAATAGTATAAAATAAAGTAGAAGACTTTATGGAACTGGCATAGTCGGACACCGACAAAAGTTCCTTAAAAAAAATAGATAAAAAAAAAAAAAAAAGTTTGAGGAAAGGATATCCCAGGACTGTTTTGGTCGAAATTTTGAATTTAGGATTGGATTGGGCGTGAGACGTCCGCGTGCGGTTAAGAGGTAAAGAAAATTGTGATCTTCAGGATCATCTTACTAGATAAGCAATGTTTGTTATCAGCCAGCTAAACTTGCTACTTGACAAGTAATAACTACACAGCCTCTTTTAACTAGCTAATGACATTATACAGAGTCAGGAGGCAATCTTTGCCTACACTTAACGGGACACTATAGTGCCTGGGACAATGTTTAGATAGAGTAGGCTTGCCCAGCACCTAAATCATCCTCTGAGCTTAAACTCGAGGTGAAAAAAAAAGACATGACGGAGGCCTTTAGGCGGCCTAAAAACTCCGTCACCAGAGTTGGCCACTTACTCATACGAACTTACTTTCTAACTCGAGGTACTATTTCTACTATTTCACTTGGCCATGACAGGGCTATAATAAAAAAGATAAATGTTAAATAAACCCCAATTTTATATTTTTAGGTATGAATATTTATCAGATAAGATACGCCGTTTCCATTGAAAATTGTGATCTTGACTATTCTGTGACTGTACAATTATTTTGTCGTGGCTACTAAGAATTATCGATCGAGCGAGCGAAGCGAGCGAAGATCTTAGTGGTAAGTTGGGCGATTTTGCTTTGTATGTTTGTATGTTTGTATGTTTGTATGTTTCACGAATTGTTGTTCGAGCATAACTGTCGAACCGTTCATCCAATCTGCATGAAACTTGGTAGGTCAATAGGTTGTGGTAAGGAAATTTACGGTGGAGCATATGAGCTTAATCGATGAAGGGGTTGTGAAGATATTGGGTTCCCAAGGGGGTAAAAAATTATGAAAGTTACACAAATATATTGAGTGGGGTGTCATACGAAAGGGCTTATTTTGTACATTCCAAAATGGTTTTTATTTTTAATCTAGGATGTATAGTTTTTGAAATACGACCAAAGACCAAAATGTAAAAAACCAGAGCTGCAAGAGCTCCCGTTTCATAGAGTTTCGATGTCTTCGTAGCTCATTGACTGGTCGGTCTTAAAAAGAGAGTGGCATCGTTGCGGTTTGGTTTGCAATGATTTTAGATGCTACTTGATTTATTTTCATGATAAAAAAAATTTTGATAAAAATGAAAATAATTGGGGTAAAAAAAGTTAAGTAAACAAATATATTGAGTGCGGTGTCAAATGAAAGGTCTTTATTTGTACATTCTAAAATAGTTATTATTTTTATTCTAGGACGTATACTTTTAAAAATACGACGAGAATTCATAAATATGAAATAAATGAAAAATTAGACACGACATTATGTATTGCATGCATGCTAGTATTTTTTACCATGAAGAGCTAGCGCAATAGGCATACCCGGCAGTAGTAGCACTTGAAATTATAGGGGTAGTCAGAAGAAAGTCCAAATGTTGGCCATCTACGGTGCGCGAGATCTCAGTTCGGGGCGAACTACTAGTTTATATAATTTGTTGTTGAAATATTGAGATAATTTGGCTCAATCTTTGAGATAGAAAGGAATTATCGATCGAGCGAGCGAAGCGAGCGAAGATCTTAGTGGTAAGTTGGGCGATTTTGCTTTGTATGTTTGTATGTTTGTATGTTTCACGAATTGTTGTTCGAGCATAACTGTCGAACCGTTCATCCAATCTGCATGAAACTTGGTAGGTCAATAGGTTGTGGTAAGGAAATTTACGGTGGAGCATATGAGCTTAATCGATGAAGGGGTTGTGAAGATATTGGGTTCCCAAGGGGGTAAAAAATTATGAAAGTTACACAAATATATTGAGTGGGGTGTCATACGAAAGGGCTTATTTTGTACATTCCAAAATGGTTTTTATTTTTAATCTAGGATGTATAGTTTTTGAAATACGACCAAAGACCAAAAACTACGAAACCAGAGCTGCAAGAGCTCCCGTTTCATAGAGTTTCGATGTCTTCGTAGCTCATTGACTGGTCGGTCTTAAAAAGAGAGTGGCATCGTTGCGGTTTGGTTTGCAATGATTTTAGATGCTACTTGATTTATTTTCATGATAAAAAAAAATTTGATAAAAAATGAAAATAATTGGGGTAAAAAAAGTTAAGTAAACAAATATATTGAGTGCGGTGTCAAATGAAAGGTCTTTATTTGTACATTCTAAAATAGTTATTATTTTTATTCTAGGACGTATACCTACTTTTAAAAATACGACGAGAATTCATAAATATGAAATAAATGAAAAATTAGACACGACATTATGTATTGCATGCATGCTAGTATTTTTTACCATGAAGAGCTAGCGCAATAGGCATACCCGGCACTAGTAGCACTTGAAATTATAGGGGTAGTCAGAAGAAAGTCCAAATGTTGGCCATCTACGGTGCGCGAGATCTCAGTTCGGGGCGGACTACTAGTTAGAATTAGAATAATTTAATTACCTACATGGTAAATTCATACTTTCTTAGAACTACCTACTACGTACCTAGTGATGAGGCATTGTTATAGGTTTTTCAATTTAACAGAGTAGGTTGTAAGTACCTATCTTACATTGCAATATTAAAATATAGGGATCTGCCTATTACTATATTGTGATACTAACTTCCGCCCGCGGCTTCGCTCGCGTAGTACCAGCTAAAAAGTATTTGTTCATTGTCATAAGCAATAATTACTCTATAAATTAGGTATATAATTGTTCTCTAGCTCGCCTGCAAAGCCAACTAGTCATTGCAAGCCATATAAGTCCCCTTAAATTAGGACTCATGGCTTTGAAAGGCAGTGCTTGTGTTAAATGTAGCTTGTCATATAAACTTTGACATATTAGGAGCTCTACACAACTAGACTAGCCAGTGTATGAATAGTGAACAGATTTAAGTGTAATTGTTATGAGTTTACTCATTTGGTCTTGATATAAAATGAAGACTAGGTTTATATTTAAGAAGGTTTAAACCAGATATTAAAACAAAATAAGGAATGAAAAATAAGTTAAGGTTTTTTTAATCATGGACTATGCTGATTCGTGGCTTACTTCTAAACTCCTTTCGATTTGTCATTTTGTGCAATTACTTACAAGCTTTTATATTGATAAGCAATGTTAAGCTTTACATGTGTTTGTTTGAGTGGATTCTTAACTTCAACCAATAGTTTTAAACCAGGACTATTTTAAATCTTTATTTTATAAATCTTATTAAGTTTATCTGACAGAGACAATAGCAAAGATAGTTTGTGAATTAATAATGTCAACCAAGCAGTCACATTATTTCTGACTATGTGTATCTTTATCCTCACCGAATGCCTTCAAACTATTTATTGTAGATAACATTGAAATGTTGTCTTTATTTGTAACTTTTACTAAACATATAAGTTATGAGTATCCTTTTGACACAAATACATTTAGGTACATTAGTTATTGTTTTCTAGTTCTAGTATGAAGAAAACTTTAATTTTATAGAGGTTTTATCAGATAAGATTGTTCCAGCGAGTATTGCCAAACTTTACTCTGAATGTCAGGGTACACATCAACCTCTTATCTACTACTAGCAGCACCCTCACGGCGTTGCCTCCGTAGTGATACTCTATTATGCTGATGATGATGAGGAAAAGTAGCCTATAACATTCCTCAAGAGTTTAGCTATCGAATGCAAAAAGAATTTTTCAAATCTGACTGGTAGTTCCTGAGTTTAGCATGTTCAAACAAACAAACTCTTCCGCTTTATACAATGAAAGTCAATAAAATCAAGAAATACAATACTCACATAAATGAGCCCCGAGTAGTATCTGTCCTTGATGTTGTGCAGCACAGACGCCTCATTCAGACAAGTCAGCTCGGCCATGTCCTCCACTTTATCAAACTTTGGTGGATTCATCTTCTGGATATCATCAATGGGGACCAGGATCCGCTTGCCGGACTCGGCGATCTCAACCTCCACCTCATCTCCTCGCTCTCCCTTGATCCCGGCTGCCACGAAGCCCTGGTTCTCGTGAGGGACCCACACCAGGCGCTTCTGCGACCACTCCGCCTGCGTGGCCGGGTCGTTGAAGCTGTTCCGGTCCACCGAGAGGTACCGGAGCTCCGGGTCGTTCCTGTCCATGTCCACCATCGCGCCGCCCGATCACGCCGCGCGCCCTGAACTGCTATAACTCGACACCGCCACTGGACAACACATTAAACGGTCGCGGCGACCGACACTGCACCTCACAACACGCTTCTATCTACACCTCGCTGTTGATGTTCTTTAGTTACGCGGGTGCCGTGACTCCGTGACCGCGCACGGCGCTGACTCGTATAAAATGACGAAAGCGACTGACGGAACGCCGAGCCGACGGTTACGTACGGGTTGGAGGGGTGGACCGGTCGACGCCCGAATTCACGTTGAACTTTGCCGAATTTCGTGCGTAAATTACTATATTACAAGAACCTCTGAAGTTATAAAAGAAGATGTTGGAATATTTATCACGCACATGGCATGTTCTTATTGCCAGTAAACGACGAATATGCACTTTATTTGTAGAATTACAACTAAAATAATCCCACGACGACTCGCCGACACTTCTTTCTTGTCGTTTGATTTTTGAGGTTTGATTTCACTTACACCATTTCAAACATGATTTCATTAATTGAGCTTTGCCTGTTGGTTAATTTTTATAGCTCACGATAACGAATCCTATCTACACCAATGAGAGAGCCGTTACGAACACAGCTGTCATGTCGGCAAGTTCGTAATAGGAAACAGACTGTAGTGTAGCCTCGTTCAAAACATGTGTTTGTATTGTAAGGTAGAGTTCAATGGTAATTTATTTAAAAAAAAAAGGGACTGATATACTATTTCCAGCTATTTCCGAACGATTACTGTAAATGTCAATTTTGGCAGTGACTGGCTAACTGATGATTGACAAGTGACCCTTTTTTGTCTTCTAAATAGCTATGGACATTGCATTGCAATGATGTGATGCTATTTGCAGTCAGCCTTATAATCTCAGATAGGAGAGGAAGGAAAGTTTCCCAGCCGGACTAAAAAGTACGACCATTATCCAACCAATTAATATATTAAGAGACCCTATACAGATAATTCAAACCAGGCGAATTAGCGGTCTCTTCAATAATTTATCTTACACAGATTTGCTGAGATCAACAAAGGGTTCAAGGTCATTGGTGATTAGGGTCAAAAATATTCAGTTCAATTCGTTACAAGATAAAGTTGCTTGTGAAATAAAGTGGAATTATCTTATAACCAACATCTCGCTCGCAGATGATTATTACTTTTCGAACGGCGCTGATAGCGACGGTTCATAAGTTTGGTAACCTAACTTTTGTTTTTAGTAGGTTCTCTCAGCAATGGCTTTTATAGTGGATATGAGGTCTGATACGGTGACGAAGCCCACGGAAGCCATGAAGCATGCCATCGTGAACTCAGCACTGGGAGATGATGTCTTCGGAGAGGACCCTACTGTCAATGCCTTGGAAAGTAAAGTGGCCACTCTCCTGGGCAAACAGGCAGCTCTTTTTGTGCCTTCCTGTACTATGGCTAACTTAATTGCGGGTATGTATTTGCCTTACTATAATTTTAAGTTGTACATACATGGTACATAAACCTGTTTGTTATGTTACGTCACTAACAAACTGACTCTGTAATTGATTGTTACATTACATCATCCATCTCAGTTTGATTCAACCAAATGATTGGCTACTTCCTTCCATACAGCTCATCTTAGGATTCATTGAATCTTTTCTTTAACAACATGTTATTGTGTAAAAAAAACAGGTTATTATAGGTGGGGGGCAGAGAGGGCCAGAGGTAATGTAACTTTTTTATTTCAGTTATGGTACACTGCAATAAGAGAGGAGCTGAGGCCATTGTGGGCCACCAGTCACATATCTTTAAGTATGAACAAGGTACTTCACAATTTTACTTAAACTTTTAATTTTTTGAAAATTTTCAAATATCTAGTACTCCTCTGCTAATCTATACCAAAAAAATTTAGTCAAAAAGCCACCCAACCACCCACTTTCCACAGGCTAGCCCAAGAATATAATATAAGGCCTAGCCTTACTATGCCAGGCTAGTCAGGGAAAATCCTTTTGATGTAAAGGTTGTAGGTTGGATCGGAGTGTTAGAGAATGCCACAGACTAAAGTCTGGTCATGATGCAGGAAAAATTTCGCGAGGAAGAGTTTGTTTGTTTGAACGCGCTAATCTCGGGAACTACCAGTCGGATTTCAAAAATTATTTCTGAACTTGATAGCTTAAGTCTTGAGAAAAGTTATAGGTTACTTTTCATTATCATCATCATTACCAAATACCGTCACTACGGGGGCAACGCTGCGAGAGTTTAAAATACTACTCTCCTTTCAGGCGGTGCATCAGCATTAGGCAGCGTCCTGCTCTCAACCATACAGAATGATAAGGACGGCATGTTCGATCTGAAAGAGTTGGAGAAGAAAATTCGCGGCTCAGATATCCACGAGCCAATCACAAGCATGGTGGCTGTAGAGAACACGCATAACGTTTGTGGAGGAAAGGTGAGACTTAATGATTTAATTATACACCTATACAAGCAGCGCCCTCGCGGCGTTGCCCCCGTGGTAATGGTAAATGGTGATGATGATGATGATGAAAAGAAGCCTAAAACCTTCCTCAAGACTTTAGCTAACAAATACTTACAGAAATAATTTTTCAAATCTGACTGCGAGTTCCTGAGATTAGCGCGTTTAAGGTACTAGCAGCGGCCTCACGGCGTTACCCCGAAGTGATGGTTATGATAAAAAGTAGTACATTACTCAAGACTTAGCTATCAAATACAAAAATATTTTTTCAAAACTGACTGCTAGTTCCTGAGATTAGCGCGTACCATGGACGTATATAAGGGGGGGGTTTAGGGGGTCCGGACCCCCCCCTTAGCCCATTAAGTTCGGAGGAAACCTAGTCAATTTTTGTATTTTGGAACCCTTGGACCCCCCCTTAACAAAGATCTTTGTATATTATTGGAACCTTTGGACCCCCCCCCCCTTAACAAAGCTATAGCTACGCCCCGGGCGCGTACAAACAAACAAACTCTTTTGATTAAGATATAGATAGGCAGATATAGATATTTGTAATATACAGGCAGCTCTCAGAGCTGATGCGTGTATATCCTATTTCTTGTTAGTGCACTTTAAATATTTGTCCAGTCTGTTTTTGAAAGCGTTCACTGAAGGGGCACTGATCACTGAGTCTGGTAACCAATATCAGCTCCTATCATGTCTGTGTTCCAGGTGATCCCACTTAAGTTCCTGGACGAGCTCGGAGCCCTATGTAGGAAGCATTCTCTCCCGCTCCACATGGACGGGGCAAGGTTGTTCAACGCATGTGCCTACCTCAACGAAGCTCCGAGCAGGGTGGTCCGGGACTGTGATAGCGTGGCCGTCTGCTTCAGCAAGGGACTGAGCTGTCCTGTTGGCTCTACGGTTGTCGGCTCCTATCATTTTATACAGCAGTAAGGTTATATTTTTTTAATTTTATTTTTTTATTTATTGGAGATCCAACAGCTTTCTTACACTAGGAAATAACAGCGAATTAGCTATAGGAAGCCAATTAAAGGTTCTCGCGACTATACTATAGACTAGCGATAACAGTGAAAACTATGAAGCTATACAACATAAATAAAAAGATGAGTACATAGGTGAGTTATGTACTTACGTACAATTTTATAGTGTTAAACCACACTTAGGTTTTTTTCATTTCATTGATCATGTTTTCAAATGTTTTTATTTAATTGATAATGATATTTAGTCAATAAATATGAACTCATCAAGATTTTCGACATGACGGTTAAGGATTCCGTGGCCGAGTTGGTAAAGGCACTTTGTATTTGTATACTTTCAACTTTGTGAATATCTGTCGAGGATCTTCGGAGTTATGAACAGAAATGCACCTCGAGATTGCAGAAAATTCCACAGCTTATAACATTGAAATCGGTTTAAAAATTTTCAGTTTAGCCACTTGTAAACAACCAGTTTCAATTTCTTCTTTTGTGTAGGGCTCGTCGCGTGCGCAAGGCTCTGGGCGGCGGGTTGCGTCAGGCGGGGGTGTTGGCGGCCGCGGCACTGGTCGCGTTGGACGATGTGCGGCCTCTCCTGCTTCTCGATCACAAGCGAGCCATGCGGCTGGCACTAGGTATGTTAACGTATATCAGGACATAAATGTTTAAGGCACTTTTCATCAAAAAAATAAAATTTTGCTAGAGGGATTAAAATAACAATTTACGCTAATAATATACCAATAAGTAAAGCGGAAGAGTTAATTTGTTTGAACGCGCTAATCATAGGAACTACCTAACAGTTCGATTTGAAAAATTATTTCTGCATTTGATAGCTAAACTCTTGAGGAAGGTTTATAGGCTATACTTTTTATATAATTTATACTTACCTACTTATTTATCACAATATTTTGTAATATTTTGTGTGTCAGGACCGTATCAAATGGAGATCTGTGGTCTCTGCCTACCTCTATAAAGGAAACTGAGCGTGATTTTACGAATATTTTGCACATTCCAGTGATCCAAGGACTGCTGTCGAAGACGTTCTCAGTGGAGGTGGAGAAGCAGCACACCAACATGGTGTTTGTACACATCAGTGCGGACAGCGCGCTCACGGCGCACGACGTGGTCGCGCGACTTGCGCAAGTCAGCCGCGCAGAGACGCAGGTCAGTTAATACTACAAACTTATACCCGAATACTTAAACGCTTAAATATTTGAGATGTACTTATCTATTCGAGACTTTCTTAGGCGCGGGCCATACAGAAAAGACGTAAGACGCAGACGGGGCGCAGACATTTGTCTCTTCCGCGTCCCTTCATAGAAAATGTCGCGACGCAAAACATACAGAAGAGACGGGGCGCCCCGTCTCTTCTGTATGTTTTGCGTCTTACGTCTTTTCTGTGTCCAGCGCCTAACTCTTCAGAATCGTATACAAAAATGACAATTAATGACAATGATAAGCACCACTTAAACTTCAGCATTTCAGTATTAAGTTCATTCAGTGTAAGTCTGGTGTCGTTGCAGGAAGAATTTCGTTATCTGCTATTTACCTACCTGTCTCTGTTCGATGTGTACTAAACTGTCATTTAATAAATCACCAATTATTTTGTACAGGGTGACTGCAAGACTGAAAACGACGAGGGTGTCATAGTAAAGGCTCTAGAGGTCGGACAGGCAGACAAATCCATCCGTTTAGTGTTGCATCGCGACATCGGAGACCAAGAGCTCTGGCTCGCTATTATGAAGATCACATACGTCTTTAAAGAATTGGACGCTACTGTATAGAACATAAGTTCTCAACGTGGGCGATGACGCCCCCTTGTGGGCGTTTGAGACTTTCAGGGGGAACTCTAGAAAAAGTTATATTCTCAAAGTGGGCGGTGGGCAAAAGGTTGAGGAACTATGGTATAGACACAAAGTGATAAGTTATGCAATGAATTTAGCCAGAATTTTAGGATAATCGTAGGACATTCAACGCAGGAATATTATTCTTATGAATAAGTTATTATGAGCTAGTGGCCAACTCTGGTGACGGAGTTTTTAGGCCTCATGGCGTATCTGACGATACATTATTTGATATGGAGTTATATCGATAAGAAAGAAGAATGTAGAAATAAAACAGTGAAGTGCGCTACAAATGTATTTACTACTTTTACAAATAGTAAGGTGCTTAACCAAGCCTCGGTGATAAGCTTAGGTAAAATGAAGTTTAAGTTTTACAAAGTTTATAAACTGTTTACATATTTCTAGTTAAGTTTTATGAAAGACATTTTGATATTTGAATATAATTTAATAAGATAAAAATAATAGTTTTATTTTAGCCTTACACAGATAACATTTTAATATCATAGACTAAACTAGTAGTTCGCCCCGAACTGAGATCTCGCGCACCGTTGTATTGATAGCCTAGATTTGGACTTGTTTCTGACTACCCCTATACCTACGTTAAGTGCTCCTTCTAGTGTTTACTACAGAATGATATCTAATGCGCTACCTCAGTATGGTAAAGATTATAGGCATGCAGGCGTGTCGTGTTTATATTCAATAGTTAACACCGCGAACTTCGTACCGCGCCTCAGGGAAGGCCTCTTAGTTCGAGAAATTATTAAAATAGCAGTTCAATACGAAATGTATGAGAAAATCCATTCCCTCCCCCTCCCTACCCTCCCCCTCCCCTACCCCTCCCCCACCCCCTCCCCTACCCCTCCCCCTCCCTTCCCCCTCCCCCTCCCCCTACCCATCCCCCTACCCGTCCCCTCCCCCTCCCCTCCCCTCCGCTCTTCTCCCCTCCCCTCCCCCTCCCCCTACCCTCCCCCTCCCTCTATAATTTTGGTACATGCCCAGCCCACTATTTGCAGGAGTTAGCATTTGCATACGTGACAGGTTGCAAGCCCATCGCCGCTATTAGAACGTTAATTGGTTTCCTCACGATGTTTTCTTTCACCGTTTAGAGCTCGTGTTAATGCGCATTTAAATTTTTCTAATCGAAAAATCCATTGATGAGCACGGCCAGGGTTCGAACTTACGACCTATGAATCGAAAGTCGAGCACTCTTCCAATCGGCCAACACGGCTTTTATTTTCAATCTCAAGAAAAAATATCAAGTAGCAACTAAAATCATTGCAAACCAAACCACAACGATGCCACACTCCTTGTCTGTTAACCAGACCTACGAATACATTGAAACTCTATGAAACGGGAGCTCTCTCCATACTTCCGTTAATTGGTTTCCATAATTTTTATTTTTGACTGTATTTCAAAAACTATAGAACCTAGAAGAAAACTAAAAACCATTTTGGAATGTATAAGTTGAGTACTTTCATATGACACCCCACTCAATATATTTGGGTAACTTTGAAAAAAAATTACCCCCTTAGAAACCCCATATCTTTACAACCCCTTCATCGATTACGCTCATACGCTCCACAGCAAATTTCCATAGCACAACCTATTGACCTATCAAGTTTCATACAGATTGGATAAGCGGTTCGATAGTTATGCGAGAACATAAAAATGAAACATACAAACATACAAACATACAAAGCAAAATCGCCTAACTTGCCACTAAGATCTTCGCTCGCTTCGCTCGCTCGATCGATTATCTCAAGTCCAATAAGGCTAAGTTCAGATGAACGCGCGGCGACGCGCGGTTGGCTCTGCGCGCGGTATAAGATTGTAACAAATCAATGTTGTTGTGTACATGACCGCGCGTCACCGCGCGTATGATAATGTTACAATCTTACACCGCGCGCAGAGCCAACCGCGCGTCGCCGCGCGTTCATCTGAACTTAGCCTAAAAGCTCGCGCACATTATAACGGGCTGCACCGCACCGCACCGCATAACAAAAATTACTCGTATATTTTATTTGAACTACAGGCGGGCCGCACCGAGCCGTTATGCCCGGGTTACACGAGGCTAGTTTTTCAAGCTAGGATAGCAAGCTAGTGTTAGTAAGCTAGCAAGCTAGTACTTCTAGCTTCGTGTAGACACAACTAGCTTCATGTGTCTACACGAAGCTAGAAGTACTAGCTTGCTAGCTTACTAACACTAGCTTGCTATCCTAGCTTGAAAAACTAGCCTCGTGTAACCCGGGCATTATTCATAGAAAAATGTGGCGCGCTGCGGCCCGTCGCGGCTATAGTATGCGCGAGCCTTAAGCCGACAATACACCATGCTGAATTCCGTTAAGGGGCAGTGGTCCAACTGCTGTGTCCAATTAGTTGGACTACGGGCCTTTACTATGGGTCGTGGTCCAACTATCTTTGCAGTTGGACCACGGCACCATAGTAGAGTTCCCAGGTCCAATTAAAACAATTTCAAAGAATTCAGTGCACTAACTGTTTGTTCATTCATAAATTAGTGCTCTGTCTCGCTCTTTCGCCTAAGAATTGTCTATTGTGTATCCTTATTTTACCGATGCTAGTTAGCCTCAGTAAAAGTAGGATGCACAATACGCAATTCTCAGGCCAAAGAGCGAGACAGAGCACTAATTTATGAATAAACAAGCAGTTAGCGCACTGAATTCAGCATCGTCTAATGTCACCTTAACACTACGACGTATGTATTTATTTTTTTATTAGGATTAATAGAACCACTACTTTACAGTCAGCAACAGAATTTTGATGAATATTTTCTCCTTGAAATATGACTATCAAACAAATTATAATAACTAAAATTAAAAAACTTTGGAAATGGTTTTGACATAATTTTGACTAAGATTTAAGATTCGTGCAAGCCCAAAATATCACACGCTGACTCATGCAAATTCTGAATGTCAATAAAACAAGTTTTACACTTGAGTTTAATTAAAAACATAAGTAAACATCTCCTTTATAAGAGGGTGTATCAACTTCCTTAATTTTAAACCCGGCACGCTCACCATTTCACCATTTCTTAATCTATAAATGACTTAATTAAGTAAGCATCTTCAAAACCTTTCATAATATGAATATGGTTTTAAAAATGCAATGGATAATAATAATTTAATAAATTATATCAAACTAGCCTAAAATCTATACACTATCTGAATCTGAATTTCGCTACAATAGTTTTATGGACTATATGAAACGATTTTTTTTTAAAATCTAATCTACCTACTTTTTTATACGAATTCAAGTTTACGTTCAATAATGATTAATAAGTGTATTATTTTGTTTAAATAGGAGCATTATTATTATGTTATTTATTATACTTGACTAACTCACTAAATGTTATAAGCTTACGAGAATATTTTTTTGAATAAGTACGAAGTACAAATACCTACCTAGTTTAGCGTAATCAAAGCCATAATAATTAACAAAATATTTAAGAAACAAACTGAAAAAGTCTTCTCTTTCTATAAAATAATCCAGCTGTGTATCCTGAGTTTTATATATTTGAATATTTCGCTCTCGTGGAACATTGCAATGAGTTCTCTCATGTTTCATTCTTAATGTAAGTTTTCAGTGAAAATATTATTAGGCGCTGAACAAGCGCCATATTCAAATGTTCTAGGCCTCTACTCTACAAATCGATAACCGTTAATTCGGATAATTAACGCGGTTTCTATTGGTAGAAATTGAACTCGGAACATTTTGCACGCACATCGATTTTAGTTTCAAGAGTAGCCCTGGTTAACTTTTCTGTTTAATGCTCAGATTATTTTGTTCATTCCACGCAGAAATCAACAGATCATGATCGTCAAAGCCGTGAGCCGCAATAACATCTCTATATCCATCTCTCTCATACTTCTTCTTGTAGAAGTAGAACTTGTCACAATGTGTGGGTGTTATTCCGACTTTTTTCGCCACAATCCCCAGGTATATGTCATCGAACCTAAAGTGCTTCACGAAGAGACTTGCCACGTACAAGACGTTCATGGTACGCCTCGATATGACATAAGCCCCTGCTGTCACGTAAGGAGGCCATTTGTTCCACGGATACTCGTCTAAGGACACTCTCCACTTACTCGTATGTACTCTATGAGGACCAGATTTGAAAACGTATCCAGAGAAAAATAGATCTTCCTCGTCTCTCTGTGTCGTGGTTTCAGTAGCATCGGTGTTTAGCTTCCTACTTTCCACGTAGTCCAAGAGATTTGGCACAGATATGTACATATCATCGTCGGTGAAAAGGTAGTAGTCAGCAGAGGAGCAGTGCTCGTACAACCATCGGAAAGACATCATAGTCTTTATCGTGTTATTGAAGTATGTGTCGAGGAAATCCATCTGTATAATGTCTTTATATTCTACCATTTCTTCCTGAATCTTCCTTTGTGTGTCGGAGCTGGTGCCAACACCCAGAAAGAAGAGTACCTTCACTATGCGTCCTGGTATGATGGTCTCTTGTCCGTATGTTTTCCGAATTGTCTGTCTATGCTCAAAGTTGTTTAACGCTGATTTGACAGCGATGAAGAGATCCAGTTTTTCAACGGTACTGCATTTACCCGAGTTGGTTAAGAACCTGTACGGGTAGAAGTTGATAGCAGCGACAGTGGGTTTCTTCCCGGCCAGGACATCTTTGACAACTGGCCTGATGTCGATGTTGAGAGGGTAGTCGAAACTTTCGTCGTAACTCTTTGAATTAATATAATCACCTATTCCCAGAAAGAAGTACAATATGTACAGCACTATGATTAGTAAGATGAACAGTTTGTAGTTTCTGTGCCTCATTTTGTATGAGATTCGTATGAGACTCTTTAGTGTTAAATTTCACATCTGTAATAAAAAGACTTGTTTAAAAACTGATTACGATCTGGGTCATTTCGGATTCATTTACGTGGTTTAAACATTCAAAGTAACCTTTGCAAAGTTTTTTGTTGAAAAAATGTTTTTACTGGGTAAGGGTGAGCTGATTCAAATGAGCCCCAACATGGATGTTCTACTGCAAGTTAGTTCTTATGAGCAAGTAGCCAACTTTGGTGACGGGAGTTTTCTACAGGCCTCCATCATGGCTTAACAACTTACTGTTCTACTGTTATTCACTTAGAAGTTCCATGAAACATGTCCGAATATTTAAATAATAGGGTATGACTCACCAGCTCACAGCGAAGTGTCCACCGAGGAGCTGATGGAGACCGGAGGCAGGTAGTAGCTGCGGATCTGTGTGTGAAGGCGAGCCACCTCGCTGTCCAGGGTCTCCATCTCACGAACCATTTGTGTGAACTGCACAATACCTGTATATGAAAGGCAAGGATCAATTACTCACTGAAGCTGCAATGCGAGCCAAGTAGGTACCAGCAAACCAAGGGAGCACATATTGGAATCAGTTACCAGACTCAGTGATAAGTGCCCCCTCAGTGAGCACTTTCAAAAACAGACTGGACAAATATTTAAAGGGCACTGACAAGAAATAGGATATACACGCATCAGCTCTGAGAGCTGCTTGTGTATTACAAATAATAATAATAACAATAATTGTGATCTGTTTGAGTACCATAAATGCATATAAAAAACACGGTACAGATGACGCTAGTGCTGCAGTGCTCTCTGAAAGAGGAGGCTTCCTTTAGGCTTGTGTCACTCTTCAGCGTGTCGCCGGTCTCGTCCGCGAGTTGACGCGGACGCGAGGTCAAAATTAATTTCTCTGTGCTGTGAATGGTCAACTCGCGGACGCGACCGGCGACACGCTGAAGAGTGAAACAAGCCTTAAAGAGGGTACTGCAGATGGTAGCAGAGAAGGCATTATACCTAAAATGTTGAATGCCACTAACCCACATTTTGGTGTGGCATGCAGACTGTTGTTCAGTGGATCTCTCTGCACCCTACAAATGCAAGATATGTTTATGAATACATAGCTTGCCTTTCTAGGTTACTATATAGATCTTTCTCTAAAATGTCATGGTTTCTCCTTCCTCCTATACTAGTCACATAATTGTACTATGTAATTTTTGCACAGTTGCCTGCAGTGTGTGTACTGTACACACTATAATTTTCAAAACCATGTCACAGAAAAACCTACGGATGTAGACATGTTTACTGTTACAGTAGTGTAAACTTTGTGGATTGTATACCCATATTATTGCAGGCAACTGTGCATATTAAAGAAGTTGTACCTTCTCTAGAATTGCTAAAGCCATGTCGCTTAATAGTTTCCATCTCGATCTGGACAACCATGGGGAAGACAATCTGCATCATCTTAAGCATCTCGTTGCCAGCCGCCTCCTTGGCTTCATCCAGCTTGGAAGCATAGTCGGGGGACTCCAGTGCGTCCATCACCTCTACCAGGATCTGACGCATCTGGTCCACTGTTATGCTTTGGGGGGAAGCCATTGGTCCTTAAACTGGAATGGTATAGATTTTATTAGTAAACAGTGTTTTTTAAGGGGAGTGTTTTGAACAGCAGGGCCAAAATGGCCGCTATAAATATGATATACACATATGACAATAAATAGGATATACACACATCAGCTCTAAGAGCTGCCTGTGTATTACAAATAATAATAATATAGCGCAGAATATATGTTGTTCTTGACACTTTCAGTCTATGAAAAGAGACAGCAGAGTTCCATTCCTACTGTGATTCTGCTATAACAGCCTTTTTAAGTCCGCTGACCTACTTGGAAACTTATATGTAAGTCCAATAAAGACTATTTGAATATTTTTAATTTTTAACGAGTCATAAAGTAGTAAATAAGTAGTTCTTCAAAATAAATGTATGAGCTTCAAACATGACCATGACAGCAAAAGTCTTATTTGTTATAATTACCGAATGATAACTACTAACTACCTAGATACCCTAGATTACCAGTGGATTTTGGAAGATCTTACCTTTATGATGCCGTCGCTTGACCGCTAATCCTAACATTCCTTGCTTTTCACGAACATCTGCGGAGTAGGTAATGTAATATCACAGCAACGTGCTATCAGCAAATAATCAAATCTTGAGTAGCAGGGCGAACAGCCGGTGCCTCAGTCAAAATATTTGACATCATAAAACTGAACAAGTTCGTAGGCTTACCAAGTTCAAGGGAGGGTACCGCAATCGCAATACAACATCACAAACAGATAATCATCAAATCAAAAGCGTAGCGGACGGGATAGATAGAAATTAAGGAATGGAACAATGGAAGAAATTAAGAAGAACAAAACAACACAGCTCGCTCAAGTTCCTCGCTCGCCACGCCATTTTTTATTTAAGTGACAATGACAAACAAGTGAAGTGAAAGCGTCATTGTCACATTCAAAATGAATGTCACGTCAAAAAAAACTATGACATTGACATATTGACGTTGCCATGATTGATTGTTTATAACTATCAGGGACAGCGTCTACCATAGCAATTTTTATTTAGAGTTATTTTTAATTGTTATTAGAGAACTACTAGTAGTTCGCCCCGAACTGAGATCTCGCGCACCGTTGTGTTGATAGCCTAGATTTGGACTTGTTTCTGACTACCCCTATACCAACGTTAAGTGCTCCTTCTAGTGTTTACCACACAATAATATCTAATGCGCTACCTCAGTATGGTAAAGATTATATGGCATGCATGTGCAATACATTAAGTCGTGTCTATTTTTTTTATTCAATAGTTGACCCCGCGAACTTCGTAGGTATTGCGCCTCAGGGAAGGCCTCTTAGTTCGAGAAATTATTAAAATAGCAGTTCAATACAAAATGTATGAGAAAATCAATTCCCCCCCCCCCTCCCCTCCCACCTCCCCCTGCCCCTCCCCCTCCCCCTCCCCTGCCCCTCATTTTCATAAAAATGAAACATACAAACATACAAATATACAAACATACAAAGCAAAATCGCCTAACTTGCCACTAAGATCTTCGCTCGCTTCTCTCGCTCGATCGATTAGATTTTTTAATTTCAATTAGAGTTACCTATTTATTTTTTTAATTGTTACTGGACATCAAACATCAAACATCAAACCAATCAATCTGGGGGGACGGAAGTGCCCCCGCCACGCCGCCAGTACCTACCATTTATGGTAAACGCAGACCTGGGCCGCAAGCACCGCAGTCGCCGCAGTCCCCGCATTCGATTTCTATATAAAGAGTTCTATGCAACCTTGCACACCTACCCGCGCCGCAGTTGCGTAGTCAGTACCTATAAACCGTGATGACTGCGGTGACTACGGCAGTCTTCGAGTGGCGGCGGCAGTGGTTTATAGTGTTGTTGTGCAATTGAACTTCATGTAAAGAAATTGAATGCGGGGACTGCGGCGCGGCGCGACGACTGCGGTGCGGCCCACCCAGGTCTGCGTTCACCCTTAAATCCCTAAATGGTACGTGTCTACTATAATGTCTTCAAACACAACACAATTTTAAAATTGGCTCTCCATTCTACTTTAGTGGACTGTACAGTTTGTTAGCGTTTCGTTCTCGTATTTGTATGCATTTTCGGTCTTCTTCTAACGTTTCGTTTCGTTTTGATCCTGTACAATTTTGTAGTAAGAAAAGAAAAAAAGTATATTTTTGTTTGTTTGTTTTCAGTTTTCTATGTATGGTTAGTTCGTTTGCTTTATTATTTACCCAGAACAGTTCTGGGTAAATAATAAAGCACATAATAGTTCTGGCAGAACTATTATTAGTATGCTAACTAAATAAAGTAATCACCACTGAGAATTGGAGGAAAGCTTTTCTTGGACTCCGTGAAAAAACAACAGTTTACACATTAAATTCAATGAAATAGAGCTGAGATAGCGCTGTGAATCATCACAAAACTATTTTCTCTATTTGTAGTTTAGGACTTATCAGTGAATTATTATTGCTGGTAATTCTTTGTTTGTATTTACCGTAATCCTCAGTCATTAGTACTAAAAGTGCAGTTAGTAAGAGCTAGATCATGGAGGTAGATATTATAGTTTCTGAAGAGTCGGATCAGAGATTATCAAACGGCCGCCGTTCCCTGAACAATGCCAGGCAAGTGGCCGTCAACTTCATGCCGTCTCGGCAACTGCCTCACAGTGAGTATTCCACCTGTCGCTCTGATTGTTTAGAAATAAAAAAATACTCTGTTGTTGTGTTGTTACCTAAATCATTGATTCTACTCAACCAATAGTGGAAAATTGGAAAATGAACAAACTTTTCTTCTTGTAAGTTCGAATAAATGGAAAGATTTTTAATTGTGTGTAAGTGCCCTACATAGTTCTTGTTTTGTCACTTAGAAAAGTTTCAGTAAATAAGGTTTAGTCATTTGGAACACAATGGTTTATGTACAATCTCGTAGAATACTCAAATGATTTCATAACAGTTTTCTTTACCAACATTTAAATAATAACTTTCCAACAGTAAAATCCAATGATACACAACCAGAATTCAAACCTACCCCTACCTAACATACCTTCAGACCTAAAAACTCACTACCCCACTTCACTATTTACAGCACTTCATATAGGTACCTACAGGGATCTCGAAAGTACTCCACGGTGGAGGGGGTGGAGGCAAACTTCTTTGGTCACCCCCTTCTCCGTTAGCACAGAGAAACATAGTAAAATAGGAGGGGTTGTGGCCCCTCATGTTTGTCTTTATGGGGGGAGTTGGCCCCCTCTGCCCCCTACTTCCGCGGTCCCTTAGTACCTACCTACATACATACATAAATACCTAATTATAATACTCATGAGCTATTTTCCCTAAGGTCATTCATCAGTCATCAGAGCAAGTTAAATTATTTACTAACCGGCTCTAATGAACAGAACATGAATCACTTTTCAGCTCACTACAGGCCGCAGTGTTTACCTCTATTAGTATTCTGTGGTTTACCTTGTTGGATAAAAATACCTTTGATGTAAATAGTTTAACATTCACATAGTTTATATTGCAAAACCAATCTTGTGTACGATTATCTAGTTTATCATTTTGCTAGTCTTAGGTTCAGTATGTTTAGTGTTGGCTAAGTTTTAAAGTAAAATGGTTTACAATAAGGGTCTTACACTTGAGATGGAGGATATCAGTAAGTCTTTTAAGTATGTATATTTCCATAGACTTTCGATACTATTGCATGTAGGTAATCTAGATTTTAGAGTCTAGACTAGACAACACTTCATATGCTAGACCAGTGGTTCTTAACCTTTTAGTGATGAGGGACCATTTGATAAACTTTCTGACTTGCCGCGGACCACCAACAGTAAGTTTTCTCTTTCAACTTTGATCCTTTGTCGCTTGTTTAATTTTTTTGGATAGCTTCGCGGACCACTTCAAGTGGTTCCAGGGACCACCAGTGGTCCGCGGACCATAGGTTAAGAACCACTGTGCTAGACAGAATCTAGACTACATTCAATAGTATAAAAAGTCTAGTCTTCATTCTACAGTACCTATAGAAAGTAGTCTTTTGGATCTATTCTAGAGCAATCACGGTAGAGCTTGTCTAATAAGTTGTTTTTAATAGATTTTTGATATTAAGGTACGAAATGGACAGCTTAGCACTATTATCATCATCTACTACATCAACTAGATGTTACAATGTAGCCAACTTGTAGAAATAAAGACAACATTTCAGACACATTACGCCTCAGACGGAACAACTCCGAGCAGAATGCGTTGCTGGGCGAGCTCGCGGCCGACGACCCTGACTCCGCCAGCACGCAGGCAGACATCATCGTGCGGGAACTCGAACAGCACCATGTACTCATGGAGGACAACCTGCTTTCTCAGGAGTTGAGGAGGTGGGTTTCTCTCTCGCCAAAAAACATGCATCGAAGTTGCTAAAATAGCCTGCGGACTTAAAAAGGTCACACATATGAAATGAACTATAATGCCGTCTCTTTTCACTCTCAGTCAATGAAAAGAGATGGCAATAGTTCAATTCCTTTATTGCGATTCTGCAATAGCGACCTTTTTAAGCCCGCTGATCACTTATTATCAGCTTGCTTGATTGCGAAGATTCCGTTTAACAAATATGGTCTAGTACACTTCTTCCTACGGATCTTGGCATTCGTGAAGTTCGCCGTTTCAATGCGCAGTGCAACTTTTTCATACATAATTTTCTACTATGCAGCAAAACGCCTAACTTTATACATTGTTTACAAGTTTTTAAAATTCGAATAGAAATTATGTTAGATGGGAAGTTTGGTAATTTTTTCTCTCTTTAAATTCATAATTGATTTGTTGTTATTTCTTTCTTTTATGGATTATTTTAATCATCTATCATTTAAAATTAAGAACTTAATTTGTTAGGGTGGCTTTACCCTTAGGGTGAAAGCCTCCAGAGCTGACTGCCTTTATGGCAAAGACGCGTGATGTATGTATGTATGTGTTACACGAGGTTGTACCTTTTTACTATAGGGAGGCGCTCCGAGATCTCCCTCAGGGTTTGACAATGAAAAAGAAAGTTCGTGACAAGTTGTCTGCGTCCGTCAGTCTGCGCTCCAAGCGGCGTCCCATCTCCATGTTCAAGCGGTTCAAGTATCGGGTTAGCTTCGCTTGGAAACGGGTAAGAAAAAATCTTTGTACACCAAAATGAGATGTGTAAGGAAATTGAGTGACTGAAGAACGATTCGCAGGCTTTGCTTGTTCGTCCAAGCTTTCAGGCGGCTTCAAAACTCCGTCACTAGAGTCACTAAGTAAGTAAGTTGGTATGAGCCAACTCTGGTGACGAAGTTTTTAGGCCGTCTAAAGGCCTCCGTCATGGCTTAACGACTTAAAAGCCGGGACCGACAGTTTAACGTGCTCTCCGAAGCACGGAAGCGTTCAGCTCGTAATGCCACTTGCGGTCACCCATCCAAATTATGACCGCGCAGAACGCTGCTTAACTTCAACGATCAATCAAGAATGTCTAAGCAAGCTACGCCACGAGCGAGTTCAAAATCTTTTTGACAGTGTTTTGATTTAGCAGACCGATACCGGACGCCTTACAGAGTTTATATCTTGCAGAGTAGAGAGCGAATCCACGACGCGATGTTCTCGATCGAGCTGTGGTACGAAGCGATTCGGAGCATCGAGGGCCAGTTCGGATCCGCGGTGGGGTCCTACTTCCGCATGGTGCGGCGTCTGTTCGCGATGGACCTGGCGCTCGCGGCGCTCTGGCTCGGCTTCGTGGTTATACCCCAGGCGTTGCACAATGACGTCACACCACAGAACGGCGGAAACTGGGCTCTGGATTGGATCACTGGGAAGGTAACAATCACTTGAGGCAAGGAATTAGGTCTATTGGGCCCTGAACTGGCTTATTGGGAAGGTATTTCTCTCGTATACTACACAGACTAAAGTATTGGACCACTGGGAAGGTAAAACATCAAGAAATGTGACTATTTGAGCCCTAGAGTAGCTCACAGAGAAGGTAATACTTTTTACAATGGACCTGGCGCTCGCGGCGCTCTGGCTCGGCTTCGTGGTTATACCCCAGGCGCTGCACAATGACGTCACACCGAGGAATGCCGGCAACTGGGCTCTGGATTGGATCACTGACAAGGTAACAATCACGTTGGCAAGGAAGGTTTATTAGTTTTATTAGGTTTACTAGCTGACCCAGCGAACTTCGTATCGCGAAGTACCTAGTATTATCTGTTCTGTGGTATCGCCATAATTATTTATTTCATAAATAGGTTGATTTTATGGGCTAGAAACCCTCGCGACCTTATCAAAGTTTCATGACAATCTGATTAATGGATTAGGAGGAATTAGACTTCAAGTTAGACGACCAAACTGTGTAAAATGACCATTAGACATTATCTAACTCCTTTTGAGTTGTCTGAGCCGTAAATTCAAAGGTTGCTATGCGTTCTGGGTGTCAAGGATTCCGGATGTTTGTAATTTCGGAACTACAAAACCTATGACCTTGAAATTTTTACAGGACAATATTTAAAGTACCTACTTTTAAACAAAAAGCCCCCCAGAGTCACATTAGGACATGTTACAGGGCGGTATGCAAGACTCCCTGATGTTCTATGGACATTACTACCACGGTTGGATAGCGCCGGGCGGGAAGTACAACATGGCGTTTGCTTATTTCTTCACTGCACTGTGCTCGCTACTGGCTTTCTTCGCTCTACTGTGTTATAGGTTGGTATACTAGAAGCAAATTTTCAATTTCAATTTATTTATTCTTTTTGTGAACCTAGGTACAAAAGGTGTTTAAGCTTAGATTAGTGCCGCTAGATTTATTGGCGCGTATTGGCATATGTTATACAGGCTCTGATTGGTAATGGTAGATTTTGCTCAGATATTCAAGGTCCTTTTAGGGTGACTAAAGGTTTCAGTGAGGCCAAAATTAAGCAATTCCTTACATGATTCACATTATGACAACAAGAAATTAAAAATTTTGGTCTGATTCATAAAGAAAAATTCAGATAGCGTTAATCGTTATCGTTAGTGGATCTAGTCTATAGGTTTTTATGACTGATAAATTAAAGAGTAAGGTTAACGTGGCATGAGGAATGATGAAAGTTGAAAGGAAAGTTACATGACGAATGATGATCATGAATGTGGATAGATAGAGGGAAAGTGACGAATGATGATCATGAATGTGGATAGATACACAGGCGCTGAGACTGTATAACACAAATTTGAACCTTACACTAATGAAAATAGAGTTGAATATACTTTGAAACCTAAAAAACATGAAGCATCGCTTCGCTTCGACTCTGCGTCTGTGTGAGTTGAGCCATGAGTAGAAATATGGTAATGAGTTATTTTCATGCTTTATTTCTTACTGTATTCCACAGAACAGCAGACTCTTACCGTCGTAACTTTATACAGACATCGGGTGCTTTGAGCCACGTGTTCGCAAGTAAAGTGTTCTGTGGCTGGGACTTCGGAGTTACAGCGCCGCGCGCCGCCGAACTACACGCGAGAAGCATTTACAACGAGTTCAAGGTACTACTACTAATATTATTACTACTACTACTACATACTACTACTACTACTACTATCACTACTACTACTACTATCACTACCACTACTACTACTATCACTACCACTACTACTACTACTACCACCACCACCACCACCACCACCATTCCGCGTCACACACACCAGACAGTGACAGAGTTATGCGTTAGAAAGAGCGGCAATGTTTAGGTGAATATAGCGTTAGACACAAGCGCTTATGCGAGCTGAATAGCACTTCGTTGCGTCGCAGCAAGAGTCGCTATTTATATAATTTTTTTCGCGAAGTGAGCCTTCTGTACGTAGTACTATTATTTATTGTGACATTACGACTATGTATTCCTAATACACAGTAGGTGTTCCCTAGATCTTGTATTATCCTGTATAATACAAGATCTAGGGAACACCTACTGTGAATGCAGGTTGAAATATCTTCAAAAGTTAAAGATAGTCTCTTTAAACGTTTTTTCTGTATCTACAACGGTTAAGGTAGCCCTTACTGTCTTGTCTTAGAAATACATTTTAGCGATTTCTGACTTTTCTAGTACTCTAACCTCAGTTGGTCTGAAAGAGCCTTTTTATCCTTAGATGAAACAGGATCGATTGGCATCAAAAAAAGTTTTTGTGTAAATGGCCCATTTTCTCGCTGACTGTACATTTTTTTCAAAATCTGTGAATGCAGGTCGAAATATTTTCAAAAATTAAGGATGGTCTCCTAAGAACGTTTTCCTCTAGCTACAACGGTTAAGGTAGCTGCCCTCACTGCCCCGTCTCAAAAATTCACCCTGTATAACAACCCATCACTCAAAACGATGTTTCATTTCTTCCCCAGGAGCTTCTGAATGAGCAGGACAAGAAACAAACCTCGCTCACGTTCTGCGTGCGTCTCGGCCAGTGCTTAGCGAATATAGTCGTTACTGCCTTCGTATTAGCGTGCATCGGCGGCCTTCTGTACGGACTGTGGCTACTGTTGGAGAGGGAGGCGTGGGAACTGCAGCTGTCTCTGTTACTCACGCTCGTGGTGGCTGTCTGTCCCGCTCTGTTTAATTTGATTGTGAGGTACGGGCATTCTAAATTTTTTATATAAATATGATTATTCATTCATTGTGTGTGCACTTCATACAAAAATTATTAACTGTTCGCAAAACTATTAGTTTTTTTATGATACTTACAAAATATTGATTCCTTACCATTGATCATTTGCTATTCTCACATCGTTCAGAGTTCATAATTTATTATTGAGTTCTTTTTTTTTTAGGTTTTATTTTAGTTGTTACTTCTTGTTTTACATTTGAGATTCATTTTAAGTTCTTGTTTTAAATATGAGTTACTAGCTTCCGCCCGCGGCTTCACTTGCGTGGTACCTGGATAAAAAGTACCCTATGTCCTATTCCTGGTCATTATCTATCTATATTTTAAATTTCAGCCAAGTCAGTTCAGTGGTTGTCAAGTTATAGAGGAAGAAACATACATCCAAACATCCATCCATCCATCCAAACATCCTTTATAATATTAGTGTGATGTGATTCTTTAGATTTTAAGATCTTGTTATTTTTCCCGACTGCGCGACGCAAAGGAAGGGTAATGTGTTTATCGGTGTATGTTGTTGTTTAGATGTGAGTTCTACAACCCTCGCACGGCTCTATACGTAACGTTGGCTCGCACTTGGCTGCTAGATATGGGAGTATTGGCGCTACTCTTCGTATACTGGTCCAGGTCTAACGAAGAGGTAAGGCATTAATTATTTAGATAAATATCTGGGTAATAATAAAATAGAGTAAAATTAAAAGAAAAAAAAACTTTCAGTGGCTGAGATTCGAACTTGCAGCTTTCGGCTAGAAGGCGGACACCCTATCACTCAGCCACTTTAGTCTCAACATACTGCGTGAAATTACGAACTACATTGCACTGGTAAATCTTTTTGCGTGAAAATGCCGAGAAAACGAATTTTCCCAGATATAAGACCCAGTTGAGGATCTTAGGAGTTATGAACAGAAATGCACCTCGAGAGTGCAGTGCAGTCAGCTTATAACATTGAAGTCGGTTATTTACGTATAGTTGCCATGCGACTAAATATGAATTTATTAAAAGAAAAAAAAAGGAAAAAAAATAACCTATTGATTCTCACATTACTTTATTTATTATATTCACCCTCTCAATTAAATAGTCTAAATATATAATTAAATATTTTATGCCTTCCCTACACATCATTTTTATGATTTTATTAATTTTATTATTATTAAGTATTTATTTTAGTTTGTCGTGTATGTTTTCCGCTCGTTGCGTCACACCGGTCAAGGTTTAGTCTGAAAACCAGCGCTGCTTCCATTTCGTGGGAGTAGCATTAATGCTGAGACTGACTGACCTATTTGGTCATTATCACGCACAGGGGAGGGGCTAGATATTTATTCCGTCGGCTAGGTAGACATATTTTATAGCTGTACTTAGATATTTGTTTCTTTCCTGTCAGTTTGTTTGTGTTTTCAGCATCTAGCTCTCACTTATACTTACCTATTTATTTACCTGTTTGTCTATCTAAGTACCTATGTCTTTTGTTTGTTTACTTATGTACCTGAGTCTTATGTTTGTTTTTAAATATTATGTAGCTATCTTCCTGTGTGTGTGTTTTTACCAAATAAATGTGTATCTATCTATCTATCTATCATTTAAAATTGTTCATCTTGCCACTTGTAAACTTGAGAGATCCCAATTCTTTAATTTTATTCTTTGTAATTATTATTTTACTTCCTTACCTACTTTTTACTTATTATCTTAATTTATTATTTCTTTCAGTGTTGGGAAAATCGTTTCGGTCAGGAGGCGTACCGCCTGGTGTTGCTAGACGCGGTAGTGTCCTTGTTAGTGTTGCCAGCGGTCGAAATATTTAGAGCTTTAATTTATAAGTGAGTTTTGGTTGTTTTATTTTAGTTTTATTGATGATTTTCAATTTCAATTTTGTTTTTCTGTTTTTTTTTTTATTAAAAAGTAGCTCAGCCATTTCGATGGAACTTTAAGCACAAATAAAACTCTGTTTAGAAATTAATACAGGAACCAGGAAAACCAAGTCGAAGTACATAATTTAGCATCATTTCATTCAATTAATGTCCATTCTCTTTCATTGCATTAGTGATAAGTTACAAGTCTATCACCGCATAGTATAGAGTAAGAGTAAGAGTAAGAGTAAGAGTAACGTTTATTTGGCACACACAAGTTACAGTAAGTACATCAGGACAGCACAGCATACATAGGCATAAAGAATAGACAGAATAATAAACAAAATACACAGCAAAATACATTCCTACTTAATTAAAAAACTAGACAAAGAAAAAATGTTACCTACCACTATTGCCTGTGCGTACCTACTACGCTTTGCGGTGCCAAAATAGGCCCAGCCTCAGCATAATGCTGGCTCCTCTACAAGGAGGCAGCGCTGGTTTTCAGTCAGTATAATGACTAACAATAGCTAGTTTTCTCACAATGTTTTCCTAAGCCTAGTAACACATTCCCTGCCTGAGAAATCGGGCAAAGTACATCCCGCAGTACTGTGCGGCATGGGCAAAGGACGCGTTAAGAATTCGTGTTAATTCACATATTTTTCATTTAACTTATATTTTGCTCCCCAGAATCCGACCCTCCGGCGACGCCCCAGAATTCAATATCGCGTACAACTCCCTTACTCTCATCTACAACCAATGTGTGCTGTGGTTCGGCGTGCTATTCTCGCCTCTATTAGTAGTGGTTGTAGCGATCAAATTCCTACTGCTGTTTTATGTGAAACGGGCGTGCCTGCTTCACGCTTGTCAGCCGGCTAGAAAGGTATGTATAATAAGCAATATGAAATGAACTATAATGCCGTCTCTTTTCAGTCTCAGTCAATGAAAAGAGATGGCATTATAGTTCATTTCATATTGCGATTCTGCAATAGCGACCTTTTTAAGCCCGCAGATAAACACCAGTTGACGACTCTAAACTGGATTCGCTGGCGAAGTTTACTATTAATTTGCTTGTATTTGTTTGTGTCAGGTGTGGCGCGCTGCGCAGACGCAGACCGTTCTCTACATGCTGGTCACTCTGTCACTCTTCACGACGCTCTTTGGCATCGGCTCTTTGTTCCTTAAGTACGTATCAACTATTGATTTGAACCCACTTCACAACTATAACAATACTAGCTGCTGACCGCGGCTTCGCTCGCGTGGTACCCGGATAAAAAATAGCCTATGTTACTCTCCAGCCCTCCAACTATCTCCACACAAAAAATCACGTCAATTCGTCACTCTGTTTTTACGTTAAAGCAGGACAAATAAACAAACAAATAAGCACACTTTCACATTTATAATATGGGTACGGATTTAAGCCGGGTTGACACGATCCAAGTCCAAGTTGGATGATGACGAGACCGAGGCCACAGTGTACAGTGATTATTCATACGGTGACAACCTTACTTAACGCACACAATAGGCATGATGACTAATTTTCAAAATCTCTTCTATGATATTCAGAAGTATCTATTATGTCTAAAATAGATCATATTTCTGTAGAAAATTAAGGTTTTTGTGCAATAAAAGTACATTTAATTTTAAATTTTCAAATTCACGCCAAACGCTCGCCGGTGTCATGGCGTCTGTCATTACGTCACGGCTCAGTATATCAACCAGTGATGCCTACAAAACTACTTAGAAACAAAATGACGTTTACTGAGACGTGACGCAATGACAGACGCTATGACACCGGCGAGCGTTTTGGCTATCATGGCGGATTGTTGTATTTTGTAGATTTATTTTAACAAAAAAATTAGCAATCTCGACATTAATAAGAGAATAAATACTTACATTTTTCAAAATCTTTGAATCCTATTTCATTAGATCAGATAAATATTTTGGCGATACTTGATTACTGTCATCCATCATGCCTATTGCGCGTGTACAAAAATGACATTGTGTAGTGTCTGTGTAAATAGGTAGTGTGAGGTTAAACTATAAAAAAATTATGTTTGTTTGACAGAATGCCATCAACTCATTGTGGACCGTTCCGTAGCTACGAACAAGTGTACATGGTATGAATTTTATGTAAAAAAATATAATATTGATATATATTATATTCATACTTCATAGTGATCCAGTTTATAAATAAATACAATGTTTTGTAGGTGGCAAGTGAGGGTGTGCTGCGTTTATCACATCGTTACTATCTTAGTACTGCGGTGTCGTGGCTCACTAGGCCGGCTGTCATCGGCTTCTTAATGCTATTGTTATGGTATGTACGCTTTTATAGATATAGAATAGAAACAGGTTTTATTCACACACAAATCAAAAATGCTACATTACAGTGACAAGAAAATAAGGCTACCCCTCAGTATTTGCTCCAGCAGCGACATGGCTGTTAGAGCGCTGATTTTCAGTGGCGCCGTTGGTTAAATAACAATACATAGTAACAGTAGAAATAGATAGATGGAGAGAATTGCATCGTTGCACCGACAAGAGCTGAGCTATCCCCACAGAAATACCATAACAGTATCGCTATTGGTTCATAGATCACTTTTGCTCAGTCTCCTTTAAATAATATAACAGTAGGAACACAATGGATTTTTCGTTTCAAGCTCTAACCGGTGAAGGAAAACACCGTAAGAAAACCCGTGGCTTCACACGTACTAACCATGTCTTTCCTGTGGATATGGCCGGCTAAGCTGAGAGCGGCAAGTCTACTCCATCTCAACAATGTCCCACGTATCTCAACGATTAACAGTGTCCCGTCAAGCGTAGGCAAAAATTGCCTCCTGACACTATAAATCATCTAGTAAAAGATGCAAAGGCTTAAGTTTTATAATGTTTTCCCGCTCTGTTCATAAACTTATGCAAAATAAAATTGAAACATCTTTTAAACTATTGCCATTATTTTTTGTTAGATAATAATAAACACTCGATAATAATAAGACTTGGTGGGAAATCTCGAAGAACAGAGATAGTTGGAGAGATTTGGGGGAGACCTTTGCCCAGCAGTGGGACGACATAGGTTAAATAAAAAAAATAAATAATAATAATAAACAGTGATAGGGCGAATCTTGAGCATTATTCAACCAGTGTTCAAGTTTATAAGTAAGGCCTTGTTTGTTTAGCGTGCTCGTGTACTACACGCGTGCTCGAGCTCGTGCGCAGGCGTCTACGGCGCGTCTACTCCGCCGCATGCTAGTGCTGCAGGCAAAGGACAAGGACTTCTTACTTACCGCCATCAGCAAGGTCTCTAACGGAGGTAACTCTAAAGGCTCACGCATGCTATAGCCGTGACGGGCCGCAGCAATGTTTCTCTATCCCCTGCGCCAGACACAGCATCAAACATTTGCGCACTTTTTGTCAACTTTGCAAAGCTTTGAACACACAATATTTGAACACTTAGAGCGCTTGTAGACGTCCGCTGTTTGATATTAGGGGCGCCATTTGGCTTCCTCTTCTCCCCCCCACTTCCGCGGAATCCCACATAAAGCTTATTCCACTATTAGCTACAAAGTATCTGCCCTGGAATGTGCCGTAGAAGTTGCAGCTGTGAACAAGTTAACAGATCCAGGAAAAGCTCAGCTCAGCTATAAAGGAAAACTATTTATGGTGGACTTTGGTCCCTAGAATGCGAATAAATCTAGCACAATGCCACAATTAACATCGTCACTTCTACGGAATGTTTTTATACGATCTTTAATTTAATTCTTTTATCTATCCTTATGTAAATGCTATACTAACACTTCAAAGAGAGAGTGCGAATTTTGTGTGTAAATGAAAAATAATTTTCGAAATCAGCATACTTGAACTCGGGTCGTTTATTTTAATTAAATCTTTACATTAATATTCAGGTAAGTGTACTTATTTCTTCTCCTAAACGGCTTAACCGAATTAAACGATTTTTTGTAGGCCTTATGGTCCTGTGCCTCGAGCATCGGTATGCACAAAGTCTACTATTCGATCCGTGACTGTAGTATAATCTCTCAAATGTATGGGATCCGGTGCAGCGCCTCCAGTGGTAACTTGACTGAACTAAAATCCCAAGCGGCAGATTCGGGAGTCACGTTCGATCAGGTGCACGTTTCAAAATACTCTACTTGAATAGACATCTTCATACATTTTGCCGCGGTTTGCGAGCACGAGTAGCAATTTGACAGCTTTGATAAAGTATATGACCTAACTTGTCAAGTAAAATCACTCACGGCCATTTTTCATCGTGACAAGATACTTTAGAGAGATTTTGTAGCATTTAATGTGCTTTCTTAGTATTGTGTAGTGAAATTGTGAATAACTAATATTAAAATGATGTCAGCTTGACACGATTTTGCCTGGCAAATGGCGAAAGCAACACTAAAAGTGCACAGTTTTGAAGAATGTACCTACTCACAAAAACTTGCGAAAAAACTAAGTTGTGCAATATCTACAACAACAATGTAAAGTACATTGTGCCCTTGGAACCTTCCTTCACAAAAATACCCACCTACCTAACCCTAGATGCAAAGGTAAGTTTTGTTTTTCTACAACACGTATTGTTCCAAGAACGAAAATGACCTTGGGAATGTGTGGTTGTGCTTCCTATTACATACTTACAATACAACATTTATAATGTTTTATGTTGTGTATTTATGATGTTGATTATTTAGTAGGTACTAGCAACGCCCTCGCGACATTGCCCCCTAGTGATGTTAAAGTTGATGATGAAAAATAGCCTATAACCTTCCTCAAGACTTTACTTTTATTATTGGTAGGTATAGATGTACTTAAATATGTAATTACCTAATGAAGTGGTTATTATTTTCAGGTATTGAGTGCCCTTTTCTTTTGAACTCATGGAGATTACCAACATGTCGCTGGAGTAGCTAATGTATTTTCTCAGACTTCAATTAAAATATCACTGATGCGTGGAACAATACAAGAGCGAAAAGGACATTTAGAAGCTGAGGTATAAATAAGTTTTTATTAAATAAATGTTTTTCAAGACAAGCTTTTATTGGGTTAGGGTGGGCTAATCCAAATTAGCCCAAATACGGATGTTCTACTGTCTTTCACTGAGAAATTTCATTGAACAGCTTCTGACTCCATCATCAGATCATCTCGCTGTTAGGTACCTAGGTACCATAATATTGCATTGTCACCGAGAATCTTTATGTTTGCCAAATTTCAGCTCAATCGGGCACTGGGAAGTGGGTAAAATTTAACTTGCAAGATCTAACCCGAACAAACATTGCAAATTAAATAATAACTTGTAAAATACAACAAATGCTGCACATAGTTTTCATAATATAATTACCTTCTCTACTTCCTATACAATGTATTTAGATCACTATGTTAACAAACAATAATTATTTACAGATGATGGTGAGACAAATTAGGTATGTGCAGCAAAGAAACAATTAACACATTCCCTGTCCCACCTCTGCGGTGCTCTCCGAAGGCAAGGACTGTCTACTCGGGCTCGGCAAGTGCGTCGCGGGCATTGAACGTGTTAAGCCACCAGTATTGATATTATAAGAGGAAGAGCTTTGCAGGTCAACTTGTCTAAAAAACTAAGGCTTGTCAAATTAAATATAAAACAATGTTTTACATTCTCAGTGTAACTACATAAGACTATTCTGTAATCTGATATTATACTTTATTACATTTGTTAATAAACATAGTTTTCTGTTTCGTATCTAGCCTTTATTTAATAGCCTGTCCCTTAATAAATAAATATAACCTAAGTCTATCATGAGGAGGAAGTATCTCACAAAATAAAAATACTTAGTCTAGGATATGAAGTTTCTTTAGAGTGCATAACGCCATCTAGTGGTTCAATTACGAACCACATTGCACTGGTAAACCTTTTTGCGTGAAAATGCCAAGAAAACGGCTTTTCCCAGATATGAGACCTAGCTAGATCGATTTTTCGCCCCCGTAAACACCCGTACTGCAAATTTTATCGAAATCGTTGGAGCCGTTTTCGAGAAGTACATACAAACAAACTTTAAAGATCAAACAAATATTGCTCGTTTAATAGAATAGGATATTTGATTATAATCTAATGTACTATGTATGAAAACGTAAGTATATTAGTAGGTATAGATTCAATTAAACCAGTTTAAACCAATTGTTTTAATTAAATAAACATGTCTTATTATTATGAATAAATAATATTAAACACTACAAATTTACAATTTAGTAATTACAACTGAAATGTATCAATAATTAAACCTAATACAAAATAAAGAAAGATTTAAATTAAATTAAATTATAGAAATAGTAATTACATTATAATGTCATGTATGTACCTACAATAATACAATATAGGTATACTAAAGTATTATGATGTAGCTCACAGAGCCTTAAACATGCAAGCAATAACATCTACAATCCACCCGCAAACAAGTCACAGTGCTGTCCGAAGACATTGAGCGCATTGAGGAAGCGGGGCACGGGGGATGATGAGTTTTAATGATGCGGGGCGGCGAGGCGGCAGGGTGAGCTGGGCAGGCGATTTTGGATGCACATTCATGGGCTTGACTGGTGATCCCGTTCTGCCATGTTCAACCATGAAAGCATTGTTGAGCTTGATGTGCTCGGCTGGCTCCAATTTGCTTCTGCAATAAACATCAAACACTTTAAAGCATTGGTCACATTAGGGAAGAGTGTTAAAACGTTGAATCAGATAAATTAGTGTTCATCATTATTTCAGATAAAAATCATCATTTTAGCCATGGGACATCTACTGCTGAAAATAGACCTCCACCTTATGTGTCATCGTAACACTTGATTAATTTTTAAAGTTTAATCAATAAACTTACTAAAATCAGCATTTAGCCTGCTGCTTGATCACTGCAGCAGCTGAAGGAGGTTCTTGTTCCTCAGTCGAATGAATATTCTGTAAATGTGAAATTTTTTAGCCATAGTGATAATGGTATGTATGTAGCTAGATTTTCAAGTATATTTTCTATATACCTACCCAACAAATTATATTGATTGGTGGTTGTTTCTCTAGTAATCTAGTAGTACTAGAGTGATGGAACCTAGCCGCTCCTTATAAGATTTAAAATAAGGCTAGTATTATGTCCACAAAAGTGGTGCTTTAGGCATGTGGGTGAAGGTACTGTCACGAGTAGGTAATAAAATATTTGCTTTGAAAACAAAAGTAAAATAGTAATGCCTACCTTTCTCTACGTCCCATTGGCATTGAACAATCAGCCCATCGGTATAAGTTAGTCATTCTCCCGTGGCGAGCCTCAGCTTGTTTGCGGTCGTCTTCGTGTCTAAAACATTAAAATATCACAAATATCATGATGATTAACTTGAATTATAAGTTGGACAGATGGTTGAGACTATGTTATTCCTAATTAAAAGTAATCCACTCGTGTAAAAGATAGTTAATAGTACCTAAGTATCAATCAATAGATTTTGTTTTCCATACAATTGTTAAGTTTAATTTTTATGCTTGTGTACGTACCTACACTTACTGCTTCATGAATTCTCCCATCACATTAAAGCACGCACGGTTTTCTTGTTTAGTTTCTTTAATGTACAACAAGAATAAACTTTATTATCATTTCACAAATAAATCATCAACTCAAAACAGCTGACTGAGTTGACCATATTATAGCCATAAATTAAGAAGTACTAAACTTTATACAAAAACGCCGTACACACAACACTTTGCATTTTTGCCGGGTTATACAATCATTCATTCAAAAAGGTTTAATTACCATAGACAAATAAAGATTTCAAAGTCCTCATTCGCTTTCCTTATCTATTTCATAGAAAAGAAAGAGAAAGATATATTGATTGTTGACGTTTGCTTTTTGACATTGAGTACTCCAGTCTGGTGAACAATACCAACATGAAATAATAAAAAAACGGACTTCCTGTGGTGTCAAACGCACCAGCCACGTAAAGTTTTTAAAAACCGGTGCTCGCATATGTTTATTTAACTTGACAAGTTGAGTTGTCTGTCACGGATCGAATAGTAGACTTTGTGCAAACCGATGCTCGAGGCTCTGTACTGAATGGTTAGCGGTTACTGAGCCTCGAGCATCGGTTTGCACAAAGTCTACTATTCGATCCGTGACAGACAACTCAACTTGTCAAGTTAAATAAACATATGCGAGCACCGGTTTTTAAAAACTTTACGTGGCTGGTGCGTTTGACACCACAGGAAGTCCGTTTTTTTATTATTTCATGTTGGTATTGTTCACCAGACTGGAGTACTCAATGTCAAAAAGCAAACGTCAACAATCAATATATATTTCTCTTTCTTTTCTATGAAATAGATAAGGAAAGCGAATGAGGACTTTGAAATCTTTATTTGTCTATGGTAATTAAACCTTTTTGAATGAATGATTGTATAACCCGGCAAAAATGCAAAGTGTTGTGTGTACGGCGTTTTTGTATAAAGTTTAGTACTTCTTAATTTATGGCTATAATATGGTGAACTCAGTCAGCTGTTTTGAGTTTATGATTTATTTGTGAAATGATAATAAAGTTTATTCTTGTTGTACATTAAAGAAACTAAACAAGAAAACCGTGCGTGCTTTAATGTGATGGGAGAATTCATGAAGCAGTAAGTGTAGGTACGTACACAAGCATAAAAATTAAACTTAACAATTGTATGGAAAACAAAATCTATTGATTGATACTTAGGTACTATTAACTATCTTTTACACGAGTGGATTACTTTTAATTAGGAATAACATAGTCTCAACCATCTGTCCAACTTATAATTCAAGTTAATCATCATGATATTTTAATGTTTTAGACACGAAGACGACCGCAAACAAGCTGAGGCTCGCCACGGGAGAATGACTAACTTATACCGATGGGCTGATTGTTCAATGCCAATGGGACGTAGAGAAAGGTAGGCATTACTATTTTACTTTTGTTTTCAAAGCAAATATTTTATTACCTACTCGTGACAGTACCTTCACCCACATGCCTAAAGCACCACTTTTGTGGACATAATACTAGCCTTATTTTAAATCTTATAAGGAGCGGCTAGGTTCCATCACTCTAGTACTACTAGATTACTAGAGAAACAACCACCAATCAATATAATTTGTTATGTAGGTATATAGAAAATATACTTGAAAATCTAGCTACATACATACCATAATCACTATGGCTAAAAAATTTCACATTTACAGAATATTCATTCGACTGAGGAACAAGAACCTCCTTCAGCTGCTGCAGTGATCAAGCAGCAGGCTAAATGCTGATTTTAGTAAGTTTATTGATTAAACTTTAAAAATTAATCAAGTGTTACGATGACACATAAGGTGGAGGTCTATTTTCAGCAGTAGATGTCCTATGGCTAAAATGATGATTTTTATCTGAAATAATGATGAACACTAATTTATCTGATTCAACGTTTTAACACTCTTCCCTAATGTGACCAATGCTTTAAAGTGTTTGATGTTTATTGCAGAAGCAAATTGGAGCCAGCCGAGCACATCAAGCTCAACAATGCTTTCATGGTTGAACATGGCAGAACGGGATCACCAGTCAAGCCCATGAATGTGCATCCAAAATCGCCTGCCCAGCTCACCCTGCCGCCTCGCCGCCCCGCATCATTAAAACTCATCATCCCCCGTGCCCCGCTTCCTCAATGCGCTCAATGTCTTCGGACAGCACTGTGACTTGTTTGCGGGTGGATTGTAGATGTTATTGCTTGCATGTTTAAGGCTCTGTGAGCTACATCATAATACTTTAGTATACCTATATTGTATTATTGTAGGTACATACATGACATTATAATGTAATTACTATTTCTATAATTTAATTTAATTTAAATCTTTCTTTATTTTGTATTAGGTTTAATTATTGATACATTTCAGTTGTAATTACTAAATTGTAAATTTGTAGTGTTTAATATTATTTATTCATAATAATAAGACATGTTTATTTAATTAAAACAATTGGTTTAAACTGGTTTAATTGAATCTATACCTACTAATATACTTACGTTTTCATACATAGTACATTAGATTATAATCAAATATCCTATTCTATTAAACGAGCAATATTTGTTTGATCTTTAAAGTTTGTTTGTATGTACTTCTCGAAAACGGCTCCAACGATTTCGATAAAATTTGCAGTACGGGTGTTTACGGGGGCGAAAAATCGATCTAGCTAGGTCTCATATCTGGGAAAAGCCGTTTTCTTGGCATTTTCACGCAAAAAGGTTTACCAGTGCAATGTGGTTCGTAATTGAACCACTAGATGGCGTTATGCACTCTAAAGAAACTTCATATCCTAGACTAAGTATTTTTATTTTGTGAGATACTTCCTCCTCATGATAGACTTAGGTTATATTTATTTATTAAGGGACAGGCTATTAAATAAAGGCTAGATACGAAACAGAAAACTATGTTTATTAACAAATGTAATAAAGTACATATAATATCAGATTACAGAATAGTCTTATGTAGTTACACTGAGAATGTAAAACATTGTTTTATATTTAATTTGACAAGCCTTAGTTTTTTAGACAAGTTGACCTGCAAAGCTCTTCCTCTTATAATATCAATACTGGTGGCTTAACACGTTCAATGCCCGCGACGCACTTGCCGAGCCCGAGTAGACAGTCCTTGCCTTCGGAGAGCACCGCAGAGGTGGGACAGGGAATGTGTTAATTGTTTCTTTGCTGCACATACCTAATTTGTCTCACCATCATCTGTAAATAATTATTGTTTGTTAACATAGTGATCTAAATACATTGTATAGGAAGTAGAGAAGGTAATTATATTATGAAAACTATGTGCAGCATTTGTTGTATTTTACAAGTTATTATTTAATTTGCAATGTTTGTTCGGGTTAGATCTTGCAAGTTAAATTTTACCCACTTCCCAGTGCCCGATTGAGCTGAAATTTGGCAAACATAAAGATTCTCGGTGACAATGCAATATTATGGTACCTAGGTACCTAACAGCGAGATGATCTGATGATGGAGTCAGAAGCTGTTCAATGAAATTTCTCAGTGAAAGACAGTAGAACATCCGTATTTGGGCTAATTTGGATTAGCCCACCCTAACCCAATAAAAGCTTGTCTTGAAAAACATTTATTTAATAAAAACTTATTTATACCTCAGCTTCTAAATGTCCTTTTCGCTCTTGTATTGTTCCACGCATCAGTGATATTTTAATTGAAGTCTGAGAAAATACATTAGCTACTCCAGCGACATGTTGGTAATCTCCATGAGTTCAAAAGAAAAGGGCACTCAATACCTGAAAATAATAACCACTTCATTAGGTAATTATTTAAGTACATCTATACCTACCAATAATAAAAGTAAAGTCTTGAGGATGGTTATAGGCTATTTTTCATCATCAACTTTAACATCACTAGGGGGCAATGTCGCGAGGGCGTTGCTAGTACCTACTAAATAATCAACATCATAAATACACAACATAAAACATTATAAATGTTGAATTGTAAGTATGTAATAGGAAGCACAACCACACATTCCCAAGGTCATTTTCGTTCTTGGAACAATACGTGTTGTAGAAAAACCACAGAGAAAAACAAAACTTACCTTTGCATCTAGGGTTAGGTAGGTGGGTATTTTTGTGAAGGAAGGTTCCAAGGGCACAATGTACTTTACATTGTTGTTGTAGATATTGCACAACTTAGTTTTTTCGCAAGTTTTTGTGAGTAGGTACATTCTTCAAAACTGTGCACTTTTAGTGTTGCTTTCGCCATTTGCCAGGCAAAATCGTGTCAAGCTGACATCATTTTAATATTAGTTATTCACAATTTCACTACACAATACTAAGAAAGCACATTAAATGCTACAAAATCTCTCTAAAGTATCTTGTCACGATGAAAAATGGCCGTGAGTGATTTTACTTGACAAGTTAGGTCATATACTTTATCAAAGCTGTCAAATTGCTACTCGTGCTCGCAAACCGCGGCAAAATGTATGAAGATGTCTATTCAAGTAGAGTATTTTAAAACGTGCACCTGATCGAACGTGACTCCCGAATCTGCCGCTTGGGATTTTAGTTCAGTCAAGTTACCACTGGAGGCGCTGCACCGGATCCCATACATTTGAGAGATTATACTACAGTCACGGATCGAATAGTAGACTTTGTGCATACCGATGCTCGAGGCACTGTTGAACCCGATAGGTGACGCTGTTATTGAATCCCAGTTTTTTTCTATTAATTCCCGATGAAAAAGAAGGGTATTATAAGTTTGTAGTGTGTCTGTCTGTGCTGTGGCATCATAGATCCTGAACGGATGCACCGATTTTAATTATTATTTTTTTGCTTGAAAGGTGTCTTTGCCGAGAGTTCTTAGCTAAAATAGGAATAGAATCATCTAGCTCTTAAGACTTTTCAAAGTGGTCATAGCGGTCCTACTGAAAAATGATATTTGAATTTTTGAATGCTATGTTTCATGAAAATCGGTTCAGCCGTTTGAAGGTCATTAGCTCTTCTAGTGTATGAAGAGATATGTCGGGGGTTTAATTATTTTATTACTTTAATTGTTAGAGGCATGACAATGTCTGAATGGAGTCCTCTAGTATCCTATATGTTAGATTTTTCTTTCAGAATGGTTGTACAGCCCGAAGACAGAAGAAGGGGCGGATAGCCACACATGGCGTTACCTGAACGAGGTCCGCAAACCTTCCAACTCCAGCTTCCACTTCGACGCCTCACGACTGAGCAGGTCCTTTGCAGACAGACCCAGATCTTACGCGAAGGAGAATAGACCCACTTCGCACTATACAGAGAGACCGAAATCGAATGACGGTGATACGGATAGTAGCTTTAGCTGGCAGGGCAGTGGCAATGATTTGAGTACTGTTGAGTCTAGGGGAGAATAGGTTTGCAACTCAGGTCCTGTAAGGGAGTGTACACATTGCGTTTTTTGCAGCGCGTTTGTATCGATACAAACGCGATGCGAACGCGCAACCCCGCGCGCAGCCCCTCCCGGTTCGCTTTTGTATGGAAAAAAACGCGTTGAGAACGCGCGTTTGTATCGATACAAACGCGCAGCTCAAAAACGCGCTGCAGAAAACGCAATGTGTACACTCCCTAAAGGAAAGTAAGCCTAGTTCACATGACACAGAGACCAAAATAGAATGACAGTGATAGATATAGTAGTGGAGAATAGTATGTGAGTTCTTGAACATAAACTGCTGATGTTATAAATGAGTGATGAAGTTCAGTCGCGTATCATCGGCATAGTGTACTTATGCACTAAGATGCTCAAGATTGTTTTTGTATGTTTAATCTTGATTCATAATTCTAATCTAATCATAAGTATGGCATAATAATCATGTTGAAAATCTATTTGTTATGATATGTTTAAAGAATCAGTTTCAGGTATTATCGCTTTAGATAACAAATGACTCGGTGTCTATTTTTTGATTGTGAGTTTGTTCCTTGTTTTGGTAATTATTGTAAACCTTAGTTTTCTTTTGCAAAATGAGTATAAGTAGATCAAATGTGATGTGTAAGAAAATAATAGCAACAGATACAGCAATCGTTGCCTTGAAAGTATTCTTTTAATTCTATTTAGTACTACAGTACTGATTATTGAATTTTGTATTTTTATATCTTTACTGAAGTCGTCGTGGGAAGAATACGAACAAGGTCATGAGAGGAGAAAGATGATGAAACGATCTAACTGATCCAAAATCTAGCTTTAAATTTGTATGAAAAAGATGAAGTGAAATTATAGGTAGGTATGAGTATAAATAATGTAATTTTGATAGAACTTTACACATATGCTAATGTGATAACTAGGTGTGTGCCAAAGAAACGAATGTTGTGCTTCCATGTCAATTAACTTGTAATCTATGAAATTTCAATTATTAAATGCATTTATTTTAGAACTTGTTTTCTTTTAAAAAATCTCTATTTCTGTGATCTCTTATGATTTTGATAACTTGCAAAAAATCAGCCCTTTTTCCTGTTTTAGTTTTGCATGAAGGTGATATTTTTTATAGGTAGGAAGTAAAAACGTTGTGTGATCTGAATCAGTTTATTTTAATATTATCCGAATATTTTTTGAGAAGTGACTCCTTTTTTAATTTATATAAGTATATGCATGCTGAGAAGCAGATTCAAGGCAGTACATATTTCCTACCTGTCATCTGTTTTTTACCCATTTTTCGCATCTAACAAATGATCGATCGATCGATGGTCGCTCAGTTCTTAACTCCGGCGGTGCGTCGCACGTGGGCTTCCACGTTGCCGATGGCGAGCGACGTGTACTTGAAGTAGTTGGAGGGGTTCCACGACACTTTGTTGGGGACGGCGTCGAAGCGGCTGCCGCTCTTCAGCTGGTTGGTCACGTCGAGCAGGTTGCCGATAGGGTTGGGCGTGCCGTCGGGGTGCCTCCACGCGCGCGAGTTCACGAACACGTTCCTCTCGGCGTAGATGGAAGCCCCCGCGGCCACGCCGATACCGTACGTACCCATGTCGGTGTAAAGGTTGTTCAGGATGTGCACCTCCCCGAACCGCACCCTGGGATTGCGCTGCTTGGTGCCCTGGAACCAGTTGGCGACGATGGAGGTCTTCAGCTTGCCCTTGTCCTGCGAGCCGTTCGAGTCGCTGTGCCCGATGAGCATGCACTTGTTGTGGTTCCTGAAGATGTTGTTGGAGATGGTGATGTAGTTGGACGCGCGTTTGAGGTCGACGAGGCCGTCGTGGCGCATCTTGTTGTTGGCGATGTTGTTCGAGATCCAGGGGTCGTCGGAGAACTCGTTGTGATCGATCCACACGTACCGCGCGGTCTCCATGAGGACCGCGTCCACCTCCGTGAACGCACCGGACACCTGGTTGGAGATCCCTCCGGAGCCGTTGGGCTTCTCGCCCTGCGCGTACGAGATGGCGTTGTGGAATTTGATGTGCTGGATGATCACCTGGTTGGCGTTCTTGATCCTGAATCCTCCGCCGGTGATCGTGGCCTTCACGCCGATGATGGTCTTCTTGGAGCCGATGTCGATGACTATACCGGGGGAGCGCACGAAGAGCGGGCTCAGGTCGATGTATCCGTGGACGTATATGATTCTGGCGCTGTTGCCGGTGACTGCGTCGCGGAGCGCGAAGCAGTCGTACACGTTCCAGACGGCCCCGCCGGCGCCGCCAACGGTGCCGCTGCCGAAGCTGGCGAAGCCGACGCTTCTCTCGCCGTCGCCGGCGGTCAGCGTGACGTTCTGCGGCGTCGGCAGCGCCTGAGCGCACGCCACGACGAATAATACGATCAACACCTTCATGTTACAGCTGAACTGCTTTGGTCACTCACGACTTTAACCATCATTTATATACCGAAGCATTTAATGATGATAAGGCATCTTGAAGATTGAAGTTGATAGTTGACGCGCATGTTTCTGATAATGATCACTGACAAACAATTAACTAGTAGTGGTAGGTACACCCGAACCCGAACTTAGATCATTCGGTATCCTTTTTATTGTGGCTTAGCCACGGATTGTAAAAGATTCAGATGTGTACCTAAACTACATAAATACGAGGATGTAGGTACTCGTACGAATAAATTGTTTTGTACTGGCTGGAGCTACCTATTAGAACCTGTGGCAGTTTTTACAACGATTAGCTGTCCGGCTGAAACTTTAAGGTTTCAGTTATACCAAAGTACAGTACCTACCCACGATGGATCTAGGCATTCGTGAAGTTAGCCGTTTTGAAGTGCAGTGTAGCTTTTTCATAATAAATTTTCTACTGCGCAGCGAAACGGCTAACTTCACGAATGCCTAGATCCAACGTGCGTACCTACTACTCTGTGCTTTCAGGGTAGCTCCTTGGGTATGTGTGAGCACATAGATGTCAATGGGTCTTACTTATGAAAGATGCTTAAAGTTGAACACTGGTTAAACAACGTCCTGTCTTTATTTGTGGATAGTGACGAAAGAGGACGTTGTTTAACCAGTTTTCAACTTTAAACATCTTTCATAAGTTGAAAGGTCTAAGTTCATAAGGGGGAATCAAGGGGGAATGCATTTACAAAAACGTCTTTTTAGAGATTTTTTTTATCGCTACAATCCTCATTTAAAAAAGTTTCCATCACAACATTGCTGTTGTCTCCATAGCAACGCGGAGATTGCTTAGTTTGTTTGTCAATGTTGTGTCGTCAAAGTCAACTTTAAAAACATTTCGCGTGGTTTGGTGCTTATTCAATCTAAATGAGTTGGTGCTTATAAATATCTAGTAGAGGTAAGTCAGTGTGCATATCCTATACTTACCTATACTATAAACCAGCAAGATTTGTATAGGTAGGTAGTTACTTGTACCTATATTATTTTGTATTCGCGTTCTCGAAAACGGCTCTATGGATTTCGATGATATTTGCAATTTGGGGTTCTAAGGGGGCGAATAATCGATCTAACTAGGTCGCTCTAATTGGGGATACATGTTAAATACCGCAACACTCAGAGCCGAAATAATAGAATTCTGCCGTGGGAATCGAATCTTGTACCTATTAGGATCAGACGGGCATGTGTCCGTGACGCTACCGAGGCCCTTTAAATGTATCCAAACTTTACATACATTTAAAGGCCCCTCGGCCCTTCTTTATTAAAGGATGCCTTGGACATGCTTCGATACAGATTCGACCAGCGGGCTTAAAAAGGTCGCTATAGCTGAATCACAATAGAAATTGAACTATATGCCGTCTCTTTTCATGGACTGAGAGTGAAAAGAGACGGCATATATTTCAATTCCTATTTTGATTCTGCCATAGCGACCTTTTTAAGCCCGCTGAACCGTTCTGATTAGCTTGAATCGCCTGTGAGAAGATATTTCACTACAAATTGATTGAAATGTCCTTATCAAAGGATTAGGTATGATTTTGGCCTCCTAGGTGAAGGAAAATGGCGAGTGGGGACCGTAAGCGTCCCCTGAACAAGAAGCAAGCCCCTAAGCGCGAGCTGCAAGGAGAGCAGTGTCCCCCTCGCTTTGCGACCCCGGCGAGAAGACAGCCTCCTCCTAGGGACTTAGCCAGGTAAGACTGCGGTTTCGGGGATTATTTTCACTTTTCAAATATTTTTAAGGACAAAGAGAAACAATAAGACAGCAAAAACCCCTTGTCATTTCGCCATGTCCAGTAGTGTTCATATTTGGTACATAGTCATAGTATAACCTGTGGTATAACTTAGGCCTTTCCATCTTTACTAGATGATTTATACAGTGTCAGCAGGCAATCTTTGCCTAAACTTATCGGGACACTGTAGTGCCTGGGACATTTTTGAGATGGAGTAGGCTCGCCCAGCACCTACACCATCCTCTCAGCTTAAACGGCCATATCCACAGGAAAGACATGGTCAATACGTGTGGGGCTGACTAAGCTGCGGGTTTCCTCACGATATTTTCCTTCACAGTTTAGAGCACGTATTAATACGCATATACATTTTTCGAAACGAAAAATCCATTGATGCACGGCCAGGATTCGAACCCACGACCTTCGGATCGAAAGTCTAGGTACTATACCCCTCGGCCAACACGGCTCAGTCATAGTATAACTTAATTAATAAACCTCAATCATCCCCAGGGCAGGCTATGATGATGAGCTGGAGAAGGACAGCAAACTACTCCGAGCTGCCAGGAATTACTATCCCGAAGGTACTTGATGATTACATTACAAGGCGTTATTAAGTACAGTCAGGCAAATAAACTACATGCTTAATAGATCAAATATATATTTGACATTCGTAGGTGAGAGCGTCGGTGGCTGCAGCGAGTTTCCACCATTGATGCAAGCCAAGTCCTGGACCAGAGGCGTACCTTACCGAGATAGCTTCAACCATGTCAAACCTATGGACTCCACAGGTAAACATATCTAAACATTTTACTGCTTAGAATCACTTTGTAACAGGATTAGCTTCCGCCCGCGGCGTTGCCCGTGAAGTTATTTATGTTACCTATCTATCTATGTAAATAATAAAAAAAACCGGTCAAGTGCGAGTCGAACTCGTACGCCGAGGGTTCCGTACCTAGCCATGGTGCCAATTAAGCTAGTCCGCTTAATTGTATGAGCGCCCATACAACTCGGTGGACAATTTTAATTGGCGTCAACTATGTATGTATGGGAACACCCTTTAATTTTCAACTTTTTTAACTTTTTGGAATTTTTCCTTTATTTGTGCTATAAGACCTTGCTTTTTGCCAAATTTCGTTATTCTAGGTCAACGGGAACTACCATTTAGGTTTTCGACCCAAAACCTCTAGGGTACTTCCGGTTGACCTAGAATTGTCAATTTTGGTTACAAGCAAGGTCTTCTAGCACAAGTAAAGGAAAAATTCCGAAAAATAAAAAAAGTTGATAATTAAGGTAAGTTTTGGTACTCACAAGTTTTCACGAAAACCTAAATTTTCCTATATCTTTTTATAGTGTTGACTCAGGACCTTGATTTTTATACTCACAATAGGGACTATAGACCTTAGTATATGGTATAAATTTCAACTTGCTAGCTCTACCCGTTCCTGAGATAATCGATGGTGACACACGGACAGACGGACAGACAGACAGACAGACAGACAGACAGACAGACAGACAGACAGACGGACAAGAAAGTGATCTTATAAGGGTTCCTTTTTTAGGGTTCCGTACCTTAAAAGGTAAAAAAAGGAACCCTTATAAGATCACTTTCTTGTCCGTCTGTCCGTCTGTCCGTCTGTCCGTCTGTCCGTCTGTCTGTCTGTCCGTCTGTCCGTCTGTCCGTCTGTCTGTCCGTGTGTCACCATCGATTATCTCAGGAACGGGTAGAGCTAGCAAGTTGAAATTTATACCATATACTAAGGTCTATAGTCCCTATTGTGAGTATAAAAATCAAGGTCCTGAGTCAACACTATAAAAAGAAATAGGCAAATTTAGGTTTTCGTGAAAACTTGTGAGTACCAAAACTTACCTTAATTATCAACTTTTTTTATTTTTCGGAATTTTTCCTTTACTTGTGCTAGAAGACCTTGCTTGTAACCAAAATTGACAATTCTAGGTCAACCGGAAGTACCCTAGAGGTTTTGGGTCGAAAACCTAAATGGTAGTTCCCGTTGACCTAGAATAACGAAATTTGGCAAAAAGCAAGGTCTTATAGCACAAATAAAGGAAAAATTCCAAAAAGTTAAAAAAGTTGAAAATTAAAGGGTGTTCCCATACATACATAGTTGACGCCAATTAAAATTGTCCTCCGAGTTGTATGGGCGCTCATACAATTAAGCGGATTAGCTTAATTGGCACCATGGCTAGGTACGGAACCCTCGGCGTACGAGTTCGACTCGCACTTGACCGGTTTTATTTACCTTTTAAGGTACGGAACCCTAAAAACCGGTCAAGTGCGAGTCGAACTCGTACGCCGAGGGTTCCGCACCTAGCCATGGTGCCAATTAAGCTAGTCCGCTTAATTGTATGAGCGCCCATACAACTCGGAGGACAATTTTAATTGGCTTCAACTATGTATGTATGGGAACACCCTTTAATTTTTAACTTTTTTAACTTTTTGGAATTTTTCCTTTATTTGTGCTATAAGACCTTGCTTTTTGCCAAATTTCGTTGTTCTAGGTCAACGGGAACTACCATTTAGGTTTTCGACCCAAAACCTCTAGGGTACTTCCGGTTGACCTAGAATTGTCAATTTTGGTTACAAACAAGGTCATCCAGCACAAGTAAAGGAAAAATTCCGAAAAATAAAAAAAGTTGATAATTAAGGTAAGTTTTGGTACTCACAAGTTTTCACGAAAACCTAAATTTTCCTATATCTTTTTATAGTGTGGACTCAGGACCTTGATTTTTATACTCACAATAGGGACTATAGTCCTTAGTATATGGTATAAATTTCAACTTGCTAGCTCTACCCGTTCCTGAGATAATCGATGGTGACACACGGACAGACGGACAGACAGACAGACAGACAGACAGACAGACAGACAGACAGACAGACAGACAGACGGACAAGAAAGTGATCTTATAAGGGTTCCTTTTTTTACCTTTTAAGGTACGGAACCCTAAAAATGAAAGTTTGTATGTTTATCCTCTACGCGTTCCTAAACCATTGATCAGTCAGATTGCGATGAAACTTTGGCAAGGTCTTCTGAGGAAGCCTGCGAGAGCTTCAGACCCAAAAAATCTACTTATAAAAAAAAGTAAGGCGTTATAAAGTTCGCCGTGTCAGCTAGTTATAGTAAGTTAAGTATGAATAAGATCAAAATAAGGGAAAATTCATAGCAGAATTAATACGGAATACAAAAAAATAAGTAAACAGACAATTAAATGATGTAATCAATATTGACAAGATCACGACAAGATCAAGGTATTATAGAATCGATATAATATCGCGATGAAAATCAAACAGATAAATAATAGAGTTCCGGATTAAATTGGTAAAAAATGAACTACAAGGTTTTCGTCCTTTCGTCTTGTTCTAATAGCAATGGCTCCTAATCTTTTCAATGATCCCTTTGATAATGTTTTCATTTTGCATTTTTTTAGAGGTAAAAAACTTAGGCCTATACTTACATCTTTACTAGATAATTTATACAGTGTCAGGAGGCAATTTTTGCCTACACTCATCGGGACACTGTAGTGCCTGGGACAATGTTGAGGTGGTGTAGGCTTGCCCAGCACCTACACCATCCTCTCAGCTTAACCGGCCATATCCACAGGAAAGACATGGTTAATACGTGTGGGGCTGGCTAAGCTCACAATTTTTTTAGAGGCAAAGATCTTAAATTACTTCGGTTTTTACTTTTTATAGGAAAATTCAAGTTCAATAAAAAAGTAAGTAATTACCTACGTAATATAAAAGTAGAGCCGGAAAAAAATCACGGAACGGAATGTACAGAACCCTTGGCTAGTCGACTCGCATCGACAGTTGAGTCTTTTCAAAATCTATAATCGCTAATTATCGCAGAATAATTCGCAGAACTAATAAGATTTGAATCGATTAATTGGATAGGTATCTATTAACTTATCACCAAGTACATCACTGACTAGGTGTCATTATGCGGTGATGAAAAACATGTTGAGTTTGCGTTATAATAAGTAATCGGCGAAATTGCAAATGGCATAACGCTGAGTCGAGATCTTTTTGCTGCTGTAGCACACAGGCACACAACACTTTTAGGCTAAATTCATAATTCGTCTTCTTTTGATATTGATGTATGTGTTTGTGTGCTTATGTAGTGAATAAAGAAATGTCTATGTCTATGTCATCATCATCCACAGCCCGATTTTACCCATTGCTGGGTATAGACCTCCCTAAGTCTGTTTTATCCACCACGATCCTGTGCCAGTAGCATCCATTGACGCGACGTGAACTATGTCGTCGATCCACCTCGCCACCGGTTGACACTCCTTTGTCCCATTCTCTGCCACCATTGAGTCGTGGCTTTCCTCCACCTGTCATCACCTCGCCTTGTGCCAAGCCCAACATGTTAAAAATAAGCAATTTTGTGAAGGTAACTGCTACACGCCTGCGGCTAAAACCCTGCGTTCCCTCAACATGCCTCCGAAGCGACGCCCTCCGCCGGTCCTCTACGGGCCCGTGGGTCCCAATGGCGAGGTGCAGTTCCCTCCTCTGAAGCCCTGGACTGAACGGGAGAAGGACCGTCTGGAGGCTATACAGAAGGAAAAGAGCAAGAATAAACTGCAGAAGGGTTAGTGCTAGATCCCTCAGTATTTATTATACCCACTACAAAATTAAGAACTGCTCTAGTAAACTCTCAAACTTGTGCCAAATCGGGAAAAAAATGGGCTTAAAGCGCACCACACACACAGCAGATAATATATCTTGTGAAATATAAATCTTGACAGATCGCACCAAATATATTTTGGAATTTATATTCGCTGGGTGTGGTCCATAGAGTTTGTATGGGCGCGATCTTAAGATTTATATTTCATAAGAAAAATTATCTGCTGTATGTGTGATGGGCTTAAATAATTTTCGTATCCATTATTGTGGTCCAGCTTTAGAATGTCAAATGTAAGCTAAACCACGATGTATTGTTTCTGTAATCAAGAGCATTTAGAAGTCAGAAAACTGTAATTTTTTCAGCGCTTAAGTTGGTTTAGTTTACATTGTTATTATGAAAGTAAATGCTTAATTTATTAATTTATTTATTTGTGTTCGGAAAACCATACACCTAAATTATAAGTACAGTTAAATACACAATCACACAAATAATTTGTTTGGATATGACTCGTATCCACAACATGGTACGCAAAGGGCCTTTACCAGTTTACTCATAAAGTGTAGAACAACAATATGTAATTTCTTTACTAGGTCTAGTGCTACTCGAAGACTTGGTTTCCGGCGCGTACGACCGGAGGAAGGCGGCAGAGGCCGAGGCCAAGCGGAGGAGAATCGAGAGGAGAAAGCAGGAGAGGGCGGCGACTGAGATCGCGGCCAAGGAAGCTCTCAAAAAGTGAGTCTAATTCCACCTTACACTAACTTCAATTCAATAATCTTTATTGTTAACAGACTTCAAAAAAAGGAGGAGGTTCTCAATTCGTCGGAAACTTTTTTTTAATAGGTATTTCCACCGATTACTCGAAGATTATTTTTTTGTTTGAAAGGGTATACTTTCCGATTGGTGCCACAAAAATTTGGTGTGGATTTGTCAAGGATCTTTGGAGTTATGAACAGAAATGCACCTCGAGAGTGCAGAAATTTGCTCAGCTTATAAAACATTGAAGTCGTTTTTATAAAATTTCTAATTTAGCTAATTAATCTAATTCATCTGAACCGAGATTTTGACTAAGTTCGCTCATATCGCTGCCGGACAGGACATCCTACTTTGTTTTATACATTTGAAAATATACCTACAATTTACACGACGCGAACGATGCAAGTGATGCGCCATCTGCATGCGGTGCTGCAGCCCGCAGCGCCTGAGGGCACCGAAAAAGGTGGCAGTAAACGCATTAATAACATTTTCATATGAATGTTTAAATACTAAAAGGGTTCTTGTCATTGAGAAAAATTGGTGTTAATTGCCCTTTTAGTAATAAGATTATTTTTATTTTGTACAGGCATTTAGAGAAGCTATCGTTCGAGTTGCCCCGCGAGCCGGACGACCAGAAAGTGGAGATGCTGAAGGTCACAGAGGAGGAGCATTATCGCTACATCCATCCTAAGGACTTGGAGCGGATACAGTACTATTTGACTACAGTAAGGGCCTTATCACATTGGCGGTTTGCATTTAATCTTGAAACAGTTTCTACCATCTACCGTTTCAAATCTTATCTTTGGCATCATGGCTTAAGCATCTGTCTTGAATGCGAAAAACTAATACATAAAATATCACCTATTGTTAATCTAACTAGCTTGTACCTTTATTGTGCTCAATTACTTGTTCACTCTGTTTCTATCTGTGAAAACTTCTACTCGCTATGTAGTATGTTTTTATTGCTGTTAGTTTTCCTAAAACTCAATAAATAAATAAGTAAATAAATAAATATTACACAAAAGCTATTGTAGATAAGTAACTTGGCTACAGGTGCTGATAATTCTAGTGTGAAAATCAATACTCAATTTTATTTGATTTTCTTGTAGTCTATATCGGGTAACCACATGCCTGACTACCCGATGGATTTGTACAAGCGCGCTAAAGTGCAAGTGGACAAACAGACGGCGGCGATCAAGAAGCGCCTTCTCATTCTAACGTACCAGGCGTGTGTGCGGCAGAGCGAGGCAGATATAAAGGAGTTCTTCGCCATGGCTATGAAACGGTGAGGTTTCATTTGACTTATAAACTTGAGCGTGTTTAGGAAGCCTTTTAATAATAAACAAGCTTACGAATGTATTCCCAGGAATCCGCTAGAACATTATGGCATTATAAATCCTTTTAGAGATGCTAAGGTCGAAGCTCCTTTAAAAGAAGTCACGAAACTTCAAATTCAAATTAAAAAATCATTTATTCAGTAGGACCTCTGAGATCACTTTGGAAAAGTTTTTGTGTAAATTGCCCATTTTCTCGCTGACTACATTTTTTCAAAATATGTGCAGGTCGAAATATCTTCCAAAGTTAAGGATAGTCTCCTAAGAACGTTTTTCTGTAGCTACAAGGGTTAAGGTAGCTGCCCTTACTGACCCGTCTCAAAAGACTTTTGAGAAATGTTCACCCTGTATATCGTTTTCGGTTTTGAGAGTAGGTCAAATGAATGAATGACGACGAAGTTCGCTGGGTGAGCTGGTTATTTTATATACACAATAACTTCCACAGATGCATAGTCTCGTACATTCTCGAGGACCCAAACGAGAGGGAACGTTTAAAGATCGCCTTCCTCCCTCCCCTGTGGCCGTCTCATACGATCCGCGCGCCCATGCCGTGGCACGCCGCTCTAGTGCGCGCAAAGCACGCAATGCACTATCGGTACTACGAGGGAAACCCGGTGCTTATCGAGCTGAGGAGGATCTGGCATGACAAGTAAGTGTCCTACATCTTCAAGGTTTCCTGTCTGCCAACAGTAAACGCAAAAAATTGCATGCATTCCTTGCGCTAGAAAATGACTTGTCAACTGTCAACTGCTGCGAACGAGTTTAGTTCAATTTAAACCTAAATGTAGAGGGAATAAAGTCGACTTTCAACTGTGCGTCCGAGTCTTAATAAATTATTGGCGAATCAGCGAAGTTTTGACGGTTTGACAGTTTGTTTGCAATTTGGTGCCATATTTCGCGCATATTTCCCTTGAAGGAATGATTCCATGTTTTTTTGCGTTCACTGCTTGCCAAGGATTTAGGATTCAAAGCCTTAGTTCTCAAATATTGAGGATCGTCTTACTTCCCCTCTGGCGTTACATACGATCCGCGCGCCCATGCCGTGGCACGCCGCTCTAGTGCGCGCAAAGCACGCGATGCACTATCGGTACTACGAGGGAAACCCGGTGCTTATCGAACTGAGGAGGATCTGGCATGACAAGTAAGTGTCCCACATCTTCAAGGTTTCCTGTCTGCCAACAGTAAACGCAAAAAATTGAATGCATTCCTTGCGCTAGAAAAAGACCCCACGAAAAGTGTGCTGCGGTAGGCGGGACTTGTCAACTGCTGCGAACGAGTTTAGTTCAATTTAAACCCAAACGTCATCGAGGAAAGGTACACCACTCTAGTTCGCTATCGGTACTAGGAAGGAAACTCGGTGCTTATCGAGCTGAAGAGGATCTAGCATGACAAGTAAGTGTCCTATATCTTTGAGGATTTAGTGACTAAACATTACCTTCTTTCCACCTTACGTGCTTGTACACACAAAAAACACAAACAGCCCAGCAGCGGGGCTAAAAAGACCGTCAGGCGTTGTCCTAATAGAACGCGAATGCGCGATGCGAGCGATGCGACCATCGCGTGTTCGCATCAATCATTATAGTCGCGCAATCGCATCGCGCGAATGTCAATTAGGACACCTATTCGACATCAGTATGTTTGATCGCGGATTCGTACGACTAAAATTCGCACGAACTTGCGATGATCGCGTAGTCGCGTTCTATTAGGACAACGCCTTATAGCAGAATCATAATACGTTTTTGTTCTTGTCACTCTCATGTCTATGAAAAGAGACAGCATTTAATGTAATTCAGATTATGATTCTGCTGTAACGACCTTTTTAGCCCTGCATATCTTCATTTAAAGTTCAGATTTGACACAAAAAACCTGTACGAATTTAGCAATCCTTACGAGACAGATTGACCATCAATACCTTTCAGAATTCTTGGAGCTATTGTCTTATATATTTGCATATCCAGAATTCTTAGAGCTATAATATAGCTCTAAGAATTCTGGATATGATACCTGGTGACAATTATATAATATATAATTGTCACCAGGTATCAAAACATGTTAATTTGCGACATGAACAAAATGCAAGCAGAAGTACCCTTCCCTCACTACCCGACGGACTTTACGGAGAGACTGAGCAAGCTGTGCGCGGAGACGCGCGCCGAGCTGCTCGACAACTGGCTCATAGACGTCGCGGATACCATGGTCAAGATGAGGAGGCATTGGGCCATCTATGTGGCGAGGAAGAAGAAGGAATCTACCTTCCTTGTCGAAACTTTCTTTAGGTAAGTAAGAAGCGCTCGTGGCACACCTCCTTACCTATTTACTCGGACACTACACAATGCCATTTTTGTACACGCGCAATGTGTGCGTGAGTTAGTAAGGTTGTGTCACCGTATGAATATACAGATAAAAATACACACACTGTGTGTGTGTATTTTTATCTGTTCCGTGCTCGTGGCGTACCTTGTTGAGATATTCTTTGTTAATCGTTGAAGTTAAGCAACGTTGTGCACGGTCAGAATTTGGGTGATCGCAAGTGGCATTACGAGCTGAGCGCTTCCGTGCTTCGGAGGGCACGTTAAATTGTCGGTCCCGGGTTTTAAGTCGTCAGAGGCCTTTAGTTTAGAATTTAGATGGTCCAAACTAAAAACTCTGTCACCAGTAGGCCTACTCCCAGCATTAAAAACGATATATCGTGCCAATTATCGTAGTTCAGCCTAAGTTGGTGGAAGCCTAATTCGGAACAGTCGACCAAAATAAAGTGATCTACGAAAATTGGCACGATATATCGTTTTAGTTTTTGGGAGCTAGGGCCCTGAGTTGGCCACTAGCTCATACGAACTTAGGTACTTTAGTAAGTTCCCTGGATCCTCCTAGCTTGCACTGGACATCATCATTCTCATAAGGCGTTTGAAGATCATCATCTCTTTTCTTGTTTATGAAGGGATTTGTCGGGGGTTTTTAATTAAATTTTTAAAAATTGCTTGTTAAAAATTTACAGATGCATTCACGGCTTGATGTCAAAGCAAGTACGTGACTTGGTTGAGAGGAGCGTCAAACATTTTGCTGAATATTTTGCTTATTATCATGTAAGTTTAGTCGCTTAACTTTGCTCAATGCTTGTTGTCAGCACGCGCTTTCAATAAAACTTCATACAAATTATTTACGGCAAACTTTACGCTTGGTGTTGTTGTGTACCTACAGCAGTAGTGTAGCAGTAGTGAATTAAGTTTCTATCCTAAGACTTTGACAAATAAAGTAAGCAAAAGAGGGGAGGGATGTCTTAAAAACGATTATATCGTGCCAATTTTCGTAGTTAATGGAAACTAAATTCGGAATATTTGACCAACATAAAGCTGAACAACAGTATTTGGCACCATAATATTTCGTTTTCGGTTGTGGGAGTAGGTACACAGGCTTTTCGATCCAGGGGCCCTAGCCATATTATTACACTATCTATCGTCGCTGTAGAATTGAACACTTCAAAATGTATAGGAATTGACGTTCTAACCACGTGACTCATCACCTTTAAACGTCAATTCCTATACATTTTGAAGTGTTCTACAGCGATCGCGACTGTAGATAGTGTAATATGGCCAGGGCTTTGCTTAAAAAAAAAACGATTTTTGATGTCATCGACAACCAACGCTCTATTGACGGAGGCCTTTAGGCGGCCTAAAAACTTCGTCACCAGAGTTGGCCACTTGCTCATACGAACTCACTCACTCATTGGGCTACCCGGTTTTGTTACAGGAGGGTAACAGCTACAGTGGTCCATACCGAGACTACATGTTCATAAAGCGTCCTCTGATCCGCATCAAGGTGGTGGGCCACCCCGGCTCCACCAGCATCACCTTCGAGCCGCCCCCCGACCACATGCGGGTGATGGTGGCGAGGTGGTTCCACTCCATCATCAACGTCAACTATCAGCTGCCCAGCGTCGACTCTATTATGTATCCTGGTAAGGTACTTAACGATGTTTCAGCTTGGGCAAAAATGCTTTCAAAATTTTTGAAACTATCATGGTTGTAAACATTGTAAACACTATAAACGGGATATTTACCATGATTTTTGGATTTTTTTGAGTTTCCCGATATTTCGGCACAGTTGCATGCGCCATGATCACGGTAAACTAAATTTTTTAGCGAGTTTAAACTCAAAAATCATGTTAAATATCCCGTTTATAGTGTTTAAAAATGCTTTCGTATGTCTGACGGATTTCCGGGTGTTCTCTACCACAGGCACAGAATAAATAATAGTACTACGTACAGAAGGCTCACATCGGGAAAAAAATATGTAAATAACGACTCTTGCTGCGACGCAACAAAGTGCAATTCAGCTCGCATAAGCGCTTAGTGCCTAACGCGATATTCACCTAAACATTGCCGCTCTTTCTAACGCTTAACTCTGTCACTGTCTGGCGCGAAGTGAGGCGGAAGGGTTGTCGACTTGTCGCATGAATAGGTATTACATGGCTAGCGGGTAGCGTTGCGATTGCGAGCCGAGTGGCAAGTGGAAACCCTACTATCAAACCCTTCCCGAGAGCACACAAAGCCAATAGTAACTTCATGTTTATCCAGGTGCAAAGCGCCCCAAGCCGTATCTGATGACGGTATACCCCGATGAGAGCTACATGGTAGATATCATCAATACATCAACCCGCCATCTAAACGCCAACCGACCTGGCCCCGTCAGCTTCCTCTCCAGCTTCCAGGACTACTACTACATCCTGGATGGAACAGCCGAGAGGGATCTACAGCAGTTCTTTGCACAGGAACCTGCGCCTTATCTAAAGGTAACAGGAGTTTATATTGCAATGGCTTCCTACTTAGCAGCCCGGCTCTGTCAGCTTCCTCTCCAGCTTCCAGGACTACTACTACATCCTGGACGGAACAGCCGAGAGGGTTTTGCAACTATTTTTCGCACGGGAACCTGCGCCTTATCTAAAGGTAACAGGAACGCAAAGAATATGCTAATCAGATCCACACTCATGGATCGTGGGTGGTTCGCAAGTGTGGAGAGGCCTTTAAGTACATACATACATAAAATCACGCCTGTGTCCCATCATAGGGGTAGGCAGAGACCACAGATCTTCATTTGCAACGGTCCTGTCCTGTTACACTTCTTTCGCTCCATTCACTCTCATCACAATCTTCATGCAAGCTCGTCGGTTTAGGGTACTCTTGACCTGGCCTTTTTCGTCTAGGTCTTCCCGTTCCGATGGTCCCATTCACGCTCGCCTTATGTAGGTACCCTGTTTCGTCAATCTTCTTTCATTCGACAGGCCTCTTAGCTCAGTTGGTAGTAGCTCTGCCTTCTGCGCTGTGGGTCGTGGGTTCGATCACACAAACATTTGTGTGATGAACATAGATGTTTGTTCTGTGTCTGGGTGTTATAAAGTATTCTATATTGTATTTAAAAAAAAAAGTAGGTATATAAGTACCTATTCTATCTGTTTTCTGGTTCCCATAGTACAAGCTTTGCTTATATTGAAAATGTTTATGGACACGGGATTTTATCGCGTAATCTACCTTATTTATCCCGATGTTTCGGCTATGTTACAATAGCCGTGCTTAAAAAAGCTTTAAAGCTTTGCTTAGTTTGGCTAGATGGCGCTGTGTGAAATGTCCAGCAATATTTATTTATTTTATTATATTTATCTAAGTAGACAGTATTTCCTGACAGGACTTCTCAGCTCGTATCTACATGTACGAGGCGCTGCGGGACGAGCTGCTGTTCCTCCGCCGCGACATCCCTCTCAACATGGTGATGTTGGACTGCGGGCCCATCAACGACGCCATGTGGGACGTCATCGACGGACGGAGGCTGTTCATCGTCGAACACTTCGTCGCTGTCAACCGGAAGTGGAACCGATCGTGAGTAACAGAATTCACAGTTGATCATCTTCCACAGCAGGCGCCTTGCTTACCTACGTAAAACTTGCAATAGCAATGCGACAGCAATCATTACGCGACCGGTCGAAAAATATCACTAAAAATCCTATTACAGTCGGGCCGACGGATCTAGGCGTTCGTGAAGTCAGGCTTTTCGCTGCGCAGTAGAAAATTTTGTATGAAAAAGTTGCACTGCGCATCGAAACGGCTAACTTCACGAACGCCGAGATCCGTTGGCCCTACTGTACGGTCGCGATAGAAGCATTCGATAAATTTTATTTTGTGTAAGAACTTAGATATTTTTGCCGTGTGCTTTTGCCAAGTCACTCCAAACCGATTTGGTTTGTATTAGATTTCACAACTTTTTACGGCAGGAGAACTGCTTAGCGAGACTTGTGCATTTTTGTACATTGTTATGTTTTTGATAGCATGTATCATTGTTTCGGGTCAATAAAATGAGCTTCCGTTAATTTCATTCTACATTTTGAGTGCCATCGTCACCCACGATGTACTTTTGCAGCAGGTAGCTCCGGTCCCCTCTTTTGCAGGGCACCGGTGCATGGCAGTGAACGTTATAATTATTATTTCTAGCCGGTGTCGTCCCACTGCAGGGCAAAGGCCTCCCTATCCCCATTCCACCTTTTTTTAAATCATAATATATTTATTGCGAATCAAGGGTAAACAGATGACATGATAACAGACGCCTTTCTCGGTCCAATTCTGTGGAGGACCAGTCTTCTAAGATTGAGTCTAGCTCATCCCGCCACCTTAATCTGGGCCTCTCGCGTCGTCGTCTTCAGCCATTGGGGGCCCACTCGGTCTTGTTTTGGCCAAAAGACCATTCGACATGCGACCGACATGCCCGGCCCAATCCCACTTCAATCTAGCTGCCTTCTAAACGACGAAGTGAACGTTAATTAAACATTTGTCTTTTTTAAACTTTCGCGATCACTATTCATATTGAAAAGTTTTATGGACACGGGATTTTATCGCGTAATTTACCTTTTTTATCCCGACGTTTCGGCTATTGTAACATAATCCCGTGTCCATAAAACTTTTCAATATGAATTAAACATTTAATCAGCATCTGCAACGTGTACGAAGAGATGGCCGCCCGTTCGTCCGAGAGTCCGGAGTCGACGGCGCAACTGGTCGACCTCATCAACTATATAACGGAGTGCCGCGACAGCGCCATGTTTGATCTACGGGAGAAGTCGCGCACAACCGCCGAGTATGTCATCTTCCTCATGAACCACGCTCATCTCAACTGTGAGTATACGATGACGTCATTGTACTACCAAAAACGCAAAATATCGAAAATACATTTCATGACGACGGCCTCCGTCATGGCTTAGCGACCTAAAAGCCGGGACCGATAATTTGAGCTGCTCGCAATGCCACCCATCCAAATTGTGACCGCGCACAACGTTGCTTAACTTCAACGATCAATCGAAAACGTCTAAGCAAGCTACGCCACGAGCGCTTTGAAAATTTAACTGTCAACAATTTAGCTTAGACTCCCTTTTCATTAAAACAAATTTTAATCATTTCCATATTCATTCAAGACTTTTATGGCAGCCACCCACGATCAATTCTATTGTCCTTCCGATTGGATCCAATCGATCGTATCCAATCGGCACCACATCACACACGTTTAATTCGAACTGTCCATTCGGCAGTTCATGCCGATCCACGTCCACACACGGTCCATTCGGCAGTATCAAACTGGCAATATCCAATCGATTGGACGAATTCAATGGATATATCATAAATTTTTCTAATCGAAAAGTAGTGTTTGTACATTGACATAGTCATCAATTATTCCAAACCTTTCCAGTCGAGGACATAAACCTAAACACGCGCGTATTCCTCTGGCCCCTGGACATGGAGGAGACCATCGACCTGACCCTCAAAACCCTCACCACCAAGAAGACAATGGCAGAAGACAAGCTGCGCTCGCGCAAGGCCATCTTCGAGGAAAAGCTGAAGAAGCACGAGAAGGACCTGGACCTGTTCCGGAGGTTCGATCCTCCGCTGCTGAACCTGGACCTGCTGAAGGAGGTGGTGGGGAAGGTCGACGAGATCAACAATAACCTGGTGGTAAGTTGATGTAACTGACTCAAAGAAGAGAGGAGGTTTTAAATTGGGCTGTTGTTATACGACCATACGACCATTTATCAAAGTGATTATAATCATAATCAAAAGCTGCCCGAAAGAAAGTACCCAATGCTATCAATATTATTGATAGCATTGGGTACTTTCTTTCGGGCAGCTTTTTTATGAATATCTTACCGAACTCGTGTACTACTACTAGACCGGTTCTAGCTATTTTTGCGCTGATATGTAGAGAATAGCCCAAACCGTATTGTTTCTGAGATTCTTCACGATATTAGTCGCGAAGAAACAGGAACTACTCCTTTTTCTTCGCGACTAATATCGTTCTTAATGATGCCTTGATTAAAAATGAATGTATGTGCCTATTGGGTGTTGTTTATTAAAAGGTGGCACACATATCCGCGCCGAACGAATCGACCGTAACGAATTTTAGAATTCTTTATATGAAATCGTATGAAACCTCGCAAACCTGCCAGCGTCAAATCGTCCGATTCGACCGAATCTGGCAGTACAGTTGTCACAATGGATCTAGGCATTCGTGAAGTTAGGGTTTTCGCTGCGCTGTAGAAAATTTTATATGAAAAAGTTGCACTGCGCGTTGAAACGGCTAACTTCGAATGCCAAGATCCGTTGGAAGAAGTGTACTTCGAGAATCAGGCGCGGATAGGTGTGCGCTCAGCTTTAATCTCCTCTCAGGATGACAAACACGAAGCCGAGGATATAATCAACGAAGAGGTTCTGTTAGACCAGGAGGTCTCGGTGTACTTCAGCCTGCAGACCATGCTAGCCGGAGTGGAGCCCTTCCATAAACTGTGGCACACCGCCTTTGACTTCTACGACGGTTACGAGAAGTGGTGCGTTACTTTGATTATAACTAGCCTAGGCTATGTAGATTTCGCCCGGTTTGATAGGGTTACAAAGCAAAATTAGGCCAAAATTTCGATTATCTCAGTTTAAGTATTTGGGAACTATAAGTAAATGTTTCTTTTTTATTTTTTCGATGGAATATTTTTGTCATTTGTTCGTCTTGATTTTTGATAAGTAGATTATTTTATTTGTAAAAGCAGTAAAATTGTTACTCTTTATTATTATAGAACTTACGCGCCACTTTGGTGGTCACCAAAGTGGCGTGGCAGGCGTTATACCTCACTAAATCTTTACAAGATGATTTATATAGTGTCAGGAGGTAAATCTTTGCCTACACTTAATGGGACACTGTAGTGCCTGTGACAATGTTGAGATGGAGTAGTCTTGCCCAGCACTTAAACCATCCTCTCGGCGTAACCGGCCATATCCATAGGAAAGACATGGTCGACTAAGCCGCGGGTTTCCTCACGATGTTTTCCTTCACCGCTTACAGCTCATGTTAATGCGCATATACATTCTTCGAAACAAAAACTATTCGAACCCACGGTCTTCGGGTCGAAAGTCGAGGTACTAATTTCCTCGGCCAACACGGCTCACCTCATAAATAGACTCTCACAATCTTGACTACCCAGGTACCACGGTCCCTTCATGGGTCTGGACGCGGAGCAGATCGCGGAGGATGTGGAAGCGTGGTGGAAGCTGCTGTACAAGCTCGGCAAGCAGATGTTCGAGTACCCCGGCGCCAAGCGCATCGTAGACATGGTGCGGAATAAGGTGGAGAAGTTCAAGGTCTTGCTGCCCGTGCTCTGCGCCATTTGCAATAAGGTGAGGGTTGTAGCAACAAGGTGAGGTTTGTAGCAACAAGGTGGGGTTAGCAGCAATAAGGTGGGGTTTGCAGCAACAAGGTGAGGTTTGCAGCAATAAGATGGGATTTGCAGCAACGAGGTGAGGTTTGCAGCAATAAGATGGGGTTTGCAGCAACAAGGTGAGGTTTGCAGCAACAAGGTGAGGTTTGCAGCAACAAGGTGAGATTTGCAGCAACAAGGTGAGATTTGCAGCACTTACCAAACAAGAAAAGGAAGTGATAGGCAAATGCGAATATGCGGGCTTTGATCACTTGCGGATAAAAAGACCACTTTAGCTGAAGCATAATATCAACCAGCGGAATTAATAAGGTCGTTTTTAAGCAGAATCATAATCTGAATTGCAATGCCGTCTCTTTTCACAGACATGAGAGTGACAAGAACAAAACGTAATACGAATCATATTATGATTCTGCTGTAACGGCCTTTTTAGCCCCGCTGATTTATGAAGGCCAAGGAACCCTCAAACCAGTGAAGTGCCATTCATAATTCATTTATTGCGAAAATGGGTACAGCAAAAGCAGAAATGTAAAATAAATAAAAAATACAGATCAGCCATAATCAGCTTTTTCAGCATTAGGTATTGAATAACTATAAATACTTTATTATGTCTTCTAAAGTTACCAAAAATAGACCTAGGCCTATATTAATAGAAGTGATTATAAACTACCTATACAAATGATAAGAATCAAATCGTACGATAGATAATAGTTATCACAATTACAATAATTATAATTAATTGATTTTTTATCTTGAAATCAATAGTAGCTTCAAAGAATAATGATTTTGCATCATTATATTGTTATGCACACTGTCTGATCTTCACGGTTATCGTTATAAGTGATCTAAATTGTGTATTGATTGCACTATCACTTGCAACCAAGGTCGTGGATTTGAATTCTGGGCGTGCATAAATGTATTTTTTTGGAAAATGAGCTTTTAGAATTCCTTTTCTTCAACTTCTGTAACACAATCACGCCAGAACGGCTGAACGGATATGGATTGACTTTGGTAGAGATAGATTATAGTCTGGAGTAGCACATAGGCTAAAAATTGTAGTCCACTTAGGCGAAGCCGCGGACGTTCGCTAGTTTATAATACTTCCCAAAAATCTCATTTGAAAATCTTATCAAAATTTTCAATTCCGACGGGTTTCGAACCCGCAATGATACCAGCAATCCTCCTTAAGCCGGGTATATTCGTCGGGTCAAAAATCTTGTTAAGGTCATTTATCGATTAAAGCATCTATCAGCCAAAAATCACTTTAATAGGATTTGAATCCTCCTTGGTCTAAAAATAGCCACCGCTCAACCAACGGAGCTATCGAACAACAATAGCCGGCTTTATGTTATTTGTGATATATTTCATTAAAAAATGCAATTCTGGTATTTGTTTTTCTCAAGGGTATGCGCGATCGTCACTGGTCTAAAATCAGCGAGCTCACAGGAACCGAAGTCATCCACGACCCCGAGACGTCCTTAGCCGACATGGTGGAACAGGGGGTCCATGTGTTCGCCTCACAACTGGAGGAGATCGAACAGTACGCCTCGAAGGAGTTCTCTCTTGAGAATGCCCTGAATAAGATGAAGGAAGAGTGGGTGGGAGTCAAATTTGAGGTCATGCCGTATAGGTAAGTTCAATAAATAAAAAAAATTTGCTAGACATTTCACACAACGCCATCTAGCCCCAAACTAAGCAAAGCTTGTACTATGGGAACCAGATAACTGATAGAAAACGTACCTATAGGTTACCTATAGGTACGTTTTCTAAAAAAAAAAAGTATACCTATAATAGATATACTTTTTTTTTGTAAATACATACTTATAATTCTTTATAACACTCTGGGTGTTACAGAACAAACATCTATGTTCATCACACAAATGTTTGTTCTGGGTGGGAATCGAACTCACGACCTACAGCGCAGAAGGCAGAGCTACTCCAACTGAGCTAAGAGGCCGAGCATAGTTGATGCGCGAACATAATGGATACCCAGCGTGATATCTGTGATCTAAATCTATTGTCTAAATCAAAATGTTCGTATCAGTTTCACGATAATCAATATACTATTTCTATAGATTCTAATCAAGATAGAAATAAGTAGGTAAGTAATTTATTTATTTTTAACCCCCGACGAAAAAGATGGGTGTTATAAGTTTGTATTAAAGATCTTCATGATTACAGTAATTAAATATAATTAATGGGTTTCGGAAAACATCGGAAACAATCGCATAAAATTGCAAAAACGATTGACAAAAAGTAGTTTGGTCATAAAAAACACTCACAAATTCAACTTTATAGCAAACAAATAAATACATTTTTAAGTTGGAGGCCGTGCGAGCTGCGCTGATAACAACGTGCACTTCTGTCAGATTCTGTTTTCCATAAGAACTGCCTAGGTACTGTCGATGTCGGTCATATTCGGAAAACACGAAATTGGCCGATGCGCGTTATTTATCTTGAAGTATTGTAATCACACTAATATTATAAATGCGAAAGCTTGGATGTTTGGATTACTATGGATGGATGGATGTATGCGTTTGTTCCTCTATAACTCGACAACCACTGAACCGATTTGGCTGAAATTTAAAATATAGCTATAAAATGACCAGGAATAGGACATAGACTACTTTTATCCGGGTACCACGCTAGCGAAGCCGCGGGCGGAAGTTAGTTAGTGCATAAATTTCTATTCTCCAGGGACACTGGCGTAGGAATCCTGACAGGGTTAGACGACGTCCAGCAACAGTTGGACGACCACATTATGAAGGCGCAGACGATGCGCGGCTCACCTTACGTTAAGGCGTTCGAGGCGGACATGGTGGCTTGGGAGGAGAAACTCATCTCCATGCAGGATATACTAGACCAGTGGCTGATTGTGAGTGACGATAAAAAAAAATAACCTAATGTCAAGTCGTTCGTATGGGCTAGGTCTTAGGCAGACCTAGAAAGCGCTGACGTGATGACCAGCGGGCTTAAAAAGGTCGCTATTGCAGAATCGCAAATAGGAATTGGTCGAATCTGAAAACCAGTGTTACTTCCTTACCATTGCGTTCGGAAGTAGACCACACTGAGATTGGACCATTTTAGCCACACCATCGCTAATAATAGGGCTAATTTTGTTTCAGGTTGTATGTATAAAGGTAGGTGCCGCATAATATATTTTGTGTGTAATTTTGAATTTTGCTAATAGGTAACTACCTACCTTATGTCACAGAATGTGACCTTAGTTCAAGTCCTTTTTCGCATTGTATTTTTTTCTTATACCTATCATTTGTGTGTGTGCTAAATAAATGTTTCTATGTCTATGTCTAACTATATGCCATCTCTTTTCATTGACTGAGAGTGTTATAGTTCATTTCATATTGTGATTCTGCTTTAGCGACCTTTTTAAGCCCGCTGGACGCTTTCAAGGAAAATTGGAGAGAAACTGCCGAAGATCGCGAAGAGTGGAAGGTAGCGGGGGAGGCCTTTGCCCAGCAGTGGGACAGTTTAGTAGGCTAATAATGAAAAAAGTAATTTTCCTGCTGGGCGAAAGTCTCCCGCAGTTGCTTCCTCTTTGCTGTGTCCCACTGGCCTTCCTTTACCAAATGAAAACCGCATATAAGGAAGAACTCACTTATATTATTATCCACAGTGCCAAGCAACCTGGATGTACCTAGAGCCGATCTTCTCATCAGAAGACATAATGCGTCAGATGCCGACCGAAGCTCGCAACTTCCGCGACGTCGATAAGGAGTGGAAGACCATAATGACCGCCACGCAGAAAGACCCCATGGTGCTGAACGCCACCGACTTCCCTGGTCTTCTGAAGAAGCTGAAGTACAGCAATGCGTTGCTGGATGATATACAGAGAGGACTCAATGATTACTTGGAGAAGAAGAGACTGTTCTTCCCAAGGTTCGTTTCAGTTATTGAAAAAATTAAGAAGACTCTCGCGTAAAGATTTAAAGGGCCTTATCTATGAAAGATGTTTAAAGTGAAACACTGGTTAAACAACGTCCTGTCTTTATTTGTGGATAGTGACAAACAGAGACAGGACGTTGTTCGACCAGTGTTCAACTTTAAACATCTTTCATAAGTAAGGGGTATGACTGTTTCTTTACCAGTTAGTTTTCTAATAGCTTCGGATGTTTTATCATTCACCCTGGAGCACCTGGAGCACAGAATAAATAGGTACAGAAGCCTGATTTCGCTAAAACGTTTATTTAAATAGCGACTCTTGTTGCGACGCAACAAAGTGCAATTCAGCTCGCGCAAGCGCTCATTACCTAGTTCAATATTCACCTACACAAATCCTCTCTTTCTAACGCATAACTCTGTCACTGTCTGGCGCGGAGTGACGCGGAAGGGTTGTCGAGTTGTTGCGTAATAGGTATTACGCGCGACGCGGCTAGCGTGCGAGCCGAGCGGCATTGCACCTAAAGTGCGGAGTGCGCCTTCTGACCCTATTCTATAGTTTGGGGCTGTCCAGCAATGTCCAGCAATATTTTATTTATTTATGTATCTAAATCATCATCATCTCCTTGTCCTTATCCCACTAGGTGGGGTCGGCACAACATGTTCTCCTCTTCCATTCCCTCCTATCACTCGTCATCTCAGTAGTCACTCCCTTCACACGCATGTCCTCTCTCACACAATCCATCCATCTTTTCTTTGGCCGTCCTCTACCTATGTATCCTTCCACATTCATATCCAACACTTTTATTTATGTATCTAAATGTAATTGTGAACAATTCCTTCCAGATTCTTCTTCCTCTCCAACGATGAGCTGCTAGAGATCCTCTCAGAGACGAAAGACCCGATGCGCGTGCAGCCTCACCTCAAGAAGTGCTTCGAAGGAATCTACACCCTGGACTTCAACGTCAACAAAGAGATCGTCGGCATGATATCTTCAGAGGGAGAGGTCGTCAAGCTATCCAGTACTATACAGCCAGCTGATGCCAAGGTCTGTTATAATACTGTACAGGTTAATACGTGTCTTTACTAGCTGGACTTCAACGTCAGAAAGAAGATCGTCGGCATGATCTCTTCAGAGGGAGAGGTCGTCAAGCTATCCAGTACTATACAGCCAGCTGATGCCAAGGTTTGTTATAATACTGTACAGGTTAATATACGTGTTCTTGCTAGCTGGATTTCGTCAGCAAGAAGATCGTCGGCATGATTTCCTCCGAGGGAGAGGTCGTCAAGCTATCCAGTACGATACAGCCAGCTGATGCCAAGGTCTGTTATACTACTGTACAGGTATATACGTGTCTTTACTAGATGGATATGAACCCAACAAGGAGATCGTCGGCATGATATCCTCCGAGGGCGAGGTCGTCAAACTATCCAGTACTATACAACCAGCTGATGCCAAGGTCTGTTATACTATTGTACAGGTATTTACCAGCTGGATTTCAACGTCAGAAAGGAGATCGTCGGCATTGTATCTGCCGAGAATGAGATCGTCAAACAGTCTAGCTCTAGTCTTTTTAAACTTTCGCGATCAGAACACATCTAGGGGCACGGTAGTGCCCCGCCAAGTCGAGCACGGCCGTACCTTTCTTTTCTCGAAGCCATTCGGGCCATTTTCGACCCCTCTCTAACTTTGTTGTGGAAAAGACTAGAAGCTTAAATTTTCAGTGACCAAGAGGGCATCACATAGCGAGATATATTTCCAAATTACATTAAATTTGAACCAGTAGTTTAAGAATTATTGCAAGTCAAAGTTCCTTGATTTTGTAAGTGACTGACTGACTCACCGATCATGAAAATTAATAAGGTACTTCCAGCAGACTCACAAACTCTAAATTTTTAACACATTTATATTTTAGCCTTTACAAACAAACAAATAAGTATTGCTTGTTTAATAGAATAGAATAGGATAAAGTGTTTTGTATTCTATTATGTTGTACGATCCAGGGCATGGTGGAGCGTTGGCTACAGCAGCTAGAGCATCAGATGATGGTCTCGCTGCGGGACGTGGCGTCGGAGTCCATCACTGCCTACCCCCTGAGCGTGAGAGAGGAGTGGGTGTTGGCGTGGCCGGGGCAGATCGTGCAGGCGGTCTCCTGCGTACAGTATACTACTGAGGTAAGTAAGTAAGTTCGTATGAGTAAGTGGCCAACTCTGGTGACGGAGTAATGTGTGTAACTACTGAGGTAATGTGTGAAGATGCACAGCGGGACTAAAAAGGACGCTATAGCAGAATTCAATAGGAATTGATTTAAGTAGAAGAATCAAGAAACCATGAACTTTATTTCTTAACTAGTAGTACTTAGTACAAGTTATTAGGTACGTCATGTTATTAAAGTAAATGAGTTAACAAAAAGGCCTCCACTCAACATAAGCTATGGTAGACAGTAATTGCAATGTATGCCGTTCTTGTCACTCTCAGTCTATGAAAAGAGACTGCGTTTTATATAGTGCAATTCCTATTACGATTCTGCTATAACGGCCTTTTTAACCCCGCAGATTTTGTGATGTCCGATTCGAGCCCACACTATTGGAGTGCGAGATCACTCACTTTTGACCCCCGACGAAAAAACGGAGGTTATAAGTTTGAAGTGTGTATCTGTGTGTCTGTACGTGGCATTGATAGCTTCTGAAAGGATGAACCGATTTAATTTATTTTTTTTAAAGATTTTTCCAAACAAAAAGTCTAGAGTATTCCTAGCTATGTATCAGACAAAAAAAAAAAATCGATTCATCCGTTCAGAAGCTACGATGCCACAGACAGACACAGAGCCACAGATACACAAGACAAACTTATGACACCCCCTCTTTTTCGTCGGAGATAAAAAAGAACTGTCAAAAACACGATTCTTGAGCAGTCTCAAGTCTGAGTGAGAATTCTATTGGTAGAGTAGGATTCAGCACTCAAGTCCTACGGCAAAAGCGGGAACTAATTGTTTTATTTACTTTATTATGCTCTTTTAGTCAAGGTCGTTCAGTTGTTCTGGTGTGTAGAGCTAACGAACGTACAAACTAGCATAATCGATCGAGCGAGCGAAGATCTTAGTGGTAAGTTGGGCGAATTTGCTTTGTATGTTTGTATGTTTGTATGTTTCACGAATTGTTGTTCGCGCATAACTGTCGAACCGTTCATCCAATCTGCATGAAACTTGGTAGGTCAATAGGTTGTGGTAAGGAAATTTACGGTGGAGCATATGAGCTTAATCGATGAAGGGGTTGTGAAGATATTGGGTTCTCAAGGGGGTAAAAAATTATGAAAGTTACACAAATATATTGAGTGGGGTGTCATACGAAAGGGCTTATTTTGTACATTCCAAATTGGTTTTTATTTTTAATCTAGGATGTATAGTTTTTGAAATACGACCAAAGAACAAAAACTACGAAACCAGAGCTGCAAGAGCTCCCGTTTCATAGAGTTTTGATGTCTTCGTAGCTCATTGACTGGTCGGTCTTAAAAAGAGAGTGGCATCGTTGCGGTTTGGTTTGCAATGATTTTAGATGCTACTTGATTTATTTTCATGATAAAAAAATTTTTGATAAAGAATGAAAATAATTGGGGTAAAAAAAGTTAAGTAAACAAATATATTGAGTGGGGTGTCAAATGAAAAGTCTTTATTTGTACATTCCAAAATAGTTATTATTTATATTCTAAGACGTATACTTTTAGAAATACGACGAGAATTCATAAATATGAAATACTTAAATAAAGAAAGAAAGAAAAAGCATTTATTTAAGACACACAAAGAAAAAAAAAACAAAGATAAAAGTACTATAATCAAGCTATTACTATTGTGTCCCAAATTGGTGTCCAACTCAGCATTTGTTGATTTGCACATTTACAAGACAACGCTGATCTTCCGTTAAAAAATTAGACACGACATTATGTATTGCATGCAAGCTAGTATTTTTTATCATGAATTGCTAGCGCAATAGGCATACTCGGCAGTAGTAGCACTTGAAATTATAGGGGTAGTCAGAAGAAAGTCCAAATGTAAGCCATCTACGGTGCGCGAGATCTCAGTTCGGGGCGAACTACTAGTTATTACTGTTCAAGCCTTATTTGGACAATTAGTAATATTTTACCTAACCTAGTTCTGCGATAGCAGCGCTGCGTCTATCGGACTTCAGTGGTGGCGCGGACTCTACAGGCAAGTTTTAGGCAAAGTTACTTCCTAACACTGTTTATATGTAGGGTAAACCAGACTATTTTTGGCACCCCCACAATGATTGGCACTCTGGCATAAAACCCAAGAAATAAGACTTTCGAGCATTTTTTATAGTGGCATTAATTTATTTGATAGAATATTTAATTTCTTTGTGGTAGCATTCATTTATGTTTAGAATATCCATTCTAAACATAAATGAATGGTTTTTATGCCAGAGTGCTAATCATTGTGGGGGTGCCAAGAATAGTCTGGTTTACCCTATATTATTCCTCAGGCGACGGAAGCCATCACCACGTCCAGTCTCCCCGAACTAGTGTTACGGTCTACTGCGCAGATCACGGGGCTGGTGTACCTGGTGCAAGGAGACCTGGAGCCGGGGAACAGGATCACTGTCGAGGCGCTTATAGTGCTCGACGTGCACGGTATACTTGACATTATTTAACATACGGGAATTACTTACGGGGTTACTCCTCACGGTCGTGTCTCACACTGTGAGACGCTCGCGGAGTAACCTTGCCGCAACTCCCTCCTTACCCAGATGAAGATTCTCCGGATGAATCGAAACATTGTCGGTATCTAAATCGACGATAATTTTACGTGAGTAATTCCCGTGTGTTAAATAATATCTAGTACAACTCACGAAAGTTTTGAAAGTGAAATCTTAGGCCTTATAAACGCCTCTCAACTTAAACAATGCTCAGAATTCGCCCTGTCACTATTTGCACGGTAGGGTTACCTTTCTTCTATACAGTATTGTGATTCAGCCTTTCATTGAATTTTGATAAGATTTTTCATTTTCAAATGCAATAATACCTAAGTGTGGTTTAACACTATAAAAATTAAAAATTAAACAATAAATTGATTATTCTGATTATGATTCTGGATGATGGATCCTAAAGAATCACCCTTATTTGTAAAAATCGATGAACGCCCCGGCTGCACGCACGAAAAAGTGTCACATTCCGCCTGAGCAGAGCGTGCGAGCGAGAGCGGGGAACAAGCGAAGCGTTATCACGTAAAATTGTCGTTCGTAAACCGATTTCACAGACAACGATTTTTTACCAAGACTATTGTCCAGGTCGGTCGATCCTGGAGGAGATGGTCTCCCGCAACATCCTTGATGTGACCGACTTCAACTGGATATCGCAGCTGCGCTACTACTGGCGCGGCGACAAGATGATGTGTTCGATGATCACCACAGATGTGGAGTATGGCTTCGAGTACCTCGGGAATATTGGACGGCTTGTCGCCACGCCGCTTACTGACCGATGCTTCAGGTATGTTAAAGGCTGAATTACACCAGGGCAATAACGTGCGACAGTGCCGCATGCTACATATTGTGACATGTGACATCTTGTGGCATGCTACAAATAGAAAGCAGTTGCGGCATTAGTGGCATGCGGCAGCCTATTTTACGCCGAGGCAACATCGTGCTTGGGTCAGTCTGCCACATGACGCAAGGTGTTGCCATGTCGCACGGTTCTTGCCACAATGTGCGAATTTTTTTATTCTGTAGCATGCGGCCTTGTGGCATGCCGCAATGCCGCACAGTGTTGCCCCGGTGTAATCCAGCCTTTAAGGACCAACAAAACTGCGATGCGACGTCGCATCGTATAGATAGACCCCTTTATAAAAGATATTTAAAGTTGAACACTGGTTAAAAAACGTCCTATCTCTGTCACTATCCTCAAATAAAGACAGGACGTTGTTTAACCAGTGTCCAACTTTAAACATCATAAGTAAGGCTCTCAAGACCTTTGTGATCCATCGTCAGCCACATCGTAGCTTACCATCAGGCGAGATTGTGGCTAAACAAAGGTATATCTACAGTTAAAAAAAATCTACAGTACATGCAGGTAAGCAGCATTTACACGCAGAGATCGGCCCGTGGGAAATAGCACGCGCCATTCCAACCTTTGCTAAAAACCTTACGTGTAGATGCGCGACGATCTGTACAGATATCTGTACAGATATCTGTGTGGTTCGGAACGCAGTCCAGATGCGTGGTAAAAACTCTACAATCGACAGTTTTATCCGCGGTTATCTGTGCGGTTCATATCTGTACAGATATCTGTACCGTGTAAAGGCCGCTATACAGTGTGGTACAGTTTTATAGTGCTGCGAATTCGCATCGTGCCGATTCATACGTTTGTGTTTTAGCCCTAATACCCAACGAAAAAGAGAGGAGTTATAAGTTTGAAGTGTGTATCTGTCTTTGGCATCATAGCTCCTGAACGGTAGTACCAGAATTTTTCGTTATGTAAAATTTTTGTCAAAAATATATGGTTGTAAATAACTTACTAATGTCCGAATACTAAAACGCTACTTAAATATTTGAGACGTACTTATCTATTTGCGACGTTTGTACTCTTCAGAATCGTACACAAAAATTACAGTTAATGACAATGATAAGCACGACTTAAACTAAGTAGCGTTTCAGTTATTTAACTCATTTAATGAACAACCAGGACCCTCATGAGTGCTCTTAAGCTGAACTTGGGCGGCGCGCCCGAGGGCCCAGCGGGCACCGGTAAGACGGAGACTACCAAGGATTTGGCCAAAGCCGTCGCTAAGAAATGCGTCGTTTTCAACTGCTCCGACGGACTCGATTATAAGGCACTTGGGAAGTTTTTTAAGGTACTTTTTAAATGAACTTATAACTATTAGATGGCGCTAATCGATGCCTTAATCGATTTATGATCTTAACAAGATTTTCAACCTGATGAATATGGATTCCGTGGTCGAGTTGGTAAAGGAACTCCGGCTTAAGGAGGATCGCTTGTATCATTGCGGGTTTGAATCCCGTCGGAGCTGAAAATTTTGATAAGTACCTACCTACCTAAGATTTTTCATTTTTAATTGAAATAATACAAAGTGTACAAATGCTATAAAAATTAATAATTATAAATATTATTTTTCATTCAATCAACCCTCTATTCTCCGAAGATATAGGATGTTTGTTTGATTATTCATTCATAAACATATTTTAGAAATGAAAACATATTGCAAATACAACTTTACATGCACTATTTTAAACTTCTTATTAGCTTATCCATTATAATAATAGATTTTCTGAAACTTTTTCCTAGTGAAATCTTACTACCGTTTGTCTATGCTTCAAATCCCTCCCTAAATATTTATTCTTATATTTTTTTAAGTAAGTACCCTTTCTACATCTTCGTTACGAGAGCACAGATAGTAACAGATTTTCATGATATCTATCACAAAAGGTAAGTATAAGTATATTCATTTTAAATTACAAAGGAACACTCCGTCTCAGCTTGTAGGCTTCCACGTTCAAGGATTGCGGGCCCAGGTTGGTAAGCTTCCACTCTCCATCAGGGTATACCCTGCTGCTGAAGACAACCTCGCCTTCACCGCAGAACAGCTCCAACGAGCTGGCGTCGAGGAACAGTCTCCAGGAGTGGGAGCCGATGGGCGACCACTCCACCTGCCGGACTTCCCCGGCCCTGTCTACAACCACCTTTCTAACATCAGGATCCCATTTCAGTAGCACATGGTCTCCACCCTTATTACCTTCAATAATCATCTCGATTTTCTCATTCAAGTCACCAGTGATGATGACCTCTCCAGTCTGGCCTAGCTGAATCACCTGTTCTCGTCCCAATTGCCCGGCGAAAACCGTTTCTTCTCTCAGAGAAATCATTCCGTCCAAAGGCTTCTGCAGAACTTTGTCTCCAGCTAGAGTTAGTTCTCTAACGATCGTTAACGCTCCTGACCAGCCGTCGACCTGCTCGGGATAAGGATCATCCCACATGTTGAACCACGAGACCACGTATCTATTGCCATCTCTCTCCATGGTCTGTGCGGCGTATAAGTTGTGTCCGTAATCCAACTCCTGAAACTCAGTTTCTTGGACAAATTCAAAGTCCTCATAGTTGAAGTTGCCTATGATGTAGCCTGTCTGCTTAAGATTATTGTACCTTTCGCCGACTGGCTCCATTCCCTCGGGCGACCACAGCAGGACATGCTTTCCGTCTAATTCGAAGAAGTCTGGACACTCCCACACGAAGCCTAGATCTCCGCTCGACTCTGCGAGGACACGTAAGAACTCCCACTCGATGAGATCTAGCGATCTGTACAGCAACGCTCTTCCTCTCCTATCGTCGGTCATGCTGCCGAGCACTACGTACCAGTGCTCTCCGTGTTTCCAGACCTTAGGGTCGCGGAAGTCCGGGGAGAAGTTGGGAGCCGCTGGCAATACCGGATTCCCTTCATACTTGTTGAAATTGACTCCATCGTCGCTGAAAGCTAAATACTGGGTCTCGTTGTAGTAAGGTTCCCTTTCTGTGATCTCGTGCGCAGTGTACATGAGGATTAAGGTGTCTCCGTCGGCAACAGCACTTCCGGAGAAGCACATCTCTTGTTCAGGGAGGAGGGCTGTGGGCAGCGTCTTCCAGTTGATCAAGTCCGGGCTGGAGGAGTGGCCCCAGTGCATGGGACCCCAGACAGAGTCATACGGGTAGAACTGGTAGAAGAGATGGTACTCTCCTCTGTAGAAGGAGAATCCGTTGGGGTCGTTCATCCAGCCGACGGGTGGGGCCACATGGTAGTGAAGCCGGTAGCGAGGGTTGATCTCTGGCCGCTTATCGGCGATGTACTTTTCTAGGTCCTCCTTAGCCTGGTTGCTCTGTCTCAGATCTTTGGATTGCGTGGCTGCGAAGACGCACAGCAAGATAACAATGCTCCATGGAGCCATGATTAGATTTGTGATAGCAATATTTCCGCAGACTTATATACTCGTACTTTCGTGGTCCTGATTAGATAATCAGATCATTCGGATTCTCAGATAGAATGTCTATCTACCTACCTAAGATGTCATCTGATCTGATAGGGCATATTTCTTCATTAAACTCTCGAATCATCATGACACATCCAAAAGTACTTTGATATTATTTTAGGTAAAATGATCTACAGGCAAATGACACGAACTTAACATTACAACAACTTTAGTCAACCACTGTTTTGTGAGAATATTTGACGAGATTACCACTAGATTAATGTTTAAGGATTAGCTTTCAAAAGAAATGTCATCGTTGACTCCACCCAAACGCCCCTCTACCCTCTATCTATTCACGATATTTTGACATGTTAAAACTTTTGAAACTATCTTGGAATAATTATAATTTTAACATCTTGTTGAAGTAGCGAACATTGTCATGGAGACTTCATCAATTTTTTTTTTTCGATGGAAGTGATACCTAGTTGTTACCTTCATAATAATTATTACTTATTATAGAATATCTTGGCGACCAAGCTCTGCTTGGGTGCAAATCGAGAAAAAAAGAAAAATGAGTTAAGTATGTATTTAAAAAAAGCTAGTTCTCGATCGATCTAGCTAGGTAGAGACCTAGCTAGATCGATTCTTCGCCCCCGTAAACCGTAAACCTCTGTACCGCAAATTTTATCGAAATCGTTAGAGCCGTTTTCGAGAACGTGAGTACAAATAAACAAACAAACAAATATTAAAACTTTTGAAACTATCATGGTTGCAAACATTGTAAACACTATTAACGGGATATTTACCATGATTTTTGGATTTTAGAGTTTCCCGATATTATTATATTATTATTATAAACAAATATTGCTCGTTTAATAGAATAAGATAATATTTCATAAGAAGATCATATACTTATCGGGGAGAGGGTTCTGGGCGTGAAGTATGGATGGTCCGATATGTTCAAAGACACGAAATTACCAATGTAACGTGTAGTCAGGATGTCTATTTTATAATCACAATTACTTTCACAAGACTTAAACAGAGGATTGATTCGATTTTTGCCGATTAGAATTACCATCACCATTTAAAAAACAAAATGGAAACGCGGTGAGTTCAACAGAAAGAGACAAAGCTACCCACATAACATTATTACTATCGAGGAGCGACCGCTCCGCTCCGATGCCAGAACCAAAGTGGCCACGCCGCTCGCCACCCGCTCGAGGAAAGCGAACTGTCCAACAACGAAACTGACTTTAGCGCCCTCTGCCTTCTTTGTGTCGACCACACCCAAGTGACAATGACAGTTGTCTACTTGACGTTTCCATTATTAGTCTACAGATGGCATTGTTAACAGGATGTAGTGCAGAACGAAGTATCAAATCAATTAACATTCCTTTTTCTAGCGCCAACTCCGACATAATATGTATTATATTCTTTATACCTAGATAAGTCTAATCACAAATAATTGTATGCTGTGTTCACTGTGTGAACTACAAACTACAAACTACGCCGACTTTGCTTTCTTAGGACTGTCATAATACGTTAAGTTTAGCGTAAATTACAATTTGTGAACCATAAACTTTCATATGACACCCCATTAAATTTATTTGTATAACTTTTATTTTTTTACCCCCTTGAGTACCTAATATCTTTACAACCCCTTCATTGATTAAGCCCATAAGCACTCGGGTCACTCGACACTGGATATATGCACCAACCGGAGTTTAAAACACTAAAAAACACGCTATAGTTACATACGAGTCGATAAAGTACAAAATTACAGTACTAAAATTAACTATGTAAATTAATTTTAGATTAAAAAATAAACTAAAAACCACGTCTTTATTTATTTATTTAGAATGCGTTGTCATCGAGTTGTGAGCTGCCCTGACAGTTTTAGCCGGCCAGCTACACGGAAAGTGCTCGAAATTTCAGTCGCACGAGATTTCCCCCGGAACGACAGACAGATAGACAGACGAACAAGAAAGTGACTATATAAGTATAATAAAAACGTGGTAAAATAATAATGTCATTGATCCTTGATAACTTTGATAAGTGTGCACATTTTGATCCGACGTTTTGAAATGGATTAAAACTACGTTCTAAAATTCTGTTGACATAGATGAATACAAGTGAAGCTAAAAAAAACTAAATTCGGGGTAATATCCCATTTGGGCAAGACATTCCTTGAACAAAAGCCAAATTATATAGTTGAGGATGCGACTCCACTCCATTTTGTTCCGAATGACATTCGATTTCGACTAGTGCTATTATATAACAAATGAGAGAAGTTTGTGTGAATGTTTGTTTTACCACGTATCTCCGTAACTACTAAACTAATTTTGCCGATTTTTTGTTCTGCTCGTAATCTATAGTGATCTTCGATCTTCTGTTCTATCTAACAAGAAGGTGAAAAAAGGAGGCAAGTTTCTAAGAAATAAATGTAATTTCTTAAATAAAAATAAAATAATAAGTACTAAGTTATGAATTTTTAAAGGGGTTGCAATAAAGTTCTATTTCAAATAAATATTTTCTGGTTTGATTCACCAGAGTAATTAAATACCTACTTTATTTATATTTTATTCAAAATTACCCTTAGGGAGAGACTGTGCATTATTACTAAGGTCGTAAAGTTAGTATTGTTTTTCCTAATCGAAAAAAAACTAAATACTTACTAACTTTATAACTTTTTGGTTTCATTTTCTGTTACCTGTACAAAGCCGGGGCGGGCAAATAGTTTGTCAAATGTCAAAATGTCAAAACGCGCGTGGATCCGACCTTGTGACCGCCCAGAAGCGGAATGAGCTGCGTTCGATTCTGTGCTTGTTTATATAGCAACTCGGGACTCAATAAGGTTGATTTTCGGTTGATCCGTTTAACTCTCTGTGCTCAGAAGTAAAGCTCAAAACTAATTTTGCTTATTATGAGAAAAATAAGCAGTCTAGGTAAACGATAACTTAGAAGCAAATAAAAGACTAAATTTCCTTTCTGTGAGTATTTATTTTGTATATGTAGCTGAACTAGTTTTCAAGAAAAATGCAAAAATCTTGAAAAAAGGTATCATTTTCAAAACGTAAAAGTATCATGTAAATTTCTATTAATCGTGTTTCTGCCTTTAGAACTGAATAGAAAAAAGATTAAAAAATCACATAATTGGAGTTTTAGCTTGATGAGATATTCCGTTTACTCACCATTTGCAGGCAAACAATCATCATTGTAATACCGCCTGGCCTTAATAGATATTTTTATAAACGAGTGTGGGCAAAAATATATGGGCACTTCACCCACGGCCGCCACAGCTCAGACTACTTTTATTTTGAAGGTATCACAGCCTTGTATCTCTGTGCCAATGCGCATCAAATTCTGTCCCGGGGTTCTCTATTTATTTTGAGTCGAATAGGTTAAACTTAAAGAGAGGTTAAAATGGCTGTTACCGCATTTTTGGGCATAATCATAAATGTATGGACCCACGACCGCCACAGCTTATATATAGCTACTTTTGCTTAGAAGGTATCAAAGCCTTGTTTCTCTGTGCCAATTCGCATCAAATTCTGTCCGAGGGTTCTCTATTTATTTAAGTCGAAAAGCTTTAACTTACAAAAAAGCTAAAATTATTATGATTAGAACGATGAAAGTCTCTCGATTTATTGGGATGTTTTTTATTTCAAAATAATGTGAGGTTTATGAGAAAGTCTCTTAAGTATTTATTTTTCATTTCTCATGTTCGGAAAGTACGCTTGAAGTTACCTGAACAGAGGGATGAAAACAGTACTTTTGCGTCCCTGGGAAGCAATTCTCCCTGGGAAACGATTTTCCCTGCTGACAAAGTATTAAATAAATCACATGCTACTATTTGACATTTCTATTGAGCCATGTCGTCTTGGTCAGCTATATTTGACATTTCTATTTACCACAAGATGAAGATCAGGATCACGGGATTAGGATCACGTAGGATCAGGTTTACAGGATAAGGATCACGGGATCAGGATTATGCAGGATCATTGGATCCGGATCACGGGATTAGGATCACGTAGGATCAGGATCACAGGATCAGGATCACAGAATCAGAATCACGGGATCACGATTATAGGATCAGGATCACGGGATCTGGATCACAGGATCAGGATCCTGACGCCAGACCGTAGCCAAGTGAGTTATCTGTCATACATTTCAATACGAACTGTTTGGCCACGTGGCCGGCGATGCGGCCATAGCGTCTCAGCGTGTTAATAGCTCTTACAAGATAGATGTGAATAACCTGTTTAGGCACTCGAACTATTAGAGCCCTCGCTTTGCTCGTGCGCCAAACCATCTCGTGCCTAGGTAGGTTACTTTCAAACCATGTGTAACAATCTCCTATTTCCGATGACGTCCTTTGAATCCCTCGCTGCGCTCAGGACTCTAATCTAGAATCCCTCGCTGCGCTCGGGTTTCAACTCTAGCATCCCTCGCTCCATTCTGTATTCAAAATAGCACTCTCGTCGAAACAAATTATATTTTGCCCCGTTGTCATACAATCTAGTACCTACTACTCAGGTTAGGTAGGTACAAACATGGATTTATCTAGTTACCCCCGGGATAGATTTTAATGCGTCGATAATAAAAAATGCTTAGTTTTGTTAGGTCTTTCGAGTAATATTAATTACATTGCTGGCGGTGCTGGGTGAAGTTTGCCCACTATCATTTAAGATAAATGTAAATGTTCTTACTGTCAAATAAATAATTTATCATTTTCATTTTAAAAAGTTAGAAGCTGCCAGGGTGTAAATTTTCCGGTGTTTTTCCTAAACTTTATTTCATACAAACCTGACTAAGCCGCGGGTTTCCTCACGATGTTTTCCTTCACCGTTTAGAGCTTTTGTTATTATGTGATCTCTTTGTTGGATATCCAAAGTACCTATACAAATAATCCTTGGTTCCAAGTTTTTTAATAAATATGCAAACAATCCATCACGTATGGAATGTTAACTTCTGCAAAATGTGGGAATGTATCAAATGTGTTTGGTTGGACATATTAGACATCTTCAAAGGATCTAAAAATGCCTAAAAGATCGGAAAGAATATGTCTACCGTTGGGAATACAGTCGTGATCTTTTATTCCCAGGGTCTAGCGCAATCAGGCGCGTGGGCATGCTTCGACGAGTTCAACCGTATCGAGCTGGAGGTTCTATCTGTAGTGGCGCAGCAGATCCTCTCCATCCAGCTCGCCATCCTGCGCCGAGAGAAGCGCTTCGTATTCGAGGGCACAGAGATCAGCCTGAACCCCACCTGTTCTGTCTTCATCACCATGAACCCTGGGTAAGTTAAGTATATGGATATATTACTATTGTAATGTGTTACTGTTTGTTTACCCAAATAAATAAAATAAAAAAAAATTGTAGCAAGTAGTTTGTCTCAAGAAATAACATACAAAAAATAGCGAGATGTCGGTGTTGTCTTTTCGTAATCTTCTTTTTTCTTTTCAATTTTACTAATACTAACCATAGTCGATTAGAATGGCGTTTGAGGGAGGAGGCTTATACTCAGCAGCGGGCTATTATTTGAGCTGCTGATTAACCATTGTTCTTAAAAAGAAATCAAAAAAATATTTTTTTCATACACCAATAAAGTTAGGCAGGGCCGGGACCAACTCGCAACCTTCGAATCGAAAGAGTACACCCAGCTACAAGGATAACATGAATACTTTGGTTTGAATGATTGACTGGCCTCTTAGCTCAGTTGGTAGTAGCTCTGCCTTCTGTGCTGTAGGTCGTGGGTTCGATTCCCACCCAGGACAAACATTTGTGTGATGAACATAGATGTTTGTTCTGTGTCTGGGTGTTATAAAGTATTATAAGTATGTATTTAGAATTATATAAGTATTCTATCAGTTATCTGGTTCCCATAGTACAAGCTTTGCTTAGTTTGGGGCTAGATGGCGCTGTGTCAAATGTCCAGCAATATTTAAAAAAAAAAAAAAAATGATTTCCTAATATTCCAGGTACGCGGGCCGTACGGAGTTGCCAGACAACCTGAAAGTGCTGTTCCGTACAGTGGCCATGATGGTGCCGGACTACGCCATGATCGGCGAGATCACGCTCTACTCCAACGGCTTCGTCTGCGCTGGACCGTACGTACCGCTCACTCACTTGCTTTTGTTTCTTTGTCACACTAACACCCGTACACTGAAACGCTACTTAGTTTAAGTGGTGATTATCATGGACATTAACTGTGATTAACTGTCATTTTTGGATACGATTGTGAAGAGTAAGAACGTCTCAAATAGATAAGTACGTTTCAAATATTTAAGTGGCAAATGGCATCAGCCATTTGGCTACGGGGCTTTTTAGCGTCGATCGATTCTATTTCTACAATACGCTAACTCTAGCGGATGTTTCATTGGTGGACAAAGTAACGATGACTACGTGACCTTACGTTCGACGATTACGATCCGATTAACCACTTTTTTTTTCATTGTCCTGTTTCGCCCCACTGTTGGGCAGAGGTCTTCCCCAAACTTCCAACCGTTTATCTTTCGCTGAATTCCACCATCCTTCGACGAAGGGTCGAGTTCGTCCCGTCAACGTTTTCCTTGTAATAGGCATGAATCCTAATTTTCAAAATCTCTTCTATGATATTCAGAAGTATCTATTATGTCTAAAATATATCATATTTCTGTAGAAAATTAAGGTTTTTGTGCAATAAAAGTACATTTAAATTTAAATTTTCAAATTCACGCCAAAACGCTCGCCGGTGTCATGGCGTCTGTTTTTACGTCACGGATCGGTATATCAACCAGTGATGCCTACATAGTTACTATAGAAACAAAAGGATGTTTACCGAGACGAGACGCAATGACAGACGCCATGACACCGGCGAGCGTTTTGGCTATCATGGCGGATTGTTGTATTTTGTAGATTTATTTTAGCAAATAAATTAGTAATCTCGACATTAATAAGAGAATAAATACATTTTTCAAAATCTTTGAATCCTATTTCATTAGATCAGATAAATATTTTGGCGATACTTGATTACTGTCACCATGCCTATTCCAGCCTGGCCCGCAAGATAGTGCAAGCCTACAAGCTGTGTTCTGAACAGCTGTCCTCTCAGAATCATTACGACTACGGCATGCGCGCCGTTAAGTCGGTGCTGTTGGCTGCTGGCGCGCTTAAGAAGAACTACCCAGACAAGGATGAGGCGCAACTAGTGCTGAGGGCCATCATCGACGTTAATATGGCCAAGTTCCTGTCACAGGTGAGTGGAGAATAACCACCGAATAGACCAGTGCTTAGGACTGTAATTTTCAGGTGAAAACAGGTTCCGGGTGAAATTAAATGCCTTTTAAAACAAATTGAATGGTTCACTAGAACAGTTTATTAGATGCATTATGCTGCTGAAAGGTAGAGAAAAGCTGGGTACAGTTAAGGTAGCATAAAGAGCGGTGGTCACTGGTTTAAGGGCTATGCGTGCAGTCAATTCGGGGTTGCTGGTGTTTAAGACTACCCGAACTTGGTCCAGGTGCCATTAGTGCTGAGGGCCATTATCGATGTCAACATGGCTAAGTGCCTGGCACAGGTCGACTCGAGAGCCTACTCGAAACGAGAAACCATATGACGAGCTGATAGATGAAAAACTGCCCGGAATAAAGCCCAGCTGGTGTTGAGAACTGTTACTTTGCCTCTAGGGACACATTGGTATTGGTACTGTTCAAGGCTGTAAACCATCTTAGCATTTTCCCAAGCGCTGCAATGTTAAATGTAGGCACAGATTTCTTCTTGGTGATGTGTGAAATATAGTATCATCTGGAATAGATTTAAGGCTGAGACTCCACCAAAGCGGAGACACGAGAGATGTGTTTAAACAACCAATAGAATTTCGTTATTGGCTCATTTCATCTTGTCTGTGTCACGAGATGTGTGAATAACGAAATTCTATTGGTTGAATTGTTGTTGATTGCTCTTGGGACTATATTTTCGGCGCAGGTTGTCGGCGAAGAGTGCCGAGGGTCCAATTAAAAGCCAGCTCGTTCCTTTTCACTGTTTCTTTATTTCCTTTGGGTTCCTTTACGCATCTCCTCTCGTCTTCGGTGGAGTCTCGGTCTAAAAGTGTTTGTTTCAAAGAGCAACATCATTTAGCACATTATTTAAATTATGTAGGTACCTACAATATGTTTGTTTATAAGCTCTGTCCTCCGTCTTCTGTGTGTGTTGTCAATAAACTATATTCTATATTCTATTCTATTCAACATCATCTTCGGTGGAGTCTCGATCTAAATGTGTTTGCTTCAAAGAGCAACAGTTCCACGACACTATTTCCCCCAGGATGTACCTCTCTTCAGTGGTATCTACTCGGACCTGTTCCCCGGCGTAGAGGTCCCGCAGCCCGACCGCGCGGAGCTGCTGCGCTGCATACACAAGGAGCTGGAGAAGAGGAACCTTCAGCCCACGGAATGGTACCTGGAGAAGATCATACAGGTTAATATACCTACCTACTTGAAAGTGAAAGTTACATGTGCTAAATCACGTTTTCTCATAATTTTTATCACCGATTGTTCCATCCCCAAATAGAGATAATTCAATGTTTTTTTTTATTTCTGCTCTTTGATACACTATGTAGGTCATCGATCGAGCGAGCGAAGCGAGCGAAGATCTTAGTGGTAAGTTGGGCGATTTTGCTTTGTATGTTTGTATGTTTGTATGTTTGTATGTTTCACGAATTGTTGTTCGAGCATAACTGTCGAACCGTTCATCCAATCTGCATGAAACTTGGTAGGTCGATAGGTTGTGGTAAGGAAATTTACGGTGGAGCATATGAGCTTAATCGATGAAGGGGTTGTGAAGATATTGGGTTCCCAAGGGGGTAAAAAATTATGAAAGTTACACAAATATATTGAGTGGGGTGTCATACGAAAGGGCTTATTTTGTACATTCCAAAATGGTTTTTATTTTTAATCTAGGATGTATAGTTTTTGAAATACGACCAAAGACCAAAAACTACGAAACCAGAGCTGCAAGAGCTCCCGTTTCATAGAGTTTCGATGTCTTCGTAGCTCATTGACTGGTCGGTCTTAAAAAGAGAGTGGCATCGTTGCGGTTTGGTTTGCAATGATTTTAGATGCTACTTGATTTATTTTCATGATAAAAAAAATTTTGATAAAAAATGAAAATAATTAGGGTAAAAAAAGTTAAGTAAACAAATATATTGAGTGCGGTGTCAAATGAAAGGTCTTTATTTGTACATTCTAAAATAGTTATTATTTTTATTCTAGGACGTATACTTTTAAAAATACGACGAGAATTCATAAATATGAAATACTTAAATGAAAAATTAGACACGACATTATGTATTGCATGCATGCTAGTATTTTTTACCATGAAGAGCTAGCGCAATAGGCATACCCGGCAGTAGTAGCACTTGAAATTATAGGGGTAGTCAGAAGAAAGTCCAAATGTTGGCCATCTACGGTGCGCGAGATCTCAATTCGGGGCGAACTACTAGTTTTAGTTTATGCAGTGTGTTTTTTTTACTCCGAAATCTAAAACCATAGAAGATACAAGGAAACTATCTTAGCAACCATTAGGTCTTTTTAACTGACTTAAAAAAAAGTAGGAGGTTCTCAATTCGTCGGAATATTTTTTTTATGTATGTTCACCGTTAACTTGAAGATGTTTGATTTTTCATCCTTAAAACCCTCAGCAGTAGCAATATCAACCAACAAGACAAATCTTAGTGGTTTAATGTGCTATTATAAATAAGTAATATTTTGAATTCATTTTGTGTAGGTAAGTATTTAGTAAGTAAATAAAAAAAAAACTAATATTTTTTTCATGTAAGTATAATTTGTAGATATACGAGATGATGCTGGTCCGTCACGGCTTCATGGTGGTGGGTCCACCGATGGGCGGCAAGACGCAAGCCTACCAATCACTAGCGGAGTCTCTCCGTGCTTTGCAACTGATGAAGCCGCCGCCGAGGCACAAGGAGTTCGGCGCCATCTACAGAATCATCAACCCTAAGGCGATCACTATGGGACAGCTGTACGGATGCTTCGACCCAGCTTCTCATGAGTGGTAAGAGTTCAAAATTCAAAAAAGACAATTTTCAAATATAATTTGCGCCTCGCGGCGTTGCCTTCGTAGTGATGGTAATGATGGTGGTGATGAAAAGTAGCCTATAACCTTCCTCAAGAGTTTAGTTATCAAGTGCAGAAATAATTTTTCAAATCGGACTCCACCACTTTGGATCGTCTTAAGAGCTAGGTAATTCTACTCCTGTTCCTTCGCGACCAACACCGTGAAGAACCAGGGCAACGGACACGGTTTGGGGCCTAACTTTCTTTTCGGTATAACACTAATCATGGGCGTAGCTATAGCTTTGTTATGGGGGGGGGGGGGGGTGTCCAAGGGTTCTAAAATACAAGGATCTTTGTTATGGGGGGGGGGGGGGGTCCAAGGGTTCCAAAATACAAAGATTGACTAGGTTTCCCCCGAAATCAAAGAGTTTGGACTGTTCAAGGGTTCCTAAGGGGGGTCCGGACCCCCCCTTGAATATGCCCATGACACTAATAGATTAATTAAACTCCAGGTCAGACGGTGTGCTAGCCATAGCATTCCGTGAGTACGCCATGTCTATAACGCGCGACCGCAAGTGGATCCTGTTCGACGGACCAGTAGACGCGGTGTGGATAGAGAACATGAATACCGTGCTCGACGACAACAAGAAGCTCTGCCTCATGAGCGGGGAGATCATTCAGGTTATTAACCACTTCAAATAAAGGAGGAGGTGTTCGTATTCAGAATCAGTTTTTTTGTGCTTTTTTATGTATGTTTACCGATTACTCGAAGACGGCTGGACCGATTTGGAAAATTCTTACTTCTGAACCGACCGTATACATTTTCGATTGGCGCCACAAAAATTTGGTAAGGATCTGTCGAGGATCTTCGGAGTTATGAACAGAAATGCCAGATTTAGCCACTTGTTTGAGAGTTATATTTGAACGTTCACCAATATAATACAATACTTAATGATATGATAAAGGAGATACTGTAGATGGCGCTCATCGATGCTATAATCGATAGATTATGGTCCTATCATGATTTTCAACTCTGGCGACTAAAAGTTCCGTGGCCGAATTGGTAAAGGCACTCCGGCTAAAGGAGTATCATTCGCTTGTACCATTGCGGGTTCAAATCCCGTCGGAATTGAAAATTTTGATAAAATTTTTCATTTTCAAATGATAAAGGAATTTATGTGTTTAGATGACTAACAAGATGAACCTGATCTTCGAACCGGCGGACCTGGAGTTTGCGTCTCCGGCCACCGTCTCCCGCTGCGGCATGATCTACATGGAGCCCGAACAGCTCGGTGAGAACCAACACCGATTCACTTGCGACAACCTCAATGATTCATTTAGCCAGTAGGCTGATTCTTATAAAAAACTTTTTAATAACCAAAGCAAACGTTGAATATTTCGTCTTGTTTCTAAATATACTAATGACCAATGAGGTTAGGTTACTCTGTCGTGATGACGTTTTCAAACAAATTACCAATGAGGTTTTGCAAATCACTGTCATTTTGGAGAAACAAACAAAACGCAGCGACAATTTGTTTTCTAGTAATCACGCATAATTATGCAATTTGTAGTTCAAAATCATTATTTATCTCAGAAACTATGAAAGTTACCACCTTAATATTTGGGGAAAAGATAGTTCAACCTTTTATCTTGGATTCTGTCTTTTGAAAACACGATTGGTGAACATTTTCGAGATAAATTATTTTTGTGAAAAATACATGTTTTGCACACATTTTGCTATTTATCTCGGGAGCAGCTCACTATTTTTGTTCGTATTTTGTTTTGTCAAGAAACCTAGAAATATTTCTTCAGTTCTGTCTTTTAATTTTTCGATTAGTTGTTTGCTTGTCTGTTTACTTTTTATGCGGTTGAAACTGCATTTTCGTTGAATTTCGAAAAGTGCAGCAGTCAAAAGCGACGCTCATTCTAAATTCATCTTTATTTTAACGAAACTAAGACCGATATTAGAAGTTGCTCTCATTAATGTGCTAATTTATGGTATGCGTTGTTAACCAGGCTGGCGCGCATTCCTGGAATCATACAACACTCACCTCAACAAGAAGTTGATCCCGGAACAGTTCGAGCTGATCCAGGAGCTGGTCGAGTGGCTGGTGCCGCCCATCTTCGAGTTCCAGCTCACCAAGTGTCACCACTTCTCTTATGTCGGGGAGATACACCAGTTCTATGTACGTATACGGTTTGCACTCAAGATATCCCCATAACGACACCGTATAGTGAAATTCTTGTAAGTGAACAAAGACCAATTTTCCAGGAACTAAATAAAATACGAATTTTCTAAGTTCATAATGTAACGAGCTTCTCATTCATGAGCTATCGATTCGTTTGTAAGTGACCATAGATTATGCGCCATATGATTTTTTTTTGAATGATGTAATAAATTACAATGAATAAGTCTTCATTTACGAATTTAAGTAGGTAGGTTTTATTGTTACCTACCTACTTAAGAATTTGATTGTTAAATTTTCAATCTCACGTGAGATTAGGGGGTCGAGCCAAATCACTCTCACGACATCTAACCAAGGCCCCCCCCCCTTGGTTAGATGTCTTGAGAGTGATTTGGCTGTCGGTGGAGGTGTCGAGAAATCGCCGAAATCACCTCACGTAATTAATGGACGCCCTCTTAGGGAGGTCGCTAACAGCAAAGAGTCGCGTCGACGAAGAGGCGAGGCGGCGGCGTTTAGGCCTTGTTTGATGCATTCAACATGTTTTCTTCGGAAGATGTCGACGCCGCCTCGACTTTCGTTTCTGTTAGCGACGCGCCTTAGATAGCGATGTCTGTCTAATGTGAGTGTATGTTGTATTCAGTCGTTCAGTCGTCTGTTCACGTGTCTGTTGGAGGGCGAGGCGCAGGTCAGCACGGTGTGGCTGCAGTGCACCTTTATATTCGCTCTCCTCTGGGGACTCTGCGCAACGCTTAATGGTAACTACTGACCAGTGATCGGAATGAGGCGGGCTAAAATACCTAAAGTTCGAAAAATAACAGAGACAAATGGAGACGCCTTAGGACTAAATATTTTTCGACCCAATTATTTCCGTTTCTGGGGCATTAATAAAGAACATCTAACATTAAGGTCAATAATTTTTTTACCTGAGTTAATAACAAAAACTAAAATGTAAATTATAAGGCTAAAAAACTTTTTTCCGTCGGTCAAATAGAAAAATTATTTGAATTAGTTCACAATATTATTAACATTAATTTTAAATGTACTTACTCACTGTGAAAATTGTGCCAACTTTCAATAAAATTCTTACTTACTACAAGAATAAAATTCTTGTAGTAAGGAAGTCTCCCCTTTTTTGCCTCTGTTCTTTGAACTTTAGGTATTTAAGCCCGCCTAATTCCGATCACTGCTACTGACACTTCATTATATTAAACACAATGATCAAAAGTTAATGAACGTTTTTAAATAAAAAGTTGTAGTGAACACACATTGTTTTAGTGTATAAACTACCACGTCTGTTTTTAGGGACACTAAAGGTATGATTCCGATCTCAGCAGTGCTGCCAGGCTGTCACAGTGGTGCATTTGTTTTGCATTGCTGACGTACCGCGGCATTGCTGCGTAGCTCGGAATGTAATCTCCATATAAACCTATAGGCCTCTATTAATAAACTCGTATTAACTTCTGTCAAAGTTGCGCCACGTATTTAACTATTGCCATCCTTATGTCACTGTCTTACAAAAAAGGATGGCAATAGTTAAATCCGTGGCGCAACTTTGACAGAAGTTAATACGAGTTTATTAATAGAGGCCAGAGAGAATATATGGGGACAAGTAGTGCTGTGTCAGCACTGCTGCGTGCAGCGGAGTTCGGAATCATACCATAAAAGTGTATTTTAAACTTCATCCAGGTGACAGCCGGAAAAGTTTTGACTCGTTCTTCCGGAAGCTTCTCGAAGGAAACAACACGGCTTACCCCAAGCCTAAGTCCTTCAAACTCACAAAGAACCAGCTCTTCCAAGACAAGGATACTGTCTTCGACTTCGTGTACGATAAGAGGAACAACGGCACCTGGATACCCTGGGTCGACCTGGAGAAGGAGGCCCCTCTACCTGCTACTGCGAAAGTAAGGCTTATTTTTTAAGGATTAAGAGTTCTTTTGCCACTTGCTAAGACTTTACAGCGCAAATGTTGCTTTCTTTCGTTTTAATTGAACTGAGGGGTCTCGCATTCATTTGGCTTAATAGCCATATAGATACATGATCTCAGCTTTTCAATTGGGTTGTAGTAATTAAAACAAAGATTTTAGATAATCCAGGTTGCAGGCATGCTATTCGTAATAACTCATACTAAAAATAACAACAATGCAAACGTCGTCTACGTTTGCAAAAAAAGATGATTAAGCATCAAGATAATGGGTCTTACTTTGTGATTATGTTTGTATGTTGCATTTGCATGATCTTTGAATGTCTCTTAGACATTTTCTTTAAAGTTTGATCCAAAAAAATAATTCATTGTTCTTTTTTCCATGGATAGATACTCCTCGTTATTCGCTTAAACTCCAGGTAAACGAAAATAATCTTCAAACTCACGGTTATGTTTTCGTTCATAATCTACCGCACCAACGTTACCTACAGCTACCGTCATCAGAGTTAGCCACTTGCTCATACGAACTTACTTTTTTACATCTAAGTATATAAGCATTTTTAAATTTAAATTTATTTGCCATACCTTTGATCTTGTTGTCTCTCTCCATTCAAAGGTTGTCTGGAAGAAATCGCTTCAAAGCGATAAGACCGCCCATTGTACAATTATTCATTAGGTTTACTCATTCATATGTTTTTTAAGACGTGTACAATAAAGAGTTTCTATCTATCTATCTATATTCTCTAGGTGAACGATCTGATAATCCTGACGAACGAGAACGCGTGCCTGCGCTACTTCGTCTCCAAGATGGTAAAGTCCAAGATCCCCCTCCTGCTGGTGGGTCCCACCGGCACCGGCAAGTCCTCGCTGGTCCTCAACTTCTTCCTCTCTCTGCCCAAGGAGAAGTACATCACCAACACAATAAACTTCTCCGCTCGGACCACTGCTAATCAGGTAAGTGATGAACAAACTTTGCTACTGCCAATGATCTTCTATATAAACTGAGGTAGATGCGTTGTACCCCGTTCTGCGTGGCGAACAAAACTCAAGTTAATAAGCTTGAGTTTTGTCGCACTCTGTCTTCGGAGCGAGACACACGCATTTACACGCAGCAGTCACATAATTTAACTCTTTATGACAACGGGGTTTTATAATATTACTGCTATCTTTTAGTTTTCTTGAGTGATCTAAACAAAGCTGCGAATATTCTACCTAAGTAATGATAACAAAATTTCACCGCGTTTTAGAGCTTTAACGTCTCTATTGGTAGTATCTCATTGGCTGCTGCAATAATTTTTGACCATCATTTTTCTATCAGTGAAAACCATAATCTTTATGTTTAACAGACTCAAGATATCATCATGTCTAAGGTGGACAAAAGACGCAAAGGAGTCTTCGGTCCCTCGATGGGCAAAAAGGTACCTAATACTTTAATATCTTAATATCTTTGTAGATGTTTGTAACCGTGCATTTCTGCCAAGATGTGCGTAGCCACCACCTATACCTCAGCATGTCTCTACTAGCTCTTACAAACTTATTCCCTTTCGTCCTGTCAGTATGTGCTAGTCACCATGTTTTTCCACTAGCTCAAACGGCTCTTCTCTTTTCCCTTCTTCTATCCTCTTCGTTGACGACCTCAGCATGCCTCTACTAGCTCACACAAACTTATTCCCTTTCGTCCTATCTGTTGGCAACCCTGCCTACATCATATTACATTCTACACAACAATCTACACTAGGCGCATTCATAGATATCGAAGGTGCGTTTGACAAAACAACATTTAGCAGCATAAACCAGGCACTAGAAAGGTATGGGGTCGCGCCAACGCTAGCAGACTGGATAAACAACATGCTCAAATATAGAGCAATACAACTAACAGTAAACAAGACGACAAGAGGAATTGTTGCAAGAGGCTGCCCCCAAGGCGGAGTCCTCTCACCCCTACTCTGGAACATAGTAGTCGACGAACTCATCCGCAAACTTAATGGCAATGGACTCGTCACCGTAGGCTACGCTGACGATCTTGCCATCCTAGCGACTGGCTGTTTCGAGAGTACACTATGCGATACAATGAAAACAGCCTTAAAAATAGTTGAAACATGGTGCACCAGCCATGGACTATCAGTAAACCCCACAAAAACTGAACTCATAATGTTTACACAAAAGAGAAACCTGGGCAACTTAAGACTCCCCAAACTTCTCAACACTGAGCTCAAACTAACACAAGAAGTCAAGTACCTCGGAGTCATACTGGACAGTAAATTGCTATGGAATAAACACCTTGACTACAAACTACAAAGAGCATGCATAATCTTCTTCCAATGCAACAGAATGCTCGGAAAAACATGGGGGTTAACACCAAAAATAACCAAATGGCTATATACAGCTGTAATAAGACCAACACTGACATACGGTGCTATTGTTTGGTGGAAACGAACTGAACTCATCACTGCGATTACCAAACTACAACGCTTCCAGAGACTAGCATGCTCTGCAATAACTGGCTGCATGAGGACAACACCGACAGCGGCCATGGAGATCATTCTGGGCCTTATCCCACTCGACCTGTACATACAACAGGAAGCGACACTGGCTGCTATCAGGCTCAAACATTTGAACCTATGGGGGAGTACAATGAGCTCTCATGCATGTATTCTGGATAGAGCCACATCACACGAACCGCTTATATGCGCCCCGTGTGACAAGATCCCCAGACAATCAACATCCCAGAAACACTACAAAATACAGACACATGAAAACCAAAGAGATCAGTCAGGTAACAACGAAGTCCGGGTCTATACTGACGGATCAAAAACAAACCAGGGAACAGGCGCCGGAGTACACTCCCTGGATCTCAACATCAACATATCAATGACACTAGGCGCACACAGTTCCATTTTCCAATGTGAATGTGTGGCCATAACCGAAGCTGCCACAGCTATCAAACGGAGAGGGGTAGAAGACTACAGCATACGGATACTCTCCGATAGCACAGCAACCCTCAGAGCACTGGAGAGCCAAAAGTGCAACTCCAAGCTCATATACGAATGTCACCTTGCCCTTGAGAGTATCGCCGCAAAGAACAGAGTGACTCTACAATGGATCAAGGGACACAGTGGATCACTGGGAAACGACGCCGCAGATGAACTAGCCAGGAGGGGCTCGGAAACACAATTGGTAGGCCCAGCCCCATTCCTGCCCCTGCCGTTCTCCCAGCTACGCACTTGGATACGACAACACACACAAAACCTTCATAACGATCGATGGATACGGGCGACGGACTGCAGACAGTCCAGAGCAGCGGTACCAGCGGCTACACCACGACTGACACGTCGCCTGATAAATCTCCATAGAAAAGACCTCAAAATAATCATAGGGACACTGACAGGACACTGCCCCCTCAACAAACATCTGTACAACATCGGCATCACGGACAGCCCACTCTGCAGAGGATGTCTAACCGAAGAAGAATCAGCAGCCCACGTAGTCCTGGAATGCGTGGGCGTAGCAGCACAACGGCAGCAAATCCTCAACACTCCGAGGTCGCTCCTCGAGGCCTGCGAAGACCCCAGGAATCTTCTGCGCTTCTGGGAGGAGCTAGGCTGGCTCCATATCTAGTGAGCCAGGTCATCCCCACGCAAAAAGGACCACATTTGAGTCTAATTGCGGAAAAGGGAGTCCCCATACATACATACATACATACATCATATTACATTTTCTATGTTGTCATTTCCTCTCTTCCTCTTGGTGTGGTCAAAACGCGTCCCTAATTCATGTGCTCCTGTTAATTTATTAGTTTTCCATACAAAACAGTGCGTTGAACTAAGTAAAAGTTTTTCTGTGCATCCCGTACCAATTAATTTATTACAATATAGTCGAAATACATACAAACACTGTCAGTGCCTAAGTCACCATGTATTTCCATTTGTTCAAACTCCTCTACTCTTTTCCTCTCTTCAATCAGTGCGTTCTCTTCGTGGACGATTTGAGCATGCCTCAGAAAGAGACGTACGCCGCGCAGCCGCCGCTCGAGCTCATCCGGCAGTGGATCGACCACGGACACTGGTACGACCTCAAAGAGATGGTCAAGCAGGAGATCGTTGATGTGGTCAGTAAACGCTTAAGATATATTATATACTAGCTGCTGCCCGGGGCTTCGCTCGCGTGGTACCCGTAAAGTAGGCTATGTTCTATTCCCAGTCATGATCGATCTATATTTCTCAGCATAATCGGTTCAGTAGTTGTTGAGTTATAGAGGAACAAGCATACATCCATCCAAACATCCAATATTGTACATGATGTTCCCATTTTCTCAGGCCTATTAAACTGAGAAACCGTGTTATAGTTTTACCGTTGGTCAACGTTGGACGGAAGCCTACTCCATCTCAAAAATATCCAAAACACTACAACATCATTTGATGTAGACATAGGCATTACCTTCTGACTCGTATTAGTCATCTAGTAAATATATAAAGAAAGCTAGGTCCTATAAAGTGTTTGTTGCCCTGATTGTTCACGGTGTTGGTCGCAAGAACAGGAGTAGAATCACCTAGATCTTAAGACGTTTTAAAGTGATCGTAGTGGTCCTACTGAATAAATTATATTTGAATTGTGGTAAAAGCCTAAGTGTTTTCCACCAGCTGTTCGTATCAGCGATGCTGCCTCCAGGAGGCGGGTCCAACCTCATCACGTCCCGTCTGACGCGCCACATGATGCTGATCACCCTGGACTCCTTCGAAGACAACACCCTCAACAAGATCTTCTGCACCATCATGGACTGGCATCTCGCTAAGGGGTTCAATGACACGCTTATGAGGGCTAGCAAGGTACTGGCTATCCAATCAGTGCATGATACAACATCATCACCATCATTCATTCAATGGGTTCGACTACCAAACTTACACCCGAATATTGAAACGCTACTTAGTTTAAGTGGTGCTTATCATTGTCATTTTTGGATACGATTCTGAAGAGTAATAACGTCTCAAATAGTTATCTAAGTACGTCTCAAATATTAAAGTAGAATTTTTCTCTCTAATTTTCAGTATTCGGATGTTAGTTCAGTTTCTTCGTCCAAACCAAACCTGTTTTTCTTTTATCTAACTTCAATTATAATGCACTTTGTATGTATGATGTTTAATTTGAATAAGATTTGAAACTCTTTCCAGTGTCTGATTGAACTGATTACACACACTAATTGACTCTGAGTGACATGACTGACAATACTATATTATAATGACAGAGAAAAATATTTCTTTTTTCCCAGACGATAGTATCAGCAACGATGGAGGTGTACAAAACGGTCACCGTCCAATTTCTACCCACCCCAAGCAAGTGCCACTACTTGTTCAACTTGCGCGATTTCGCGAGAGTCATCAAAGGAGTCCTATTGGTTCCCTCGACTCATATGAAGGAGATCAACAAGCTGGTGATTCTGTGGGTGCACGAGACCTATCGCGTGTTCTATGATCGGCTGGTGGATGATGCTGATCGGTAAACTGAAAATTCTTTTATAGCCGATGGTTTTTGTAAGGCTGATGGTATAAAATAGAGTTACAGAATCGGTTCGAAATATTGGCGCCCAACCTGGTACTATTTAGGTACCACGTTGGTTGCCAAAACTTAATCGTCTGTTTTGTGAGATTGAAATTTCAATAGATTTTTATTTTTGTATAATTTTGAGCTATCAAAATGTTGGCGCCCAACAAGGTGGTATTTTAGTACCTCGTTGGGTGCCAAAAGTTAGTCGTCCGATCTGAGAGTTTGAAATTATATGAAAACTAATTGAAATTTCAATCTCACAGAACAGGCGAATATAAAAAAAACTCAAATAACTTCGTTGTGGTCCTTATCATTTTGGATACTTGCAAAAACAGTTAATATTTTAAAACATGACTTATTTTAAAGGAAATATTTTGTTTATTTTCAATAAACTATTTTCAATTCTATTTTAGCTCTACTTACCCTTTTGGCATTCATTTTGTTAACCAACGATTAAAACAATTCATCATCTGTTGTTTAATTATATAACAATCTAGGCTGAAACTATACGACGTGGTATACAAGGCCGTATATGGCAATTTCCGCGTGCACATGGACCAGGTCCTGAACGAACTGGGCTACATCCCTGAGGGAGAGAAGCTCAGCAACAAACACGCGGCCAACATCTTCTTCGGCAACTATATGGAGCCGGATGCCGACCCCAAGATATACGACCAGGTAAACACAAGGCCTTATAAATGTCTCTTAAATTGAACACTGATTAAACAATGCTCAAAATTCGCCCTGTCAACTATCTAACAAAAAAGGATGGCAATAGTTTATACGTGGTTTTTGACAGAAGTTGAGTGGAGTTTGTAAGTAGGACGGACAATCTAATACCACTATCCAAGCGTAATCCAATGCATCGACGTTGTTTTAGGTTAGGAAACGGTTGGTTGACAAAGGTCAATAACTTTGCCAAGGCCTTTCATCAAATCTTCCATTACTCCCGGTCAAAAGCTTTGGTTTGCCAGTCTGTGATGGCTAAATATTTAAACTGCAGGTTGATTGTCTAACTTGTCTCAAAGTCTCAAACCTCAAATTGGTCTCAAACTATCAAAACGCTCGCGCAGGAATCTTTTGTCGCGTTCGGTCTCGTTAAGATGAGAGTGACAGAGCTAGTTGCGTAGTCACTGAACTGTCATATTTGACAGTTTAAGACTGATTTTGGTCGCTATCAAAGATAGACAATCAGGCGGCTGGTCTTCTGCTCTACAGTACAGTTTTTGGTAAAGCTATTAACCATCTTCCTTCTTAAGGTGATGGACCTAGACGACATGGCCGTCAAGATGGAGTATTATCTGGAGGAGTACAACGTGGTGTCCTCTTCACCCATGGCTCTGGTGATGTTCCGATACGCGCTGGATCATATCTCGCGATGCACGAGGGTCTTACTTCAGGATAACGGTACGAATCAACCGCTCGTGGCGTAGCTTGCTTAGACGTTCTTGATTGATCGTTGAAGCTAAGCAGCGTTGTGCGCGGTCACAATTTATATGGGTGACCACAAGTGGCATTACGAGCTGAGCGCTTCCGTGCTTCGGAGGGCACTTTAAATTGTCGGTCTCGGTTTTTAAGTCGTTAAGCCATGACGGAAGCCTTAAGGCGGCCTTAAAACTCCGTCAACAGAGTTGGCCACTTGCTCATACGAACTTACTTTAACGGCATTTTTCACCACAATTGGTCACTAGTAAATAGTATCGATTGAGTCCCCACTATTGAAATATAGAAGCGTCATTTCACCAGCTAAGTAGATAATGATGACGTCGTAAAAATTGCAGGTCACAAATGGGTTAGATTAGCGCAGGATGTTCAGTGGAATGAGACAGGCACGTGATAATGATGATAATGAAAATAAACAAGTTCGTACGAGCTTGTGACCATATCTATTGATGTTTTTAATCCACCTCTGCCATTTAATTTGTCCATAAAGCAACCAAGATACAGTGAAGTAACAAAAACGAGTGCTTTAGACCACACGACTGAAGTAAAACTTCGACCTCGCCTGATCACACTTTTAGTAACGCTCTCGTCACACATTCATCAGCTTACTCACCAAGTCAATCGTGCGTAAAAAAGTTTTACTTCAAAAAGTTGGAGATAATTTTGTTCAGTTGGTTTTTATGAATTTATTATTATTATATTATTTATTTCAGACTATGTCTGTGTAATTTAGGGAACCTACTTCTCGTGGGAGTCGGCGGCAGCGGCAGGAGCAGCGCTGTCAAACTGGCGGCCAGCATATTGGAGATGAACGTCATTCAGGTGATGATACACATTATTTTATAGAAACTATCCTATTCTATTAAACGAGCAATATTTGTTTGTTTGTACTCACGTTCTCGAAAACACCTCTATTTACGGTAAGGGCGTTTACAGGGGTAAAAAATCTGTCTAGCTGGGTCTCATATCTGGGAAAATTAGTTTTTTCGGCATTTTCACGCGAAAACAATTCAGTGCCTCTAGTGACTTATGTCAAAAAGGACTTATGTCCTTTTTGGATAGAGGCGCTTATGTCCTTTTTGACTTCTAGAGGCACTGAATTTACCAGTGCAATGTGGTTCGTAATTTCACAATATTTGTTAAGACCAAAGTGGCCAAATGGAGGGGTTGTTCGCCTTTCAGTTACTTTTTATCCCGAAAAAATGCATGTCTCCCGTGGGATAAAAAAGTAGTAGTCCACGCGAAACCGCGGGCGTCCGCCAGTACTCTATACTTTAAACGTAATAATGTGAAGGTATTTTTTAATACAGTTGCTCAAAAAGTTGCGTATTGCAGGGACGTATAGCGTTCGGGAAGTGGGCTATTACACACTCGTGCTTTTTTTTTACCTTTCCCGCACTCGTGCGTTCTCTTTCCCAACTGTCAAAATAATGTCTATTAAAAAGAAATACCAACCATGAAGTTTTTACTAAAAAAAAATCATAGAAGTTTTTATGATTCATGCAAATACGTATATATCTAAAAAGAAGCTACTAATTTGTTTCTATAACAGATTTACTGATTTGATTGAATGAATTAGGTTAGGTTTCATTTCATTTCGACCCATTAAATTTCATTTTCATTTCATATCAATAAAAAAATTTTACTGAAGACTTGGCTGTATGGGCATAGTTCCCTTTGCCTACCAGAATCGGTGAAAAATAAAATCTCTTCTTATATTCTACGGTTGGCGCCATTTTCTAGATTAAATTGCTTCATTTTTTCGCAACTGTATTAAAAATAGTCGTTCAGTACACGTTCGGAACCGTCATTGCAACTTGTTCCGACTGTCAACCCTCGCCTTCGGCTGCGCCTCGGCTCGGGTAGACATTTGTCGTAACTCTTTGCAATGACAGCCTTTCCGAACTTGTAATGAAATATACTATTCTTGTGTTGGTAGATCGAGATATCCCGCGTGTACGGTCAGACGGAGTGGCGGGATGATATCCGACGCATGCTGATGAAGGCCGGCATCATCGGGAAACCGCTCGTCTTCCTGTTCGCAGACAATCAGGTATCGATGCTATAATCGATAGATATGGTCCTATCATGATTTTCAACTCTGGCGACTAAAGGTTCCGTGGCCGAATTGGTAAAGGCACTCCGGCTAAAGGAGGATCGCTTGTATCATTGCGGGTTCAAATCCCGTCGGAATTGAAAATTTTGATAAGATTTTTCATTTTTAAATCAGGTATGCCATCATCATTTGCTCATTCAATTCGTGATTTATAAAATATCAGTCATCAACAAACAAAAAACATAACTTAAGGTCAATGCGGGGAAGACCGGCATACTTTTTTCAAAGTTCAGTTTGATTGATCATATCTCAGTCACCATGCATTTTTCTGTAAAGTTAAAGATATTCATCGTTAGCAAATTTATCCAAGAATCAGAAAAAGCTTTAAAACCTTTAAAACTATATAAAATTAACAATAAAATTGGAGGTTTTTTAAAACTCGGGCAGTAGACGGTCTTCCCCGGCTAAATGAGGGAAGTCCGTCTAGGAGTTATTGTAGACGACAGGAGATGTTTAGAAGAGTCTAAAGTAACTCACAGCATGTATTACATCTTAACAATGAATTTTATGTCTTCAACGATTCGAAATAAGGTCCCAATCCAAAGATATTGTCAAAAATGTGTAAAACGGGGTAAGTCCGTCACATTTTAGGATTCAGGGGTGGTGAACATTTTTGCAACATTTTCTTGAAAGTAAGCCCCTACCAAAGCATCCAATCCTTTGGTAGGGACTTACTTTCAAACTAAGAACCATTATGTTTCTTATTAAACATTCTAAAGAAACATTATTTCTATAAAAATAATGTTATTATTGTAAGAAAAATGCACGGTTCCCGTGGGATATGAATACTTGTGATTTTTTGTGTTAAATACTTTATTCTTATTTCAACTTATTAAAATTATTAAAGTAGGTAGGTAGAGTAGGTACCCAGGTAAATTTAAAAAAAAATATTTAGTAAATTTAAAAATCTAAGCAGCACAATAACAATCTACTAGAGCAAGCAATCGCCAATTTTAAAGTATTTTACTAGGTTTGTGATTTTTATGTGTATACCTATCTAATAGTAGGGACTAGGTACTTATCTAAAAACAGAAAAAAAATTATAAGTAAGTAAAGACTTTCTGGTTATGTAGTTTAACACCTATTATGATAGTCAACCCTCTACTCTACTATATCATAATTTATTGCAGGGCCAAACCATACAAGATAATAGAAAGAAAATAAGGAACAGTTATTACTAATTTTAAAGAAATAAAAGACACGATTAAGGGGTCATGATAGGTCAAGGGGTCATGTGAGGTCAAAAGGTCATCAAGAGGTCATATCCAATATATTTGGAATAAAAAGGTTTACGATTTCTGATTTGAGGCAAGCCCGGCATATGCCGGTCTTGCCCCGCGTAAAGTAGACGGACTTCCCAACTTGAACTTTTGGAAGGTAGATATTTTTGGATGCGATTATCTCAGAAGATATGGCGTTCTTTTGAAATTCGATAAAAGGAATAGGAGGGGGCAATATTATTAAAAAACTCTTAGAATAATTAAATCCGACAACTTCACTCTTTATATTTAAAATATTTGTTTTTGTCACCACATGTCTATCTCGATATTCGAGTTAAAATTACACGAAAAGTTTGTGAACGTTTTTTCGCGAACTGTTGCGACATAGAAACATCTATTAGAGCTAGCTGAAACCAGATGGATATGATTGATTTGCCAATATAGGTAAAACATGCGTAGGGTGCATAGTTTCGTCAAAAAGCTCAGTGTACGGTCTTGCCCCGCAGACGGACTTCCCCGCATTGACCTTACCAACAAAGAATAATACTTTTAGATTTATTTAGTTATTCCGGAAAGACACATAAGTACTTACCTTAAATGTGATTTTATGTAAATTGATCTTCATTCATCAAAAGTTAAAGAACAAATCATTTACATACCTATTCAGAAGGGCCTCTGGGATCACATTGAAAATTAAATTTAAAAATAACAGAGTCACGAACTAAGCTATAGTTCAAGTACAAGTTCTTTCAGGTCGTCGGTTTTTGCCATTTATTTTCAAAGGTTTGTCCACTATTAGTGCAACACATACTTGATTCCATTAACAATAGTTTACAAAATCACGATTAACAAGACGCATGTATTGCTAGATAATGTACGAGGGTATGGTGGAAGATATCAACATGCTCCTGAACACGGGAGACATACCGAACTTGTACGGAATGGATGAGAAGGTGGAGATCCTGGACAAGATGCAAGTGGCAGTCAGGGAGTCGGTGAGCTCCGCAGTTTTACTTAAATTTGTTCAGCTACTTGGCGCCTTTCTTATGCTGGGGCCACACTACGGGGATATGGCAAATTATTTGCCAAATTTCGTATAGCCACAATACAGAATACCGGCAAATAATTTGCCATATCCCCGCAGTGTGGCCCCAGCATTAATGTGTAACCCATTCCCTGCCCCAGCTCTGCATACCTCTTCGCAGGAGATCAATCAAGTTAAAAAATACTCTCTTCTTTTACTCTCTTCTATTAAAGGGGTTGCCCCTTGTCGGCATAACTGATGTCTCTTTCTCCACAAAGCTCTTTCCAGGGCAGTCTCCTTGACCTTCTTGACATCACAGCAAACTTCTCTTTCACTTGGCCCATGTAGCCTATCCTCGGTCTTTCTCTTCCTCTTCATCCTCTTTTCCTTCAATGATGTTATAATGAAACTGTCATCGGATAAGATGTCAAAAGTACTTAGGCTGGATTCCACCAAAAGTCATCTTGCTCCAGAGTAACTAGCCGACATAATTCTAAATACAATTGCTTAGAAAGCGCAACCGAACATTATTATGTGCATACAAATTATCCTGGTTATTAGCTGTCAACTTTACAATGTCAAAATATTGAAACAAACAGTAGTTTACTCTAGCTTAACCCAGTTTGGTTGAATCCAGCTTAAGTGGTATTATTTTTTCCAATCCAGGGCAAGAAAATCGAAACGACTCCGCTAGCTATGTTCGGTTTCTACGTGGAGCGCGTTAAGGCGAACCTGCGTATAGTGATGGCCATGTCGCCCATAGGGGACTCATTCCGGAACCGTCTGCGCATGTTCCCCTCACTCATCAACTGCTGCACCATCGACTGGTGAGGATCAACATCACAACTTTGAATTCACTTATCTAAAGGCTGATTTTTCAATAGGTACCTAGATAATTTTTATCTGAGGAAATAAATATGCGATTTGACAGATATTGTATTGAAAATATGTCATAACGTCATATTTATTCCTCAGATAAAAATTATTTATCGATTGAAAAATCAGCCCTTATTTATTTAGTTTTTCTTGTTGCACAAATGAAACAGTTATAAAATGCTTAGATCTAGACAGGTAATGGCAAAGGCGAGCTTAATCCTAAAAAGAGTTCTCTTCCAGCAAACCTTAATGGGAGAAAGAGATGGAATTTTAATAGTTGGTGCGTGTGCATAAATATAGAAAAATAGATTTAATCCTTTCGTGGCGAACCATTGTGATTTTGTGTGTTAATTTTTATTTTCTTTATTTTATTAATCTTTAAGTTGGTCTCATAAAACTTTGGTGAGATTTGATGAGGATCTTCAACATGATGAGCAGAATAACTCTTAAAAATGTAGTAAATTGCTAACTTTCAGATTTCTTTAAGCTATGTAACCATAGACTCGCGAGGTCTATAGCTCACAGAGCCACTAGTTTATTTTAAGTATAGGTACTTTTTTAAACAGAACCGGAATTAATGGCTTAAACAAAGACAGGCACCCAGCAGTGGGATATAATTGGCTGTGGATGATGATGATGATACTTTTTTTAGTTTTATTTCATTTTATTCAGGGAGTGTGCACACTAAGTTTTTCGTGCGCGCGTATTTGAGCAGCGAGTTGGTATCGATACAAACGCGCGTACGAAAGCAGTCGGGTTTTTTGTTTCAATTAATATTATTTTCTTGTTGACGATAAGTTTTTTTTTCAGGTTCACAGCATGGCCGCCGGAAGCGTTAGAGCGGGTCGCTTCCATGTTCATATCCAAGATGGCGAATGTCGGCGACGAGCTGAGAGTGGCTTGTGTCGAGATATGTCAGCTGTTCCACATGAGCGTGGTCGCGCTCAGCGACAGGCGAGTCTGCATCTTATGTCTATATAGATAGGGAACATGTAAAATTATGAGTTGGATGGTCAATTCAAATGACGTAGGTTTTAGGCTGTCATGGAGTTAACGACGAGAAGCGGCTGTTTTCACAACTGCATAAAGATCAAATGAGGGTAGATTTGGTTAAAAAAGTCATACACAAGGTTAATTTCTGCCAGGTTTTATTATTTGCAGACAAAATGCTCATCTTGCTAACTCTATTTTTTGCCAAACAAAATCTGTTGTGCATTTACTTAATAAGAATTCTAGAATCTCTTCGAAGTTGATCTAGAGGTTAGTTGGAGGTTGATCTTGAAAACGTGGACCACGAAATGGATCATACGCTGAAGGTCAAATACGCATTAGGTCAAATGCTCAGAATGACAAGAGGATTACGGTATTGCGTACTATTTACCTAGGTTTTGACTTTATGCGTATTTGACCTTCAGCATCATCTGGTGGCGTAGCTTGCTTGGTAGTTATTGATTGATCGTTGAAGTTAAGCAGCGGTGTGCGCGGTCACTTTTAGGATGGGTGACCGCAAGTGGTATTACGAGCTTGAGCGCTTCCGTGCTTCGGAGGGCACGTTAATTGTCGGTCCCGGCTTTTAAGTCGTTAAGCCATGACGGAGGCCTTTAGGCGGCCTAAAAACTCCGTCACCACTTGCTCATACAAAAGAAGAAGAAGCATTATGATCCGACAAAAGAAATCACTTTTTATCTAATGTATGACAATCATGAATGGCCAACGACAAAAGTAAAGTTTGAAGAGCTTTGTAATCCTATTCCTATTCTTGTTATTTTGCGACTATTGTGATTATCGTTGCAGGTTTTACTTAGACCAGCGTAGGAAGGTGTATGTGACGCCGACCAGCTATCTGGAGCTGATCAAGGCCTTCCAATCACTGTATGCTATGAAGGTGGACCAGATCACTAACTCCAGGATACGGTGAGATTCATATCCTATTCTAATATTTATACATGTGGACAGTGGGACTGTTTGTTCCGAAATAATTTTCCATTTGAACATAACTGTAGATGGCGCTATTCGGTGCTGTAACCAGGGGAGTCTTAGGCTCAGAACACACGGTGAAACGCAACTGCAACGAAACTGCAACTTCTAGTTACTTTGAGTTGCATCTAAGTTTCTGCCATAGATTCCGTTGAGAGACCACACATGACGCGACCAGTTTGAAACCGGTTTGAAACGCGTTGCAAATCAGTCGCATTGAAACCGTCGTGCAGGAAACTCGCGTTGCGTTTCATTCATCGGATTTGGCTTCTTTTGTACAAAATGGCTGACGACGAACAAAAAAACATTACATTTGTGTTAGAAGTGGAAAAGTATCCTTGCTTGTATAATACCACACTATCAAGCTATTGCTGGATTTTGCAGACGTTTGTTCTCAAAGAAAACCGAAATGATTGTGGTTGCAGCGTGTGCACACACACTGGACTTAAGGCCCAGAACACACGGTGAAACGCAACTGCAACGAAACCCTTTTGAAATTATTGATTTGAAACCAGTTTCAACCATTTTCCACACACGCTGCAACCACAATCATTTCGGTTTTCTTTGAGAACAAACGTCTGCAAAATGAGTTCTTCGAGTGATAGTGTGGTATTATACAAGCAAGGATACTTTTCCCCTTCTAACACAAATGTAATGTTTTTTTGTTCGTCGTCAGCCATTTTGTACAAAAGAAGCCAAATCCGATGAATGAAACGCAACGCGAGTTTCCTGCACGACGGTTTCAATGCGACTGATTTGCAACGGGTTTCAAACTGGTCGCGTCATGTATGGTCTCTAAACGGAATGTATGGCAGAAACTTAAATGCAACTCAAAAGTAACTAGAAGTTGCAGTTTCGTTGCAGTTGCGTTTCACCGTGTGTTCTGGGCCTTACTCCGCAGTTTAGGTACGTTCGACCGCGCGCTTCGGGCGTATGGCAGTGGGTTCCCACTTGCTGCTCGGCTCGCATGCTAGTCGCCCGCGACGATTACCTAAATAAGCGACAAGTCGACATAATTAGTTCTAATCACTCTTGAGACACATAGAAGTCCACTGACTGATTTAGAATGAATAATTCATTTATGAATTCGAGTACTTGCCTATTTAAGAATTTAGTGTTCTTTGGGATGGGGGAGGGGGTCGAGCCAAATCTCACGACATCTCATCGAGGGGGTTTTTCTCAGCGATTTTTCGACCCTCCTGGTCGAAAAATCGCAAAAAAACACCTCATGTAATTAATGGACGCCCCCTTATAGTGTGACCACGAGGACATTTATATCCTCGTAGTATGACCATGAGGCAACAGCGAGCTTATAACATTGAAGTCGGTTTTTGAAATTTTTGAATTTAGCCACTTGTCATCATACATTATTTGTACATAGATATGAAACCGGTCTGGAGCAGCTGGACTTCGCGGCGGGGCAGGTGGCCGTGATGCAGCAGCAGCTGATAGACCTGCAGCCGCTGCTGGTGGAGACCTCCGACAAGACGGAGAAACTCATGATCAAGATAGAACAGGACACAGTCGTCGTCGAGAAACAGAAGGAGGTCGATCAAAGCTGCTACTGCTGGACAGACATCCCTATATATTTGTTTTGATTACTTATCTATGTACCCTAACCACTTAGCTACTCTGCACCCCTATTTTGTAACACGCGGTAAGTCGCCAACTCGGATTAGTTAAAACAAATTGATTTTTTACGAACAACATTAAAGTTATTTAGTGCAAAATTACTTCACATATTTTACACAACAAACATGTCTATCACTTTTTTCAACCATTCATCGTAAAAAAAAAAGTTGTTTGAACGAACCGCGTGTTACAAAATAGGGGTGCTGATCTCAACCACTCCTGCGAAATTACGAACCACATTGCACTGGTAAATCTTTTTGCGTGAAAATGCTTTTTCCAGCTACGAGACCTGACTAGATCGATTCTTCGCCCCTGTAAACCCCCGTACCGCAAATTTCATCGAAATTGTTAAAGCAGTTTTCGAGAACGTGAATACTGTTTGTAAAACAAATAATTAAAAAATATATAACAAATAAATAGGTGTAAAAGTATTGCTCGTTTAAATAGTATAGGATGATAAGCACTACTTAAACCAAGAAGCGTTTCAGTACTCGGGTGTATAACTTCCACAGATAGTAGGCGCCGACGAAGCCCTAGCCAACGAGGCGGCAGCGGCGGCCCAGGCCATCAAAGACGACTGCGAGAGCGACCTCGCTGAAGCAGTTCCAGCGCTCGAAGCCGCTTTAAACGCTCTCAACACGCTGAAACCCGCTGATATCACCCTCGTCAAGTCCATGAAGAACCCGCCGGCGGGGGTCAAGCTGGTGATGGAAGCCGTCTGCGTGATGAAGGGGATCAAGGGGGATCGGAAGATGGATCCTAATGGTGAGCGAAAAAAAAAAGAAATAAGGGAAGTGATGGAAGGTGTTTGAGTGATGGATAGCTTTAAAAGGGATAGGAAGATGGACCCTCAAAAAAAGTTTTTATGTAAATTGCCCATTTTTTCGCTAACTGTACATTTTTTTCAAAATCTGCGAATGCAGCTTGAAATAACTTTAAAAGTTAAGGATAGTTTCCTATGAACGTTTTCCTGTAGCTAAAACGGTTAAGGTTAGCGGCCCTTACTGCCCCGTCTCAAAAATTCACCCTGTATACCTAATGTGGATATCACCCAGGACGTTTCAGTGAATTAAAATTGTTGTACTAATTAAGTTAATTTTTTTTTGCACATTCTAACCTAAGAACGCAAAGAATTCTTCGACAAATATGAAGGAGTTTCAAGTTTCTGCATGTTTGCTTGATTTTTTTTTTAGGAAAGCCGTTCGAAGACTTCTGGGGTCCATCGCAGAAGATGCTCGGAGACATGAAGTTCCTGGACGGACTGAGGAACTACGATAAGGACAACATACCCGTCGCTACTATGAAGAAGATCAGGGATAAGTACGATATTTTATGAGAAGCTACTACATATTTACATAACTTTATAGAAATACAATAAGAAGAACTAGTTGAGCCTGAGGATAGTTGGAAACGATCTATAGGTAGCTGAACTGATCCAAGTCACTGCCAGTCGGAAGCGTGCCCAAGACACTGGCAGCATTACCGCGCTGGATGGCAATGCTGATCCGTTGAGCCAAAAAAGTGACAGACTTAGGATCACGCGTCACTTCGATTAGATGCCGTGAAAAAAGAGAAGCTAGGATGAGCATAGTATTTTGACAACCTCTGTGGGTTGAAACAGAGAACGTTGCGGGTTCGATTCCCGCTGCGAGGTAAATATTTGTATGATCTGCAAACATGTATCTCGAGTCTGGGTGTCTGTCTGTCTATGTATGTAACAGAGTTATGCGTAAGAAAGAGCTGCAATGTTTTTGCGAATATCGTGTAGGCAGTAAGTGCTTAAGATAAGATTTTATTACTTAATTTTTTTTTATTTGTTATAGTGTTAATCCACACTTGGGATTTTTTTAAATTATGATAAGATTTTTCATTTTCAAATTTAAGATTTTATTTCAGACCAATAAATCCGTATAAATCACATTAAAATCAAAATTAAGCGAGCTGAATTGCACTTTGTTGCGTCGCAGCAAGAGTAACTATTTATATAAATTTTTCACGCCTTGCTAAGGAGAGATGTGTAGCTAAAGTTAGTTGGCTTCTAAATGTTGAATGGTTGTCGTTAGATACATTCCGGACCGTGAGTTCGACCCGATCGTCATCGCGAAGGTGTCATCTGCCTGCGAGGGTCTCTGCCGCTGGGTCAGAGCTATGGACGTCTACGACAGAGTCATCAAGGTAATCACTATCCTTATTACTACAAATTAACTTTCGCCCGCGGCTTTGCTACGCTTGGTACCCGGATAAAAAGTAGCCTATGTCCTATTCCCGGTCATAATCTATCTATATTTAAAATTTCAGGCAAATTAGTCCATTGGTTGTCGAGTTATAGAGGAACAAATATACATCCATCCAAACATCCAAACTTTCGTATTAACGTTTCACGATGGTGTGTAATTTTTGCTCCGAAATGAATTTTTTGAAACATTTATGTGGTGAGAAAAACATTGACTTATGCCCGAATACTGAAACGCTACTTAAATATTTAAGACGGTCTTACTCTTTAGAATTTGAATGTCAATGATAAGCACCACTTAAACTAAGTAGCGTTTCAGCATTCGGGTGTTAGTCAGTTCCACAGTATCGACCATGTATTTCACTTTGGTTAGGCAAGTGTAGCTGAGACTATCTTCTCTTCTAACTGTTTGTTGTTGTTTCCAGGTGGTAGCTCCTAAGAAAGCGGCCCTGGGCGAGGCGGAAGATGAGCTTCAAATGCAGATGAACACGCTCAACCTGAAGCGAGCCCAGCTACAAGGAGTCCTCGATAAATTACAGGTCAGTGGACTTTTTGACTAGACTGTATCGTATGTTCCTATGAGCTAGTGCAGGATTCACCAACTGTGCAAACCGTGAATTGGTTTACCAAACGGACCGCGACTCAAATCATGAAATTACAAAGTGTCCTCCAAAAAACTTTTTTAAAATATCTTCAATGTAAGTACAGAATTGAACCTGTTACAGTTTTATGATAAGTATAGATGGATTCCACACGAAATTAATTGGTGATCCCTGAGCTAGTTACAATTTAACGTGCCTTCCGAAGCACGGAATCGCTCAGTTTAATGCCACTACTACCACTGCGGTCACTCATCCAAATTGTGACCGCTTAGAACGTCGCTTACGATCTGTCGAGAACGTCTAAGCAAGCTACGTCACGAGCGCTTTAGCACTAGACTGACGTCTTTATCCCTTAGCTCTTGTCTCTGTGTAAGGTTTGGTACGACTTGCAAGACATTATGTGTGATAATTTATTTTTAGCATCTTGATGTAGATACTACAACTTAGAAAAAAAAAAGGTTTCGTTTGTGCTATCAGCCACGATACTGCGTCAAAATAACATACTTAATCACTTTCATCTCCCATCAGGCTCTAAACGACGAGTTTGCCGAGATGACCCGAAAGAAGAAAGGTCTAGAAGACGAGATAGACCTGTGTTCCACGAAGCTGGCCCGCGCTGAGCAGCTGATCGGCGGCCTCGGCGGGGAGAAGACCAGGTGGACCGAACTAGCGAGGCAGCTGCAGGAGTTGCTCTCTAATATCATCGGTAAGCTCTGCCCCCTGATTGTCTATGAGCAGCTGATCGGCGGCCTCGGCGGCGAGAAGACCAGGTGGACCGAACTAGCGAGGCAGCTGCAGGAGTTGCTCTCTAATATCATCGGTAAGCTCTGCCCCCTGATTGTCTATGAGCAGCTGATCGGCGGCCTCGGCGGCGAGAAGACCAGGTGGACCGAACTAGCGAGGCAGCTGCAGGAGTTGCTCTCTAATATCATTGGTATGCTCTGCCCCTGATTGTCTATGAGCAGCTGATCGGCGGCCTCGGCGGGGAGAAGACCAGGTGGACCGAACTAGCGAGGCAGCTGCAGGAGTTGCTCTCTAATATCATCGGTAAGCTCTGCCCCCTGATTGTCTATGAGCAGCTGATCGGCGGCCTCGGCGGCGAGAAGACCAGGTGGACCGAACTAGCGAGGCAGCTGCAGGAGTTGCTCTCTAATATCATTGGTATGCTCTGCCCCTGATTGTCTATGAGCAGCTGATCGGCGGCCTCGGCGGGGAGAAGACCAGGTGGACCGAACTAGCGAGGCAGCTGCAGGAGTTGCTCTCTAATATCATCGGTATGCTCTGCCCCACATGGTGAACCACAGGAAGTATTTACTATCTGTAGTATACTGGTGTATAGCTAAAGTTAGTTGACCTCCGCAACAAAAGTTTGAATGAACTGTCATATTTGAGAGTTACGGATCCGAAGAGTAACAATAATGCTTCTAGGTGACGTCCTGCTGTCTGCTGGTTTCATCGCGTACCTCGGCCCGTATACTGTCAACTACAGACGCGAGATCATACAGATGTGGAATGAGAGGACTCAGAAATTGGGTGAGCTGTTTCTTATTTGTTGTGTGATCGCTTTCGATTTCAATGATTCAGGAAGATAAATCCGCTGTTAATAATTATCTGCACTCTCGAGGTGCATTTCTGTTCATAACTCCGAAGATCCTCGACAGATACCAAATTTTTATGGCACCAATCGGAAAAAATAGGTACCCCTTTCAAACAAAATAAGAATTTTCCAAATCGGTCCAGGCGTCTTCGAGTAATCGGTGAACATACATAAATAAAAAAAAGATTCCGATGACTTGAGAACCTCCTCCTTTTATTGAAATCGTCCGGTTCAAAGGACCATTTAATGTACGGTGTCTTGTTAGCTATACATTACAATTGTTAAAGTGATAAACACTGAGATCAGGAGGAATTTGTCTATTGTCCGAATAAACTTAGGTTAAATGATGTTGATAGTAATGAGCACGCGCGCCCTTTGTGACTAATAGGCAATATGCGTCTGATTCAAAAGCTGGTTAAACGTATTTTTCTATGAACATTATGGCTTTAGAATTATGTGTGTGTAATTATTTTTTAATATTATTTCATTTTCGCTTAGAAATTAAATTTTAAAAATTGCAAAAAATAGTAGAATTTTTAAAATACTTAAAACGCAACGCGATGGGATGTGACGTCAGAATTTATGATGACGAGTCTATCCATAGATAAGATTTTTTTTTAATTTTTATAATTCCTAATCTGACAGCTCTCTGTCAGTCAACAATAGCGCGCGAATCAAGGAATTTTTGCGCGCGAATTGATTGTTTGATTTTCAACTTCCAACAAAAACATTGAGTGAAGACGTGAAGACTAACTAATATTGTGATTTTGTGATTTTGTGTAACCAAAGCTTTTGTGAATAGGTAAAAATGACTGATTGTGGATACGTAAAGGCACAATCAGACAATTTGCCGAAAATTGATGCATTTATGATGTCCACATTTTTTTCATCAAACCCAGATTTTACGTCTGCCGAAATAAAAGGAGTGAAAGCTGCAAGGTATTTATAATACTTACTAGATATGCTTATTTAGTCTTCCACACCTTTTTTGGAATAATATATACTCTATCTATACCTACTTATACTTATTTTTCAATATTCTAAAGAGGTAAAAGTTTATAGGTATGTAGGAGGTAATCTCCTACATACCAAATCACTCATCCGATTTCAAAAAATCTTTCAACAGTATTTAGAATGAGCTTTCAGGATGAACATTAGGTTATTATGTTATGTAAGTACCTACCTCGCAAGTGTTCTAAACATGCGAACATTTAAAGAAAACTTATCGAAAGATTATTTTCTTCAATGCAATCAAGCTAGGTACTAACGTAGGCACCGTGATATTACTTATACTTATTATGGTTTTTGGTTGTATTTACATTTTTGTTGTACCTACCTATTTTCATAGATCTGAACGAGAATCATATGGTGATACGGGCGGATTTTTTTAAATTTGTACCATTCTGAAAATGTTGTAAAAATTTTTTTTCTTCAAATATCTATTTCTGGGTATAATGATCTTATAGCAAGATATGTAAAGTTTCATGAAAACCCAAAAGTCATGTAATTTACTGAAGAAAACTTGATTTATTGGTATTTTAATACTGATACTGTGGTCAAAATTGTCCAATGAGTAACAAAATTGTTTACTGGATAAATGAAAAAATAAAAGACGTATAATCGTAAAAAGCCTTTTATTAGAATCCAATTTAAAATCACAATAGAATAATCAGTGCATATTCTTTGAATATTAACTAGAAATATTAAATATTTCAACTTTTATGTCAGGTGACTAACTTTTGGTCAAATTTGTCTCAGTCTTTTTAGTGTTTCTTAGAATTTAGAACCCGTACAAAATCAAGTAAATTACACATAATACTATTTAATATTATCTCACCAAGGAACACAAAAGTTTGTTAAAAAACAGTGGGCTTAATATCTAAAATACGATTTCAAAAAACTTTTTCGAGAGGACAGTTAGTCAGTGGACCGTCGATGTTAGTCAGAGGACAAGTAAGGCTTGTCTTTACAATGGCAAGATATTCTGACTTTTACAACTATAGAGTGAGCGTTTTTATTAATAAAATATGTCTATTTTGCATAGTGCTTTGAACTACCTCTCAACCGTGAAGTCACTGATGATGCCCGGGACTGCCCCACGGTACCACATTTATTTAACAATTATGACACATTTTTACTTAAATCTAAGATATATTCTATCTTATTTATGAGATCCGGTAACTTTTATAAGAAAAACTTGAAAAAAAAACTTAAATGGTACCACTTAATCGGTACTTATTAGATAATAGAATAGAATAGAAAAGAGTTTTATTTTCGCCACTATACGGTACATGCACACAAATCAAAAATGTTATAGTAGGTACAGTGACAAGAAAATAAGGCTACCCCTCAGCATTTGATCTAGCAGGTACATTTAGGTACATACATTGCAAGTTAAATAAAAGCTTTTAATTTTAAAAACACAGTCAACTTGAGAACCTCCTCCTTTTTTAAGTCGGTTAAAAATACAAAAATTCCGCAATATGCACTTGACTTTACAGGTCAGATGACTAACAATTTGTTCGGATGACTAACGTTTTTGCAAATGTTCCTCAGCTGACAGTAACGAAACCGTGGCAAGGAAAATGGTTTTAACTTTTCTGCCGAATGTAATAACATAATCCTGTGGAACTGCTATTATTTCATGCAACCGGAAGTTTAACTATTCATTGCGAACTAGTAATATGCCAAAAAGTTGTTTCTTACCTTCAAAAAACAGCAGTTCATCAGCGGACCTCGGACAGCACTTCACCTACCTACACACTTCACTGACTCATAAAACAGTCTGATTACATCAATACATCAGAGTGGCAGTCAGAATGCCAGCAAGAGTACCAGGTTATTCAAAAAAATACCACATTAGTAGGATTGCAATAATCCAAGTAGCTCAAAACCCGTTAGTCAGCCGGACATGTCCAAAAATGCCAAAAATCTGGACTGAGGTTTAAAGCTAAATATCTAATAATTTAATTAACTTACATGGTTTTGCTATCTATCATTCGAAAAACAGTGAATTTATCATGATAATAGACTAGAAAATATGTCTCAAAACTCGATCTATTGAGTTGTAATGACACGATGAAAGTTGCAAACTGACGAGGGGACATGGTAAAAATGCAGTAAAGTATTACTTATTTTGCTTTATTTTAATTAAAATTATATGGTACCCTATATATATTTACGTTGAAAATGGATAAAAGATTGTTAATCTATCCGAAAAACACCATACCCGTACCACAAATCTATTAGAAGTATTAAAATAATGCACTGGAAGTCGATGGACACGCTGAAAATGCAATGTACAAATTTAAAAAAATCCGCCCATACAGCAGTTGGGTACGTGCAAGTCAAACGGGAGGGTGACATATGTACTGTGAAGGGTAGAATAACACCGGAACATAATGTCCGCCATAAATCCTACGCTGTTTCTATGACCTGCAATGAGGCCGAAGAAACTGTTTTATCTGTTCAGTGTGAAGATTGCGCAGCACATAAAGGTAGGTTAAAGTTACTTCTAATAATTAGGTAGGTAGGTACCTACTATTATTTGTACTTTCAGTTTTAAGATTGAAGAAGTTATTATGTAAGTAAGTTCGTATGAGCAAGTGGCCAACTCTGGTGACGCAGTTATTAGGTGTACTAAATAAAATTGGTAGGCAGGTACATAAACCTAGGTATTTATATTTTGCTTGATTTGCTTAGTTTGGGGCTAGAGACAACCAGACACAGAACAAACATCTATGTTTACCTACCTATCACACCAATGTTTGTCCTGGGTGGGAATCGAACCCACGACCTACAGCGTAGAAGCTCGGTGGTAGAAGGCAGAGCTACTACTTACCAACTGAGCTGAGAATAATGTAGGTACGTTTGTATGAGCTAACTAACTCTTGAGGTGGAGTTTTTTGGCCTAAGTATAAAAACACTAGCAGCGCCCTCGCGGCGTTGCCCCCGTAGTGGTGGTAGGTATATAGTGATGGTGATAATGATGATGATGTAAAGTAGCCTATAACCTTCCTCAAGAGTTTAGCTACCAAATGCAAAAAGGATTTTCAGAATCCGACTGGTAGGTAGGTACCTACCTACCTAGTTCCTGAGATTAAGGGCTCGGCGAACGTATCTACATACCTAGGAACGTAATACCAAAATAATTTAAAATTTGAGCATATTTTTATCACTTTACGTTATTATTTGGATAAAGGTAGTATTTATCTAGGTTCCTGTTAAACTTTTGTTTCAAAAAACTTACTATAGAACAAATGAAAAGAATAAACTGATATAAACATGCTTACATTTTAAATGATTTCGGTATTACGTTTTTATGGAAATTCGCCGGTCGCAGCCCTCTTAAGTAGCGCGTTCAAACAAACAAACTCTTCCGCTTTAATAAGTTATTAAGTAAGTACCTACCTACATAAAAAAGATATACTTAGATACCTACCTACCAAAGTATTAGATGCATTGTTATTTATGTTCTTATCTACCTTCCTATCTAATAAAATTTCTAATAGGCTGTGGTAAGGTAGGTACCTAAGTAGGCACATAATTATACCTTTTTAATCTTTTTATTTTTCAGGAGGTTGTAAACATGCCATTGCTTTCTTCGCCTGGCTGCATAGGCGCAGTGAAGATCCACCATCCACCAGTGTGGACTGCTATTGGCAAAAATCCAAGTTATCGTCAGTGGGCACAAGTCTCAAATTTATTAGGGCGAAAGATATTTGTGATGCGCCCAAAACACAGCCTAAACTTGTGTCAACACAGACTTCACAAGAAAGTTTTTTAGCTGTCGTAAAAAATTACAGTCAGAAAGTTGGTGACACGGAGAACCAACTGATGAAATATTATAGTGAGCCAAGCAACTCTGAAAAATTATCCATTCACCATTTGGTAGGCATGATGCAGAAGAAACCTAAAAGTGCACAAGAGTTTATTGAGTTTTGTGAGAAAATGATGTTCACTAAAGCATGTGAAGAAGCGGCACTTGCAACCATAGAACAGAGTAACTGCTCTCTATGGTACGAGCTCCGATACGCAAGAATCACAGCTTCAAAAGCTTACGACGCGGCACACTGTAAAACATTTGATGGGTCTTTGTGCGAAGCTATCATTGGTGCATCCAAATTGAGAGACACTGATGCTATGAAAAGAGGAAGATTGCTGGAGAGTCAAGTAATTAGGGTGGTAGAGAAAACGAAGCAAATAAAGATAAATAAATGTGGAATTATATTGAATCCAATTTATCCCATTATGGGTGCATCACCTGACGGAGAAAGTACTGATTACAGCATCGAAATAAAATGCCCTTCGTCAGATAAATCAATGAGTAGATACATAGGAAAGAACAAGAAAATAACTGCAAAATGCATGGCGCAGGTACAGATACAGATGCATTTTTCCAAAAAAAGTAAATCACTATTTTGTGTAGCTCATAGCGATTTTGAAAAATCAAAAAACGTTGAAATACTTGAAGTAGAATATAACAAAGAGCTGTGTGAAAATTTAATTGAAAAATGCACCTTATTTTGGTCTAATGCCATTTTTCCAGTGTTGCTAAGGCAGTTGTCCCACCGGGTGAGGGAGGATGATGAATGAAATACAGAAACTTACTGAGTCCAACTTCACTGTATTGTTTTGTCACACACACGTTATTAAAGTTTACAGTCTCAATGTTAATGTTCAGCACAGAAGGATTATCCAAGACTTTTAAACACAACGCGATCGTTAGCGGTAAGTACATAGGTATGGCAGGAACCCGGAGCGCGAGCGACGTGAGCTTTGCGTGGGCGCATAGAAACGACTAAACTTTGGAATCAAGCGGCCGACCCGACCGGCCGCGGCCACGCGGTGCGGCGGGAGGCGCCCGCGTATCGCGCGGGGCGAGGCGCGGGGCGGACGGTCGAGGTACTTCGTTCCGGGAATCGCCATATTCACTATAGGTACATAATAATTAAACTTGATAGTTTGTCCGCAGCACACAAAATATTGGGTTATTCCCGCTCGTCCCCACGCGTCGTCCCCATCGGGGACCAACGGGAAAAAAAATTCCCACTCGTCCCCACTTATAATTTTGATGGGGACGAACGGGAACTCGCATTCCCGTTGGTCCCCACTGTAATAATATTTTTGTTTTTACTGAAGTCAAAGTAAGTTAATTAATACATACATAGTTTAATTGATTTGAAATAATGGAGTAATTATAGCTCTGCTTTTCCTTTAGATTTAAATTTTCTCGCGTTTTGTTGGTTTTTTAATATGTAATTTCGGTGACGTTGTGTATAATGAAGCCTGGATTTACAGTACGAGTGATTGCAAATAGAAAGGAAAATTAGATAACATTCTACGTGACTGAAGACAGCCGTTGAGAGTTTCGAAGATAATTAACCATGTTCCTCAAAATTAGCTAACTTGACCATTAGACTAATGATTTGACATTTTGTATTTTTTTTTCTTACAACTTGACACTGGCAGAATTTTGTAAGACTGGCCTAAGAGCTAAGAGCTCAGTTGGTAGTAGCTCTGCCTTCTGTGCTATAGGTCGTGGGTTCGAATCCCACTCAGGACAAACATTTGTGTGATGAACATAGATGTTTGTTCTGTGTCTGGGTGTTATAGAGTATTCTATGTATGTATTAAAAAAAAAAAAAAGTATTCTATCAGTTATCTGGTTCCCATAGTACAAGCTTTGCTTAGTTTAGGGCTCTAGCCCCAAAGCTTGTACTATGTGGCGCTGTGTGAAATGTCCAGCAATATTTATATTTATTATTATTTATTATCGTTATATGAAAAAAATAACCGTTGCTCTAATAATTTGATTCAAGAATATAATTAATATTAAAAAATAACAAGCAAAGCTTGCTATATGGGAACAAAATAACTGATAGAATACATAGGTATTTTGTAAATAGGTAGGTACATACTTTTATTATTTTACAACCAGTCATAGAACGAACATCTATGTTCATCACACATGTTTGTCCTGAGTGGAAATCGAACCCACGACCTACAGTGCAGAAGGCAGAGCTACTACCTGAGCTGAGAGACCTGTCAACTTCTATGTTGTATAGCAATTCCAATTATAAGTATTAAAATTTGTTAGGTACTCTAAATAAATACATCTAGGCTTCATTTTATACAACACCACCGAAATTACATAGGTAATTAAAAAACCAACAAAACGCTAGAAAATTTAAATCTAAAAGAAAAGCAGAGCTATAATCCATTATTTCAAATCAATTAAACTATGTATGTATTAATTAACTTGCTTTGACTTAAGTAAAAACAAAAACATTAGTACAGTGGGGACCAACGGGAAGTCGAGTTCCCGTTCGTCCCCATCGAAATTATAAGTGGGGACGAGCGGGAATTTTTTTTCCCGTTGGTCCCCGATGGGGACGACGCGTGGGGACGAGCGGGAATAACCCAAAATATTATTTTATCAATAAAAATATAAGTACCTAGGTAGAAAGCTTAATTCTAGTAGCTCCGCTACAAATTTGATTTGACTGGCTTCTTAGCTCAGTCGGTAATAGTAGCTCTGCCTTCTGCGCTGAAGGTCGTGGGTTCGATTTCCACCCAGGACAAACATTTTTGTGATGAACATAGATGTTTGTTCTAGTATTATAAGTAAGTATTTACAAATATGTAAGTAGGTACTAGCGGACGCCCGCGACTTCGCCCGCGTGGACTACTACCTTTGTTATTCCACGGGAAACATGCATTTTTTCGGGATAAAAAGTAGCCTATGTCACTCTCCAGCCCTCGAACTATCTCCACACAAAAAATCATGTCAATCCATCTCTCTGTTTTGATGTGAAAGCAGGACAAAAACAAACACACTTTCACATTTATAATAGGTACCTAGGTATATGGGTAGGTATGGATTATTATATTAACAGTTAGCTGGTTCCCATAGTACCTACAAGCTTTGCTTAGTTTGGGGCTAGATGGCGCTGTGTCAAATCTCCAGCAATATTTATTTATTTAACTATCGACTATTTTCTCGCCTACGAAACGTACAAAATATGTACTTGGGTAGGTATATCATAAATCTACATAGGTACCTACTTTGTAAACTGGATTGCGCAAAAAAAAGTGCCCGGTGAGAGGTACCAAAGTAGTAACGCATCTCTTTCTAACACACTAACTTGATAGACAACCTATACAACTACCAATAGGAGTAGGTACCTACCTATATCATATCCTAATATCTGGGCGACCGAGCTCTGCTCGGGTTCATTCATTTCTCTGTGGCTCGGGTGCATAACGCCATCTAGTGGTTCAATTACGAACCACATTGCACTTGTAAATCTTTTTGCGTAAAAATGCTGAGAAAACGGCTTTTCCCAGATATGAGACCTAGCTAGATCAATTTTTGGCCCCCGTAAACATCCATAGGTACCTAGGTACCTAGGTACCTACTGCAAATTTCATCGAAATCGTTAGAGCCGTTTTCGAGAACGTCAGTACAAACAAACATCAAACAAACATTGCTTGTTTAATAGAATAGGATAATACCACTACTAACTTGCTAGACAAGGACAAACTACTACTTTCGAGTCTCATTATGTGGTACGTTTTTGTATTTTGAGTTGGGACAGAAAAATAAACCTTAGGTAGGTACTTAAGTCACAGGAATTACAGCATAAGTTTGTATAAATGAAATATCGGTTTTATTTATATCTTTGTGTGCAATAGTTTACAAAGTACCTAAGGTCAGGTGGGGTAAGTGGGTCACTGGGGGAAGTGAAACACAATGCCATATCTAGTAAACTAGAGTTTAACTCTATAGTAGGTAGGTACCTATCACAGACTTTGTTTATAAGTTCCACCAATGACACAGAGATGTCGCTAAAATGTCCCATTGGCGCGAAATAACCAAAACAAATATGACAGTTCAAAATCCTGATCATACGAGCCGGGCGAGTTGTGTTTGCTGAATGAAAAAGTAGTGATATAAAAATGTGTTCTACCTTTTGCAAACACCAAAATAACGAGAAAAGGTAACCTATGCTCTGAATTAACTACTTACAGTCAATTCATACAGATAATAAGAGATTTGTTGCAATCAAAATCTTAACCTAAAAAATCGTTGTTGGGGTAAGCGGGACAGGTAGATGCGGGGTGAGTAAAACATTTCACTTCATGAATGTCCATGTCAGGAAAGGTAAACTTTTATGCTGTTAATCTTTAAAAATGTTTACTACACCTGTTTTTGATTATATGTTTCTCTTACCCCAAATTTAGTTTTTTCTACTTTTATTGCAAATTAAGCTCAATTTATACAAAAAATACTCATACTTGATAGCCACTGCTTTTGCCAATGTCACAGTCTGTTTATTATTATTATAGCTATTACATTTTTCCAGATATTCAATTCGTTTCACTTACCCCAAATCACGGGGTAAGTGAAACGTTTTCCAGTCGTCAGTATTTTGTCATTTATTTCTGATGCTAGTAGTAGATACCAGGAGATTATGGACTAGAGTCATAGACAGCTAATAAATTGTTTATTTATATGACTACAGCAATATTAACATAGCTGGTTTAGTTTAGGTGCTAGGTCTTATTGAACCGCAAAAAAAAGTTTGTTTCATTTAGGTACCTTATCTAAAATTATAAACTCCGATTTTTCACAAGTTTCGCCTGCTTACTAATCACTGCACACCCTTTTATACAACCCGACCCGGGGTGGGACAACTGCCTTAACACATGGATACCGGTTTTCAATAGTATCGAAATACCGGAATATCGAACCAAAACCATGATATTTAGTTGGTACATTTTTCTAAAACTCAATTTTAAAGTTTAAACGTACACTACTGTTTCAATCGGTCACTTTCACGCCCGAACGAACTACAAACTGTTATCTGTTCTGTCCAATCCATCCTAGGTTGCTTGGAAGAGATCGCTTTAAGCGATAAGGCCGCCAATTGTTTTTACCTATGTTTAGATAATTTATACTTAAGTTTTCTTTGTGGTAAACAATAAAGTGTTATCTATCTATTTACAAACCTTTGAAAACTCTGCCTGTAATCTTATTCATAGGTATTGTAACGAGGGCTTAATATTTTTGTGTGTAAAAATCGAACGCGTCTCTAGTCGCGCTGATTCGCGCCCACCTTTCCCTGCGCCAAGCATTTTGAACGCGGCTTGTAATGAATCCTTGAGTCGCGTCAGTTTTTTTTACTTCCAGCGCACCCGTCGCGAATTACGCGCCGAAGACTTTTGTTATTTTGTGTTTTCTGTGTTCCTATTGTTTAATTTTACCGTATTTACCTTCCTGTTTGTGTTTTCCGTGTGTTTTTATTATATTGTATTGAAAATCAATCGTGTTTCGAACATTTACACCCTAAAACCCCTGAGAGACTCTTCGCCTTACAGTAGGTATCCATTAGGTATGCGCGTACTCTGGTTAACAAAATAAATACATAGATTCTTAGTAAATGTAGGAAAATCACTAGCTGAAAGAATCATTGGCTCAGATACTCGTACCGCACCGACTATAAAATGTTTACTTGCTACAGAACAACCAAATTATTTTGCTCACATTTCTATGTGAGACAGAAATCATAAACCTAATAAACTATTTGAAATGAGACTGCTCTTCCGGCTACGATAATATTTCAGCTAGAAAAATAAAAGGAGATGCAACTAGTCACTCCTCTTACGCACATAATGTAACTTGTAATGCAACATCACAGTTTCCTAAAAATTAACAGCTACAATTAGCTGTTAATTTTTAGGAAGACCGATATCAATCTTACCGGCTCTATTTAAGATATTAGTAAAGGCGATTTATCATATACTAACTGACTAACAAAATACAAACGAATCTCAAAACTTCAAAACTCATTACTGCGCAGGTGGCGCGCGAGCTCCAACAGCATCCTGAACACATTGGCCAATAAATGGGACAGTCCAATGATAAGACACTGTATTAATAGGTACATTGATGGTAGGTATATAACCTGTACCATCTCTGTTCTACAGTGTCTATCATTCAGAAATTCAAAAATTGAGATAGCTATTTGAATCTGTCTACTAACATAGAATAAGTAATACTAACATCATTAAGGATCTGATAAAGTTACCTGAAATAAAAGAAATTTATTTACTTATTTATACATATATTTATTTAAAACGCATTTTCTTACTAATCTATACTATTAAAATAACCTTACTATTAAAATAAAGCGGAAGTTTATTTGTTTGATTGAACGCGCTAATCTCAGGATCTACTAGTCGGATTTGAAAAATTCGTTCTGCATGTGATAGCTAAACACTTGAGAAAGGTTAAAGGCTACTTTTCATCAACATCATTATTACCATAAACCATCACTACGGGGGCAACGCCGCGAGGGCGCTGCTAGTTCGCAATAATATTGAAATACCGGTATTGAAAAAGTAAATATCGAAACAAAACCGGTATTGGGAAAAGATTCCGATAGTACATGCACTATTTACAACCCCTTCATTGATTAAGTTCATGCTGCATTTTTTTTAATATCTAGGTACTTAATAATACTTAATTTTGCGAAGTAGGTGTAGGTATACCTACCTTTTACCAGTATACTTGCTTCTGTAATTTTAGAATTTTTTAGGTTATAGCATAGGTAGGTAATAAGCAGGCGGTTTTTGTTGCAAATAAACTACACTTGGTTTTTCTGTTATGTTCAATATGTAAATAAATAATTTGGGCGATACGAAGTTCGCTGGGTCAGATAGTATTATATAATTAGGTTCTAGCTGACGCCCGCGGCATCGCCCACGTGGATTACTATTTTGTTTATTCCACGGGAACCGTGCATTTTTTCAGGTTAAAAATGTCTATGTCCTATTCCCGGTCATTATCTATCTATATTTCAAATTTCAGGCCAATCGGTTCAGTGGTTGTCGAGTTATAGGTAGAGGAACAAACATACATACATCCAAACATCTAAACATTCGCATTTATAATATTAGTGTAAAGTGTGATAATGCAATGCATCAATGCAATGTTATAGGTACCTATAGTAGTAGTAGTAGGTAGGGAATTTCACATGTTAGGTACCTACCTACTACCACAATGCATGTATTGACGACAACCTAATTCAAGCCTTATCTCTATTAAAGATGAAGTTATAGAGTAACTTGTGGTTTAATTAATAAACAGAATATTTGCAGTTATTTATACCTATAGTAGTTTAAATTTCAAAATAGTCTTCCTTCAGCAAAATTTTCTATTAGGTAGGTACACATTATTTAAGATACTTTCCCTTCATGTGACATAGCCGTGGGACGCCCTGTACCTATTTACTTAAGAGTTAAACCTTATAGTTTACAAAATAATAGCATGGTGTTTCACTTACCCCGGTGACCCACTTACCCCACCTGACCTTACTTTTTTATTAAAACATTCTGCATATTAATTAAGCCACAAGCTACTACTATAACTTCATCAATAATAGGAATTAAGTGGTTGTCAATACATGCATGTGGTAGTAACATGTGAAATTCCCTTAATCTACTAATAACACGTTCAACATGAATCCTTAATGCTGCTATTCTTTTCGACTGCTTTACATCTTCTTTTGTACTGGGAGCAGATGTAAAAACAGAGGGAGGTCGTATGAGAGTACAATTCTTTTTTTGAAACAAATGTGATATATCTTTAAAGCCTCTGTCGGCCATTATAGCAGTTCTAGGTGGCAAACATTCAAGAAAACCACAATCTTCAACTATGATTACATCTGTTGCCCTTCCACCATAACCAACAGAAATAAAAGTCACCAAGCCATCAGGTGTACAAGAAATTAAGTACTTTAAAGTATTACATTTTTTATATTGCGACCAAGTGAGTGATTGGTGTACTGGGTTTGATGGTTTTTCAATTTGTATTTCGAGGCAATCTATTATTGAAACAACATTAGAATATCTGGCCCTAAACGAAATAGGCAATTTTCTAAAAATTTCAAAAGGAGTTGGCCATACTATTAACTCTTTCAATTTTTTTGCCAATAAAACTACACTTTTTGAGAAAATTCTACTGATTGTACTCTGTGTATACCCAAATTGTAAGGCTAACATACTGAAAGACTCATTAAGTTTGATTTTCTTTAATGTAATTAAAATATCTATTTCTGAAAGTGGAACATTCTCGCTTAGTAGTTTTATTAAATAGTATGAACTTTTTGGTAAACCTAACATCATTTTGGGTTCCTTCTCAATAGCTATTAACATACAATGACGCATTTGATTTTTTAATTGTGTCTCATCATCTGAATCTGGAATCCAGCTAGATTCAGGAGAACTAACTTCTGGTTCAAAAGATGATGATAACATTGAGGGTTGAGCAGAAGAGACTGATGAAATATCACCAAGATTATCTTGGAATAATCTTCTTTTCATGCCAGAAATCTGAGCTGTTTTCAAAGGTGATGTTGATGTTGTTCTAGTTGAAATACAATATGGAGATACTGCTCTGGTTTTTGTCTTTGCAGACAAATTTACATTGACACCTTTACTTCTATAATGCATTTTACTGTTACATTTAACTTGAATAGCCTTGTCAACTTGCTTTATGTTTTTATTAAATACAGATAAAGAAGTGCTGCCATCAGCTTCACAAATCTTTTGCATTTCAATATTGTCTGTGTGTATGTGAGATGAAGGTGAACTGGTTCTTGCTTCTAAATACTCTACATTTTTGTATTTTTCTGAAGATTGAGTGCTGCCATCAACTTCACAAATCTTTTGCATTTCAATATCTTCTGTGTGTATGAGAGATGAAGATGAACTGGTTCTTGCTTCTAAATACTCTAAATTTTCGTATTTTTCTGAGGATTGAGTGCTGCCATCAGCTTCACAAATCTTTTGCATTTCAATATCTTCTGTGTGTATTTGAGATGAAGATGAACTGGTTCTTGTTTCTAAATACTCTAAATTTTCGTATTTTTCTGAGGATTGAGTGCTGCCATCAGCTTCACAAATCTTTTGCATTTCAATATCTTCTGTGTGTATGTGAGAGTGAGATGAAGATGAACTGGTTCTTGCTTCTAAATACTTTAAATATTTGTAGTTTTCTGAGGATTGAATTGTCTTTTGAGCAATAATAGATTCAATTTTCTTTTGACATTCAAATTTGTGAGGAAGGACACCTTTCTTCAATCGTAATGTAATTTTTTGTTTATTTTGAAGGGTCATGATTTTGTACTCCATCAAATTATCTGTATCCTCTTCTACCTGAAAACACAAACATTATAAATTGAAACATGAAATGATTTCTGGAAAAACAGTAGCGCATGCCAGTTATAAACTAAATTAATCTTGTACATGTGTGTGTACCTACAATATTTTGAGCTTATAAGTTTTTTCTTAACTCTCTAGTTAGATATTTTGGTCGTGATATAAACAAAATTAAAGGGAATGTAAAACCTCTTACAAAACATTATGCACTTACAAATTAGGTTAGGATGTTGAGCAAAGTAAAATAGTAAGTACAAAAAACGCTATCATAAGTATAAAAAACGAACAAGTAAATTATGCATATTAGTTGTTTGAAAAATATGACTGCTTCCTGAGATTAGCGCTTTCAAACAAACAAACAAACTTCTGCTTTACTATTTAGAAAATATTATAACTAATTACTTACGTTGAAATGATCTTCACAACAAAATAAACTACTTGATGGAGATACCATTTCTCTTTTCATGATTTTACACCACTTCCTTCTTATGTCTGCACCTCTCGGGACAAAGAAAAACAGTTTTTTGGGTACACTCCTTATTGTATTTCTGCAACATGGCACAATACAGTACTTATAAGTCTGTTTATTTAGTTGGTCCATGGTATATTCAGTTGTTTATATAGTATTGTTGAATCACATTATTGTAGGTACTCTTATCACATCGTTTTCACTTAGGTAGGCAGGTCCTATAAAGCTGTCATATTGATACAGATCAAACGATAAGGGAAGGTTCAATCACTGGGAATGTATCAGGGGAGACAGCTACTCCGGTAGTTTGTTTCGCATCAGGGTAAACAGCTGCTCTGGTAGTTTGTTTCGTATCGGGAGGAACCGCAACTCATAGCAAAGTTCTTCTGGCAACAGCTCTAGATAAAGCACAAACTGGTAACGGAGATAGAGATATACAGTGTATGGGGAGTGATCTCAGGGGGGTTAGGAGGCCCTTTTCAGACCTAAGTACAGAGCGGTTGCTTCCGTGCTATAGGATGCCTGCGATCCTTGGTCAAGCAAACCTCGATCGTTAGGTGTATCTCCGTTACCAGTTTGTGCTCTAACTAGAGCTGTTGCCAGAAGAACTAGGAGGCAATCATGCTTCTTCGAATTCAGTGGTCAATAACACATCACAATAAAATCTGTACATGTTCAAAATGCCATGTAGGAACGGTTCCCGCGGTTCCGTTCCGTGACTTCGAGATGACATTTTAGATTAGAAATGTCAAATTCAGTCAAATAGCAATGTCCTTGAGTTTAAATCGAGATAAACAAAAAATTTTTTTGATTTTGTGACTCGATCAATTCATCTCGATTTGACTTAAAACTTGTATAATTTACATTCTGCTAAATAAAAACATGATAAAATACCATGAATATGTTTATGTACTTATAGTACTTACCTAACAATTTTTTATTTGTTACACTTGTTTTCTACAAAAATTTTAAATCAAATTAACAAAGCAACGATTATTTTTCGCACCAACGATAAATCGATAGTTTCGATTTTAATTTTCGCACTCTCTATTCAGGGAACCACTATCATAATATTGTCTATGAGTTGGACGCGTGACGTCATAGTTCACAAATTGTTACTACAACAATAATCTGTGACAACAATAATAATACGTGTTTCAGGTGCGTGAAAATGTTGGTAAATTTTAAAAATTGTTTTTGTTACAAAATTTTAGTTTTTCGGCGCAGGAATTTTTGTTACGGTTATTTAACGATATAACCTATCGTTTAAAACCATAAAAAAAATTGATGCATATTGCCAATTGCGAACTGATGATTTTGTCGTAAAATAAATTAAAGTAAAAACTGAAAGTGGGTCGTACGCGCCTTTCTGCTGACCTAGGAAGATGCACAGTGACTCGTACCGTACATTAAAAATGGAAATTCTTATCAAAATTTTCAATTCCAACGGGATTCGAACCCGCAATGATACAAGCGATCCTTCTTGAGCCGGAGTGCCGTTACCAAATCGGCCACGGAATCCTTATTCGTCAGGTTGAAAATCTTTATTAGCTCAATTTATCGATTAGCGCCATCTACAGAACTCCTAAGTTAAAACCTGCTCATTGTGTCGAAGTTACATTCAGAATTAAATGACGAAGAGATGTCGCTGCTAATTCTACAATACCTAAGTGTGGTTTAACACTATAAAAATTAGAAATTGTACCGCACAGTTAATAAATGTTTCGCGTTTGCCAGACATCCCATGCTCGGAGACGTACTCCCTAGTGTCGACGCTGGGCGAGCCCGTGGTGGTCCGCGCGTGGAACATCGCCGGCCTGCCGGTCGACGCCTTCTCTATAGAGAACGGCATCATCGTGGCCAAGTCGCGACGGTGGCCGCTCATGATCGACCCGCAAGGTAACACACCGCAGAATAGAAGAGATAATAAATATCACCATGTAATTTATTATCCTAGACTTGCCTTGATGCCAGTTGATGACTTGAGGCCAGTCAGGCCTCTTAGCTCAGTTGGTAGTAGCTCTGCCTTCTGCGCTGTAGGTCGTGGGTTCGATTCCCACCCAGGACAAACATTTGTGTGATGAACATAGATGTTTGTTCTGTGTCTGGGTGTTATAAAGTATATAAGTATGTATTTACATATATATAAGTATTCTATCAGTTATCTGGTTCGCATAGTACAAGCTTTGCTTAGTTTGGGGCTAGATGGCGCTGTATGAAATGTCCAGCAATATTTATTTCATTTCAAACATTTCATTATCCTAGACACCAGCAGGCTGATTGTCTAACTTGTCTCAAACCTCAAACTGGTCTCAAACTGTCAAAAAGATCGCTAGGTATTTTTTGTCGCGAGAGTGACTGACCTTTCTTGGTCACTGAACTATCATATTTGACAGTTTAAGACCTGTTTTGGTCGCTATCAAAGATAGACAATCAAAGGTCAGAGGTAAGTCCAAACAGACGTTCGGTACATGCCGAAATTTTGGACGTCTGGCTTTAGAAAATTACACTCTAGCTTGCATAGAAAACATGGACTACGCAAGTTGGTTATTCGTCTCTAGACAGCTAATAAACGCAAACAAGCCAGGGACTAAATTTCTTTAATTGACTATTAACTTCAACCAACGGCTTCCCTCACATACCAACTCACATACCACAGTAGCTTATTGCACTCAAGAATACTGCGACTTTTCACCTATAAAAGATTATTTTTAAATAGAATAAGTAGTTTTGGAGATGCCTCCTCCATCCAAACTTACAAACTACCTCCATGTAGTGTATATTGTTCGTAAATGTTTCCAGAGCAAGCCAACAAATGGGTGAAGAACATGGAGCGAGAGAACCAGCTGAAGGTGATCAAGCTGACGGATAGCAACTACGTGCGCGTGCTGGAGAGCGCCATCCAGCTGGGCTTGCCCGTGCTCATGGAGAATATACGCGAACAGCTGGACGCCGTGCTGGAGCCCGTGCTGCTGCGGAATGTCTTCAGGTACCGACTCCTGCTGGAGACATCCAGCTGGACTCCAGGTCCTCATGGAGAATATACGCGAACAGCTGGTATTGAATGTCTTCCTAGGTTTGTTTTTCTTTAAAACCATCCATTTTGTGCTCTTTTTGTTGATTTTCAAAGCCTTCTCAAACTTTCCTCCGAATATGTAAACCCACTATACCTGCTTCACTGAATTCTAAGCATCTATTGAGCTACTCACCGTAGCCATGCACACCTACAGATTCTGTGAAAAGGCCTTCCCTCTCGCGCTTACACCTTAGAAAATCTATTATCACACTCCTTGTCCACAGATCCGGTGGCATAGACTGCTTGAAGCTGGGAGATAACATCCTGGAATACAACAACAGCTTCCGATTCTACATCACGACTCGACTGAGCAACCCTCACTATCTGCCCGAAATCGCAGTCAAGGTAGGGTCAGCAAAATAAAAGAAAATATATTTATAAAAATAAACGAAAGATCTTACCTAATTGTATTTTAATTTTAAGAATAGATAAGTAAGTGGACATAAATTATTAGATTTAGATTCTAGCTTGCAATTGCACATTTAATTTTGTGTGGGTTTAGACCTTATTTTGTTGTTATGTTGTACCTAGAGTAGCAAAGTATTAGGGGTGAATGCTGAGATGACGGCTGATAGAGAGAATTTGAAGGTGAAAACATGTTGTGCCGACCCCATGTAAGTGGGAAAAGGGCAGGAAGATGATGATGAAGAGTAGCAAATAATTAGCTGGGAATTTGAATGTTTTGCATGAGAGTCATTCTTCTTCTTTCGAGCTATATCAACTAATATAAACTAAACTAGTATCAACTAATTTTAAAATTATTTAGACCAATACGTGGCCACATCCACGGCATCACAACGGCATTAGAAGCAAGGGCGTTGGCAGGGGGGAGCATGGGGGGGGGGCGGTTGCCCCCCTCTAGAGATTAAAAAAATGTAGCGAAATGCAAAGAAATCAAAGTCGTAAGTCCACTCAAATGACTTGCTTGACCGATCAAGCATTTGGACGTGGTCAAGGCCTCACAGCACATTTCATGCTTGACCCATCCTCCATAATAATAGTAACTTGCCCCCCCTGGGTCATCGGCTGGCGACGTTCTTGATTAGAGGTATTACAACGCGTGCTGTGTTCAGGTGACGATGCTGAACTTCATGATAACGCCGCAAGGGCTGCAGGACCAGCTGCTCGGCATCGTGGTGGCGCAGGACAGACCCGAGCTGGAGCTCAAGAAGAACCAGCTCATTGTGGAGGGAGCCAACAACAAGAGGACGCTGAAGGAGATCGAGGACCAGATCCTAGAGGTAACCCACTAGATGAGCTGCAAAGAACCAGCTCATTGTGGAGGGAGCCAACTACAAGAGGACGCTCAAGGAGATCGAGGACCAGATCCTAGAGGTAACCTTCTAGAAGAGCTGCAGAGAACCAGCTCATTGTCGAGGAGGCCAACAACAAGAGGACGCTCAAGGAGATAGAGGACCAGATCCTAGAGGTAACCCACTAGATGAGCTGCAGAGAACCAGCTCATTGTGGAGGGAGCCAACAACAAGAGGACGCTCAAGGAGATCGAGGACCAGATCCTAGAGGTAACCTACTAGATGAGCTGCAGAGAACCAGCTCATTGTGGAGGGAGCCAACAACAAGAGGACGCTCAAGGAGATAGAGGACCAGATCCTAGAGGTAACCCACTAGATGAGCTGCAAAGAACCAGCTCATTGTGGAGGGAGCCAACAACAAGCGGACGCTCAAGGAGATAGAGGACCAGATCCTAGAGGTAACCCACTAGATGAGCTGCAGAGAACCAGCTCATTGTGGAGGGAGCCAACAACAAGAGGACGCTGAAGGAGATAGAGGACCAGGAGGACCAGATCCTAGAGGTAACCCACTAGATGAGCTGCTAAGAACCAGCTCATTGTCGAGGGAGCCAACAACAAGAGGACGCTCAAGGAGATCGAGGACCAGATCCTAGAGGTAACCCACTAGATGAGCTGCAGAGAACCAGCTCATTGTGGAGGGAGCCAACAACAAGAGAACTCTCAAGGAGATCGAGGACCAGATCCTAGAGGTAACCCACTAGATGAGCTGCAGAGAACCAGCTCATTGTGGAGGGAGCCAACAACAAGAGGACGCTCAAGGAGATCGAGGACCAGATCCTAGAGGTAACCCACTAGATGAGCTGCAGAGAACCAGCTCATTGTGGAGGGAGCCAACAACAAGAGGACGCTCAAGGAGATAGAGGACCAGATCCTAGAGGTAACCCACTAGATGAGCTGCAGAGAACCAGCTCATTGTGGAGGGAGCCAACAACAAGAGGACGCTCAAGGAGATCGAGGACCAGATCCTAGAGGTAACCTTCCAGATGAGCTGCAGAGAACCAGCTCATTGTGGAGGGAGCAAGGAATTTCTATACTACGTACCTGGAACGCTGACTGAGACAGAAAACAAGGTCCGCTTGAAATAAAACTTGGGCGGTGTGTCTCTTTCTTTTTGCAACTGTGTGAAAGAGACAAAGCACCCAAGAAAGCCTCTCAACAAGACCAACAATCCTTATAACCAAGATTAAATGATAATAGATCGTTGTTCAGTCGCGATAAGGTTCAAAATCCTTTGTACATTAAATGTCAGTTAGCACTCCAGTTACGTAGTTTAGAATCTTCTTGGGAGGGAGCCAACAACAAGAGGACGCTCAAGGAGATCGAGGACCAGATCCTAGAGGTAACCTTCTAGATGAGCTGCAAAGGGTGCTGAAGTTATCTTGCAAGTTGCTAGGCCTCTTTGTGATTATTATCACCAATTTTTGAGGACATGAAATTTTGGACATGCTTACTACCACAATAATCAAATATTTTTTTAATTCAGTTTAACTTTGTCAATAAGTTTAAGCAAGTACTAGTTTTTCTTCATTTTGTACCTACTTTTATTTTTTCGACCACAGTAAAATGAGCATGTGGCCAACTCTGGTGATGGAGTTAAGGCCTCTGTCATGGCTTAACGACTTAAAAGCCGGGACCGAGAAGTTAACGTTCCCTCCGAAGCACGGAAGCGCTCAGCTCGTAATGCCACTTGCGATTACCCATCCAAATTGAGACCGCGCACAACGCTGCTTAACTTCACCGATCAATCAAGAACGTCTCAGCAAGCTACGCCACAAGTGCTACTTATAGAATACCTATTGTCACAGTTTCAATTCCATAATAGACTTGCACGATCTACTTGCTTAGATAACAGTTCGCTGCTATATTATCGAAGAAAAACAAGTCTTATTCTCCATCCATAGGTGTTATCATCCGCCGGAAACATTCTTGAAGACGAATCAGCGAACCGGATCCTGTCATCATCCAAGGTCCTCTCCATCGAGATAACGGCGAAGCAAGCCGCGGCCGCCGTCACAGAGATGGAGATAGACGAAGCCAGACTGCTCTACGTGCCGGTCTCCAAACATAGCGCTGTTCTTTTCTTCTGCATCTCCGATCTGGCGGCCATTGATCCTATGTATCAGTATTCCCTTAACTGGTAAGCAAGGTCTTTTATTATATTAATAAACAAATATTGCTGGACATTTCACACAGCGCCATCTAGCCCCAAACTAAGCAAAGCTTGTACTATGGGAACCAGATAACTGATAGAATACTTATATATTTGTAAATACATACTTAAAATACTTTATAACACCCAGACACAGAACAAACATCTATGTTCATCACACAAATGTTTGTCCTGGATGGGAATCGAACCCACGACCTACAGCGCAGAAGGCAGAGCTACTACCGACTGAGCTTAATAGGCCATATTTCATTCTTATTTTTCATTAACCGACTTCAAAAAAAGGAGTAGGTTCTCAATTCGACGGAATCTTTTTTTTTATATTTGTTCCCCGATTACTCGAAGTAGCCTGGACCGATTTAGAAAATTCTTTTTTGTTTGAAAGGGGCTCTCCAAGTGGTTCCATAAAACAATTTGGTGAGGATCTGTCGAAGATCTTCGGAGTTATGAACAGAAATGCACATCGAGAGTGCAGAAAATTGCTCAGCTTATAACATTGAAGTTGTTTTATTTGTATTTTTGCCACTTATGGAAGTACTTATAGTCCGGCAAAAACGGGTAGAAACGGCAACTAAAATTTCAGTACTTTGAAAACTATTTCTCTACTAATTTATGGTAAAGTACAGGTTTCTTGTCTATGGTACAAGTACCGAAGACGTCAGTCAGAAGTAATAATTTACTTCTAAAAGAGAATTTATCTATTTCGAGTATTTAGCTTGCACAGTGTCGCCCCCATTTATTTCTATTATTTTGTGTCGGACCATACCTCTTCTTCTTCTTAGGTTCATCAACCTCTACAACCAGGCTATCATAAACTCTCCTAAGAGCGACAACTTGGATGAAAGACTCGAAGGACTTAACGCCTACTTCACGAAGAGTATCTACGAAAACGTCTGCAGAAGTCTCTTCGAGAAGGACAAGCTTATCTTCTCTCTCGTTCTCACACTCGGGATTTTGAGACCTAAGGTATCTTCTATACTTTTTTTTCCACAAAATAATTCGGTTGGTCATAATGTTGCCATCTCTTTTCATCGACATTTGAGTGACAAGAAAAAGTATTATCTAAAATCTTGCTAACTTATCAAGAGAATCATGAACAATGTCTATAAAATACTAAACTGTACTAGCAGCGCCCTGGCGGCGTTGCCCTCGTAGTGATGGTATAATGGTAATGATGATGATGATGAAAAGTAGTCTATAATCATCCTAAGAATTTAGCTATCAAATGCAGAAAGAATTTTTCAAATCGGACTGGTAATTCCTGAGATTAGCGCGTTCAAACAAACAAACTCTTCCGCTTTATATAGACTAGCTGAGACTGGGCCTTTTCGGCACCGCTCACTGGTAAATTAGAATTTGTTTTTGTCTGTCCTGTTGTTTGTTACCTTCTGTGTCTTCTGTTCTGTATCCTATCTCTTTGATGTGTCGAATAAACGTTTTTCTATTATATTCTACATTTATGTATATTTAAGGTATATGTTTGACTATAGGGTGTGATCGACGATGAGCTGGTAGCGTTCTTGCTGACCGGCGGAGTTGCCCTGGACAACCCCTTCGAGAACCCAGCTCCGACCTGGCTCTCCGACAAGGCCTGGTCCGAAATAGTTCGCTCCAGCAATATGGCCGGGTAAGACCTGCGGGCTTAAAAAGGTCGATAAAGCAGAATCACAAAATGAAATGAACTATAATGCCGTCTCTTTCCATTCTCAGTCAATGGAAAGAGTATATAATAGTTCAATTCCTTTTGCGATTCTGCAATAGCGACCTTTTTAAGCCCGCTGTATTCAGTTTCAGTATTAGGGTGTAAGGGAATCTTTAGTATTCTAAAGATTCCCTTACACCCTAATACTGAAAGGCTACTTAGTTTAAGTGGTGCTTATCATTGACATTAACTGTCATTAATCGACTTCAAAAAAAGGAGGAAGTTCTCAATTCGTCGGAATCTTTTTTTGAGTGTTTTTAGGGTTCCGTACCTTAAAAGGTAAAAAAAGGAACCCTTATAAGATCACTTTCTTGTCCGTCTGTCTGTCTGTCTGTCTGTCTGTCTGTCTGTCTGTCTGTCTGTCTGTCCGTCTGTCCGTGTGTCACCATCGATTATCTCAGGAACGGGTGGACCTAGCAAGTTGAAATTTATACCATGTATTGAAGTCTATAGTCCCTAATGTGAGTATAAAAATCAAGGTCCTGAGTCAACACGATAAAAAGATATGGGCAAATTTAGATTTTTGCGATACCTTGTAAGTACCAAAACTTACCTTAATTTTCTACTTTTTTTAATTATCGGAATTTTTCCTTTACTTGTGCTGTAAGACCTTGCTTTTAACCAAAATTGACAATTCTAGGTCAACCGGAAGTACCCTAGAGGTTTTGGGTTGAAAACCTAAATGGTAGTTCCTGTTCACCTAGAATCACAAAATTTGGCAAAAAGCAAGGTCTTACAGCACAAATAAAGGAAAAATTCCAAAAACTTAAAAAAGTTGAAAATTAAAGGGTGTCCCCATACATACATAGTTGACGCCAATTAAGATAATCCTCTAAGTTGTATGGGCGCTAATACAATTTAGAGGACTAGCATAATATATAATTATGGTGGTATAATAGGTAGGTTCGGAACCCTCGGCGTACGAGTTTGACTCGCACTTGACCGGTTTTTTTTATGTTTGTTCACCGATTACTCGAAGACGCCTGGACCGATTTGGAAAATTATTTTTTAAATAAATAAATAAATAAAAATAAAATACGTTTATTTCGAGCATAACTCATAGGTACAGTAGGTAGGCACACGGCATTTTTGTTTGAAATATTTATTAAAAATATATATTTTTTTTTTTATTTCCGATTGATGCCATATAAAATTGGTGAGGATCTGTTGAGGGTCTTCGGAGTTATGAACAGAAATGCACCTCGAGAGTGCAGAAAATCGCTCAGCACATAAATGTAACATTAACGTCGGTTTTTTTTTTAAATTTAATTTAGCCATTTGTTTCTGTATACGATTCTGAAGATAAAGAAAGAACGTCTCAAATAGATAAATAGGTCTCAAATATTTAAGTAGCGTTTCAGTATTTAGGCATATAAGGTGGTTAGGTGGGTAAAAGATGAAGGTGTGATGAAGAATCCAATGAGTGGAGAGAGGAAACATGTTCCAACTCCACCAGCTATTGGAATGCTATATTTTTACTAGATGAAGCGCTCGTGGCGTAGCTTGCTTAGATGTTCTTGATCGTTGAAGTTAAGCAGCGTTGTGCGCAGTCACAATTTGGATGGGTGACCGCTAGTGGTATCACGAGCTGAGCGCTTCCGTCCTTCGGAGGTCACGTTAAATTGTCGGTCCTGGCTTTTAAGTCGTTAAGTCATGGCGGAGGCCCTTAGGCAGCCTAAAAACTCCGTCACCCCAGAGTTGGCCACTTATACGAACTTACTAGATGTAAAATACCCATGGTCTTTGTTCCAGGCTGCGTGGCTTCAAAGAAAACTTCGAGAAGAACATTAAATCTTGGAAGGAGTTCTACGACCTCTCCGCCCCTCACGAGAACACGTTCCCTTCGCCTTATGAGGATATCAAGGGCATTGCTAAACTTATCATTCTAAGGTAAGACAACAAGTTAGTAGGTATCTAATGCCGATCAGAGCCAAAAAATTCCAAATTTCAGAACTCAAATATTTATTCAGTAGGACCACTAGGATCACTTTGAATCGTTTTAAGAGTTAGGTGATTCTACTTCTGTTCTTTCGCCGTTACATTTTTCTTTTCACTTTTTGGAAATTGTGTGTATTTAAAGTAAAATATTTTCTAAATTGTTGGTAGAGAGCTCTGTAAAATATTTTGACATCAAAGTTAAAAATCTCATCTAGGTATATCTCGCATTACGATACATACTGCGCGTAGAAATAGGTACCTACATAACTTTTTGCGTCGCAGGCCAATTCTGCATTCTACTACTAGGTACTTTCTGTTCTGTGGGGTTAAAAAGACCGTTTTAAAAGGCTATAACGCTTTGCCATGTGTGTGCCATCTCTTTTCATAGACTGAGAGTGACAAGAACGGCATAATGTTGCAATTACTATTGTGATTCTATCGTAGCGGCCTTTTTAGCCCCGCTGTTATTTTGTTACTTTACAATTCTGACTCCCACACATCTTTAGAGGGTCTTGCTTGGCTGTCTAAACATTTATTTATTTATTCAAAATAACATAACATAACAGCATATCCTGTATAAGGCTGAGACTCCACCAAAGCGGAGACGAGAGGAGATATAACTTGTTAAACTTTCGCGATTTGTTAACATAATGATAATTAATGAGATAATTAATAAATAACATAATGAGATATATTTAAACAACCAATAGAACTTCGTTATTCACACATCTCGTGATTCAGACCTGTGAATAACGAAATTCCGTTGGTTGTTTAAGCACATCTCCTCTCCTCTCCGCTTTGGTGGAGTCTCAGCCTAAGTATAATCGTCTATAGTTGTGAGCCTGATTGTCACCTCCACAGATGCATCCGTCCAGACAAGCTAATACCTCTAGTCCAGCAATACGTGGTACAAGAGATGGGCCGCGTCTACATCGAGCCTCCGCCTTTCGACCTGGAGAAGTCTTACAACGACAGTAACTGTTGTTCACCGCTCATATTCATTCTATCAGCTGGGTCCGACCCCATGTCGGGGCTCGTCAAGTTCTCTACTGAGAAGAAGGTCGTCAGTTTTGAGACGATTTCTTTGGGGCAGGGACAGGTGAGACCAATCTATGTAAAAACTGCCATACAGCTTTTAGAGACATAGACATAGACAGACGTTTATTCACCACTTGGCACACAATAAAAATCTCAAAAAATGTAACACAAAGAAAAAACAGAAGCAAATGAGAGAGAGAAAGAGTTTTATTGTGCGTCACAGCAGCAATAAAAAAATATTTTAAAAAAACAAAAACCCGACTGCGTCAAAACTAAAAAGAAAAAAACAAGCCTGCAAAGAATTACTCACAGTCGGTACCCATTCATTTTATTACCAATCAAATCTTCCCAATGTTATGGGTCCCGACTGTGAGTAATTCTTTGCAGGCTTGTTTTTTTCTTTTTAGTTTTGACGCAGTCGGGTTTTTGTTTTTTTAAAATATTTTTTTATTTAACACTTTTTAGTTATGATAAAGTTGATTTTAAAATACCTATTCAACGATACCCCACTTGATATAGTGTGACGATTTTGATTCTTTTAATTTTGACAATATGGCGTCTGGTTGTAGCCCTGGTGAATTTTGATTACTGTCATATCTTTAGTGACACTCCCAAGGTTGAGACAAATCGATTGACGTAAGAATCATCAAAATCGGTCCACGCGTTTGGCCTCTAGAGTGCCACATAGAAACATCCATAGCGAGAATTATTATTAATCAACTTTAAACAGTTATTTTTCCTAAACTATTACTTAAAATGAAAAATGGTAAAAGAAACCTAAAGTTGATTTTGAAATACCTATTCAACGATACCCCACTTGATATAGTGTGACGATTTTGGTTTTTTTAATTTTGACAATATGGCGTCTGGTTGTGGCACTGGTGAATTTTGTTTACTGTCATGTCTTTAGTAGCACTCCCAAGGTTGAGACGAATCGATTGACGTAAGAATTATCAAAATCGGTCCACGCGTTTGGCCTCTAGAGTGCCACATAGAAACATACATACAAACATAGACTGATAAACACAAAACACATTACCCTTCCTTTGCTTTGCGCAGTCGGGTAAAAAGGCCTCGACTCAGCATTATGCCGTGCCACTGAGTAGTAGTAAGGCGCTGGTATTCTGCCGAAACCTCCATAGTCACTTTTAATTTAATGAACTATCAGTGTGTTTTAATTTTTCTGTAAAAATTGCTTTACAATCCAAATAAATCCATGCATTGTAATAGCACACGGGAATTGGCAATATGCATCAATTTTTTTTATGGTTTTAAACGATAGGTTATATCGTTAAATAACCGTAACAAAAATTCCAGCGCCGAAAAACTAAAATTTTATAACAAAAATAATTTTTAAAATTTATCAACATTTTCATGCACTTGAAACGGACGTGACGTCACAAGTCACCAAAATTACACGCGCTTGTAGGTAGAAAAAAAAACTTTCTGTCGAGTTTGAAGGAGTGTGACGTCACAGCATACGTGACAAATAGCGTTGCGTTTCAAGTCTTATGAAATTCCCACTATATTTTTGCACTTTTTAATTATTAATTTCTAAGCGAAAATGAAATAATATTAAAAAATAATTACACACACATAATTCTAAAGCCATAATGTTCATAGAAAAATACGTTTAACCCGCTTTTGAATCAGACGCATATTGCCAATTACTTATGTAAAAAATCGTCGATTTAGATACCGACAATATTTCGATTCATCCGGAGAATCTTCATCTGGGTAAGAAGGGAGTTGCGGCAAGGTTACTTCTCGCGCGAGCGTCTCACACTCAAATCTAATTAAATCTAAATACTTTAACAAATCTAAATCGACGATATGTTTACGTGAGTACCTAATTGCCGTGTGTTAATACAATGTCAAGTACAACTCACGAAAGTTTGGAAAGTGAATAGCATGAATGAAATGCATACGACAACACGATTCGTGGCTGGTTTCTCCCAGGGTCCGATAGCGTCTCGCATGATAAGCCAGGCCATCCAGACGGGCGGGTGGGTGGTTCTGCAGAACTGCCACGTCATGGACTCCTGGATGGGAGAGCTGGAGCGGATCTGCGCAGAGGTCATCGTACCGCAAGTCACGCATAATAACTTCAGGCAAGGATGTCACCGTTGATATTCTGCTGTCCACTAAGATCACACTAATCATCATAATCATATCAAGTAAATGCGAAAGTTTGGATGTTTGGATGGATGGATGTATGTATGTTTGTTCCTCTATAACTCGACAACTACTGAACCGATTTGCCTGAAATCACACTAATATTAAAAATGCGAAAGTTCAGATGTTTGGATGTATGGATGGATGTTTGGGTGTAGGTACTTATGTTTGTTCCTCTATAACTCGACAACCACTAAACCGATTTGCCTGAAATTTAAAATATAGATATACGCTGTAATAGGACATAAAAAAATGAGAGAGTGAAAATGAGGCTGAAAAAACGTTGTCGACGCGGAAGAAGCCGCGGGCGTCCGCTAGTATACCATAAAACCATTGCTGCTAACGTAGCAGAGATCTTATCCTGCTCCCTGAATTCGAGCGATGAAATAACAAGAACAAATTCAAAGACAAATTATTTTTCATTCCATCTATTCGAAAAGGACGACTTTGTTCGCCTTTAAGTGCGCCCAAAGTAGATGATTCCTCTTCAAGGAGCTTTTAGCGGGCAGTAATGAGTTTTTAATCCTCTTTATAAGTTTAGCGGGCAGTAATAAGTTTTTAATCTCCTTTAAGTGCGCCGGAATTATCTTTGCCGCGCACCTTTGAGGTGCAAAGATTCCACATTCAAGTCTCGAATCTAGCTAGATGAATGAGGACTCTTTCAAAAACACCACAATTGTAATCACATTTAGAGATTTATTACTCTGCGGTTTTAGCATAGCTATAGATAGCTAGCTATCCATACAAAAATTGTAAGGGAGTGTCCACATTGCGTTTTTTGCAGCGCGTTTGTATCGATACAAACGCGATTCGAACGCGATGCGAACGCGCAGCCCCCCGCGCAGCCCCTCCCGGTTCACTTTTGTATGGAAAAATACGCGTTGCGAACGCGCGTTTGTATCGATACAAACGCGCGTTCGCAACGCGTAGCAAAAACGCGCTTCAGAAAACGCAATGTGGACACTCCCTAAGTCCAACCTCATAAAATCCTGTGCGTTTTCGTTAGCGCGATCTAGAAAACGATTTACTACCGCCATCTAGTTTGTTTTCGTGGAACTATTGATGGCTGTTCTAGAGTTTTTTATTCGAACGCGCTAATCTCAGGAACTACCAGTCCGATTTGAAAAATTATTTCTGTATTTGATAGCTAAACTCTTGAGGAAGGTTATAGGCTACTTTTCATCATCATCATCATCACCATAAACCATCAGATAAACATACCACCCACCATACAGCCGGCGCGCGGCCGCCGTCTGAATAAAAAAAATTTAATCCCCGATTACTCTACTCAAGTGGAACTTCGTCGATTTAACACATTCTTTTCTCTTCCCTTTTATTTTCTCATAGATTGTAATGAAAAGTAGAGTGTATCACTCGGGCGCAAAATATATTTTTGGCTCGGGCGACGTACTTTAAATCCCTCGCTACGTTCAGGATTCAAAAAAGCGCCCTCGCCGTCAAAATATTATTTTGCCCCCTTATAATACAATCTACTATTGTGTCGCAGATGCTGGCTAACCAGCTATCCAAGTCGAGCTTTCCCGGTCACAGTTTTACAAAACGGTACGTATTCATTTTAAGTAATGTTTGTAACTTTCTGTCTTTTACCTATATCTGTGTGTTGAATAAACGTTTTTCTATTCTATTCAGTCTTGGTAGATGATTAAATGTTTTACTACAGGTTGTTTTACTACAAATTAGCGTTTCCCTGCTTTCTATTGATCTGTTGTAGATCTGACCAATATTTTGTGGGAGCGTAGACCTTTGCTCGGGTAGGGAGATAAGTAAGTTCGTATAAGCAAGTGGCCTACTTTTTAGGCCGCCTAAAGGCCTCCGTCATGGCTTAACGACTTAAAAGCCGGGACCGACAATTTAACGTGTCGTAAGCACGGAAGCGCTCAGCTCTTTTGGTTTCTAAACTAATATTTCCAGGTGTAAAGATGACGAACGAAGCCCCGAAAGGTCTCAAGAACAACATCTACCGCTCCTACATCTCGGATCCGATCTGCGACCCTGAGTTCTACATCTCCTGCCCGCGCACCGAGGACTGGCGACGGATGCTCTTCGCGCTCTGCTTCTTCCACGCGATTGTGCAGGAGAGGAAGACCTTCGGTCCCCTGGGATGGAATATACAGTACGAGTTCAATGAGAGTGATCTGAGGATTTGTATTATGCAGCTCCAGGTAAGCAGTTGTTACATTGGATCTAGGCATTCGTGAAGTTAGGCTTTTCGCAGTAGAAAATTTTGGATGAAAAGGTTGCACTGCGCATCGAAACGGCTAACTTCACGAATGCCATGTTGGAAGAAGTGTACTTACTACGATTATACATTTTTATGTTATTACAAGTAGTTTTGGATGTTTATGCTGGCTGGTATGGTACAAGTAGTTTTGGATGTCTGTCTATGTTTACGCTGGGCCAATAATGACACTTGGAATATTTATGTCCTGGAATAACTTAGAATTTTTCTTTAAAAAGTGAGCCCACCATCGTAACGTATTTGTTATCAAACTTGGTAACTTGGTTTTTGATTTGTGTACGAAATTTTCAAACTCATGAAAAATCAAACGACGTCTTAAGGAAGTGGCCACACTGCGTTTTCTGCAGCGCTATTTTGAGCTGTAGTATCGATACAAACGCGCAGCTCAAAAACGCGCTGCAGAAAACGCAGTGTGGCCACTCCCTAATACCTCTATGTCATTATGACCATCAAAAAGTGTTTTGTGACTAGTGGTTTAGGAACAAATAACAGTATCGTTTTGCTTTTCGTAGTACCTACCTAGCCAATTCTACAGGATCATACTTTCAGATGTTTCTAACGGAGTATTCGGAGACTCCGTTCGATGCTCTCAACTACCTAGCGGGGGAGTGCAACTACGGGGGGAGGGTCACGGACGACAAGGACAGGAGACTCATCCTCTCTCTACTGTCTCTCTTCTACAACGAGGAGGTCACTAGTAACCCAGAGTGAGTTCTGCTTAATGTTTTGTCACTATTGTCATTCCTTAAATATGTCATTATGGATCATTTTGCAAGATAGTTATTTTACATAATAATACACTTCTCAGCTATTCGTTTTCAGCATCCACTACCTCTGCCCTCTATGTTAATCTAACTCTGGCCTCTATGTTAATCTACCTCTGCCCTCCATGTGAATCTGCCACCATCTCCCTAGCTACTCGTTCTCCCCGAGCGTCCACTACCTCTGCCCTCCATGTGAATCTACCACCATCTCCCCAGCTACTCGTTCTCCCCGAACGGCCCTCCATTCGAATCTGTCACCATCTCCCCAGCTACTCATTCTCCCCGAGCGGCCCTCCATGTGAATCTAACTCTGCCCTCCATGTGAATCTACCTCTGCTCTCCATGTGAATGCACCATCATCTCCCCGAGCGGCCACTACCTCTGCTCTCCATGTGAACCTAGCATCATCTCCCCAGCTACTCCTTCTCCCCGAGCTTCCACTACCTCTGGCCTCTATGTTAATCTACCTCTGCCCTCTATGTGAATCTGGCACCATCTCCCCAGCTACTCGTTCTCCCCGAGCGGTGACTACCTCTGCCCTCGATGTGAGTCTGCCACCATCTCCCTAGCTACTCCTTCTCCCCGAGCATCCACTACCTCTGCCCTCTATGTTAATCTAACTCTGCCCTCTATGTTAATCTACCTCTACCCTCCATGTGAATGTACCGTCATCTCCCCAGCTACTCGTTCTCTCGAGCGTCCACTACCTCTGCCCTCCATGTGAATGTACCACCATCTCCCCAGCTACTCCTTCTTCCCGAGCTTCCACTACCTCTGCCCTCCATTTTAATCTACCTCTGCCCTCCAATGAATCTCCCACCATCTCCCCAGCTATTCGTTCTCCCGAGCGGCCCTCCATGTAAATCTACCTCTGCCCTCCATGTGAATCTGCCACCATCTCCTCAGCTACTCGTTCTCCCCAAGTTGCCATGACCTTTGCCCTTCATGTGAATCTAGCATCATCTGTTGATCTCTCTACTACTTCTGCCGTCCATGTGAATCTACCTCTGCCCTCCATTTTAATCTACCTCTACCCTCCATGTGAATGTACCACCATCTCCCCAGCTACTCGTTCTCCCCGAGCGGCGACTACCGTATGCCAGCCGCGATGGACTACGGCTCCGTGCTCGAGCACATCCGCGCGCTGCCATCGATCGCGCGGCCCGAGGTCTTCGGCTTGCACGACAACGCCGACATCACTAAGGACAACAAGGAGGCTAATGCTGTGAGTCACCTTCACTCGATAGCTTAGTCCGTTTACTTACAGGAACCCAGCGCTCAGTAAAGGATAACTAGTAGTTCGCCCCGAACTGAAATCTCGCGCACCGTAGATGGCTTACATTTGGACTTTCTTCTGACTACCCCTATAATTTCAAGTGCTACTACTGCCGAGTATGCCTATTGCGCTAGCTCTTCATAGTAAAAAATGCTAGCATGCATGCAATATATAATGTCGTGTCTAATTTTTCATTTATTTCATATTTATGAATTCTCGTCGTATTTCTAAAAGTATAGATACGTCCTAGAATAAAAATAATAACTTTTTTGGAATGTACAAATAAAGACCTTTCATTTGACACCCCACTCAATATATTTGTTTACTTAACTTTTTTTACCCCAATTATTTTCTTTATCAAAAATTTTTTATCATGAAAATAAATCAAGTAGCATCTAAAATCATTGCAAACCAAACCGCAACGATGCCACTCTCTTTTTAAGACCGACCAGTCAATGAGCTACGAAGACATCAAAACTCTATGAAACGGGAGCTCTTGCAGCTCTGGTTTCGTAGTTTTTGTTCTTTGGTCGTATTTCAAAAACTATACATCCTAGATTAAAAATAAAAACCATTTTGGAATGTACAAAATAAACCCTTTCGTATGACACCCCACTCAATATATTTGTGTAACTTTCATAATTTTTTATCCCCTTGGGAACCCAATATCTTCACAACTCCTTCATCGATTAAGCTCATATGCTCCACCGTAAATTTCCTTACCACAACCTATTGACCTACCAAGTTTCATGCAGATTGGATGAACGGTTCGACAGTTATGCTCGAACAACAATTCGTGAAACATACAAACATACATAGCAAAATCGCCCAACTTACCACTAAGATCTTCGCTCGCTTCGCTCGCTCGATCGATAAAGGAGCGGCGACTATCGCATGCGGCGGCGATGGACTACGTACGGGGACTTTTTAGCACGGATGTGCTCACGCTTCCGTGCTTCGGAGGACACGTTAAATTGTCGGTCCCGGCTTTTAAGTCATAAGCCATGATGGAGGCCTTTAGGCGGTCTAAAAACTCCGTCACCAGAGTTGGCCACTTGCTCATATGAACTCAACTTATAGTTGTTTTATTTCACGAAGTCCGTTTGGTCTGTATGTGTGTGTTCACATGCACGTTGTTTCTGTGTGCGTAAGCGCTCAGAATCGGTCCACGCACACAGAAACAACGTGCAGGTGCATCTACATACACAATTAAGACCACAAAAGAGAAGAAAACAAGCTTTTTTCTGTTCTGTGATTAAGACCAAACGGACTTCGTGAAATAGAACAACTATACCTACTTACCTACTTTAGTTGCTGTACGGCTGCCTGCTGACGCAGACGTCCGTGATCGCAGGCGGAGGGGGCGGGGAGGGCGAGGGGGGCGGGGGGGTGGTGGAGATGACGCGCGACATGATGGCGCGCCTGCCTCCGCAGTACGACGTGCTGGACGTGGCGCAGCGCTACCCCGTACAGTACTACAACAGCATGAACACGGTACTCAAGCAGGTAAGTGCACGTTAGCCGACTAAACTCACTGAAAGGCTAGGGCTGTACAATTTATATGTACCTACAGCCCTAGCCTTTCTTCAAGCTATTCCCACTATGCCGGTTCGGCTTCATGAGCGAGATCGAGACATCTTATAAAAACACTCAACAAAGATATATGGTGTCTGTCACACAAAAAATAATCATCAAAATCGGTTCGGGCGAAGCCGCGGGCGTCCGCTAGCCATTCCACTTCAAGACAAACAGACGCTCGGCGCAGTACCATCCTTATCTTGTGTACATTCCATCCACTCGTACCGCGCGGTTCTCCTCCACCATCATAATCCGCACTGCTAAGGTCTGGAACTCGCTGCCGGCTTCTGTTTTCCCCGAAAACTATAACCTGGGTCTCTTCAAGTCAAGAGTGAATAGGTGTCTTTTAGACCTTTGTGATCCATCGTCGGGCACATCGTCGCTTACCAACAGGAGAGATTGTGGCTAAACAAAGTCTATCAACGATAAAATAAAAGTCCTATAAAAACTGTTGTATTCCTCTCCCTAGGAGCTAATCCGCTACAACCGCCTCCTAGCGGTGGTGTCCCGCACGCTGCACGGCGTGCACCTCGCCGCGCAGGGCCTGGCCATCATGAGCGCGGAGCTCGAGCAGTGCCACGACGCCTTCATAAAGGGAACCGTGCCCGCGGGGTGGATGGCCAAGTCTTACCCCTCTATGAAGTCTCTGGGCTCCTATGTCGCTGACTTCTTGGCCAGGTTCGTTCAATTCTTTATCGCACATGGCCGCAGGGCCTGGCCATCATGAGCGCGGAGCTCGAGCAGTGCCACGACGCCTTTATCAAGGGAACCGTGCCGTCAGGGTGGATGGCCAAGTCGTACCCCTCTATGAAGTCTCTGGGGTCATATGTAGCTGACTTCTTGGCCAGGTTCGTTCAATTCAAATTTATTGCACTAACTAGCTTCCGACCGCGGCTTCGCTCGCGTGGTATCCGGATAAAAAGTAGCCTATGTCCTATTCTCGGTCATTATTTATCTGTATTTTAAATTTCAGCCAAATCGGTTCAGTGGTTGTCACAAGTTGGCCTAGCATACGCAGTGATAAATTTTCTCGTCTCGTCAAAATCGAGTTATCTCGGTATGTCAACCTGCGACCTAAGCGTTATGTGTCTTCATTTGACAGAAAGAGACTAGTTTTTTATGCTGCCATGTTAGCGCAGGTTGACATAACCATGACCCACGTGAGGTAATAAGAATTGAAATTGAGTCTAGTGCCAGGAGATTTTTTTAAATAAAAAAGTAAATAAGCCTAAATACCAATATTTATTACATAAAAGTATCACAACACACTGTTAATACGATCGTGTCCGCTACAAAGGGAGGTACATTTTGTACTCAGTCTAATACTTGTAGGTACTGATATTCTGGGTAGCAACGAGCAAGCTATAGACAGCAATAACAAAAATATAGTAGGTACCTCCTACTAAACAAATAAATAAAAGTGATGTCTTGGTTTTTGAGACGTGATCAGAAAATATAATAGGATTTTGGAAATAACTAGTGTTAGAGTAGGTACATTTCCATTTGAGATATGCAAGCAAACTGAGTGATGTGATGAATGAGCAAAAAACGCACTTATTTTTAGCTACGGTCAGTGCAGCTCTTTAATATGGTGTTTTCATAGCGCTCAGCTTCCTCAAACATTTCTGATGGAAACTCAAACTAAACAGCACAGTTCATTTAAATCTGCTTGATTTCCTAGACAATCAGAATTCATACTTTAGTTCATACCCCGCTCTCACATCGAAACAATGACTCTTGCCTACAGCTTGCATATTCCTACTCTGAATTCAAAGTAATGTTATCAGATAAACTTAATATTGCACATGTAGTGATGTTCTAATGCTAATGCCATGCATACACGAGCGGAGCGGTGCGGGCTTCACAGGTGCTGCGCAATATTAACACATTTTGTTACCACACACAGAACAATCTTATAAAGATCATTGTTTGGTGACTCGAATGCTGGACACAGCAACCACAGTTTTCTATGAAAGTGCCCCGAGTCGGTAACAAGTTGTCATGATTACGCAACGCTTTAGACTCTAATATTTAGCTGATAGAACAGCATCAGCTACTATAAACAGATCGTTTCTTCTACTTCATGTAGTAATAGTAGCAAACGAAATGGCTTTCTCAGCAACATTATTATTATTCTAACTTTACATACTATAACATCATCATTGTCAGCTTGTAGTGACCCACGGCTGGGCATGCCTCTTTCCCTAGCCGCCAAACAGCTCTAATATAGGCCTTTTGCTGCCAGGTCTTACCCTTACCCATTCCATTTAATTAAAAAAATACATTTTTATAAAGACAGACAAGAGGTTTATCGTTAGCAACCCTCAATATTAATGAAACTGGCGCAGCCTATGCCACTGGATGACAGAGTGACTAAATTCTCTTATATCATATAATCGCACGATATCGACAAACCGCGTGAACATGAAAATAGCGCAGCCTCGTATTTGACAACATAGGATTATTGAATGAGTTTTCTCTATCAACAATCAATGATACATAGAAATACACATAGAATATTATAATCGACGTATCGGCAACCTTGGTGAGTGGTCAATAAAAAATATTGGTAAAATTGGCGCAGCCTGCTTGGTACTCGATGACATAAGCTATTGACGGTGGGTTCTCAATCTAACTTCGCAACCTTCGCTCGTGCAATGCTATACAATGAAGCAATATGAACGGTAAATCGAACTGACTGGAACATAAAATGCATTCCCTTAGTACCTAGTACAAATTATAGAGATTTAGAAGCTCAGTAAAAGTTTTAGGTTCTATGGTTAACCCTAATCAACGCCGCGCCGGTTTGGAAACTTGATGATTGAATTGATATAAAATGGGGTTTAATTGACATTGCACCTCAACAATAATTTTCATCAAACCACCCCTACGTTGTCTTTAAGATGTGATATTCAAATTGCTTCATTGAATTTAACACAGTGCTTTTACAATCTTTCAAATAAATGCTATGTATAAATGCTATTTACGCTCTAAAATCAACTACAAATTTTATAACTTATCAAAAAATCTCTAAAACTAATTGATACATTAATTTGTTAAATTTAGTCAATAGCCCTAAAATAGAGAGGTTTCTTCAAGGAAAAGAGACTATTTTTTTTTGTCAGAAAAAATAACATCTAATATACCACACTCCTTTACTAACTAAACTATTTACCTACCTACTTTAATAATGTCTAAATTTCATTTGTACTATAAATAAAATACACCAATACTTAACACAGCTAAAGGATTTGTAATAGTAACACAGGAGATTTAAAATCCAGCAACGATAGGCATAATAACCAATGATAAAATCTTTGACCTACAATTGACAACACATAATTGCAACAAGTGATAGCTTGGTCAAATGTCCATCCGAGTGATAAGCCCACATTACACGACACTACACGCAGCGTGCTAACTGCTAAATTAGTGCTCTGTCTCGCTCTTTGGCCTAAGAATTCGTATTGTGCATCCTACTCTTACGAGGCTTACTGACTGAAGTTAGACGCAGTTAGCCTCAGAGTAAGTAGGATGCACAATACGCAATTCTTAGGCCGAAGAGCGAGACAGAGCACTAATTTAGCAGTTAGCACGCTGCAAGCAGTGTCGTGTAATGCCGCTATAGCGTTATCCGATAGCGCTAAATCTATGACGCTGTATAAACCTATGAGGATTGTACAGCATTTTTCTGATATCCCAGACGCCAAGAGCCGGAAGTTCTAGCGATAGACAAACGTCATCAAGTGTAAAGCAATTTCCATTGTTCAATAGTACCGCTCGGATGGACGTTTGCTTGAAAGCTGATCAACCCTCGGACTTCTTCGCCAAATCCAGGAGTTTATTCATGAGCTCGCCGCCGAACGACTCCCGGTACTTTTGGCTGATGTTATTCAGCAACGCATACGGTGTTTCATAGTTAGTGTGGTCGGCACTTGCCAGCGACATGTTGTCATGTCTCTTGCCGATGATTCTGAAGCCCGATGCGGACATTTCGATACAGTAGTCTTTGTTCTCCAGCGTGGTTAGGTTGATGACCACGCGTTGGTTGCTGCTCTTGATTTTGGAGGAGATGTTGGCTGATTTTACGTGCTTTCGGATGTCGTTGATGGCAGCTTCGGCTTCTTGCGGCCACGTTTCTTCGGATAGCACTTGTTCAGTCATTTTTCTGGAAAGGAAAATAACTATTTTGATTGATAGATAAAAAAAAGTTAAGAAGCTGTTATCGATAATCGTTTTTACGGATCATATTAATCACAATCGCTAAGCATGGACGATTTGTTTAGAGCGAGTTTTATACAGGAGAAATACGACTTGAAACTTCTGAAATTTTCTACGAATATATTTGTGAGTTTCTTTGTAATATTATAAAACTCATGTTGAGTTGATGGTTAATTTTCACCTACAATAGGTAAGACATATTTAAATACGTGTTCCAAGTTTTAAGTAGTTTTCGAATTAAAAGGTCGATTGTTTGAAATAGCCGTCATCTCAAAAACCTATTACCTAGCTTTCCAGCTTAGCATATCTATATTGCATCATCTGAATCAGGTTGGTTCTATTTCCACTGTATTGAGCGAGTTCGCCGTTCTAGATTGGCCCTCCGGAAATAACTTCTACAAACGGCAAGTATTATTAAAGGTTGGCAGGCCAATTATATGAACTTTGTGTGATGAAAATAGCTCGCTTAAAGGACTTGTTTAGCAAAAGTAAAAAGAGAATCTCAACTGTCTCCTCATGCTTAAGGCTTTATCAGACTTTTAGGTATTCATTTGATAAAGTTTAAAGACCAGTCTATGATTTGTTAAAAGGTTTGGCTCATGCTCGCACAAGCTATAATCAAACGGGAAACGCAAAAGTATCTTTAATAATGTCCATGAATTTTGAAATAATACTTTCTTTGCCCAGGTCTTTACGTTCAGAGAGCATCATCATTATGAAATCATTTTGGATAGCTCCGCCGGCATTAAAACACTCCTTTTTGGGACTTAATCGCGTAATGATATCATTTTATTTACCTCGACGTTTCGGCGACATTACAGTCGCCGTGGTCACGAGAAGACTGACGGACAACGGCCGATGGATTACGGATTAAATCCCGTCAATAATTTAAAAATGTGTTTAACCCTTAAAGTAACTTCGTTAAGTATACTATACATAACATTCAAAAAAATCTCACGTCAATTCTAGATTTGATGGAACTTATTTTTTTCTTTTAACTAGTACCTCAACTCATTTTCTTACTTGGAAAAAAAATATTTTGACATTGCGATTGAAAGTTTAGTCAAAAATCACAAAACTCTGACGGCACCCATTGACGCTTCGTGATGTTTATGGTAGATATTTTTTTTTAATTATTTTTACTTTACATTATGCTTTCTGTTACATAACATTTCATAACAAATATATAACGTGTACGTCTGTGCAAAAAAAACATTTTTTGGTAATGTACTTTGCCAGATATTATGAGTTTTCTTTGAGTGTATAGCATGCTATACATTACCACACTTTCACCAAAGTAGTACTTGTTTGTTATGTATACTATAATATACATTGCCACTCATTGGGTAAAAAGGTTTTGAAGGTTTTGGCGCACTTTTTTGACACAAAGTTCAAAAATTATTTTCTCCCTTACCGTAAGTACAAAGGAGTTTTGTTTTTATCGTCTATAAAGCAGTTTTGTTTGCTTTGTGGTTTTGGGTGTCCAGCATCTCATTCTTTTTTGTGCTAGAAAACGGTCGCAGCAGATTTTGTTGCTAGTACGTCACGAAAATGCTAATTTGATTCAAGCGACGGAAGGAGTCGTGAAGATGAAATACGTGGGATCTTTTGAGATCTTACTGACACCTTCCCTAAATTCGTCTTTAGATGGGCTAAATTTATTAGATAAGTAGTAAGTACTGAACCAACCGCTATGATGAAGATGATCTCAACTCTCAATCTGCAGAAGTCTGCAGAAAATGAAGACCAAATCCAACAAGAGATATTAGGTCAATACTCCACTCACACACACCAGTTCTTCAAGAGGTATTTCCGAGTCAATCAGAGTGTAATTTATTTGCAATTCCGCCAGTATCATCATTTCTTTCTGTGCCATCAATCCCAAATTCTCCATGCAAGCCTGAAGTTGCTAGGAGGAGACCCCCTACAAAAGGTTCTGTAAAAAAGGTTCTAACATAATCCGGCATTTTATACATTTTGGCTACAATAACAATGCGTGGTATTAGTGATATTAATTATATTACAAACTGCGCCCTTTTTATTCGCCAAATGAGAGCTGATGACGATGTTTGTCTGTAGAAGATAGATAACACTTGCTTTCAGCGTTGATGAAATGGTTGTGCCTTATAAGGAACCTTTATAAGGTACAACAACTATTTCAACTTTGCTGAAAGCATTCTCTTACTTCTGGTATCTTGAGTTTGCTTTTCAATTTGCCTTTGCAACGTTCTTTGTCAGTATTTACAACAACTTGTTGCTATACACCTTTTCTTTTGGGTCTACAGCAACGTCAGTCAGACATGCATTCAGAATTTGAGTTTCATGGCACATAAAGTCATGGAGTTTGCTATGCTTGGCAGTATAAAGACCGTATTCCCAAAATCGAGATTCAAAATCGAACAAAGGTAAAAAAAATTATGTTGAATTGAGCAGGGCACATGGAAAGGCCAAGAACGATAAGTGGAGTAAGCTGATAACTGAATGGCGACCAAGAACAGAGTACAAAAACGTCGGTAGTCTAGCAGCGCTATGGGCTGACGACATAGCATCTATTGGGGACCGGACTTGGATGAGGAGAGCGGCGGACCATGGAGATTGGCAAACGCAAACGGAGGCCTATACCCAGCAGTGAGTGAAGTCGAGCTGCAGATTATCGATGATGATGATGGCTTAGAAAAAAATGAGGGTACTAACGGAATTTCAAATAAATTACCTGCGATTGACTCGAAAATATCTCTTGAAGAACTGGTGTAAGTGGAATATTGTCACCTAACGTCTCATGTTGACTTGGTTTTCATCATCTGCAGAATTGCCAAGCTCATCTTCATCATAACTAACCATTGGTACCGGATCTTCACTCACAGTACCACAGGTATCGTCGTTACTCTATAGTGGCAATGTATAGTATGCTATACATACTCATTATCGTGTTGTTTTCTATGAATGTGGCATTGTATAGTATAATATACATGCCTTTTTTTTTAAACTATAAAAATAAGATTTTTTTTATTTACTATTCTTGTGTCTCTATAGCCTAAATAAGCTAGTTCAAAAACAATTTTCGCTAAATTTAAAAAAAAATTGCTCTGCTACCTTAAGGGTTAAGTCGCGAAAATTTAAATTATGTATTAAAACACTCTGCCAACAGTGCCAACAGTGCCAACAAGGCTCATCATTTCAGTATAAAAGTTTCCCTATCCTCTAGTCTTATTTCAGGCTGAAATTCCTGCAAGATTGGATAGACGAGGGTCCACCGACCGTATTCTGGATCTCAGGTTTCTACTTCACGCAGTCTTTCCTGACTGGCGTGCTGCAGAACTACTCGCGTCACAACAAGATACCCATCGACCAGGTGCAGTTCGAGTTCCTCATCACCAGCTTCGAGTTTGAATGTGAGGAGGAGCCGAGCTTCGGGGTTTATTGTAAGGTGGGACATTTTCTTTGATTTCTTTGTTTTCTTATTCAAAAAAGATTTAAGCGCAGGTCACACCAGCCTCCTGATTTTATGTATTGATAGCGACCAAAATCGGTCTCAATAATGTCTCGTGTTAATGCGCATAAGTATAAATTTTTCGAAACGAAAAATTAATTGATACACGTCCGGGTTCGAACCTGCGACCTTCGGATCGAAAGTCGAGGTACTAATCCACTCGGCCAACACGGATCTACCAGTCAATCAATATAAAAGTCCATCCACAAAATACTAAATGTCTACATAACACTAGACAAGAGTTCTATCATTGAAAAGATTGTAAAAACAACTGTCAATATGTTTTCTTATGCCTCATGTTAACTTTACAAGCAGCAGACTCAAGTGGTGGACAAACAGGAACATGAGCACAGTGTGTTCATATGGGTATGTTCGGACTCATCAAAATATTAACCAGTACCATAAAGTGCATACTTTGTGATGACCTGACAGACACGACAGTCTTAAGACAGATTTGTCTTTCTCTCTCTTGTGCAGTTCTTATAGGTAAGACAATTTTGTCTGTGAGACGGTTTGTTTGAAGTGTGCGCATCTTCATACTTTTTGTACAGCAATAGTCTGTCTTAAGACTGTCGTGACTCAGGTCTGCGGTAAAACTTCAGAGGAACAATCATCTGTTGAGAATATTGTAGATACCTCTTTAAAATGTTATCCATAAGCCACACAGCAGCTGCTTCAAGCTTTGAATGAAGCCTAGTTATAAACATCTGGTTAATGAGTTGATGAAGTGCCATAGAGAAAGTTGGATAGTCAAGTGTGATGAAGTGTGGAAAGTTTTGAGAGTTATTTTCGTTTTAGTTTGCAAACAACATTAAGTGTGCTTAGACTTGAAGTATTTGCACTTGACTTGATCCTGCATTTATCTGCATGCTTTTGCACTTGTCTTGTTTATTTTTATTATTGTTATTTCTATTTTATTTACTTTAAATAAATTTTGCTCTTATCTACAATATAACAATTCAGAAACCAAACAAATATGACACAAACATGTACCTAGCTGTTTATTTTTTTGATGAATAAGAAAAGACTTAATGAAACCTTTCTCCTCAGGGCCTTTTCCTAGAGGGAGCAAGATGGAATCGTCAAACAATGCAACTGGACGAGTCCTACCCGAAGATCTTATTTGACACCATCCCCATCATCTGGTTCCAGCCGGCTCTGATAGCCGACTTCAATCCTCCGCCATGCTACTTCTGTCCCATTTACAAAACCAGTGAGAGAAAGGGAGTGCTAGCCACTACGGGGCATTCCAGTAACTTTGTCATGTATATCACTCTGCCCTCTGATATTCCGCAGAAGCATTGGATCAACCGTGGTGTTGCCAGCTTGACACAGTTAGATGACTAGGTTGAGGACAGAATATTTTCTTTTATTATGAGTTCTTTATTATTTTAATTTAAATACAGTGAGGCTATTATGGGCTCATTTTAATTAGATGCCTTAACTTTCAGAGGATTAACTTTAAAGTACATAATATTTTCTTACTTCTTAAAACCCTTCGACTGTTACTACTGTGATATTTTGTAACCAGATCTAGTCAATGTAAACTTCAATAAAAGTATTTAGTCTGAACTTATGGTGGTTTTATTTGTTCTAAAACTATACCTTGCTGCAGTAAACATTGTAGGCTAACACTGCGATAATAACTGTTCAAAATTTAATGAGTTTGACTTCAACAGTCTACCCAACCCACTCACTTTGGGCAGTACCTTTCATTAATTAAAAATGCAACAACAAAGTATGGCAGTAAGGTAACCAACATCGTCCGTTCCACCTAGTTACATTGTAGTTACATTGATGTAACTAGCTGGACATTTTTATTCCAAGTAGTTACATTATTTAAAAATGTAACTTTAACGTAACTAATGAGACTTTTTTGTTCCACCTAGTTACATCGTAGATAAGTACCATCGTAGGTTCAAAAGATATATTAGTTAGCTCTCGTGAGTCATGTACTCCTAGTACTTTCATGCTCATGGCAACCAACATAAAATTGAAAAATTTAATTCAAGCACTCAACCAAAACGGAGAAAAGTAAACAGAGAGAAGGATAACTTTATATTAAAATCGCATTTGCAATTATTGTCAGGAGATTATAACAGGATCATTTTTTCGACAAAATCTTGGCTTTTTTAAGTTCTTAATAATAATTGGTATATCTCCTGATCATAGGTGCAACGCAAAGCAATTACAATGCCATCTTCCCTTTGCTTTAGTATTTTATTATATTATCGTTCGTTAAAAACTGTGTTTTCATTAAGTAAGTTCATTAAGACGTTGGTTGCCATGAGCATGAAAGTACTAGGAGTACATGACTCACGAGAGCTAACTAATATATCTTTTGAACCTACGATGGTACTTATCTACAATGTAACTAGGTGGAACAAAAAAGTCTCAAAAGTACTAGGAGTACATGACTCACAAGAGCTAACTAATATATCTTTTGAACCTACGATGGTACTTATCTACGATGTAACTAGGTGGAACAAAAAAGTCTCAAAAGTACTAGGAGTACATGACTCACAAGAGCTAACTAATATATCTTTTGAACCTATGATGGTACTTATCTACGATGTAACTAGGTGGAACAAAAAAAGTCTCATTAGTTACGTTAAAGTTACATTTTTAAATAATGTAACTACTTGGAATAAAAATGTCCAGCTAGTTACATCAATGTAACTACAATGTAACTAGGTGGAACGGACGACCAACATTGGTTCCATAGTTGAAGACAACTAGATCGATTACGGTATAGTGAGTGTTGTTTGTAGGAAGTTTTTGATACTAAACATTTTTTTAAACATAATTTAGAAAGACAAGTTCAAGTTTCGCGCTTTCTACGAAATGGATGTAATGTCACATACCTTCTAAAAAATTCCAGAAAGAGCCGAATCAGCTGTGCCAAATAAAAGCACTCACTTGATTATAAAATCTAATTCAAATTATAAATAGGTAATGCGTGAGCGAGGTAAACAAACGAAAACGTAATCATCATTTACGAAAAAACGTAAAATGAACACAGTGTTCTCGAACGGAAATGAGCCAAATCGGTAGATTTGCCTACAAAAATCGGTATATTTGGACCTAAAATCGGTAGATGAAAAAAAAACGATATTGAATCAAATAAGTATTAGGTATATTATAATATATTAATAAGAAAAAACGTACAGTAGGTACTACAGGTTCACTTACCTATATCAAACACAAATAAAGGTATATTATACTTACTACCTACCTAAATATAATTCTTTTTGGGGACTAATGAGACAAGCTGCAGAATGTTTTTTTAGCCACAGAATCTAACTTCTGATTTTTTATCTAAGCAACGGGAAAATGAGAAAGCTTCTGATTAAATAACTCTCCTTTTTTACAACACCAACCAAATATTTGGAATATTTAGTTACAGTCCGTTCACAGTTATTTTACCTCTAGCCGTCATGTTGGCCAACCTGGGCGTAGGAACAAATTTGCTATGACCTTGTAAAGTTTGTAGAGTCGGATTCAGCACTGAAGTCCGATAGACGCAGCGATGTTATCACAGAACTAGGTTATGTAAAAAATTACTAATTGTCCAAATAAGGCTTGAACAATAATAAATATGCTAGTTTGTACGTTCGTTAGCTCTACACACCAGAACAACTGAACGACCTTGACTAAAAGAGCATAATAAAGTGAATAAAACAATTATTTCCCGCTTTTGCCGTAGGACTTGAGTGCTGAATCTTACTCTAGAGTTTCAGCACTCAAGTCCTACGGAAAAATTGTGAACTAATTGTTTTATTTACTATAAATGCTCTTTTAGTCAAGGTCGTTCAGTTGTTCTGGTGTGTAGAGCTAACGAACTTTGAGTGGATAAGTTAGTATTTTTCAGACGCACATTAATAGATTAGTGGCTGACCTAGTAATTCAGAGGATAAAGTAAATTTTTAGAGTCGAAAAATGTTATTAGAAAGAAGTCTGTTTAATTAGCTAGCACCCATTATTTTTGATGATCATACCAATATTGTTTGGACATAGCCTTGGTCATTTTTGAATTTATTTTGAAATCATAACAATTAGCATTATTCAATAGGCGTTTTGAATGTAAAAGACTAGTAATTGAATCCGTGGAAAGCCTATTTCTCTGTTTACTTTTTATAATATTTACGTGAGAGAATATACGCTCAACATTGGCGGATGAATGAGGCAGCGATAATATATGGAAGATAAAAGTAGTCAACAAAGGAAACATTTGAGTGTCATCGCCACCCTTATGTAAGCTAAAATATATCGTTAAACTATTAGTAGGTATTGAAGACCCCTAGGGGATTCCCCGTACCGTAAAACATAAATGAAAAGGGTTGCCAACTTAAAACTGTAAAATTGGTAAAATGTCGGGAAATCCATGTATTCTTTGAAATCGGTAGAAAATCGTTGCGTTTCGGTATTTCGGTAGGACAGACCCCATTTCGGTAGAAATACCGAAAAATCGGTAGGTTCGAGACCACTGAATGAACATGAAGGAACGTCCGTCAAGTCAAAAAGACTAGTGTAGTGCTGTCTGTGTAGGTTACAAATTGATTCCCAAGATCGATTCTAGGTTGATTCGATTCTTTACTAATCATCATCGGAACAATTTTAGACGAAAATAAAATTATAGTTTTAACTAAATCAAGCACATTGGGCTTTGGCGTTTTCAATAAAAGAGCTAAGCAATTTGACTACAAAACTACAATCCGCCACTTTGTTTAGAAAATACTTACTGAAAATATTCATGGATGGCTAAAGGCGAAATCAGATGCTTCATTTTTCGTTCATTTCTGCCTTTCATTCGGCATCTTTCACAAGGAATAAGCGTCTGAACTTGAAATGAAAGAAAAATGAAAAGTAAATTCAATAATGAAACAATCCAACATTGTCGGATCGGTTCATTCCGGAATGAAAAGAAAATGAACGTGCACTCCGAATGAAAGCAAAATGAACCGTCTGAACATGAAAATGAACGTTCACTTGGAGTCGGCCATCCAAGACTTCATTCTATGACATATACAAGAATAGAAAATGAATGTTCATTTCTAGAACATTCCGTAATCATGGAATGAAAGGAAAATGAGTCGATCACTCGAGTGACCTTTCATCCGAGTGAACCGTCTGATCCCGGCTTTACTAGGATAATTGTGTCGTGTGACTTTCACAGAACACTAATTTTATTGGATCCTTCCTTATTCAATCGTGATCATTTAATTAAATCAATCGATTTGAATCGATTGTGCTGCTAGAAATCTCTAGTTTTACGTTCCATTTACTAAAAGTCACCTAATCTGTGCTAAAAGTTAGATGGTTCCTTAGATGTAAATGCATATTAAATTATTTCTTCATGTTTGTTTGAGAGTATGATATTTTAATGTTTAAACAAAATTACAAAAATAAGTTTTGTATTGTACCTAAAGGTATGGTAGCAATATACATGTAATGTATAATTTATTATACCAATTCCTAGTGCTATTTTGAATTTAATGTTCTGCGTAGAATAGAGCGTAAGCATTATTTTATTTGTTGTGTAGAAGTTGATAGATGGCGCTGCAAACTTGTAAACTGCGATGCTGAACTGACTGACGTTTTTGGTTATTTTTGTTCTCGCCTCGTGTTTACTTTAGTGTCTAATTTCGGTTCAATTGCGAAAATTCTGTTGTGCAACAACATAAACGTTAACAATTTAATCATAGTTACAAACACAGTTCGAAACAGTATCGATCGACGGTTCCGGACTAGGTATATGTACACAGTTCTATCACGTGGTGGTGTGGTGGTTTATATAATTCTTGTTTACCGCACAAGCAGAAAGTTTGCGCATGTGCGTCCCGTCCGTAACCTCAAATCGTGAAGGCACGGGTTCGGCAGGTTCCGGATATCCGGGTCGCGAGGCGGCGGCGACGGTCCTCTAGATCTGTGATGTGCCGCCGTGCGGACGAGCGGCTCGCGTGCGGACTGCGTTGGTGATATCTGTTCGCGTGCCTGTCATGGCCCAGACTCAGTTCACGCGGAGCTCGGAGAGCGACGCATGGGCGCTGCTGTCGCTGAAGTCGGCGCCTCCGTCGCCGTCCAAGGTGCAGTGGGCGCAGGAGCCGGCGCCGCAGGCCATCGCGCGGCTCGACGGCCGCGACTTCGAGTACCTCATTCGGCAGAAGCGCGTCGTCATCGGCCGCAACTCCAGCCGCGGCCAGGTCGACGTCAACATGGGCCACTCCAGCTTCATCTCGCGGCGCCACCTCGAGGTCTTCTACGACCACCCCGAGTTCTACCTCACGTGCAACAGCAAGAACGGCGTGCTCGTCGACGGCGTCTTCCAGCGCAAGGGCTCCGCCGCCATGCTGCTGCCCAAGAGGTGAGTCACTGCTCCGGCCCAGCCACTTATCTATCAATTGATGATAACTATTTTACTATTTACACTCATTAGCTTTTGTTGGTAAACAAACTTATTTGTTTATCCTACCCACCTGTTATTTTGATTGTTGTGTAATTTTAGTTTCAATAATTTTTATTGTTGACACATATGGTCCGTAATACCTAATTATTTTTGCATCTGCTCCATATTATCAAGATCAATGCTGTCCAATATAACCTCAACTTGTGAGAAATAATGTCTACTCCCAAAAGAACATCTGCTATCGGAGTTTGTAAACAAAACAAATTCTTAGGTTATAATTTCATAAGTTTATTTCTTTGCATGATTTCTGTTATCATTATCTTTGTTTATACAATTTAATTTATAGAAGTCAAACAATGCTTTGAAATAACCATGAAACTGATATGTAAACAGAATTTATTTATATGTGTCATTCATTTGGATGATGCAATCTTCACCTTTGTCTTTTAGGTTAAAAATCAATATCCATTGAGTTTGTTTGTATCATTTAAATACAGAGTGATGTAATAAAAATTTACATAATGTTACTTCCCTCTATAAAAGTACATAAAAATGTTTCCTTAACATTGACCCAAGCACATCGTAACTAGTTTGGTATATAATGAGGTAGAATTAAAAGGTCCAAAGTTATAAGTCTGCTATTAATGATTTATTATTACCTAGTCACATCAAACCAAAAGTGCTATTAGCGCTCGTGCCGTAGATTGCTTAGACATTCTATGTCCTAGTGCGGTAATATGATTCTTGATAGATTGTTGAAGTCAAGCAACATTTTGAGCTGTCACAATTTGGATGGGTGAGCGCTAGCGATATTAACAGCTGGTGCTAACAGCGCTTCCGTGCTTCAGAGGGCACATTCAATTTTATGTCGGTAAGACAGAGGCCTTTAGGCGGTATAAAAACTCCATCTCCACTCCATACATAATACATGTTCAAGACTAGCCCCATAAATCATAATAAAGCTGCCAAGGTGTTTTCTATCTAAATAGTACCTACCTATGTATGTATGTACAAAAAAAAGGATGTAAGTAGATCAGTCATTCACATGAATACCAAGATAGAAGCTCTGCTTACTTTGGGACTACATGATGCTATGTGAAATGCCCAGCATTATTATTATTATATCTGCTAGACTTTATAGTGTTTTTTCTTGTGTCTCACATTTAATTGCTACGAGACAGCTACAGATTTGAATAACAGGTACTTTGCTGAGATACAAGATGTGTAACGGTTCTCGCACTGGGATAATGTTTCTGTAAATGTTAATTTAGGCTGTGAGCACACCCCGGACACTCGACGAAATCTCTATGCAAAAGCGGTGTCTAACTACCTATTTACACAGACACTACACAATGTCATTTTTGTACACGCGCAATTGTGTGCGTGAAGTAAGGTTGTCACCGCATGAATAATTATTGTACACTGTGGTCTCGGTCTCATGGTCGCGTCTGCGCGCGTGGCGCGTCCCTAGCTCAAAGTCAGCCCCTCGCCAGCCCAAATTCGGTCGCGCGGTGAGGAAGAGCCGATTGGAGACAGAGAATAGTAGAGTAGGATCAGATCATGTAGCTATGTACTGAGTCTGTTAAGTTTTATGTGGTTTTAAATAGTTTAACATGCTAAATATGAACAGTTTAATGTTATTACTACTGACAAAGCACTAATTGGCTTCAAGGAAGGAAAAAGGATGCATGCATTGATAAATAGGTACTCAGAATAGGTGTTAATTTAGATTTTATCCATCCAGATTTTTCAAAAATAGTAATAACGCTTAATATTATATTATTATGTACTAGCTTCCGCCCGTGGCTTCGCTCGCGTGGTACCCGGATAAAAAGTAGCCTATGTCCTATTCCCGGTCAAAATTTCAGGCAAATATAGGCAGTTATTCATTTATTCAGGCAGGAGTTATAGAAACACAAATCCATCCATCCAAACTTTCGCATAATAATATTAGTGTGAAGTGTGATTATGGTGACCCCTGTGGTACAATGGGTGGAGGTCCACCTGTAACTCGAAAGTTGTGGGTTCAAATCCTGCACCACGAGGCATGTTTGTATGATCTGCAAATATTTTTCTTGGTAGGGTTGTTTTTTTAAGTACAGGTCTAATATGAATGTTTCCTCAACACAAGCTTTGCTTGCTTTGGGGCTAGATGATGCTAATGTGAAATGTTTAGCATTATTTTTTTATTTATAACTCAGAGGATGTTTACTGTAATTGGTAGCCATGAGTTTGTTTTTAAACAACTCATTTACCTAATTAACTCTACATATATTAGGTACCTAAATATTGTATTATTATAATGCTCTAATCATCTAAGCTCTGACTTTTGATTATGTATTCAGCTGTATGTGGACTGGTCTTAGGATATTATAGGTATAACCCAGTCTGGTTACCTATATACCTAATAGCCTATGTCCAACTGAAATAATGTCCCTTTCAAAAAGTGTAGATTCAAAAAGTCTTTCCGAAGACTACTTTCCACATATACAAATACAAACTCACATAATTCACTTATGAATAATAACTTATTTTGAATGTAGATTTTGAGCCTACAGACATAGCCACATGAAATAACAAAAACAAATAAATAAACAATATGCAATCAGTCAGAGTCAGGCAGAGTACATTCACTCAGGTTCAATAGGTACTTTCTATATGCAGTGATTGTGCGATATATTTGTGTCACATATGCCTTGTCGTGGCTAGGACGGCCTTGCGCACTGTTCTTGGTAGTAAGCATAAACAGCCTGTTCACTCCTACGATGTTGTGCCAAATTGACGTTATTTAGTGGGGCTGTACCTACTTCTGACTAGCCTAGTCTATTTTACCTACATGGTCTGGGTAGTAGTGTATTTGTCTCTTATATCTCTCGCTCTCTCTTATCGTCTCTGAACAATATTATAGGTACCAGAGTTGGTCAATACGAACTTTATTACAAAACATAATAGATTCGATGCAAACGGTCGTCGTAACGGTTGCAATAAGTCCTAATCATCAGAGGCGGCAATGCATCGCATATCAAAATGATCCCTGTGATCTAATTGAATAAGAGCCTATTAATTTTGGCTTCGTGATAACGTGACCTTATGAGCCTAACGAGCCAAAGTTACATTATGTTGCAATAACATAACTTAAGATTACCCTGCTTTACAACCTATGGTTGTGGGATTAAAAGTATTTTATCGATAACTTCATCTAGGCTTTTAGAGCGCTTTTCGTGAACGATAACATAGTCAGCAGAATATTACACAGGACCCTTATGTTGCACTAAATTTCTTTCATTCTTCAAAACTAGCGGATTCTTTACTAAAATGCAGTGTTAAATTGGTCTTTAGATATTGAGGACAGTAAGGGTCTAAGCAGGATGTGTCGGCCCTTACAGATTAGAATAACGTCCATAGTAAAAAAAAACGTACCTATAGACTAGAGCTAGACAATATTTTCATCTTGCTTTTATTTACCAAAAGCTAGGTATCTCCAAAATATAACTTACGCAATAGCGAAATACGGAAATATTGATGTTCTATTGAAGTTCTAATACCAGTTACTAAAGCTTTGTACGTCAGGCCTAGTATAGTTATATTTCAATCAATATCCTTTACGAGCGCGATAAATCAGTGGTCTATGCTGCTATGATCGCCACCCAGCCGTGTCTGCAGTCCCATGACCTCAATACCTTCCATTCTGACTAGCCTACTTGCGAACATGCTTGCGACTGTCATGTGACGCAGACAGACAATGATTCAGCATCTGATTATATCCAACTAGCTGCTGCCCGCGGCTTCGCTCGTGTGGTACCTGGATAAAAAGTAGCCTATGTTACTCTCCAGCCCTCCATCTCCACACAAAAAATCACGCCAATCCGTCGCTCTGTTTTGATGTGAAAGCAGGACAAATAAACAAACAAATAAACACACTTTCACATTTATAATATGGGTAGGTATGGATTTCACATTTATAATATGGGTACGGATTCTCTATTTTGGCGTAAAACCGGCATGTCTTTGAAAATCATAGAAGAATTACATGTGCACTTGAGGTACACAAGAATATTGATGATTTTTTTCTAAATTGACCGTAAACTTGAACCAGGACATTGACCTAGCTAGAAATCATTTAGGAAAACGTCTTGAATAGAAGATTCTTACGGTATATGGTCTACAAAGTCTGTCGTTTTGTTTTCTTTACAAATCCGTAGAATTGGAATGCGAACAGACACTTGATTCTGCGAGGACAGATGCTTGCTGCTTTCTACTATTCAAATCATAGTTGACGAGTATTGTACAACTTGTGACTCAGCTCTCACGAACATTTATGTTATGATTCAGGATGTGATAGCGCCATCTGAACCGGGGTGAGCCCCTGAACACCCTATCACCCCATGCGTGTATATTCAATGCCATGTGTGTTGCTCGCGGTGAGATAGGTGGGGCGTGACAATACCAGTATTTCAATTTAGATTCTAGACATGAAAAAATAAAATTGCATTTTGCTAACGTGTTATTGATCGAAAAAATCCCGGGTAAAACATGAGTCAGAAACACAGGACTGAAAAAATTGGCAGGACTGTAAGTAAGCTAAGATGATAAGGGTGAAGTATAAATCATACTGTGTTCAACATTTAGTTTTGTTTGTGAAATAGATATCGTAGATTTGCATTTGAAAGAATAGATATGAGGATATTGAACGATATACTTAGCAATAGATGCGATAATAGGCAAGATCGATAATTCGATGAATGACTCAGAAATTCTATTGATAATGCTTTAATTTAACATTAAAAATGTCAAACACTATGATTTTCCATCATCATTCTCCTGCCCTTATCCCACGCTAAGTGGGGTCGGCACAACATGTTTTCCTCTTCCACTCACTTCTATCACTTGTCAACTCAGAATCCACTCCTCTCACATTCATATCCTCTTTCACACAATCCAACCACTGCTTCTTCGGCCTTCCCCTACTTATATCCAGTCACATTCATACTCATCACTCTCTTGGTAATATGGTTTTCATCCCTCCTCATAACATGTCCATACCAAGCTAACCTAGCACTCTATGATTTTCCATATTTTAACTAATTGACTAGGACGCGCACTCAAGCCGGTATAACATTTAGAAATTAAACATCGTGTCGCATCGCGTACGGTTGTTTACATATAAAACATTATCACTGAAGTAACCACGTTTGTTATCCGACAAACCTAGTCAAAGCTAGACTAGATACAAAATCTAATCTAGATTGATATGGGCGCCACTGTTTTATCTCAAGTAATTTATCTAGTGTTTCTCGGAAATAGGTTAATGTTATGTGTAGATTAATTTCTTCACAAAGTCGCTTTTTCCTTATCCTGTTAGTATTATGGTGTTTTTGACTGTTCACACATCATCATACATTTTTATTCTTGCCTTATTCGTCAACTCGTCAACTTTTGAAACTGGGTCCTTTCTGAGTTTTTCCCAAGATTTTGTTTCAGTAGTAGTATCACGAAATAGGTTAGAAATAGTATAACATGAATCTCTCTGTTTTTCTCGGTATTTTTCGTACTTAAATTCTCAAGAATATTCTAGTCGATTAGACCTTGTTTGCTTAGCAACTTTGTACAGTCACAAATATTATTATCAACGGGATAATTACCATGATTATTGAGTTTTCTTGTTCCCGATATTTCGACGCAGTTGCATGCGCCATATATGTTCGTAACCATAATAGTTTCAAAAGTGGGTACAGTCAGTCAGTTGTAGCGTAACAGAACGACAGCGAAGCTAAGTTTACACCCAGCACGTGTTTACATCGTCGCCGTGACGAATCGTTTGTTTGTGCGTCTATCGGTTACGTAACTAATGCTTGCAGGGAACACGCGGTGTCGGATTGCGAACGCGTGCGCACAACTTAGTCTAAGATCTATCATGTCTATTGAGTTGTACCTACGTAATTGTATTCCACATAATGGTTTCTTGTGTTTGCTGTAATTATAGGACTCTCTTATAGGACAAGTCACTGTTAGAGAAAAAACTTCTGAGAATTTAAATATATTAATGGAAACTTCAACAAACAGACTTTCTATTTTAGTCGTGCCTCTATAGGACAGTCTAAGGACAATCTATAGACATCCACTCATATCTTCAAATCTTCAGACATTCCAAGATCCTTCTAAGACTTCTAGGAGAGAAGGTAGTCAGAAGCAAGCCATGCCTTTCAGGCAAGTTCTAACACACAATAATATACCTATAAGTTCCAAAAAATTTCTACATTTTAAGAAACTTTTGTTTTAACGTTTAGTTCAAAATGCTTTATATAGTCCGGCAAAAACGGGTAGACACGGCAACTAAAATTTCAGTACTTTGGAAACCCTTTCTCTACTAATCTATGGTAAAGTACAGGTTTCTTGTCTATGGTTTAGGTACTGAAGACGTCAGTCAGAACAGAAGTAATAATTTACTTCTAAAAGAGATTTTATCTATTTCGTGTATTTAGCTTGCACAGTGGCGCCCCCATTTATTTCTATTATTTTGTGTCATACTATATGTAAAATGTAGTTAGTTGGACAGTTCGTCTTAGAACCGGATTAAACCGGCGCAGTGACCATGAGTATTGATAACGTTGTTTGTGTACGAATTTGTAGTCCACCGGTTGTCAAGGAACTATTGTTCTCCGGTTAAAGGCACATTTATAAAATAATCCCGCGGGATCCAAAACTAGAAATATGAAATTGACTTTCGTAAAATCTGAACTACAAACTACAAGTTCTAGTTCTGTGATGTGATGAGTGAGACAGATAGAATAATTTTATCTGAAGATAGTGAAAAGAGAAAGTGTTTTATTTTTACCTCTATTAGCATTTATATCTTGATTAAAAGTATTTGCCAGTATCAAAAAAACATTATCTGTCATCGAACTCGGTGGAAAATGCCGTGCGTCGCCTACCGGTTTCCCGCGCCGTATATTTCCACGCATGCGCGGCCGGTGCAGTGCCAACGCTCGCGTTGCGCAATGACATGTATTGGTAAACAAGTGCTCTCTGACATTCTTGCTTCCAACGGACTGGTTTCTTCTAAGGAGGCGTCCCCGCATCGGGACGGACAAGCTTGATGACCGTAGACAGACCAACATAGACTGCAGCTGGACATGTTCCTTTTCATTCAAACAAAACAAGGATAAATACAAAATTATTGTGATAAAGAGAGACAAAACGTACCTAATATTTTTTGTCTTTTAGCGCGCGCCGTCTGTCTTTAGTTGGAACATCAATGATTTAAACAAAGTTCCATGGAACCGTGGATTCACATCATTTTTTGTCCCTTTCGGCGGCATGACGGCATAAAACTTGACGAATGCGTCAAACCGCTTAATCAAGCAATTTGTGCTACTTGCTTTGCTTGTCAAGCTGCTTGTTCGTCTCGGAAACCCATACGAGATTTCTGGGTCAAAAGTTGTGTGAGCATTTTGTGTCAACATTTTTATGTGTGATTGAATGATAAAGTTGCCGTCTTGAAAAGGAGCGTCTTTGTAAGCCACAGAGGTAGCTAGCTTGCCTTCGAATGATGCACATGGTTTTCCTAGTACTTTGTAATAAAATAATGCCCCAGTTCTTACTTAATTAACTTTCGAACTGCAGAACACGCGTGTTGATCTAAATTACCCACTTATTTAAACGTGTAGGCAGCTAGGCAGTAGCAGTAGCCATTCTGAAAAGCCCATGTTTTGGATGCGGTCCAACATTTCGTTGTGATAGTGGAATTATAACTTTGGAGGTTTAGAATTTTACGGCTGTTTGTTTACATTCGGCTTCGTAAGTCACGTGAGGTTAGCAAAATATGAAATTAATGCATAAAAGTCTGTATCATGTTTAGCTTAAGTATGAGTTTCGTATGAGATAATGACCTACCGTAGTGATGGAGTTTTTAGGCAGCTCAAAGGCCTCCGGCACGGCTTATTTTTTGTAGCCAGGCCCTGGCTATAAAAAAATGAGCTAATACCGTTAAATTGTCAGCCATAGCAGCTAGGGTGACATAACGTGTCTTCCAAAAGCACGGAAACGTTGTTAATCGACAAGCGGCTACAATACTCATCCATTTTATGACCTAGCAAAACGTTGCCTACTAAAATAAAATAATGACTTCTTTATTTTTCTTTGTCACATAATTTAAAGAAGTCATTTATATTATAATGCATAATAGCTAAGCTAAACTTATTTCGGGTTAAGAATCGATATAAATCTAGTTCAACAAATTAAATTAACGGCATATTATATTAATAAGCCAAGATAAATTTTAAAATATTTCAAAATAAATGCAGAAAATGCTTGTCTGCTCGTCTGGTATGCTAATTCATGAACTTATTTGTTTTGACGCCGCTTCTAATGCCTGAAGGTTACGGCAGAACTTACACTACCTTGGGTTACATCCTTATTCTTTGAAGAATAAGGTAGATTTTCGATTGGCTGTAGTTTCATACTTGACGACCTAGCCACAATGTTGTAAAAGGGCCTGTAAAAAATCAGACGTAATTGGTATTTAGTTTTGATTGACCAAGGATGACTAGATCACATTATTTTATGAACTCCCGACGAAAAAGAGGTGTGTGTTTCTGTGTATCTGTGTGTCTGTCTGTGGCATCATAGCTCCTGAACGGATGAACCAATGGGGGTTCAGAGAACCACGCCTGACGGAGTGCGATTGTGGTGAACCAGTCAGACAATGAGGCATTTGATGGAATGCCCTCTGGTCGCACCCCGGACACTCGACGAAATCTCTATGCAAAAGTGGCGTCTAACTACCTATATTTACACTACACTATGTCGGTTTTGTACACAGTAAGGTATGAAAAATGTACACTGTGGTCTCGGTCTCGTTTATGCGTCTGCGCGTGTGGCGCGTTCCGTGCTCAAAGTCAGCTCCTCGCCAGCTCGTCAGTTCTGTGCTCTGATGCTCGACTTTCAATCCAAAGGTTGTGAGTTCGAATCCAGGCCGTGCATCAATACACTCGCATAATACACTCGCACACCAACTTCAGGATTATTATTAGCGTAATTTTACCGACTGATTCGGAACAACTGGGGTTATTGGTTTTACATTTGAATGAAAAACTCGGACGATAATAATGTTTTTGTATTTTGATTCGAAGACCAAACTGGTTTTATTTTAGCGCGTTTGTTGAAATGATTCCGCAGTCTTTTCAATGGTTATAATGGTTATAAGTCTGAATTCAATTGGCGCATTGATTCAGTTGGAATTGTTTAGTAGTACCTACTTCCGTCTATCGAACTCGTGTTTTTTTTACTGACGTTTTTGTTAACGTTTATCGTTGCAGTAACGGCTTTGCTTTTTAGAATTGTTTTTATTGCATCATTCGCCAGTTTATTTTGACTAGCTCACAAAACAAAAAGTACTTACCTACCTATAAACTTTGTTCAATTTTAAAAACATAAGTGTGGTAGGTACTAAATAAAATAATACTATTAATAAAATAAATACATCTTCAAAGGATCTCGGAAAAAATAGATAAAAATTAAAATTTACCCGAAAAAAAGAACAAAACAAAAAACTGGCAAAAAAATAATGAAAAAATCTCATGGCTGAGATTTGAACTCGCAGCCTTCGGCGTTGCAGGCCGATACCTTAAACCCCTCCATTGCAAATTTCATCGAAATCGTTAGAGCCGTTTTCAAGAACGTGAATAAAAATATATAACAAATATTCAAACACATATTTTGCTCGTTTAATAGTAGAGAATAGGATATAGGACTAGGCGAAACTGCTATAAACTAGTAGGAAGGATTGGGCTTGTCACAAATATGTTTGGTTGGTCGTGCCGCTGGGTACCTCTTAGACTTTAAATAATATTGAATGCGCCTGAAGATTTGAGCGGAAATTTACTGTTTTTTAGTTATGGTCGTAGGCCTGTTTTACTGTTATGTTCGAAGAATGTTGACTGATAGAAATCAAAAATGTGCCGTCTAGGCTTTTAGTACTTGCATACCTCTGATAATATATCAGGGTGTTTCGCAGGACTCGTGTTTTTGGCATGTCCGGCCTTGCGAACCTATTAAAATGACCAGTTTCAGTATTGCTGTATTTTTATTTGGAAATAGTATACGAGTACGCTATTATGGCACTAGTAATATCCTCAATTATATACATAGGAAAGCTGTAATTAATTTCTAAAGTCGTGAAATCTAAGTTCTCTGGTGTGTCCGCGACACCCCTATCTGCATTCAATCGCTTATTACGCAATAATGAAATATAAATTGACACTTTTTATAACGTTAACGTTAATATAGATACTATTAGGTAGTGGTGAATCAAATTTCATGTTATTTTAACTCCACGTTACTGTTTTACAAAGCAAACAAATGTGTCCGCGATAAAAAACTAATTTCTCTGTCGCTAATTTCTTTGGCATTTTCCTAATTTCTCTGGCATTTTGCTAATTTCTTTGGCATTTTGCTAATTTCTCTGGCATTTTTCTAATTTCTCTGGACCAAACCTAATTTCAATGGGAACGAATATATTTAAACCACTAAAACTTCAAAACGGCTTTATCAAATTGAGGGCCGCTAACATTAAAATGCATGTCTTTGAGTGCTTAATTAGGTATGTTATTTTTTTTTTAAAAATAACCAAAAAAAAAATTGCGAAAATGGGGTACCGTTTTTCGGACCGCTTCTTGCGAATCATCCATGGGTGTTTCGCAGGACTCGTGTTTTTGGCATGTCCGGCCTTGCGAACCTATTAAAATGACCAGTTTCAGTATTGCTGTATTTTTATTTGGAAATAGTATACGAGTACGCTATTATGGCACTAGTAATATCCTCAATTATATACATAGGAAAGCTGTAATTAATTTCTAAAGTCGTGAAATCTAAGTTCTCTGGTGTGTCCGCGACACCCCTATCTGCATTCAATCGCTTATTACGCAATAATGAAATATAAATTGACACTTTTTATAACGTTAACGTTAATATAGATACTATTAGGTAGTGGTGAATCAAATTTCATGTTATTTTAACTCCACGTTACTGTTTTACAAAGCAAACAAATGTGTCCGCGATAAAAAACTAATTTCTCTGTCGCTAATTTCTTTGGCATTTTCCTAATTTCTCTGGCATTTTGCTAATTTCTTTGGCATTTTGCTAATTTCTCTGGCATTTTTCTAATTTCTCTGGACCAAACCTAATTTCAATGGGCACGAATATATTTAAACCACTAAAACTTCAAAACGGCTTTATCAAATTGAGGGCCGCTAACATTAAAATGCATGTCTTTGAGTGCTTAATTAGGTATGTTATTTTTTTTTTTAAAATAACCAAAAAAAAAATTGCGAAAATGGGGTACCGTTTTTCGGACCGCTTCTTGCGAATCATCCATCAGTAGGGTAGTAGGCATAGGCATTGCGCCTACAAAAGGTTTCCTGTTTAGTTAAACCTTTCGGTTTTCTAAGTATTAATAAAATCTAACTTTATCAATATCAATACTTATAAAACTGTAACAGGTCAAATTCTGTACATTGAAGATATTTTGAAAATTTTTTTGGAGTCACTATCTATTAAAAAAAACCGCATCAAAATCCGCAGCGTAGTTTTAAAGATCTAAGGACACATAGGGACAGACAGCGGGAAGCGACATTGTATTATACTATGTAGTGATGCTGTGGTTCACATTTGCTCAGCCTCTGCCTACTTATGTAGCCCTACATAGGAACTAGGGACGCATGCCGGATAGCCGACGGCCCTGGGGCGTCATTACACGCAAATCCTCACACTGTCTATAGTATAGCTAAAGACATACGCTACAGTGTATAGATAATATGGAGCTAGTTTTCAAAGAGATAAGGGACATGAGACACATTATTGAGAGTCTTGTTATTATAATTATGGTTGAATAGCAGTCATATTTGTAGGGTCATGTTGGAAGTAATTTGTAGCTGGTCTAAGAAACTTATTCTTCAATTTATAAATGTACTAGCTGCGCTCTCGCGGCGTTACCCGAGTAGTGATGGTATACTATACCACAGATAATATAATACTATACTAGACTACGATGATGATGAAAAGTAGCCTAAGTTAACCTTTTTACCCGACTGCGCAAAGCAAAGGAAGGGTAATGTGTTTATCAGTCTATTTAAGTTTCTATTAAACGCAGAAAGAATTTTTCAAATCCTACTGCTAGTTCCTGAGATTAGCGTGTTCAAATAAAAAACTCTTCCGCTCTATTATTTAGTATCATAATGAACGATTGCACATTGGCGGTCTTTGGCTCAAAGGCTCGCTAGCGTACCAGCGATCTTACTCGCCAATCAATTACCAACTATTTACTCTTTTTAATAGAACAATGTTTCTTTAGTTAATTGGTAACGAGCGCTCGTCGAACATAGAAATGGAACATGATTTTATACCTCCTACATAAAGTTGTTATAGTAAAGATATCAGTGATGAAGTGTCTACAAAATCCCAAATTAGAGACAACTCCTTCATCAAAGGAAGGCACCTACGCCAGTGCGTAGGCTTGTCAATGAGACATTAACTGTAATAGACATACCGTCATAACATACTCATTAGGCAGCGTGTATATAACAGGACGGTGGCAAGATTAGACGAGTGATATCAATGGAGTTGGATAGACAGAGGTCTAACTTATACTTCATTGTGGTTTCACAAACCTAAAGATAGTAAAAAGGCTCACGAGTATTCCACATCACAGGCTGCAAGCCCGTCGAGTCCTATTAGAATCACTATTATTTTACTCGCATGTTTATAGTTTTTTTTTAATTTTTTAAAGTGTTAAACCACACTCAGGTACTTGTAGGTGTAAATTTTCGATTACGACGGGATTATTCTCATCCGCATTAATATTGATTGATACAAGGATTCCGTGGCCGAGTTGGTAAAGGCACTCCGGCTTGAGGAGGATCGCTTGCAACAATACGGGTTTGAATCCCGTCGGAATTGATAATTGAAAATTTTGACACGGCTTTTCATTTTCGCATTAAATGTTGTGATGTATTAGTGTCAATCGTACCTAAAACATACAAATGAACACTAAAGCCAGTATGTAAAGCAATACAAATGTCCAATCGCGGGCGATGCACCGGACCGGTAGAATGCAGTCATGCAGCAGACGATACAAACAAAGCCTTTCTGGAATCACGTCTTGCTCCACAAAGACGCGATTCCAAAGCCCATCTCTAGATAACACGATATTAAAGATATCGGAGCGGTCTTGTAGCTTGCTTAGCTTTTCTTAATAGATCTTGGATGTTCTGTGATCAAACTAGTGATCTAGCGATGGCTTTAGCTGCTAAAGCCATCGCTAGATCACTAGTTTGATCACGTTTGCTAAAGTTTAGCAAATGAGCGCTTGGATAGCACGTATTATCGAGCGACCTTCAGATAGCACGTATCAGTCTCGGCTATACAGTCAATAAGTCATGTCAGAGGCTTTCCATCTGCCTAAAAACTTTTTCACTAGAGTTTGCTAGCTCACCCAAACTCATTTACTAGGACTTCCTCAATTTGCGAGGAATACACTATATATTTTCTAGTATCAAGCAAGAGTAAAATGCCTAAAAAAGTCCGACAAGCAATCAGCGAGACTTGTAAATATTATCGTTTACCTTATCACTGGCTCCACCATATCGCAACAATGTTTTTATCTCTTACTATGAACACATTGTTTGCGTGGCGTGTCGCGGTGCACTAAAATACGTTATCTCGACCCAGATCTTCACGTAATCTACCTGCCGTGATAACAGCTTGTTTACTGTTCCCTTATCTGCAATGTTCTCAACAGATTTCGGCACAGTTCGCAAGACAAACCCGCTTAATGATCTTTTGTCATTATCATGAAGACAACACAATATATTAACACCATGTGGGAGGAAATTAGCTGACCTTGTTTGAGTTTCGCTATTTACTAGACCAGCTGTTTCAGCTATGTGCGAGACATTCCCAAAAGAACTTAATATTTTCCTAGAATAAACAGCTATGGCATTCAGAAGTATGTGTTAATTTGGGAAAAAATCGGATCACAAATCCTCATCCTACTTTTGTATTTAAACTAACGTAGGTACTTTATGAAATTGCGTAGGTTGCAAAAATTAATGATTGATTAAAAACTGATCTTTCATTCAGTTTTCTTAAAAGAATTGTGTTTTACGAATAGCCTTTTTATCGCTACGAAAAATATTACGTTGGATTGGAAAACTATAAGCGGCACAAGCATAATAGATAAAAGCCTTTATGTAACAACATAAGTGGCTTTAAAAAAAAGCCGACTTCAATGTTAAAATCTGAGCAATTTTATGCAATCTCGAGGTGCATTTCTATTCATGACTGCGAAGATCCTCGACAGATCCTCAACAAATTTTTGTGGCACCAGTCGGAAAGTATACCCTTTCAAAAAATATATTTTTTAAATCGGTCGAGGCGTCTCCGAATAATCGGCGAACATACTTACATAAAAAAAGTAAAAAAAAAAGATTCCGACGAATTTAGAACCTCCTCCTATTTTTGAAGTCGGTTAAAAACAGCAGACGCCAAAGCACGCTACGTTTTGTTTTGACAGACAAAGAATAAAATCTTGAGGAGCAGCAGACTAGACACTGCGTCGGTCGACGACCCTGCACAGATCGTGGAACGTGGAAACGCAAGGACACAACATAGCGAACACGTGTATAGCTTTCAGTGCAATCAACTTTGCGGCACGTTATTCATTATTTGATTTGTTGTAGTGTCTACGTGCCCATTCAAATGTTTATTGTGATACTTAGCGAGAAGGTTTAGGCTTTAGAGGTGAACGCCTTCTGCCGAAAACTGGCCAATAATAGTGGTTAGAAAAACTTCGTTTCCTCATTTGAAAACCTATTATAATTAATAGGTTAATAGTCTTAATAATCCAGTTTGAAATTGGGAGTCTGTTCCTGATTTGCTACAGAATAATTGTCAGTCAATGTCTTTTCTGTTTTTTTTAATATTTTGCTCTTTGTCTCGATGCTATTGCATGTGCAAGCAAAATGCTGCGGTGTCATTATTTTAGTATGTTTACCAGGTCAATTTAAATTGTATTTTATAAATAGTTTCATTCCGAAATAGAGCTTACCCTACTAAATAAAATGTTGTTCATGATATTTCAAACTGAAACTCACCAGCCTTTCTAGATAGATCGACGGAGTTTGATTAAACGTCCTCGCTGAATTTGATAAATTCTATGTCTATCAATACCTAATTCGCATTTCTGTGCTTCTAATGGCATGTTAAGATGTTGGTCTCTCCTAAAAATCGATGAGGTACGCCTAAAAACCAATTCACCAGACTTGGCTCAAACAAACAATTGTTTTGCAACTGTAAATTGTTATAACATCGTATAGCATTGTATGACATCGTCCATAAACGACTGAAGTACCATTCAGTCCATCGAGCGTCGAATGGATGTACGGGAATTGCAAACCGTAAATTCGAGCACGAACGGGTCCGTTCCACAAACATTGGCACGAAAAACGCATTTACATCGGTGTACAATGTTAAAAGTGTCGTAAGCATGCTCGATGTATCTGATAATACCCATATCGACGCGTCCACTGTGCTAAAATGCAATACTCACAATCATTTTACATTTTCTCATAAGTTTATTCACATGCTCATATTGTATTACTGTGCTGAATTTAATCAAGAACATGGGATGGAAATCTTAGTCTTTCTCATCATTACTGTGACCAAGCTATTTCTAGCTCGTAACATTTTCTCTTCGTAGCACACGAATGTTTTCAAACAGTAAACTAAATCAATAGCCGGATAATTTCATTCAGTCTCACAAATTACCACATGCTCTAAATTCCTACATCTCCAACTCGAGTGGTTACTTGAAATTGAAAATTATAGCAACGTTTTGCTGTAACTTTTCAACGTCTATAAACGCTTACTGCGTTTAGTTGGTCGACTGTCACTAGCAGCGGTGCATTGCCAAAAATACTGTCTGTCTGTCACATAGCAAGTATGTGAGTAGGTATACGATGCGCCGTCGCGACCTATTTCTGATTCTCAGCTCGATTTGTTTGCAAAGGGTTCTTGGCTGGACAAAGGAATGCTTAAGCTTACATCCCCTTTGATACGCTTGTGGACGGCTACATTGTATCGTCTTTCTCTATCAGTTTATTTGGCTCTTTTGAGATTCTCTTCATATTGCTTTTGTGATACAATATACCGAGTCTGCGTTAGTTGTTTCATTACTATAAAGCGTATAGATATGTATGCCTGTCATACTATAAGTACTAATAAAAAGCGATGCTATATCATTATGTAAATCAACATCATAGTGAATGCTTAGTTCGTCTGTAACACGAACTAGTTTTATCTTATTGATTGTTGGAATAACTTCAGTTTGTTTTTATAGACATTCTGAGGTGTTTTACGTTTCAGATAAAAATGTAAACACAGACATAAGTGGCCGGCGCTATATGTTATAATTTTGAATTATAAAAAAACGCTCTTCCTTAGCATAAGACAGATTGTATCAGATGAAAAAATTTAGAATACTTTACCTTCTATGTTTATTGTTGTTATTGTCTAATCAGTCACCTTAATGACCTTTATTTTCCGATGAATCATCAAATACAATGTTATTGCTTATAAATAGAAAACTATTCTTCGAGTTTGCGATTAGGGCATGAATACCGGGATCCCGTAATACCGAAATACCGGGATCCCGGAAGATTTGTCCGGTATTTCAATACCGGTATTGAAGTAACCAATACCGGACAATACCGGTATTGAGGAAATCAATATCAAATAATTCCGTACGATAGTATGGTTAACGGATCCCGGAATTCGGTCTTTTGTCGTGCGCAGTAGAGCTTTTTCTTGCTAAATTGTATACTTACTGTGCATCGAAACAACTTTACGAATGCCTAGATACGCTAATCGTATTGTACGTCTATGTTTACTTTAATTACTATAAGAATTACTAGCATCCATGTGCCTGCGACTGCGCCTACCTTGGTAAAATATGTTATTCCAGTACCCCGATCGCGAGTATGCACAGAGTCTACTATTCGATCCGTGACTGTAGTATAGTCTCTCAAATGTATGGGATCCGGGGTGCAGCGCCTCTAGTGGTAACTTGACTGAACTAAAATCCCCATACATTTGAGAGACTATACTACAGTCACGGATCGAATAGTAGACTCTGTGCATACTCGCGATCGGGGTACAGATCATAATTTACGTCGCGGCCGGCAAGTGGTATTACGGTGGGTTTACACGCTCACGTGCAAACAGAAATTCATCGAGACAGAAATATGATTAGATCAAGCACGGTGTAGCTCTGTCACATTCATCTCGAGGAGACCGGACGCAACAGAAAATAATGTGCTCGTTGTCTGTTTGCACGCGAGCGTGTGAACGCGCCTTAAGCTGGGAACAAATTATCGGACGCGGCTGACGGACGCGGCTGACAGCCGCGACTGATAGATATCTAGATAATGAATATACACTGAATTGTGCAAACTATCGGATGTAAGCCGCGGACGTAACCTTGTGCTGACCTTGAGCGTTCGGACGTCCGACAGAAATCTGGCTCGCTGGATGTTTTTGTCAGCCGAAAACGTCGTACGGGAACGGGTACGGGACGCGTCAGTGCGTCAGAAGGACGCGGACTATGCGAGAGCTTGCACGTGTGTATTGTAAAAAATGGATGAACGAATGATCGAGTGTGTTCGCAACAAGGAATTACTGTATAATCATAAATTAAAAGATTACAAAAATGCTTCAAAACTTCAAAATGCTTCAAAACTCGGCATGTTTCTTCGTCTACAGTTCTTTGTGGAATGACGTTGTTGCGCGTCCGCAAGCCAGGTCCCGTTCGACTGTGCACACTTATCAGTCGCGGCTATCAGCCGCGTCCGTCAGCCGCGTCCGATAATTTGTTCCCAGCTTTAAAAATGGTTCGCTGGCCAGCTCTAGCGCTCTCTCACTCTTACGCTACCCCCGCTTCCGCGCCGCATACTATCGCATGAGTCGGTTCGCAAATGTTGTGTCCAAACTGGATTAAGTTTTTACTCGATAGTAAACTAACTACTGTTTTTTTTTGTATATTTTGACATTGTCAAGTTGACATCTTATAACCAGGATAATTTGTATGCATATTTGTATGTTCAGTTGCACTTTCTAAACAATTGTATTACGAATTAAGTCGGCTAGTTACTCTGGAGTAAGATGAGCAAATCAACATCGAGCTATGCTGCGCTGTACTGCGCTGTGCTATGGTTGGTCAACTCGCTCGTTTAATATTTTCATGAGGATACAAACAAACCATACTGTGCTGCGCTGTGTGAGGCTACGCTCTGTTTAAAAACGCAGCAGTCTCGAGCGAGGCGCGCTACCCGCCGTGCTGAGCCGCGCTGTGCCGAACTGTGCTATGTTTTTTATGGAGCAGCATAGCTCGATGTTTATTTGTCCAAGGAAGTTATATTCTACCTGGAATATTAACTGACATTTAATGTACAAAGGATTTTTATACATGTTCATAGAAATTCAAATTATTTTGATTTTATTCCTGCAGTTTTTCTTCGTATCATGTCCTTGACCAATAAATCTTGCTAAAATTAGCTTAAATTACATTCAATATTTTTGATTTTTAGGAAAGACTAGAATTTTGAAATAAAAATGCCAATACCGGTATTAATACCGGTATTCCGGTATTGGGCTCCAATACCGAACTCAATACCGGTATTGAGATTAGTCCCGGTATTGCATGCCCTATTTGCGATGCTTTGACATAGTTGTATTAAAATAGCTACTGTATTGTTGCATTTGTTGCCTTTCCGTGCCAACCTACTCGTTTATTTTTGTCATCAAACAGAGTTTTGATACAAAGGGTTTGTCAATTAGTATTTTTTTAGCTTTTTTCTAAGTGCTGTGTCCTCTGTCCCCTCAATATTCCACCATGCATGTCCTACATCCTAATAACCTGTTCCAGAGCGTCTTACATTCCATTAAGCCATGGCTTTCGCGAACGATGAGGTCACTGATCCCCTTGAGACTATATGACGCCACGCTTCGTCTTTATTGCCACCGTATTTTGCCTACATCAAGCAGAATGTTATTTCTATAATTAAAACTACGTCGACTGCTAATTGTTGTATTCTAGTATTTCTGCTATAAAAAGAAGTTGGCAGATGCAATTCGTTTAATTGTATACTATTTATCTGTTATTAGTTCTATTTCGTAAATAATCATCTGCCGTTTCCTCTAGACATTCATTCACGTAATGTTTGCCGACCGCGTTGTCTTTGATAACGGTTCTTTCGTTTGAGTTGCCTCAAAAACATGAAAGTAGTGAATTAATCATAGCCGGTCTGGTTTTATTTACACAAACATTTAACGATGATGTTTGTAACGCACCTCGTGGCGTGCTCGTTCAATCACTTCTCCGAAGTGGAGCAAACATCAATCTGCGAAATTTTCAACCTTACACACTCCATCTTTGAGTGAAGTTTCATTCGACATTGAAACCTGTCTCGTTTCTTCTGATGAAACGTGTCAACAGGATTTCACATTGTCCCCTAAAGGTGTAAAGTCGAATTTTGCATGAGATGTTTTGGGTAGCAACACAACTTGCTATCAATCTTTGTCTGCAACATGACCGTCAACCAAGTTCTCCTGTAATCTTTAAACAGGTTGTAGCGACATCTACCTGTCGCTAGATGAACTACAGAAAACATGCTACGCACTACAGATGGCGCCACGCTCGACATCAACGACTCCTATCTGAGTTATCCTTGGATAAAGAACGTCCAAGCTACTCCAAAGCAACTACTACTGCAGAAAGTGAAACACGCTGGACAGTATCAGACCTCAGACCAGATTGCAGGCTAAAGGAGCAACGGAATCACACGCAACATCGGAATAACATCGGAATTCCCTAGATCTCGCAAGCGGAGTTTCTACCGAGTTGAAGCTTGTATACAACTATCCGACATCAACTGTTGGTCGAAAGACCACGGGTAAGTGGGCCAGATGGGCCGACCCGTTGCAGAGGAACCACCTACTCTGCCTTTGGGGAACGATTCCACCCTGTTCCCCAAAAGGTATTTGGCATTTTGCGATGCCTTTTACGGCATTAAAATATAGTCTGATGACAAATTTATAGGCCGCTCTGATGATTTTAGGGATTTTTTGCGTGCATCCGACGTCGTAATAGTGAAAGTTGTGAATTTGCTTGATGGTTTTCAGGAAATGGTTTGTCAATTTTATGGTCCGCATGAATAAGAACCGTTAAATTATTCATTGAACTCCTAGTGTTCATTCAATTCAAGTTTACGGTACAGCGAAGTTAATACTTCCCTTGCAAATTCCTAACATCAGAACATTCACGATAAGTACTTCTAAAGTTGTGGAAAATTTCGGCGTTTCTAAACGATGAGTCATAGTAATTTCGCACTATTATGCGCCAAGGTCCCTGTGACAGGACACAAGCCTCTCCCCACGTGTCGGTCCATGAATCACTCCTATCTATGACGTCATGCATATTAAAATAGGATGTAAAAATACTCTTATAGTATTTTTTTGGTCAGTCTTCCGTCCATTCATGCGTCGATTCTGTGTGGCAGATATTGTTTGCAAATAAGCATCGTTCAACTGAAATGGCTCCGGTCTGCTGTATTGTATTGACTGAGCCTTTGACTGTTAGCATGTTTTGAATGTAGTTTTTATTTTCACGCATCATTTTGATACTAGCTGTTTTCATCGTCGTTCATCGCTTGTCGGCCATATTGTTTTCCATCTCTTCTATATCAGCTTCTCTCGACACGTGCCGCAAAAATGTCGCGCGCCTCAAAATATGTCCACGGGGCGCATCCATTAAATTTAGGTCACTCTTTGTTACATGATCGCTTTAGAATTGGCTTTGATCTTTGTTGTGGAATTTCAGCTACATTGTGTGTGGATTGGAAAATCTTGGTGGAAAAATAAATTTTCAAAGGCGGGGATAAATCATTCAATCGGTCTGATGTAATCAATGAGATTCGTCGTGTGTTTCTGTAAGGGGCTTGAAGCGAGTGGTGAGGTGATTTGAGAGTGAATTCCCTTTTGATTTGACGTTCTAATTAGGATCACGGCCAGGCCGCTATTGAATGGCAAAGTTGTCGATAGACCGTTATGTTTCTGACATTACAAATTGGATGTCTGATGTGATATGCAAAAGTGTTATATGCTACGGATTTCGTATTCAATTTGAATAGTGACATTTGTATAGTTATAAAGTTGCTTTAATTTATTCCTAAAACAAAATACACTTATATTTTCTTCTGCGTACCCTTATCTCACGTTTGTTGGGACGGTACAACATGCATTCCTCTTGTACAAAAATAAAAATAAACTTGTATGTGGAAGGATACGTTAAACCTGCATATTTAATTCAATAAATTACTCTTAATAATTACCTTAACATAAAGTTAAACAACAATTACAAAGTAATATCGTAAAGGGACGACAATTCTTGCATAATCTAAAGATACTTTCATGCTGAAGCATTATTAGGTACTTACAACTCTTGAACATTACTTGGATTGCGTTGTTTTGAAACTTCTGTATAAGTTTGTTACGTTGCTTGTCATAATTTTCTTATAAAAGGAATCGGTACCTTTCTTGAATATAACACGTATTTTGAAACAGATAATATTGTTTGTTGTTTTTGTTGCAGTTTCATTAAAATCTCAACTGTCGTCCTTCTATTGACTATCTCTATTTATGAATATTTTTATGATTATAAATTTTATTTGTCTTAAACAGACCACTGGTATTATTAATATAATTTTAAAAATACTAGTTTAGGGTGCGTTCCTGCGAATAAATCCACTAGTTAAAGGGCTGCGTTGTAAGTTTAAGAAAATGAAATTTTTCCCTCATGCATCTGTTTCCTCTCGCATATCTCTAGTGTATGTTAGGGAGTGTACACATTGCGTTTTCTGCAGCGCGTTTTTGAGCTGCGCGTTTGTATCGATACAAACGCGCGTTCGCAACGCGTTTTTTTCCATACAAAAGCGAACCGGGAGGGGGGCAGCGCGTTCGCATCGCGTTCGAATCGCGTTCGAATCGCGTTTGTATCGATACAAACGCGCTGCAAAAAACGCAATGTGGACACTCCCTAAGAATGTTATTGTTCAATTTTCTACCTCACGTGAGATTAGGGGGTGAGGGAGGGGGTCGAGCCAAATCTCACGACATCTCACCAAGGGGGGAGGAGGAGTCGAAAAATCGCAAAAATCACCTCACGTAATTAATGGACGCCCCATAACATACTAACTCAATATCAGTCAATATAGAGAGACACTTCACCCCGCATCCACACGTTGGGGCCAACGTTGGTCCCAATGCCTCTCACCAACGTGTGGTGCTGACAAAATAGCTTGGCGCCAACGTTGGGGCCAACGTTGGGGCTTGGCCGTGCCGTGTCGGTTTTATCAAAGGAAGTTGGCGCGCCAACGTTGGGGATCCGTCCACACGTTGGCGCTATGCTCAGTCCCGTTTCGACGCGCATCGTGAGCGCACGTGTCGACTGACGAGCGAGAATGTCATCGTATTCCTTATTTATTGTGTTTGTAGGACTATCGGGCTGAAATTTTGCACACTTATAGATTCTCGGTGACAATGAAATATTATGGTATCAACAAGCTGATCTGATGATGGAGTCAAGAGCTGTTCAACAGAACTCCTCAATAAATAAGCCGATTGAGTTGAAACTCGGCATATTTGTCAAGTTCTGACTACAATGTAATAATATGGTGACAGCGAGCTGATCTGATGATGGAGTCTACTATTTTTTTTTTATGTTACGGGAACCGTGCAATTTTTTGGGATAAAAAGTAGCTTATGTCCTATTTCCGGTTATTATCTATCTATATTTTAAATATCACCCATATCGGTTAAGTGGTTGTCGTGTTAGAGAGGAACAAACATACATCCAAACATCCAAACTTTCGCTTTTATAATATAGTGTGTTGTGTGAAGTGTGATAGTGACATGATGTGATGTGATTGTGATAAAATTGGTATTCAGTAATGTAAAATCACTTAGAGAAATTTCAATTTCTGTATCGGACGCGCAGACATCGGACGTCTGCACGTTGGCTCTGACGGAACAAGACTGGTGTATCGCCAACGTGTGGATGGTTCACGAAATCTTGGTCCCAACGTTGGGACCAACGTTGGCCCCAACGTATGGAGCCGGCGTCAGTCTATATTGGTTTGATATTCTCAACAAGTAGATTCACATACTGTCAACCTAAATGACGTGGGTTTAACCGTGACGTCACTCAGCCGACGCACCATGATCAGCTCTTGAAATAGATGTGACGCTGTGGAAAATGTTTACATTACAATCTATTATGTCGATTGAATAATTTTATGGATGTCGTATTATGCAACGATCGTCGTTTGTGTTGTTCGCATTGTAAATTCACCGTTGAAGCTAGCTTAGTAGGGTTCAAAAAAGCAAATGGGCAGACATATTGAGATTGTTTTATTGTTGGTTTGGGTCTGCTGGTTAAAAGGAAAAGTACTCAAATGTAAAAAATAATAATTAGAGTAGGTAAGAAAAAAATTGTGAGATGGGCTTCCAATTCTTCTAACAAACTTTTTATCAACTAGACTAGAACAAACCTTAGATTTCGTTTTCTTTCCTATTCTACTAATTACCAATGAGGACTCTGTTGTGGTGACGTTTTGAATGTCTCAGATCACATGTTTGTCGACCTCGGCTTCGGCTCGACGGAGGCGGAAAGCTACAACTTCGCTTAGCGTAGCGGGACAAAAGCTGCCGCCCGGAGGGAAGAAAAAAGAATTGCGGATTGCGGCGCACTTATTAAAGGGATTAAAACTCATTACTGCCCGCTAAAAGTTTCCTAAAAACACCACCTTTGGGTGCACTGAAAGGCGAACCAAGTCGTCCTTTTCGAATAGATGGAATGAAAAGTATCTCGCTACTATACCAGCGTCCGTCTGTCCAAAGACAAACATGTTACGTAAATGTGTAAACAGCCAGGTCAAACAAACCCCGTCGTGGATAGTGCCACTTGCCTTGTCTGACTTACGGCTGCTGATTTATGTCGCAATGTTCTAGTTTCTCTTCACTGTGCTATTTTGCTTGGACACCGGATACTTGTATTTCTTACCCTGTCTTTCATAATAGACTAGGCATAGATGTATAATAGTACTCTAGTAGTAGATTCACTGACAGCGTGCCGCCGGCGCCGAAAGGGACAAGAATTAAGTGGATCCATTGTTTCGTAGTAAACATAAGGTCCATATTAGTACAGAATTTTAGAACATAGATGTTCTCTACCTACAAAGAGCCGGCACACGATGAGGGACAAAAGATATTATGCTCTATTTAATTTTTTCACAAGAATTTTGTATATATCCTTCTTTGTTTTGTGTGAGTGAGTGTGTATGTCCAGCTGTCCATGTGTATACTTGGTCCATGAGACTAGGCTTCCTAGTTGCCATCTCTTTTTATCTTAGACTTTTAAATAAGCTTTTTAGTGACAATTAAATTGAAAGGTGAATATAAAACAGGGTTATTGTCTCACTAGTGTGTAGCTGCCAAGAAAATTCGTTGCACATAACCAACTAATACGTGCTCTGAAGATAGAATACCCAAATCATCATTATCTATCTTGCATGAATAGATTTAGATTTATTTTATTTATATTCCACCATAAATTGTTCCAGCAGTATTTCCCACACGCTCACGCTTCGATCTGACTATTCTACCAACATTTAAGATGTTTATTTTGATTCTTGACCCAGATACTGTTTTTCCGCGTTCGTACGAAAATGCGTTCCGATAAACATTTTTGCGCTGTTTTTTTTCTGGTTCAAGTTCGATGCGATCTTTTCATGGCCGAGACCCTTTTACCCAAAAAAATGGCCTTCTATTTGTAGGTTTTTGTTTGTTTTTTTCAAACTTTTGTCGCAGTATTTACATGAACTGTAATGAATTCGCTCACGAATGCGCCGTAGAGTTAATGAGTTGACTCTAGGCAGTAAACCACAATCTTTCATCAAGCAAACAATGACAAAAAACATATCCGACCGGATTGAATAGCAATGAAATATTCATTACACATTCCTTATTTAGACTAGAAATCGGAATTACCTTTGCGTGAGAGTCAACTCGTGTCTTGCGAGTGCGACCTTGGAGGGCCGACGACCGGTGACGTCACTACCCCAAAGCTTGCTCTGTATCCCCACGGTTGTTGCTAAGCCCACCCCTTCAGGATAAACTGATATGGACTTAGTTTGCATGTTTAGTTTAGCCTTCTGTGTTTCAATTCAACGGCTAACTGGATTGGAAAATAGAACAAAACCATAAAAAACCTGAAATCTTTACATATTTTCGTTTATTAGAGCGTGAGGAATGCAGGAAGTCTTCTGGGTGTAGTAACAATGTCGATTTGGAGTAGGCTTGTCCAAAATGTAAACCATCTTCTCAGCTTAATCAACCTCATCCACAAAAAGTACATGGCCAGGTGGAGCTGAATAAGTTACTACTGTAACTCGCCATATATTTATGAAAGCCGGTCTTTGCATGTTTAATGTGTTGTTTGGACAGACCTACGACAAAGATAAAATATTTGCTTATTATGGTAAATGAGATTTGGGTTATTTTATTCATGAATTCTATTTTTGTTTCAGGTAAGATCATGAAATCGGGACCAGTTTTTGGCAGTGAACGTAGGTTATAACTTATAACAGAATATCATTTTCCTCCTTTCTATTCTTGAGACTAGAACACGTATTTCATGAAATGAAATGAAATGAAATGAAATAATTTATTTGCGTGAAGTATGGTAGAAAAAGTTCTTAAAATAAATTATAAGTAGCACTTTTCACTTTTCATTTGACCAATGAAAAGAATTGATGTGATTGTTTACGAGCTAGGTTCTTTTCTTTTACTATTAACTCTTTAAACTCGTTAGTTGTTGTGTCTGTTATAGTTCGCGTCATGTAAAAAGAACGCTGGAAGAAAGTTGAGGTGTGTTTTGTCTCATGTTTGCGAATAGATAACCCATGCGCAACATGAGACAAAACACACCCTCTCCACTTTCTTCCAGCGTTCTTTTTACATGACGCGACCTCTACTTAACTGATGCCACCGAAATAATCTGTTATAGATGGGAAATTGGGGACACATTATCCCCTCTACTTATAAAATACTGTTAAACTTGAAACACCGTTTAAACTATTGCCATCCTTTTCTGTTAGATAGTGTCAAATAGTGACAGGGCGAATCTTGAGCATTATTTAATCAGTAACTTTATAAGTAAGACCCTATAAATGCCAATAATACAACTTTAAATTCAGCGCAATTCACAGCAGTTCAATTTCCATCTTTGATTTCTTGGTTTCGCAAATCGTACTACATAATTCATTTAGATCCCTCTATTATTAAATACCACTATCTATGTCACTAGGGTCAGGCAAGCGTATTCTATTTATTGATACAACGTATCGGTATAATGTATCGTTAGATACGCTTTGATGTTTAAAATCATCATCATCCTAGCGTTTTCCCGGTTGCGTCCTTTCGGAGCCCGGGTCCGCTTTCCTACTTTTTTGCCTCCACTTCGGACGGTCTTCTGCATCCTTTTTGGTGAGTCCATTTGCACGCATGTCATCCACTACGACGTCAAGCCAGCACTTCTTCCTGGCGGAGGCAACATAGCTAAGCATTTGTTCCCCACCTAGATTACCGGTTTTCGGACGTGTCTGTAGTCTGTACCAACGTAGGCGACACTCCTGCAATTTATCTGCTATGTCACGGACATGGAAGCTGCCGCGGCTGCGAGAGTTCTTCCGCGTAACTCCGCACATTCAGCGCAGCATATTCATCTCCGTGACCCGCAGTTCTTGCTTGTGCCGCTCAAGTACCGGCCACGCTTTGATGTTTAAAATCCGTGCCATTATTTCTTTTTATGAGACATTCAACATAAGTGTCGTTCTGCTGCATCAATTGCTTTTTCAACTTTTGAGCATCGATGATGTGTGAGCCCACTCTTCCACGATACAACATTTCCGCGCGGGGCGTTCAAAGCTAGCGGCGGATCTAACAATGTATAACAATGTTTCTATTCCTATTTTACACATACCTCGATGAACTCTGACCCACTTGCGTTATTTCTATCTCGACTCCACTGTCGAAGGCTCCAATCGTGATGTGATGGCCAAATTAACTTTTCTGGAAATATGTTTTTGCAGTTATAATATAAAACATTCAAGAAAACTCTTTTAATTAATTGTTACGTTTTATCTGACCTCTTAGCTCAGTTGGTATTGGTAGTAGCTCTGCCTTCTGCGCTGTAGGTCGTTGGTTCGATTCCCACCCAGGACAAACATTTGTGGGATGAACATAGATGTTTATTCTGTGTCTGGGTGTTATAAAGTATTATAAGTATGTATTTACATAGTATTCTATCAGTTATCTGGTTCCCATAGTACGAGCTTTGCTTAGATTGGGGCTAGATGGCGCTGTGTGAAATGTCCAGCAATATTTATTATTTATCTTCGTCGTTCAAATATATTGCAAAAAAATATGCAATCACTGCAACAAATTATAAAAAAGTCAGTAATAACTTGCATGTTCAAAGCACCCCTTAGTGAAAATAAAAGGGTGCTTCAGAGTGAAATGGGGGCGAATTGGAACCCCTGATAGATTGGACCGACAAGAGTGTTACCCTGTGTGTTAACATCACGGTTGAATTAAATTTATGGCGTTTTAAAACAGTGTTTAGAGTTTGTAATTAAACCTTTTTAAGCAATGGTTTAAAACTGTAAAAAAAAAAAAAAATTTTAATATGATCACGATCACGACTGTATCCTCAAGGCGCGGTAGACATACTCTCAGATCTTTTTAGGCATTTTAAGATCCTTAGAAGATGTCTAAAGGGGTTGTCAGAGTCAGACGTACTATGTTGAAATACTTACATTATTTGGTACATGCCCACATTTTGCAGAAGTTAGCATTCTATACGTGACAGGTTGCAAGCCCATCGACGCTAACTGTAAAATTAAATTAGGTAGTGAGAGTGTTTATAAACTTAACATTCTTCTAAAAAATTTTAAATTTCTCAGGCGCCATGCGTGAATCCCATCGAAATCCATCCATCCATGCCCAGGCAAGGAGCGAAGTCAAGAGCTAACCTATCTTAAATAAAAAAAATAATTAAAAAAAAATGTTCAGCGGGCTTAAAAAGGTCGCTATTGCAGAATCGCAATAGGAATTGAACTATATGCCATCTCTTTTCATTGACTGAGAGTGAAAAGAAACGGCATTATAGTTCATTTCATGTTGTGATTCTGCTTTAGCGACCTTTTTAAGCCCGCAGGAGCATTTACAATGATCGATGAGTCAGCATTTTCTCTAACAAATCGAATTTTAAACAAAAGTACTTACTGGTAATGATGACGAATCAAATTTTAGCATAAACTTTGCGTCACCTCTCACTATAAGCTGTAACGCCAACTAGTTTCTTTATACATACATAAAATCACGCCTCTTTCCTACAGGGGTAGGCAGAGACCACGGATTTCCACTTGCTACGATTCTAACACACCTCTTTCGCCTCATTCACTCTCATCACATTTTTCATACAAGCTCGCCGGTTTTGACCTGGCCTTTCTCCAAAATATCACCAATCTGTATGTTCGCCATAGTAGTAGTTTCATTATTTAACTCAAAATTAGTCTTAACTACAGCGACGATCTCATTAATAATCTAATATTCATAACAACATTCAGAAAATTAAAGTCCTTGAAAACTGATAATCGAAATCCTTATACTTGCCCGAAAGCTACTTGAAGTTTACTGCGTCAACAGTTTTAGGACTGCTTCCGAAATTCGCCGGATTATACCGAAAGGGCACGGGGTGAAGGACGCCTCATGTTTTCTGCTCGGAAATCAGCGATCGATACGCTGTCTGTGCCGCTGCTATGCAAATACCAAACCTAACCCCTCAACATAGAGAACATTTACGGTACAAAGCAGTTTGTTGACCTGTTGGTCGTCGACGTGTTTAGACTGAGTGAGTGCCTCCAATTTTGAACAGTGCCCTTATTATTTATGTTCCGCAACTCGCAAGTCTTGCGATGACGTGACAATTTTGACTGCGCAATATCGGCGAACCACTTCGACATTCTAGAAACGTCCATGTAATCAAGCTCCCTTTGAACGTAATGCTTTTGTTCGCGTGGAAATGAGAACTATTTGTAGGTTGTTTTCAAAACGGCTCCAGAACGAGTCCAGCATGGCAATTCTACTACAAAACTTTTTATGAACCTCAAGCAAAACCTTAGATTTTCGACTGTTTCCTATTCTACTAATGACAAACGACTCAGTTGTGGTGACGTTTTAGCTAAGTTTGGATTTTGGAAGAACAAATTTTTAAAAAGCCACTATTTACCAAATGGCTGACATTTAAGAGATCGAACCAAAACTCAGCGGAATGATTGACGTTGTCATAGTAGAATTGCCACACAGAAGGAATATGAGCCCTTCTTACTAAAGTATTTAAAATAATCCTACACAAGTATTCAATAGCTTCATTTCATGAATGGCATAGAGTCTTCTAAATTCCATAACTGATAGATACATTAATCTATCAGTCTCAATGTCTCTATAAATTGATTTCTTGCTTATCGCATCGCAATAGCCATAGTACGTTATTAATCTTCAACGATGCCAACCTTTTAACCTCAGTTTTCGCTACCGTAACATCAATTTGTGTCAATTGCTTCTGTGACAAGCGTGAACTTATTCCTTTGAGTCTGCTGAACTATTTACAGTCTTATTTCAATAGCCATAGCGTGATTTGCTGCCCGGAAATGTCCTGATTTGACCTTTTTTTAGCCAGTGTGAAAATACATTGGAAATCGCTAAACTATCGTCTCTCCATAGGTGTGAAAATACATTGGAAATCGCTAAACTATCGTCTCTCCATAGTGTTTACTCAGTTCATTTTGTACTTCATTACTTCAATTCGTTCAGCTTGACCATCTATCATCAGCCCATCATAATTCCCTCTGTTGGTTCAGCTAAGAGCGTACTAATCCAGCAATTACGCATTGCAAACCTTTGTCAAAGCAATATAATCCTTAGTTGCATACTCTCTAAGCTGCTTTCAGTTTATCTTGTCGAGAGGAATGTAAGGTTATTAAATTACACCTCCCAGTCCGTCGTAAACAAGCGCAGTATTGATTTGTTGTGACCCGAATACTACGTGTTACTTAATCTGTGATGCTGTACTACGTGTTATCTAATCTGTGTTGTGGCTACTATTCTGTACCTTTGTTGTTGTTTTGCCGGCAGAGAGCGTTTTAATCAATTATTTTCAACTTTTCTCTGTTACTCTGATGGTTGTTTTGTTCCGCAATACTTTGTTCTTTTACAAGTAGTCCTGGTCCATTCAGGGGATCAGTGTGGGTAAAAAGAATCTGTAACACGCCAAGATCATACAAATCAAGTTTAAACGCCATTTTTTTGCAGTCTAACAATTTGCTGATTTACTGATAAAGTTTGTATTCCTCTCGACTCGGTTATCGGTTGTTTGAATGACACTGCGCAGCGTCGCCTTTATCTGTTTAATAACATTTGGGCGCTGCTGTTTGAAAAAATAAACGAACACACACGATTGATCCACAGACGTATTTGCTACATAACTATTTTATCAGATCAGCCAAGGCCTCGCTCCACCTTCCGTCATTCCTACTTTAGTAAAATACATTAAAAGTATCTTTACTTCTCATAAACAGTATAAAATGGAAAATGCTGAACGTAAAGTTGCTCGAAGCTTGCCCAACGTTCTGGCCAACCACACCATTTGGAGAACGATTCAAATGCTTACCGCTATCATTAACAGTCTCGAGTCGGGTTAGCAAAAATGTGTAAAGGCGGATTTTTATTTGTCTGACGTGTCATGTTGTGAACTTGTGACGCGAAAAACTATACCGATTTTATGAATTTCTTAGGTTTAGATTGATTGTGTGTCAACTCATGACGTGACTCTTGACGTTGCGACACACACTTTACTAATATAATTCTATTCATACTAAATTTATGGAGCTGATGTACTTCTGGCGCGACGACACACCCCGACACAACATACTTCCGGCTTCAGACTTAAAATGTCACAGTTTTCTACTACAATCATTCAATCTGGTTGTTATTGCCAGATATCGACCAGCGCACGATAAGCTGGATAGAACGGAAATGGCTGTTATTTGAGAGATCTTTTCAATCTCTCCTGATAGTCGAGCAAACCGTGATCCTTTTCTGGAAATTGGGTGTTTGTTGGCAGGATTATATTCCTGTCTAAAACATAAAAAGCTTTCGTTCATAATATTGAGAGTACAGATTATATACAAAGGTACTGGTTAAACAACGTCCTGTCTCTATTTATCACCATCCACAAAATAAAGACAGGAGACGTTGTTTAACCAGTGTTCAACTTTAAACATCTTTCATAACTAAGGGGGAAAGATATTATCATCTGGTAATCAGCTATTTGATTTTCCCTCCAACGACTCCTGCGGTTTCACCTGCAAAATAATTAATAGAATCGGATCAGTAATTTCGGTACCTCTTAATATTAACCTACATAGAATATTTTAAGTATATGAGCTTTATTAATAAGAGTTTTTTTTACATTTCATACATTCAAAAGTCTGAAGTAAATAATTCCCGGAAAAATTAGAGCCAAGAACCGCCTGCTAGGGATTAATTCCGGCTGCAGGTATTGATCGACACTAGCAGCTTTAGAGCGCTAATGAATGAAAGCTTCGAATGCCACAGCTTAGTAAGTAAAAGTAAGTTCGTATGAGCAAGTGGCCAACTCTGTTGACGGAGTTTTTAGGCCGCCAAACACTAAAGGCATCCGTCATGGCTTAATTACTTTAAAACCGGGACCGAAACTTTAACGTGCCCTCCGAAGCACGAAAGCGCTCAGCTCGTAATGTCATTGCGGTCACCCATCCAAATTATGACCGCGCACAACGCTTAGCTTCAACGATCAATCAAGAACATCTAAGCAAGCTACGCCACGAGCGCTTAGTGACATACCAACTTGGTAGAAGCTACGCTTTTTATCACCAGCCTATGTTTTTGATCAGGCACAATTATCAACTCAATGAAATCGCCAATTTTGTGAGTTTGTGTGTAGTGGAAAATAATATCCAGAACCACTACACCACTGTTATTTACTTATTTACATCCCAACGTTTTGGCTATGTTACAATTACAACAGCCATGGTCGCGGGCAGACTCTGGTGATTGTGGTTTTTTACTTCGCTTAGCTGTTTTGGTAAAACACAACCTAATTCCAGTATAATTTTAGTCAGATCTCGATGCATATTGTTTTGACCATTGTTGGTGATCAAAACTTCTCTAAAACGACACACTTCCACCATAACCTCAAACTTTGTGATTTTATTATCCTCGCTCTACAAATTCTGCAAGTAAATAGGTGCCATTTTATTGTTGTAACATTAATTCCAACTTCAGCATGCAATGTCCAAAGCTCCCCACTGGTTATCTAAAATGCACCACGTAAAATGTTGGTTTGGCATTTTATTCCTTTCCAGGTTCAATATATTTCGATTTACTGAGAAAATGGAACATTTACATTACTTTGTAGTTGAGTTAGTTATTGGACGTTATACTAGGAGCGCGAGTTACCTAATGTTTGTACAAAACAAACACAGCCTTTAAAAATGGATTCAGTACATCCTCGTTAGGTTGAAGGCTAAATATAACTCTATTCGCTCGCAAACTTTCAGGTTTATCACATTAGTAGGATTCCATGTAAGGATTCGAAGTTTGGTAACTTTTCAAAGTTCTTTGAGTACGGTTGTTGACATCAAAGTGTTATTTCTGAGCCTATATACATACATACGTTTCTTCATCTTGCACCTAGTTTTATATAACTATTTACGAATTTTGATGGCAAACGTAATTAAAATTAGTTTTACATCTACTAATGTTAAGGTTGACAGTTGTCTGTACCATCATCATCTCCTTGTCCTTACCCCTTTCCTCTATCATCGTCTCAGTCGTTTGACGATTGGCTGTCTATTGCGACCAGTTGCATCTTTCTTCCTTTAACATCGGAGACACACAAAATAATTCGGATTCAGTGCTCTGTGACTGCGGTGAAGAGGAGTAGACCATGAGTGTTCCATTCATTCTTATCCAGGACCATGGAGCGACCTTGAAAATCTTCCTCCCGAGGTAGTTGCTTGGCTTGGCGAACTGAACATTGACCTATGAGCTATGACTATTATTGTGTGTTAATTTGTTTTGTAGAGATATTTTGTTTTATATAATCTTAATTTTATTTAGCTTAAGAGTAATTATAAGTAGGTAACCTAAGTACCAAGTCATACGATTAAATAAATAACATAACAAACCCGAGGACTATCATACAGCAAACAGACCACAATAAGAAAGTATAAAACTTTAGTTAGGTAAAACCGAGCTCTGTACTTGTTTTGCACCAGAACATTGTAGGAGTTATTGAACAGACTTACTCCATGCTCCATCTGATGCTGAACAATGTAACGAGTTTGCTTCAGTTAATCTAAACTTCAATGTTTGTGCTGAATTCTCGAGATATTCCGTTTTGCTGGATGCTGTGATGAGAAGATATTTTATGGCTGCGCTTGTAAACTTATGGCTTTTATGCTTTTTAATAAGAGTCTTCATTTTATTCTGACTTCAAATTACCTATTTAATCCTTGATAAACAATGTGTGCTAAATAGATTATGTTTCATTTGTGACTTGAATTTTACGACGGCTAAATTGAAACACCTATATTTTTTGCCAAACTTCATATTGCTGTCTTTGATAGCCGATGTCCTTTCAAAATGTAATTTCCTTCTGTCCCTTCAATAAAATGTTCAATAACTCGATTTACGACCCACGTAACACGTTTTATATTCCCGCATTTTGTACTTCAACTTATCTTTTCCGTGTAAAATTGAAGCTACCAGGAATTCACAGTCGGTGTCACCTTTATTGATTTGTCGTATTCGCTGCACCGGTATAGTACTGACGTACCTTCACCGTCTGAGATACTATTCACTACAAATACGGCTGAATGAATCAGTGGCATGTACGCGAGCGATATTATATCTGATAGCTTCATTCGAAACGAAATAAATCGATCATCGAAAAGTCATACGTGCAGCTCTTTCATAATCTGAAAATTTGCCAAAATAAGCCAAGAGAGAATGTAAAAAAGCTTATTTTACATTGCAAATCGATTCGAGTGACACAGTTAGTACTAGGGCATGCAAACCGGTTACCCGGATAACCGAAAAAACCGGGTAACCGCCTGATTTGAAGATCGGTTTTTTCATGGTGTAAAACCCGGTTTTTTCGATTTTTTCGGTTTTTTTTTATCGATAAAAAATACTCATAAACTACCGTTTCCCTTCCAAAATTAATGAATTATTATAATGGCCAGGCTCAGTCGAGCCAAGCTGGCAGGCAAGACTGCTAGCGTGATTTTAGTTCCTACTATAAGTACCTAACCTACTTGAAAATTTTATAATTTGCTTATTTGTTTGATAGTCTAACTTGATCGTTAAAGTAACTAGTGGCTCTGTGAACTGTAGACTTCGTGAGTCTGTCTTCGCATAGCTTAAAACCGAATAAATGCTCACAATTCTCTGATTGACAGAGCGAGCGAAGCGTCTATGCTTCAGCTTGGAATCTCTTTTTAAATGTCCTGTTACAGCACGCACAGAACAATTGCCCAAGAGTGGTGTATGTGTAGACGGTTTTGGGTTTTGCTTTTTGCAGCTGGAGCTTGGCGTCAAGATGTTCAAGACACGTTTCTTTAAAGTGTACGCAGGCCTTATGCAATGTACTGCACCAGTCAGAGCGGCGATGCGCGAGCTCCCCCCAACTGTCACATGGTGTTATGTGGCGTTTCAAAACGTCTCTGTAGAGAGAAAATTGCCCACCGGACTTGCGTTTTCCCTGAGCGAGCTCTGAGAAAAAAAAAAACATTTTAAGAAGTCTGGTGTTTTCTATACGGACATCACCGCACCCTTTATAAGTGATAAGTGTTTTGTGTTCTCTGTGTACGGTGTGTCAAATAAACGATTTCTTTCTTTATTTATGACATTGCCTCTATGCCACTCAGCTGTGTACGTTGAAGAATCTCAGAGTTGGGCACACGATCTTGCCACTTTATTCGGAGAATAGACCCAAGGCACTTCATGTGTAATATGTCAAGTCGCCGTATATTGCCCTTGTAAAGGCACGGTCTCCGTGGCATAAAGCAAAATGGGTAGTATAATTGCTTTATTCACAGCTATCTTGGTGTGAAGTTGTAGATCGTGGGAGTCCCAGACTCTTTTGCTAAGTTTTCCAAACGATGCAGCTGCCCTTGCTATACGTGAAGAGATTTCTGTCACAAGTCGGTTGTCATTGCGAACAGTCGATTCCAGATAGCGGAAAGATGAGACTTCTTCGAGAGGTTTCCCGCTAAGAGTGACTGCTGTGGGGTCTGCTGTTTCGCCCCTTGGCGGTTGTTTCAACATCTGGGTTTTGGAAACACTGATGACTAGGCCAAACATACGGCATGATTCTTCAAGGCTAAGCAGCCATAAACATGTATAGTTGGAGGTTATAAATGCTGTCAGCCATGAGGCAAACGTCGTCAGCGTATAAGATGTCCATGACGGAATGCTTTTGTACCTTATCCTTTGCCCTAAAGGGAGAGGTATTAAAGACGCTTTTGTCATGTTATTATCTTACGTTGAGAATGATCTGATTTATGCAGGTTCTGTAGGACTCGGCCCTATAACTCCTAGGTGATTGATGAAGCACCTGGGACCACCTTCTTATCACAAAACTAGAGAATTGTGAATATTTTTTCTGTTTTAAGCTATGCAAAGGTACTCGAAAACGAAAGAGACTCGCGAGGTCTACAGCTCACAGAGCCACTAGTTTTATATTGAGAAGATGGTCCCAGGTGCTCCATCAATCCCTACCTAGTAGTTAAACGGCCAATTTCACTAGTAGAAATCTAAAAGTAAGCAATTTACTGCATTTTGAGGAGCTTTTCTGCTCATTACGCTAAAGATCCTCATCAGATCTTTATTATTTTTTTATGAGACCAACAACAACCTTTAAGTAAACAAAGAACCACCGAAATCGAATGTCTTAAGGCGGAGTTATCCAGTAGTCCCCTTTTTAGAGGAAGTACCCTCCAATCAAAAATCCCCGACGACAAAAAAAATCCATAAAATTATCGAACCTGCTCACAAAATTTCACGAGAATTAGTTGAGAAATGTGACCTGTAGAGGAGAACAGACAGACAGACATCCGGCGGACAAACGAAAGTATTTTTGTCCAAGCTGAAGCAGAGACGCTTCGCTCGCTCAGTCAATGATAGGTCAAAAACAAAGATTGTGTCTTTGTGTTTTGCGGCATAATCATACAACTTCTAATCTACTAAGGTGTAGAATAAAAAGTTAGTTATATTTTGCAAGTTTTTCATTTGATTGAGACAAATATAAAAAAAAAACCGAAAAAACCGAAAAACCCGGTTATCCGGTTTTTTTAAATCGGAAATCCGAAAAAACCGGGTTTTCAAAACTACCCGGTTTTTGCAAGCCCTAGTTAGTACTCTATTCCTGGAACCACTGATTGCCAGGCCGTAGGTAAATTAACTTATCGGAAAATTGCTTTCTAGAATATGAAAACAGCCTTTTGTAGTCGACTGAATCATTAATTATGAATTTGTAAGGAAGCTTATTTCCATTTATAGTCTGCTTTGTAAAGTTAAATGATTTTACTTGAGAAGACACGTGGAGAATTACATATTAAAACTCAAAGAACGGGGGTTTTGAAACGACGTTCGTAGATGTTCATTAGGTATTTAATTTAAACTATGGTGCTTTTTGTTGTATTGTACACAGTTCTCTGTGAAAAAGCTAACAAAATTGTAATCAATCTTAAACATTTCACCAGAATATTTTTTTCTCATCACTAGCGGCCTTACTCATACATAATCTCAGCTTAAACACTGTTTAAACACTTTTCAAGATTCGCCCTGTCACTATACTATCTAACAAAAAATGATGGCATTATTTTAAACGGTGATTAACTTTTGACAGAAGTAGAGAGGAGTTTTTATGTAGAGGTAGTGAAGTTGAATTAAAACGCCGGTCTCGGAACTAATATCGGACTGACTGAGGGTCCAATGAACCATTTACTTTAATGGATGACCCGTACCAGCGAGGCTTTTACACAAATAAATGCCTGAATGTTGAAATGTTTTCAGTATTGCACTAGAGTCAATTACAAAGCAACTTTCGGACTTGTGACTTTGGTGATCGTCTGTTTAGCGTAGTTTGTTTACTTTGCTTTCGTTATTGGCTTTCTCTTTCAAGAATTAATCAATATCCTGTTCCTACTTAGCAAGTTTCTTTTATATCTTATGCATCACATCGACTCATATAGAATAAGCAAAAAGTAGTGCCAAGGTTAGAAGCATTTTCCCAATTATTAAGATGTATGGATGGATGACCTCGTCAAAATATATATCAATCGATATAAAATTCGTGTATTGCCACGAATCCTACTATAATATTATAAAGGCGAAAGTCCGTGTGTGTGTGTGTGTGTGTGTGTGTGTGAATGTTTGTTATCACGTATCCCCATAACTACACAATTGATTTTAATAAAATTTGGAATGTAGATAGTTTAGGTTCTGGAATAACACATAGGTTACTTTTTATCCCGGAAAAATTTATGGTTCCCGAGGGATAAAAAAAATATTAGCCCACGCGCGCGAAGCCGCGGGCAATCACTAGTTTTATATAAACTAAACTAAACCAAGTTTTGAAATAATCCGCAGGACATTGACAATACTCTAAAACAGGGGTGCCCAGACTTATAGTGTCGGCGATCGACCAGAAAATATTTTGAAAGCCAAGGATCGACTAAACTACATATTTTGTAGGTAAAAATTTAATTAAGTAATTAAATTAATGTAAAATTAATGTAATTTTTTTTAAATAGGTATCGATTTACTGCACTTTTAAATTGAATCTAAGTAAATCAAAATGAAGGAATCGTAACTTTCGAATTACAAATTTTGTCTTGATGATGATGTATCCATCTAGCACTATTATCCGCGTAATTTTCATAATGATGGTATTGCTGGCGATCGATCGATCGCGATCGACTGTTTGGGCACCCCTGCTCTAAAACAATTTGTATGGAATCAGGTAGCCCGCAATTTGAAAATTGAATGTTGGAATAGATAACTGAAACGGTACAGCTCAAAGCGCAGTAAGGAGCTTATTCAAACCGCAATGTAGTCTCCGACGTCTATTCAGCACGGCTCTAAACTACTTTTTGCTCATTCTATATCATAGATTCTCAACCTTATTTTCCCCACCGCCCACTTTGAAAATATTTTTTTTCTAGAGCCCCCCCCCCCATCTTACCTACTTTTTATTTTTCTTACCATCTGTCGCGAATTTTAAACACCTTTTTGGAGCACAGTGGCTATTCTTTAACTGCTGTTAAAATTAAACCTTCCCCAACAGTATGTGGTTTTCCTGTTTCAATTTTAACTTTAGGTACTTCAGTGATAGTGATTAGGGCATGGTCGTCACACTTTTCTGGTCAAGGGCCGCATAGGACATTGTGAGGTGTCACTGCAGGCCGCACATCTCTCACAACTCACTTTGCTCGCAATATAACTACTCTTGAAGTTAAAATGCGAATGAATTGAGCTTCAGACCAAGCGAGCGAAGCGAGCCGAATTTTTGTAAGTCAAATACAAAAGTCAAAAGTCAAATTCATTTATTCAATAAGACCACTGGTGTACCTACCACTTCGAAACGTCTTAAGAGCTAGGTGATTCTACTCCTGTTCCTTCGCGACCACGATACAATATGTGACAATGAATTTTTTTTTTGCAGTTTTCAAAGAAAAGTTAGCTTATTGGTTCATATTCTGTGGTTAGACTTTACTCACTTTACTCGCAATATACCTTACTTATGAAGTGAGATGCGAGCGAAGCGAGCCCAATTTTTTAACACAAATGCAACATTGTGACACTTGATTTTGTTTGTGGTGATCAAAAAAAAAATCGCTGCTTATTGGTTCCTAGTCTGTGGTTTGACTTTACGCTCTTTACTCGCAATATACTTTACCTACTCATGAAGTTAAATGCGAGCGAAGGGAGCCGAATTTTTTAAGACAAATGCAACATGTAAAACTTGATTTAGTTTGCGGTGTTTAAAGGAAAAACTCGCTGCTTATCGGTTCATATTCTGTGGTTAGACTTAACTCACTTTATTTGCAACATACCTTATTTATAAAGTTAAATGCGAGCGTAGCGAGCAAAATTTTTTAAGACAAATGTAACATGTGACACTTGATTTTGTTTGCGGTGCTCATAGAAAGGCTCGCTGCTTGTCGGTTTCTATTCTGAGGTCAGACATAACTCACTTTGCTCGTATTATACCTACTCATGAAGCTAGATGCGAGAAAAGCGAGCTCCAAACCGAGCAAACAAAGCGACCTTCCCTATCTCGAAATTTTATAATCAATTAACTATAATTATTATTGTAGCAACGTAGGTAGTATCATTCATCATCATCATTTCCTTGCCCTTTTCCAATTAGGTTGGGTCGGCACAACATTTTCTCTAACGTGGTAGCATCATTATCTATTATCTATCAAAATTGTTTGCTTGGCCGCGGGCTGCACCAATACCGTCCGCGGGCCACACTTTGACGACCACTGGATTAGGGTGTTTTTATTTGCCTATTTTAGACTACATTATCGCCCCCTCTGCTACATCTCAACGCCCCCCAATTTTCTCTGGGTCTTCTACTGCCCCCCTGAAAGTCTCAAACGCCCACAAGGGGGCGTTATCGCCCACGTTGAGAACCTATGTTCTATATGAATGAGCAAAAAGTAGTGCTAGGGTTAGACGCATTTTTCCAATTATTAAGACGTATGGGTGACATGAGATCGTCAAAACATATATCAATCAATATAAAATTCGTGTATTGCCACGAATTTTATAGAAACTAAACCAAGTTTTGAAATAATCCGCAGGACATTGAAATACTCTAAAACCATTTGTATGGAATCAGGTAGCCCGCAATTTTAAAATTGAATGTTGAAATAGATAACTGAAACGGTACAGCTCAAAGCGCAGTAAGGAGCTTATTCAAACCGCAATGTAGTCCCGACGTCTATTCAGCACGGCTCTAAGACGGTTGCTATGGCAATGGTAGATTAATGAACAACTTCTGCGTCACAAACACGTCCAGTATCTGAAGAGCTGTTTATTGAATTGCTACAATGCAGAAGTGCAGGCGCTAGTTATCTTGATGTATAAGTGGGTCGTCTCGTTTATTCCATGCACTACATCATTATTAGAAAACTAGCTCCCGACTGCGTCTTCGATCACATGATACCAACGTTACGTTACATACCAGTCAGTGAGTGGATTAACAGTTTTCTACTCGTGAAATAGTTTTGGCATCGGTTTATTAGTTCTGGGGACTACCCTGTGCAACCTAATTACCTTAAAAATCCTCTATGCATTGGTATACATCTGTATGTACACGTTATCAGGCCAACATTGAGTGTTCATTTGGCACCACGGTGGGCGCCAGTAAAAGAATTAGGTAGGTATTCATTTTACACTGAATAAGTATTATAGGAAAGCTAATTTCAGGAAAACGATGTCAGTAACCTTGTTTATTGGTAATCTTTTTAAAACAAGTTTTGTTATAATTTTTATGATTATTATTAGTGGCGCCCAACGCGGTACCATATTAGTCGGGCGCCACTCACGTGTCTCATTCGGCGACTCCAATTTAAACTTCAAGCTAATACATAGTAATTATAAAAATTGAAGGATGCATATTTCACAAGAAAATGTATTAAATAAACGGTTGCTACAAAATAAAGCTTCTAAGAAATCATGAAATACTTACAAAATAATGAACTAGGAACTACGGCTCGACGACTAACGTTCATTAGACGGCAAGCTTAGATTCTTGAAATAGGATTATAAAGCGATGTTCTTCATATAAATGGTTTATTTGTAGCTTGCCAATAAATGAAATTGCTTTTGATAACATTTCATTCGTGCGACTACGGCTAGCGTCTACTTAGAGTGTAAGCGTAAATTATTTCAAAGCTAAAATGCTTTCACATTTCAATCTCTGGCATAAATTATGCTAAAACGTGAAGTGGTTTTTGCAGTGCTGACTGCCAAAACATACGGCTTCCAAAAGTATAACGCAACTCATTTAAACGAACACACCGGAATTACTCTAGTAAAAATATCGTCGCTTTAAATATCCACATTTTTTTGATTCATTCAGAGAATCTTGATGTGAGGGGATGCGGTACTGTCACTCTTGGACGAAGTGTGATATTGACAATCCACGAAACATCTCGTTATGACCCATCCTCAAAAATATTGAAAGTAAAATAGAAATATGTTTATTTCAGATGCACGCTACGGTTCCCTTCCACGAATATTCGGCTGGAGTTCCAATCTCTGGTGGAGGAGAGCGGTGCGGGCGGCAGTTCCGCCCCGATGCCGCCTCTCCGCATCACAATACCCACAGACAATGACGGCAGGAGCCCTGCGCCTTCGCCGACTGGTAAGTCTACTTAGGTAATATATAGATAACTAGCGAACGCCCGCGGCTTCACGTTAAGTACTATTTTTCGTTTCGAAAAATTTATATCCGCATCAACACGAAAAGGTGAAGGAAACCATCGTGTGGAAACCAGTAAGCTTCCTAATAGCGGCGATGGGCTTGCAACCTGTCACATATGGAATGCTAATTTCTGCAAAATGTGAACATGTACCAAATATGTATTTGGACATACCTCTGACTATCCCCTTAGACATCTTCAAAAGATCTTAAATGGCTAAAGATCTGAGAGAATATCTACATAAAATCAACCCTCTTGCTATTGGGATAGAGACCAAAGTCCACTTACTATGATCGTGAAATACCTTTTCGCTTCATTCACTCTCATTACATTCTTCAACAAACTCGTCCAGGTCAAGAGTACCATTGACCTGGTTCCTCAAAATGTTACGAGTTTGGTCCAAGTATGTTCACCTGTATCTTACCAATCTCACCCTTCCAGCTGCCCTAATACTCGATCTTCAATATCTTGAAGTTTGGAATGCTTGAACAGGCTATATTACAGCTACTATAAATAAAACATAAATATGCTCACGACTTTATCTCGGACATTAAATCAACTCAGACCACTTTCAAAACTTTCGTGAGCTGTACTAGACATTATTTAACACACGGGAATTACTCACGTAAAAATATCGTCGATTTAGATACCGACAATGTTTCGATTCATCCGGAAAATCTTCATCTGGTCTGGGTAAGGAGGGAGTTGCGGCAAGGTTACTCCTCGCGCGAGCGTCTCACACTGTGAGACGCGACCGCGTCATGAATCGAAACATTGTCGGTATCTAAATCGACGATATTTTTACGTGAGTAATTCCCGTGTGTTAAATAATGTCCAGACCTACAGGTATTTACTAAAGGAAGCTTAATTATCAATCAGATAGCCCACCCACTTGGTAAAGTAATCCATATAATTGCCACCATAATGGAAAACAAAATCAGATAGACGAACATGAAAACTATAATTGACTTTAAATAGATGAGTTTTTTATGACTAGGCAATTGAGGGCTTTAAAGGTTTGATTGGTATCAGCTGTAATTCGTTTTTAGCTAAAATAGATAGGTACTTCCAGATAAATAATGCGCATCGGTTAATTTTTTGTGCTACCACAGAAGACAAGCGCTATGGTAGACTATCTACTGTAGCTTATTCTGAGTGGAGGCCTTTGTAAACCCATTAAGCTTAATAACATGTACCTACCTTATAACTTGTATACTAGTTAACAAATACAGTTCTTTTGATTTGAATTTCGTGTTTTTCGAATACGACAGGAAGCATCTAGGCAGAATTGTAGTAGTCTACCTTGCGGTTATAAGAACCAATGCACTACACGAGGGCGTTACACTACACTTCTCTACAAATGCTTACTACGGGGTTGAAAAGGCCGTTATTTTGCAGAATTGCAATAGGAATTGAACTATATGCCGTCTCTTTTCGTAGACTGAAGCGCTGGACACACAGAAAAGACGTAAAGCTGGAAACAAACTATCGGACGCATCCATAAGTCGCGGCTGTTAGCCGCGACTGAATAGGTATCTATATAGAACGAATATAGAACGAACATAGAACTGTGCACTTTATCTGACGAAAGTCGCGGACGCGTCCTTGGACCTTCAGACGTCCGAAGGCAATCTGGCCCGCTCCGTGTTCGGACGGTGTGCACACTTATCAGTCGCGGCTGTCAGCCGCGTCCGTCAGCCGCGTCCGATAATTTGTTCCCAGCTTAAGACGCAGACGGGGCGCGGACATTTGTCTCTTCCGCGTCCGTTTCATACAAAATATATAGAAGCGTCGCGACGCAAAACATACAGAAGAGACGGGACGCGGGCGCAACGCTGTTCGCTGGCGCCCTGTCCGCGACGCGTCCTCGTCTTATGTCTCTTCTATCTGGCCTGCGCCAGAGTGATAAGAACGGCATATAAACCTTTTTAGCCCCCAGTTAAATCTATAGAGGACATTTTTATAACGTTTTATTTTGCGTTCCAGGTACAATAAGCGCGGCGAATAGTTGTCCGACGTCGCCGCGAGGGGCGGGCTCGTCGGGCCGGCGGCATGTGGACCTCGGTCTTGTGGCGCACTATAGCGCACTGGCAGAGCCTCGACAAGGCTCCAACGGCACTGGGGTAAGGATATCTCACTGTCCAGATACTAGTCAAGACGATTCCGATTATGGTTAGGGAGTAGCCCCACTGCGTTTTTTGCAGCGCGTTTGTATCGATACAAACGCAATACGAACGCGCTGTTCTAAAACGCGCTTCAGAAAACGTCGTGTGCCCCCTCTCTTATACTTTTTGCTAAGAAAACAAACGGTTCGAGGCCAACTAGGGTCTGTTGTGAATGTGCTCGCACCGAAGAAAATTCCTTGATTCGCCTCTTACCCAAGTGATGAAGAAGGATTATTTTGCACCAGTTTTTTTTATACTTAGTTATTTTTTAAGACGAGAGTTCAATGTTTTTTTGCCAAGTTAACAAAGGGTTTATGGTCAACTAGCGACCCGCCCCGGCTTCGCACGGGTCTTATCACACATCGCATTAGAAATCTCTAAAATTATCAGTGTTTCTCTATTATATTATGCATTATGAATGTATTATAAATGTGTAAAACTTCCAGGCATCCCTCACAAACTCCGAGTCCGGCTACGGCAGTTCGCGCGACGTCCGCGACGTCCGCGACGCTCGTGAGTCCCGCGACGACGCTAAGCCTCCCTACAGCTACGCACAACTGATAGTGCAGGCTGTGGCCTCCGCGCAGGACAAACAGCTGACACTGAGCGGGATATACAGCTACATCACTAAGCATTACCCGTATTACCGCACGGCGGATAAAGGCTGGCAGAACTCTATACGTCACAACCTCTCGCTCAATCGGTAAGGCTATTGTAGTATATAACTAGCTTCCTCCCTACAGCTACGCACAACTGATAGTGCAAGCTGTGGCCTCCGCGCAGGACAAACAGCTCACTCTGAGCGGGATATACAGCTACATCACTAAGCATTACCCGTATTACCGCACGGCGGATAAAGGCTGGCAGAACTCTATACGTCACAACCTCTCGCTCAATCGGTAAGGCTATTGTAGTATATAACTAGCTTCCTCCCTACAGCTACGCACAACTGATAGTGCAAGCTGTGGCCTCCGCGCAGGACAAACAGCTCACTCTGAGCGGGATATACAGCTACATCACTAAGCATTACCCGTATTATCGCACGGCGGATAAGGGCTGGCAGAACTCTATACGTCACAACCTCTCGCTCAATCGGTAAGGCTATTGTAGTATATAACTAGCTTCCGCCCGCGGCTAAGCTTGCGTGGTACTCGGGTAAAAGTAGCTTATTTCCGGTAATTATCTATCTATGTAGTCAATTTCAGCCAAATCGGTTCAGTGCAATCAGTTATATCAGTTCAATCATAACATATTGTGCCGACCCCAAATAATAGGATAAGGGTGGAGAGATGATATTGTGTGAAAGGAGTGAGTACTGAGATAGAGAGAAAAAGAGGAAGGAAACATGTTGTGAATTTACTTAGTGGGCACGGAAGTTATGAGTATCTTATTGATATGACACATCTATTGGCGCGCCTTTGGAGTAAGAATCGTAAGAAAACGGCGTACGGCGATTTCTTCAAAAACCATCAATTTCAAGGTTTCACATCTTGGCTTCTAGGTAATACTTGTCTTTTCAAACGACTTCAAAAAAGGGAGGTTTTTAATTCGGTTGTAGTTTTTTATTTTTGATATCTCAGAAGTCAGTCTGTAATAAACCAATTTGGACTATTCTTTTTCTATTTCATTTATAAACAACAGTAATAATCCCTAACAAATCAACTTTATAGTTACTGGATCCCATTTAGGGTTCAAAAGCTCATCAGAACTTATGATGTATCAAGGTTTCTAGATTTCGCGTAGGAATATTAAGAGAAACAGCAGGAATTCTTCGGACCAAAAGTATGTGTATTTTCCTTCCATCATGGAATGGAATAAATAACCTAATGAGTTTGACATTGACATACATGCACTACAGTATGATAATTAAAAGCTAGTTTCAAACTGTAGCAGTAAACGGTGTGATTTCAGGTATTTCATCAAAGTGCCGCGCAGTCAAGAGGAGCCGGGCAAGGGCAGCTTCTGGCGCATCGACCCTCAAAGTGAGGGGAAGCTCATCGAGCTGGCCTTTAGACCGCGCCGGCCAAGGGGCGTGCAGTTCCGGGCGCCCTTTGGCCTCTCATCCAGGTAACTTTAGGCCACGTAGGCCTCATATGGGCCAAGGGAAGCTCATCGAGCTGGCCTTCTGACCGCGTCGGCCTAGGAGAGTAGTTCCGGGCGCCCTTTGGCCTCTCCTCCAGGTAACTTTAGGCCACGTAGGCCTCATATGGGCCAAGGTTTGGGCCAAGATTAGGCAGCTTCTGGCGCATCGACCCGCAAAGTGAGGGAAAGCTCATCGAGCTGGCCTTCAGACCGCGGCGGCCAAGGGGCAGCAGTTCCGGGCGCCCTTTGGCCTCTCCTCCAGGTAACTTTAGGCCACGTAGGCCTCATATGGGCCAAGGTTTAGACCAAGATTGGGCAGCTTCTGGTGCATCGACCCTCAGAGCGAGGGGAAACTCATCAAGCTGGCATTCAGACCGCGTCGGTCTAGGAGAGTGTAGTTCCGGGCGCCCTTTGGCCTCTCCTCCAGGTAACTTTAGGCCACGTAGGCCTCATATGGGCCAAGGTTTGGACCAAGATTGGATAGCTTCTGGCGCATCGATCCTCAACGTGAGGGGAAGCTCATCGAGCTGGCCTTCAGACCGCGCCGGCCAAGGGGCGTGCAGTTCCGGGCGCCCTTTGGCCTCTCATCCAGGTAATTTTAGGCCACGTAAGGGCTCTGCAGGCATAGTCCAAAATTGGGCTTGCTATGAGCAGTACAACCAGTAGCAGTGAGTCAAATAGTGAGCGAAAGCCAGGTCAGCCACGGGAAGTGAAGTTCCGGGCGCCCTTTGGCCTCTCCTCCAGGTAATTTTAGACCACGTAGGCTTCATCTGGGCCAAGGTTTGGACCAAGATTGGGCTTGCTACGAGCAGTGCAGTCAGTAGCAACGAGTCAAACTGGCGCTCTTTTGCCTCTCCTCCAGATGACTTTAGGCCACGTAGGCCTTATATGGGTCATGCAGGTTTAGACCAAGATTGGGCTTGCTATGAGCAGCGCAGTCATTAGCAACGAGTCAAAGGCCAGGTCAGCCATGGGGAGTGCAGTTTCGGGCGCCCTTTGGCCTCTCCTCCAGGTAACTTTAGGCCACGTAGGCCTCATGGGCCCTGCAGGTTTAGACCAAGATTAGACCTGCTTAGGTGCTGAACAAACCTACTCCTCAACAATGTCCCAGGCAATACAATTTCCTTTTAAATTTCCTTCTTTTTTGTAGGCACAGAAGTTTTTGTTTGCAAGGTCTGCTTCATTCACATTATGGAATGTAAATTCAAATAAGGATAATTTTACTTATCTACGTAAACATAGCAAAATGACTAATCAGAGGAATTTCTCTTTGACTCATACTTATTCATAAAGTTATTATGGTCACAAACTGCATTATTATATTTCTATCCTCTTTCATTCTATTAGTTTCTAGTCTTCAGCCAACATAGGCATGTTTTCTGTCACTCAAGCAAGCAGGTTCGTATGAGTAAGTGGCCAACTCTAGTGACGGAGTTTTTAGGCGCCTGAAGGCCTCCGTCATGGCTTGACGACTTAAAAGCCGGGACCGACAATTTAACGTGCCCTCCGAAGCACGGAAGCGCTCAGCTTGTAATGCCACTTGCGGTCACCCATCCAAATTGTGACCGCGCACGTTTCTTAACTTCAACGATCAATCAAGAACGTCTCAGCAAGCTACGCCACGAGCGCTTCTTATGGAATGCTAAGTCTTCTAAATGTGGGCATGTACGTACAATGTATGTGCCCACATTTCGCAACCAAAGTATAGTTCGCGTCATGTAAAAAGAACGCTGGCTGTCAAGCTGCGCAGTAAGCAATTTTTAAAATGTAAAACAAAATAAAAAATAAAAATAGTTTTTATTTTCTACTACAATCTAAATCTTAACTATCATAATTATAATATGTAGGCAAATTAATACCATCGCGCATAAAAGTTTTAACTACGAAATGGTTTTCCATAGAAAAAACAAACAATAAAAAAACAATAGGCCTAGTACTTTCGTGTGCAAGTGTAGCCATGCGCAAACTTACTATTAAAACACATTGGTTATCCAGTGCAAACCGCAGACAAGTTTATTGAACCATAGACAAAATATAGACAGAGACCATGGATAATACATCTAGATACCAGAGACTAAAGTTCTTTATTATCCTAAACAGATGTTGCCAACATAGGTAGTAAATACATAGACATTTTGATACAATTATAATACTTACCCCCTCCACTGTCTTCCAGCGTTCTTTTTACGTGAACTACACCAAAAACTGTATTTTGACGTCACATTTCATTTGACCTCTTAGAAAGTTATTAAAAGAGATTTAAAAAGAAAGAAAGAAAAAGAATGAAATTAATCTACCATGCCTTGGAGAAATTGTCGTGATTTTCTCTCGTTTATTTCAAATATAGTACGTCCTTAGTGCTAATGGGCCTTTCTTCCAGGTAACGAAGGCTTGGGCTTAGAGCCCCGTAAAACGTATCAGTCCCGGTGTACTGAAGTTGTTCCTCGGAGGTACTGGTTGGTTTGTTGTCTCTCATTTTACGATCCAATATCTCTATTATCTTGGGTTATAGGTAGATACAGTGTAAATAGTTTAGTGTCACTTTTAAAATGACTTTATAGGTCTTAGTTAAAACAATCTAGAAAAGAAATGTAACCAACTGGTCACTAGCTCACATAATCTTAGTTATTTCATTACTGTAAGGTTTTGTAATTCTTATTCTTAAGACAGAATTATTAAACTTATCTCCAGTAGTTGATCAATTGCTTTTGAATAATATTTGAGAATCATTGTATTTTGTTTATTTTGGTTTGAAATTAAGTTTAATCAGCCCCACACGTATTGACCATGTCTTTCCTGTGGATACGGCCGGTTAAGCTGAGAGGATGGTGTAGGTGCTACAAGCCTACTCCATCTCAACATTGTCCCAGGCACTACAGTATCCCGATAAGTGTAGGCAAAGATTGCCTGCTGACACTGTAGAAATCATCTAGTAAAGATGTAAAGGCCTAAGTTTTTTTTGTAGGAGTGCGCCGACGTCGCCGTCGCAGGTGGGCGTGTCTGGGCTGGTGACACCGGAAGAGTTGTCTCGTGAGCCCACACCAGACCTCTTCACTGGAGAGGAACACGACCAGGTAACACTGCCATATCATACTTCGTTCAAGCATCATCAAGCTATACTCGAGCCATTTTGGATGTACAATGTTTACTAATACTGCACTGACAGATCAATCAGCTGATAGCAGGAATAGACCTATCACAGAAAACTGAGATTAAATATGATTGGCACTGATTGAAAATGGCCAATCGTAATGAATCTCAGTTTTCTGTGATTGGTCTATTCCTGCTATCAGCTGATTGATCTGTCAGTGCAATGTTAGTAAACATTGTACATCCAAAATGGCTAGAGTACCTATAGATATAATGACCCTACGTATGCAACGCATTATGACATTTGAACTTCTTGATATATACGAAAAACAATGCAATAGAAACACACTTATTGTATGTTATACTACTCATACGGCAAGTTAGCCGTTTCGATGCGCAGTGCAGCTTTTTCATACCACATTTTCTACAGCGTAACGGCTAACTTCACGAATGCCTAGATCCTTTGTGAGAAATGTACGTCGCATACGATAAGTGCGTAAACTGATGCCGTGGAGTTAGAGTCAAAGTTATAGCTAATGTTAGAAGCTTTGCCCTGCTCTATTAATAATTCCAAACAAAAGTTACTTACTTCGCACATTGAATTTATAAAACAACCTGGGTTTTAGATTAAAATTTAATCTACATTTTACTTGTTAATCATGATAACTTTACTCACACGCACATACTCAAATTGTTATTACTATTCTATTTTGTAATGTTAGTCGTAGTTCATAAATAAGTAATTGTCTAATTGTCCGTTAAACTGAATTAATTCCGTAGGGCCGCGAGCAACGTCTGTCCGGCAACAACAACGCGCCTCAGTATCTGTTCCCCCAGCGCAGCGGCGTCAGCCAATCAGCGCCCGGATCGCCAGGTAAACACACATGAGCTTTAAACGGTAAAGGAAAACATCGAGAAGAAACCAGAGGGGTTAAAAAGACCGTTATAGCAGGAATTGAACTATATGGCGTCTCCTTTTATAGACTGAGTGACAAGAACGGCATAATATTGCATTTCCTATTTTGATTCTGCTATAGCGGTCTTTTTAGTCCCCACAGTTAGCTTTCTAATGGAGTCGATGGGCTTGCAACCTGTCACGTATGGAATGTTAACTTCTGCAAAATGTGGGAATGTACCAAATCGGTTTGGACATAGGTACCTCTGAGGTCTAAGGGGGTAGCCCTTAGACAGCTGCAAAGATCTAAAAATGCCTAAAAGATAAAAAAAAAAAAATGTCTACTAAACTGCTGAGGATCTGTTGAGAATCTTCGGAATTATGAACAGCGGGCTTAAAAAGTTCGCTGTAGCTGAATCACAGTAGGAATTAAACTATATGCTGTCTCTTTTCGTTGACTGAAAAGGGACGGCATATAGTTCAATTCCAGAAATGCACCTCGAGAGTGCAGAAAATTGCTCAGCAATACAACATTGAAGTCGTTTTTTATTAAATTTTACTTATTACAAGCGGCATTGCGCTGAACACTTCCGTGGTTGCCCCAAAATATACAACTGGGATCGTAGCAAGTAATTCTGCGTAGTATCTGATTGTAATGAAAGCTTTGTGTCGCAGGTCATGGCTTGACTTACAATGTGATGGCGGGACATCAGATCACGGTCGTCACCAACGGCGCCGGCGGAGAGAGGGAAGGTTAATATCACATCTATACTATCTAGCTCAGTGGTTCTTAACCTATGGTCCGCGGACCACTGGTGGTCCCTGGAACCACTTGAAGTGGTCCGCGAAGCTATCCAAAAAAATTAAACAAGCGACAAAGGATCAAAGTTGAAAGATAAAACTTACTGTTGGTGGTCCGCAGCAAGTCAGAAAGTTTATCAAATGGTCCCTCATCACTAAAAGGTTAAGAACCACTGATCTAGCTACACCATAGTTTCTCAACCTTATTTTGCCCACCGCCCACTTTGAGAAAATATTTTTTTCAAGAGCCCCCCCTCCCCATATCTTATTGCGCCATCTCAATGCCCCCGATTTTTTTCTGGATCTTCTACTACCCCCTGAAAGTCTCAAACGCCCACAAGGGGGCGTTATCGCCCACAAGGGGGCGTTATCGCCCACGTTGAGAACCTATGATCTACACTAATATAATAAAACGGAGGATTTTTTTTTGTTTGAACGCGCTAATCTCAGAAACTATCAGTCTGATTTGAAAAGTTATTTCTGCATTTGATAGCTAAACTCTTGAGAAAGGTTATATAGGCTACTTTTCATCATCATCACTATATACCATCACATCGGGGGCAACGACGCGAGCGCGCTGCTAGTGTATTAATACTCGAGATAAGATGAATTACTAAACAAAATTTGTCTTACGAATGATCATCATTATCATAATTTCAGCCCATTTTCTACTGGTCGTGTTGGGTGTAGGTCGCCCCATGTAAAAAGAACGCTGGAAGAAAGTGGAGGGGGTGTTTTTTGTCTCATGTTTGCGAATAGGTAACCCATGCGCAAACATGAGACAAAACACACCCCCTCCACTTTCTTCCAGCGTTCTTTTTACATGACGCGATCTCTACCAAGTTTATGTGAATGATTTGATTTGACGTTAATAATTCTGTTGCAGAGAAATACGTTGTGGGAACCAGCACGGCTGGCAACTTGGTGTCCATTCGCGAAGACGAGCCGTTGCATCAGCACGACAACTACTATGCGTAAGTGTGTGTGTGTGTGTGTGTGTGTGTGTGTATATGTGTGTGTGTGTGTTTGTGTATGTGTGTGTGTGAATGTTTGTAACCACGTATCCCCATAACTACTAAACTGATTTTGATGAAATTTGGAATGTAGATAGTTTAGGTTCTAAAACGATCGCGTACGTATCCTTTGTCGCGTTCGAAGATTAGATTTCGTAAATTCACGTTTTGCTTACCTATAAAACATGTACGTACAATCGGCGTAGAGTGGCGCGTTCCGAGCTGAAATCAGCCCCTCGCCAGCTCAAATTCGGTCGCGCGGTTAGGAAGCCCCGATTGAGAATGTTTTGTTTAGTAGTACAGTTGTTCCATCTCACGAAGGCGGGTTGGTCTTAATTGTGTGTGTAGATGCACATGCACGTTGTTTCTGTGTGCGTGAGCTCGGGAGCGCTCAGTATTGGTGTATCGCCCGAGCTTACCTACACCTACAGTTACATTTTTAAACTGAAAAATCTTATCAAAATTTTCAATTTTTTTCTGAATGTAACTTCGGGCAATGAGCAGTGAGTTAACTTAGCAGTTATCCTGTAGATGGCGCTCATCGATGCTATAATCGATAGTATGGTCTTATCATGATTTTCAACTCTGGCGTCAGAGGTTCCGTGGCCGAATTGGTAAAGGCACTCCGGCTAAAGGAGGATCGCTTGTATCATTGCGGGTTCGAATCCCGTCGGAATTGAAAATTTTGATAAGATTTTTCAGTTTAAAAATGTAAATACCCAAGTGTGGATTAACACTATAACAAAATAAAACCTACAGTTACGCACACATGAGCGCCTCACAACTATAAGTATTGCTCACCGGCCTCGAGATAGAACAACTGTAACACGATGTGTGCTCCAGGTCTGGTTACGGTGCGGGCTCGGACGCGTGCGGCGCGGTGGGCGGCGAACTGGTCATCGAGGAGGCGCCCGACGACCCGCCGCACAAACGGACACGGACCAACAACGTGAGACCAAGAAGATTCTAAACTACGTAACTGGAGTGCTAACTGACATTTAATGGACAAAGGATTTTGAACCTTATCACGACTGAACAACGATCTATTATCATTTAATCTTGGTTATAAGGATTGTTGGTCTTGTTGAGAGGCTTTCTTGGGTGCTTTGTCTCTTTCACACAGTTGCAAAAAGAAAGAGACACACAGCCCAAGTTTTATTTCTCAAGCGGACCTTGTTTTCTGTCTCAGTCAGCGTTCCAGGTACGTAGTATAGAAATTCCTTGCGCGAGACACATTTACACTCTTTATTTTTTTTGTTTGGCAACAACACTCACAGACGGAGGTACAATGGAAAACGAACACTAAGATAGGTAGGTACTGACAAACAAAGTTAACAAAACAAAATAGGTAGGTGCTTATAAGGTAAAGGATGCAGCACCCACAGGGTAGGTATCACACAGAACCCACCTACACTCAGGCAACAAATTAGGTACTTACTTAATTACCACTGATCGGAGTAGGTAGAGCTATTTAGGTTCATTGACCGCAAACATTGATGTTAATATGGATATTCCACGGGATTCCGACTAATACTTCGACCGCTGACCAAGAAATAGACAAGAGAATAGAATATTGAATTTTTTTGTTTCAATAAGTAAATTATTTTTTTAACATGTTGGTAATTTTAATTAAGTTTTTATTGTAGTTAAATACAAATAGTTTGTTCTTTTCAATCATGTTTCGATTTTTGAGGAACTAATAATTTGTATGGTATGTTCTTGTACAACTTCAGAATGAAAATGTTAAATGATTGTTGATTCTTGTATAAATATAAGAAATTGTTACAAATTCGGGGAATATCCATATTATTCTATCATATGGCAAGTACATAAAATAGCTCTACCTACTCCGATCACTGTTAATTACACAGATCTTCTCAAAGTATAGGTAGGGCCAGGCACACTTATACCACTTATCTTTACTTAGATACAGTTATATATTTTTTTCTTTATTTTGGCTTCGCAAGGTCAGTGCATTTAGCCAGTGTCAAGTAATTATTATATTTCAAGTTTAAAGGGCTTCACACACAGCAGCTATAATGTAAAGATGTAGGTACATTATAACACGATACATCTCATTAGATCTTTCCATAGAAATCGTAAGATGTAAAAATATACATTATAGCTGTCTTGTAGACTACACACGACAACTATAATGTATGATGATTTCTAATTATTCTATTTGCTGTGTGTGAAGCCTAAATATACTATCCCACCCCTCCCCTTGTGCCTCAGTAAAGATGGGGGGCTTTACTGAAACATCAACGCGGACTTTTTGGGAGATCTCGAAATATCAAAATCCACCTCTATGTTCAATAATTATCAAATTCCAGATGGACTTGGACGACCGGCGCGCGTATTGACGCGCCGCCGGGCCGCAGCCGCGTGAGCTGTCAGCTGTCACTGTCACCTGACAGCTGTCGGCTGTCACCCGACAACTGTCGCATGACAGCTGTCAAGGAGCGCGGGCGCGCGTCAAACTCGCCCCACGCTCGAGGCGCCGGCGCTGAATGAATGCGATAGGCTCTTCGACCAATGAGGCTTATTGTACTTGACATTTTATTTATACACGGGAATAACCTTGAATCGTTGAGATACCGACAATGTTTCGATTCAGCCGGAGAATCTTCTGGGTAAGAGGGACGGCACTCGCGTCGTCTCACGCTAACAAAATGATTTCACTGAAAAGTGAAATGATTTAGCTGAAAAGTGAAATGATTTCATTGAAAAGTGAAATGATTTAACTGAAAAGTGTGATTTCACTTTAAGTGAAATCATTTTGTACAGTTTGATTGAACATCACTCAATAGTAAATCAGATAAATACATACATATACTTACAAGACAAAAAAAAAAGTTAAAAAAGGTTATATCAAATGACGTTATTTTCATGTTTGTCACAGTCATGGATATTTATATTTTCTGTACATATTAGTAGCACACATTTCAGAATTATTTGCATAATAATTAGGTGTAACCTTGTTACTCAAACTTTGATTACCTATTATCTAAGTAGATATATCTAACAATACAGGATATAGATAGACCTGAAATTTAATAAAATAGCTTCTTGCGGTTTTGAGAAAAATGAATCTATTTCTAAGACCAATTTCCGTTGTGTGAAAGTTTTTTGAGCATTATATTGAGTAACAATGCTAAGTTATTTTAGAATTTAGGATAAAAAAAGACAAAACTCATGTTTCAATGTTTTAAGTACATTACACATTGTATTGTGCAAGAATAAGGTAAAATATGTAATTTATTTATCTTGTGTATTGATATTTTTCCTCGCAGTGACTGATGTAGAACGCCAATGACATTATCTGTATAAACTAGTATGTATATAAATATTTAACTTATAATTCTGTATCGACATATCTATAGACAATTATATAGCTAAAGTTTCACGCACTGTTGACTGTAAAATTATGATTAATAATAATAAGACATCTCAAAATGTTGCTGTTTTTTTCATCTTTTAAAAACTTATTAGGTCTGTTGACGCGTTCAGTGCCGCATATATGCTCCGGCTGGGGCAGGGAATGGGTTAAAATAGTTTCGTCCAAGAAATAAATTAAGAATTACCTACTGCACTACGTAGAGTACCTAATCTTACGCATACGAAGTCGCGGGTAACAGATAGTACTTAATATGTATACTTGCTTCTATTGAAACGCAAATGGAATGTATGTTTCTTAATATGATTTGTATGTAAACTAATTTTTAAAAGACAGTGTGAATTTACTTTAGTGTGAATTTACTTTCTATTATGTATGGTAATCTCAGAAACCATTGCACTTTTTCAAAATTCTTTCATCATTTGAAAGTTACAATAATCTAGACCAGTGTTCCGCAAAATTTTTCTGTTCAAATCGGAAAACTTTGGAGGTACTTACATCATAAATGAAGAATCATTTTTTTAAAGCAGAACATGAGCTTGTTTAGTTGAGCATTGGAGTAGCTTAAATGGTAGGTAACCTTAATTTTCCGAGGCACTCCAATTAATGACCACGGTACACACGTGTGCCGCGGCACACCTTTGCGGAACACTGACCTAGATGATATAGGTTCTATAAGTTTAAACCCACTAAGTCGGGATGGGTCTTCTCATAAATAAAATTGCTATTTATGTTTTCATCACTTTAATGTCGAAGAAAAATGTACCCACACTAACTTACAGACTGCAGACTTTTCATCGGCCGAAAGTTTGGTTGAGTTGGGCTGCTAGTGCAAACTAGCAAGCGATACTGAATCGTTGTAGTGTCACAGAATAGGGCTTAAAACCTACCTATAACACGTGACAAGTCGACCACCCTTCGCAACATTCCGCGCCGAACAGTGACAGAATTATACGTTAGAAGAGGAGGCAATGTTAAGGTGAATATCGCGTCAGGCACTAAGCAATTAAGCGAGCTGGATTGCACTTTGTTTCGCAGCAAGAGTCGCTATGAATAAATTTTTTCGCGAAGTCAGGCTTCTGTAGTTGTTTATTATGTGGTAGTGTGCGCACTTGCATACATTTCCATACTGATTCAGAGCTCGACCAACTATCGGCCGATTGTAAGTCTGCAGTCTGCTATAGTCGCATGAATCAAAACACTAATGAATAAAACTGTGAATGTAGAAAAAGGTGATGCTTTATTTCAGTTGATACTTGTGCATGCAATATTTTAAATTTAGTAAAATTTGTATAATTACAATGTTTTTAATATATCGGTCTCCTCGCCCCATTGGTCGAAGGTCTCTCATGGACGTTAGCAATAATAGAGTACGAGATGGCGACGGCGTTACTTGCTAGTTTATTGACATAATTATCAGTGTAAATTAGACCCTACAGTGCTAAGAATAAAGTGTTGTTTTGAGTGACAAAACGTTTTAAGTTCATAATTAAGTTGTGCTGGCTAATGATTTCTTGGTAAAGTGAAGTGTAACTATAGAAATCTCATCACTGTATGCTTGGGCAGTCCTGTTCGGATTAGAGGTTATCCGGATCTTATAGTATGTTATACTTACTCACAGTTGAAATTTTATGTACATCTAGGTCGTAGATGAATTATATATACTGAGCTTCCGTAGATTATAGATGACAAACTTGTTTATGGTCAACATTCAACAACCATGTCATGTTACCTACGGTTGGGACTCTCTTGAAAAATCACTAGATGACAACTTCGAAACACAATTACAACACAAACACAGTTCTACTATTCGCAAGTACTATAATTACATAAAGAAAAAAAAAAAACATTTTTACCAAATACTGAGACGCTACTTAAATATTTGAAAGGTACTTATTCATTTGAGACGTTCTTACTCTTCAGGATCGTTTACAAAAATGACAGTTAATGTCAATGATAAGTACCATTTTATACGTAGCGTTTTAGTCGGGTGTAAATAATTAAAATTCAGATGTCAAATATCTTGAGTTAACACTTTGGAGTAAAACAAGTAGGCCACGCCCGTGGTCAGTGATGTGGATGATGTTGGTACAAACACAAAGACGAACCATCAAACTTATCTCAAATAATTCACTCGTGGTTTTACTGGGGCATTTTTTATCTCGCTCACTTTCCTGTCAGTAAAAAGAGACGGCAATGATTTCAGTGTAAACAGTAATCTATAGTCTCCGGGAGCTCTGTCCAGATGTATTGAAGATGCTATGATATGCAATGCAGTTTATATTTAAGTGTAATTCTAGTGAAATTGCTCAGGCAAGCGGCTGCCGGCTAAGCGAATATTATATTTCATTTATTTTATTTTGTATGTACACGAGCTTTAAAAAACGGATTCAGTTTCCGAAACTCAAATTGACATTGTTTCCTCAATTGTACATAAACGCGAATAGCCAGCTTCAAAAATATTTTAGGTTTAGATAACAGTGAATGGGAATTACCTACGTACCTAAAATCGCCTCTCAACTAAAAAAAAATTAAACACTGCTTAAGATTCACCCTGTCTCTATTTTGTCAATCTAACAAAAAAAGGATGGCATTATTTTAACGGTGATTGATGATGACAGAAGTTGAGAGGAGTTTTAAGTAGAGGGTATAAGAGCGAGACAACTATAGGTGAGACCACAAAGATTGAACGAAGCTCTTCATTTCTAGTCGACAAAAATTTCTGTTTAAATGCGGTTTTGCTGTCGCGAAGTGTAATGCGGTTCTATCCAGTGCAATCTTATTTCTTGGGCAGTATGATCGAGATTTGAATGCGTGTGACTTGACTAGTAAAAGCTCGATTTGAATACCGATGATATAGCTCAAATATTACAGTATGCTTCAACGCTGGGCAATTGTAAACCACAAAGTTAAATTTAATGTTGTGCCGACCCCACGTAATGTGACAAGGGCAGGAAGATGATGATGATGATTGCAGTTAAAGTGACATAGACACGATCAAAATAGAGTCCCGATTGAAGCCTTTTTGTGAGCTACGAGTATGTTCGTGTTCCGATAAATAATTTAATGTTTTAAAAGGATGGTCAATACGGATGTCTTTTTGTTGGACTGTCTCACGGACTATAAGGATAAAATGTAAGTCGTGAATGTATGAGAATCATTTTCAATGCATACAAAAAATGCCGTACTGCTGAGGGACCTATCAGACAGAGCGGTCACGCGGCCAAGCGTTCAAGCGGTCAGTTTTGCGTTCTTTGTATTCTATTACGTTACATAGATATACTCACAGGAGGCATTCTGACCGCGGCGGTCAAGTAGAACAGGGTTCGTGAGCAATTGCACGCTCGAACGCAGAACGCGAACGCTGAACGCTTGACCTCGTGACCGCTCTGTCTGATAGGTCCTTGTTCGTTGAAGCATACTACGTACAGTAGGGCCAACGGATCTCGGCGTTCGTGAAGTTAGCCGTTTCGATGCGCAGTGCAACTTTTTCATACAAAATTTTCTACTGCGCAGCGAAGAGCCTGACTTCACGTACGCCTAGATCCGTCGGCCGAACTGTAGTATCCAGTTAATTTAGTTGCTACTCTCTTGCGTATAAGTGATCTAGAAAGTATAAAAAAAACGGATGTCTATGGTTCCAATAATTTCCGAATGTATAAAGTATCTAGGTTGTAATTTGTTGAGAAAAAGTGTAAGATACTTTACGCAAAGGAGTGAAACATGATGTTATTCATAATATAACTCATATAGGTAGGTAGTTTTACATAATGATTGTGAGTATAAAGTGAGAAGGCAATGTATATGAATATTTTTGATGCTGGCCTCACAATATAATGAACATGTACTAAGTGCAATGACTATTTTAAGCTTAGTTCAAATAAATACTTAATGTAACCTCTATTTGGAGCGTTTTAATATTTACCTTTTTATTTATTTTCATTGGAAAGTCGCTTACAGCATTATTCATACCTAATGTACTGCTAAGCGCTTTAGTATTTACCTTTTATTTGAAAGTTGCTTACCGATTCATAATGAACTGTTAAGCTTAATATAGAACCCAAGCGGATACTAACTCTGTTGCCATCTCTTTTCAATTAAGGGTCAATTTATACTAGCGCAGTGTCGAAGCGCATCGAAGCGTCTATCCAAAACTGAACATAACAAATTCAACCTTAACTCCACAGCGTAACGCTCACATTACTTCTAAGATTTAAAAAAGACGCGCGCATTTTTCGGAATTTGTGCGTCTGCGCATGACCAACGCTGATTGGTGCGCGCGCATTCTCGCGAAGTAATGTGAGCGTTACGCGGTGGAGTTAAGGTTGAATTTGTTATGTTCAGTTTTGGATAAGACGCTTCGATGCGCTTCGACTCTGCGCTAGTATAAATTGACCCTAAATGTGAGTGACGAGAGAAAAACATTCACTAAAGCCTTGCTAAATTGTAATTTTTATGAATAATCTCTAATTGGAGATTTAAGAAGCGACTGCACGTATTCAGATTTTTCTGTGTTCTGCGGGCTAAAAAAGATATACTTAGCAAAATCACAATATGAATTGAACTATACTTATGCCCTCTTTTCATTGACTAAGAGTGAAAAGAGACGGCATATAGTTCAATTCTTTTTGTGATTCTGCTGTCGTTTTTAAGCCCGCTGAAGGCTTCACTAGACTAGACTAAAATAAAACTTTAGTCACCAATCGTACCTACAGTCAGTGTCAAATTGATATGAGCGTCTAGAGTAGCGTCCAAGAATCTTCTTGGTAGCGTCAGATAACTTTGAGAGCTTTGTTTACTAAAGGGCGCTACTCACACACCTGCCGCAGGGGCAATCTAGGTGGCAATCTAGGTGCGTGGCGGTTGTCGCGATATCGGGATTATTTCTACTCTAGATTGCCCCTGCGGCAGGTGTGTGAGTAGCGCCCTTAAGATAATTTTGAACAGCCTGTGACTGCTCATATAAATATGAAACAATGAATAGTAAGATATTTTGAACACCTTAGGCAACAATATGATGATTCGAACTGCGTACCTATATCAAATTGCTTTTATGTTTTTCAGATCATTTTGACTACTCTAGCTAGACGCTCATATCAATTTGACGCTGACTGTACTGTATCGGGTAAAGCTTAAACAAGTGTCAAATGCTACAAATCCGATTGAAATCTCAAGTGAATTAAGGATTGGGATCGGGACGTGCTTCGGGCTATCCCTCAGGATTTCTTTACAAGATAACACGAATTTAACTGTCAATTCCAAAAGGGAATTGCACTACACAACACGATGCGACGACACAACACGATACCAGTAGGCTCATTCTGTAAACTCACTTCGAACGTCGAAGAGCTGAATCCGCTGTGAGATATCAAATTTCGTATTCGAAATTTGAATCTTACTACAAACACTTACAATACATTCTTGCGTATTTAGTGAGCTCGGTCACTTGAGTGAATTCGAAGTGAGTCTAGTACAGAATGCCTCTGCTGATACAATTTTTTTAATCAAACAGTTAGGTACTATAGTGTGCCCCAAACTTTAAGGCGGTTGAAGTGCACGGCAGATTCGACTTTGCGCAGATACATGGGAGGTGAAGGCGGTGAAGGGCGGGATTAGGCGGGCTATGTAGATAAAGTTTAATCTATTCTATTGCGTTGACTGTGCCTGCGCAAAGTCGAATCTGCCGCGCACTTCAGCCGCCGTAAAGTTTGCGGAGCACTATACCTGTATGGAGCCTAGGAAGCGTATAGTTCGTGTAACAAGTGGCTAAATTAAAAATTTTAAAAAACCGACTTCAATACAAACTGTATTGGGTAAGGCTAAGGGTGAGCTAATTAAAATTAGCCCAAACATGGATGTTCCACTGTTATTCCCTGAGAAGTTCCATTGGACAGGTCCTGACTCCATCATCAGATCAGCTAGCTGTCACCATATCATTACATTATAGTCGGAACTTGACCGACATGCTGAGTTCCAAGTTTCAACTCAATCAGACTATTTACTGAGGAGTTCTGTTGAACAGATCCTGACTCCATCCCCAGATCAGCTCGTTGTGACCATATTATTACATTCTAGTTGAAACTTGACAGACGTGCCGAGTTTCAACTCAATCGGCTTATTTACTGAGGAGTTCTGTTGAACAGCTCCTGACTCCATCATCAGATCAGCTCAATGTTACCATAATATTGCATTGTCATCGATAACCTTTTAAAAAATACCCTAATCGCTTCAAGCGTGCCTATAAAATTTGAAGAGTTACCTCGATTTCTCCAAGATCCCATCATCAGATCCTGACCTGATGACCAAAAGGACCAATTGGAAAGTGTACCCATTCAAACAAAAAAAGAATTTTTTAAATCGGTCAAGGCGTCTTCGAGTAATCGGTGAACATACATAAAAAAAAAAAAAAAAAGATTCCGACGAACTGAGAACCTCCTTTTTTCGAAGTCGGTTAAAAAGAACGCTGGAAGAAAGTGGAGGGTGTGTGTTTGTCTCATGTTTGCGAATGGGTAACCCATGCGTAAACATGCGACAAAACACACCCTCTCCACTTTCTTCCAGCGTTATTTTTACATGACGCGATCTGTACTAAGGTCAATGACAGCTGCAGCTTCTCCGGACTGACGAGCTTAGTACCTACATCGATAACTCTCCGCCATGAAAAGGAGCAAATCGTACCTATAAGGGCACCATTTAGCTACCTAGGTACTTTATTAGTTTTGCTCCTCACTAGAACTAGACTAGATAGGTACTATAGATTTAAAAGGATGGATGACCAAAAAGAAAGCTGGGCCCCAAACCGTTTTTGTTGGCCTGGTTCACGATATTGCTTTCAAAGGAAAAAAAGTCACCTAGCTCTTTAGACTATTTTGTGATCCCAGCGGTCCTACTGAATAAATTATGACTTTGTACGATACGAACCTTGGCCACATAACAAATAATAGTAGGTAGGTACAGAAAGCGTCATTAGTTGGTATCCCCCTTAGCCCAGTCAAATTAGGAATTAACCTCGGAATGAGAGATAATAAGCTGAATTTTCGTATATACCTTCATTTAGGCGCCCTAAAAGTTGTCTCAAAAGTCTCATAAAATCTCGTGTCTGCGTCTTAAGTTATTCAAGGTCAAAGGTAAAAAAAATAGTTTTTCGCGAATATCTCGGTTGCTATTGGTCCAGTGATGTTAACATCTATTATGAAGTTGTAGAGCTTAAAATTTGCGACCAATTCATTGAAAAAAAAATTCCATGCGCTCAACCGTTTTTGCGATACAGGGCCGTGAGCGCAAAGCGTTCAGTATGTGTATTTCAAAAACTATACTTCCTAGAACAAAAATAAAAACTATTTCGGAATGTACAAATTAAGTCCTTTCATATGACACCCCACTCAATATATCTGTGTAACTTTTATCTTTTTCACCCCCTTTAGATCCCAATATCTTTACAACCCCTCCATCGATTACGCTCATATGTCATATATCAAATTTCCATAGCACAACCTAGTTATCTACCAAGTTTCATGCAGATTGGATTAACGGTTCGATAGTTATGCGATAACATAAAAATTACACATACAAACATACAAAGCAAAATCGTAAGATCTTAGCTCGCTTTGCTCGCTTGGTCGATAATTAACTGATAAATAAAACAAATTATTCAAAATTCAAGGTATTCACAGATATTCACGTTTGACTTTCCGTTACAGTACCTACGCGTATGGTTGAGCGCTGCTCACTCACCCTCCTCTATCGCGAAAACGGTTGAGCGCATGAAAAAATGTTTTAAACAAAATTTGTCGCAAATTGTATGCTCTACAACTTTATAATAGATGTTAACATCATTGGACCAATAGCAACCGAGATATTCGCGAAAAACTATTTTTTTTACCTTTGACCTTGAATAACTTAAGACGCAGACACGAGATTTTATGAGACTTTTGAGACAACTTTTAGGACGCCTAAATGAAGCTACATACGAAAATTCAGCTTATTATCTGTCATTCCGAGGTTTAGACCATTTTTATGCTAAGATGACTGGACTACCTAGTAAGAGGTCGGTTTGCAAGCCGTTGATCTCAACTTTTGTAAAAACTTTTACATCCTTGCTTACTTATGGATATCTTACTCGTATTTCGCTCGAGTTCCTAAATAAAATAGCTGATATAATACCCGACTGACATCCAAGGTTGAAATGAAAAGAGTCTTTGTTCAAATCAATAGGGGGATACCGATTGATGACGCTGACTGTACCTACTTCTACTTTCGGCACAGAATACAAATATCTGTGCTCTCGGTCTGATCCGTTGCCAGAGGACGCCCCTCAGGCACAGATTACTAAATAGTTACATACTTGGTAACAGGCTGGTTACCTACTATCAACACTAGCAAAACCCTCGCGGCGTTTCCCCAGTATCAGTACCTACCTAGTAAGATCATCTAGGTACCTAGCTAGCTAGTAAAGATGTAAAGGCCTAAGTTTTAATGACCAGTGTCTGTAGTTGGTAGGTATTTATATATTTACAGCGTATGTATATGTACCTAGGTGTAAATGTATTGTTATGTTGGTAATTATCGCTAAAAACGTGGAAAATACTATCACGGTTCAATGTATCATGGCTAATAAATTACTCATCAATGTATTTGAACCGGATCTTGACTATATTAGAGGCATGTTTATAAATCTACTTGTTTATTTTAAATTCTCGTTAATAAAGTTATGCAATGATAAATTACATCGATTTAGTAGATATGCTTTAATTAACACTCAATAAGTACCTAGTTAGAATAAGCATGCAACTGCATGCTTATTGCCCCACAGATAGGTAGGTAAGGTAGGTACTTATGAAAATAGCAGTTTTGTCTAAAAATTTTAATTATTAAAAATCAGACTTGAAATATTTGAGGAACACAATTAATTTGCGATTTGAGTGTAATATGATATGATAACTCATAGACCATTCCATTAGACCAAGATTATCGCATCAACAGTACCTACCTACTTCGTCGATAAAAGGTTAACAAGAGATATCTACAACGCATTATGAACTAACAAAATTTACACAAAACTTGCAAATTCCCACAAAAAATACCTAGGTACTTTACATTCGCAGACAATACTTTATCTGTGACGTCAAAAGCTAACCCTGAGGTCACTGCTATAGTAATACGGGGAACAAGCTCGCATCGCTCAGTGCGACCCAATCCGCTAGAATGTTCGGGCACATCACTATACTCCTCCTCACTACACAACTCGCCTTCCAACAACCCACAGAACAGCCCCAGAAAAATGATTCCTGGAGCATCCAAAGGTTTCTCGATGACCAAGGCAACAACATGAACACATTCTTCCAAGAGCAGAAGAACAAAGTCGAAGAAATCATCACTAGCAGCTACAACGGTGCCGTGAAGATGAAGGACTCCGTAAACGAGTACGTAGAAGACCAACAGAAGATGATTGCTGATGAAGTCAACAACTATGTTCTGGAAAGTGGAAAAAAACTAACAGACACGTTTTCGTTCGAGCCTGAAAGTAGACAAATATCCGAAGGAGAGAAGCTCGAAAATCCTGATGTGGTGCTATCAGTCCCCGCCATCGCACAAAGGAACGGATACGACTGCGAGTCTCATACGGTCATGTCTCAAGGATATGTGATTAATATCCATCGTATACCACGGTCCAAGCACACCGGCGCTACTCCGAAGCAAGCCGTCATTCTTCATCACGGCCTGTTTGCCAGCTCCGCTGACTGGATCCTCAACGGACCCGGCAAAGCCTTGGCCTACGTCCTCTCCGACGCCGGCTACGACGTCTGGATGCCCAACATGAGAGGTAACAAATACTCGCGAGAACACACTTCATTGAAATCAGACACCAAAGCGTACTGGAACTTCTCCTGGCACGACGTAGCGATACACGACCTCCCTGCTATCATAGACTACATAATAAAGGTGAAAGGAACGGGCTCTAAGATCGCTTACATCGGACATTCAATGGGAACCACGATCCTCTTCGCGATGTTGTCATCTCGACCTGAATATAACGACAGATTGGTTACTGGTTTTGCGCTCGCGCCAGTCGCTTTTATGTCTGACATCAAAGGTCCTATCAGATCCTTAGCTCCAATCGCCAGCAATGTGGCCTACATGGAGATGGTTTACGGATCCCACGAGTTTATACCCAAGCACTCCGCCATAGGAAGCTTTGCGAGCTCTTGCCATGTGGATAATATAGAGGGGAAGGCGTGTAAGAATGCTGTTTTCAGCTTTTGTGGGTACAACGAGAAACAGTTCAACAAGACGCTCCTTCCAGTTTTCTTGTCTCATCTAGGGACTGGTACGTCGTGGAAGACGGTCGTGCACTTCGCGCAGGAGATCCAGTCCGGTGGAAAGTTCCAGGAGTTTGACTATGGAACTCATTACAACAACAAACTATACGGCACCGACACCCCTCCTCAATACGACCTGAGCAAGATATCGTTGCCTATAAAGCTGTTTTGGGCGAAAAATGATTTGTTATCCAGTGAGAAGGATGTAAAAACCCTTTATGAGAAATTGCCCTCAGGGAGTGAAATGTACATGGTCCCTGATCCCAATTTCAATCATATAGATTACCTGTGGGCCATCGATGCGCCTCGTCTTTTGAACAGGGAAGTTTTGAGAAGCATGGACAAGGCGTTTCAAACGGAACATAAGAAAAATGTAATTTTACCAAACGTCGTGTATGGTAAAGATAGATTTTACATAAGATTTAAATGAGTTGTTTTTTTTTAAATGTATCCGTGTTGATAAGACTGTGATAGCCCAATATGGGTGTTTTACTCGTAGTTTAGGTATGGTCATTTCATTACGACCACAGATATAAAATGTATTAATTTTCGTTTTAATTTTTTTTACTTAGGTAGCTAAGTACTTAGGTACCTATTATAAATATATAACCGATTTTTACCTTACTCTATTTTCTTTTATTTGGACAAATAAAAATAAACTTCTCAAATGTACACAGTAGGTTTAGCTGACATTATTCATTTTATTTGTTTGTCGACTATGCCTTGAGTGTTTCTTCGTAAGATAAGATAGTAGGTATATTAAGCACTTAAGTAGCACTTTTATATCGTAAGTATATTATCAGAATTACCTACCTATAAATGACCTATTCGTGGAATGTCCAAGACCCAAGATTCCAACCCTCTACGACGTTAGTACCTACGAGAGTGCTACGACAAATCTCGTAGCACAATCTAGGTTATAGAGAAAGTATTTCGTACGTAGCGTTTAGTGCCATTATTATGCTCCGGGTGCACGCTATGGCATGGAATGGGTTATTTATTAAGCCTACTAATATTACAAATCATCATCATCATTTTTGTGAATGTGTTTGAATGATTGTGTTCAAAATAGTGGATCTATTTGGATGAAAATTTGAATAGGTGTCGATAATCTGACTGAAACCTGACTGTATTATTCATATTTATCAGTCTACTATAAACTATTAAATATTGGTAGGTACCACGTAGTGAAACCACGGGCAGAAGCTAGCTATAGCTCTGATGTAAGCAACTTCGTAATAATTATGTGCAAAATATCTCTATATATTCTTTTACTAGAGGACGCCCGCGGTTTCGCCCGCGTGGACTACTAAATTTCTTATCTCACGGGAACCCTGCATTTTTCGGGATAAAAAGTAGCCTATTCCCGGTTATTATCTATCTATATTCCAAATTTCATCAAAATCGGTTTAGTAGTTATGGAGATACGTGGCAACAAACATTCACACACACACGGACTTTCGCCTTTATAATATTAGTAGGATTATTAGTAGGATAGTAGGATTATAGGCAGGTAATAAAAGTACCTATTTATCCTGTTACGGGTAAAAATAATACAGGATAACGAAGAGTGAGTGACTGTCTACGCTATCATCATTTGTCAAACACCAAGGATATTTGCTCTTGTCACATACGGGAGCGGACTCAGCCCTTCGATTCTACTAAGGCTGATTTAAGGCTGATTTTAGTCTCACGCTCACCGTCAGCGCTGATAGGTGAGTGATCTTTATTACAATGTAATAAGGATACTGATTGTTTAGCAGAAATGGCTACGCTGATTGCTCTCGTCAGTGCTGGACAATCAGTATCCTTATTTTCATTGTAATAAAGATCATTCGCCTATCAGCGCCGACGGTACGCGTGACACTAAAACCAGCCTTAGTCTCACGCTCACCGTCAGCGCTGATAGGCGAGTGATATTTATTACAATGAAATAAGGATTCTGATTGTTTAGCAGAAATGGCTACGCTGATTGCTCTCGTCAGTGCTGGACAATCAGTATCCTTATTTCATTGTAATAAAGATCACTCGCCTGTCAGCGCTGACGGTGAGCGTGAGACTAAAATCAGCCTAACAAACTTTTTCTCAATCGAAGCAAAACGACAAACGGCCAAAGCTCTCTATCTCTATCCAGTCTGTTCCGATTATTTTAATGAATATCTCGTCCCACCTTGTTTTTAGACGTCCTATTTTCCTTTTGTTACCGTGTGGGATCCATTCCATTACTCGTTAATTAATTTAGGGTAATAGCTTATGTTATTTATACCGTTAATTAATGGTTAGGTATGTCTATTCAAAAATTCATCCAAAACCGTTAAATCGTTCAATAATGTCCCAGTACAATACCTATGGCCTTTACTTAATACTAGAAGATATGCTTAACTTAAACTACTTAGACTGAACGGGATGCTACAAAAATTAAGTACCTACTTAGATAAATTATAATTTATCTATCTGCATCTATTAAAAACATAGAACCCATAGATACTTGACGAATAGATAACGTAAACACGTGTAAAGAAGATCGTACCACAGAATACTATGTGCCTGTAATGAAATTTAATTTAAACTATTCTTCTCCTTATTTTTTGGTCACTTTTAAGTTCACTAAAAGTTACTCTAAGACGTGTACAATAAAGGGTTTTCATTCATTAATCAAAAGATAAATGTTGACACACACTGGTATTTATCGCGTCGCGTATCTTAGGCTGATTTTAGTCTCACGCTCACCGTCAGCGCTAATAGGCGAGTGATCTTTATTACAATGAAATAAGGATACTGATTGTCCAGGACTGACGAGAGCAATCAGCGTAGCCATTTCCGCTAAACAAGCGTGCGTGAGACTAAAATCAGCCTTACTATGTCCAGACTAATTGGCTTAAATCCATTCGTTCTGAGTACGAATCTGTCCCGTCCCTGTCCACATCGACGTGGACCTTCTAATAAGGAAGGGTAAATTAAGATGTTGCCTTGGAGCAGGATTTGTGGCGGCTCTCATTACATACACCCATTGGGGTCTGTCAATCAGGATAATTAAGTATATCTACATTGTTATTTGTAAAAAAAAATCATTATCTAAAAGTCGTATTGCTCATTATACGGACTAAAATTGAAGGAAAAAATGTCATTTTTCCTTCAATTTTGATTAGTTTTGATACATTTTATGTCAAAATTGAAGGAAAAATGACATTTTTTCCTTCACTTTAGTCCGTATAATGAGCAATACGACTAGTCATATTGCTCATTATACGGACTAAAATTGAAGGATAAAATGTCACTTTTCCTTCAATTTTGATTAGTTTTGATACGATTTCTGTCAAAATTAAAGGAAAAATGACATTTTTTCCTTCACTTTTAGTCCGTATAATGAGCAATACGACTATACCTACGTTTAACTAATAACTCTACCAGACTGAAACTGTAAAGCCGCTATTAATGTTGGAAGTTTGCCGAGGAAACGCCAATGCCAACGTGTGGACAGCACATTTGTCTTGCTTTGCCATCGCTCGGTGTCGCTCGCCTAGCCTGGCCGAGTAAATACAAGCGAATGGTTTGCATTGATTTGCATAGACTCGCCAAACGTCTGGATGGTAGAACTCGCCTTGCATCAACTTGTCTTCGCTCGCACTGGCTTGGGCTCGTCCAACATGTATGGGCGGTATAAGAATCAGCTGACACAGTCACATAAAATATGATAAATCTTTACAGTTTCTAAAGCTTTTTCAACTTGTTATTGGGTAGGAGATGATTTTATTTTATTGATTTTCGATAATGTTAATTTTAATACAAGCGACCCGCCCACGGTTACGACGCCGACGTTCGCGTGACGCCAACATAATATCATAAGACACTCACTGGAACAAGTTTAAGGTTACAATGATTAATTACTATACACTTGAATGATAAAGAATGTTGGTCGTAAGCCTGTTTAATTTTACTGTATAAGATTCTACGAGGTCTTATGACCTCGTAGTATCTTATACTACGAGGTCTTATACAGGGTGTGGCAAATTCTTGGTCACTGAAGGGTAGCTACCTTTTCTCTTGTAGTTAGAAAGTTTTGTTCTTAGGAAACTTCGGTTTTATTTTGAAGAAAAAAATAATTGCATTTTTAGATTTTTGAAAAAAAGTACAGTTAGTCTAAAAAATTACATTTGTCAAAAAAAACAAGTTGGTCTTAATCGACTCTATTTCCCACCAGGAACACTTCTCCCAAAGTAACTTATCAAATCAAATCGTAAGTTTTTGCAATAATTCAAAAAAACACATCTCATACATTTTCTATGAAATTAGGAGTTGTAAACATTACAGTGCCACTTATTCTATCGTTCGTAATTTAATTTCATAACTGCTCCGGCAAGCTGGGAGGCTATTGTAAAGCGCGTATTTAAATTTAGAACAAAGTGCTTGCCTGCAGATGTACATAAATGGTATGCTCCATGCATACCATTCTCTCTTGCGGCTCTGTCTGAGGCGCCTAAGGCTTTACAATAGCCTCCCAGCATGCCGAAGCAATTACGAATTTAAATTAATAACCATCGAATAAGTGGCACTATAATGTTTACTACTACTAATTTCATAGAAAATGTATGGGATGTGTTTTTTTGAATTATTGCAGAAACTTACGATTTGATTTGATAAGTTACTTTGGGAGAAATGTTCCTGGTGGGAAATAGAGTCGATTAAGACCAACTTGTTTTTTTTGACAAATGTAACTTTTTAGGCTAACTGTACTTTTTTTCAAAAATCTAAAAATGCAATTATTTTTTTCTTCAAAATAAAACTGAAGTTTCCTAAGAACAAAACTTTCTAACTACATTAGAAAAGGTAGCTACCCTTCAGTGACCAAGAATTTGCCACACCCTGTATACTTATATACTATGTAGATTAAATCTATATTCTATATTGATATTTTAGAGAGGAAAGATTTGATTGTTTGTTTGCATTGAATAGGCTCCGAAACTACTGAACCGATTTGAAAAATTCTTTCACCATTAGAATCCTACATTATCCGTGATGACCATAGGGTAGGTATAGTTTGCGCCCCCACTTCGCACGGGTAATTAATGCGTAGCTGGGGCGAACCGCTAGTATTTATTAAATTTAGCTATATACTCGTACCTATAGTAAATAAATAAATCATCATGTTTTTCTAGTGGATTAGTTCACCAAGCTTCAGAGTTCACCGCAATTGAAAACCACTGGCCAATAAGCTTACCTACCTCTCGCCGCCGACCAATTCCAACTATTTCAGCTGAAAACTGTGAGAGGACGTCAAACTGCCAAACTAAGCTGCTTGTGGAAAATTTCAGCCATATTTTATTTTGTAATAAAACATTACCTACAAACAGGATTAAAGTTACCTCAGAGACTGCAGAAATTTATTTAACCAGTTATTTATTTATGCAGTTTAACCGATCGAGAAGTCTCGTTTCTCGACTCTCGATGTTGCAAATGTTAGGCCGGCAGATCAAGTTAAACAAGTCCTTGAGGTAAACGATCTTTGAGGTAAACATTACTGCCCCCCTATTGTCATAGGCTTGCATGTGTTTAATTTGTCATGAATTGTGGCTTATTGAAAAAGCATTTAAATTCTTGGACATCCAGTAATTAATTTATATTAACTAAACATGACATATCAAATTATTTATATTTTGTATTGAAGTAGGTATAGTTTTTATTTTATTTTAGTGACATAATTCAATTTATTTTATGTCATTTTGCATGCCGATGTTTTTTTGGTGAAGTATGTGACACTCTATATGTATAATATTAAGATCTTGTTATGACCATATTTCTTGCATTAAATGAATTATTGATTGATTGATTGATTGCTCAATGGCTTCCGTAATACGATTTTTAGAGATATTTTTCGACCGTTCGCTTAGTGATTCCTGTCGCACAAAGTCTTACGTAATCAGGGGGTTCAGTTTAAAATGTGACATAATAATGTCCAGCGTTGCAGAGATGATGATGAACCCTGACTATCCCTATGAGCATTAGCGTAAGCAAATGGCGGGAGCGCTTAGAAAACATTTAAGGTTAAATGAAACGGAAGTCGTTTCCTGTTGAATGGATGCGAACCAAAAATTATTTAAGGGCACTTACAGATAGGAAGCTTTTGAGCTACGCGTTGAAGAATTTAGGCCATTATGATTGTAAAGATCAGCAGTGCGATTTCAATTTCTGAAAATGCATCCGATTCGTTTGACGTTTTTTTGATGAAACGTCATTTTCCGAATTCGGAATACATTCTGAGTAGGTCTGAATCGCACTGCTGATGATGATTGTGTACCCAAATTGATTATTAAAAGTTAGGGGGATATTAGGTATGCCTACACTCATGGACGCTGTAGTGCCTGACTCACTGTTTAGATGGAGTTGGATTGCCCAGCTCCTAAACGGTCTGCAGCAGTAGATACTAAAACAATACTGTTTTATTTATATTTATCATAATGTTTCCTTTACCGTTTTGAGCTGGTGATAAAGCGCGTTCTAATTTTTGAAACAAAAAATTCAATAACGCACTTACGCACTTCAAAAATTCGCAAACGAGATTATAACCCATGATTATTAGTAGGTAGGTATATACCTAGCTTACTTTAACGCGACTCAACAATATGTAAAATTCGTATCTACAAAGTAGAAATTCATTACTTAATCAATAATGTTTTTGGCAAAAACAATCACGACAGTAGTACAGTAAAACCAGAAAAATAATGCGTTTACAAAAACCATTGACGAAAAGTCATTTGGAAATGAAAATTACTCATAATTTGAACTTCATCGCAAACAAATCAATGTCATTTATAAGAAAAGCAAATTAGAGCTGCTGTCGCATTCTGTTTTGTGGAATCATACACTGCTATCGAACGTATTCGGAAAACACGACAATAACCGAGATCCAATCTAGAGCATGAGGTACCTAGGTACCTACTGTATATAGGTACGTAGTACTAGTATTCTGTGATACAGGTTCGTTAAAAACCGAAGGCTTTATCCAAAAACTAGCCTAAATCTAATCTGGGCACAATAAACGGAAGCTGTTCTCGGCTGAATGAATAACGTAAACCACAAGCTTTAGATTAAAATCCAATGGAGGGGATGATTCGGTTGCGGCGACGGACAATTTACAACCAATTATTTCAACTTACCTAGCATTAGGTTAAATTAAATTAAACTATCGCCGAGCCTTCATGAAGAATATGAGAGTGAATAGGCGAAATAAAAACCGGCCAAGTGCATGTCGGGGCACGCGCAGTGCAGGGAAAGAAAGTGCTTTTTCTATCAGACGTCTGGAAATCGAAATTTGAACATAACGGTCTGTCGGTCTCATAAATATTTTTGCTTCTAATAATACTAGTAGTTCGCCCCGAACTGAGATCTCGCGCACCGTTGTGTTGATAGCCTAGATTTGTACTTGTTTCTGACTACCCCTATACCTACGTTAAGTGCTCCTTCTAGTGTTTACCACACAATGATATCTAATGCGCTACCTCAGTATGGTAAAGATTATAGGCATGCATGCAATACATTAAGTCGTGTCGTGTTTATATTCAATAGTTGACCCCGCGAACTTCGTACCGCGTCTCAGGGAAGGCCTCTTAGTTCGAAAAATTATTAAAATAGCAGTTCAATACAAAATGTATGAGAAAATCAATTCCCTCCCCTCCCCCTCCCCTCCCTCTCCCTCTCCCTCCCCTCCCCCTCCCCCTCCATCCCCTCCCCCCTCCCTCCCCTCCACCCTCCCTCCCCCCCGCCCCTCCCCTCCCCCTCCCCTCCCCCTCCCCTCCCCCTTCCCACCCTCCCTGGTTTCCCCAAGATGTTTTCTTTCACCGTTTAGAGCTCGTGTTAATGCGCATTTAAATTTTTCTAATCGAAAAATCCATTGATGAGCACGGCCAGGGTTCGAACTTATGACCTATGAATCGAAAGTCGAGCACTCTTCCACTCGGCCAACACGGCTTTTATTTTCAATCTCAAGAAAAAATATCAAGTAGCAACTAAAATCATTGCAAACCAAACCACAACGATGCCACACTCTTTGTCTGTTAACCAGACCTACGAATACATCGAAACTCTATGAAACGGGAGCTCTCTCCATACTTCCGTTAATTGGTTTCCATAATTTTTCTGTTTCACTGTATTTCAAAAACTATAGAACCTAGAAGAAAACTAAAAACCATTTTGGAATGTATAAATTGAGTACTTTCATATGACACCCCACTCAATATATTTGGGTAACTTTGAAAAAAATTTACCCCCTTGGGAACCCCATATCTTTACAACCCCTTCATCGATTACGCTCATATGCTCCACAGCAAATTTCCATAGCACAACCTATGGACCTATCAAGTTTCATACAGATTGGATAAGCGGTTCGACAGTTATGCGAGAACATAAAAATGAAACATACAAACATACAAACATACAAACATACAAAGCAAAATCGCCTAACTTGCCACTAAGATCTTCGCTCGCTTCGCTCGCTCGATCGATTAGGTAAATTATGATGTTTACGTGTTAGTTGATAATGTCTGAACTCTTTCTTCAGTTTAGGTATTACTTTCAAGAGATAGGGTAAGAACGGGTATTGCCGGTCACTTAAGCAAGAATTACTACTATTCATTCAAAAATTGATGTTAATTAAAAAAACTCTTATTAAAGGTAACTTTAGGTATTCTTCTAACATAATCACAACCATTAAGATCAGAACTATTCAAATTTTGGCAAAAAAAACACTTTTAAAATAAAATGGCTTTGACCGCCATTGCCCGACATGGCGGGTAATACCGGTCAGTAGGTTGGCAATGCCGGTCAAGGTTTTCAGCGGCACAAATCGCACACTTTGGTGCTTTTTGGCTCCATTTCCCCTTCGAGACTTAAGTATTACTTTAATTCCCGATATCCTGTAAAAGAAAACAAGCAAAAATTATTAATTTAAACGAAAAACCATTTATAACAAAATTTGACGTATTTTTTTAACCTAAATAACATTATTTAAAGCACTCCCACAACCAAGCCAAATCTAATGACACCTCAATACGTTAAAATAAATTGAACTGTTAAGGCTGTAGAGCGGCACAAATAAATATACATTTATGTATACATACCTAAGAACATACTTACTTAAATACATACAAACACTCGAAAAACATAACCATCCTTTCTGCGTGCAGTCGGGTAATAATAATATTAGGTATAAAAGATAAAAAAGTCAAAAATGTCATCTAGATACTTGCAAAAATAACTTGCGGGAAATACCGGTCAGCATGACCGGCATTAGCCGCACGTATACTTTTCAGATTAAATACATTTTTAACGAAAACCTGGTGCAAAGTGCTCGAATCTTGTGATTACATGAGTAGATAAATAGCTACTCGGCTATAATCACTACTGAAAATAAATGAAACATGAAAATCAAAACACTCACCTCTTATGTTCCGCGACCAAAAAGTTACAACGATACTTCGCGAAACATACTAACGTATAGTACTCCCAAACGCGTGCTCGGAACTGAGCGGGGGCAAAGGCGTTGGCGCAGGGAATACTCACGCCACCCTCTATGTATGCGTATTTGAGAATATACGCTATATTTTGGAAGATAATGAGGTGACCGGCATTGTCGCCTGACCGGGGATACCCGCTTTTACCCTAATCTAGTCAGAACATGTCAACGATGGTTCATAATGCCAATGGGTTGAAGAAATTGTCTAATTAATAATTCATGGGACGCATTTAACCAGCCAAGTTTGAACCGTTGAATAGAACAATGATGCTGTCTACATAGAAACGAAACTCATCTGTTAGGTGCTCCATTAGTGCAGTCATTGGAAGAATTGATTATTTTGTATAATTCAGTTCATTAATAATAATTATGAATGAACTTGATGAATGAACAATGAAAAATTACATGATGAATGAACAAGTAATTATTGTTTATTCATCATGTAATTTAGTTTCTACTATGAAACTAAAAACGATGCTAATTTATGTAGTTCAGCTGATAGGTGACATGTTTTGTGTTTAGTTTTCACCATTTATCTAATGTGGGAAAAAAAGATCACGAAACTGTTTTGTTGACTCAGATTTTTATCATCAACGTTTATGTATTTACCTACCTACCCATTTCAATCAATCAATCAATCATATATTTATTGCGAATCAAGGGTAAATTCAATTCAACAGGCGGGTCCACACAGAGCGAGCAGCCTCGCGAGGCATTTGCCGCGCGAAGTTAGTGTGGACGTGTCGCTCGGGCGCGCGCTACCGCGGGCGAGCGTCCGAGGAGCGCCCGAGCCACACGTCCACACTAACCGAGCTGCTTCGCGCGGCAAATGCCTCGCGAGGCTGCTCGCTCTGTGTGGACCCGCCTAATGGGTCGGACATTTCGATTTTCAAGATGGCGGCCTTGTTCTCGTACTAAAGTCTAGGCTGTCTTTGACTACTGTTTCATTTCTAGTTCTACCTCTGTTTGGATTTGACTTAAATTTCCTAGTCTGCGTTTGAGCCAAGAATCGGGTCGTATCGCCAGAAATTATACGACACAATTGGGAAATCATTGGGCGAGAAAACAGAGCGTTTATAAACTGCAAAATGCCGGGGGAATTTTGAGTAGAGCTTCCTTCGGGCTATTTTAAAGGGCCTCCAGACTCTCGTAGAGAACCCCCGAGAACACCCGAGAAGCGTGAGTGTGAAGAGCTTCTCGCCTTCTCGTTCTCTGGCTCGCCTGTTCTCCGATCGGTGTCGGTATTTTTGGCCGAGCCAAAGGATTTCTCGGGCGAGAAAAGAGAAGGGTCCTACACTCACGTTTTGTCTCATTGCAGATTAATGAGCGGCGGTGGGCAGACATCCATATTGTTTGTTTTTTTCGAGAATTTTCTTTCGTAAAAATGTGGAATAATAAATAGAGTTGAAATTTATCGATTTTTTACAATCTGAGCCTATTTTATGGGATGCTAAATATCGAAACTACTAAGATAAAAGTTTTTTACATTAAGTATTTTTTTTTTTAACATTATTTTTAGTTACAACATTCACAAAGTTACAGTATGCAATGGCACACAGAGCCAAACCGGGTGCAGTTTCAAAATCGACGTCCATACCGGATAAGCAACAGATCACGACTGAGAACAATTGAGAGTGTGGATAGCTTGTTTGTCCTTCGCGAAGTCTCGGGCGAGACTTCTCGCCGAGCCTTCTCTCGAGAGTCTGGAGGCCCTGTTACAATCGTGTGAACTTGCGTGTGTTTACAGCTGGGAAATAAATTATCGGGCGATTCTGTAAACGTTTGACAGTCGGGATTAATTAGGATTAGAATATTACACTTTATTTCCGAAATGGATAAGTACTAGGTACCTACCTATACCTAATAATATAATATTATGTAGGGGAGAGTGTGGCATAACAGGAACGGATTTGGATTCATTCGTGAACACAAGGCTGCCTAAATAGCGACGCTATCGACTGAACGAACAGCGATGCTAAAAAGGCTGCTGAAGCAGACATAAGGAACAGTTTGTCTCTACCTAGCTTCATTTACCCCTAACATCACCAAGACTCCTAAGGCGTAGGAAGCGCTCGTGGCGTAGCTTGCTTGGACGTTCTTGATTGATCGTTGAAGTTAAGCAGCGTTGTGCGCGGTCACTCTTAGGATGGGTAACCGCAAGTGGTATTACGAGCTGAGCGCTTCCGTGCTTCGGAGGGCACGTTTATTGTCGGTCCCGGCTTTTTCGTCGCTAAGCCATGACGGAGGCCTTTAGGCGGCCTAAAAACTCCGTCATCAGAGTTAGCCACTTGCTCATACGAAAGAAGAAGAAGAAGAGCAAGACTCCTGATTGGTTGGGGGATTCTGATGAACCGTCGAGTTCACGAGGATCAATCAATCAATCGATCATTAAATGATTGATTGATATTAATGAAAAACTCAATAAAAAAGAATAACTCGTCGAAACAATAGAAACAATAGTAGGTAACGCTCTTTTAGAGATCTCTTGAAAAGTCTTTAAGTAAAGTGTGTGGTGGCTTCTTAGTTCGTGCTTGCTGGCACCTTTGCAGGTTTGGACACTTACTGAGAACCTAGTCTATACGTAGGTAGATACTAATGGCACGTTGGAGACTTCGACTTTTCATGGTTGATAGATTTAGCTACTTAGGTAGGTACTTATATAGATAGAAGATTATAAAAAGAAACAGAGCCCTTGTAGAATCTTCACTTGGTTTTCGGTCTGTCTGTCTGACCATCTGTATGTCGTCAAGACCTGATTACAGCAACCGGTGGAGGCATAAAGTGGAAACTCATAATTATTTAATACCTACGTAAGTTAACTGTCAATTCTTGTTATTTTTAAATTTTTTCTTTACTGATTTTTTAGTTCCTATGGACACAGCCATGAGCATACCTATTTGTGTTTCTACCTGGGTACATAAACTCCATTAGCAGATTCTTATGCTTAGATATATGCCGCATGTCACTCCATTTCTCATCCTCACTCGCATATTGCATTGGAACCATTTGCATTTTTATAAGCACGTCCGTCTCGGTTGCTTTGAAACAGCTTGCATACTCTTGATAGCGGAAAACGATCTCTTGATCGGTTATTGACTTCTCTTCTATAAAATGTGGAGTGACATGCGGCGTAATAATCTACTAATAGAATTCATGTAGGTACCTAGGTCTCCGTACGCTCTGCTTCCGACGCAGTGCACGCCGCACATAGCTTAAGCCGGTACAGGAATAAAGAGATCTATCAGACAGAGAGCGGTCACGCGGTCAAGCGTTCAAGCGGTCAGTTTTACGTTCTTTGTATTCTATTACGTTACATAAGATATACACAGGAGGCATTCTGACCGCGGCGGTCAAGTAGAACAGCGGGGTTCGTGAGCAATTGCACGCTCGAACGCAGAACGCTTGACCGCGTGACCGCTCTCTGTCTGATAGGTCCCAAAAAAAAGTGGCAGTGGTTGGATGTGTTAGTTAGATAGTTCCAACATTCTTGTGATATAAAATAAATGTTCTCGTATTTATTTCAGTGGGACAACACCAACTGCTGTTGAAAACTTCAGTCGAATTTAATTGAAGTGTAGTGGTATTGTGGCCGCAGCATAATTTCCTTCGACAGAGCGAATCTGGATTGGAATCCGCAAAGTCATTAGGCGAGCGTGGAAACTAACGCTTCAAGTGTCGTGTCATTAGTTCTGTGGAAGACTTTAAGCGTTGGATGAATAGAATAGAATAGGTACCTAGAATAGAAAAAGTTATATTTTCGCCACCACGATACGTACAAAACACAAATCAGAAATGTTACAATAAAGTGACAAGAAAATAAGGCATTTGCTGCAGCAGCGCCATGGATGGTAGAGCGCTGGTTTTCAGTGGCACCGATATGAGTAGGTACCTAGCGCATCAACTACTATGACACGCGTTTAAGTTTTTATAATAATAGGTAAATAATAATATTAATAATATAAATATTATTATCAACGCGATAATTACCATGATTATTGAGTTTTGTTGCTTCCTTGTTTTTTTTTGCTTCATTTGTTTTTTTGATCATGGCGCATGCAACTGCGTCGAAATATCGGGAAGCAACAAAACTCAATAATCATGGTAATTATCCCGTTGATAATAATAATATTTATGTTCGTAACCATGATAGTTTCAAAAATAATCATAATAATTTTAAATAATAGGTACTTACTAAATTATGAAATAGGTAATGCTGAACATTTCACACAGCATCATCTAGCCTCAAAGTCAGCAGGACTTGTGTTATGGGAACCACATGACTGATACAAACTCCTTTTTTTGTAAATGAAAAACATAAGAAGGTAGGTAGGACTTCATTATACATAGCACTCAGACTCGAGACAAATATTAGATAGCTTTGTGCGATGAGGAAGAGTAAGCATTTCCTAAAAGCTTTTTTATAAAACGATCCAACGATTCTTTCAACCTAGCGTCGATGAGACAATGTTTACAGAACAAGCCAAATCAATTATAGGAATTGTGTTCAATGTTTGGCTTATTTTTTGAAAAGTATGACAAAAATAACCGGAGCTATAGGTATCCATAGATAATACCCAATAATACCTTCACGGATCAGATAGTTTACTTGGTGGAAAAACAATAGATATAATTTGGAAATTACCGTATCATGCAGATTAAAAGGTCTATAGTTTATCTGTATGAACAATAACAATGAACAATAACTTCCTATAAACTTATCTCGCAATAATTCTACGCACGAAAGCGAAGTACCTACCTAAGCAGATAGTATGATAAACTAAAAATAATGTGGATACTTACTGGGTACCTAGTACTTACCTTAGGCTAGATAAACAATCATAGGTAGGTACTACCTACCTATGATTGTTTATCTAGCCTAAGTTCAGATGAACGCGCGGCGACGCGTGGTTGGCTCGGCGCGTGTTTTAAGATTGTAACAAATTAAAATTGTTGTGTACATGACCGCGTGTCACCGCGCGTGCCTACATGACCGCGCGTCACCGCGCGTGCCTGCGTATACCGCCATGCACTGAGCGCTGAGCCAACCGCGCGTCGCCGCGCGTTCATCTGAACTGAGCCTTATGCTGTTGGGCAACTAGGTACCTAGGGGTAGTCCATAGATATTATCGAAATGAAAATTCACGTGTTAATTTAACGTGCCACCACCAATGAAATTTTGACCGCTCAGAACGTTGCATATAATAAAAACGTCTGTTTGTCTTTGACTGTACTAAAACACCCAACTTTGAAATTGGTACCAGTTAGCAGTTGAAGAACGAAAAAATATTATTTTTAAGTTTCTCAACTCGTACAAAAATTTTCAGTACGAAATGGGAACTACTCGTTACGCCACGAGCGCTTCTATTCCAATGGTCCCTTTGATGCACATGGATCCAAACTCGCAACCCTCAGTTCGAAAGTCGAGAGTTAGTACTAGCACAGAACAGATACTAATGTAACTCACAGTGTCATTCAATTCATAGTGACATACTAGTGTAATTCAATTGGGCTAGCGAGGAGCTGACTTTGAGCACGGAACGCGCGCGCCACACGCGCAGATGCGACCGATGACGAGACCGAGACCACAGTGTACATTATTTTGTGCTCCGAAAGCTAGTCTTAATCTGTGAGAAATATGCTATTTCTCATGGATTAAAATATAATGTAAAGAAGACGGAAATGATGGTATTCAGGTCTGGAAGAGGTCCCGAGATGGTGCCCGAGGTCCGTATGAGTGGCTCAACCATTAAAATGGTAAAGCAGTTCCGGTACCTCGGCCACTTGTTGACTGACAAGCTGAGGGATGATGATGACATCGAAAGGGAACGGAGAGCTCTCGCGGTCCGGAGTAACATGATCGCTCGCCGCTTCAACAACTGCAGTAAGGACGTAAAGAACACACTATTTAGAGCATACTGTCTCAGCATGTATACCTGCCAACTTTGGTCGAACTACACAAGAAAGGCTATCAACACCATAAGAGTCCAGTATAATGATGCATACCGTATTCTTATGAAGTTGCCGAGATACTGCAGCGCGTCGACCATGTTCTCCGAGGCGAGGATCCCCGATTTTTATGCCATCATCCGAACTCGTATAGCGTCCTTCTGGAGTAGGCTGCATCGCTCCAACAACAGCATACTGAGGGCTGTCTCTGACTATGTAGGCAATCCTATTTACAGACATTGGATAGCCGTCCATGTAGACGGTAACAAAAAGTGACTATACTTATTGTACCTATGTTCTTTTGAACTTTTAATTTTAATTGTCTTTTTATGTCTTTTTGTGTGTGATATGGGTCCAAAAGTGCTCGAAATAAACAAATTTTATTTATTTTATTTATTATTTTATTTATTATTCATACGGTGACAGACAACCTTACTGTGTACAAAACTGACATGGTGTAGTGTACCCAAGAAGATTCTAAACTACGTAACTGGAGTTCTAACTGACATTTAATGTACAAAGGATTTTGAACCTTATCACGACTACACAACGATCTATTATCATTTAATCTTGGTTATAAGGATTGTTGGTCTTGTTGGGAAGGCTTTCTTGGGTGCTTTGTCTCTTTCACACTCGTTGTAGGATTAGTAGTGTGCCCATGTCATTTAAATTTCAGGATATTTTTACCTTATCGCGCTCGACAAAATCAGCGCTTGATTTCGATCCATGGTTTCGATCCTTGAATTAGAGATCCATGAATTAGATCCTTGATTTTGATCCTTGATTTTGATTTCGATCCTTGGTTTCGATCTTGGATTTCGATCCTGGATTTCGATCCTTGATTCTTGAATTTTGAACCTTGAATCTGAAATCTTGAATCTTGAATCTTTGAAGTGACAGCTGTCAAACTTCAAATGACCATATCTCGAGAACTACTCGTCCTAGACTCCCCGTTCCCAGTTCAAATGAAAGCTATGACCAAGATCTTCATTTGAAGTGACAGCTGTCAAATTTCAAATGGCCATATCTCGGGAACTACTCGTCCTAGACTCCCCGTTCTCAGTTCAAATGAAAGCTATGACCAAGATCTTCATTTGAAGTGACAGCTGTCAAACTTCAAATGGCCATAATAATATCTCGGGAACTACTCGTCCTAGACTCCCCGTTCTCAGTTCAAATGAAAGCTATGACCAAGATCTTCATTTGAAGTGACAGCTGTCAAACTTCAAATGGCCATATCTCGGGAACTACTCGTCCTAGACTCCCCGTTCTCAGTTCAAATGAAAGCTATGACCAAGATCTTCATTTGAAGTGACAGCTGTCAAACTTCAAATGGCCATATCTCGGGAACTACTTGTCCTAGACTCCCCGTTCTCAGTTCAAATGAAAGCTATGACCAAGATCTTCATTTGAAGTGACAGCTGTCAAACTTCAAATGGCCATATCTCGGGAACTACTCGTCCTAGACTCCCCGTTCTCAGTTCAAATGAAAGCTATGACCAAGATCTTCATTTGAAGTGACAGCTGTCAAACTTCAAATGGCCATATCTCGGGAACTACTCGTCCTAGACTCCCCGTTCTCAGTTCAAATGAAAGCTATGACCAAGATCTTCATTTGAAGTGACAGCTGTCAAACTTCAAGTGGCCATATCTCGGGAACTACTTGTCCTAGACTCCCCGTTCTCAGTTCAAATGAAAGCTATGACCAAGATCTTCATTTGAAGTGACAGCTGTCAAACTTCAAATGGCCATATCTCGGGATATACTCGTCCTAGACTCCCCGTTCTCAGTTCAAATGGAAGCTATGACCAAGATCTTCATTTGAAGTGACAGCTGTCAAACTTCAAATGGCCATATCTCGGGAACTACTCATCCTAGACTCTTCCTTTTTAGCTCAAATGAAAGCCAGGATGCTCCCAGTTTCTAACCTTTCTGCTAAGATCCCTGCATATCAATTTTGTGAACACATTCTGAATTGTATAATTTATCATCAGACCTTTTTTTAGCTTTTTTGACACACCAAAATGGATGGCATTTGACAAGATTTACTTACACCAGAGTGGTGTAAGTTGTGGTAGAAAATGACTAGACTTGTAAACTATGTTAGGGTAGGTAAAATAAAAACATTTTTATGAATTAAATGAATTTAATCAAATATGTTTTTTGAGAATATTTTTTGGCAAATACAAACCTACAAATAATTAAAAAAATAACAAATGAGAATGCTGAAGTATCATAAAAGGAACGTATTTCACTTACAAAGGAACACTTCGTCTCAGCTCGTAGGCATCCACGTGCACGGATTGCAGGCCCAGGTTGGTGAGCTTCCATCCCCCATCAGGGTATACTCTGCTGCTGAAGACAACCTCGCCTTCACCGCAGAACAGCTCCAACGAGCTGGCGTCAAGGAACAGCCTCCAGGAGTGGGACCCGATGGGCGACCATTCCACCTGCCTAACATCCCCGGCCCTGTCTACAACTACTTTACCTACCTCAGGGTCCCAGTTCAACAGCACGTAGCCTCCACCCTTCTGGCCTTCAATAAGCAGTTCGATTTTCCTATTTAAGTTACCCGTGACAACAATTTCTGCTGCCTGGCCCAGCTGGACCTCCCTGTTCCTTCTCAACTTCCCTCTGAATACCGTTTGCTGTCGCAGAGAAACCATTCCTTCTAAAGGCTTCTGCAGAACTCTATCTCCAGCCAGGGACAGTTCTCTGATGATAGTCATCGCTCCTGCCCAGCCGTCAACCGCCTCAGGGTAAGCAACTTCCCACATGTTGAACCACGCGACCACGTATCTCTTGCCGTCTTTCTCCATGGTCTGCGCGGCGTAGAAGTCATGTCCGTAATCTAACTCCTGAAATTTAGTTTCCTGAACAAAATTAAAATCATTATAGTTAAAGTTGCCAATGATGAAGCCCGTTTGATGAAGATTCTTGTATCTATCTCCTACAGGTTCCATTCCCTGTGGTGACCACAGCAGGACGTGTTTTCCGTCTAATTCGAAGAAGTCTGGACACTCCCACATGTAGCCTAGATCTCCACTCGACTCTCCGAGGACCCGTAGGAACTCCCAATTGATAAGATGCTGCGATCTATACAGTAACACTCTTCCTCTCTCATCATCAGTCTTGCTGCCAAGCACTACGTACCAGTGATCTCCGTGTCTCCAAACCTTAGGATCACGGAAGTCTGGGGAGCCGTTAGGAGCTGTTGGCAATACAGGGTTCCCTGCATACTTGTTAAAATTCACTCCATCATTGCTGACAGCTAAAAACTGGGTCTCATTGTAGTAGGGTTCCTTCTCTGTGTTTTCGTGCGCAGTGTACATGAGAATCATAGTGTCTCCGTCGACAACAGCACTTCCGGAGAAGCACTGTTCTTGTTCAGGGAGGAGGGCTGTAGGCAGCGTCTTCCAGTTGATCAAGTCGGGGCTGGAGGAGTGGCCCCAGTGCATGGGACCCCAGACAGAGTCGTACGGGTAGAACTGGTAGAAGAGATGGTACTCTCCTCTGTAGAAGGAGAATCCGTTGGGGTCGTTCATCCAGCCAACGGGTGGGGCCACATGGTAGTGCAGCCGGTAGCGCGGGTTAATCTCTGGCCGCTTATCGGCGATGTACTTTTCTAACTCCTCCTTAGCCTGATCGCTCTGCTTCAGATCCTTGGCGTGCGCAACTGCGAAGACGCAGAGCAAGATAACGAGGCTCCATGGAACCATGATTAGGTTTGTGATTTAGACATTTTAGCACGTTTATATAGGTACTGTCGTGTGAGGGCCTGATAAGATTAGGTATCAAATCATCATGTTATGAAGTACTTTGTTTGGATGATAGGAAGTGTAGAAGGTAGTGGACTACCTTTTATACCTACCAATATTTAGTAGGTACTTGAGAAGGTACCTACTAAATATTGTATTGTCTGTTATGAAATACTTCTTGATTTTAATTTTGAATTATGATGACACAACCTAAAGTATTTTGGTTAGGTAGGTACTTACTTATTGTTTTACTCCAAGATCGAACGATCTAAAATAATGAGAATCAGATAGATTACGGCTGTATTTTACCAATGGGCTAGCTGGCTGTAAGTTTGTTGAATTGTTTGCCACTTTCTATTCGTTTATCGAAATCTCAATCTTTAGCCCTCGAACACACCTTCTTGGTCTTAGCACAGAAAAGGTAAACTGTAAACTGTCGATTGGTTTTCTATTCTAATAGGTTATGTCTACCTGTATATAGTGTATATCTATCGCATAAACCCTCATGAAATAGCTGTCCAAGAAACGTAAGAGTTAATCAATGAGCTCTTACAACCTGACCTATACCTTAATCACTAGAGCCGTGTTTGCCGAGCGGTACTACCTCGACTTTCGATAAGAGTTTTTACTTGTAGCAAAATGTTGATAAAGGTTATACTTTTAGGCAGTTTTATGACATGTGTAAAGGAGGATAGTACAGACATTGCGAGGCATGCGCAGACGCCTCGCCACGCACGCCCTTCCAAATAAATCACGTGCGTAGCACATGCCTCGTATCCATGTATCTGAAACTCATCAAACATTCCGAAAGTTTATATAAAATTAAATTAAAAATTTAGCTTATTTGAAATTTGTGTCGAAACTATTTTGCGAAACATGTTCCCCAGTGACATCGTCAAATTCATTAAAAGTTCGAAAACTAGCAATATGTAGAAAGTATTTTAACAAACCAACAAAAAGTAAATAACAGCATCATAGGCTGCTCGAAATGGATGTCAAAATGTAAATACCTATATCATTTTTCCAACATTTTAACAAATGTTCAGATGGAAAAAATCGAGGATTTTAGATTAGATAAGTTACTAAGAAAAAGAAAGACAGAACATGTAAAATTTCGCTTGATCAGATTATCATTTGAAGATGTCTAAGGGGTTAGTCAGAGGTAAGTAAGCATATCTAAAAACATGTTTGGTTTTATGCCCACAATTCGGCATCACAATATTGCCCTATCTGGTAGCCTTAGGAAGCTCATACTGTCATGAAGTTGATTTGTGACGGTGCAGATTGGGATACAATGATGATTGTGTACTACGCACTCTGTCTATCAGTTATCACTTACTGTGTAACTGCCTGGGGTGGAATAGCTAAAACAGTTATGGTCAAACTCGAAAGAGCTCACAGATCAGTGCTCAAAGTGATGCTGAGGAAACCATTCCAATTCTCAACTGTTGCTATTCACTCCGAAACTAAAACTCTAACTGTTAGACAGCTCTACATTCATCTCGTTATGGCTTATTCCATTATGCTCCCACTTCGTGATCCCAGTGGGATCATATAAAACTTTTGAGTTCACTAGTACATACAATAAGTTTTATATGGTCCCACTGGGATCACGAGAGTGGGAGCATAATGGAATAAGCCGTTATTAGCACATATCATAGAGTCTTCTCTTGTTCAACTGACATGCCTTCATCCAACAGTCGTCGTATTCAAATCAAAGTTCCACTCACCAACACCACTTTTGACCACCGACTTTACAGACAACCTTTTTTTTAACTTTTTGATAGACCAAAATGGATGGTATTTGACTAGATTTGCTTAAACCAGAGTTATATAAGTTATGATAGTGACTAGACTTGCAAAGTATGTTAGGGTACCTAGGTAAAATAAAAACATTTTTACGAATTAAATGAATTTAATCAAATATGTTTCTAACACGGATAGTAAATAAATACTTTGGCAAATACAAACCTATAAATAATTAAAAACATAACAAATGAGAATGTTGATTTACTTAACACAAAAGGAACTTATTCACTTACAAAGGAACACTTCGTCTCAGCTCATAGGCATCCACGAGCACGGATTGCAGGCCCAGGTTGGTGAGCTTCCATCCCCCATCAGGGTATACCCTGCTGCTGAAGACAACCTCGCCTTCACCGCAGAACAGCTCCAACGAGCTGGCGTCGAGGAACAGCCTCCAGGAGTGGGACCCGATGGGCGACCATTCCACCTGCCTAACATCCCCGGCCCTGTCTACAACTACTTTACCTACCTCAGGGTCCCATTTCAACAGCACGTGGCCTCCACCCCTCTGGCCTTCAATAAGCAGTTCGATTTCCCTATTTAAGTCACCCATGACAATGATTTCTGCTGCCTGGCCCAGCTGGACTTCCTTGTTACTTGTCAACTCCCCACTGAATACCGTTTGCTGTCGCAGAGAAACCATTCCTTCTAAAGGCTTCTGCAGAACTCTGTCTCCAGCCAGGGACAGTTCTCTGATGATGGTCATCGCTCCTGCCCAGCCGTCAACCGCCTCAGGGTAAGCAACTTCCCACATGTTGAACCATGCGACCACGTATCTCTTGCCATCTTTCTCAGTGGTCTGAGCAGCGTAGAAGTCATGTCCATAATCTAACTCCTGGAATTTAGTTTCCTGGACAAAATTAAAATCATTATAGTTAAAGTTGCCAATGATGAAGCCCGTTTGATGAAGATTCTTGTATCTATCTCCTACAGGTTCCATTCCCTGTGGTGACCACAGCAGGACGTGCTTTCCGTCTAATTCGAAGAAGTCTGGACACTCCCACATGTAGCCTAGATCTCCACTCGATTCTCCGAGGACCCCCAGGAACTCCCATTCGATAAGATGCTGCGATCTATACAGTAACACTCTTCCTCTCTCATCATCAATTTTGCTGCCAATCACTACGTACCAGTAAGCTCCGTGTCTCCAAACCTTAGGATCACGGAAGTCTGGGGAGCCGTTAGGAGCTGCTGGCAATACAGGGTTTCCTGCATACTTGTTAAAATTCACTCCGTCATTGCTGACAGCTAAAAACTGGGTCTCATTGTAGTAGGGTTCCTTCTCTGTGATCTCGTGAGCAGTGTACATGAGAATCATAGTGTCTCCGTCGACGACAGCACTTCCGGAGAAGCACTGCTCTTGCTCAGGGAGGAGAGCTGTGGGCAATGTCTTCCAGTTGATCAAGTCCGGGCTGGAGGAGTGGCCCCAGTGCATAGGACCCCAGACAGAATCGTACGGGTAGAATTGGTAGAAGAGATGGTACTCTCCTCTGTAGAAGGAGAATCCGTTGGGGTCGTTCATCCAGCCGACGGGTGGGGCCACATGGTAGTGCAGCCGGTAGCGCGGGTTGATCTCTGGCCTCTTATCGTCGATGTACTTCTCTAGCTCCTCCTTAGCCTGATCGCTCTGCTTCAGATCCTTGGCGTGCGCAACTGCGAAGACGCAGAGCAAGATAACGAGGCTCCATGGAGCCATGATTAAATTTGTGATTTTTACATTTTAGCACATTTTTATATACTGTCGTGTGAGGGCCCGATAAGATTAGGGTTAGATTAGATTATTAGATCATCAGATTCTGAAGTACTTTATTTGGCTGATTAGGAAGTGTAGAAGGTGGACAAGTAGGTTTATTATTGTCTGTTATGAAATACTTCTTGATTTTAATTTTGAATTATGACACAGTCAAAGTGTTTTGAATATCTTTTTACTCCAAGATAAATAGAACGATCTTATATTATGGCAAAACCTATAACCTAATGAGAATCAGATGTAAATATTTCAGTTGTATTTTACCAATGGGCTAGCTGTAAGTTTATCTAATTCTTTGCTGCTTTCTATTCGTATGTCGAAATCTCAATCACTTCTTCTTGTCATAGTGACGTAAAGTTTACCCATGTGCAAACATAGCCCCTCCACTCTGTCTTCCAGCGTTCTTTTTACTTGACGCGACCTATATATAGTGTGTCTTTATTTTACCATTATACGAGTGGTTTAGAAGTACCTACCTACCTACCCCGAATCACTACGCCACTCGGCCATCACGGCTCTTTATTTGTCATTAATCTACAAAAATCTGCAACTTTAACGGAGAAGACAAAGTCAAGGATACCTATTGATGTAGGTAGCAGGTTCTATAATCGCGTTAGACGTATGCTAAACTTCGAGAACTTTCTGCCACAGTCTGGAAGCTAGATAAACAGAGTTTCACTATTTGTTGCTTTAGTTTAGAAGTGGTTATTCTCAACGCAAAACAAAGCGAAACAAATTAAAATGTTTGGTTGTGCTATTTGCATGAACAATTGTTTCGTTATCTTCAAGTAAGCTAGGTTTAACGTGAGAAATAGACAAGTAAGTACTTGTAAAGTAGGTAATTAATTATCATGGCTGTTGTATAAGTTATAGACATACTTGCCGAGTAACGTTACGTAGGAAGTAACTAAACAAAACTTTACTTGGAGTTGGTAAAGTAAGCCCTTAGATATTACCTAAGTACTCGTAATTCCTGCTTATATCCTTTATCTTTTAAATGTAAGTATTGAGATGTAATCTTGATTTATTCACACCACTTAAGCTCAAAGACCATAATTATGATTTTGGCTAAGAAAAGATTTTAAGTTGAAAATTTAATTAAAATCGGTCAAGCGTGTAAAATGAAAATAATGATTGGTAAATCACCGATATTTTATCTATGAAGATAAAGAATAAAGAGTGCATAAAAATGAAATGAAATGATTTATTTGCGTGAAGTATGGTAAAGTGTGTAAGGCCCGGAAAGTTACTCTAAAGCAAGTGCAACCATGTCCTTGATGGGGCTTCGTCACAGACCAAAATAATATTTATTTTCCGTCCTTTGGGAATCGACCAGAATTATTTTCGGGGCTTTCGTGGAGATTGTTTTCGAACCAAATATTTTCCTATAAGATAATGCATGAGAATAGGTCCTATTCAGCGGGGAGTAGCAACGGCAAGCTTCGTAACTGTTTCTCGAATAAATACAACAACTTTGTCCAAACTTTACCAACAACTGTCTTCTCAGACAATTGTTTTGTATCAAATGACAATCCTGCTTTTATTTAGTGATTTCGATAATTGTTTTGACGGTAAATAAATAAAAATAATCTTCTTTCGATCCGAAAGTAGACTCGAAATCTCAGTTGTACAATAAAAACCAGGGAAGGAATGCTACTGATAAGTATTTTACCCGCGATTTCGTACGCGTTCGGGTAATTTTTAACCGACTTCCAAAAAAAAAGGGAAGTTATCGAGTCGGCAAGTTCTTTTAAAATAGGTAAGAACTTTTTAAAGAACTTTTCCAGACCACGTTTCAGATCATTTTTTTCTGACCCTGAAAAACCTGAAAATCCTGAAAAAACTTAACATAAAACTGAAAATCATGAAATCCTGAAAAACCTGAAAACTGAAAATCCTGAAATCCTGAAAATCTTGAAAGACCTGAAAACCTAAAAACCTGAAAACCTGAAAATCCTGAAAACGGAAATCCTGAAATCCTGAAAATCCTGAAAACCTGAAAACTAAGATCCTGAAAAACCTGAAAATCCTGAAAAACCTGAATATCCTGAAAACCTGAAAACTGACATCCTGAAAAACTTGAAAAGCCTGAAAAACCTGAAAATCCCGAAAACCTGAAAACTAAAATCCTGAAAAACCTGAAAACCTGAAAACTAAAAATCCTGAAAAACCTGAAAACCTGAAAACTGAGATCCTGAAAAACCTGAAAATCCTGAAAAACCTGAAAACTAAAATACTGAAAATCCTGAAAATCCTGAAAACCTGAAAACTGAAAATCCTGAAATCCTGAAAATCCTGAAATCCTGAAAAACCTGAAAACCTGAAAACTGTGATCCTGAAAAACCTGAAAATCCTGAAAAACCTGAAATCCTGAAAACTGAAAATCCTGAAATCCTGAAAACTGAAAATCCTGAAATCCTGAAAAACTTGAAAAACCTGAAAAACCTGAAAATCCCGAAAACCTGAAAACTAAAATCCTGAAAAACCTGAAAATCCTGAAAACCTGAAATCTAAAAATCCTGAAAAACCTGAAAACCTGAAAACTGAGATCCTGAAAAACCTGAAAATCCTGAAAAACCTGAAAATCCTGAAAACCTGAAAACTAAAATCCTGAAAAACCTGAAAATCCTGAAAACTTGAAAACTGAAAATCCTGAAATCCTGAAAATCCTGAAATCCTGAAAAACCTGAAAATCCTGAAAAACCTGAAAATCCTGAAATCCTGAAAACTGAAAATTTTGAAATCCTGAAAAACTTGAAAAACCTGAAAAACCTGAAAATCCCGAAAACCTGAAAACAGAAAATCCTGAAATCCTGAAAATCCTGAAATCCTGAAAAACCTGAAAATCCTGAAAACCTGAAAACTAAAAATCCTGAAATCCTGAAAAACCTGAAAACCTGAAAACTGTGATCCTGAAAAACCTGAAAATCCTGAAAAACCTGAAAATCCTGAAATCCTGAAAACTGAAAATCCTGAAATCCTGAAAACTGAAAATTTTGAAATCCTGAAAAACTTGAAAAACCTGAAAAACCTGAAAATCCCGAAAACCTGAAAACTAAAATCCTGAAAAACTGAAAATCCTGAAAACCTGAAAACTAAAAATCCTGAAAAACTTAGACCTGAAAACTGAGATCCTGAAAAACCTGAAAATCCTGAAAATCTGAAACTGAAAAACCTGAAAATCCTGAAAAACCTGAAAACTGAAATCCTGAAAAACCTGAAAATTGAAATCTTAAAAACTTGAACATCCTGAAAAACCTGAAAACTCGCCCTGCTCGCGAAGCGTGCGGATTTTTTTTAGACAAATGCAACATTTGATACCTACTTGATTTAGCTAACGGCGGTGCAAACAGCTGGGTGCTTGTCGGTTCCTATACTGTTGTCAGACATAATCCACTTTTCTCGCAATATATTTATTATTTCGCATTTATAATATTAGTGTGATTGGTAGGATTATGAAGCTAATATGCAAGCGAAGTCAGCTTCAAGCCAAGCGAGTGAAGCGAGCTTTGATTTAAACAAACGAAGCGAGCTTCCTCATTTCGAAATTTTTTTCATGGTAAATGCTTGATGATACGATTCAACCATTTTTAACCTCCCGTTATGGGAAAAATTTTCAAAAGTACTTTCTTAGGGATGTTTTTCACCTTTTTATAAGTACACATACAAAGTTTGAAGCAAATCCTTCCTTTGAAGGATAATTTTGAATTTTTTTTACAGATATTTTTTTAATTGTACTGAAATATATTTGTACCGACTTTCAAGCAAATTAAACTACCCGTTAAAAAGTTCCCATACAAACTTTAACATTCCTTTCACCCCGTTTTGAGGGTAGTTTTAAAAAAAACTTTTCATAAAGAACTTTTTTTAAATGTATTGAAGAACATAACTGCTAAGATTCAAGTTTCTATGTTCAAAGAATAAGACTTTTCATACAAACATTTTTAGCCCTTTTCATCCCCTTAGAGGTCAAATTTTCAAAATTCCTTTCTTAGTGCACCTCTACACCATAAGAGGAACGCAACCTGCAAATTTCATGCTTCTAGGACTTATAGTTTAGGCTGTGCGTTGATATGTCAGTCAGTCAGTAACGAAAGCCTTTTATATATTCTGATGATAAAAACGGATTTAAGTAATCGATCGAGCGAGCGAAGCGAGCGAAGATCTTAGTGGCAAGTTAGGCGATTTTGCTTTGTATGTTTGTATGTTTGTATGTTTGTATGTTTCATTTTTATGTTCTCGCATAACTGTCGAACCGCTTATCCAATCTGTATGAAACTTGATAAGTCCATAGGTTGTGCTATGGAAATTTGCTGTGGAGCATATGAGCGTAATCGATGAAGGGGTTGTAAAGATATGGGGTTCCCAAGGGGGTAAATTTTTTTCAAAGTTACCCAAATATATTGAGTGGGGTGTCATATGAAAGTACTCAATTTATACATTCCAAAATGGTTTTTAGTTTTCTTCTAGGTTCTATAGTTTTTGAAATACAGTGAAACAGAAAAATTATGGAAACCAATTAACGGAAGTATGGAGAGAGCTCCCGTTTCATAGAGTTTCGATGTATTCGTAGGTCTGGTTAACAGACAAAGAGTGTGGCATCGTTGTGGTTTGGTTTGCAATGATTTTAGTTGCTACTTGATATTTTTTCTTGAGATTGAAAATAAAAGCCGTGTTGGCCGAGTGGAAGAGTGCTCGACTTTCGATTCATAGGTCATAAGTTCGAACCCTGGCCGTGCTCATCAATGGATTTTTCGATTAGAAAAATTTAAATGCGCATTAACACGAGCTCTAAACGGTGAAAGAAAACATCTTGGGGAAACCAGGGAGGGTGGGAAGGGGGAGGGGAGGGGGAGGGGAGGGGGAGGGGAGGGGCGGGGGGGAGGGAGGGTGGAGGGGAGGGAGGGGGGAGGGGATGGAGGGGGAGGGGGAGGGGAGGGAGAGGGAGAGGGAGGGGAGGGGGAGGGGAGGGAATTGATTTTCTCATACATTTTGTATTGAACTGCTATTTTAATAATTTTTCGAACTAAGAGGCCTTCCCTGAGACGCGGTACGAAGTTCGCGGGGTCAACTATTGAATATAAACACGACACGACTTAATGTATTGCATGCATGCCTATAATCTTTACCATACTGAGGTAGCGCATTAGATATCATTGTGTGGTAAACACTAGAAGGAGCACTTAACGTAGGTATAGGGGTAGTCAGAAACAAGTACAAATCTAGGCTATCAACACAACGGTGCGCGAGATCTCAGTTCGGGGCGAACTACTAGTTATCAATCGAGCGAGCGAAGCGAGCGAAGATCTTAGTGGCAAGTTAGGCGATTTTGCTTTGTATGTTTGTATATTTGTATGTTTGTATGTTTGTATGTTTCATTTTTATGTTCTCGCATAACTATCGAACCGCTTATCCAATCTGTATGAAACTTGATAGGTCAATAGGTTGTGCTATGGAAATTTGCTGTGAAGCGTATGAGCGTAATCGATGAAGTGGTTGTAAAGATATGGGGTTCCCAAGGGGGTAAATTTTTTTCAAAGTTACCCAAATATATTGAGTGGGGTGTCATATGAAAGTACTCAATTTATACATTCCAAAATGGTTTTTAGTTTTCTTCTAGGTTCTATAGTTTTTGAAATACAGTGAAAAACAAAAATGATGAAAACCAATTAACGGAAGTATGGAGAGAGCTCCCGTTTCATAGAGTTTCGATGTATTCGTAGGTCTGGTTAACACACAAAGAGTGTGGCATCGTTGTGGTTTGGTTTGCAATGATTTTAGTTGCTACTTGATATTTTTTCTTGAGATTGAAAATAATAGCCGTGTTGGCCGAGTGGAAGAGTGCTCGATTTTCGATTCATAGGTAGTAAGTTCGAACCCTGGCCGTGCTCATCAATGGATTTTTCGATTAGAATTTAAATGCGCATTAACACGAGCTCTAAACGCTGAAAGAAAACATCGTGTGGAAACCAGTTAACTTTCTAATAGCGGCGATGGGCTTGCAACCTGTCACGTTTGCAAAATGCTAACTCCTGCAAACGGCATGTACCTACCAAAATTATAGAGGGAGACGGAGGGGGAGGGGAGGGGATGGGGAGGGGAGGAGGAGGGAATTGATTTTCTCATACATTTTGTTTTGAACTGCTATTTTAATAATTTCTCGAACTAAGAGGCCTTCCTTGAGGCGCGGTACGAAGTTCGCGGGGTCAACTATTGAATATAAACACGACACGACTTAATGTATTGCATGCATGCCTATAATCTTTACCATACTGAGGTAGCGCATTAGATATCATTGTGTGGTAAACACTAGAAGGAGTACTAACGTAGGTATAGGGGTAGTCAGAAACAAGTCCAAATCTAGGCTATCAACACAACGGTGCGCGAGATCTCAGTTCGGGGCGAACTACTAGTAATACTTATTTTGTTGTTGTGTTGTGTTGTGACAGCATCGGTTTTATACATTTCATTCAAAGATAAAGTATCGTTCCTTCTCTCATTCCTTCCTGATTTCATTTGGTGAGATTTGTATTTGTGTTTCTTGTCGTGGGACGTAATTACTCCCATCTGTCACACTGCCCTGTCCGCCTTGGGGGGCAGTTGGGAAACAAAAGTTCGATCTATCCGTGCCGTGGTACGAGTACTTTAGTAATGTATTTCTAATCGTAAGTACTAGCTGATAAAATGCTAGTACGTAACGATAAACTCAGACTTTTTACGTGCGCCGAAGCACTGAAGAGGCTAGTGATCACCTATCCAAATTGTGACCGTACAGCAGAGTCATTCTGTAAACTCACTTTGAATTCACTCAAGTGACCGAGCTCACTAAATACACAAGAATGTATTGTAATATTCACAAGAAATCTCACAGCGGATTCAGCTTATCGATAAATAAATTCGATAAATAAAGGCAGGACGTTGTTTAACCAGTGTTCAACTTTAAACATCTTTCATAAGTAAGACCCCATGTCTAAAAAGAAAAATCTTATGATGCAACGACGAGGATTCGAACCCACTTTGGCGAGTCGAGGTTTTAAATCATGGAGTCAAAAGGGTTCTTCAAAATTACAGTAATATATTACCAAACATGAATAGCTCAGTATATTTATGGGTTAGCTAGCATTTAGGCTAATAATGACGGAACCCTCCATCAATTTCGGTATTCACATCATGTAATGCCCAGCAAAAATCTCAATTTAAAAATAAATGCCACGGTCAAATTTCGAAAATGAGTATTTGAAGTACCATCCAATCGCACTTTAGTTTCAAGGTTGGGAATTTGTTAATTAAAACAAGCCGATCGGGTTTCAATTATACTTGAAAAATATAACTAGAATAGAACAGGTAAGTTTATGATACTTTTTAATTTTTAATTTAATGAACTTTCTATAAATGGATACCTTAAAACCGAGGACTTCAGATTTCTACTTACGAATATATATTGATAAGAACTAAACTATATTTATCAATAGCTAAATACATTTAGAATCGACATCACAAATTCGATAAAATTTAATTTATTAATACTCTATTAATTTTTTTCGAATTTTGTCGATTTTTAATGTAAAATTTAGCGATCGTTAAGAACGGTACTTGCACTCCTGAAATATTTTTCGCCACGTTCACTCTCGGAATATTAAAAATGGAAATATTGACCTGCAAGGCGATTCGCTTTATTTGAATGCATTTGAACTTCGAAGTGACGTTTGTTCAGCGAAGAAATACTTTCTTCAAAAAGCTCCGAAGAAAATCTTCGAATCAGATGCAGTCGAGTAAGTGTGAATCCCCATGCTGGTCCTTTTCCAAAATGCTAAGCAAAGTGTCCACTGGCAAGTAACTTCCACAACTTTTTGCAGAAGTCAATTGACGACTAGTTTCCACTGGCTGCAATTTTTCTATATACGTGGGACTTGCAGCAAGTTCGACAAGTCACTAAAACTTGCAGAAGTCCACTTGCACGAGCGTTTACACGTTGGAAGTCGCTTGCGCCAGTTAACTTGTGTAATAAGTAAGTATCTACTAATATCTAAGTAATTAATTAGTAAACATAATTTAGTCAAAGTACAATCGGTTAGTCCGTTCCAGCTGTCTTTTAAACACACTTATTTATAATTTGTTATAAAGTCTATTTTAAAACTTGGCAGCGGCACACGCGCCCTTTGCGATTAATTTCATTGACCCCGAAAAGAACAGGCCTAATCTGTTTAAAACAGCACCCTTTAAATCATCTTTCACCCGATGGTGCTTTAAAAGGGTGCGATTTACAGAAATAAATCGCCAAAATTAGAGTGTTTTAAAACGGTAATCTAAAGAAAAACATTACGGATTTTCATGTAGCTTTGACAAAAAAAGAGCCTATTGAAGCTTTTTTGAAAGAGAATAGATAGACTAACTTGAATTTAATGATAAATCTAAATATTTTAGGTGATATAATTAAGCGGTAGAGTTCGTTTGTTTGTGTTTGTTTGAACGCGCTAATCTTAGGAACTACCTTGCGGATGGCGACTGGTCAGCTGGTCGCAGCTTCATGGCTTTAAGACACCAGAGGCTTGCTCAAGTGGTGGTCAACGGCATAAACGTAAAGCTATTATGTTCTACCATGGACACTGAACTTTTAAATCATACGAACGACCTAATTATTAATTCTACTTGTTGTTTGACGATCCGAAAATGAACATTTTAAAACCCACTAAAAACTATTGCTTTCAGAAAACTCCAGGGGCATTTTAAGTTTGTGTATTTAACAAAAGATGTAATGAACATTAAAATAATGTACACAGCCACCCTTTCCGTTCAATAACGCTGGCAGATAGTCCCATGTGGGTCATGCGCATTAACACGAGCTCTAAATGGCGAAGGAAAACATCGTGAGGAAATGGCTTAGTCAGCCCCACACGTATTGACCATGTCTTTCCTGTCGATAGGATGGCTTAGGTGCTGGGCAAGCCTACTCCATTACAACAACGTCCCAGGCACTACAGTGTCCCGTTAGGTGTAGGCAAAGATTGCTTCCTGACACTTTCTTGTAAAGATGTAAAGGCTGGATTCGACCAAACTGGATTAGGTAAGTTTTTACTAGAGAGTAAACTATTGTTTGTTTGAATAATTTGACATTGTAAAGTTGACACCTTATAACCAGAATAATTTGTATGCACATAATAATGGATGGTTGCGCTTTCTAAACAATTGTATTTCGAATTATGTCGGCTAGTTACTCTGGAGTAAGATGACTTTTGGTCGAATCCAGCTTTGGTTTATTTAATTGCAAAATACAAGGTTAAAACATAGCTATAGCTATTAAAGGTACGAGTAGGTACCTATGCTAAATGTTATTATGATAAATACTAATCTAAAGTAAACAAAACCGATAAGTGGATTACATAATTAAATTAATGTTATGTGTTCAGTATAATTGAGCTAGAATTGTCCAACTGACGTTCCCGTAATAAATATAAATAAGGCCGTCACACACCAGAGTCGAGTCGTGACGCATAAAGGCAAACTGTATTTTGACATGATAATTATGAGGTATGAATAGAATTAAAATAGATCTAATAGATTTTTTCTGTGTTTATTCTATGTCTGGTTGTTTTAAAATATTATAAGTGTAGGTATATACAAAAAAGATATCACCAATGGACTCCAGGATTTTGTGAACAAACGTTTGAGGTGGATTCTTGGAATCTACTGGCCACAGCCTTGCTTAGTTTGGGTAAATCTTTTCTTTTAATATGGCCGGTTATACTGATGGTAGATGGTGTAGGTGCTGGGAAAGCCTATTCCATCTCGACATTGTCTTAGGCACTACAGTGTCCAGCGGACTTAAAAAGGTCGCTAAAGCTGAATCGCAATATGAAATGAACTATAATGCCGTCTCTTTTCACTCTCAGTCAATGAAAAGAGATGGCAATAGTTCAATTCCTTTAATGCGATTCTGCAATAGCGACCTTTTTAGGCCCGCTGTTAAGTGTAGGCAAGAATTGCTCCCTGAAACTGTTTAAATCATCCAGAAATTATATAAAGGCCTAAGATTGGTATTGAGTCTTTCATTATGAGTCGCTTTTACACGTATTCTACTCACGACGATAAAAAAATAAATATGTGACGTTTCTGAGTCAACACGAGTTATTAAAAAAAAAAACCTTAATCGATGAACATACATAGAAAAAAAAAGAAAGAAACATACATTCGACTGAACATAGAACCTCCTCCTTTTTTGAAGTCGGGTAAAAATGACCCACTAGAGTCGGGTCGTGAGTCAACATCGTGTATATAGGGCCTTTGATGTCGTATTCTCAGTTTCACTATCTATTATGTAGTCGACTGCCGGTCGTGTAGTGTTTACAAGGTCTGCTTGCATCTAGACCGCATCCTACATAATCTAGACTATTACCACAGAATAAATAATAGTACAAATACCTAAATAGAACAGACTGAGCTGTTACTGTGTTAATAAAAGTGTTTGGACAATCTTTTTACCCGATTGTGAAGAAGGGCAGGTATGTTTTTATTTATGTAGAAAGTTAGAACATTGCAGTCATTTTATATTTTTTCAACAAATTGTCCTGTTATTTATAATGGACTTATAAGCCACCTATAGCTCAGAGAGCTGAATCTGTTGCAATCTCTTTTCATTGACATAGAGGATATAATAGAATAGAATATAATACTTATATCTTTATTGAAATAAATACCCACAAAAGAAGAAAATATAGAGTCAATAAAAATAATGATAAAAAGCATCTGGGCTTCTTGATACAATAGGCGGCCTTATCGCTGAAAGCTATCTCTTCCAGGCAACCTTTGGATGGACAGGACCTAGGACAACAATAATATTTCAGTAAGTTCCTTACATTCTTATTCAACTCTGAATATGAATATCTCAGAATATATTTGTAAGTAAGTAATTATGATCACGCCTTTATTCCACAGGGTGCGGTAGACATATTCTTTCTGATCTTTAGGCATTTTTAGTTCCTTTGAAGTTGTCTATGGGGTTAGTCAGAGGTATGTCCAAATACATTTGGTATAGGTACATTCCCACATTTTGCAGAAGTTAACGTTCCATACGTGACAGGTTGCAAGCGCATCGACGTTATTAGAATATTTTGTTTTTACAGAAGATGTCCTGCTTGAACAGCACTTGCGGTGCATACTGCCAGGGTTCTGCTGGAGTGGCCTTCACCAGTCTGGTGACCCATCTGCTGACGGCCCAATGCCTGTTGACTGAGCAATGGCCTGATGATTACTCCGACAGCATCACTGGTAAGTCTTTCAACTTTAGTATTTTGACGTTGAGACTTAGAACTCAAGACTCAGGGCTCAGGTCTCAGGGCTCAAAACTCAGGACTCAGGGCTCAGAACTCAGGACCCAGGGCTCAGAACTCAGGACTCAAGACTCAGGGCTCAGAACTCAAGACTCAGACTCAGGGCTCAGAACTCAGGAGTCAGGGCTCAGGGCTCAGAACTCAGGACTCAGGGCTCAGAACTCAAGAGTCAGGGCTCAGGGCTCAGGACTCAGGGCTCGGGGCTCAAAACTTACACTTCAGACGTCATCTATTGACTTTCACCATACAAAAAAATTGAGAAGAAGAAAGAATGAGTTTCAAAACTGTTTTTGTAATTTCGTTTACATTGATTTTTAGCAAGATATTTTTACAAAAACAATTTTAATTTGGTCTTTAATTAAAACTGGTCTTGTTCTTCTTAGATGGTGATCAGTTTGACTACATCATTGTGGGTGCAGGCACGGCTGGCTCAGTGCTAGCGAACAGACTCTCCCAAGTCGAGGAGTGGAAGGTTTTGCTTATAGAAGCTGGTGGTGACCCTCCCTTGGAGAGTATTGTGAGTCTACGCTTGCTTTACACTACTACTTACCTAAAGCTTTACACACTACTGCAGTTGTTGTCGAGGTCATGTTTCACGGATCATTTGAACTATCTATAGATATTTTGTAGTTTCTACCGTACGTGTACGTGTTGAATTTTGTCATCATCATCTCAGCCATTGGACCTACGCCGCCTCAAAGATTTCCATGTGTTGCGGTTGGAAGCGGCCTGCTTCCACCGCCGACCCGCTGTATTTTTACGTTGTATTTTGAAACTAAAATATACTTTTCTCGATTTCAGATACCAAATTTCTCTACTGCAGTACATCAGACCAATCACACATTTCAATATTATACAGAGCTGGATGAAACTACTAACCGAGGCTGTGTGAATGGCAGGTCTTACTGGCCGCGAGGTAGGGTCCTTGGAGGAACTGGTTCTATCAACGGCCTCCTCCATATGAGAGGAAGTGAAGGGGACTATGCACCTTGGCATTTAGAAGACGGTGATGGTTGGGACTGGCAGACAGTAAAAAACTACTTCAAGAAAAGCGAGAATGTCGTGGATCCATATATAACTACAAACCCTGAACTAGTCAAAGATCATGGAACTGAAGGAGAGTTTATCATTGACCAATTAAATTTCACGCATGCTGGTATTGCAGAGCAACTTACTGAGGCGTATAAAGAACTAGGATTGAAATATTTGGAAGACTTAAACGGCCCGACGCTAATGGGAGTTGGAAAACTCAGAGGAAGCAACCACAAGGGTAGAAGAGTCAGTACAGCTACGGCATTTTTAAATCCAATTAAGAATCGAAAGAACTTAAGAGTTTTGAAGAATACCTTTGTAAGAAAAGTTATATTTGAAGACAAGACTGCTAAATCGGTGCAAGTTGGTAAACGTAATGGTGTAGAGACATATTACGCTACGAAAGAAATCATCATCAGCGCTGGTACAGTAAATACTCCAGTGTTATTGATGACGTCTGGCATTGGGCCACAAGAACAATTGAAAGATATGCGCATTGACGTTGTGGCTGATTTACCTGTTGGTCAAAATTTGCAAGATCATGTGAGGATTCCTATTCCAGTAACTGTAGACACAGGAGCTCAACAAAGGGATGAAAAGTTTTGGCTCAAAGCTGCAGCAGAGTATATGATCGATCAATCTGGGCCACACTCAACAAATTATGATCAGCCTAATATCAATGCATTTCTTTCCGTTCCTGACGGAAAAACTTTACCTGACGTCCAAATAGATCATAATTACTTTTTACAAAACACTTCATACGTTTACACTACGTGCAGCAAGTCTCTATCTTTTATAGATCCTATATGTAAGCAGTTTGCTGATTTCAATGCCGACAAAGAACTGCTAATATTATATGTGTCACTTTGCAGACCCTACTCAAGAGGTAATATATTATTAAGAAGTAGAGACGTAACAGAATATCCAAAAATTTATTCAAAATATTTCAGTGACAAGCGTGATATGGACATCTTTATAAAGTCAGTAAAAAGAGTAGTTGAAATCGTGAACACTCCTACTTTTAAGAAGATGAAAGGAGAACTGAAAAGAATACAATTTGAAGACTGCGATGGATTTGAGTTTCTGAGTGATGATTATTGGAAATGCATGGCTAGAACTGTAACATTTAACGTGTATCATCCAGTAGGAACGGCTAAAATGGGTAAAGTGGATGATCCAACGTCAGTAGTCGACAGTAAGCTGAAAGTCCATGGTGTGAAGGGCTTAAGAGTTGTTGATGCTAGTATTATGCCAACGATTCCGAGTGTTAATACAAATGCTGCCGTTATAATGATAGCAGAAAGAGCAGCTGATTTTATTAAAGCAGAATATTTGGAAGTAAAAGAAAATATAAAAAATGAACTGTAAAGTTTAAATCTAAAATAAACAACATTAAAGTAAGAAACTGAAAAATGTGGTTTGTGTTGTGTGAAGTCAACCTTGAACGTTGTTGTACAAACCTTTTTAGATAGAAAATTAAACTAAATATTAACATGACAGAACTAAATGACTTATAATGTCAGTAAGGAAATGTTGATCACAGAATACTATTACTCCTAGATGTTGATGCTACAAATTTTACTAAGTTATTTGCTGTTTAATATTAAAATCGAAAGGATCGAAACGTCTATAAGAGTTTTAGACAAAGGTGTGTTACCGTTGGAAAAGAATTCAGTTGCAATACAGTTCTATTTAGATATAGAAAACGAAGATAAATTAAATGCTTGCAAACTACGGTCCAGACCTAAAATGTGCTGCTTATCTGATAATGAAGATATTGACTGCGATATCATTAACATTTATGGAGATTATAACGATATTTTAAAGCCAAAATATCGCGATACAATCTTGTATACTTATCCAAATGTAGTCCAGTATGATCAAGTAGGATATTGCAGTTTTATCCTAGAACATCATTGCGGTAGAAGAAAAACTAAACGAGAAGTAGTCAAAATCCCTTTTGATACAAGACTCAGTATAAAATCATATTGTCTGTTGCAATACACTAGTGGACGAAAAGTAGCTCCTTGCGAAACTCTCGATCAAGACTCTTTGAACAAGTGCGTTCCCGTGAACTGTGACGTAAAATACTCTGGGAGTAAACCATTCTTCAACAAAGAGGTGAACAAATGTATGAAAGCAGTTGAGTGTTTATCTGACCCAAATCAAAATCTACCAGATGTAGTGTATGTGCCCAAAAGCAACACTTGCAGGGATCTTAACAATCCACTGACCATTGCAGATATTTACGCTATAAGCACGGGTCTAGGTATAATCAAAGAGTCCCCAGAAAGAGAAGAAGTTAAAGTAACATTGCAATCAAATTGTTCGACAATATCTCAGAATTTGATGTTGTTGCGAGACTTGTTGCATGGAAAACTGTTTCCTAAGAAGTTTAATGCAGATTTCAGTAAAAGTTGCAACTCTGCAATCCTGTCAATACTTTTTTGCATTATTGGACTGAGTTTAGCTTTGTTATTATTCGTCACCTTCGTAAATATAATTGCATGGACTCTTAAAAAGTGGAGTAGTGGAGAACTTAAGAAGAAGCTTCAAGACTTAGAGAGTAAAATAAAATCGAAATCTAAGAAATGCAAGAAAAAGATATCTAAGGTGAATGATGACGTAAGGAATAGTTTGGTCAGAGAAGTAATAGTATCAGATATACCTTTAGAACTGAGAGGAAGCGTGGTAGACATCTGCGATCAAATAGGTAACGAAGTGAAATGGAAGAGAAGGTACAGGATGGAAAAAAGAGCAGCAGCTGGGAGTCAAGTGCATTTTGAAGATGATACGTCAGCCACGTCTGATCTAGATTACGAAGAAAAACAAAGATTTTTGAAATAAGTAATTACTTTACTTGACTGGCCTCTTAGCTCAGTTGGTAGTAGCTCTGCCTTCTGCGCTGTAGGTCGTGGGTTCGATTCCCATCCAGGACAAACATATGTTTATAGATGTTTGTTCTGTGTCTGGGTGTTATAAAGTATTATATAGTGCAAGTTTTGCTTAGTTTGGGGCTAGATGACGCTGTGTCAAATGTCCAGCAATATTTATATTTATTATATTTATTTTTAATGCAATGTTTTTTTGTTATAAAAATAGGAACAAAGTTCTTAACCACATAATTTTAATTTCTCTTGCTTTGTTTCATTATTCTTTTTGCTACTCTCTGCGAGCATAAATATTACGATAATACCTGTTTTATCCTATATATAAAACTTATGTCAGACGTCTTTGTCTATGACTATGACTTAATATTTATGTCTAAGATTTCCGTAATCTTTGGTCTCTCATTATTCTGTCAACAACGTATTAATTTCTCTGTGAACATACTCGTACCATGTTTTGTTAATACAGCTATCTCTGTTAACTCAGAGAATTTCAAGAACTCAGGCCTAGTTTTCTGCAATGCCAAATTTCAGAGAGTTTTCAATGCACCTCGGTATGAGCTAAAGTGAACCAGTCGGGGTTTAATGCCATGAGGGGGATGTCAGAATGCTGACAGTCAGTTGCTACGCTTTCCACCCGTTGGCTGCACATTTTGTGCGACTGTGGAAGCGTGTGCAGGTGGTGTCAGACTGGCTGGCTTGTGCTCTGGGTCTACTTTGCTGTCAGTGTGGTCAGCTCCCCCCTATGTCTGAAAGCAGCTCAGGTTTGGATGATAAGGTATGTACCTATTCAAGTTTCTTGCAACTATTATACGAGCAATATTGCATTGTATAAAACAATAGGTAGTCTTTGTAACTAAATGTTGAGGTATCGCAGCGAGGAGCAACATTTAGGTATGTACAGTCAGCGTCATCAATCGGTATCCCCCTATTGATTTGAACAAAGACCCTTTTCATTTCAACCTTGGATTTCAGTCGGGTATTATATCAGCTATTGCATCGGCTCGTTTAGGAACTCGAGCGAAATTAGATAGCCATAAGTAAGCAAGGAAGTTTTTACAAAAGTTGAGATCAACGGCTTGCAAACCGACCTCTTACTAGGGGGATACCAATTAATGACGCTTTCTGTACCTACAATATACATTTGGCCATACTCTGACTTTTATATTTAGTCTAGTTTGTTTTTTTAATCACTAAGCATAGTATGAAAATAAAATAAAAAAATAAAATGTGGGAATGTATCAAATGTGTTTGGATTGGACATACCTCTGATTACGCCCTTAGACATCTTCAAAAGATCTAAAAATACCTAAAAATCTGAAAGAATATGTCTATCACACCTTGGGAATACAGTCTCAATCATTTATTATATTTTTACATTACATTACATTTACATAACAGGAAGTTACAAATTCCATATCCATTCCATCAACATTTTTTCTCAAAAACCGTTCAAATATTTGAATATTTTAGGAGTTCCCCATCATCTAAGCCTAAGCGGGGAGCCATTGGTGCCGCAGCACGTGCAGATAGACTTCACGGCGCAGCCGCAGGATAAGCAGCTGGAGACCAGATGCATCCAGTTCTAGGACCTAATCCGAAGCGAGCCGACGTTCGATAGCATGATGGTTTTAAAACCCTCCTGTTCAAGTATTTACCTATTTACGTACTCAATGTAGTGAATCAAATAACTTCAAGAAACGCAAATCTATCAGCATGATCAACTCAATAAAAAAAAAACCCTGTTTCTGAGTTAAAATTGAAATGCTGTATTGTTATAGTACCTACCTAGTTTGATCGTGATCGATTCTCAAAGAGAAATTTAAGTCTTTACTTATCAAAATAGTTTTTTACTTAAATGGTTTTTGCTAAAATTTACTATCCATGCAATATACTTATATGGCAAGTTTAAAATGTATCGTAGTGTCTTTCTGTCTGTTTAATAACTAGTAGTTCGCCCCGAACTGAGATCTCGCGCACCGTAGATGGCCAACATTTGGACTTTCTTCTGACTACCCCTATAATTTCAAGTGCTACTACTGCCGGGTATGCCTATTGCGCTAGCTCTTCATGGTAAAAAATACTAGCATGCATGCAATACATAATGTCGTGTCTAATTTTTCATTTATTTCATATTTATGAATTCTCGTCGTATTTTTTAAAGTATACGTCCTAGAATAAAAATAATAACTATTTTAGAATGTACAAATAAAGACCTTTCATTTGACACAGCACTCAATATATTTGTTTACTTAACTTTTTTTACCCCAATTATTTTCATTTTTTATCAAAATTTTTTTTATCATGAAAATAAATCAAGTAGCATCTAAAATCATTGCAAACCAAACCGCAACGATGCCACTCTCTTTTTAAGACCGACCAGTCAATGAGCTACGAAGACATCGAAACTCTATGAAACGGGAGCTCTTGCAGCTCTGGTTTCGTAGTTTTTGGTCTTTGGTCGTATTTCAAAAACTATACATCCTAGATTAAAAATAAAAACCATTTTGGAATGTACAAAATAAGCCCTTTCGTATGACACCCCACTCAATATATTTGTGTAACTTTCATAATTTTTTACCCCCTTGGGAACCTAATATCTTCACAACCCCTTCATCGATTAAGCTCATATGCTCCACCGTAAATTTCCTTACCACAACCTATTGACCTACCAAGTTTCATGCAGATTGGATGAACGGTTCGACAGTTATGCTCGAACAACAATTCGTGAAACATACAAACATACAAACATACAAACATACAAAGCAAAATCGCCCAACTTACCACTAAGATCTTCGCTCGCTTCGCTCGCTCGATCGATGAAATAACGCCTTTCAAACTAATTAAATGTACCTAAAATGAACATGCGGAAACCTCGGATGTTCTATGACCTAATTATCGGAGGTGCAGCGCAGGAAATTTGGTTTCCACCAGCAGCCGTCGGCGCCACCGTCGCGAAAATCACATTAACTAAAGATTCCACAGGAACATCGTGTACTAACAAACTTCCGTGAAATGATGTCGAAACTTTGTTACCAAACATCAAAAACAGTAATGTTTTCGCCTGTTTGGCATACAGAGTATTTACATGTTTAGGCATACAGAGTTTTAATCGATCGAGCGAGCGAAGCGAGCGAAGATCTTAGTGGCAAGTTAGGCGATTTTGCTTTGTATGTTTGTATGTTTGTATGTTTGTATGTTTGTATGTTTCATTTTTATGTTCTCGCATAACTATCGAACCGCTTATCCAATTTGTATGAAACTTGATAGGTCAATAGGTTGTGCTATGGAAATTTGCTGTGGAGCGTATGAGCGTAATCGATGAAGGGGTTGTAAAGATATGGGGTTCCCAAGGGGGTAAATTTTTTTTAAAGTTACCCAAATATATTGAGTGGGGTGTCATACGAAAGGGCTTATTTTGTACATTCCAAAATGGTTTTTATTTTTAATCTAGGATGTATAGTTTTTGAAATACGACCAAAGAACAAAAACTACGAAACCAGAGCTGCAAGAGCTCCCGTTTCATAGAGTTTCGATGTCTTCATAGCTCATTGACTGGTCGGTCTTAAAAAGAGAGTGGCATCGTTGCGGTTTGGTTTGCAATGATTTTAGATGCTAATTGATTTATTTTCATGATAAAAAAATTTTTGATAAAGAATGAAAATAATTGGGGTAAAAAAAGTTAAATAAACAAATATATTGAGTGGGGTGTCAAATGAAAGGTCTTAATTTGTACATTCCCAAATAGTTATTATTTTGATTCTAGGACGTATACTTTTAGAAATACGACGAGAATTCATAAATATGAAATAAATGAAAAATTAGACACGACATTATGTATTGCATGCATGCTAGTATTTTTTACCATGAAGAGCTAGCGCAATAGGCATACTCGGCGGTAGTAGCACTTGAAATTATAGGGGTAGTCAGAAGAAAGTCCAAATGTAAGCCATCTACGGTGCGCGAGATCTCAGTTCGGGGCGAACTACTAGTTTTATTTTGAGGGTGTAAAGCGTTACCTTGTCGCAATACAGGTTTTTTTGTCGGGAGGTAAAATTGACTACTGTTTTTAAAGCTAATACTATTGATGGCTACCTACCAATTATTATTGATGATTAACAATAATCGATCGAGCGAGCGAAGCGAGCGAAGATCTTAGTGGTAAGTTGGGCGATTTTGCTTTGTATGTTTGTATGTATGTTTCACGAATTGTTGTTCGCGCATAACTGTCGAACCGTTCATCCAATCTGCATGAAACTTGGTAGGTCAATAGGTTGTTGTAAGGAAATTTACGGTGGAGCATATGAGCTTAATCGATGAAGGGGTTGTGAAGATATTAGGTTCCCAAGGGGGTAATTTTTTTTTAAAGTTACACAAATATATTGAGTGGGGTGTCAAACGAAAGGGCTTATTTTGTACATTCCAAAATGGTTTTTATTTTTAATCTAGGATGTATAGTTTTTGAAATACGACCAAAGAACAAAAACTACGAAACCAGAGCTGCAAGAGCTCCCGTTTCATAGAGTTTCGATGTCTTCGTAGCTCATTGACTGGTCGGTCTTAAAAAGAGAGTGGCATCGTTGAGGTTTGGTTTGCAATGATTTTAGATGCTACTTGATTTATTTTCGTGATAAAAAAAAAAATTGATAAAGAATGAAAATAATTGGGGTAAAAAAAGTTAAGTAAACAAATATATTGAGTGGGGTGTCAAATGAAAGGTCTTTATTTGTACATTCCAAAATAGTTATTATTTTGATTCTAGGACGTATACTTTTAGAAATACGACGAGAATTCATAAATATGAAATAAATGAAAAATTAGACACGACATTATGTATTGCATGCATGCTAGTATTTTTACCATGAAGAGCTAGCGCAATAGGCATACTCGGCAGTAGTAGCACTTGAAATTATAGGGGTAGTCAGAAGAAAGTCCAAATGTAAGCCATCTATGGTGCGCGAGATCTCAGTTCGGGGCGAACTACTAGTCATATTAATGGTTAGGTACCAAAATAAATGCAGCTTATTGATATTGAATGTCCCAAAAATAGTAACAGGTGAAGTAAATTAAAAGCTTATAAAATGTATTTATTTGTGGAAAGCAAAGTAATAATACTAAATTCAACAAGTCTTAAAGGTACACAGGAACTCAGGTATAATTATTAAGCGATATCATTTGATGTTAATAATTACCAATAGTGTGGGGATAACGCTTTTATAATATTTTTTCAATTTGGTATGGTGAATGCGTTCCAAATTGGAAAAATGTGAAAAATCTGTAAAGCAAAATTGGGAAAATCTGTAATCTGTCAGATTCATTTGTTCTTGTCACTCTCGAGCCAATAAAAAGAGCTGGAAACCGCAGAGCAGGGTTTTAGCAAGTCCATAAGCTTAATAGAGCACCGTTTCAGCGGAATCATCATAGTTCGTCGGGTTTTTCTCACAAATGAAAGGCATGACCCAGTCGCATGGTGCGTCATGAAGGAAGCCGTTGTTCCGATGGGTGACCCCGCAGAACTCGCCTCGTGGTTGCGTTCCGTTGTTGGGTTCCCCTGGTTGCCACTTGTTGTAACCAGCTTCTACTGGAGTTTGACCTGAAAGAAAAAGAGTATTGGAATGGCCGAACAGATAATAGTGATTATAAAAAACACTTGAAAATGCATAAGGAATACTGGAGGCGTAGAGCAAAGTCAACTTGGTCCTTTTTTTTTGCTGGACTGTTTTCACCTTGTTTTGACATTGCTCTAAGATTTGGTGGTAAGGGTCCTGTAGAAAATGTTATGATTGAGTATTGTATATGTACCTACTCACTCTTTTGTAATTTAGTTTTAATCCATTTCCGCTCTTTTCCGTCTTTTTGATTTATTGCGTGATTTGTGAGTGTGTGAGCTAAGTAAATATTCCTATTCTATTTGAGTATTTAAATCCAAAGAAATGATATAGTCCAATCAGCAGAAAAGGTGGAAAATTTTTGTGTGAATAATAAATTCAGAACAATCATGTACTTATCTATAATAAAACGGTTAAGAACAATGATAATAACATACCATGAATGGTCAACCAGTAGCCACCGTCCACATCCATGTATGTCCCAATTGACGCATAAGGAAAAACAGCGAAAATTGTGTTTTCGGGGTGTTGCGCGTATACATCTTTCAAGACCTGGGCTTCCACATCACTGTTTATGATGATGAGGTGGCCTTCCTCTGCCATGCAGGTCCGATATGCCTCATTCCAGTTCAGACCATAACTGTGGAACTTGTAGCAGCTCCCAGTGCGAGGGTCTAACTTGTATCCTGAGGATAGCATTAAATAATTAATTCTGCTAAGTACAGTTGTCACAATGGATCTAGGCATCCGTGAAGTTAGGCTTTTCGCTGCACAGTAGAAAATGAAAAAGTTGCACTGCGCATCGAAACAGTTAACTTCACGAATGCCAAGATCCGTTGGAAGAAGTGAAAGTAAGTTCGTATGAGCTAGTGGCCAACTCTGGTGACGGAGTTCTTAGGCCGCCTAAAGGCCTCCGTCATAGCTTAACGACTTAAAAGCCAGGGACAACAATTCTGCTTTGGCAACTTGAACACATTTTTTAAGTTACATAAGGGACTTAATCGCGTAATGAAATCATTTTGTTTATCTCGACCTTTCGGATAAACTGATGATGATAACGAGACTGGGCGACGGACATTACAGTCACCGTGGTCACGATTCTATTTGTGGTTACAGTGACTGAAATGACGAGAATTGTCCACATTTCGGATGACAAACCAGTCACCGTGGTTATAAGTAAGTTACGGAGTAAGTTTCGCTTAAAGGAATAAAATAATGCTTACAAATGATTTTAGTATTACGTTTGCATGGACATTCACGTTTGTATGCGATCACTCGTATCTACATACAAGTCTCTACTTAGTTAGAACGAGTAACTCAAAGCAGAATCTGGAACTAGGTCTATACACCATTGTTGTAAGGGTAATAAGGGCTTGTAACAGCAATAACATATTGTTATAGAATACCTACTGTAAGTCCCTCCTCTAGTTTAACCTTATAAAGAAATATGTAACATTTGGTAAGACTGAATAAATATTCGTTTCATTCGTCTGTCGCCGGAGGTCGCCGGCCTCTTTTAAATTCAGTAAAACAGAATCTTACCAGCATCGTGTGTATTGCATGCAGTGTTCATTGCTAAGCTACGATCTGCCTTTTTATAGCAGACGTATGGCAGGGTGAGACTGCATTTGACATCTCTTGTGAGGAACAACTTCTGTACGTAGTGTTCACGGAACATGGACATCGCGAGGCAGCTCTCGGAGTTATTCAGGTTATTGGGCTCGCCATTTCCCCAGGTGATCGGCATCTTAGAAACGGGTACTCCTGAAATGATTGCTAGATTTGACCAAACTGGATTAAGTTTTTACTCGAGAGTAAACTACTGTTTGCTTGAATATTTTGACATTGTAAAGTTGACACCTTATAACCAGGATAATTTGTATGCACATAATAATGCTCGGTTGCGCTTTCTGAACAATTGAAAGTCGGCTAGTTACTCTGGAGTAAGATGACTTTTGGTCGAATCCAGCCTAAGTTTTATAAACTAGTAGCACTGTAAGCTGTAGACCTCGCGAGTCTGTGTTTGGATAGCTTAAATCCATCTAAAAGTGAGCAATTTATACATTTTTAGGAATTAATCTGCTCATCACGCTGAAGATCTTCGTCGGATTTTCAACAACAACCTTACAAATAAAAAAAGGAGGAGATAGGAGGGCTGGAGAGTAACATAGGCTACTTTTTATCCGGGTACCACGCGAGCGAAGCCGCGGGCAGCAGCTAGTTAATTTTAATACTATAAAACACCCAGACTTAGAACAAACATCTATGTTCGTCACATCACACAAATGTTTGTCCTGAATGGGAATCGAACCCATGACCTACAGCTCAGAAGGCAGAGCAACTGAGCTTAGAGGCAAGTCGAATAAAGCCCGTCACAGACTTAGCTATAATATATATTAATATACCGTACTATTATACGTATATATTATAGCTGAGTGTGTGGTCACGCGAAAATTAGTAAGTATAGAAAATATATAGTAATATGCCTAGCTATAAAAATATTAATATATATTATAGCTAAGTCTGTGACGGGCTTAAATAATAATTATTTTGTTATTATAACGTAAAAGATATACTTAAAACAAGTTACCTTCAATAGAAGCGTACATTCCTTTGGTGTATTTGGAATGAACGCCAATGAATATGGTAAGTACCGACGATGGTACTTGATTAACAATCGCCATTTTCAACTCTTGGGTGAGGGGAGCCGCTAGAACAGATCCTGGAAAAGAAGACCACAATTATAAGTATAATTTATTATATTTGATTTATTACTAGCGGATGCCCGCGGCTTCGCCCGCGTGGACTACTATTTTTATCCCACGGGAACAGTGCGTTTATCCGGGATAAAAAGCCTATGTCCTATTCCCGGTCATTATCTATCTACACTCCAAATTTCATCAAAATCGGTTTAGTAGTTATGGAGAAACTTGGGAACAAACATTCACACACACAGACTTTCGCCTTTATAATATTAGTAGGATATAAATTCCTAGAAAGCAGGAGTGTACTCTGCCCGATATTATACCTCCAGACCTACTAGCTCATAGTTTCCTATCTGATCGCAAATATTACTGAGAAAAAAATATATATTAGGTACCTATATTCATTATGGACAATAAACAGATACAATATACAGCGTAATGTGAAGTGTACATTATGTAAAAAAACAATATTAGTGGTACCTAATATTGTAGCCCACTGCATTATCCACAGCTTAATATATTAGCTTATCTGAACTCATAGGGACATGGTAAAATTCATAAAACATCTCAAAACAAGAATAAGTAATTGTGCCTTAGGTCCGGAAGGGTATTATAGCCCTTATGACCAAATCAGTGGGACCACGAGCGACTGCATTACGTTGACTGATGGTCCCACCAAACAGTGGGACCACGAGCCCATTAAATCGACACACTGTCCCACCAGTGGGTCAAATTAGTGGGACCACGAGTCGCGACCCGTAATTTCGTATGAGCTAGTGACCAACTCTGGTAACGAAATTTTAGTCTGCCTAAAGGTGGCGGCTCGCTCACCTATCCGCGCCGAAGGATCCGAACGAATCGATCGAAACGAATTTAATTTTTAAACATTGTATAAACACATTGTCTTTTTTAAACTTTCGCGATCACTATTCATATTCACTATTCATGGCTGTTGTAACATAGCCAAAACGTCGCGTCGGGATAAATAAGGTAAATTACGCGATAAAATCCCGTGTCCATATAATTTTCAATATGTAAGTATAAATAGGTACATAAGTTTGAATTACTACACCAATTATGTACCTATGCATTATCTAACACACCCTGATGTAGTCTCACAGGGTCTAGTGACTATAAAGGTTTCGGCAGAATACCAGCGCCTTACCACTACTCAGTGGCACGGCATAATGCTGAGTCGAGGCCCTTTTGCTGCTGGCTGTGACGCACAATAAAACTCTCTCTCTCTCATTTGCTTCTGTTTTTTCTTTGTGTTACATGTTTTTGAGATTTATATTGTGTGCCAAGTAGTGAGTGAATAAACGTCTGTCTATGTCTATATATATGTCTTAAGTACCTACTTAATAGAAAATAAGTACCTTCCGCATGACAGATATCTCGTGCATCACTCCATATGACGGGCGCATTGTGAAACTTCAGCCAACCATCAATTTCCTTGATATATTTGTAATCAGATCTAAAATATGGGTTAGCTGGAAATAAAAGAATAATTTTAAGGTTCTTCGAAATTTGAGATAAATTGAATTTTCGATTCCAACAGGATTGGAACCCGCATTCTAATCGATCCTCCTAAAGCCGGAGTGTTTTAACCAACCCAGCCGCGGAATCCTATGAAAAATTATCGAATCGATCGTGATCGTGAGGTATCGAACCTGTGATCGAAACGTGAGGTTCACTTAAAAAAATTCCATTCAAAATCTTGTCAAGATGCATATTTTCGCTACATTTACAATATTTCTAGGTAGGATCCTGCTCTTGGAAATTTTACTTTATAGCCGACAACGTTTGATAATATTTTGAGAAACAGCCTAGGTTTTTTATAGCTTAGTTCCGAACATTTAGAACAAACAGTTCGAGAGTAGAAAATGTTACTTAAATAATTTTTAGTTTACCTACTGATGATAAAAAATTTAAGAATAACTATTTACTTTCTATTTAATGTTGCATATTTTGACAATTTGAATGCATATTTTGTTGCAATAAAGCTTTTTTCATTTCATTTCATTCATTTCATTTCAGGCTCTATATTTGCATATAAATAAATATCCCGGTCTCTATTAATAACAAAGCCGATAGTGGCTAAAAACATAACTTATCATCAGAAATTGTTGACACAAGTTTGATAGCTAAAACCATACTGTTACATAATGTTATTTTACTCACCATCCTGTCCATAAACACACGCTAGGCATAAAAAGCCTAAAAGAATTAAAGATCTACCAAACATATCGTATATATACTGAAAAACAAATATTTTGAACAGACACTTTAGGCCGATAAAAGGCCTAAGTGTAACACTGTTTTTAGACACACGGTCGGGGAACGAGTGACAATTCCTGTTCACATTTCGATATATAAGTATCAGACCACAGAAGATTGAATAGCCATCTTCTATATAAATATAATATAATGTTTGTATTTTTGTATGTTTTTCCTCTATTCATTCCTAAACTATTGATCAGGTTCTAATGAAACTTTGGGAGGGTCTTCTGAGGACGCCCGCTAGCTGGTCCAAGAAATCTACTAAATTATAAAAAAAATTAGGCGGTACGAAGTTCGTTTGGTCAGCTAGTACTTAATAAATCGGTCTCAATTCTCAATTAGTAATGCTACCAGTGTCTTGATCACGCTTCCGACTGGCAGTGGCTTGGATCAGTTGCACTTATAGGTCGTCTATAACAATCCTTAGTATTTAGATCTTGTGTTTTTTAAAGTTATGTAACTAAATAGTAAATGTATTATGTAGTTTATGCTTAAGGTACTTATAGTCAGAGTGGTGAATTCGAGTATTTAGGAATATGATCAACAAAATAAACGTTTTTTTTTGCGATAGCGTTTATAAGACTTATCAATATGAAACCAATTAAGGATAAAATTAACCGGTTGGTATCACTTACTCGTACACCGCAAATATTTCAATTTGCACAAAGGGCATCACACACGACTGATAAACCTACTTTATTGTATAAAATTATAATGTAAATTAAAGGGAAATATTACTTAGACTTTTTAAATAAATATGTAAGTATTTATAACTCATAGGTAAATGTATATTAATATGACGTAGGTACACGGTAAGACCTGGATCCAAAAGGCCCAGAATAGTGCTGTTTGACGTTAAGAGAAGGAGGCTATGCCCAGCAGTGGGTTACTACAAGCTGACAATGGAGATGATGAGATCTTTAAGACTTTTATATCATAAGGTATTTAAAATTCCTCTCTATCCAAGGGTTGCCTGGAAGTGATCGCTCCTTAGCGATAAGGCCGCACATTTCACATTGTAACTAAGTTTTATTATTAGTTGTACCTACCTATTTTGTTCCGTGCGATAAATAATTTTCATTCATTTAACTATACAAGCACTTTTTTATGGTAAATTATTTCGCATATTATTATAAATACTAAATACTGTAGTATCTTCATCGTGTGTGATGCGTTCTAAGATTCAGAATTCGGGTTTTGTCAGGGTCATTGACACAAAAAAATATTAAATGAATATTAAAGTATTTTGGATGTGTTTGGTAACCTGTTTACAGAATTTTTTTTTTCAAAGACTTGGATATGAAGGAAGATTTGAAAAAAATATTATGCGAAGATCTATTGTTTTTTTTAGCAATATATGAAGCGCTCGTGGCGTAGCTTGCTTACGGTCGGTTTTCTGGTCCTTCCAAAATGGGATTCTGTTGAAACGGGAATCTGTGGAAATTGGAATCTGTAAACATGGTAGGTACTAATTCTTCCTATGGAGCTGTGATATTGCAGTAAAAACACTTAGGTACTTATATATAATAAGCAAATTGAATGTTTAAACCTTTTTACAGTAAAAATGTCATGCTTTATTATTCATTATTTTAATGTACCTTAGTAATTTTTTTATTAAAAAAAATGTTAGGTACTTCGAATTGACTATTATTTTTAAATTGCTTTTGTGAATTTGTATTCCGTCTGTCGCCGGTCTCCTAAGTACGAACTTCGTACCACCAAATTTTTTTTATTTAAGTAGTAGTTTTTTTGACCAGCGAGCGGGCATCCTCAGAAGACCCTACCAAAGTTTCATCAGAATCTGTATAGGAACGCATAGAGGACAAACAAACAAACATTCATTTTTATACAAATAGAAGATATTATATAAATGACTATTCAATCTTCTGTGGTCTGATACTCATAATTTGAAATGTGAACAGGAATTACCACTCGCTCCCCGACCGTGTTACTAAAAACAGTGTTTTAAATTTAGGCCTTTTATCGGCCTAAAGTGTCTGTTCCAAATATTTGTTTTTGACATTTAAATATGTTCGGTAAATCTTTATTTTTTTTAGGCTGTTTATGGCTAGCGTGTATTGTCGGAGAGAATGGTAAGTTTTACTTATAAATAACATTATGGTTTTAGATAGGTATCTAATTTATGTCAACAATTTCTTATGAGAAATTATCTTTTTTTAGTCCTATCGTAAAAAGCGTGCTCGATATCAACTGATACAAATATTTTATTGATACTCGTAGAATGGTTAAGTAGAGCCCACCATCTCAGCCTGGTTGGACCCACTGCTGGGCATAGGCATTTATTTCGCCAATCGGTCCGGTCCAGTGCAATCCTGATCCAGGCTTTCCCTGCCAGATTTAAGATGTCATCTGACCATCGGGCCGGTGGCGGGTGGTCGTTGCGCATCTCTGGGCCACCTTCCGTAATCGCTGTAGTCCATCTTCCATCTTTACGTCTAGTTTACCTGTTAACCATACTATTCTTATTTTAAACTTATTAAAAACTAATTTCTTTTGTGTTTTTTTAGTTTTTTTTTTAACTATTATTTATTACTTGCTTTATTATTAGGCATCAATGAATCAATCATTTATTAAGTATGCGAAACAAGGGTAAAAACAGATGATAGGTAGAAAATATTATGTAGGTACTACAGCCTTAAATCTGCTTCTCAGCACGCAAAAATAGAAATAAAAATAGGAGTCGCAAATTAATAAATTATGTCATAACTTTGTATCGATGATACAACAAAGTAAGAGGTAGGTATGTATTACTTACAATAATAATATGTACCTACATTTAATTTCAAGTGACACAAGCCAGACGGTAAGTCTTTAAAGTAGGTACCTAATTGGGTTTTGGTATTTCCCGTTATCACAGGTCTTGCTGGTTCAAACCGCGCTTTGATAAAATATCTCACGACAAACTTGAAAATAAGTTTCCTTATCGATATCATACAATTTGCAATTTGTTTTATAATAGCCTGACCATTGATCTAAGTAACTATCGATCGTTTTTACCAGTAGGTATGTTTTTGATAGGTAAATACCTACCTTGTTATTTCCTTGGTTCTATTAATAATGTATTTATAAGTTATCTTCTTTTATGAAGGTACAACGAGAACACAGTGTCCTGGACAAACCTAATATAGGGTTTTCTGGATACTCACAACAAAACTTTATGTAGGTAACTTTTTATTCAATAAATAAATAAAATAAAAAAATCTACTTAAATGGTCTAAGATAAATAGGTGACTTCTCAATATTTGTACCGCCTTAGCATTCGAAATTTCACCTAAAAGCCGTTCTATGCAAAAGTATGAGATTCGTTAAAGTGCTCTTGACTCCATCATCAGATCAGCGGAGCTAAAAAGGTCGCTAATGCAGATTCACACTAAGAAATGAACTATAATGCCGTCTCTTTTCACTCTCAGTCAATGAAAAGAGATGGCAATAGTTCAATTCCTTTAATGCGATTCTGGAATAGCGACCTTTTTCCGCTCCGCTGCTCGCTGGCAAAATAATATTGCAATCTATATCCCTTCAATAGCTAGAAAAGAGCCGATGAGCAGAGCTGCAACGCCTGCCACATTGTTGAGATGACATCACACATATCCCCTTAGTAAAATGTGCCTTATCCACAGGATCCAATTCGAAGTTTTTAAGTTTTTAATTTTTTTTATGTTTTTGTGCACTCATATTCTAAGAGCTGTGGATTAAAATAAAATAAAATAGAAGCTGAAGAAGCCGTGGGTTTCCTCACGATGTTTTACTTCATTTATAGCTCGTATTTATAATTTTGCCGAAACCAATTCGAATTTCAAACCATGACCTTCGAATCGCGAAGCAGTTATCCCCACTCGGCCAACACTTTTTTATTACATTTTTTTAACTGTTTGTTCGAGTGACCTTATTATATTCATTTTTATTTTAATTGTTCGTTAATGACTTTATTTGTTGAGATCTTTTGCTGACCACTAAAATAATGCTAAATGTGAATTGATTCATAAAAATGTTAAGTTTACTTCCTTTTGGAATTCCTAACATACGTTTTACTGGTATTCATTTCTTGTTAGGTGTCCATGTTTCGCGAAACACCTGCTCATTTTGTTTCTGCTCTACCGTGTTTTGGAGATTGGTTTTAGCGGTCCAATTTTTCAACTGCCAGCAGTATAAATTATTCTATTGGTAGTTTCGGACGCAACGAGTCGCGAACTGCACCATTGCAAATTCTGGCGAGAAATGAAAAAAAAAAAAAATATCCCAGGAGCTCTGTGCAAGGGTGTGCTTTTTAAGTCACAGACCTAGTGAGATAAAATCACATAGGTTCAGTTAACAGAACTGCAGCTGTACCACGACCTCTTAGTAAACAATTCAGTTTAGGAGCTATACAGTTTAGGTTCCTAATCTGGATCGCAAACTATTCGTACCAAGACCTGTTTTAAAAGTGACAGTTTTGACACAAAACTGAACCAACTCAACGCGTAGTATTAAACGGTCATGGTACGAATTGAACGAAACTTTATCTAACAATTCAGTTTAGGTCATGTTTAGGTTCTGATATGTCGTCATCGTCATAGCATACGTCAAGCGAAGCAGTTCAGTTTAGGACCTAAACTGAATCGCATATAAAGCTTATGGTAATCTGTCAAGCAGTGCTGGGTGATTGGGATTGACGACTTCTAATCCCGTCCAATCCAGTTAGCATACTGATTGGTGTCAATAAATAAATAAATAAAATAAAATGACTTCATTTCAGGCACATAGGATTGGCCCATATCACACAAAAAATGGAAGACACAACAAATTAAAAATAAAATTAAAAATAAAATAAGATGTCTGAGAAACATTTCATTTCATAATGTAGGTACCTACCTACTTTTTATTTGCGTCCATGTGCACACAAATCCAGTGCTTGTAGATTGGATTGGTCAACATAGTCAGAACTCAGAAGTCAAGAACTTGTGTGTAGGTATTTAGACATGCCTTTGACAACCTCTTCAAATTGTCTTGAATGCTTATAAGGTCCGAGAGAATGTTTACTTTACGAAGGCGTGTTCCTGTTTCGGTTTTTGTTGTTTGAATTGTTTTTTTTTCAATAAACACAAATGTTTATTGAATGTTCATTTTGGAGAAGGGTCAAGGATGCTAAAATGGTCGCTAATGCAATTTCCTTTTATGAATCATACTAAGCTTCGTATTATGTTTTTTCTTGTGACAGTGCGGCTTACTAAGTTACGTTAGATATGAATACGTTCATATAAACTGTATTGAAGAATATTTTTTTTTGTCTACCACGCTACGTGTCTGTTACGCTCAATATTCGTAGATACAGTCCTTAATCGTTACAAACTTGCGCTTTCAGGAGCTTCGGAATGTGGAGGTGGTTACTGTTACAAGAGAGAAGCAGATATCTGGTTGAAGCTACATGTGATACCGGCCACGTGGAGTGACGCAAAGATTTTATGCCGTGATGAGGGTAAATAATGTTTCAATTTCAAAACATCTCAAGTTGTAGAGATTGCGTCATGTAAAAAGAACACTGGAAGAAAGCGGATGGGGGTGTGTTTGTCTCATGTTTGCGAATAGGTAACCCATGTGCAAACATGAGACAAAACACAACCCCTCCACTTTCTACCAGCGTTCTTTTTACACGACACGCTCTCTACTTGACATTGTATTATAAGACAAGGGAATCAGTGGGAGTAGAAACCTATCAAATGTATATTTGGACATACCTCTGACGACCCCCTTAGATATTTTCTTTAAAGGTTCCTAAATGTGTAAAGATCTGAGATGTCAGTTATGAGAACGGTCACAATTTGGATGGATGACTGCTGGCATTAACAGTCGCTTCCGTGCTTCGGAGGGCACGTTGAATTGTCGGTCCCAGCTTTTAAGTCGTAAAGCCATGACTGAGTTTAAGCATACATAATACATAAGTATTTAATTCATTTGTAAATTACTGTTTTCAGGTGCCATTCTCGCCTCCCCTTTAACGGTACAGCTGAAGAATGAGATATTAGGGTACCTTTCAGAACATAACCATGTAGTTGAGACAATATTCACGGGGGTGCACACAACCTACTCCAAGGGCGTCTATACTTCTATTGAAGGTAAATTTAAGGGCTTAATGTACCTCTGACTAATTTTTAGATATCTCCTACAATCTTACATTACTGGAGATTTAAATTGTTGGCAAAGTCAACATCGTATGCGCCGCACGCACCGCATTTAGAATCATCATCATCACCATCCATCAGCCCATAAGTACCTACCTACTGCTGGGTGTAGGCCTCCCTTTGTAAACGACACATAATCCGGTCCTGGGGCTCGATTCCGGTACCGAACTTTTTATCAACCTCAACCAAAACCTCAACTAAAGCGACTGTTTCCATGACTACTAATAACAAACGACTCAGTTGTGGTGAGGTTTTGAACTTTGGCAGTACAAATTTTTGAAAAGCTATTCTACTATTCACCAAATGGCTGACATTTAAGAGTTCGAACCAAAACCAAAGCGGTTGTCATTTAATAGAATACAGGCCTACTGTGCCAATCCAGGAATTGCTCGCTACTTGTCTAATCTCGTCGACCCACCGTTCCATTGGACGACCACGACTTCTTTGGCCGGTCCTTAGCTATCATTTAGAATACGTCGTATGAAATTATATGAAAGCTTGCACATTTCACCCGCACCGTACGCGCTCCACCGTATTTCATAAAATGCGGTAGGCATCCGGTGCGTACGACGTGTGCTGTGCTAGCGATGCTTATATTATGTGCAATCAGCTTTAAGAAGACAGTTTGTTTGTTTGAGCGCTTGTTTTATTATCTCCTAGTCATGTCCCAAGTAAGCTATTTATCAGTTAAAGTAAGCGTACGTACCTCACTTTAATTGACAAATAGCACACGGCTTTCGCCATTGCTGTGTAGCCCTAACCAGCTGTCATTTGCATGAGGTCAAACCTACATTGCTTGCCCTTGGTCCACCTTATTTCTAAATTGTTATTGGTTTAATTTTTTGAAAGATCTTTTAAAAATACTACCGAATCTTAGCTTTAGGCCTTTACTTTAGATTCAATTGTACTTTTCAAAGAACAAAGTCTTTCATAGAGAGATTATTGTAGGGGTTTATTCAAATCTAGTTTTATTTTAGGAGTACCTTTGTCAAAGCTTGCTGTCAAGTGGGCTGCCGGTGAGCCTAACAACTATAAAAACTCCGAAAGCTGCCTGGTGATGCGGTCTGGTGATGAGAGGATCAATGGCACCATGGGTGACGTCGATTGTAACTCTGTTTATCCATTCGTCTGCTATAAGAGATCAAAACCTCAAAAAGCCTCTGTTTGTGGGACGGATGATACAGGTAATTATAGTTTCTTAAATTGAAATGAGTCTACATCTCCTTAATGGGTGTTTTCTCGTGGTCCTATGATTTTAATTCCATGGGCTATATTTATGGAAGCTGGTTTGGTCAACCTATCAGGTTCAATGACTTTTCTGATGAATGATATATCCAAATGACTTTTCATCAATCGTTTTTGGTAATTTTATGCGATTGTTTCCAATGTTTTCCGAAACGCAATATTTTTCTAGTTTTACTGTACTTTTGTTGTCTTTAAAAATAATGTCATCTAGTATATTTGTAGGTACCTACTTATACATATTTTAAGTTTTTTCATTTATCCCTTAAAATATCCTTTGAGAATATTGAGCTAACATTTTGACTTTTCAAAACTGCAGAATACATCTATGAGACCAGCACCAACAAATGCTACAAGTTTCACCGTTACGGCCGCACCTGGCCCAATGCGTACAGGACTTGCGTCGGCGAAGGAGGTTATCTAGCCATCATCAACGGCCAGCAAGAGTTCAAGGTCATTAAGGATCTGATCAACAAGAATCCTGATAGCGAGATCTTCGCCGACCATAAGGTGTATATTGCTCTTGGGTTCTCAGACCCGAACGATGGTGGATCTTGGATAACCGTGCATGGTAAGTCCTTACTTTCTATCGGTGCTCAAATATGATCTTATCAAGGTTTTCGAGCCAACGTTATCTGGCTCCGAGGCTCAGCTGGTTAAAGCACTGGCTGGAGGAGGATTAGTTTGATGAATGCAGGTTTGAATCTCGTCGGAAATGTTATGAGCTCTATGTCGAACCAAGTCCATAAATACGCGCATTAACATTAACTCTTAATGGTGAAGAAAAACATCGTGAGGTTAACTTTCTAACAGCGGCACTGGGCTTGCAACCTGACGTGTGGAACGCTAATTTCTGTAAAATGCGGGTATGTACCAAATATGTGTTTCACCATCTTTTAGACATCTTCAAAGGATCTTAAATTCCCAAATATCTTAGAAGGTGCCTGGAGAATGCAGCCGTGATCATGTTTAGTTTAATTGAATATGGGTATTCTTCCAGGTGAGAGTCTGAAGGAGGCAGGGTACGAGGGATGGGCGGGTGGCGAGCCCAACAACGCTTCCCAGCCCATGGGTGAGCTCTGCGGCGTGGCGTATAGAGACAACGGGTACTTTTACGACGCTCCATGCTGGTGGTCCTTAGCTTTTATCTGTGAGAAGGAGCCGGCCAATTATAATAATGTATAAGTCTAAGAAGGTAAAGATGAAGATGAATGATAGAAGAAGAGAAGTTCTTTAAGCAGACTTTTACCATTTTCACTTTTTTCATCGCGTCCTGATCAGAAAGTCTAATTTTCAAGTTGCAACAAGTGTACTAAATGCATTTTAGGCATACCTACTACCGTTTTAGGTGTTCTGAATATTAGGCATTTTACTTTTAGACATGGCATTTAGGCATTTTACTTTTCAAGCAACTTGAAAATTAGACTTTCTGATCAGGACGCAATTATTTCATGTGATGCTTCAAAACTAATTGGTGAAACCAGTAAATACCTACTGTAAATCGTAATAAAAAAATATTATTTATTGCTGATTTTTAATAAAACACACACATACAGTAAAACCAGAAAATGAATGCGTTTACAAAAACAATTGACGAAAAGTCATTTGGAAATGAAAATGACTCCTAATTTCAACTTTATCGCAAATAAATAAATATCAATGTAATTTTTAAGAAAAGCAAATTAGAGCTGCTGTCGCATTCTGTTTTGTGGAATCACGCACTGCTGTCGGACATTTCGGAAAACACGAAAATAACTATTCTCTATTCAAGCTTGTACATGTATATCAATACCAATTAAATTCTGTCTTCTTCTTCTTGAAATTTAAGGGTAGCCCCTTGTCGGCATAACTGATGCTTCTCTCTGTCATTATTCGTAAAATAAATATAACTTATCTTAGTTTGGCAACTTGGACGATAAGTTTATTCAGGAACACCTAATCTTCGAGGTCTGGAAACAGGCTGCTGGGCTTTTTCTCGCAGATGAAGGGTACAGGCACGTTGCACCAGAGGTCATTGAGGTTTCCACTTCTGAAGATACTTCCGCAGAACTCTCCTAAGTCACCAGTTCGTTGCTGCGTAGCGTTGTCTGGCTGATTGTTCTCGAAGCGGCTGAACCCAGCCTGCTGTAAGGTTTCACCTGGAAAGCAAAAACACGAATTTTTACAAAACTTATTTGAACAGATGTTAAAGCTACATAAGGGACTTTCTTAATATAATATAATAATATAAACTTTATTTCAGGCAACTTAAGAATAGTACAGTTAAATAGACATGTCATCAATTAATCAATTTAGATACCGACGTTTCGTAGGAGAGAATCTAGACTACGGTGAAGCGTAGGTAAGTTGCTTTGGGAATGCAGTTGGAAGTCTGATTACCATTTTACCTGAATGCGTCAGAGTTAAGGTAATTTACAGTGGCTTGATGTATTTTGAGATGTGTAACTGTGTGTGTAGAATTTTGTTGAGTGACCTTTGCCATATAATTTTTGCTTACAAATTCTATGCAGTCGATTTTTCCTTTTTATTATAATGAAAGAATACTCGCTAAAGCTGCAGAAGGGGTCAGCAAACCAAGAAAGCATACTTGCCCAATCGTGTTGTGAAGGACTGGAACCGGCTGCCCGAATCAGTTATCAGTGCTCCCATAGTGAACTGCTTTAAAAACAGACTAGACAAACATTTTAAGTGCACTGACCAATAACTGGATATGCACACATCAGCTTATAAGCTGCCTGTACTCTAGATAATAATAATAATAATACTTGTTACCGTGTATGGTCATCCAAGAGCCATGCTCGCCCCAGTCATGGAAACCAACCGCTGCAATACCAGGGTGTTTGGATGAAATCACTCTGTCAGGGTACTTGGCAAACAGCTCTGCAAGCACGTTCGACTCCGTGTCATCGTTGATGATGGCCAGGTGGGCCCCTTCACCAGTACAGGTCATGAATGCGCGGGACCAGGGTTGAGCACTACGGTGGAACTTGTAACAGCTCTTGGTGCGAGCGTCCATCTTGTATTCTGCAAGAAGGCAAACATTTTTTACAATTAGGAAGAGAAAATTATACCACGCCTCTCCCATAGCTACGATTCTGACACAAAAAAAATGTCTAACTGGAAGTTCAAGATTACATTTAGATATTAGGGTAAAAATAGTTGTAACTAGCCACTTTTAGTAACTGGTCAAGTTCAAAATTACTGGACAAAAAATTAAATTAAATATGATCATGACTGAATCCCCAAGGCACGGTAGACTTTCTCTCAGATCATTTTATGCATTTTAAGACCCTTTGAAGATGTCTAAGGGGGTTAGTCAGAGGAATGTCCAAATACATTTTTGATACATGTCTACATTCCACAGTTGGCATTCCATAAGTGACAGGTTGCAAGCCCTCGCCAGTACGCTAACTGATTTCCTGACGATGTTTTCCTTCACAGAGTGAAAAATTACTGGACGATCTGCCTAAGACGCTTTAGCATAGACCACTGCTTCCTTCGTCCTCACCTGAATCATGAGTTCCACATTCATTGATCACTAGATTGGTGAACTTCTTGTAGCATACGTAGGGGTGTGCAGTAGAGCAATCGACGTCATCAAGAGTTCCTGTATGATCCATCGTCAGCATGGCTATACAGCTCTCTGAGTTGTTCCGATTATCTGGCTGTCCAGGTACCCATGATACAGGTATCTTCAGCAATGGCACTCCTGAAATAAAACATTATAACCTCTTGATATAGTTATATTATAAAACATATTTTTACCTCGTAATGCTGTGCTTGGACGAATAAAAAAAGTCTTGGGCACTCTTCAGTCTGGCAGTGGCTTGGATCATTTGAGCTGCCTATAGATCACACAACGATCCGTAGATGGCTCAACTGGTTCTATTTGTACTTTGTATAAAGTTAATGTAAATTGTAGTAGTTAAGTTTCCTAAAATATTATTACAAAACAAAACTAAACTAACTTTATAGTGTGAATTGAATGTTCAATTTCAATTGGTTGAAGATCGGAGATCATAGGCCCACGCCAAATATTTGTAATACCACTTAGAACGTGTTTAATTACTACCAATACCTTCCCAACATCCACGCAAGTCAGCTGGTAATTTAATAAACTAAAGTTTAAACACAATTCCCTTTGGTAAAGTTTGTGAAAGGAAATGCAATTCGAAGCTGCTCCTTGAGCGAGCTGCAAAATGTCTTCAAACTCTAGATCCTGCTGATTTACTTACAAATTCTTCCTCGAAGCAGTTATTTTGAAGCTTTGGTTTATCTATTAGTGATTTTGTTACTTAGAAGTGCAAGTCCGACCCATTAACATGAATATTTCTGTGCTGCCGAACAATATTTATGAAACATTAATTTTCAAAAAAAAATAACACGAAAAACACGTTTCTTGTATGGGGATGGAGAAATCTATTTTACCCGGCTGTTAACTTTATTGTATTTATTTTGTTTGTTGATAAAATGGCCATTTTAATACACACTATGAAGTACTTATTCCCTCTATTTGACCTGGTTCTTCACGGTAATGGTCGCGAAAGAACAGGAGTAGCATCATCTAGCTGTTGCGACTATTCTATGTGATCCTAGCGGTCCCAATTAATACAAGATTGTTGACTATGGCTTAGACGATTCCATAGTCATTTCTGAATTGTAAAGGTACTGTTTCAACGATCTTATAACAAATAACAAACCTTCAATCGAGTGGTAATCTCCTTTGGAGAAAGCTGAGTGGATACCAGTAAAGACGGTGAGTATGTTATTTTCCTGGTATACATGATCCAGGATCGCAGTTCGGAGCTGAATGGTCAGTGGAGAAGCGAGGACAGCTCCTGGAAATGTTGAAAGCTAGGTTATAGAGTTATACGGGCACGAGGTGCAGCTTCAGCCATCCGTCTGCGCTCTTGCTGAACTTGTAGTAACATTATATATTGTGGAATGTATAGAATGTACTCTGAGAATGACAATGTGGTGATGGAGACTTGCCTTCAGCGTGGCACCGCAGCCTCGCCTCCTGCCAGACCGCGGGCACGTGGTGCAGCTTCAGCCATCCGTCTGCGCTCTTGCTGAACTTGTAGTAACATTAGATATTGTGGAATGTATAGAATGTACTCTGAGAATGACAATGTGGTGATGGAGACTTGCCTTCAGCGTGGCACCGCAGCCTCGCCTCCTGCCAGACCGCGGGCACGTGGTGCAGCTTCAGCCATCCGTCTGCGCTCTTGCTGAACTTGTAGTCGAATCTAAACTGCTTGTCTCTCTGGCCTGATTGAGTCATAGTAATTAAATAGTAAACATCTCTCTTTAAAAATGATTTTTACGTGTTATGTGTGCTTTATAAGCTTTAAAAATAATTTCACAGTAGGTATAACAAATTATTTAGAAATACAGAATAAACTCTCTTTTAAACGATATGACCATCCATTAAACAATAATTATATTATACTAGCGGACGCTCACGGCTTCTTGGTACTTTAAAATGGTAAAGGAAAACATCATGAGAACCCCCGCGGCTTAATCGGGTTACTGACCTGACCATGTCTTTCCTGTAGGTACCTGATTTAGCTGAGAGGGTGGTTTAGGTTTAGCACTACAGTGTCCCGTTAAGTGTAGGCATTAGAATGCCTCCTATACGATCCCGTACATCGTCAGTTTCAGTTTATTATCAAAGTAGTAAAGAAGTAAAGACCAAGTGCAACGACAACCGATTTCCACTTGCTATGTTTATTTATATAAAATTGATACCAACACAGGACAACACTTTTCATACACAAAAAACTTGGTAATGAAGTCAGACCTAGTGCCCCCGTGGTTATAGGGTATGACAACATTCCGAAAGATAAATCCCAACTTATATTTATTGTTCCTGACACACCTCATTCGCCTCATCGACTCTCATTACATAACATTACTCTATTTTTTTATATTTTATAAATTAATTAAAATATGTACTTTACCATGACAAAGCGTGATCAGTAATATTGTCAATAAAAGTTCCTTAAACATTGCACAATTAACACACGTGATTCTATAATGAAAAACAAAAGTGCACTGAATAAACTCTGGGTTTTCCTTAAAGGTTCAAACTTGTTTACATTAACTTGTTTATAAGACGGTTCAAGTTCGATATTAAGTTGTAATGCCTGGAGTAGACGGGTACTAGCTCCTACTATCTATATCAATGTAGACAACTTAAATAGGTACTAATATTTCTTTTTCTTTATTACTGTCTTCTAAAAGTATAATAAGTGGGTATCGTACATGAATCTCAATACCGATTACTTCTGTAAAATAAAATAAAAATAAAATAAAAAATAAAATGAAAAATTATATATAAAAAAATCAGACATAATTTATAAAGCCTGTATCGTGGAGTCCAGTAAGAGTTTTAGCATGTACGGTATTTCGGACTACTTAAATACAAACAATTTTGAAAATTAGCTACAAAATAACTAACTACACCTGAATTTGTAATCTTTGTAAAGAAAGATTTAACTACTTAATTTGTATTCAGCTAACAACCTTAATACCTATAACTGTAAAACTTTACCTGAAAGTGCCATAAAAAATTAAAGGTATCCTTTGTGACTTTAAAGAACCAAGCTTTGTTTTAGAATATCATAATCTGAGCTGAAAGAAACAGAATAGCTAGATTCATACTGTAATCTTGTTTCGGTTAAAATTACTTAGAGGAACCTACACTGCCCTCCTAATGAAGAGTACACTCGTATATAATGAGTAACTCGATTTTTGGCAAAAACTAAAATTACATATAATGAAGACTTGATTTTTTACCAAAAATCGAGTTTCTGTACTCTTCGTTAGGAGGGCAGTACATCCGTACCCATAATAAAAATGTGAAAGTGTGTTTATTTGTTTGTTTATTTGTTCTGCTTTCACGTCAAAACAGAGCGACTGATTGACGTGATTTTTTGTGTGGAGATGTTGGAGGGCTGGAGAGTAACATAGGCTACTTTTTATCCGGGTACCACGCGAGCAAAGTCGCGGGCAGCAGCTAGTGTAAAATATAAAGACACTGTTTTATCTCCTGTCCCATACGAAAAACAATGAATTTTAGGCATAATCGATCGAGCGAGCGAAGCGAGCGAAGATCTTAGTGGTAAGTTGGGCGATTTTGCTTTGTATGTTTGTATGTATGTTTCACGAATTGTTGTTCGCGCATAACTGTCGAACCGTTCATCCAATCTGCATGAAACTCGGTAGGTCAATAGGTTGTAGTAGGGTCAGTCTCCAAAACAAAAATTTTTGATGTCCGAGTGGAGAATCCTACCTTATAGTAATAATTTTTAACAGGAGTTTTTTTTGTTAGATAGTTTGGCCTGTTAGCTACCTTGGGCACTCAGAATTATTGATCTGACGTTATTGTAAATGTATTTAAAAAAATCAGAAACCTCGAAAACTTGATTGCTGTGGGCTGTCCTGACTCCAGTTTGATTCAGAAAATAGTACGTAACTTTTTTGTGTTCATACATTACGATATGTTCTTTATTTATTCTACAAACCAAAAGGTTTATTTGACTTGAATTAAATTAAAAGTTAACAATAAATGAATAGTTTCAGTTTAATTCGAAAAATAAGTTATGTCCGCGCGTTTTTGTTGATCGCTGTGGATCGACATGAATCCATGTCTACATCCCTAGCTGAATTCTTTAACCAATCGGTTTTCGCTATGTACGCTGTCATCAGGTATGCTCTGTCTACTGAGGGGGACAGGCATGTACTGCATTGCCATGGTGCTGAGATATAGAGATAAACAGTTGATTACTTTGTCTTTGGATTTGTAAATGTTTGATTGCTATGCTACCTTTTTCTCATTTGTTATTCACTTTGTTTAGGTTTCAATTCAATAATTAGAAGGGTTTTAGGGATGTATTTACCATGTAAAAATTATAGCTTTCTACTGTTTTGCATCTCTGCAGAATCATTGAATAAGTTACTTTTTTTGATTGTTTTGGTATTGATCGCTGTAGTCAAAAAGACCATATCGATCAAAATATTGCATTTTATGAGAAAAAGGAAGCGTTTTAACAGTTTTTATTTACTTTCACCTGTCTTAGTATCTGTCTATTTGTATGTCTGTGCCTCTTCTACTTATATTTTTTTCTATTTGGGTGTTTACGATTTACGAGTATAAGGGTAGATAGTACACAAATTATCGGAGGGATATGCGTCTAATTGTGTATTAGTCCTTTTTTGAACATCAAGAGGTTAGTGATACTCCTTAAAATTATTTATAGATACTGTTTTAGCATCAATATTGATCGCTCTGGTCTTGAAATTTTCACACCTAAATATTTCAAAAACTGGTTGATAAAATTAGGGGCCAATATGAAAATAAGCTTATTTAGACACCTCCTTTTCGAAATAAAAATACAGAACAGTAATAATATCACTATTCAAAAAGCACCATAGTGATCAACCAAATACGCCAATTCTGGAGATCGACCCAGTAAGGAAATTTACGGTGGAGCATATGAGCTTAATCGATGAAGGGGTTGTTAAGATATTAGGTTCCCAAGGGGGTAATTTTTTTTTAAAGTTACACAAATATATTGAGTGGGGTGTCAAACGAAAGGGCTTATTTTGTACATTCCAAAATAGTTTTTATTTTTAATCTAAGATGTATAGTTTTTGAAATACGACCAAAGAACAAAAACTACGAAACCAGAGCTGCAAGAGCTCCCGTTTCATAGAGTTTCGATGTCTTCGTAGCTCATTGACTGGTCGGTCTTAAAAAGAGAGTGGCATCATTGCGGTTTGGTTTGCAATGATTTTAGATGCTACTTGATTTATTTTCGTGATAAAAAAAAAAATTGATAAAGAATGAAAATAATTGGGGTAAAAAAAGTTAAGTAAACAAATATATTGAGTGGGGTGTCAAATGAAAGGTCTTTATTTGTACATTCCAAAATAGTTATTATTTTTATTCTAGGACGTATACTTTTAGAAATACGACGAGATTTCATAAATATGAAATAAATGAAAAATTAGACACGACATTATGTATTGCATGCATGCTAGTATTTTTACCATGAAGAGCTAGCGCAATAGGCATACTCGGCAGTAGTAGCACTTGAAATTATAGGGGTAGTCAGAAGAAAGTCCAAATGTAAGCCATCTACGGTGCGCGAGATCTCAGTTCGGGGCGAACTACTAGTAATATGATGTGATGATTTATAGCAAAATGTATTACAGGTCATACATGATTCTCATTTCTTGATAGTTAGTTTTGACGCGCGCGTCATACGACCTCATGTCGCCGCGGATGGTTGCCGCGCGGTCCGCGTCGCGCGGTTCGTAGTCGCACGCATGGCACGGACAGCACGCACCGCATTCGCAGAACGCACAGCAAGCGTGCACCGCGCCCCAGGCACCCGGAGAGATAAATTCGAGGTATTCTACTAGGTACGTAGAAATATAATATTTTTTTTTTTTCAGTATGACCGCTATGACCACTTTGAATCGTCTTAAGAGCTAGGTGTATCTACTCCTGTTCTTTCGTGACCAACACCGTGAAGAATCAGGACTACAAACACGGTGTGGGCCCTAGCTTCTTCTCTCTTCTTCTCTTCTTTTCGGTGATCCAACCGCTTAAATCTAAATAGTCAAGCTCCAGTGGGGAGCCAGACGAACAATGTGAGTCTCGTCTAAGATAAAAAATAGATAAAGAATTACAGAATTAAAGAATAAGTTACCACGTTTTTTGGCCATCTCAATGTATCTCAGATATGGGGCGTCGACCGCATCATCCACGGGTGCCTGACAGATCCTGACCACTTTTGGTTTGAGGAATGTGCTTCTCTCCTTCACGGTGACTCGCTTGGTGCGTCCGAAGAGAGGACAAGGGCTGTTAGGGAACATTTTCTGAAACGAGTAGGAAAAGCATGATCAGGACAGTTTCAACAACATTAAGAGCGCTTAGCTTACTAAATGCATTCGTACATGAATTCCAACATTAGACTTATTGATGATAGCCTTTAAATATGTCATTTTTAAAAATCTAAGCATATTTGTTAGTTTTAACTAAGACAGCACTGTAAGCTTTCTGTTGTTCTGAAACAAATAATTCTGATTCTCATTCCCTAGTGGTAGACATTATCTCAGATGTCTTCCCATTTAAGATTCTCTTGCTAATTGGTTTTCTCAAGCAATTTGCCTTCATATGTATTATAAATTAAAATATAAGTAAAACAAAAAAAAGCTTTATGGTTAGTTTGGACTTGCTGCTGACTACTCGCTTAGACATCATCAAAGGATCTTATGTGCCTGAAGATTTAGCCACTCAGTAAGTTCGTATGAGCAAGTGGCCAACTCTGAGGCCTCCGTCATGCCTTAATGACTTAAAAGCCGGGACCGACAATTTAACGTGCCCTCCGAAACATGGAAGCGGTTATGCCACTTGCATCCATCCAAATTGTCACCGCGCACAACGCTGCCTAACTTCAACGATCAATCAAGTACGTCTAAGCAACCTAGGCCACGAGCGCTTCGAAGTGAAGTAGAGTGAAGTGGGGATACAAGTTGTGCGTGTTGATGCAAATTATATCAAAACATCGTCTTTTATCACAATCAGATAAAATGAGTTAGAAATGATTCCGATCTCAGCTGTACGCAGCAGTGCTCCCACTGTGGTGCATTTGTCATTGCATTGCTGCCGCGGCATTGCTGCGTAGCTCGGAATGTAATCTCCATATAAACCAGAGAATATATGGGGACCAGTAGTGCTGTGGCAGCACTGCTGTGGCAGCACTGCTGCATGCAGCGGAGTTCCTTCCTTCCACTCGACACCACCAAAACGACACCATCGGTGGTGTTGTATGGAATCACTAGTCCATACGACACCACCCTAGTGATGTCCAGAAACGCGTGTTTTTGACTAACAGCTCCCAGTTCATTAAAATAAATAAATAAATATCAGACAACATCACATACATTGATCCGACCCCAAAGTTATTATTTCAAGTTATCTATAGTTAAACGATAATTAATAAAACAGAGTTTATGAAATATTATTTTTTATGTAGGTAACCTCACTATTAGTCGGTGGTGTCGTTTTGGTGGTGTCGAGTGGAAGGAAGGGCGGAGTTCAGAATCATACCTTTACTTACAGTAGGCCATCTTCTTAAGCACTCTGCGAGTGGTTTCCTCTCCAGAAGCAGTTCTGCAGAGGTCTTCTGTTCCTCCCCCTTCCATTCCCTCCTACGGCTTTTGCAGACAGGGCGACATCTATAACATTTCACTTAACCATAAGGATTATTATGTCGTTTACGATTTCATTTACCTACGGTGCGCGAAAGAATAGGAGTAGAAACCAAGAAGATTCTAAACTACGCAACTGGAGTGCGAACTGACATTTAATGTACAAAGGATTTTGAACCTTATCGCGACTGAACAACGATCTATTATCATTTAATCTTGGTTATAAGGATTGTTGGTCTTGTTGAGAGGCTTTCTTGGGTGCTTTGTCTCTTTCACACAGTTGCAAAAAGAAAGAGACACACCGCCCAAGTTTGATTTCAAGCGGACCTTGTTTTCTGTCTCAGTCAGCGTTCCGGGTACGTAGTATAGAAATTCCTTGGTAGAAACACCTACCTCAGACGCTCAGACGATCATGCGGACGATTACACTTTTCAATTATCTAGGAATCATAGCTCTGTCTCGCTCTTTGGCCTACTAATTGCGTATTGTGTATCCTACTTTTTTCTTCCTACATTCGTAATGTATTCATACATCCTATACCAAATAATGTATTTGGACATTTCTGACTGCTACTATGGTGGTATCATCTATCTACTTACTGGCACAACTTTGCGGTTTCCTTGGGGTCTCTTTTGATTTTTGGTAATTGAATCATTTTATTCTATCATTTCACAGAATTTTATTTTCAAGACCGACCGACCTAAACAGAAAACTATTACTCCTGACCTAAAACAATAATCTTTGTGTAAACAACACTGATGACATATTTACTTTTTGATTATGTAGCTGTCAAAGTTTGATCAACGTCGAAGAAGTTTTTATGTGTACAATTATGGTAAATTAATGGTGAACGCAGACCTGGCCGCACCACACGCGCTGCAGTCACTGCAGTCATCGCTTTGCTTCAGGTACTGCGGCGACTGCGGCGCGGGTAGGTGTGCGAGCCTGCATAGAACTTCTAAATAAATCGAATGCGGGGACTGTGGCGACTGCAGTGCGGCCCAGGAGTCTCTTGACTTTCTATCCGAAGTTCGTGGGTTCGAATCCCGACCTGCATCAACGAATGTTTCGTTCCGAAAAATGTATATGCACATTAACATGAGCACATAAAGCACTTATTAAGATCCCTATTTTAAGTAAAGCCTTGTTCATCCTTTAAAGGTTTTTCGTAAAGTAAAAGTTAAACTTTTATTTAAGTACTTGATCGCCAGGTAGCCAGAGGTAACTTTAAGTGAAAAGTTAGCCTCAAAAGCCGAATTCATAATCGCAATTTAAAAGCTGTTAAACATCCGGACGGGCCTTTAAACTTTTAAATGAACTTTACTTATGCTAATTATGTTAGGTTGCGCTGAATATTTTCGCATAGAACTGAATCTGAAACACATAGTCCTACTAATCACACTATCCATCCCCATATTATAAAAATGTGAAAGTGTGTTTGTTTGTTTATCCTGCTTTTATGTCAAAATAGAGGGACGGATTAATCTGATTTTTTGTGTGGAGATAGTTGGAGGGCTGGAGAGTGACATAGGCTACTTTTTATCCCTAAAAAATGCATACGGAAAACCCGTAGGATAAAAAAGTAGTAGTACCTAATATTATAAATGCGAAAGTTTGGATGGATGTATGTTTGTTCCTCTATAACTCGACAACCACTGAACTGATTTGGCTGAAATTTAAATACTTATAGATAGATAATGACCAGGAATAGGACATCAGCTTTTTACAACGGAAAAATGCACAGTTCCCGTGGGATACAAAAAATAGTAGTCCGCTAGTAGATTGGGGCAAAATAAGAAAATATAAAAAAAACAACTTCAATAAGCTGAGCAATTTGCTGCACTCTCGAGGTCTTTTCGGATGCATCACGTGATCCTGATTTATTTCGTTTGAGGCGAGTGAGAGTTTCAGTTCTATACTCTACTTGTTTTTCTATTATGGTAAGGTTAATAAATAAATTAATGGTTTAGGTTAATGGTCAGAGGTTCCTTAACCTTGAAAGTAGTTAGAGTAGTCCTATTCAAACACCTTTTATTATTAAGAACTCCACATCAAAGGATAATAAACTAATTATTATTCGCCCCGTTGAAAGACATAGAAATACAACCTGACCTCCCAAAATAATAGGACCATCCTGCTATTACATCATCATCATCATTCCAGCCCGATTATACCCACTGCTTGGTATGTAATAGGTAGGTACAAGCTTTGCTTAGTTTGGGGCTAGATGGCACTGTTTGAAAATGTCCAACAACACCTATGTATTTATTTATTACAGCATCATGTAGCCTCAAGCTAAGCAGAGCTTGTGTTGTGGGAACCGCATGACTGATATACATTATTATATACATATATTATACATTTTGGCAAGGCGGGAAGACGGTAGATGGACAAAAGCAGTGACCGAGTGAGGGTCAGAGAACACCAGGCAGACCACCAGCCGGATGGACTGATGATTAGTGAAGGTAGCGGGGAAGCATTGGATTAGACTGGCTCAGGACCGAGATAAGTGGCGTGAAAATGAGGAGGCCTATACTCAGCAGTGAGTGGATGTGGGCTGATTAGATAGATAAATAGATATTATACATTATAATGTGTCTCTGTACATTATGTTACTTTTATACTTTTTAAATAAAAATATTACAAAAATACCGAGACCCGAGACAAATGTATGCAGATCATACCAAACTCCCGCGGCGGGGATCGAAACCGCTACCTATAGTCGTATTGCTCATTATACGGACTAAAGTGAAGGAAAAAATGTCATTTTTCCTTCAATTTTGACATAAAACGCATCAAAACTAATCAAAATTGAAGGAAAAATGACATTTTTTCCTTCACTTTTAGTCCGTATAATGAGCAATACGACTATAGGTCGGTCCGCCGCCTCATCCAAGTCCGGCCCGGAAGGGACAGCGAGGAGACAATTCACCAATAAAACTGCGGTCTGGAAAATGAAGTATACTATCTCACCTTGCACACCATTCAGCTATTGTGCAAATCATTGTGAACATGCACAATCTCATTGACGCAGTTCGTAGGCGATCGGATTCGGAATTTCCTTTTATTTTGATTGATTTATTAAATAATAATGTTATAAATGTAATACCTAGTGTGGATGTTTGTGGCTCAAAAAGATTGTTGAATTATTTCACATAGCTTCTATACTTAAAATCGATCTATCCTAATTATATAAAGCGGAATTTGTTTGTTTGAACGCGCTAATCTCGGGAACTACCAGTTGAATTACGATAAATTCTTCTACATTTGATAGTTAAGCTCTTGAGGAATATTATGGGCTACTTATCATCATCATCATTCTCACCATATACCATCACTACGGGGGCAACGCCGCGAGGGCGCTGCTGGTATCAATTATACCACAGAACATATAAATTTTATTTCATCTTATAAAATGGGTTCTGCAGAACAAATTGCAAGTAAAGCCGATGGAAGCTAGTAGTCTCACACAATTATGATAACTACTGATTATTACCACCTGCGTTTAAATAATTTCTTAACAATAACAAGTTTAAATCTAAAATATAAATCAAAATTTACAAAATCCATTGATTTTATCAGATACAATTTGGTGCTTAAAAATTAGTGTCCTTGTTTTTTTAACACGTTCAGTGCGGTACAGGACATATATGGGTTGTACGCGACTTTCTTCTGGTGCGGAAGGTAGAATTGTAGTTTTACCGCTGGTGCGGGGGCTATTTCTATACGAAATCCTTTATGTAAAAAAGAGTCAAGTATACTTTTCTGTAGCTTATTAAAAATATAAGCATAATTTGCCATAAAATTGTACAGGACACCTATGGGTAGTACGCACTTAAAAGCAATTTTCGTAATTCTGTGCGTTACCATACATATATGTCCTGTATCCGCAGACCCGGTGTTGCGCTGATTTTTACAGTAGTGCGGAGCAATCCCTATCTTATTAGCACGTCATTTGTCGATTATTACATTAACGCCAAAATTAAGCGAGCTCATAAAATGTTATCGATGGTCGCAATTTAATTGAGGATTGAAAATCATCAACATCCTAACCCAGTTATTAAAAAAATCAATTGCCGCATGTATGTTCCCGCATGACTTGAGAACGGCTTGACTGATTTGACTGATTCCTTTTTTGTTTTGTTTGTAATTGTACGGACAAGGTTTTTATAAATAAAAAATTTGTAAGTATGCGGTGGAGGTCTGCGCCGAACAAAATTGACCAAGGATGCATCAAAAATGAGTCCTGCATATACTTCCACCAGGACCATAAATCCATGCCGGGGTGTTTAACTTAGCTTGTAATTTAAGTAAATGAAGTTTTGTTCATATTCAGAGAAATAAATGCTCCTTATCGATATCGATTGTTCAAAATACGGTTAGAACATCACTAAACTTGTGTAAAGGACAAACGTTTTGACCCTATTTTCAGTGCGGTACAGGACAATTTTGGTGGGTATTTAGTTTTAGGTATAGCTTCCAAAGTATTCACCAGATCCCCGTCCTGGCTTACCATATGTTAGATAAGGTTATAATCTACCCAAATAATTAAAAAAACAACATTAAATTACGAAATTCATTAAATTATAGGCATTTCAAAAAAAACATAATACAGGACATATATGTCATGTACCGCACCAGGAGTAACTCTCGTACCTACCATAAATGTCCTGTATCGCACTGTCTGAAAGTCTTGCAAATACGTTCCCGCACCGAACGTGTTAAGTGCATGTACAATACAAGTTATCAATCTAATCATTTTCCTGTGAAATTCATTTTAAAATTATATAATGTGTCTGTATTCAAAATAATTAGATTGATACATAGGTACCTACAAGATAAAGATTAGAAAATGATTAGATTCGCCTATTTTGAAACAACAAATCGTGACGGTTGTGTATGACTGTTTTACAAATAATTACATAGATAAATAGGAGATAATTAGAGAATAGAGAATGATTTTATTAATTAGTATAATTTAAAAAGAACAAATTGTGATGGTAAGAGCCTTTTCAGACTTCACTATCGTTTTAAATGAGCGTATTAGCTTTTCGAAGCACGTGTAAACGCTTATAGAAGACGCGCTTTTTGCTACACGTGCTACCCGTTTCTATCTTTCTAATTTCAAAAGATGCATACTATTTTACACTTTGCCATGATGAAAATGGCACCAAATGACTTTTTTACCCAACTGCGGTGGAGCCCAAAAGGAGGGTTATGTATGTGTTTGACCTGTATGTATGAATTTGTGTACCTATGTCCTTCCCATATCCGCTCGTAACTACTCAACGGCTGCACCGATTTTGATAAATGATACGTCATTAGATTTGACTTGATGGCGCAAGTGTCACTAGAACACACTAGGTACTTACATAAAATTCAAAATTTGGATTTTATGAATGTGCGGGCTGAAAAAATATATTTTCAAAGAGTCAAAATGAACATATTGTATATATACTCGTAGGTACAATATGTTATGTTTGAAAACAATTTGGAGTGACGAGGGAGTGACAAATCATAAATTTGGCATATTTTAAATCGTAGTCGGGTTTTTAGGTTTTTTTTAGAAATTACCACTTGTTCACGTGAGTAACTTCCAGTGTGTTATTTAATGCCGGACTTACACTAGTGCGTTTTTACGTAAGTTTTACTCACGCAAGTGACAATGCAAAGGAAAAGCTACTTTATTTCCTTAGCATTGTCACTTGCGTGAGTAAAACTTAGGTACGTAAAAATTCACTAGTGTAAGTCCGGCCTAAGTGTAACTCACGAAAGTTTTAAAAGTGATAAAGGATTTTGAATGTCATAAGATCACGGCCCTGGTCAAGTGGCAACCGATTCTATTTCTATAATTCGAATTATAAGTCGAACGAGACGTTTTATTGGTCGAACGTAAAGTCACGTGGTCTTCGTTACTTTGTCCACCAGTGAAACATCGGCAAGAGTTAGCGTATTGTAGCAATATAATCGATTGATGGCACTTATCTAGGAAGACTTTAATAGGTACTAGATTATGCACTTGTTTACGCTTTGTAGACATTTTCGCAGAAATAAGATTACAATATAGAAGCTAATTGTTTTTATCGCATGCAAGCAACGTCTATTTTTAATTCAATTGTAAATCCATTTACACACTTAGTTATAATTATTTAATTATTTACATTTATTATTTTTTTATAAGTATCTTATAGGTTAAGTAGTGATAAGTCTTAATCAGTTACTCCTGCCTGCGCCAGATACAGATTCTGTGTTTCTGTGTGTGTCAGTGTTTTGTGTTTTCTGGGTAGTGTACTGTGTCTCAAATAAATGATTTCTTTTTTTCTTTCCAACAAGTCGCCGTCCCCGGGGAACAAAATGATAACTGCCATTATCTTCGTTTTAGTGTTATGCCATATTTGTGATCTTTGGGTGCTAATACATCAGCTCAATTTTTTTCGTAACTTTCATGCAGTTATTCACAAAGTTACAAAATATTACAATACTATTCCACGATTCGACCCATGCCTGAAGTTACAAGAATAAAGTTGTACTATAATATTATCACATTGTATTTACACCTGTTAATATGACAAACATTCATATCATTATGTTCTCGTGAAAAATATTCGTCTAGACAATGATAACCGCATATTATCATTTTATTCTCGTTAAAACTCGACCTTGCATTTCGTATAATATGTTGTTAGTAAAATAAATGACTCTTAAGGAGCTAAACTTAAAAATATTGCCACTCACCTATAGCTTAGATTTCAAGGCAATAAATTGAAACAGCAGACTTGTATCACACTACACATAGTACATTATTTATATTTCAAAATATTTGCAAAAAATTATACTTATTAAAAATATAATATGCATAGAAGCTCTTCAACTCCATCTTGCTCGAAGGTACTAAGCCAGAAGCATGGAACAAGAGCGTGGTGGTGCTATTCTTTAAGAAAGATGACAACACCTTCTTGAAAACTACAGACCCATGTCGAGTTATAAACATGGTTGGGCTATGTTTATAATTTAAGCTGTTTTCATGGATCATCATAAATCGCCTCGATCGCAGATTTGATGACTTCCAGCTTCCTGAACAAGCCGGGTTCCGAAAAGGCTACAGTACCTTAGACCACAATAAGCTGCGGCAGACCATACAGAAGACCAAAGAATATAACTTGCAGCTTTGTCTCGCGATTGTGGATTATGAGAAAGCCTCCGATTCGATCGAAACATGGGCGGTGTGTCAGTCATTCCAGCGATTCCGAATTAACTATCGGTACATCGAAGTGTCGAAGTGTTGGTATTGGTATAAAAACGCCACTATGTCAATCCAAGTACAGGAACAGAGTTCGAAGGCGATTTCCTAAAACTTTTTAAGGAAATCGCCTTCGATCGAACTCTGTTACGCCTCTTGGTAAGACAGGAAGGTGTAATTTCTCCGAAACTGTTTACGACCGCTCTGGAAGATGCTTTCAAGCTCTTGAAATGGTATTCGTGGTCATGGAAAAGTCGATGGAAGAACTAAGCACGATGCTCGAAGGCCTCAATCAGCCTACCGAAGAGTAGGCGTTAAAATGAACACGGACAAGCAAGATAAAGGTTATTTCGAATGTTCATGTTATGCGTACCCTTGTAATGGTTAAAAATTCTGCTCTTGAAGCTGTCGACGCGTATGTATATCCAGGACTAACAGTGCAATTAGGTAGGTTCAACTTCAAGAAAGAGGTTAATCGTCTAATCCAACTAGGCAGCGTTGTTTCTCTACGGAATCGAATCAGAAATGAGGAATTACATAGAAGAACTCGGGTCGCTGACATTGCCAAACGGATAAGTTAGTTGAAAAAGCAATGGGCAGTCCATTTAGCACGCAGAACAGATGGCCTGCGGGGCTGAAAAGTTCTCGTGTAGAGGCCACGGACCGATAAGCGCAGCGTTAGACGTCCACCAACAAGATGGACAGACGACTATGTAAAAACTGCAGTTCGGTGGTGGATGCAGGCCACTTCCTTGGATGAATACATGGAAATCTTTGAGGGAGGCTTACGTCCAACAGTGGACGTCCTACGGCTGAGATTATGATAGAAAATGAAAACTACTTTAGAAGTTGTTAATACTCATTATAACTGACTGTTTGTTTCGGTTTGTAAGATAAAAATTATATTGAGCATTAACAACTTTTAAATTAGTTTTGAATAAAATAAAATAATAATAAATAACAACCATAATAATTATTATTATATTTTTTATTATTATTTTACTTTTAGAGCATAGTAGCCCTTTTATAACGATAAGCAACAATCTTATAGTGGTTTGTTACATAAAAAGCACTTGAAAACATGATTAAAACAATAAATCAATAGTTGATTATTACTAACATGGTTTTATTTATTAGCACTTATCAAAATAAAGTTAGACCAATCTAAACGAGAATAAGATGATATTCAACTATTATCATAATCACTTCCACCCCTAAAAAGCGTAGAACAAAATGATAGAACAGTGGTGCAATTGGTTTTGGCAGTGGTTTTGCCTAGAAAATACGTGGAATAAAATGATAATCGACATTATAGAAATTAGACGATGACTGATTTTGACTAACTTCTTATTTTTGAAATATCTCTATTTTGGCATATATTACGCTTATTTCATTAAAACATTCCGAATGCATAAAAAATCAGCATTGCTTAAAGCTAACAATCATCTGTCTACGTCCAGTATTTATGAAGTTATTAACGAAAACATGTTTTTTGCTTCTCCTGAAAAGTTACGTTTTTGTAGTTATCATTTTATTCTCCGGGGACGGCGAAGTGTTAAATTATTGTTCAAGGCTTTGCTATATCTGGCGCTGGCTTTAGTCAAAGTCATTTTTCCCAAGATAAGCGGGGTAAATGAAATAGGTAAATGAAAAGGGAGGCTCGCATATATCCCGTAATTTATATAAATTTTGTAAAACTGGTTGGACATCACAGTACCTACCATTAAACTTCGTACGTATATCCGCACCTTAGTTAAATGTAAATTAATCAATCAGATTATCACCATACAATCTGACTGATCAAGTGTTCCTCCTGATTGTAAAGCTATTACATGATTGATTTTAACTTTTACAAACAGCGTGAAACAAAGATTACTTATCATAATTAAGAACTTATGCGAGGTATATATAGACGTTGATCATGTGGATAATTCAAGACGGCTAGGAAAACATGAAGTTGTTGATCGTATTGGCTGTCGTGGCGTGCGCTCAGGCGCTGCCGACTCCGGTGAGCGAGGCGAAGAATGCAACCCTGACCAGATCTGACCGGAGCTTCGGTTTCGCCAGCTTCGGCAGCGGCACCGTGGGCGGCGCCGGCGGGGCCGTCTGGAACGTGTACGACTGCTGGGCGCTCCGCGACGCCGTCTCCGGCAACAGCCCCAGAATCGTGTACGTCCACGGGTACATTGACCTGAGCCCGCTCTTTGTCGCCTCCCCCGGTATAGTCATAGACATCGGCTCCTGGAAGACCATCATCGGTGTGAGGGCCACGATCACCGGCGGAGGATTCAGGGTTAAAAACAATCAGCAAGTGATCTTACAGAACATGAGACTCTATAACGCTATCTCGTACGCGTCCAGCGAAAAACCCAACGGCTCTGGAGGAATCAACAATCAAGTATCGGGTGCGTTTACGGATGTGGATGCAGTTCTCCTGGAAAACGCACAGTACGTGTGGGTCGATCACAACGAGTTCGCCGACGACCCTTGGATCTCGAACAACATCGCCAACAACAGGATGCGCCACGACGGTCTCGTCGACATCAAACGCGCGTCCAACTATGTCACCGTCTCCCACAACATCCTCAGGAACCACAACAAGTGCATGCTCATCGGACACAGCGACTCGAACGGCTCTCAAGATTCGGGTAAGCTGAAGACTTCCATCGTCGCCAACTGGTTCCAGGGCACCAAGCAGCGCAATCCTAGAGTGCGGTTCGGGGAGGTACACATCCTGAACAACTTGTACACTGATATGGGCACGTACGCTATCGGCGCGGGCGCGGGGTCTTCGATTGTCGCTGAGAGGAACGTGTTCCATAACTCGGTTGCATGGAGGCACCCCGACGGCACTCCTAACCCCATGGGCAACTTACGGGATACGGTGAACTTGCTGGTCTCTGGCAGCATATTCAACGCCGTGCCTTCCAGCGTGTCCTGGAATCCAACCAACTACTTCCAATACCAGTCACTGGCCATCGGCGACGTGGAAGCCCGCGTGCGAGATATCGCCGGAGTCTGGGACTAACGATGCGATGCTTTTAAAATATACATTATCACTTCACTCGACTCTTTTTTTATTACGTAAAAAACTTACACAAAAAAATCATAAGTTCCTTAAAATACCGCAAGTAGCATTTGGGTGTAATTTAAAATTTTATTATAATGAGACTTGTTAGAGAAAATTAAAACAGTTTTTGACATGAAAACGCAAAATTTTCTTTGGTTTCTTTAGCCTAGAGATAATGAGAATTTTGTGAATTTGTGGAGAGTAATCTGTCTGCACTTATTTAAAAAAAATAATTCGCCAAGTGCAAAGTACAGAAGACAGTAGGTAAGAAGTTCCAGATTGCTATCCTTATCACACTAAATTATAGATGCGAAAGATTAGATGTTTGGATGGATATTGGATATACAGGGTGAATTTTTGAAACGGGGCAGTAAGGGCAGGGACAACGTTCTTAGGAGACTATCCTTAACTTTAAAAGATATTTTGACCTGCATTCACAGATTTTGAAAAAAATGTTCAGTCAGCGAGAATGTCTCAAAAATACATTTTAGCGTAACTGCAGGTCGAAATATCTTCAAAAGTTAAGGATAGTCTCCTAAGAAAGTTTTGCTGTAGCTACAACGGTTAAGGTAGCTGCCCCGACTCAAAAATTTATCCTGTATTATGTTTGTTCCTACCTACCTTGTATGTACGTTAAATACTTACAGGGAACGATTCGGTTCGTTAGCTAATTGCATGTTAATTTAAAATACGCGTTCCTTAAAAAGCTGATGCCGTCTTTGACGCAGCATCATAAACATTTTGACTACTACCTCAGACGTCTTCAAAAACCCTTGAATACATAAAGCTTTAAGATAATTATCATCCGTGCCTTGGTCACAGAACAGATAATAATAGATACTATGTAAGGAATGGACACTGTGAGTTTGAGCTGGCGAGGAGCTGACTTTGAGCACGGAACGAGCCACACGCGCAGACGCATAGGCGAGACCGAGACCACAGTGTACAATTTTCATAAGGTGACAACCTTACTGTGTACAAAACTGACATTGTGTATTGTAAATACTGGTAGTTAGACGCCGCTTTTGCATAGAGATGTCGTCGGGGTATGCCTTTGTGTTACAGTGTTCCTGTTTCAGATGATTCACAAATGCTTATAAATAATGAGCGATGTCCATTGTACTTAGGGCCGCATTCGTGAGCCTGTTTTCGATTTACGACTGGTTAATAACGTTGACTGCACTTTAAAGAAAAGCCTCTGCGGTAGACGTTATTGTGAATTATGAACCGCCTTTATTTTACTTCCCTATGCTTAATTAGCAAACTCTGTTGTTTTTAACAAAATAATGTAACTTACTTTTATTTAAAGTACAAGTAAAGTAACTAAAAATAAACATAACAAAAAGTAACATCGATTCTGATGTTAAAGCCCGTCACAGACTTAGCTATAATATATATTAATATTTTTATAGCTAGGCATATTACTATATATTTTATATACTAATTTTCGCGTGACCGCACACTCAGCTATAATATATACGGTATAATAGTACGGTATATTAATATATATTATAGCTAAGTCTGTGACAGGCTTAATAACTAAATTAATTTGAAATACGAATGTTCTTTGTTGTCGCCCATCCAGCAAATATTCAGAAGCAAGTAGAGCTAGGAGGAGAACTCCTAGCTCGGAGCGGCTTATGCGTATTGAGTGTATCAATCAAGAGTTTCTATGTGAGTGTATAGCACTCGGTGGTATAGCCGCCAACTCAGTATCGCTTTATGTACCTACTGCAATAACAAGTGGCGCGTGTGAAACGCATAGTGCAACTGTTTTATTTTCAACTAGTGTGCTGCACATCACTACGTATAATCATGAGAACTACGAGTAGGTAATGAAGTACACTATGCTCTTTGGATCTGAAAAGGCCGCTTTAGATGAATCAATTAAATGATGAATGATAGAGAGTGACAAGAAAACAACATAATACGAATCATTTTATATGATTCATGAAAGGAATTGCGTTTACACCCGTTTTAGCCTCCCTGCCCTACTTACAAATTGCAGCGAAAAAAATACGTTTACAAAAAGTAAAATAAGAAAAGTTAGGATATTATCTTTCTCTGCATGACGCAATGGGAGAGCACGGGAGGGTGTCCTGGAGAGTCCATGCTTCTGGAAAAAAGAAAATGAAATATGTATCGATGGAAAAACGTTCGTGGCCTAGCTTGCTGTTGGCGAGTTTCAATATAATACCACAAAATACTAGTACTATAATACTAAGCGTTTTGTGTCTACATTTTTCATACGCAAGGCGAAAATGTGGAACTCCTTGCCGGGGTCTGTATTTCCAGAAAAGTATAATTTGGGTGTCTTCAAATCGAGAGTCAATAGGTTCCTTCTAGGTAAGCGTGCTCTAGGTAGGCGTCCATTTTATTTTTATATTTTACTTGCTGCTGCACGCGGCTTCGCTCGCGTGGCACCCGGATAAAAAGTAGTTTATGTCACTCTCCAGCCCTTCAACTATCTCCACACAAAAAATCACGTCGATCCGTCGCTTTGTTTTGACGTGAAAACAGGACAAATAAACAAACATATAAACACGCTTTCACATTTATAATATGGGTAAGTATATATCATATAACGCCGGCTCCATACGTTGGGGCCAACGTTGGTCCCAACGTTGGGACCAAGATTTCGTGAACCATCCACACGTTGGCGATACACCAGTCTTGTTCCGTCAGAGCCAACGTGCAGACGTCCGATGTCTGCGCGTCCGATACAGAAATTGAAATTTCTCTAAGTGATTTTACATTACTGAATACCAATTTTATCACAATCACATCACATCATGTCACTATCACACTTCACACCACACACTATATTATAAAAGCGAAAGTTTGGATGTTTGGATGTATGTTTGTTCCTCTATAACACGACAACCACTTAACCGATATGGGTGATATTTAAAATATAGATAGATAATAACCGGAAATAGGACATAGGCTACTTTTTATCCCAAAAAATTGCACGGTTCCCGTAACATAAAAAAAAATAGTAGACTCCATCATCAGATCAGCTCGCTGTCACCATATTATTACATTGTAGTCAGAACTTGACAAATATGCCGAGTTTCAACTCAATCGGCTTATTTACTGAGGAGTTCTGTTGAACAGCTCTTGACTCCATCATCAGATCAGCTTGTTGATACCATAATATTTCATTGTCACCGAGAATCTATAAGTGTGCAAAATTTCAGCCCGATAGTCCTACAAACACAATAAATAAGGAATACGATGACATTCTCGCTCGTCAGTCGACACGTGCGCTCACGATGCGCGTCGAAACGGGACTGAGCATAGCGCCAACGTGTGGACGGATCCCCAACGTTGGCGCGCCAACTTCCTTTGATAAAACCGACACGGCACGGCCAAGCCCCAACGTTGGCCCCAACGTTGGCGCCAAGCTATTTTGTCAGCACCACACGTTGGTGAGAGGCATTGGGACCAACGTTGGCCCCAACGTGTGGATGCGGGGTTATAATACTAACTTGGGATGCTTTGCGTCCCATTCAAAGGGCGTTTTTCCACTTGACGGCACGGCACGGCAACGGCGACGGCGACGGCACGGCGACGGCACGGCAAATTGGGACGCAAAAATGTATGAAAATATACTTCCACTTACCGGCACCGGCACCGGCCCGGCGTTTACATTTTTGCTTCCCAGATTGCCGTGCCGTTGCCGTTGCCGTGCCGTGCAGTCAAGTGGAAAAACGCCCTTTGAATCGCCTTAAGAGCTAGGTGATTCTACTCCTGTTCCTTCACGACCAAGACCGTAGTATTCAGGATAGGGTCCAGCCGGTACAGGCTGTCAACGAAACTGGGTACGCTAGAAGTAACTATTTTGTGACCATACAGAACTTAGCTTATCTTGAGGACTAGATTATGGATAAGGTTAAAGAGATGTTCACACATTTCCGGGTCAGAGCTCTCCGAGTTCCGAGCTGTTCGTTTCAGTGTTCCCGATAGGGACGTGCCATCTGTCACCCGTGTTCACACATATCAGAGAAATCGGTGTCGCCTGGTTGACGCCTGGTTGACGGCAAGGCGAAAGGCGATACGGTGACGATCCGGTTTCCAAGTTGATATGTCTGCTACGACCTTAAAGCTGCAACCGACCTTAGAAGCCTAATACAGTTGTTCTATCTCACGAAGTCCATTTAGTCTTGTGTGTGTGTTCACATGCACGTTGTTTCTGTGTGCGTAAGCTCGGGAGCGCTCAGAATCGGCCCACGCATACAGAAACAACGTGCATGTGCATCTACACACACAATTAAGACCAAACGGACTTCGTGAGATAGAACAACTGTAATAACATACCGGTCTTTAGTGGACTTATTCTTCCTCGTGTCAATGTGCCATTTTCACGATACTCTCTGGAGCCGAGCGAGCAATGTGGTTGTGGCAGCTTGGCTTCAAAAGCGCGGTCGATCAAACCTACCAATAAATTATTTGAGTAACATCACAATACACCAAGACTTAATAAAAGCAAAACAAATAAATAAATATTGTTGGACATTTCACACAGCGCCATCTAGCCCGAAACTAAGCAAAGCTTGTACTATGGGAACCAGATAACTGATAGAATACTTATATATTTGTAAATACATACTTATAATACTTTATAACACCCAGACACAGAACAAACATCTGTGTTCATCACACAAATGTTTGTCCTGGGTGGGAATCGAACCCACGACCTACAGCACAGAAGGCAGAGCTACTACCAACTGAGCTAAGAGGCCAATCAAAAATCCAGTATAAAAATCGCTATCATATTAATAAATGAATAAGTACCTACCTACCTTTCCTACCCTTGTGGGAAAGAGGCGTGATTTTATGTATGTATGTATGAATAAGTACCTTTTCTCTCCACAATTTCAAGCATCGATACAGCAGTCCTCTTATGTACAATCGGCTCTGGAATTTCCGGTTCAGCTTCTGATGAAGAGTCACTTGTTTTGATGTTTTTCCGATAAATATTCGGCTCCTGAAAGTTGAAACGGCTGTTTTAATTTAGCAGCTGAATTTGATGGTTTGAAGTTTTTCATATTGGTTAGCACTCAGCTGTTCGGAGAAATGCAAACGGACGGCCGCATCGGAAACAACCGCTTAAAATTAGAAAAACCATTGAAGAAAAGTCATTTGGAAATTAAAATTACTCATAATTTCAACTTTATCGCAAACAAATAAATATCAATGTCATTTTTAAGAAAAGCAAATTAGTTGCAAGCCGTGCAAGCTGCGCTGCTAACGACGTGCACTTCTGTCGCATTCTGTTTTGTAGAATCATATACCTACTGCTGTCAGACTATTCGGAAAACACGAAAATAACCGATATCCATTTGGGGAACATGTTGAAATCGTTCCCCAAAGGCAGAGTAGGTGGTTCTCTGCAACGGGCCGGCCCATCTGGCCCACTTGCCCGTGGTCTTTCGACCGACAATTATTATTGTTGTTGGCTGGTCGGATATTGTCGATCGCTGCTGAAATTACCGCTTGCGCGATCTAGACATTATGATGTTGTGTGGCGCCATTTTCGCTGTAGCTTGTAGTTCGTAGCATGTCAATGTAGTAAATCTAGCGACAGGTAGATGTCGCTACAACCATTATAGCTTGAAGGGGTTGACCGTTTTTTCTTGCCGGAGAATCACAATTTTTTTGTAATAATTTTTTCAAAACATAATCCTAAACGTGAATAACAACATAGTTTTTGTGAAACAAGACCACAGACTTACAAAACAGAACGCATTTTCAATGGAGAATCGAATCTCAAATCCTGCCATTTGGCGAGAAGTTCGAATATTTGGCGGGAAGTTAGTAGCTTGAAGTACTGTAAATATATTTATTTATGATCTTAGTGTACCTATAAAATTGTTGTACCAACCGGTGACACCATCATATTTTGCAGCTCAGGCTGTTTGTCAATAAACTCCCAGAAAGCGCAGCATTTCGTCTGAACATGGTCACTGTCCAGCTCCTCATCAGGTGTGAAGTCCAGAATCAGGTGCTGGGTCGTCAGCGGCTCCCCGCAGGACCCGTCGCCAAACAGACTGAAGGACTTCGGTCTTTGAGGGCTGCTGGTAGACGCAGAGACAGATTCACTCATTTTGAGCGTGGTTTGACTATGGGACTCCATTTTACTATAATTCCTATAAATATAATGAATAATTCTATAAATTAAATGTCAAGTGGTCGTCAACTGTCTATGTCAAGTGGTCGTCAACTGACATCAATAAGGGGTGATTTATTGGCGTGCAAATGGAGCACCTACAAAACCGCAATTTTGAAGACGAAGTACAATGGTCGCCAGTTGGTTTATATGCCGTGGACTTCGGATTTCAAACATGTATTAGCCAGCAGCGAAACTGTGCGGAAAACCGCAGTATTTGAAGGTTTTCAATTGCTGGCGTAAGTACCAGCGGTTTTACTCGCCATAAGATCACCCCCTTTACAAATCGTTCGTTGGCCAGTTTTTTATTTCATTTACAACAAAGGTTCTACTTCAATTGATATTCAAATGATTTTGATCCGAGATTTTGACTTTTTGACAAGGATTTTGATAAAACAACAGTACCTAAATGTTAACCCCCAACAATAAAAAAGTGAAAACTGCATTAAAATTGGTTAAGCTTCTGAGATTGACGTGCACAAACGAACAGACAAACGGACAAACAGATAAAAAAATATTTTAAAAAAACAAAAACCCGACTGCGTCAAAACTAAAAAGAAAAAAACAAGCCTGCAAAGAATTACTCACAGTCGGTACCCATTCATTTTATTACCAATCAAATCTTCCCAATGTTATGGGTCCCGACTGTGAGTAATTCTTTGCAGGCTTGTTTTTTTCTTTTTAGTTTTGACGCAGTCGGGTTTTTGTTTTTTTAAAATATTTTTTTATTTAACACTTTTTAGTTATGATAAAGTTGATTTTAAAATACCTTGATTAACTATTACCTACCCAACAAGAAATTAATAAACCAACTAAACTAAGTAACTTTAGCGATGGGCGAGTCGAGTTGGCTGATTCGAATAACTCGAATCAGAGTCTAAGCGAGTTGATTCGAATCAAGTTCATTCGCAACTCGAATCAACTCGCTTACCTACCTATCTACTAGAATGCGGATAAGGAATGCGAGTTATGCGAATGCGAGTGCACGCGAGGTCGCGAGTCAGCGATTCGCCAACTCGAAACCGAAACTCGACTCAAGAATAAGAATCCGAATACGGTGCATTCGACTCGACTCGCCGCGCCGATCCGTTTGGCTGCTGCCGCGAAGCGGATTCCATCCGGTTGATGCGAGTCGAGTCAACTCGCGTTGCCAGCGTTGCCATATCTACCAACTTGTAGGTAGATCTACCTACTTTGCCTCGAGTCTACCTATCTACCACCACAAGCCTGGAATCTACCTACTTTTCTAAATCTTACGGAACCACATTGATGAACGTTTCTTTCATGTGAAATGACAGTGCGGTACGGTCCTATTGGTAGTTAGTAGTAATATTTAGCCCGCCTGCAACTTGCCGAATTGAAAAAGTGTTAGCTGTTTAGCTGCAGACGCTGCAGTGTTTAGTACTAGTATTAATTAAGCTAAATTTCTAGTTCCAAATTAATGTAGGTAGGTATAATACAGGGTGGAAAAAATGAATGGGCCTCGGAGGGAAACTACCTTAAATCCTTAAGATACAGTATTTTACTTAAAGGAAACATTCCTTTATTTTTAAAAAGAAACAAAACTGCATTCATAGATTTTCTAAAATTTGCTTGCCTCACCCGGAATCGAACCTGCTAAAAATTAAAAAACAAACCTCGCTCTATTTAATACTACTAATCGATAGGATTAATGTCAGAATAAAATCTTTATAACACACATTTGGTTTTAGAAATAAAAAAGATCATAAAATCGAAAATTAATGTTCACAATTTTTTTCATTAATTTTTATTATTTCGCCATTCGCGTCAAAACTTTTCTAGACGGTATTTGTCTATTTGAGGTGAAATTCAGACTTCCAAAAATGCATCCGATTCGATGATTCTCTTCGAAAAGTTGACGGTTTTTTAGCGAAGAAACGATATTTTCCGAATTCGAAATACATTCCGAGAAGGTCTGAATCACACTACTGGATACCTCTCACCATTCTACTGTAGAGCAAAATTGCAATTAAAGCCCTTATGTACTAAATATTAGATTTCATGGATTTTTTGTACGACAGACGAGAGTAAGACCTCATCTTTCTTTGAGAAGTTTTATCTTTAGTATTGACTGTATCGACTAGTGGAATAAAATAGGGAGTGTTTAACTTTTGAATTTTTAGCTGGTTCGATTCCTGGGTGAAGCAAGCGAATTTTAGAAAATCTTTGAATGCAGTTATGTTTCTTTTTAAAAATAAAGGAATGTTTTCTTTAAGTAAAATACTGTATCTTAAGGATTTAAAGTAGTTTCCCTCCAGGGCCCATTCATTTTTCCACCCTGTAGGTACCTATTTGAATTTGACTTGCAAGAGAAATAGACTGCACGTAAAAAAAATTACATCTGTGGCATTGATACTCGAGCTAGAGATTGTTCCAGATTGCTAAAGATTTTTATCGAAAAGCGGGCAACCTAGCTCATACATTTGAAACTTGTAAATTAAAGTCACTACGTATAAATTTAAATAATAAATATTTATTATTACAAACCTTCTGAATTATGGTGGTAGGTAGATCTACCTATTTTTCATTTTACATTCTACCAACTTCTACCAATTTTTGGCCCCTCGTCTACCAATTTTCAAAAATTCGGGTTGGCAACACTGCGCGTTGCGATTCGAGTTAGCGGCCGAGTCAACTCGAGTTATCCGAGTTGAAATAAAATCAACTCGTAACATCGCTAAGTAACTTCGTATCGCCCTAATTATTTATTCAATTTTATTCATCAAATCCATCCAATCCAATTCCCCATCAGCCAATAATTCAATCCAATCCAATAATATCAAAAACTTTCGATAATGGCCCTCAAAAATTGATAGAATAGGTAAACTTTTCAAAACGCAACGATAGCGCGATCTAGGATTGGTTCAGATTTAGCAGCGACATCTAGTTGTGTTTTTGGTAATTAATGTAAATAAAAAATAATACTGAGGGTTGCGATGTTTGTAACTTCTGAACTACAAAACCGATGACCTTGAAATTTTTACAGAACATTTTAAAGTAGGTACATACCTACTTTCTAACAAAATTACCCTTCCTTTGCGTTGCGCAGTCGGGTAAAAAGAATCAATAAAATCGTACTGTGTTAATGAATTACAACCAGATACCTACCTACTCATTTTGATTTTCATTTCCTCTCCCAAGGGAACCGTCTTGAATTTCAGTAAGTAAGTAGGTATAGTAATCAAAAGTATCCTATTTATACCTCGTAGTAGTATAGTATGTATGCACTCAAATAATACCAAGTTTCATTTAAATCCGTCCAGTAAGTAGTTTCGTTCGACCGAGACGTGATGCGCGGCCAAGATACACACAAACAGAATTTTAAACCGTTATATTTCCTAAGCTATTATTTAAAATGAAAAATAGTAAAAGAAACCTAACATTGATTTTTAAATACCTATTCAACGATACCCCACTTGACATAGTTCGTCAATTTTGAGTTTTTCAATTTTGACAATATGGCGTCTGGTTGTAACACTGGTTAATTTTGATTACTTTCATGTCTTTAGTGACACTCGCAAGGTTGAGACAAATCGATTGACGTTAGAATCATCAAAATCGGTCCACGCGTTTGGCCTCTAGAGTGCCACATAGAAACATCCATAGCGAGAATAATTATTAATCAACTTTAAACCGTTATTTTTCCTAAACTATTACTTAAAATGAAAAATGGTAAAAGAAACATAAAGTTGATTTTAAAATACCTATTCAACGATACCCCACTTGACATGGTGTGACGATTTTGATTTTTTTAATTTTGACATTAAGGCGTCTGGTGGTGGCACTGGTGAATTTTGATTACTGTCATGCCTTTAACAACACTCCCAAGGTTCAGACGAATCGATTGACGTAAGAATCATCAAAATCGGTCCACGCGTTTGGCCTCTAGAATGCCACATAGAAACATCCAAACATACATACATACATACATAGACTGATAAACACATTACCCTTCCTTTGCTTTGCGCAGTCGGGTAAAAAACATTGATATGGCGTCTATTGCGTTACCCCTAAAAATAGTTTTACTCTCAAATATCTTCCAAAAACAGACGTTGATAAGTTTTATTATCATGTACCTATAGATATTCTAAAGCTGCGGCAACTATCGTAGTAACAATACTGCCAGCACTGAATTGACTTCCGGTGGCATGGAACATGACTTCCGACAGTCCGGAAACGGAACTTCAGTATCAGAATGAGATTTTCCTTCCATTTATGTTCCTAGGAAAAGTTTTTATCAAAGAGATTTCACTTTAATTCAAATTTAATTTAATGATGTAATCTAAAATGAATTTTATACTCGCTGTGTGATGTGATTGGTCGACATTTTCTACGTTCGAAATATTGAGCAATCAAATCGCGAGTAGTTATTTACTTCGGGTGATTTGATTGGTCGAAAAACTTTTTGGACGAACTCGAAATGCAATGCCCAAGGAATTTCTATACTACGTCACAGAGAAATGACATACAGAGAGACAGCGGTCTAACATCGACTTTTATAATAGCCTATTCTTATAGGGCTGTCACTTATGGAAATAAACTAACTGCGTCGCGCGGTGTCACTCGCGTAGTGTTAAAATAATAAACGGACAGCTGGTACTGCTGACGGATGGATGGTATTTGCTAGAATATATACTTACCTACGATAGCTTAATTTAGTTAAAATAAACACGTAAGTAAATCGTATTTTTCATTTATTAAAATTACAAATGGCTTACTCCTGACTTAGCTCCTGACTCCCATCATCAAATCAGCTCGCTGTCACCATGTTAAACAGTGTAGTCGGAACTTGACAGATATGTCGAGTTTCAACTCCATCGGTTTATTTACTGAGGAGATCTGTTGAACAGCTCCTGACTCCATCATCAGATCAGCTCGATAATACCAAATTATTGTAAGTTTATCCGAATTACATACAAATACAAATTTTCAAATCTTTAAGACAATGGAAAGTAGATTAAAATCGACTTCAAAAATTAATAAATACCTACAGGTTAATACATACTTACCTACTTAGTAGGTACCTACCTACTTACAGAAAATTACTTCAATAATATTTCAATAAAATGGTAGTACCTACCTAGGTACGTAAACTTACCTGTCACGTTCTTTTGAGTAAGTACCTATGTGAAAAATGATAAGTTTTTATTTTTCTCTGCATGACTTTGCCTAGCTAGATGTTAGTACCTACTTACCTTACCTACTGACTGAATGAAAATGAACCCGAAAAAGACCGCGCCACAGATTCATTAATAGTTACTACGTAACCCGCGCGGCCGCCGAATACTCGTAGCGTTCGCGGCCTCCGAGCGCCCCTTACCGCATAGCCGCCGGTCGGCCGCCGGAGTTTGCCGAGACTGGCCGAGAGCTCACGAAGCGGCCGCCCGCCGCTCGTAAGTGAGCCTGTCGGTGAACGCGCACGCACACAACGCTGCGCATGTAGTGAAGTACCTATTATCGCGCGTTGTTTGAGTTTGTTTCTCTGGTTACTCGGTGACTACGTACCAGGAATGCTGACTGAGACAGAAAACAAGGTCCGCTGGAGAGATAAAACTTGGGCGGCGTGTCTCTTTCTAAAGGGTGACCATAAACTAAACATTCCTAGTCCCTAAGGGGCCTTTTCCATCATTTTCTGATTTACGTGATGTTTCAGGGCATGATTTTTGAATTAAAATACTGATACAATTTTGATCCTTCATTTTGATTCTTGAATCTTGATTCTTGAATCTGAAAACTGAAATCTTGAATCTTGAATCTTTGAAGTGACAGCTGTCAAACTTAAAACCGCCATATCTCGGGAACTACTCGTCCTAGACTCCCCGTTCTCAGTTCAAATGAAAGCTAAGACCAAGATCTTCATTTGAAGTGACAGCTGTCAAACTTCAAATGGCCATATCTCGGGAACTACTCGTCCTAGACTCCCCGTTCTCAGTTCAATTGAAAGCTATGACCAAGATCTTCATTTGAAGTGACAGCTGTCAAACTTCAAATGGCCATATCTCGGGAACTACTCGTCCTAGACTCCCCGTTCTCAGTTCAAATGAAAGCTATAACCAAGATCTACATTTTAAATAACAGCTGTCAAAATGACATCTGTCATCTGAAATGGAGGTCTTGGTTATAGCTTTCATTTGAACTGAGAACGGGGAGTCTAGGACGAGTAGTTCCCGAGATATGGCTGTTTGAAGTTTGACAGCTGTCACTTCAAATGAAGATCTTGGTCATAGCTTTCATTTGAACTGAGAACGGGGAGTCTAGGACGAGTAGTTCCCGAGATATGGCGGTTTGAAGTTTGACAGCTGTCACTTCAAATGAAGATCTTGGTCATAGCTTTCATTTGAACTGAGAACGGGGAGTCTAGGACAGTAGTTCCCGAGATATGGTCATTTGAAGTTTGACAGCTGTCACTTCAAAGATTCAAGATTCAAGATTTCAGATTCAAGGTTCAAAATTCAAGAATCAAGGATCGAAATCCAGGATCGAAATCCAAGATCGAAACCAAGGATCGAAATCAAGGATCGAAATCAAAATCATGGATCAAAATCAAGGATCTAATGCAAGGATCGAAACCATGGATCGAAATCAAGCGCTGATTTTGTCGAGCGCGATAAGGTAAAAATACCCTGAAATTTAAATGACATGGGCGCACTACTAATCCAACAACGAGTGTGAAAGAGACAAAGCTACCAAGAAAGCCTCTCAACAAGACCAACAATCCTTATAACCAAGATTAAATGATAATAGATCGTTGTGTAGTCGTGATAAGGTTCAAAATCCTTTGTACATTAAATGTCAGTTAGCACTCCAGTTACGTAGTTTAGAATCTTCTTGGCAATGCCATCCAATTTTCTTACATTTGCCCACACCACACATAGGCACGTTTACGAACACTCAACATCCAACAATCCACCAATAATACATAATATGTATTATACATCGTATCTCTCCCGAAGATGATTACGATTTACATGCAGCAGTACGCAGATAATGCTGTCCTATCACACTTTTAGATTTATTAATTTTTATAATTAATCTATTCATTTTATTTTTAAAATCCATAGACAGTTTCATATGACTGTCATTGCCTTGTCACTGTCAACCCCGCCGCCGCCATGTTGATTCCTGTCGACCGTCATTACGCAATTTTGTGTTGTCCGAGTCACACGTTCGAAAAACATTGCCTCCTCCAACCAAAATTCGGAAAAGAAAACGATCAGTGGTATTGTGGAGTGAGTATTCAAGAATAATTTAATCATCGTCATCATCCGAGGAAGAGGAGAGGAGAAGGAGAATTCCTACGTACGTATACATACACATCTGGATTTGGAAGCAAGATATTCAAGGTCAGTCTCGAAAAAGTGATTTACCTTTAACAATTACCCTCCATTTTTTCTATTAAGTATTTCAAACCTTCTTTCGTACTAATAATCCTTATTATGAATTTAATACAAGGTACAAATTTCCGACATATCGTGTGTGAAAAATGTACCTAATCCCGGGTTTATCCGTGTGGAAATCAACCATCCCGACGTATCGTGTGTGGATGTATGTCGCAGCCAACTGGTTGAATTAGCCATTCAATTAAACGGCTAGCCCTTTCATTGAAATTGGTTATACCCTCAGACCAATGAGTGGAAGTCAAAAATATATTATATGACCTTAATATCTAGGTACAAATATTCCGACATATCGTGTGTGAAAAATGTACCTAATCCCGGGTTTATCCGTGTGGAAATTAACCATCCCGACGTACCTATATCGTGTGTGGATGTGAAAATAATAATATATTACCCAGTCTAATGAACGTTTTCATACAATATACTGGGATAACAGCGACTAATTTTATTATAATTAAACCAAATCCCGACGTAATGCGTATGTGGAAGTCTAAAATGTACTTATATGACTTTATTAACTAGGTACAAATATTCCGACATATCGTGTGTGAAAAATGTACCTATCCCGGCTTTGCGTGTGGAAATTAACCATCCCGATGAATATCATGTGTGGATGTGAATATACATAAATATGCTGAACGATTTATCCAATATTCCGGCGTTGCGTGTGGAAATTAAACATACCAATGTATTATATCATGTGTGGATGTTAATATAGGTACATAAATATCCTAAACGATTTATCCAATATAATGTGAAAATTACGACTATATTCATAACAATTAATGCATGTATATGACGTTCATTGCATTCTATGTATATTAGTTACCTACCTACATAATAGTTAGGTAAATAATCTACCTACTTGATCTTTCCGTCATTACTTATAGACGAAATCCCAAGTGAGGGTATTTGTTGATACAAAATAACCGTAACTACCTACGTTTTCAATCATTCCGCGTAGATCGCGTCGACTGAAGTTCGATGAACTACAAATGCATGTATTATAATATCATGTCGAGAGTACGTGTTGTTACTGCACGTAAATACACGTAAATCGTGTTGACCGCATCTGTTGATGCAAAAATAATCGTATCTGCTTGCTTCATATAAAATCATATTGACTGAGATAAAATTAACATGGTTTGATTATTAAACACCTTCTTGGCGCTTGACGCTGACATTAATCTAAAGATAATAATTTAACAAAAAATTATAAAGATGCTGAGCGGCCGCAGGGCGTCAACTGTGCGTTAGATTCTCACCTCATAGAATCTCTTTCAAAATAGGTCATCGTAAATTAAATCAGCAACAGCAAGCAGAAACGTGAAATTATAAAAAGTACCGAGATTAATTACCATTTGTTCGGCTTCAACATGTCTGAACATGTAAAATAATACAAAGCCAAATCGGCGTCTGCTTCAGAACTAAGATAAATTCAAGCAGAATCAAACGTCTCATAATCCATCTAGCTTTAAACGCATGGGGGGCATCGCGGCGCTCTGGCACTGGCCACCAAAACGCGAGTGTATGTACCCTGCACTTTACCGGGGTGACCCACATCGCCGTCGTTGTCGCGCCGCGCCGCGCCAGTGCGCGCACCCTCGTCGTGCGAATATCGCCGTACACCGTCAGCGTCAGCGACCCACTCTGAGGTACTACCAACAGACATCTCATTGACGATAATTCCAAATACTTAGGTACTTATACTTATACCGATTACCGGCTGACTCAAGTATTTATTTTATTTTATTCCATTTTCTTCCTGAATGGACCAACATCACTAATGATGAAACTGATATAATTGACGACTGTATTAGAGAATTAATAAAGTCGGGCTATAGTATGCTCTTGTGTCTACTCAATTTGAAAATCAATTCATCCGATCTTCACCTACCGTTCCGAAGCCTATTGAAAAACATTAAGTACCTACTTACTTATATTTATTTTGAATTAAATGAATTGAATAGATTGATTCATGGTGACCAATTTAAAATGGAATATTATTGTACTACCGCATTTAAACTAATAGATAAAAAACTGTTAGATGAACTCAGACTTAAAAGATGCCCAATTTTTATTATCAGTGGCGGAATGTGACAGAATCTAGATACCCTGCGCTTCACTTGGAATTCTAAGAAAGTTGATAATGAATTACTGCATACCTATTCATGTTTTAACCTTTAGGCTTTGTTCTTAACCATACGTGTTTACAAAAGTTACATTAGAAAGCATCACCCTCTTCATCTGTACCTGACCTTGATGGCAGGGAAATTATCCGACAGTCCCTACTGAAACATGGAACTCTCAATTAGTCTTTACCATAGTGAGGGCTTTTTCTCTGCCAATACCTACATTAAATCAATAATTATGTACGATACTATGTTAGTCATGGTGGTTCTATTGTAAGACAAATTATTTATATTATGGTAATTCTAACACCATCATACGACTGATAGACTACCTACAGTATTCTACCTTAAATTTGTATCCTACAGCGTTATCTTTTATTTTGTCCAGGAGATTACTTGTAATGATACGAGTACTATTAAAAGATTACTGAAAGGCGTTTATCGATTAAAACCTTCCAGTTCCAAAATACGATACAACTTGGGACCCAAATCTTGAAATAAATTGTTAAAATATTTATTGGACAAATGACTTAATTTCATTGTAATACTTATCGCAAAAAACGCTACCACTCCTTCCATTGACATCATCAAAGAATGCAAGAAGGTCATTAAAATTAAAAATATAATTTTTGATTAAAATTTAAGAAAATTAATTATAACATCAAAACTGAATGCCCCAACCATTAATTGTGTTACTTTTTAATAAAGGAAATCCCAAAGCTTGCCCAGCATCTTTTCTCAATTCATAATCTAGAAATGACCTCTGTGTTATGCTTATGTCTAAACGAAGAATCATTAATTATCAGTTTAAAAAAGTTTACCCCGCAGACTTTATCTCATTGGATTTAAAATCTTTAAATACAGCGAAATCGATTTATAGGTATTATAAGTTGTGCTCATAGCACGCGTCACGCATTAACTACTGCAACCTACAGAGCAGGTGTTAATTTTATGGTTATTTGTTAAGCTGCGGGATAGTAAGAATCGTATATTGTTTCCATGAAAACTAAATATTAACAACTAAAATTTAAGCAAAACTGATAAAAATCAATTTGGGTAAAATTTATATCAAAGCAAAAATTTCCTATTATTTAATAATAATTATCTCATAAGTATCAAGGTAGGTACCGTAATACCTATTTATAAATGATGAATAAAATCGTAGCTACATTATACAAGGATGACAGGTACTTAGATACACTGTTCTATGATAAGCGATTTATGTCGCAAAATATTATCTAATACATAAGTACATAAAATATTATTGTTTTCTAACTCATGCTGATCGTTATTCGTTGATCGTTATTGTATTTATTGTATTTTTTCGATACTCTAAACATCTGCATGTAAATCGTAATCATCTTCGGGAGAGATACGATGTATAATTAAGAATCAAACGAACTTACCTTGTGAAGTTTGATATCTAATTATACGAGTGTCTTGACCGAAGATGATTACACACTCCCAAGCCCACCCAAGTTGGTACTAAAACCCCGAACTCGATCGAAAAAATAGTGCTCTTAAAAATGACGGTCGACAGGAATCAACATGGCGGCGGCGGGGTTGACAGTGACAAGGCAATGACAGTCATATGAAACTGTCTATGGATTTTAAAAATAAAATGAATAGATTAATTATAAAAATTAATAAATCTAAAAGTGTGATAGGACAGCATTATCTGCGTACTGCTGCATGTAAATCGTAATCATCTTCGGTCAAGACACTCGTATAATTAGATATCAAACTTCACAAGGTAAGTTCGTTTGATTCTTAATTATTGGTGGATTGTTGGATGTTGATATATTATATTTATATTATATTATGTTTATATATTATATAAACATACGAAGAAACGCAAGTTTTGGAAAATAAAACAAAAACTAAAACATGGCTTCTCAAATTCCCGCCAAAAAGCCAAAACCTAATAGGTATTATAAAACTTCCTTGCCTAACATAGATAGCATAACCTTCTTTTTTGAAGTCAGTTAAAACGGATCGAAAGCTTACTTCTTATCCCGAGTTCTTATCTACCGTAAGCTTGCAAACTTTTGATGCATCTTCCTTTCATTATTCGACTTTATTCCCTAGAGATTGAGTTTGAATTTTCAGTAGCAGCTCGTCTAGCAAATGTGAAATGGGACTACCTGATGGTGTGTAAAATATTCATGGCTTGTTTTCTCCACAGGGTAACGTGTAGTGCTATGCCTTTAGATAACGAGCTTTCTCACTCTTGTCACTGATGGTTTCAGGTCATTCCTACGTCGTTAATCCTAAGTATTCTATTAAACGAGCAATATTTGTTTGTTTGTTTGTCTGTACTCACGTTCTCGAAAACGGCTCTAACGATGAAATTTGATGAATTTTGCGGTACGGAGGTATCGATCTAGCTAGGTCGTATATCTGGGATTTCTGGGAAAATTCGTTTCCTCGGCATTTTTACGCAAAAAGACTTACCAATGCAATGTAATTTCACGTAATTCGTTAAGACTAAAGTGGCTGAGTGGTCGGGTGTCCGCCTTCCAACCGAAGGCCGCGAGTTTGAATCTTAGCGATGTATTCCCGTTGTCCCCGGTGGTCGTGTCCCCGGCCCGGGGACAACGAGACGTCATTTTGAATCATTCCCGTTGTCCCCGGTGAGCAGATACCCGTTGAGGTGCCCCGCCCCCCGGACCGATTGCCTGCCTAGCCAAACCAACGCCCGCGCAACTGTTGCCAGCGGTTTAACTTTTTTTGCCAGTGATTTTATTCCTGGACTAAACCTGTTTGTGGTATCATTGGAATCGGAATTTAACAAGCTTATTAACTACTTACTTACCTGCTCAAGGGGATTACATTGTCACCACCAAATAAATTGTTTATTCCATTCCGTAAACATGTTTGGCACCTTGCAAAATAAAAACTCACAATTGTTCAAAATTGGTAGCAAATATCTGCGTCAACATGGTGCACACACTTAGTACACTACACACCTTTATTATTTAACACAAAACATATACACATCGACATTAAAAGTAATTATCTATTCGCGTTTGCAAAAGGCCAAATTACGCCATTTTGTTCCGCGCGCGACGAGCGGGAGGGCGCTCACGGCAAATAAAAATTCAATACTACTTCATTTTTCATCCTATAGCCTTGTCTGAAGTCTTTCTGATTGGTAGAAAATGTAGTTAGCCAACAAAACGAACAAAACAAACCTCATTCACTTCAGTCCTATACATCAATCACAATAGCCAACCTTCAAAAAGAAAATTCACCCGCAACATTCAAAATGTTGATCAAATTCAAATTTTTTAATGTAAAACGGGGTTTTAATGGTTCAGTAATTATCCTAAATACCTGTCAGATTTAATTAATGCAAAACATGTATAGGTCATCGCTGAAAATCTTATTTGAACCTTCTTTCAAAAATAAAGTTTTTTTCGTATTTTTCTCTTCCGGTATTTTGACACATTGTAGAAATATTATATATTATCTATGACTTTTAGTGTTACCAGTAGTGGGACAATAATGTTACCAACAAATAAAGACACTTTCCACGTATGGGGAAGCCCTAACACCATAGAAATCGTGATTTTAATCGGCGAACGACTCAAATAGAGCTCGGGCCAGTACAGTGGCCTAAGGCACTTTGGCGGATAAGGCCAACGGGGACAACGGGAATTCTAAATTTCACGTGTCGTTGTCCCCGTTCAAGTTTTTTATCCTACTAATATTATAAAGGCGAAAGTCCGTGTGTGTGTGTGTGTGTGTGTGTGTGTGTGTGTGAATGTTTGTTACCACGTATCTCCATAACTACTGAACCGATTTGGCTGAAATTTAAAATATAGATAGATAATGATTGGGAATAGGACATAGGCTACTTTTTATCCCGAAAAATTACATGGTTCCCTAGGGATAAAGAAAATAGTAGTCCACGCGGGCAAAGCCGCGGGCGTCAGCTAGTTTTAAAATAAAAGTTTTGATGCGGTAGTATAACGCTAGTCTATCAAAAGCCTATGTCGGAAAGTGGTTCCTTTTTTATATCGCGTGGCCATCAACCAAACATTAAAATATAAACTCTTAGGAGTATAACAAACAATATTTGTGAGAACGGTATAGGTACATCTACACTCAGTCAGAACCGAGTAATACAGGGTGAGTTTTTCAAGAGTGCCTCTAGGGCCAAATCTGAAACTATTAGCGATAGCGAAAAACACTCATAAGAGTCTCGAAACCGATTTTGATAGAAAATAAAACTGCATCATTAGATTTGAAAAATAATCATTTTCATGGCCAGGAATCGAACCTGTTAAAAAAAAACCTTTCTTTCTATATTATTATACCATCCGATAGTGTAGATGATAAGGATCAATTTTCTTTGAATAAACTGCATATGTCAAACTACTGGCAAGTGTTGATATTTAATAAACTGATTAAAACTTTCAGTATTTCGTACATTGATCATAACTTTTTTTATTGGTTTGCCGTATGTAGTATCTTCTCAGAAATTGATCCTTATCATCTATCTACCTATTACACTATCGGATGGTATAATAATACGGAATTATTATTTTGAACCAAATAGGTTTAATTCCTGGCCAGGAAAGTTATATTTTTAAAATCTAATGATGCAGTTTTACATTTTATCAAAATCGGTGACGAGATTCCTTTCAGTGTTTTTCGCTATCGCTAATAGTTTCAAAATCGGCCCTAGAGGCACTCTTGAAAAACTCACCTTGTGACTATAACTTGATTCTGACTGAGTGTAGGTAGATGTATACTGCTTTCACAAATATTGTTTGTTAACTCCTAAGAGTTTATATTTTGAACGTTGGTTGGTGGCCGCGCGATATAAAAACAGGCACCAACCTCCCTGTACGGTCCGCACACACTGGCAATAGGTTTATATTTCAAAAGACCAGAAAATCACCGCTAGTAAATTTTAACTGATATATTAACGATCTTATGATACTAGTGATAATGATAAATGAGACGCGCTTCGATTGATTGCTAAACGCGAACTGATTGCTCAATGATTTTTAAGCTAATTATTTTAATGGCGTAAAATGCTGCAATGACAAAATTAATTAGGACAATGTATGATGCTCGTACACTCCAATACAAAATCGGCATGGCCATTTATCAAATTCGTGGACAAAGACTTTCTAGGGACTGGCTAACTAGAGCACTGAGTAAGCAGCAAACTATACTAATATCAATATTGAATAACAATCTAACCGATAGGTTAGGTATTTAAAATACTTTCATAGTAATATTCATTGAAGTTAGGTATAAAAACTTACTTATAAAAACTTTTTTGATAGAAAAACTTTTAACGTCGGCACAAAAAAAAAAAAAAAAGATGGCGACATTTCAAAACGAACATTTCGATGGCAGCAAAGTAGAAACGGACATCTGCATTTTTGCGAAAATGCTTTTTTTACAAAAATGAGCTTATTTTAACCTTATCTACAAGTCTGCATTAAAATAATTTCAAATTTCAAAATAATGAAGAAAATCTGGCACGTATAAAAAGACATCTTCACACGAATTTTAAAAAACGTCGCAGTAGAAACGGACATTTACATCTGACCGCCTTTACTTCGGAGCTTCGACAGGTGGCCCAAAAATGTTTACGACGTAAGCACGGACATCTGCCACTTATCCGTTTATCCGTCGTACTTTTTGCATATATCCCAATCTAATTAATTTACTATTCTGTGTTTTATAAGGAAATTCATTAATTTTTCTGTAGATACACTATTTTACACATTGGTTTTATATAATTCTTTGTTTTATTTTCAAATTAAGATGCAGAAAAGAAATTAATTCAGCTAATTGATCTACAAGCAGACACTTACGGCAATTAAGATACCTATATGTTTAGAGGGTCTTTTCATAAAAGCAGGTTAATACCATTTATTAAAACTACTTTAAAAAATATTTAGAATGTTTTTCAACTACATCTTCAGGTTTACAACAAATAAATTAAATTCGTGTAGAACCTTGCCATCTTTACACCATCGTCTGTGGCGTTTATTAGGTCCTCCCTTAATATTTTCACATATTTCCTCTACATCAAATCACTAGGTACTTAATAGTATTTCTTAAACTTTCGCGATCACTATTCATATTGAAAACTTTATGGACACGGGATTTTATCGCGTAATTTACCTTATTTACGCGATAAAATCCCGTGTCCATAAACTTTTCAATATGACTAGGTACATAAGTTAATATTATTTACAGCTTACTGATCTTAGGAAATGACACACTTGAACATCGTTTGATTTATGATAAAGAGCGTTATCACTTACAACCTCTGCTAAAATACATTATAAGCCAAATGCTAGTCTAGCCAATTTAACTGTTTGCCCTCAATCACGCGCAATAACACCTATACCTCATGGGTTTATTTCATTTGAAACAGAATCGCATTTGCTGGAACTTATTGCTGAGGATGATCAATTACGTTCTTTCAATCCACAAATCCCTTTACCATACATTTTAATCACGGATTCTAGTGCAACATCATCAGCAATGGTGCTTCTAGTGAAAGCTTTTCTCCTTCGGAGAAAACGATGTAAATTTACAGTTGACGTTAGGAAGTAAAGCAGAAAATGCAGAAAAGAGAATTCGATCGATACAAGAAGATTTTTTTTCTTAATATTGATAAAAAAATAAAAAGATGTGCAGCTCCCATGCGAAAACTGTAAAAATTAGTGACGAAGTAACACGAAGTAGGTAAGTAGGGATTTGATTTATTTTTAAGGTTTGGGTAATGATGATAAACAATGGGAATTACTAATAAATTCCCATGTACCTATTGGCCAATAAGGCCTATAATTAATTGACTAACTAACTTTCTAAGACTGATTTTTTAAGAAAGAGAGACGTTAGAATTTGATGGGTATTTGATTTTTTTTGTTTTAGTTGATAGTTACTGATATCTAGTGTATTATCTACTTAATAATAAATTTCATGATGTTTTCTAAAAAAAGGTATAAATACCTATACTAATTTGTGAGTTTTGGGAACTAAATGAGTTTAACTGATAGACGTAGATGAAGTTTAGTGAGATGTTAAATGCAAAGTAAATGAAGACATCTACAAAATTTGGTCAAAAAAAGGAGAATACTGTTTGCATGGTGCTTAGATTTTCTTTAAATATCATTAGAAATATTACCGGATGCTCATTATCTTAATTTATTAGACATCTTAGGTGGAATGAACGCTTTTTTTATCACAACGTATAAACGGATATCAGGCAAATGTCTTCTTCTACGTCGAAGTTTTTTCAGAGTATAAAAGTACATCTACATTATTTCAGTAAAACAGTGATATTTCAAAAAAATCTGTTATACAATCAATAAAGAAGGTTATTTTAATGCACCTCAGAAAATTTCATGTTAATCGGTTCATAACTCTCAAAAAGGCAACATGTTTTTACTAAATGTGCTCTCCTGTAAAGTAGCGTTTTTGTAGATGTCCGCATCTACTTTGCTGCCATCGATTTAATCTTTAATCATTTGAATCAATGGTGCTCACAGGTACAGCCGTCTATTGGTACAATAACACTTGTCCATAATTTTGCATCATATACGAGTACATTTACTGATTTTAAGTAGAAATCAAATGTAGGTACTTACATGAGCTTTCACACTTCCTTTTCACTACGTCATTAAAATACGTTACATCACAAAATTAAAATACGTCATCTCTTGATTCTGCTAACACCGAGGACACCGGGAATAATTTTTAATCTTTTTATTTCATTATTTCACCGGGGACAGAGACCGGGGACAACGGGAACTATTTTTAATAAAAATAATGTATTCCCGTTGTCCCCGTTCACCGGGGACAAGCTCACCGGGGACAACGGGAATACATCATCTTAGCGAGTGGAAGCTTCTTTTTTGTACTTTTAATTTTTTATTTTTTCTCTATTTGCACACGAGCAGGGCTCGGTCGCCCAGATATTGTGTATTAATCTTACAAATATTATAAATGTGAAAGTTCAAATGTTTGGATGTTTGTTACTCAATCACGCCAGAACGGCTAAACGGATTTTAATGAAACTTGGAATACACATAGTTCATGACCGTCTCGTCGTCGTGTCTGCGCGCGGGGCGTGTTCCTAGCTCAAAGTCAGCCCCTTGCCAGCCCGAATTCGGTCGCGCGGTGAGGAAGCCCCGATTGGTGGGGGAGGACAGTGGCCGTTCTATACGTAGTACTCGTCGATCGAGCGAGCGAAGCGAGCGAAGATCTTAGTGGTAAGTTGGGCGATTTTGCTTTGTATGTTTGTATGTTTGTATGTTTCACGAATTGTTGTTCAAGCATAACTGTCGAACCGTTCATCCAATCTGCATGAAACTTGGTAGGTCAATAGGTTGTGGTAAGGAAATTTACGGTGGAGCATATGAGCTTAATCGATGAAGGGGTTGTGAAGATATTGGGTTCCCAAGGGGGTAAAAAATTATGAAAGTTACACAAATATATTGAGTGGGGTGTCATACGAAAGGGCTTATTTTGTACATTCCAAAATGGTTTTTATTTTTAATCTAGGATGTATAGTTTTTGAAATACGACCAAAGACCAAAAACTACGAAACCAGAGCTGCAAGAGCTCCCGTTTCATAGAGTTTCGATGTCTTCGTAGCTCATTGACTGGTCGGTCTTAAAAAGAGAGTGACATCGTTGCGGTTTGGTTTGCAATGATTTTAGATGCTACTTGATTTATTTTCATGATAAAAAAAAATTTGATAAAAAATGAAAATAATTGGGGTAAAAAAAGTTAAGTAAATAAATATATTGAGTGGGGTGTCAAATGAAAAGTCTTTATTTGTACATTCCAAAATAGTTATTATTTTTATTCTAGGACGTATACTTTTAGAAATACGACGCGAATTCATAAATATGAAATAAATGAAAAATTAGACACGACATTATGTATTGCATGCATTTTTTAACATGAAGAGCTAGCGCAATAGGCATACTCGACAGTAGTAGCACTTGAAATTATAGGGGTAGTCAGAAGAAAGTCCAAATGTAAGCCATCTACGGTGCGCGAGATCTCAGTTCGGGGCGAACTACTAGTATTATTTCTATTCTATGACGCAACTAAAATATTTCTGTAAATGAAGGTCTGTGCAATCACAGTAATGGACATAGTTAGGTACATTCTTTTGTAGTTTTAGTATGTGTTCACGAGCGAAGCGTGAAACCCTTTTATTTATTACTAGCTGCTGCTCGCGGCTTCACTCGCGTGGTTCACGCAAATCAATACTTATAATAATATAACTTTACCTAATATAATAAGTTTTTTTATTGAGACAACAAAGTCCATAAAATGTTAGTAAAAACTTAAATAATTGGGTTTAGTACTTAATAACTAAAACAGATTTCGTCCTCTGGGAGAGCTTCCACATGAGAGGACACGCATAGTTATCAGAAATTTCTTTGCTACTCGCGCGCACTCTGCTCAGTAGTGAGGCCGTCCTTTTCCGCCAAATGGCGTCAACTGTGTCAGTGCGCGCGTCAGCGAACATGCCTGACGCACTACAGAAGCGCGGGAGTTATAACAGAGTCCTAAAAGCGTTATTAAACTGGACCCGCAGAGCATTTTAAGCCTTTTGCGTATGCCGAACCCACAGAATCGCAGAGTACCTACATGCAGAGCAAAAACTACTAATCGTATTTTAATGAAACCTGGAATATATCTACACAGTTTATGACCTGGAATAACACATAGGTAGACACATCCGGGTAGGTACCACGCGAGCGAAGCTGCGGGCGAAAGTAGGTCCTAAATAAAAATAAAACACCGTATAAAACAAAATCAATAGGTATATAGGTTATAAAAATAAAATATCATTAAAATAAAAAAAAAAACTTTCTTGTTTTTTTTTTACTTTAATTTTAATGCTCTTTCCAATGAGAGGTTGTGCTTGTGTTGGATGAAAATCATTTTTACGACACAAAACTTAATATTCTTGCTATAGCTTTTGTTGTCTTTCTATGGGCTTATTCAAATACCCTGCACTCACATTCTTCGTTTCTTTATAATTTACCCAGTGCAATAGCAATGTGGAACTAAAACAATGGAGAATTAATGCATTATCAGGATGTTGAACTAAATTATTCTTCTTCACTTGCTTCGAAGTCTAATATAATTGTTGGTGACAACCTTACTTCACGCACACAACGGCGCGTGTACAAAAATGACATTGTGTAGTGTCTGTGTAAATAGGTAGTAAGGGTGACAAATCTACATCGAGCTATGCTGCGCTCTCTGTGCTATGGTTGGTCAACTCGCTCGTCTAATATTTCAATGACGTTACAAACAAACCATGCTGTGCTGCGCTGTGTGAGGCTACGCTCTGTTTACGACGTTTTGTTTGACGAGTACACAGCACAGCGCAGTATAGCGCAGCATAGCTCGATGTTGATTTGTCACCCTTAGACTCCGCTTTTGCATAGAGATTTCATCGAGTGTCCGGGGTGTGGTTATATTCATATTCATTTGAATGGAGATGTTTCTGCGAGTTTTCCACACATTACTTACATTTAATATTAAGAGGTCCCATTACTCAAATTAAGGTCGCATTTCCACCACATTATTAAGCTTTACACAATTACGTATCTACTTGGAGTGTGGCGGGATTATGTACACATTGGTTCCTTAATTGCCACTCGACAATGTCAACACGAAATCATGTATGGTACCTAATTACGCTAGTTTTTTAAGACAATTTTTCGCATAGATTTTGACACACTGCCAAAAATATATTGAAAAAAACTGTAAACTCTGCTATTTTGTATGTCTGTAAGTAATCAAAATTATTGATAAACTAATTTTAAATTTAAATAAATTTTCTCATAATAACCAGAAAATTTTTGTAATTTATTTGCAATTAGTAAAACTAAGTATAATTTTTTAAATTTTTTTGCAGAAGATGGCCGATGGGGGCGAAAAGTTCTCGAGTGGAGGCCACGGACCGGCAAGCGTCGGCGTCGTGTTGGACGTCCACCGACAAGATGGACAGACGACCTTGTAAAAACTGCAGGTTGGCCATGGATGCAGGCCGCTTCCAACCGCAACACATGGAAATCTTTGGAGGCTTATGTCCAACAGCTCCAGCGGCTAAAATGATGATGACCAACTTTATTATTTTTTCCTTTCTTTTTTATCTTTTGCAACTACTTAGCTACAGTTGTAAAAATTCGTTGAGATGGCGAGACTAAATTATTGTATTCTCAAAGGGACACTGCAATCACGTGAAAGAGACCGCAAGTAGCGATAAGGCTGTCCATTCTGTAATTAGCTCTTGAATCCGACCCGCTTGCACTGTCTAATACATACCAACTTGAATTTCTTACATACCTACTTGAAAAAACATTTTAGTGTAATTTTAAGAGTGTGAAAATTATGCAATTTGTAGTTCGAAATCGTTATTTACCTCGGAAACTGTGAAAGATTACCACCTTAATATTATTTAGGGAAATCCATACTCATATTATCAATGAGAAAGTGCGTTTGTTTGTTTGTTTGTTTGTCCTGCTTTCACGTCAAAACAGAGAGACGGATTGACGTGATTTTTTGTGTGGAGATAGTTGGAGGGCTGGAGGTAGAGTGACATCTTAGGCTACTTTTTATGCCCAAAAATGCATGTTTCCCGTGGGATAAAAAGTAGTAGTCCACGCGGGCGAAGCCGCGAGCGTCAGCTAGTGATACAAAAATCTTAGTCTGTTTGTTTGAACGCGCTAATCTCAGGAACTACCAGTACGATTTGATTTTTATTCTGCATTTGATAGCTAAACTCTTGAGCAAGGTTGTAGAATACTTGTAATCATCATTTGAAAACTAAATTATCCAAAATCTGATATCTTTTCCATTGGTCCAGTTTTCGCTAGCCTCAATGTAATTTGAAGGAATACGTGATTCTGCTGCTGATTTTTTGGAGCAGCTGCCACCACTGGGGCTTGAATAATTCCAGTCCTAAACTTCAGCAAAAAATGTCGAGCAAACTGTTTGCAAAGTTGTTATTAAAAGCTGAGAGCGTCTCTAGTAAATTGTTTTAACCTAAGAAACTAGCCACTATTTTCTTACTTATTAATGGTTACTCACTTGTTAATGGTTGTATGCCTCAGCTCTTTAAAGTTTCCTCTTTTAAATATTTTCCCATAGAGGCATCCACAATGAACCTTGTTTTTTTTTAATTTAGATAGACCTCTGTTTAGCCACAATCTCACCGGTAAGCGACGATGTGTCTAGAAGACACTTATTCACTCTTGATTTGAAGAGACCCAGGTTATAGTTTTCGGGGAAAACAGAAGCCGGCAGCGAGTTCCAGACCTTAGCAGTGCGGATGATGAAGGTGGAGGCGAACCGCGTGGTACGAGTGGATGGAATGTCCACGAGATAAGGATGGTACTGCGCCGTGCGTCTGCTTGTCCTGAAGTGGAATGGAGATGGTAGTATCAGGTCGTGGAGTTCTTGAGAACATTCCCTATTCCATTTGTCACTTGATTGTGACGATTCACTTCTCATTATTAGGTATTTTAATTTATCAGGCCTGATTCACTAGCACCCGCGGCTTCGCTCGCGTGGTACCCGGATAAAAATATCCGGTCCTATTCCCGGTCATTACCTATCTATATTTCAAATTTCAGCCAAATCGGTTCAGTGGTTGTCTATAGTGGATCAAACATCCATCCATCCAAATTTCCAAACTTTCGCATATATAGTATGTTTGATAAAAAGAATTGCATTCCTGAGATCGAATATAATGTCTACCGCGCCTCGGTGACAGTCATGATCATATTTCATTTTAAGTCTTCCTGAAGGATAAATTTTGCTTATGCATATTAAATCTTACCGCATAATTTATATTTATTATCCATCTCCGTTCCTCACCGCGAGTAGTCTAAATGCAAATGCGGTGCATACCCTACATTGCGAGTTGCATGTAAACCTTCAGTTAAACTGGTGTTAAGATCAGCGAGAAAAGGAAAAACTCATAAATCTTGGTACTAGAGTACGCGCCACCACTGAAGTCCGATAGAAGCGGCGCTGCTATCGCAGAACTAGGTGAGTTAAAAAATTACTAATTGTCTAATAATTATGCAAGTTTGTACGATCGTTAATTCTACACATCAGAACAACTGAACGACCGTGACTCAAAAAGCATAGTAAAATAAATAGTACAATTAGTTCCCGCTTTTGCCGTAGGACTTGAATGCTGGCGCAAACTCTAAAAAACGATTCTACTGCAAAGCTGGGGGGTTACTCTCAAAGCTAAAAACGATAGTGGCAATTTTTATAGAACGTCGGTCGCTTAACTTAAACGATCTATCAAAAATAGCAAAAAATTGTATATTTATTTGAAACTAGCTGACTCCCGCGGCTTCGTCCCCGTGGACTACTATTTCCCACGGGAACTGTGCATTTTTTCGGGATAAAAAGTAGCCTATGTCCTATTCCCGGTCATTAAGTATTTATCTATATTTAATCGACCCTTCCTGCTGGGAGTCTCTCGCTGGAAAACGACCTGAGTGGAGGCGCCAAGTTCAAGATAAAGTGGACGAGTGTGAAGAAAATGGAGGCGAGAACTAGACGACATACGAGAACAACTGAAAAATAGACCGCCTGCCAATATCAATTACAATTATGTCAATGGCATCTTAACCTGCTTACCATGTAATCGGCCCTTTGGCGCAAAAATAGGTTACATCAGCCATATGCGGGTTAAACACCCAAGCCCTTACATAAGTTAAATTACCAAACTGAAGCCCGTCACAGACTTAGCTATAATATATATTAATATTTTTATAGCTAGGCATATTACTATATATTTTCTATACAAATTTTCGCGTGACCACACACTCAGCTATAATATATACGGTATAATAGTACGGTATATTAATATATGTTATAGCTAAGTCTGTGACGGGCTTTAATGTCTTAATGTCTCCGTAGCCGAAATCGGCTAGGCAGATTATATATACCTATATATATATTTAAATTTCAGGAAAATCGGTTTAGTGGTTGTCTAGTTATAGAGGAACAAACATACATCCAAACTTTCGCATTTATAATATTAGTGTGATGTGTTTAGTCAGTAATACAAAAGTGTTTGGTGAAAGATCAAAATGAATGGACAGAAACTCCAGTGGAGTCGTAGCTCTAGAGCTAGGCCCGAGTTGTGTGGTATTTTTACGAGCGTGAGACGCGTCGTTCTGGTTTCTAAGGTTAAATATCAAAAGGCCACGTTCCCTTTCAATCTAAACTAATTTATTCAAGAGGAAACCTGTAAGTATCTGCTGTGATGGAAATAATCAATTTATTATTAAATTACAGGTCAATTTATGAATAAACAAGTGAAAATTAAATAAATAAATTTAATTAAAACCTAACTTTTTTTGTTCAGACGCTCCATTCCTAGAAAGATGCCGAATGAAGAACATAAATGAACGAAAAGTGAACCGTCTGAAGACCTTTAGTGAAAGGGTCCCGTTGGCACCAATGGGGATCAATCACTAAACGAAATATTGGGTTTCTAAGTATGAGGGCGTATACTCTTTAGCATTCTGAGCATTCTGTTTTTTAAATAATTAAAATCCATCAATAAATGACGAAGTTATTCAAGTTTTCTTTTCGGCCATTTCAAAACGCGCGCTCGGAGCTTCGCGCTGCGTCTGACGTCACCAGGCGCCCGCGGCTCGGTCTACTAGTACAAAATCGCTAGTTAATTTCAAACTAGCTTCCGCCTGCGGCTTCGCTCGAGCGGCACCTGGATAAAAAGTAGCCTATGTCCTATTTCAGGTCAAGAACTATCTATGTTTTAAATTTTAGCCAAATCAGTTCAGTGGTTGTCGAATTATAGAGGAACAAACATAAATCCAAATATCCAAACTTTTGCATTTTTAATATTAACTAGCTTCCCCATTTTTAAGTAGGTAGGTACCTACTTAAAAATAATTTATGTAGGTAATAATTTAAGTAGGTAGGTAAAAATTTAGGTAGGTAAAGTTAATATTAGTGTGATTCGACTCCTGATTGTTAGTTTTGTTTGTTATTGTTTTCGGTAAGTACCGGTACTTACCTAAAATACCTATTCAGTAAAAAGTTTAAAGTCGAAATTTATTTTTAAGTAGGTACCTACCTAGGTAAGTAGTAAGTAGGTAGGTAGGTACCTACTTAAAAATAATTTTCGCCTTTAAACTTTTTACTGAATAGGTATTTTAGGTAGGTACCGGTACTTACCGAAAACAATAACAAACAAAACTAACAATCAGGAGTCGAATCACACTAATATTAACTTTACCTACCTAAATTATTTACCTACCTACTTAAATTATTACCTACATAAATTATTTTTAAGTAGGTACCTACCTACTTACTACTTACCTAGGTAGGTACCTACTTAAAAATAATTTTCGCCTTTAAACTTTTTAGTGAATATGTATTTTTTATACATACTTTTAATCGTAATACCTAAAATTAATAATTTGTATGTACGAGTCAAAATAATCACATACCTACCTACCTAAACTTGGTTTTCAAATCACACTATCACACTTTCACAATATTCTCCTTCACCGTTTAGAGCTCGTGTTAAAGCGCATACCTACTTAGGTACCTACTTATACATTTTTCGAAACGAAAAATCCATTGATGCACGGCTGGGTTTCAACCCACAACCTTCGGATTGAAAGTCGAGGCACTAGCGCACTCGGCCAACACTGCTTCTCTACCTCTGACTACCCGCTTAGACTTTTTCAACGGATCTAAAAATTCCTAAAAGATCTGATAGAATATGTCTACTGTGCCTTGGGAATACAGTCGTAATCATATTTAAAAATAAAGATGAAATCATTTATAACTTTTTTAAATCTACAAATCTGCATAAGTACTTACTTAACAAAAAACGTGAATGACCTCGAAAGTTTGGATGTTTGGATGTATGTTTGTTCCTCTATAACTCGACAACTACTGAACCGATTTGGCTGAAATTTAAAATATAGTTAGGTAATGAGCGGGAATAGGACATAGGCTACTTTTTATCCAGGTGCCACGCGAGCGATGCCGCGGTCGGAAATTAGTTTGAAAATAACTAGGGATTTTGTACTAGTGGAGCGAGCCGCGGGCGCCTGGTGACGTCACAGCCAGTCGCGGCCTTCTCGCGAGCGTTTTTTAGATTGGTGCACTAAAATCTCTGTAACTCGGTCATTTTTGATCCGATTAAAAAACCAAAAACACAGTATTTTTTGTTTTTTTTGTATCTACAAATCTGCATACTCAACTAAAATCGTGAGTCTTCCTCATTGAGTACTAAACAACCCTAAAAATTGTAATAACCTTACAATTTGACAGGCCTCTTAGCTCAGTTGGTAGTAGCTCTGCCTTCTGCGCTGTAGGTCGTGGGTTCGATTCCCATCCAGGACAAACATTTGTGTGATGAACATAGATGTATGTTCTGTGTCTTGTTATAAAGTATTTTAAGTATGTATTTACAAATATAGAAGTGTTCTATCAGTTAACTGGTTCCCATAGTACAAGCTTTGTTTAGTTTGGAGCTAGATGGCGCTGTGTCAAATGTCCAGCATTTTTATTATTAATTATATTGAAGGTCATTAAAGCGTGAAAAAGACGTGGTTACTTGGTATGCAACGAACAGGTTACAGGAGTTTCGTAATGAGACTGTGGATCTGAATTTCAATTTAAATAAATCTGAATTTTAAATTAAAATTGTAAAGGAAGGCCTCCGTCATGGCTTAGCGACTTAAAAGCCGGGACCGACAATTTAACGTGCCCTCCGAAGAACGGAAGCGCTCAGCTGTTTATGCCACTTGCAGTCACCCATCCAAATTGTGACCATTCAACGTCAATTGTCCAGAAAAGAATGCCCCCGCGTTTTATAAATGGGCTAAAAATTTTCCCTTCACTCCACTAGTAGTGCGAAGCGGTAGTGCCTAAGAAAATAAAGGATAAAATATACCAAAAACAATCGTAGTGATAAATCGCCTTGGTTTTTTAGTTACCTACCTAAACTAGTACTTATGTTTTTCTTAAGCTTATTTTAACAGTACTTTTACTTTGTTTTTTCTGTTTTATGTCTATTTTCTTAGGCACTACCGCTTCGCTCTACTAGTAGAGTAGTGCTAAGCGGTAGTGCCTAAGAAAATAAAGGCTAAAAAAATTATCAAAAACAATCGTAGTGATAAATCGTCTTGGTTTTTTAGTTAAGTCCCTACCTAAATCTTAAGGTTATTTTAACATTACTTCTACTTTGTTTTTCTATTTATGTCTATGCTATGATTAGTTATAAATTAGAGTTATTATTATGACCTAAGATAGTCATTAGAAGTCCGGTTTTCGATAAAACTATTTTGTGGGTAGTAATTTTGTTATGGCAGAGCTAATTGAATAACTTTTTGTGGTTATCGAATTACTAAATCGATTACAGCCAAAGGTACTGGATGTAAAATGCTTCTCACGAAAATTATTTTTAATTCCTAATGACATTTTTAGATTTTTGTTCTAATATTGTTTAATAAAAATATAAGTTATTCTAAAAAATGTAAAAGAAAAGAGCTGTGGATTTTGTTCGATAAATAAATAAGTAAATAAAAAATCAGAAAAAATAAAGAGAATACCTACTAGGCACTACAATAAAATACATAGAGTTATTAAAAGTTCATGAAATGTGGAATTTTTATTTTGAATTTTACAAGTTTTCTAATTACACCCTGCACACCACCGCAACTAAGTATGAAAGTACAGTCAACATTATTTACTAATATGTTTATAATAAAAGAAAGAAATAGAAATAGAAATATTTATTGCAATTATGTTGTTACAATGGGTCTTATTGTAGGTATTGTTAGTATCAAACACACACCCTGTTAGGGCACAGCAATATATCACTAGGGGCGCTATATTATACTTAATGGTCCTTTTTCGGAAAAAAATAATTACAACTTGCAATATTCGCATAAAAGTATGGAAAATGTTCTTATACCTCTATCTATACCTACCATAAAAGAAAAGTTTTATCTTATCTAGTTAGGACTTGGGATGTGAGTTGGGTAGACGACATTGACAAAGTTGCGGGCAAGCGATGGATCGGGCTGGTGCAGAGTCGTGGTGGATGGTACTTACAAACTATAATTTATTATGATGACTGTACTTTGATACAGTTGACAATAAGATAAATAATTAATCAATCTCAAAATAATTATGACTGGTAAGTATTCATTTGAGGTTTCATTTTTGGCCTTTAAACACGTATAGTGGTACAAAATGATTAAAAAACTTTTATTTACAACTTTTGTGATTTTGATCTCTCTTTGTCTTGGTAAGTTCCAATACTGACATTATGGGCCTTACTTATTAGTCTGTATTTAGGTATTTTCCTAATAAATGAAATAGACACGACGTAATCGAAATGGCGTTTTATTCCAGACTAACAACTGAGGGTACACTATAAACTTATGCTATAAAACTACCTACATAACACCTCCACCATTAAACTTATAAATAGATCTGCTTATCCTATAATAACGACTGAATCTACAGCTATTCAACAATATATAATTTTGTTATACAAACTATAACTTATGCTTAATTTAAATACAGAACAATCTTAATAATTTTATTAAAGTTTTACATTAATAAAGGTACCTACTTAACTCTAATCAAATTCAAAACCATATCTTTGGGGCGGCCTTCTAACTCTTGGCGGTAGTACCTCGGGCACCACCAATGAGGGAGTCTTCCCCGACACCGAATTCTCTCCCTGATTACCTTCTATGCCCGTTTGAGGTTCAATTGTATCTGTCGGGAAAGACTCACTCTGGGTGGGTGCGCGTTCAATGCCGGCGCCGGCCTCGACGGGTGCGCTCTCGTGCGCCGGCCCCGCGCCGGTCGCCCCCCCCGGCCCGACGACGCCACTGCTGCCCGCTTCTGGCTCGGGGGCCCCGGGATATACGCATGTAGACCGCCTTGAACACCGTTTCAGCTGGTCGACATGTCGATGTTGCGCGACACCCTCCGCCGAAGATACATTGTAATTATTCCTACCTAATCTATCCAACACGTGCCCTTGTAACCATTTAGTACGTGAATTATAATTCCTATACCATACAGGATCACCCTTGTCTAGCTGTCGACTTTCGGTTTGGATATCGTAGTTATCGTTGCGCTCGATTTTCTTATCTCTTAGCAGCTCGTCAAAGTTCGGTCGCAACGCATCCATTCTAGTTCTGAGCGAGCGCCCCTGCAACAACTTCGCCGGTGTCTCTCCCGTAGTCGTATGGGGTGTATTATGATAGTTGAGTAAAAACCGCACGATAGCCGTATCCGGGTCCTCCCCGGTGACCCTAGCTTTTTTAATGACACCTTTAACTATTTTAACCGCATTCTCCGCCGCTCCATTGGAGGCCGGGTGATAAGGTGGAGAATATACGTGTTTAATGGAATTGTTGTTAAGAAAATCATTGAATTCTTTGCTAGAAAATGGCGGCCCATTGTCCGAAACCACCTGTCTCGGTAACCCCCATCTCGCCCATGATTCCCGTAACTTTTTAATAGTACTATCCGCTGTGGTACGTTGCATTCTAAAAACCTCTATCCACTTCGATCGAGCGTCTACCGATACTAGATACGTAGCTCCGTCTATCGGGCCTAAGAAATCAACGTGCACTCTGTCGTAAGGACGGCTCGGCCAGCGCCACGGTTGGGGCGGTGCGCGCGGCGGTGCGGCGGCACACTCGGCGCACACGGCGCACGCGCGGCAACGCGCCTCCAGCTGCTCGTCGAGGCCGGGCCACCACACGTAGCTGCGCGCCATGGCCTTCGTTTTGACTATGCCCATGTGCGGCTCGTGCAGCTCGCACAGCACACTCTCGCGGCACGCCGCCGGGATCACGACGCGATGCCCCCACATAATGCAACCTACCTCGGTATATAATTCGTTACGCCTGCTCCAATAAGGGCGCAGTTCGTCCATCTCTCGATTCTGAGGCCAACCGTTTTCGATATAGTTCAATACCCTACTCGTTACAGGATCGTGTCGTGTTTGTTTCCTGATTTCCTCGCAATCTAACAGAAGCGCTGTCGACGCAAAGTTCAAGTAGGATTGTTCCGATGGACTCGGTTCTCTCGCCGGCCTATCTATAGGTAGACGAGACAGCGCATCGGCCCCGTTATCGCTAGATGTGACGTATTCGATTTCGTAATCGTATGCTGATAGAATGATAGCCCACCTTTGCATCCTGCTAGCGGCCATACTGGGAATACCTTTTTGCGGTCCAAAAATACTAACCAGCGGTTTATGATCAGTTCTTAAACGAAATCGACGACCGTATAGATACTGATGATACTTCTTAACACAGAACACGATCGCGAGCGCTTCCCGGTGTATCTGTGAATACGCCTTCTCGGCGTTGTTAAGTTTCCGCGACACATAGGCGATCGGACGCTCGGCGCCGGTCGCGTCGCGGTGCGCCAAGACGCCGCCGACGCCGCGCGCGCTCGCGTCACACGTCAGCACCAGCTCGCGCCGCGGGTCATAGTGCGCCAGCACACTGCTGCACGATAGCAGCTCTTTAACTTCTCCAAATGCCGTGATACATTTATTAGTCCACTGCCAAGTACGACCTTTCTCTAACAGTTCATACAAAGGAGATAGATAATCGCTAATGTTGCGAACGAATTTAGCATAAAAATTAACCATGCCCAGAAAAGATCGTAACTCCGACACATTAGTGGGGGCAGGCATTTTCTTGATAGCTTCTAACTTACTTGGGTCCGGTTTGACGCCCTGTTTACTGACTACGTACCCCAAATATTTTATCTCATCTGCTAAAAATACACATTTACTATTCTTAACTTTTAATCCATTATCCCGCAACCGTGAAAGTACAGAATCTAAATTACGTAAATGAGTCGCCTCATCAGGCCCCGTAATAACAATATCGTCTAAAAATGCCTGCGTGTTGGGAATATCCCTAATCAAATCGCTTATGATTCTCTGAAATATACCACAGCTAGACGACAAACCGTACACTAGACGATTGTAACGAAACAGGCCCCGATGGGTATTAATAACCGTATACGGTTTCGAGTCTTCGGACAGACAGATCTGATTATACGCTTGAGAAAGATCTATCTTTGAAAATTGAGCCCCGCCAGCTAAGTTAGCAAAAACATCTTGTATCTTCGGCAATGGGTATCTGTCCACCAATAGAACCGGGTTCAAGGTTACCTTAAAATCAGCGCAAACCCGCAGTCCACCGTCCTTCTTATGGACGGGCACCAGCGGCGTCGCCCAGTCGGAGCAGTCGACCGGCTCGATGACGCCCTCGTGCAGCATCGCGTCGAGCTCGGCGTCGACGCGCTCGCGCAGCGCGTACGGCAGCGGCCGCGCGCGATGGAACACCGGCTCCGCGTCCGCGCGCACGCGCAGCCGCGCCGTGCCGCCTCTGTACCGCCCCAGGCCCTCTTCAAATACTATCTTATATCTGTCGAGTAAATCACCCAATTTTTTACAATTCGATATATTACCACATGTTAAATTATTTACATCGATCTTCTTTTCAATTTTGAACCTAGGTACTTGAATGTTGAAGTTAGATAACCATTGCCTACCTATTAATGTGGTTATGCCTCTTTCTACTATGTATAAATCTAAACATTTGCTCTCATTTTCATATTGAACCATAGGTGAAATTATACCTATCGGGTTGATTTTATCCCCCGTATACGAATTAAAACAAGTTTTAATTTTTTGAATGGGCAAATCACTAAACTTGGCCTCGTACGTTGATCTGCTGATACAAGACGCGGGTGTACCCGTGTCCACCTCCATGACTAACGGTTTTCCGTTCACCATCATAGTAAGACTCACCGGTCTGTACTCGCTCAGAGACATTTGAAATATTGCCTCTTCTTCCACTTCAGGCTCGGACTGGATCTCTTCTGATGTCTCGCTCGCGAAGAAATTGCGTTGACTGCTCCCGCGATCACGCTCCCTAGCTCCGGCCCTGGTAGACGTTTTCGTACACACGCGCTTCAAGTGTCCTTTCTTTTTACAGTTATCGCACACAAAATTACGATACCGACACTTGAAAGATTCATGCCCTGCACTTCCGCACACTGAACATGTCTTTTTGGCGGCGCCGTACCGCTGTCCACGCCCCGATTTCACCATGTTGATTCCTTGAGTCTGGTTATCCGATTCGCCTGTCCTCTCCTTTCCTTTGATGGCCGATGACTCGACTGACGCGGCGTCCCTTTCCGCAGCTTCAAGGGTACTCGCTAAGTTCATTGCCTTCGCAAAAGTTAAAGTTTCCTCGGCAAATAATCTCTGACGAATAAGCTCACTTGATACGCCACACACAAACTGATCTCGTAAATTTTCTTCCAAGTTGTTTTTGAACTCACAATAACGAGATAGTTGTTTTAACGCTGCCATGTACTGTGTGACGTTCTCCGTTGTGCACTGCCGCCGTTGCCTGAACCGGTAGCGTTCCGCCATTACAGACGGACGTGGCTGTAGATGATCGCGCACTAATTTCACTAATTCTGCGTATGTCAGTTCACTTGGTTTTTTAGGACTTGCCAGGTTCACCATAAGTTCGTAAGTTCGATCACCCGCCAGGGTGATAAGCGTCGGCAGCTTCAATTCATCCTTGACGCTGTTGGCCTTGAAATATAGGTCAACCCGCTCGCAATAAAGTGTCCAGTTCCCACTATCCACATCAAACTGACCGATCTTGCCGATTGACATGACGAAAATTTAATCCTCGTCGTCAGCTAGTCTGTATTTAGGTATTTTCCTAATAAATGAAATAGACACGACGTAATCGAAATGGCGTTTTATTCCAGACTAACAACTGAGGGTACACTATAAACTTATGCTATAAAACTACCTACATAACACTTATGAAAGATGTTTAAAGTGAAACACTGTTTAAACAACGTCCTGTCTTTATTTGTGGATAGTGACAAACAGAGACAGGACGTTGTTCAACCAGTGTTCAACTTTAAACATCTTTCATAAGTAAGGGGGTATGTAGTTAACACGACCTCAAGCGTCGAAGGGAAACATCATGAGGAGAATCATCTTACTTATAATTCATCTCAATAACACGTTGCTGCAGTGTCCCGTTGGTGTCGGCATAGGTCTTATGTAGCCTTTTTAAAAGGTAACTACTAGCTACCGCCAGCGGCTTCGCTCGCGTGCGACCCAGATAAAAAGTAGCATCAGTCCTATTCCCGGTCATTATCTATCTATTTTTTAAATTTCAGCTAAATCGGTTCAGTGGTTGTCGAGTTATAGAGGTACAAAAATACATCCAAAGATCCAAACTTTCGCATTTATATTAGACACTGTACATTGATGGTATAGGCCCTGTACCATCTCTGTTCTGCAGTGTCTATCATTCTATATTTACAATAGCTATTTTAATCTGCCTACTAACATAGAATAAGTAATTTACTAACATTAATATGGATCTGTTAATTAAGTTTACCTAGTGGTCTGAAATAAAACAATGTTATTTATTTTATTTTTTATTTATAACATTAGTGTTATTAGGAGTAAAGTTACACCTATTCAACTCGTAATTTAAACACAATCACGACTGTGTCCACAAGGCGAGGCAATTTTTTAATTATATTACTGCCAGCATATTGGTCCCTTCAACAACTGGCAGTGGCTTGGATCAGCCCCCTGATTGTATATCTTTGAGAGCGACCAAAATTGGTCTCAAACTGTCAAATAAGACAGTGACCACGCAAATAGCTCTGTCACTATTATCTCAACGAGACCGAACGCGACAAAAGATACCTATACGGTCGTTTTGACAGTTTGAGACCAATTTGAGGTTTAAGACGAGTTAGACAATCAGCCTGCAGTTCATCAGTAGATCATTTTGTATTAGCTTTTCCGTTGTTGATTTATATCCTACCAATCTTTAAACCAATTATCTTCTTAGGTCAAAGAAGCAAGGACTATAGATTCGACTACAAGTTCAGCAAGAGCGCAGACGGATGGTTGAAGCTGCACCACGTGCCCGCGGTCTGGCAGGAGGCGAGGCTGCGGTGCCACGCTGAAGGCAAGTCTCCATCACCACATTGTCATTCTCAGAGTACATTCTATACATTCCACAATATCTAATGTTACTACAAGTTCAGCAAGAGCGCAGACGGATGGCTGAAGCTGCACCACGTGCCCGCGGTCTGGCAGGAGGCGAGGCTGCGGTGCCACGCTGAAGGCAAGTCTCCATCACCATATTGTCATTCTCAGAGTACATTCTATACATTCCACAATATCTAATGTTACTACAAGTTCAGCAAGAGCGCAGACGGATGGCTGAAGCTGCAATTTGAGTAACTTTGTTCTACTTTTCCAGGAGCTGTTCTCGCTTCGCCAATAACCAAACAGCTTCGGGCGGCAATTCTCGAGTTTGTAGCCAAGGACAATCTCACGAAGCCAATGACCATCTACACCGGCATCCACTCGACTTTCTCCAAAGGAGATTACCATTCTGTTGAAGGTTTGTTTTTTCTTTTTTATAAAAGACCCTTTTTTTCCTAAATTGTTTCGTCCCACTCTGCTGGGCAAAGGTCTCCCCCAAACTCTTCCAACCTTGCCTATCCTTCGCCGAGTCCCACAAAAAAATATTAAAATTTTGCAATAAAGTGATATGACCTCTTGAATAAATGTGTCCAAAACGAAACCAATGTGCATAAAATGCAGTTCGGGGCCTAGTTTTGTTAAATAATTTACCCACTAGAACTGTGGATCTTTCGATTCAACAAAAAAAAAATTGGAATCACCATAAGCGTTACTTTTACAGGAGTACCGTTGTCGAAGATACCCGTGATATGGGTATCAGGGCAACCCGACAATTACGCCAACAGTGAAGGGTGTCTCATCATGCTGACGCAAGCTGACGGTGGACTAGCTGACGTCAAGTGCTCTGACCCATTCCCCTATGTCTGCTATAAAAAGAACACCAAAATAATGATCAATGAGTGTGGAACTTCTGATGCAGGTAAGAATAAAAGTGGTTGGTAGTCGATGCTGCTGCCTTCACTTATCTACAAAAACTTAGGCCTTTACATCTTTACTAGATGATTTATGCAGTGTCAGGAGGCAATCTTACACTTAATGGGACACTGTAGTGCCTGGGACATTATTTGAGATGGAATAGGCTTGCCCAGCAACTAAACCATTCGCTCAGCTTAACCGGCCATATCCACAGGAAAGACATGGTCAATACGTGTGGGGCTGACTAAACCGCGTGTTTCCTCACGATGTTTTCCTTCACCGTTTAGAGCTCGTGATAATGCGCATATAATTTTTTCGAAACGATAAATCCATTGATGCACGGCTTGGATTCGAACCCACGACCTTCGGATCGAATGTCGAGGTACTGTAACCAACTCGGCCAACACGGTCAATCGCTAACGCTATAGATAACAGAGTAAATGTATGGGAATTGTAATTCAATGACGAACAGTCACGTGGTCAGAAATGTCAGCCTTCCTAGCCATTTTATAGCCTACACTACAGCACACGAATCTCTTGTAATTTGGCTAGAGCTGCTGCAGCAGCTAAAGCTAAATTGAGTTGTGAAAATGAATTGTTAGGCCGCCAAAGTTTATCCTATTACATGTTTTTATACCATTATCTCTCTACTTTAAAAAATATGCATCACGTTCCTACTCTTTCTAATGGTAACAACAATGATGGCACTACAGCTGTTTTACAACAAAGTTTGTTTCAATAAACAAGGTTTTTTTACTCGTCGTCCAGACTTCATAAAATAATAGATCATCTACTGGATTTCAGAATGTTGGTGAAGTGGCAAATGAGTAAGCTTTTTTTAAACTTTGGCCCCTTTACTTTTGAAAGATGTTTAATGTTGAACACTGGTTAAACAACGTCCTGTCTCTATTCGTCACTATCCACAAATAAAGACAGGACGTTGTTTAACCAGTGTTCAACTTTATACATCTTTCATAAGTAAGACCCTTTATATCTTTCTGAACAGAATATAAGCTAGATTCCCGCACCGGCAGCTGCTACAAGTTCCACCGTCGTGCTCTCCCCTGGTCTCGCGCGTTCATGACCTGCACCGGAGAAGGTGCTCACCTAGCCATCATCAACAGTGAAAAGGAGTGGACAGTACTGAGGGAGTTGTATGCCAAGAATCCAGACAACGTGATCTCCACCAGGGATCCTGGTTATGGAGGCGTTGGGTTCCATGACTGGGGCGAGCATGGGTCTTGGATGACCATTCATGGTAAGTTACTGCTAATGTCTGGAACTCGCTGCTGGCTTCTGTTTTCCCCGAAAACTATAACCTCGGTCTCTTCAAGTCAAGAGTGAATAAGTATCTTCTAGACCTTTGTGATCCATCGTCAGTCACATCGTCGCTTCTAACCATTAGGTGAGATTGTGGCTAAACTAAGATCTATCTACATTTTACAATAAAAAAAAAATGATCCATTATCTCGTATTTTAAATTTCAGGCAAATCGGTTCAGTGGTTGTCGAGTTACAGAAGAACAAACATACAACCATCCATCCAAACTTCCGCATTTATAATATTGGTGTGATTAGTGTGATGGTGCTAGTCTTTTCCATACAGATCGTAGCTCATAGACGAGTAGTTAAAATTCGTGCTCATGATACTCTAAAATCTTGCAGGTGAGACCCTGGATCAGGCTGGGTTCAGCCGCTTCGAGCCTGGACAACCCGACAACTCCACGAGGGACCGCACCGGTGACAAAGGGGAGTACTGTGGAAGCATCTTCCGAACTGGAAACTTCAACGATATCTGGTGCAACGTGCCTATACCGTTCATATGTGAGATGACACCAAACAGCCTGTTTCCGGACTCAGATGAATAATGCTAGTAGACTGTTTGGACATTTTTAATATACCATTATCAATAGACAAAATATTTTTTTTTCATATACCCTTTTATTACATTGCACACACAAATATTAGTACAAATCTTTATCACTAGGTGAAAGGTAAACATTAAAAATTAGATAGAATTCTTTTTTTGGTAGAAAAATTTCTAATAATGCTTTGCAATGTAGATAAGCGAGGAAAATATCCACCAATAATAAAACGGAAAATGAAGTGATCGTGCTGCTTGCTGCTCAGTTTTTTCTAACATTTCTGGTGGAAATGAAAGTTAAGATCGCTAATTATTTCCTGTTTTTATTTCAATTACAATGTTTAAGCACGAAGATCAAAAACAAAATAACTTATTGGCGTAAGATAACAATCCTACTATTGTACTTATAATTTTTAAAGCTGTTTTTACTTGGCTTATGAGAGAATTTATGAGCAAAGCGCAGATCCACGCTTTCTATGTTTCACGTAGATTTTGTTTTGGTTATTGAAATACAATCGTATTCACATTATTTTTGTGTGAACTAGCAGCGCCCTCGCGGCGCGCGGCATTGCCCCCTTAATAATGGTAATGATGATGATGATGAAAAGTATAACCTTTCTCAAGAGTTTAGCTATCAATAATAGTACTACAGTACTGAGCTGAGGCAAAAAAAAATGTTTTAATGCAGTGCAGTATTCGCTACGATTTGCTACGAGTACATGTAGGTGCTACGCGTATTCTACGCATGTAGCGGTGCTACGAAGGCCTAAGCGCTTATTGGTGCCTTTCGGTTATTTTATTACCAAGACTAAATTCTGTTTCTGTGTTGATTTTGGGAAAGCACAGTTACGGGCACAGTTAGTAAGCAATGCTCAAAGTATTTTTTTATTTAGAAACTGCGATTTTTCATAAATGAGAAGTGAGTTTGTCTGTTTTGCTTCAAGACTAAACTTTCAACGTTGTCAGGGAACATTATGGAGTCTTCATAAAAAATGTATACTAAGGATTAGAAAAATAAGCGAGTCTTGGGCAAAAGCTAGAATAATTATTAAAAATTACCAATCTACTGGTAACCTATCAATCTTTCGAAAAACGATACACCGAATTTTAAAATCCATAAAACGTTTGATAGAAACTCGAAATCCAGATACTTTGTTTTACATAATTTTATTACTCCGATAAAACGTTTCACAGAAGTCTCATTTGACAGAAACACTAATGCCAGATTATTAGTTCGTTTTTTTTTCATTTGACAACAATATCCTTATACCTTATTTTAAAAGACAGAAGTAACGCTTACCAGAAAATTTCCGACCATATAAAACCTTTTCCATCTTACCTACTCAATTATATTATTTAGGTACGTAATTTGTGTTACTTTTTATGTTGCGTCTGTCTTACCTTAAAACGAAACGTTTTTAGGTTATTATCGGTCTCAGAACCGAATCTGCCCACCCCGACTTCCACGTAGTCTTGTCTGTCCTACCCTAGAGTGTTTTTATGAACTCGGAGGCGCGAAGGGAGATGCAGCCCCCGCCCGCTGTGACAAAACGCGGCACCAGCACGAGCTGGAGCGGCTGAGGCTGGTCGCCGCCGAAGGTGGCGACCAAACAGCCGAAGCTGCGAAGGCTCGTGCTGATGCTGCGTTTTGTTACGCAAGGGCGGAGGGGCTGCACTTCCCGAAGCGCCGGAGCCGTCACAAATTCGAAATGGATAGAAGATTTAGGTTAAATTTTGATAATTTGCCAAAAGTGTTTGGTGAGGTTACTTAACCATCTAGCACGAAATTAGTTAGGAAATGTTAAAGGTAATAAAAAAAGTAACTAGGTACAATATTTATTAGATATCTACCTATAGTACTTCAAGCTACATAATGGACATCGGTCATTTAATTTTATAGTACCTAGTATTTATAACGCTCTGAATTATTACTAGATGGCGCAATTAGTAGGCGTTTAGAAAGATTGAATACATAATTTTGTAATAGGTCTTTCCTGAACCATGATTTTTCGGGATCACAAAATATATGGAAAACAAATTATATGGAAAACAAACATGCGGTAAAGTGAATTATCTGGATGTTAAAATTTCTGGAAAATGTTTAGATGTATTTTGAATTTCTGCCTTGTAAAAAAAAACCAAATGAAAATCTGGCTTAAGAATTTATGGAATTCGAATTCCTGTATTATGAAAAAAAAGAAATCAAAAATCTGTCAAACGTTCCTATGGATTTCAAAAATCTGTCTTGTATTTTTCGTGACATCAATACGTAACCCAATCTACTTGATATTATTACGCAGTAAGAATATTTTCTAGGAGTATTTTTGGTTCTACTCTAGAGGTAGTGTTACGATCGTAACGTTTGATGATATAATGAGGCCAACGTCTCTTTACTGTTTTAAACCGACTTCAAAAAATGAGCAGGTTCTCAATTCGTCGGAATCTTTTTTTTGTGCGTTCACCGATTACTCAAAGACGCCTAAACCGATATGGAAAACTCTTTTTTTTGTTTGAAAGGGTATACTTTGCGATTGATGTCATAAAAATTTGGTGAGGATCTGTTAATGATCTTTGGAGCTATGAACAGAAATGCACATGGAGAGTGCAGCAAATTACTCAGCTAACAATAGGTTTTTAAAAAATTTAATTAGTCGCTTGTCTAATTATCTAACTAGGCATTCGTGATGTTAGCCGTTTAACTTTACGAGATTGTGAGTATTATATCATTGCATCAAGTTTTACTAATTTTTAACTAATTTTCCTGAAGTGAATCTTTCAGGAAAATTAGTTAAAAATTAGTGAAATTTCAAGCTCATCGGCAAATGTTTTCAAAATGGGCTCTCCGTGAGATGCTCGTTAAAAATTGTGAGCAAAGATGACGCAATATTTTCAATATTTATTCAATTAAAAGTTATTTTCTTGTTGTTCTTGTGTTTCCCAAAATAAATCGGAAAAGCATATTTGTGCGTAATAGATTTGAATGTAAGAAACTTCTCGAACCTTATTTAATTAAATATTGTTACGTTGTGTAATAATAACATTGTCAATGTGTCGGAATCTTTTTTTTTTTGTGCTTTTTTTATGCTTGTTCACGGATTAGGTACTCAAAAACGTCTTAACCGATTTGGAAAACTCTTTTTTTGTTTGAAAGGGTATACTTTGCAATTGATGCCATAGTAAAAATTTGGTGAGGATCTGTTAAAGATCATAGGAGTTATGATCAGAAATGCACATCGAGATTGCAGCAAATTGATCAGCTGATATAGATAATAATACTACGTATAGAATGGCTACTGTAAAAATCTGCTCTGGTTTTCATACGGTCAGTTTAGTACAAAATTTATGAGACATGTTTTGAGAAGATAAGAATGACATGTAACTAGAAGAGTGCTTGATATACATGTGGATGTGGATGGATAATGGGTACCTAGATGTAAACCAAAGAAAGGTGGATAAATTGTATGAAAGTTGAAATGAGTAAGAAAGCGGTGAATGCTGAGATGACGGCTGATAGAGGGAAATGGAAGAAGAATACACGTTGTGCCGACTCCATGTAATGTGGGACAAGGGTGTGATGTGATTATTGAACTAAAGCCCTGTTAGTAAGGTTGTAGGTACAAATCTCGCGTTTGGATTACACATTCGTCACACAAAAAAAATATCCATGGATAAGTAATTTTTGGAACTTTATGGAGTTGCTAAATCATAGCGGAAATTGCTTATTACTATGAAATTTTTGCTGTTTTTGTATGAACTCGGAACTAAAGGACAGCATCTGTTGAACCAGTATTAATAACACATTATTGTAAGTGGAAACTCAATCTTGAAGCAATTTGTCTGCAATAACCGTCGCGTCTCAGACACCACTGATTGCCTTAATCGACCTCCGTCCTCATAGGAAATCAGGGGCTAGTTTAATTTTACATTGGTCGGTCTTTGATAGAGTAGTGGGTTCGTAACAATTCTCATGTAATTTAATCAGGACACTATTAAAAAAACCCACTCATTTTTATTAACAAAAATAGGAGGTTCTCATTCGTCGAATTTTTTTTTTAAATTTTTTTACCTAATTACTTAAAGACTGATTTGAAAAATTATTATTTAATTGAAAGGGTTTTTCTTTCACCACCATTTTCTGGCACCACCCATGCGGTGCCAGAAAATTTTGTTGAGGATCTGTCGAGGATCTTCGGAATTATGAACAGAAATGCACCTCGAGAGTGCAGAAAATTGCTCAGCAAAACATTGATGCCGGTTTTAACCCCCGACGAAATAGGGGTGTATGTATGTATTGTGGACTCCCTCTTCCGTATTTAGACTCAAAGGTGGTCCTTTATACGTGGGGATGACCTCGCTCATTTTCTCTCAAAAAGAGGTGTGTTAAGTTTGTAGTGTCTGTGTCTGTGTAGATGTGTGTCTGTGGCATCATAGCTCCAGAACGGATGAACCGATTTCAATTATTTTTCGTTTGAAAGGAGTCTTTATCGAGAGTGTTCTTAGCTATGTCTCATGAAAATCTGTTCAGCCGTTTGGAGTTTACAAAGGGATACTGTCGGGGTTTTTTCATTAAATTTTGTGTACTATGTCTATGTCTATTGGTCATTAGTAGATTTTTTCAAACAAAATACCAAAGAGGTTTTGCAAATTACTGTCATTTAATTTTAGAGAACGAAACAAAACGCAGCGACAATGACGCCGGAATGGTTGACGTTGTAAAATACATAGAGGAATTTGGGACCCTTTTCTGAAGTCGGTTCGAACAGCGAAGTTCGCCTAAGCTTTTTCCAACAAGATAAACCAAGTAAATCTCAGTATCATCATTCTTCATCGCTTTCCTATAAACATAATTCACTGTTCGTCGTTTTGTCGACGCTGGGCTGCCTCGTCCACAGTTGCCGATTGGACGCTGACGCGATCACACGTATCCATCTCTACGAGATCCCGGTTTCGGTATAGTTAACATCCACATTTAAAAGAAACAATTATTTTATAATAATAATAAGTTCATGAAGAAAAAAATAACAATGATAAAATAATATTTTTAGTTTTGGTGTAAAGTTTTTGTTTTGAGTGCTGTGTGAGTTTTAAAAAGTTTTGTTTTAGTGAGTTTAATTTTTAAAGGAAGATTTGTTTTGGAGAAATGCTTGGTAAGTGTTTATAATATTAAAAGTAGAATAATCGATTGTAGTAAGTAAGTACTTACCTTTAGAATAAACTTTGTAATTTATTATAATTAAGTTTAGTGTAAGAATAAGCTAAAAAAATTACAAATTAACATATTTTAAAATGCTAATTATTTAGTCCAATAAAGAACCACCACCATCATCATCATCATACAACTTATTTTTTAAATCATCAAAATGGACTTCGATTAAAAAGTTTATAAGTAATTATAATAAGTTAATCTCAGTTGCCGAAAAGACCACAAACCTACAATATTATACTATATTATATATATACATTAAAATTGAAGACCCCGTCTATACAAATAAGAAGAAGAAGAATATACATAGTAGGTGTCTATTATATTTTATCTAGCAGCGCCCTCACGGGGCATTGCCTCCCTTGGTGGTTGTAATGGCGATGATGATGATGATGATGAAAAGTAGCCTATAACCTTCCTCAGGAGTTTAGCTATCAAATGCAGATTTTTTTTTAAAACTGGTAGTTTCTGAAATGAGTGCGTTCAAACAAACAAACAAACAAACAAACAAACAAGAAGTTTTATACCTATTGTATCTACATAATTTATCTAATTTTAAGTTTTGTATCCTGCTTACATGCAATAAAGTGTTTATTCATTCATTTATTCATTCATTCATTCAAACAAACAAACTCTTCCGCTTTATTGGTACTGGTATAGATTCTTATGTTTATACTTTCTGTGCTTACCAATTGATTTGTTTGTTTTATATTTGAGAAGCGATGGGTTTGCAATCCATCACGTTTGAAATATTTACTATATTCAAAACCAGATGGCGCACGCGGCTTCGTCCGCGTGGGAACCCTTTATCGAGGAAATTGGAATTTTTCCGGGATAGTAGCCCATGTCCTTCCTCCTCTTCCTCATCCTATGACTTTACCAAATTTTATAAAAATCTGTCAAGCCGTTTAGCTGTGAAAGCGTTAGCAGCGTAACAGACAGACATAGTTACTTTTTTTGCATTTGTAATATTAGTAAGGAAATGTAGGCGGATATAGCCAAAACTATAAGATAGTTTGACGCTAGATGGCGTTGCATTAATAGGGAACTCCCACAATTTTTTTTTATGATTTTATACGATAGGTTATATCGTCAAATAACCGTCATAAAAATTCCAGCGCCGAAATACTAAAATTTTATAACAAAAATAATTTTTGAAACGAGTGTGGGCAAAAATATATGGGCACTTCACCCACGGCCGCCACAGCTCAGACTACTTTTGTTTTGAAGGTATCACAGCCTTGTATCTCTGTGCCAATGCGCATCAAATTCTGTCCCGGGGTTCTCTATTTATTTTGAGTCGAATAGGTTTAACTTAAAGAGAGGTTAAAATGGCTGTTACCGCATTTTTGGGCATAATCATAAATGTATGGACCCACGACCGCCACAGCTTATATATAGCTACTTTTGCTTAGAAGGTATCAAAGCCTTGTTTCTCTGTGCCAATTCGCATCAAATTCTGTCCGAGGGTTCTCTATTTATTTAAGTCGAAAAGGTTTAACTTACAAAAAAGGTAAAATGATTATGATTAGAGCGATGAAAGTCTCGTTTTTTTGGGATGTTTTTATTTCAAAATAATGTGCGGTTTATGAGAAAGTCTCTTAAGTATTTATTTTTCATTTCTCATGTTCGGAAAGTACGCTTGAAGTTACCTGAACAGAGGGATGAAAACAGTACTTTTGCGTCCCTGGGAAGCAATTCTCCCTGGGAAACGATATTCCCTGCTGACAAAGTATTAAATAAATCACATGCTTCTATTTGACATTTCTATTGAGCCATGTCGTCTTTGTCAGCTATATTTGACATTTCTATTTACCATAAGATGAAGATCAGGATCACGGGATTAGGATCACGTATGATCAGGTTTACAGGATAAGGATCACGGTATCAGGATTATGCAGGATCATTGGATCCGGATCACGGGATTAGGATCACGTAGGATCAGGATCACAGAATCAGAATCACGGGATCACGATTATAGGATCAGGATCACGGGAATAGGATCACGAAGTCAGGATCACGGGATCTGGATCACAGGATCAGGATCCTGACGCCAGACCGTAGCCAAGTGAGTTATCTGTCATACATTTCATTACGAACTGTTTGGCCACGTGGCCGGCGATGCGGCCATAACGTCTCAGCGTGTTAATAGATCTTACAAGATAGATGTGAATAACCTGTTTAGGCACTCAAGCTATTAGCGCCCTCGCTTTGCTCGTGCGCCAAACCATCTCGTGCCTAGATAGGTTACTTTCAAACCATGTGTAACAATCTCCTATTTCCGATGACGTCCTTTGAATCCCTCGCTGCGCTCAGGATTCTAATCTAAAATCCCTCGCTGCGCTCGGGTTTCAACGCTAGCTTCCCTCGCTCCATTCTGTATTCAAAATAGCACTCTCGTCGAAAAAATAATATTTTGCCCCGTTGTCATACAATCTAGTACCTACTACTCAGGTTAGGTAGGTACAAACATGGATTTATCTAGTGACCCCCGGGATAGATTTTAATGCGTCGATAATAAAAAATGCTTAGTTTTGTTAGGTCTTTCGAGTAATATTAATTACATTGCTGGCGGTGCTGGGTGAAGTTTGCCCACTATCATTTACCAACATTTTCACGCATCTGAAACACGATTATTATTGTTGTCACAGATTACTGTTGTAGTAACAATTTGTGAACTTTGACGTGTGACGTCAAATTGATACTAAGTACAACAGTAATCTGTGACAACAATAAGTTCGAGTATAGGAATTGTGAAAATTAAAAAAAAAACTTATCTATGGATCGTCATATCTGACTCGTCCTTGACTTTTCTTATGAACTCGTGTCGTCACATCCTTTCACATCCTTTTCAAGTATTTTGAAATTCCTACTATTTTTTGCAATTTTTAAAATTTATTTTCTAATCGAAAATGGTTTAATATTAAAAAATAATTACACACACATACCTCTAAAGCAACAATGTTCATAATATTATACATTTAACCCGCTTTTGAATCAGACGTATATTGCCTATTACTAGCAGCAAAAAAAAATCGTAATTATTTACTGAAATAGTATAAAAGCAGAGTTGGCTGAGAGGAACAGTGCCTCGATTTTCGATCCGAATGTCGTGGGTTCGAATATCCGTGCATTTATGGATTTTTCGGTTCGAAAAATTTCTATGCGCGTTAAAAAGAGCTCGGAAACCAGTTAGCTTTCTAATAGCGGTGATGGGCTTGCAACCTGTCACGTATGGAACGCTAGCTTTTGCTAAATGTGCATGTACCAAATGTGTATTTGGACATGCCTCTGTCTGCCCTATCAGATACTATCTATACCTATGATATCTATCTATCGCGACGATAGATAGTGTAATATGGCTAGAGGGGCTGGTGATTCTACTCCTGTTCTTTCGCGACCAACACCGTGAAGAATCAGGGCAACAAACACGGTATGGGACTTAGCTCTCTTTTCGGTGATCCATCCGCTAGATAAAAATACAGTCGAATATAGAACCTATTCGTTTATGAAGTCGGTTTAAAATGGTTTTACCCACTTCCGACACTCGACCGAAAAATGCCAGTTACGTTAAATGGTGTGCAATAAAACGTTCTCAGTCGGAACATCGGAAACATTTTGTTACCATTTTGATAAATAAAACATTTGTACATTCGAAGGTTCACCCAAATGTGTGGGACAAGAAATAGCTATTTGGTACGATCGGAGACAAAAGTCTTTAAATATAATGTTCAATTAAAACTTACAGTTGGGCCGACGGATCTCGGCGATCGTGAAGTTAGGCTTTTCGCTGCGCAGTAGAACACTTTGTATGAAAAAGTTGCACTGCGCATCGAAACGGCTAACTTCAGGAACGCCGAGATCCGTTGGCCGTACTGTAAGGCCGTGATCGACGAGCGAGTAAAACTGCGGTCTTATGGCTCGTCGGCAAAGCTCGCCGGTGTATCATTGCAATATCGCAGTTTTGTGAGTTGACGAACCTGGCTCGTGGCTCGTCATGTTTGCTTCATTTTTTAATCAGCTCGATCAAATTCAAAATTCAAAACTTCAATTCGACTACGAGACGACTATTTTACTCGCTAGTCGATCAGCACCAACGAGCCGCGAGTAAAACCGACGTTCTTTAAAACCGCGGTATAGGCTCGTACGTCGATCAGCCACTATAAAGGCCTCTATTAATAAACTCCACTCAACTTCTGTCAAAGTTGCACCACGGATTGCCATCCTTTTTTGTTAGACAGTGACAAATAAGGACGGCAGTAGTTAAATCCGTGTTGCAACTTTGACAGAAGTTGAGTGGAGTTTATTAATAGAGGCCAAATTGTTTAGAAATAAGTAAATTTATTTATCTGTATCTACCAATATATAAAGCGGAAGAGTTACGCGCTAATCTCAGGAACTACCAGTCGGATTTGAAAAATTCTTTCCGCATGATAGTTAAACTCTTGAGGAGGGTAATAGACTACTTTTCATCATCATCATCACCATATACCACCACTACGGGGACAACGCTAGTAGTACCTTTAACAAAAACACCTTGGCAATACACTACAGCGTATAATCGTTGAGTGTAGGTGTAGACATCCATACCCATATTATAAATATGAAAGCGTGTTTGTTTGTTTGTTTGTACTGCCTTGACTTCAAAACAGAGAGACGGATTGACGTGCTTTTTTGCGTGTAGATAGTTGAAGATCTGGAGCTACTTTTATCCTGAAAAAATGCATGTTTCCCGTGGGATAAAAAAGTAGTAGTCCACGCAGGCAAAGCCGCGGGCGTCCGCTAGTAAATAAATAAATATGTGACTTATTAAATAATTACGTCATGTTTTGTCTTTGTTAGGACAATGTCTGTCTACTATATTATTCATTGAAGCTATCAAACAAAACATCCTAAAACTGAAACTGTGCTCGATTGTACCCACTGATTAGTTCCTAATTAAACCACAAAACAATGGACATTGTCATAATAAGGGCCTATCTGATACCTTTGAAAAGGTTCTATTCAATCCAAATATTATTTGTAATAATCATTATAGCTCCGGGCTTTGTAAGACCCTATCGGACCTTTTGAATCTCAGAAATGTATGGAATTCGGGTCACTTCCTTTTCAATAACAAATTGTTTAATACCTTTAGAAAGAGATGTCTGTGCCCTTTTGACTGTGTTGACAGAGGATGGTGTATTTAGGATGGTATTTTTGATTAGAAATTAAGGACATTCTACAACTACAAACCCTTTTTAACCGACTTCAAAAAAAGGAGGAGGTTTTCAATTCCTCGAAGTCTTTTTTATGTATGTTTACCGATTACTCGAAGACGCGTGAACCGAACTGAAAAAAAAAAAAAAAAACTTATTGTAATTTTTTTGGGTAAATCTTTTGTAAGTAAGTACCTACCTATTGTTTTTTAATAGAAAAATGTCTCTGATTTTCTTAATTACTTGACTGTATTGATCAGTGGAGAAAAAGAGAGTATATCACCAGATGGGGAACCTAAGTGAAGCACGGGTCCTAATTTCTTGGAAAATTTGGTTTCTCTTTTTTCATTCGAGCAGAGCTCGGTCGCCCAGATGCATGAAAGCGCTTAGCTCGTAACACCACTTGCGGTCACCCATCCAAATTGTGACCGCGAACAACGCTGCTTAACTTCAACGATCAAGAACGTCTAAGAAAGCTACGCCGCGAGCATTTCATCTTTATATTCACTAAGAACCCGACCAATTTTTGGGTGGTAGAAAAGTTTACAGTCCATGTGAGGGGTCGAAGTCCCGATATAATTTAGTTCAGAAGGTTCAAGTTAAAGCACCTACAGGTTTTCAATTAAAGGCCTTTATTCGCAATCACTATTCATTACCGCAAAGTACCGATACTCGAGTGGGTATGCGGTATTGTTACTGTTCAAATCAAGGTACATTGTTGCAACTTTGAGTAGCGAAACTTCACCTGTTTCGCAAATCAAATGAAATGGACGGAATATGCCTTCGCTGCAGCCGCGGAACTTACAGATCTTTATAATTGTATTTAGACTTGCCTCTTATACAATTCAAATACTTAGTTGTAGATCTTAGTAATTGTTTACTGCACCTGCTACTATCGTGTACATGGTACTTATAAGAGCATCCTACTAATATTATAAGGCGAAAGTCCGTGTGTGTGTGTGTGTGTGTGAATGTTTGTTACCACGTATCTCCATTACTACTAAACCGATTTTGATGAAATTTGGAATGTAGATAGTTCAGGTTCTGGAATATATCACAGGCTTATTTTTGCAAGTGCTTTCTTATCGATCGAATTGGATATTTTATTGATAAATCCATTTTATCGAATTTTGTCGATTCTAAATGTCAAAAGTTCCGATCGATAAGAACGCTACTTGCACTGCAGCACTTAATAAACCTTTGGTATAAAAGCGTTCAGTATCAGCTGTGTAGCAATAATAAGCTTATTTTAACTTCAAAGAATTGTATAATAACGTTATTATTCACTAGCTTTGTCTCCATCATCGGAAATGGGAACACAAGCAGTGGAATCACAGAGTAGAATCCTTTCAATATCACACTCGGAGAGTAAAAAAACATACACGGGCAGCAGCTAGTATTATAATATAATATGTAGAAGCCCCTTCTACATATTATAATACTAGCTGCTGCCCGTGGCTTCGTTCGCGTAGTACCCGGCCAAAAAGTAGCCTATCAAAATCAAAATCAAAATCAAATATCATTTATTCAGTAGGACCGTTATGACCACTTTGAAACGTCTTAAGAGCTAGGTGATTCTACTCCTGTTCTTTCGCGACCAACACCGTGAAGAATCAGGGCAACAAACACGGTATGGGGCCTAGCTTTCTTTTCGGTGATCCATCCGCTTAGAATCTAAATGGTCAAGCTCCAGTGTGGAGCCAGTCGAACAATGTGAGTCTCGTCAAAGTCGTCAAAAGAAAAAAAGAGGATTACTCTATGTTACTCCAGCCCTCCAACTATCTCCACACAAAAAATCACGTCAATCCGTCGGCGTCGCTCTGTTTCGACGTGAAAGCAGGACAAATAAACAAACATAAACGTACTTTCACATTTATGGATTTATGGATTTACTATCCGATTGTACTGTCTCTCTTTTATTTTAAACTAGCAGCTATAGTACCTTAATTTGTCGGAAAAAAAAAAAAAAAAAACTGGCCTAACGCGAGAGCGTGGATGAAAATTGTTGAAAAAAAGCAGAAAATCTTATCAGTTTATGTTGTTTATTAAGGCAGTAGGTACTTATCTAGGTTCCTGTAACACTTATGTTCCGAAAAACTTACCTAAAAAGAAATGTAAGCAAATTAAATTGAAATCTTTGTAGGTACACCAAAAATGGCATGCTTTCTTTTCATTTGTTCTATAGTAAGTTTTTTGAAACAAAAGTGTAACAGTAACCTAGATTAATACTGCCTTTATCCAAATAATAGCATAAAGTAATAAAAATATTCTCAAATTTTAAATTATTTTGGTATTACCTTGTATGGACAATTCGCCTGTCGCCGGTCCCATAACAGGATTCCATTATGTTGGGAGCCTGAATCCATCCTCGCGATTGAAATTCGAATATTTCTTGATATGAATAGAATCGCGAAAGTTTAAAAAGATACCATGAGATTCATGTTTAGGCTTTAGACTGACCTCTTAGCTCAGTTGGTAGTAGCTCTGCCTTCTGCGCTCTAGGTGGTGGGTTCGATTTCCACTCAGGACAAGCATTTGTGTGATGAACATAGATGTTTGTTCTGTGTCTGGGTATTAGGTATAAAGTATTCTATGTAGGTACGTATTTACAAAAGGAATACATATAAGTATTATATCAGTTATCTGGTTCCCATAGTACAAGCTTTGCTTAGTTTGGGGCTACATGGCGCTGTGTGAAATGTCCAGCAATATTTATATTATATTTCGCTAGCTAATGTTCATACGTCATGCCCTCTGTAATATTATACATCTTACGCTATTTGAAACGCAAGAAACAAATAAAGTATTGATACAGTAAGGATTTATTGTGATAAAAGGAAAATGGAAAAGGATATCCTATTAAAGCTGAGATGCAGATTTATGGCTAGTCTTTGAACGGCTTCGCACCCTTCAATAGAAAATGGCATTTACAGCCAAGAATAGACGTAATTTATACGTGAACAGACTCACAACAGTCCCCAGGTATAATAGACATTATATACATACATACATAAAATCACGCCTCTTTCCCATATGGGTAGGCAGAGACCACGGATTTCCACTTGCTACGATCCTGACACACCTCTTTTGCTTCATTCACTCTCAACACATTTTTCATACAAGCTCGCCGGTTTAGGATGTAGGTACTTTTTACTTTAGTAAAAAAAAAAATATATATATAGGTAAATATTTTACCAACGCTTCCCCCAAACTCTGTACGATTGATAACAAAAATGTAACAATACAATAATTTACTTTAAGTACTTAAGAAAATGTATACTTAACTTATATGTAAAATAGTAGGACTATTATACATAGAAGTAAAGTATATACATGTAAAATAGTAGGACTATTTTACATAGAAGTTAAGTATACATTACCGAGACGCAAATCTGTTAGTAAATCGTTATCTTGGTTTTCACGATACAGGCTCAGCCTAGTGTGAGGTCCGTTGTAAACCCTAACCAAAGCAAAATTACTTGTCAGCATTTACTATTGTCCTGATTTCTCTGTATTGTGTCAAATTATTGTGTTTGCTGAAATAAATTTATTTTGTCCTAGGACGCCCGCGGCTTCGCCCGCCTGGACTACTATTTTTTTTATCCCACGGGAACCGTGCATTTTTTTGGGATAAAAAGTAGCCTATGTCCTATTCTCGGTCATTATCTATCTACATTTCAAATTTCATCAAAATCAGTTTAGTAGTTATGGAGATACGTGGTAACAAACATTCACACACACACACACGGACTTCACGGACTTTCGCCTTTATAATGTTAGTAGGATTTTGTATTTGTATTTGCTTGATGATTTGAGAGGATTTCTACCGCGCCTCGGGGATACAGTCATGATGACGCAACAGAGAACTGATCGATTATCTGATTAAAAATAACTTTGTTCTGGTCGGACGGGTCGACCGGATTAGAACATTAAGTGGCACTAATGGCGCTTGTATTATTCATCGAGGGTTATTAAAGTTTATTTATTTATTTTTTTTTTTTTCTTTATTTTGGCTTCGCACGGTTGTGCATTCAGCCAGTGTCAAGTAATTAAATAAACTTCAAGTTTATAGATAAATAAGATTTATAAATACATATTACAATACATAAATATAATATCCCACCCCCTCCCCTTGTGCCTCAGTAAAGATGTGGGCCTTTACTGAAACATCAACACGGACTTTTTGGAAGAACTTGAAAAGCAATGTTAACCAATTTTGTTTCACTTCCCCACACTTATGCACGTTCACGAACACTTAACGGTTAATAATCCACCATTATTACACATTAACATTCGAAGAAACACAAGTTTTGGAAAATAAAACAAAAATGAAACTTGACTTCTCAAATTCCCGCCAAAAAGCCTATAAAGATGATGATGACTGACACTGCGACCCGCCGCCGCCTGATTACGTAAAGACTTTGCAATAGCAATGCGATAGCAATCACTACGCGATCGGTCTAAAAATATCACTAAAAATCGTATTACAGTCGAAAAATGCTATATGACCATAGTGCATTGCGACAGGCGTGCAATAGATGTGCTTTTGGCTTCCGTAATACGATTTTCAGTGATATTTTTCGTCGCGTAATGACTGCTATCGCATTGCTAATGCAAAGTCTTACGTAATCAGCCCCCCAAGCCATATTACACTATCTATCGTCGCTGTAGAATAGAAACACTTCAAAATGTATAGGATTTGACGTTTCAAGTAGATGAGTCACGTGGTCAGAAAGTCAATTCCTATACATTTTGAAGTGTTCTATTCTACAGCGACGATAGATCGTTCTACAGCGACGATAGATCGTGTACCTAATATGGCTAGGGCCCCAGGTGGCCTATTCGAACTGTTTAAAAATTGTCATAAATATTGGCATAAGTAGATATCAGTAACAGAATTCCGATAAGTGATTGCCCTTTAGAAATTCTTCCATGGTATTGCATTAAATTGCTCTAGGAACAAAAAAAAATAAAAATTTGGGACCAAAAACAACGTAGCAAGACTGTAAGTAAACAAATAAGTTGTAGTTAAATAAAAATACCCATTTTTTTTTTTTTTTAAATCCCGTTCATTAATTCATTGGCCTAATCACCGCGCTCCTTTGTAAGTTAAGGCCTCGAAATAACGTTTTAATTAAATTTATTGGATGAATTTAATTAAGGATTCGTTTAAACGCCTGCGGGCTAATTTTGAGAAATCGTGGTGTGGTGTGACCTAATTTGGTCGCGAGTGCCTGTCGATATTCAAATATTCGTACATTATGATATGTCTATAATGCTTAGAGTTTTGTACATCACACTAATATTTATTTATTTATTTAGGACATCCAAGACAAAATCACAAAATAAAAATCAATGGTGTAACAAGTCTCCTAAGCCCATGTGTTTCCCTATTATAGGATACCACAGCATGCACAAAAAAAAATTATAAACTAGCTTCCGCCCGCGGCTTTGCTCGCATGATACCCGGATAAAAAGTAGCCTATGTCCTATTCCCGGTCATTATCTATTTATATTTTAAATTTCATCCAAATCGGTTCAGTGGTTGTCGAGTTATAGATGAACAAACATACATTCCTCTATAACTCGTTCTTGATTGGTCGTTGAAGTTAAACAACGTTGTGCGCTTAATTTGGATGGGTGACTGCAATTGACATTACGAGCTGAGCACTTCCGTACTTATTTCTATTCTATTCTACTTCGGAGGGCACGTTAAATTGTCGGTCCCGGCAGAATGAATGAAGGAGACTTGGTTGCTGTCTTTTTACTCTATCTTAGGCTGTGTCCCCAGTAGGCAAACTGTGAGCGGCCGACTGAGTTTGCGGCGTATCGGCTTAGTACGCTCTTCCATATTTGAAATGGAGTGTCCACAGTTAGCTAGTTTTGCGCGTAACGCTGCAAACTGCGTAGTACAGTGAGCGCAAAACTAGCAAACTGTGGACACTCCATTTCAAATATGGAAGAGCGTACTCAACCGATAAGCCGCAAACTCAGTCGGCCGCTCACAGTTTGCCTACTAGGGACACAGCCTTACTCTCAGTTTAATATCACAAAGCCGCTGGTAACAGCTAGTTTTTCATGGAAAAGATATATTTTGTATGAAACAAAACAAGCGCCACCCGTCAGAACGTTACTGACAGACAGTTCGTAAACTTTTGGCTGGACAGAAAACTCTAGAAAAAGGATTTTGTTGTGAACAAAATGTTCGGCAGCGCTTTCAGTTTTTTAGTTACAGTTGTTTATCTCACGAAGTCCGTTTGGTCTTAATTGTGTGTGTGTTCACATGCACGTTGTTTCTGTGTGCATGGGCCGATTCTGAGCGCTCCCGAGCTTACGCACACAGAAACAACGTGCATGTGAACACACACACAATTAAGACCAAACGGACTTCGTGAGATAGAACAACTGTACTTGTGTATCTTGTGTCTCTCACCAAATGTATAATTACCAATTTGAAGCACTCGTTGAGAACCGTGTTGGCCGAGTTGGTTAGTACCTCGACTTTTGATCCGAAGGTCGTGGGTTCGAATCCAGGCCGTGCATCAATGGATTTTCGTTTCGAATGTGTATGCGCATTAACATGAGCTCTAAACGGTGAAGGAAAACATCGTGAGGAACTCGCGACTTAGTCAGCCCTACACGTATTGACCATGTCTTTTTGTGGATATAGGCGGTTAAGCTGAGAGCATGTGTACTAGCGTGGGTCACTCTTGTATGGAGAAAAAAAAAAGTTTAGTTTTTATACGGGCACAGTGACAAAACGGTGCCAATTGATGAGTGTAAATAGATTATGAAGTTTCATTGCAATCGGAATTGATCTTCTGCCTCCGAAATCATGTTGGGTTTCAACAAATATGGTTAAAACAGGCCTAACAGCACGATATTCAAAGTTACACTAAATAATCACTATTCATTAAAAAAAAGTCTTAAATCATTGGTAATTAAAGGTTTTTTAGAGAGCACACAATTTTTACTTTAAATATTATGGAAAACAATACTAGAATAATTATTAAAGTGAAGGGTTTAGTCTGTGGTGAAATCCTTTTTGCTGTCGAATTTCAGTATCGCTTTTCTCGAGTCTATCTGGGTTTTAAGAATCTTTCTGTCATTGTTTTATTGCATAAAATAGCTGATACTTCGGTCACAGCTTTAATTCCTCCTTCTACTGCTTTTTTGTGACACAGAAGGTGAAATAAATCCAATTCCCCTTTACTTTTTTTGTAGAATTAATAATCGGAGAAATTTTAATAACAATAGCTTAGTGACACTTTTACACCAATTCAAAAGACCGAAATAATGTTGATGCGTTAAGTTTGTCTTTACTAACTGAAACAGACGCATTTTGATGCTGTTTTTGACTTTTCTTTCAAAATTTGATATGCAACTAATTCACGAACGTGCGGCTGGGGATCAATCAACATTGCAAGCAAAATGTTTTTCGGGTGTGCGATAAAGCTGTTTTTTTTAATTACTGGATCGTTAACGGAAACGAGCTAATACATTTAGGAATAAATCTCGACACATGCAAGCCGAAATATCAAAGAAAACGTTACTTCCAAGCCGAGACTCTTCCACATTGTTTTTAGGTGTTTTTTGGTGAAAATAAAGAAGGTTTTTGCATTTTAAATGTTAAGTTTGTAATAATCCCTCATTTGTTTTGGTTCTACTGAGGGGTTAGAAGATTTTGACCATATTTAAATCAGGTTTGCAACTAAAACGGCCTCTATTTCTTTATACGTTGGATTTTTTTTTCGTTTCTTTCTTAAATTTCAACTTGTGTCGGGTCCACTCATAAAACATCATTACATCTTCGTGATTTTGCAATATGCTATCTTTAGAATCACGTAATAACCAAATAAGGGGCCCTTCCAACTATTTCGAGTTCATTTCATTTTTCTAATGTCGTAAAACCAATGACTGGCACCCATGCGTTTTACCTATAAATTGTGCTTCACTTGTCTCAACTTCCACCGCACCCTGTCCCTCCCTTCTCCTTTGTACTTAAACTACACTAAACACTTATGTTTTTGTCATAACTAAAAACTATTACGCATGAAATCTGCTGTAAAATAACTTTAAAAAAAAATTGTGAAGTGACATCAAAAATCTACTTCTTTAAATAACTCTATGACAATCCGGAGGCAATAAACCTTAAAATAATGGGATGAAACTTTACATATCAATTAACAACACCATTTGGCACCTTTTTAACGCTGAGCGTTTTTAAAAATCAAGAAAAAAAAAAAACGACCCTCCCTAATGTGTACTGTGTAGGCACTACAGTGTCCCGTTAAGTGTAGGCAAAGATTGCCTCCTGACACTGTATAAATCATCCTTCTAATAATATAATAAACTTCTTGTTTGATCGTTGAAGTTATGTGACGTTCTGAGCGTTCACAATTTGGATGGGTGACCGCAAGTGGCATTAACAGCTGAGCGCTTCCGTGCTTCGGAGGGCACGTTAAATTGTCGGTCCCGGCTTTTAAGTCGTTAAGCCCTGACGGAGGTCTTTAGGCGGCCTGAGAACTCCATCATCAGAGTTGGCTCATACGAACTTATGACTACCCCTAGTTTCAAAGGCTCACAATCAGAATATTTAAATAAAAAATAAAGTGCGTATAAGGTAAAGGCTCCTAATTCCGCGCTATTTTCACCAAAACTAGAAAGGACATTAAAAATTAAGCATTTACTATGCATTTTTGTAAAATTGGCTATTTTTATCAGAAACGTTATTGTTTTTACTCTTGAAATATATAAAAAGTTTGTTGTTTCAAATGTGATTTAGCGTCTAAAAAAATTTAAAATGTGAAAAAGTCGGAAGCTTCTAATTCCGATGTAAAAATTCTAATTCCGATGTATTTGGTTCCTAATTCCGAGTGTACAAAATACAAAGACAAATGGATGGAGAGTATGATACATGGTGTTCAAAAATCAACACATTTTATTATCTAACCAGTACCTACTTACTTTTCAAAAATGAAAAGGAATTACCTATATAATTAATCAAGAATTACAAAAAATATTGTGTAAAATTGTAGACTTTAATTATAAATTGTTTTTATTCTTAGACTTTTCTAACTAAATATCTGAGTAGGCACCTACATTGTAATGAAAGTTATTTTAAAGGATAATAGGATACTGTTTATTTGTGTTTTTAAAACCATTCAAATTGAGTTTCAAGCTGCGTAAAATAATGAACACTCTGTATTTTACTTGTGTCAATACATCGGAATTAGATTCTATGAGGATCTAATTCCGAGGTAAATACATCGGAATTGAAAATTTTCATACCAAACACATTTTCTAATTCCGAGGGTTAAAAAGTAAATGATTTTTCAAAAACACATAAACAATTTAATGCTTCAATGCAATACCTTCAAAAACATGTACAATTCTATTCAAGATTGTATCGAAATACGTCAAGAACTTAATTTTCTTACTACCCAAATTGATAATCTTTGATATGGTATAATTAGTAAATGCGACGTCAAAACGTACCTCGGATTTAGATTTTAATGTGAATTGACATTTTATGTAGTCAAATCCAAAACAACAAGTGCGTAACTACAAAACCAGCTTAAAAAAATTCAAATAACACGAGGTCTACGAAATTGTAATTCCGCGGTATACATCGGAAATTAGAAACCACCTAAAATATTGGGCAGCTAATGCCGATGTATTTTCAAAACGTATTTTTAACTAATCTATGAAGAAAAATACAGAATTTTTAAGTGATTCCGCTTACAAATATACTCCTTTCAATATTCCAACCTAAACACAAACACTCATAGTACAAAATTAACGACTAAAACACTATTTAGTAAATCGTAGTTCTCGCGTGCACAAGGTCCAAAATGTATGGAACGTGCGTTTGGCTCAGCTGCGGGCGCGAAACTAACCGATTATTTTAAAACATAAACACACTAAAGCACTCCTTTGTTCACGTAAGCGCGACCAGATATATTATTAATTGAAAAATGTATGCTGCAGTTAAAAAGGGCTTGTAAATAGTTTGAAAATGCTGTTTTTCTATATACCTCGGAATTACCATCCATTTTCAGAAACCCTCGGAATTACCCGCCTTTACCTTACTACGAACACGCAAGAACGATTCCAACACTCTGATTACAATAGGGCCTCGCACACTGTATCTCATTAGACGTGCGTGTACGTGCGTATAGTTCCGACATCCGAAATCAATCCCAATTTGCTATGATTTTTCAGGCGTTCATACGTGAAGTTCAATAAGGATAAAGAAAAAAATATTAATTTGGTGTACGGATACAAATGTAAGAAATGTAATACAAATACAATAAATTGTTGTAATTCATACAAATATAACGGACAAAAACGCAGCCAGTGTGCGAGGTCAATTCGTACGTCCGTCAACGTACGTATACGCACGTTGCAAAATTGGATGCAAACTTCGGACGGCCTAACTTACATAACATTTCTGTTGTAAACATAATTAACAAACGGGAATTACTCACGTAAAAATGTACCTACGTATTATATTATTTTATGTGAGTTGTTCTGCGTTATAATCTGAGTGGGTGTCTTTATAAACTTTTGCAATTACATCTTATATTTAGAAATAGATTGACACGGCAATTTCTCGTGTTACGTATGTAATTGGAGTTGTAATTTGGAACCGTGTTGGCCAAGTAGATCTCAAGGTCACTTCGAATTAAAATATTTATTTCATGACTATGTATATACCTACTATACAATACTATATTTAAATGACTCGTGTTCTTGGTCAACTCGTGCTTGACCAAAAAATTTACTGTTTTAAAATTGTTATCACGAAAGGACCTCTGTGTCTTCTATGGTTTCAGATTTCCCCATACTGTCTCAGTTAAAAAAAAGCACTGTGTAACCCTTAACACGAGCTCTGCCTACTTTTGTGGCTAGATGATGCGGTGTAAAATGTAGAACAACACTATTATTATTAGTATTAATATGCATGTTCTGAATGCACTGTTTCAATTTTTAGAAGTAATCTTCTCACATTTTGTAAAAATTAGTAAGCTCATAGGATGTCACCGCACTTGAATATACAGTCGCAAGCCTATCATACTATTTTCATAACTAATTCACATCAAACTTTATAAAAGTTTTTTATCTTATGAAAATGAACTTTGAAGTTGGTAAGAAAGAGCTTCGAGATTCTGTATTAACTTAAACTTAGCAAAGTTAGATGCACACTAGAGGAGTAATGGTGTGGAGTTCAAAGTTTAAGTTTGAAAAATAGTTGAAGAGCCAGTGACCTAAATCTGTATAACTTCTCTGAAGAATGTATTTTGTTTATACAAGTACCCAAGAAAGTGAAAATGTTGCCAATAAATTAAAAGATGAATTTAAAGTCAGTTAGTAAAGAAAGTTAAAAAGTCAGTTTTTGTTGTGCACCTACCTACATCCAAATGTGTTTCTGTGACATGATTTAAAAAAAAATTGTGTGTATTCATATCATTGCAGGCGACTGTACATAGAGGTTTTTTAAAAAACCTAGCCTGAGTGGGTAGTTTTCTTATAAAACGCTGCGAGGGCGCTGCTAGTATAATAATAATGTGAAATTTTGCTAGCTAGCTCCGGGTCTCTAAGCATTCGAGCTAGTGGCGTAGCATAAGTAAGATGACTGATGTGCTTAGTTTTGTTTAACTTAACACTTTAAACCTAGACAAGCTAGGTCTCACTTAGAACTAAAGTCCATATAAAATGGATGCCAAAACATTGTTACATAAGAGTAGGGTTGCCATCCGTCCGGGTTTCCCCGGATTTGTCTTAGTTTAGAGGGCATCCGGGGAGCGTCCGGGCGGGGTTTCATTTGGAGTAGGTTTAAAAAAAAAATCTTGAGTTGCCTACGACACACGCTTTTGTTACACTGACTATTTTTTATTACACTGACTAAGTATATTAAAAAAAACCTGTTGAAATGTCCGGGTTCTGGGCTCTAAAATCCGGGGTTTTCTCGCGTCTTTTCCTGGTTGCCAAATTTTAGAGATGGCAACCCTACCAAAATCCGAGTGAGATAGTGAATAATTAACTTCTGATGAGAGAGAAGGATAGCGTGATAGATAAGCGGGCATTAGAGAGGGGCACACGACGTTTTCTGAAGCGCGTTTTAGAGCAGCGCATTAACGCGCGATAAACGCGTTGTAAAAAACGCAGTGTGCCCACTCCCTTAGGTAAATTGTTCATAGGAATTACCTTAGTTACTTTAATTAGACCCCTCGCAGACACATTCTCTAGCTAACTTTTGTACTTTGATTAAACCATTCGTACCTACCTATCTATTTCTAATACGCAGTTCAGTCCGAGTGTAAACAATATCACATTACTCGGATTGAGGGTTCCGCAGAAAACCAATAAACTTTTATGGGATCACTATAAAATGTCTGTCTGTCTGGTTAAAAAAACTTAGGCCTTTACATCTTTACTAGATGATTTATACAGTGTCAGGAGGCAATCTTTGCCTACACTCATCGGGACACTGTAGTGTCTGGGACATTGTTGAGATGGAGTAGGCTTGCCCAGCACCTACACCATCCTCTCAGCTCCGGCCATACCCACAGGAAAGACATGGTCAATACGGTGGGGCTGGCTAAGCCGCGGGCTTCCTCACGATGTTTTCCTTTACCGTTTAGAGCTCGTGTTAATGCGCATATAAATTTTTCGAAACGAAAAATCCATTGACGCACAACCAGGATTCGAACCCACGACCTTCGGATCGAAAGTCGAGGTACAGTCAGCGTCATCAATCGGTATCCCCCTATTGATTTTAACAAGGACCCTTTTCATTTCAACTTTGGATTTCAGTCGGGTTTGCTAGTATAGGAACTCGAGCGAAATTAGATATTCATATTAAGTATACTAGCAAATCCGACTGAAATCCAAAGTTGAAATGAAAAGGGTCCTTGTTAAAATCAATAGGGGGATACCGATTGATGACGCTGACTGTACTATACCCCTCGGCCAATACTGCTCAATAATACAATAATACTGTCTGGTTAATACATTTTTTCCATATGTTTATATCCAATTTAAAGTTTAGTTTTCTTATAGCATTGACTATGTCTTTATTATATTTATTGACCATTGTCTTTCCTGTGGATATGTCCGGTTAAGCTGAGAGGATGGTTTAGGTGCTGGCAAGCCTACTCCATCTCAACATAGTCCCAGGCACTACAGTGTCCCGTTAAGTGTAGGCAAAAATTGCCTCCTGACACTATAAATCATTTAATAAAGAGATGTAAAGGCCTTAGTTTTTTTTTCTTATAGCACTTTGGAAATATCCATAGGAACTTGTAAAATAAAAAAAAGTTGTATTGGACTTTCAGTATCTTCACGATCTTGAAAGTTTTAATGTGAGGAGGCTCCTAGCACTCTGAAGAAAAATAACGGCAACATTTTAAAATTGATCTACTACATTTACAGCAAAAATTGATGAGAGATTTTTCGTTTCAATTTCGATAACACGGCATAACATTTTGAAAATTTTATAGACACGGGATTTTATCGCGTTATTTACCTTATTATTAGGTATTACGCGATAAAATCCCGTGTCCACAAAAATTTTCAATATGAATAGTAATCGCGAAAGTTTAAAAAAAGACTATGGCATAACATTTGTACAGAACTTTATGGGATCGGGTCAGGCTCGCACTTGACCGTTATTTACTGCAATATGTGTCTGACCATTGTGTTATCAAACAAATTAACAGATTGCTGGACATTGGACAGATCAAACGGCTAATTAGCGCGCAGCCTGTTTAAACATGGTCCGAGTGCGTGACGTAAGAGCCTGTCCAGAACGTAGGCGTTTTACGCGCGTAAACTATTGCCATCCTCTTTTGTTAGACAGTGAAAAATAAGGATGGCAATAGTTTACGCGCGTAAAACGCCTCCATCTGGACAGGCTCTTAGTCAGTGTTTGTGTCACAGCTGAGATAACAGCTGAATCACTGCATACGACACTCAAATCCATTAAGGTTTTCAGGCACAGTATTTTGCTAAAATAAGAATCTACTTTCAGATGAAAATAAATAATAAAAAAAAATTACAGATGCGAATCAATATGGCTAAAGGATTGTTTCGACATCTCCGAGCACATCATTAATAAGTTACTTTTTAGGTAACGTTACTCAGCAAGTAACTTTTGTTAGTAGGTAAATACTCCTCGCATACAACTTTCAACATCAATGAACAGGAACTTTACTTGAGACTTTAAATAGATATGTTAAAACATGTCCTTAAATTACCTAGCTTTTCCTTTCGGAGCGGCCTGTTTGGTAATTGTTCAGTTGTCGGAGGGTTTTATGCATTTCCCTTTTAGCAATGTTTAGTCCAGTCTCCACTAAAGGCGTGTTGACCGTAGGATAGTACCTACAGTCTTTAGGCCAACAGTTCCCAAACTTTTTTTCTCATGGACCCCTTTCAAAATTTTACTGGCTTCGGTGGACCCCCTGCTGCTACATTTCTACCATATTCCCAAAACTCGTCAGAAAATGAGAACCATCGTGGACCCCTTTCGAGTCTCCCGTGGATCCCTGGGGGTCCACCTGGACCACTTTGGGAATCACTGCTTTAGGCGGATACGGAAATTGCGAGGCATGCGCAGCGAACGCCTCGCAATGCACGCCACGATACGTCGAGTAAAAGATAAAACCAGTGCATGCTCAGGCCGACTGACGCACCTCACGTAATTAATGGACGCCCCCTTATCAGTGAAAATAAAATAAGGAATGGTCTTGGTAAAAGCTTTTAGGTACCTACTTGTACGGGTGTACATTTGCTATTGCTGGGATTGGAGAGCCTGAATAAATGAGAGACTTCTTGCTTCTGTTTTTCCTCCTTTATTACAAGGACTGCTGTGGCTGAACTTGACTGTAGCGTACTATAAGCTGAACTGAACTGAACTGAATACCGATTTTTTTTTTTTTTTTTTTTTCGGACGGACTTTTATGTTGACTGGTCACGTGTCGACCTTTGCAACGTTACCGGACTATAGATGAATACCGATTACAAAACTACGCGGCTTTTATAGTACGAGATCTGGGCGGGGAGCAGGAATTTTCTAGAACCTCATACAATGTTCCTGTTCCTTTTAGACGAATTCCTAGAGAGCGGAATTACCTTTCTAATCCTATAAAACAATACATTCTTTAAACAATACATCTAAAGATAATAGAGCGACCAATACTAGGTATTTCTAAATGCGCGGAAGTGCTCTTCTGATCCTTTTAGACAATGGACAATAGTCAGTGGACCATTCTCAGAAGTTAGGGCTTTTAAACGTCCTGAGGTTGTAAAACATCTGGTTACCTCATTCAAACCTTAAGCAGAAATAATCTTAAAACCCTAAACAAATTACAAAACATTAAAGTCTATAGCTAGTATACAAAGCTTAAAACTATTTGTGTTCGCCGTCTCGTACACTACTATTATTTATTCTCTAAGCTCTAATTCACAGGAACGAAAATTTCTCAAAAGAACGAACGAAAAACTATCGCTCGATCTAATGAGCGCCAGCGTCAAAAGAACGTACTGTGAATACAGCCTTTGTGAAAATAACGCCTTCATTTCATTCAAATTTTAACTTTGTGTGCTGTGAAATAAGGTTAACCATTTCCATGTAAAAACTTTGTGTGACATCTTGATTTCATTAGAAGTTGAACTTTTCTGCTTTGAAATAAGGTCGGTTGAACATTTCTGTGTATCTTGTATGCTGGTTTTGTAATGAGCTGCTTCTAAAATGAAGTGCTTCAAAAGAATATACTTAAGGGAACGGCGACAGGCGAATTTTCCATACGAACGTAATACCATTTAAATGTGTTAAATATAATTTAAAATGTGAGCATATATTATTTTTATCACTTTATGTTATTATTTGGATAAAGGCAGTATTTATCTAGGTTTCTGTTACACTTTTGTTCCAAAAAAGTATAGAACAAATGAAAAGAAAACATGCCATTTTTGGTGTAGGTAGGTACTTACAAAGATTTCAATTCAATTTGCTTACATTTCTTTTTAGGTAGGTAAGTGAGTTTTTCGGAACAAAAGTGTAACAGGTACCTAAATAAATATCTAACAACCTAAACTCATAAAAAATATGCTTAAATTTTAAATGATTTCGGTATTAAGTTTTTATGGAAATTCGCCTGTCGCAGGCCCCTTAACGGAAACTTACTTACTTTTAGCTATAAAAGTTCATGAACATTTTTACGATTTTTTAAATTAAAAACTTTGATAATATGAAACACGCGTCGCGTCATGTTTTGTAAAATTCAAAGTATATTCAACTCTCTTTCCATTAGGTAAGGTAAATATATTCAACTCTAATACCATAAGATAAGTAGGTACCTACATTGTAACCACAGAACTATATCGAGATAGAAAGCAAAAAGTTCGTTTATTTGTATGGAAACCGACCGTGTAACATTGCGTAGATACTTTGACGAACGCAGTTGACAGTTTGGATTACATTGCTGGTTTTCAATGCTCGTCAAGTCTGGCGCGTCAAATTAAAGCCGCGAATTAATTCGGATTGAACTTCGCGGCGAGCAAAGAAGTCCTCAGCCCTTCTTTTCGGCACGCGAGGTACATACACACCTTGCTTCTATCACAATATACTTCTGTGGTTGTAACATTGTATTTGGACGTATTTTGACTACCCCTTAGACATCTTCGAAGGAAGGATGCCTAAAGATCTAAGAATGTCTAGTCTTGGGGTCAGTTTAACTGTAGCTTAGTTATGATAGGCTCTGATAGATCCTGCACATTACTGGTCACTAATCTATTTAAGCCCTTAATGCTTTCAGATAAAATATAATTCAATTTGTTGATAACGCTAAGTGCTTTTGTACTCATTTGCTTAATCATCGGAAAAAATTAAGTGGATTTCGTGTGGATGTTTCATTTTGTTCGATATTAAATCGGTTGGCATGCAGGTTGTTAAGTTGTTATTGAACGAGTGTTAAGCGACATTTAGGTAAGTGACCGAGCGAGCGAAGCGAGCGTCTCAGTTTCGAGATTAGCCAGAAAATGCTTTTGTCTATCTGTTCTCCTCTACAGGTCGCATTTCTCAGATTCTCGTGAAATTTAATGAGCAGATAGCACCTGAGACCACCTTCTCATCACAAAGCCAGAGAATTGTGAACATTATTAACACTAGCAATTTTTCTTACAATGTACTTAAGTTAAGTCCCACTAAGAAATCAGACTACTACTAGCTCGAATATCTAACATCGTAAATCCAAAGTAGCAATCACGTGTCCCCATATCATAAAGAAAATATGAAACAACATCGAAGCAGTAATAAGTGGTAATATCACTATAACTCAATTTGTCGCCGACTTGCGCGTCACAGTTTCTTGAAAAAGCTGGTACACTCCAACAATAGGATCGATTTTTATTATTTTGTAGTCAGAGGATCACGGCTATATATATAAGACGTTTTCTCAGAGCTTTTTAGGCATTCAAGGTTTTTGGAGATGTTATCAGGGACAAACACAATTTGAACGTCTTAACATAAATGCACAAGCTAAACGTTTGTTTTTAAGAGCTTTGGTTCTAGAGTGTGTTGTCACAATAATTCAAGTAGGTACAATGATAATGACACGTTACCAAGCCCAACGCCGCTTAAAAAAATGCTTCCTGATCAGAAAGCCTAATTTCAAAAATGCCTAAAATGTAAAATGACTATTTTGCAAAAAACCTAATCAGAAAAATGACTACTTACTCGTACCTATTTACAAAAAATGTGAGTAGGTATTTGTAGAAACATTCGTACTTGCAATTTGTTAATTACAGCGACCTTAAATTATTTATTTATAGCAAGTAGAGTCCACGAAGCAGTATTAGAGCAATATTAACTAGTAATATTTCAGTAACTCAATTTGTCGCCAAGTTAGCTCCACCGCAGTGCGCCACAGTGGAGGTAAAAAGCTGGTACACAACATGACTTACTGTACGAAGACGTACAATTACCATAGGTGTCTGATTTTACTGAATCGGCATTTTTACACCCTTGTACTCAGTGCTTTACTGATCGCGCTCCGATCATTACATGGGACGGAATCGTTTACCGCGTATTTACATTCATTGTATCAGCGTATAAACTTTCAAGTGTAATCGGTGTATGAACTTTTGCACTCCACTTAACTACTACCTACTTTCTGAGAACTTTACTGTGCAGTCCAACTGGACGGTACACTTACGAAAAATTCTATCTCTTCAGAAGCATGTAGTATTCACCAATTCCCTTTTTGTATTTTATATATTTATTAAAATATTTGCTTTACTATTATTAAATCATTTATTTCGGATAATATCTATACTACATTATTTACACATTAAACATAACAAAAATAATCACTAAATAATAATATGTAATATGTAGGTATTTAATAATAATATGTATTTAATATTATTATTTGAAGCAAGTATTTAAGTGGAAGATTGTTCATTATCAATGGATACTTATACGTTTTGGTAAATATGAATGCGCATGAATATTAACTCTTAGTTCCAGCTTTTAAGTCGTTAAGCCACGACGGAGACCTTTAGATAGCCTAAAAACTTCGTCACCAGAGTTGGCCACTTGCTCATACCAACTTACTTTAATATTAGCTTTCATAACCCCCCTAGACTTTTTCAAAGTATTGTATCTTGAATGCCTCAAGATCAGAGATTTTTTAGTGCGCCTTGTAATCGTAATCCTGTCTTGTTTCGCTACTGAGGCAGCTGTTTCTAACCCCACTGCCACTACTCATTACTTAGCTACAAGTAACATTGTTACTCGAACTAAGTTCGTCTGCAAATAACTTAAGTAGCCCAGTCAAATTAGGAATTAACCTCGGAATGAGAGATAATAAGCTGAATTTTCGTATATACCTTCATTTAGGCGCCCTAAAAGTTGTCTCAAAAGTCTCATAAAATCTCGTGTCTGCGTCTTAAGTTATTCAAGGTCAAAGGTAAAAAAAAATAGTTTTTCGCGAATATCTCGGTTGCTATTGGTCCAGTGATGTTAACATCTATTATGAAGTTGTAGAGCTTAAAATTTGCGACCAATTCATTGAAAAAAAAATTCCATGCGCTCAAACGTTTTTGCGATACAGGGCCGTGAGCGCAAAGCGTTCAGTATGTGTATTTCAAAAACTATACTTCCTAGAACAAAAATAAAAACTATTTCGGAATGTACAAATTAAGTCCTTTCATATGACACCCCACTCAATATATCTGTGTAACTTTTATCTTTTTCACCCCCTTTGGATCCCAATATCTTTACAACCCCTCCATCGATTACGCTCATATGTCATATATCAAATTTCCATAGCACAACCTAGTTATCTACCAAGTTTCATGCAGATTGGATTAACGGTTCGATAGTTATGCGATAACATAAAAATTACACATACAAACATACAAAGCAAAATCGTAAGATCTTAGCTCGCTTTGCTCGCTTGGTCGATAATTAACTGATAAATAAAACAAATTATTCAAAATTCAAGGTATTCACAGATATTCACGTTTGACTTTGCGTTACAGTACCTACGCGTATGGCTGAGCGCTGCTCACTCACCCTACTCTATCGCGAAAACGGTTGAGTGCATGAAAAAATGTTATAAACAAAATTTGTCGCAAATTGTATGCTCTACAACTTTATAATAGATGTTAACATCATTGGACCAATAGCAACCGAGATATTCGCGAAAAACTATTTTTTTTACCTTTGACCTTGAATAACTTAAGACGCAGACACGAGATTTTATGAGACTTTTGAGACAACTTTTAGGACGCCTAAATGAAGCTACATACGAAAATTCAGCTTATTATCTGTCATTCCGAGGTTTAGACCATTTTTATGCTAAGCTGACTGGACTATAAGTAGGTATGTAGTATTTGCGTTTTAAGTTAAATATTCGAATGTTGAACCAGGAATCTTGTTATAAACTAATTTGATATTCTAAACTGAATTTACCAACTCTAAACTTTAAGGGCCTTTAGCATTTTGTATAATTTTCAATCAATTTGATCGTCTACGGTGAATTCCAACAAAAACAATCGATTTTGTTTGACCTAATTACTTCCTGTGCATATAAAAATAATAGACTAAGGACGTCTTGTCCCACATTCTTAATTGTATTTAAGCTAGCCTAAACGTAATTTTTGTCCGCGTTAAATGCGTTTAGGTTAGCTAAATCAAATTACGAATCGTGGTGCAAGACGCCCTAAGTGACGTTGTGTGAAATGTCCACCAATATGTATTTATTTTATAAAATTCTGACGCAAGAATTTCCAACAAGCTAAACGGACTTTGTTCATCTTATATGCGTAAGTATAACGTTACTGAGAAACTTTTGGAAGTTGTCGAGTGCGCGCTCGGTAAAGTTTCTAACAAAAACACACAATACCGGGGCATAACTAGCTAGATTTATCATAATATTCTTTTTCATGTGTTCCTTTTTTTCCACAGGCTGTGTAAGGCCGTGTTGGCCGAGGGGTATAGTACCTCGACTTTCGATCCGAAGGTCGTGGGTACGAATCCTGGCCTTTTCGATGGATTTTTCGTTTCGAAAAATTTATATGCACGCGAGCTCTAAACGGTGAAAGAAAACGTCGTGAGGAAACCCGCGGCTTAGTCAGCCCACACCTATTGACCATGTCTCTCCTGTGGATATGGCCGGTTAAGCTGAGAGGATGGTTTAGGTGCTGGGCAAGTCTACTCATCTCAACATTGTTCCAGGCACTACAGTAACCCGATAGTGTAGGCAAAGATTGCCTCCTTGACACTGTATAAATCATCTAGTAAAGATGTAAAGGCCTAAGTTTAAGTTCTTTTCCACAGTACAGCACGTACAGTTGTCACAATGGATCTAGTCATTCATAAAGTTAGGGTGTTTTATACAGGCGGTTCCGTGGACGCCTGCGAGACACCCCGTTAGTGCGTACAGATAATACGTAATAATTTAGTGTAGTGTTATTTATAAAATATGTATGTTAGTTGTAAGGTATTTATTGCTATGGGCCGTAGACTAAGTAAAATAACATCTTGTGACTTATTCTAATGTTGCCTGAAATAAAGTTTATTATTATTATTTTCGCTGCGCAGTAGAAAATTTTGTATGAAAAAGTTGCACGGTACGATAGACAATCTCCCAGATCTTTAGTCATTTAAGATCTCAGAGGTATGTTCAAAATATTTGGTCCACATTTGCAGAAGTCAGCATTTCAGCTCATTGTCGCTATTAAAAAACAAATTGGTTTTCTCACGATGTTTTTCTTCACCGTTTAGAGCTCGAGTTAGTGTAAGTAGGCCAACAGCCTACTTATTTTGTTGACAAAATAAAATTTGAAAGTTCCACATTGGTCATCTGTACTTCATATTATAAATTGTGAAAGTGTGTTTATTTGGTTGTTTATTTGTCCTGCTTTCACGTCAAAACAGAGCGACGGATTGATGTGAGTTTTTGCGTGGAGATATTTGGAGGGCTGGAAAGTAAGATAGGCTACTTTTTATCCGGGTACCCCGCGAGCGAAGCCGCGGGCAGCAGCTAGTTGGACGATATATTTTACTTTAGGACTGCTTGCAGTTTGTCCTTGTTAGCGTGACACTGCAGCTTGTTTATAAGTCCACGGTTTCTAAGAAACGACGACAGTAATAAATGGAGTAGAATAAATAAATAATGCTGGACATTTCACGCAATATCATGCTGCCCCAAAGTAAGCAGAGCTTGTGTTTTGGGAACCACATGACTGATTAGATTAGATATAGAAGAGGGAGAATGATAGGACATCTTATACGACATGACAGGAACATCAAAGGAAAAGTAGAAGGAAGATGAGGAAGGGGTAGACCAAGAATTAGTTACATGAGTCAGATTAAGAAGGCCGCTGTCATGTCGTATAAAGAAATAAAAGAAATCGCAATGGAAAGAGATAAATGGTGAAAATTGCATCATTGCACCGACAAGAGCTGAGCTCTTAAATTTTAATAATACCCTACCCAGATTGCTCAAGATGGTGCAGGTAAGAAATAAAAAAACACGGTGTACATTATAACAAAGCGAAAGTTTGTTTAATGTGTCCCAACACTCAACTCCGTAACGACTGAAGGGAACTAATTTGGATGAAACTTGAAATACACATCATGGCTTGAACGACACTTAAGCTATTAGACAACAGTTTCTGTGGGATAGCATAAACTAAACTTGATGAATATCGATGAGCTTTGAAATAACAAGAATGAAACGAGAATAAATAAGATTAGAATCTTCTCTGATCGTAGTCAACAACTAGCTTGTTGACTTTGATTTAAAATACGGTTCCTGAACGCGCCAATACGTTTGATTCCTATCCTACCTAATCAATCACCAATTACAACGCACGATCATCATCATTCTCCTGCCCTTATCCCACGCTAAGTGTGGTCGGCACAACATGTTTTCCTCTTCCACTCACCTCTATCATTCGCAACTCAGAATCCACTCCTCTCACATTCATATCCTCTTTCACACAATCCAACCACTTCTTCTTCGGCATTCTTCTACTTGCGTACCCAGTCACATTCATACTCATCACTGTCTTGGTAATATGGTTTTCATCCCTCCTCATAACATGTCCATACCAAGCTAACCTAGCACTCCTCACTTTTTCAATAACAGGCGCCACTTTCAAACTTCCTCTTACATACTCATTCCTTACTTTATCCAAACGTGTCACCCCACACATCCATCTCAACATCCGCATCTCAGTAGCATGCACTCTCCTTTCATCAGTCTTCTTCATTGCCCAACACTCTGATCCATACCATCGCGACAAGTCTGATTACCGACTTATAAATTTTTCCCTTAAGCTTTAGAGGCGTTCGCGGGTCACATATTATCGTCCCTGAGACCTGTCGCCACTTCAATTACAACGAACGATCATGTCACGATATTTAAATTCAGTGCTGCTATTGGCTAAAATAATGTTCCCTTCCCTTACTGCTACTGCAATATACGAGCAACGAGTAAGAAACGCAACATCTTTTTATTTTGAAAATCTCCAAAATTAAGCTAGATAGCATCCAGTAATAGGCTACCAGTCAAATTTTATTACCTAACAGCCATGTTAGGTACAAATACTTACATTATTTCTTATAACGGTGGTCGTTTTTTGTAAACTTTTATTTATTATTATACCACAAAGAACGATGCAGTACTTGGACGAATAATGGCGTACCTAGCTGCTTTGTTCAAAGTTTCAAAGTTTTCTATCCTAGCGCGTGGTATTCCTTTGTAGATTAGAAGAATCCACAGAAAAATCTTTAATCTTTTTATAAAAGCACAAAACCTAAAGAATATGCTAAAGAACATCATTTCTCAGATAACCTTTGATTTTTTTGTGTAAGTAAATACATAAATTAATAGAAAAACCCAGGCTCTAAGCCCTATATTTGGCTTTGATCTTTCCAACCCACTTCAGATCTTTTTCTATTTTAAGTGAGTATTTTTGACGAAAAGAGCAAAAATAGAGAATGGTCTACCTAAAAACCCCATTCTCAGACCTCAAACACACACACACACACACGGCAAAAGATCAACACCACGTTAGCAGATTAGGTAGGTACTACAGTAACAATTTAGGAGATATCAATCTCCTAAATTGTTACTGTAGTATAATCCATCGGGATTATAGATCCACAGTTCCAGACGTGACAGGTTGCAAGCTCCTTACCGCCTATTTCTGTGTCTTTAAAAGAACCCCGTGTACGACAATAGCAGCCTTTACACGGTAGAGTTTTTACCACGGATCTGGACTGTGCAGATATCTGTACAGATATTTTTACAGATAACCGCGGATAAAACTGTCAAAGGTTGGAATGGCGCGTGCTATTTCCCGCGGCATCTGGACTGTACAGATATCTTTACAGATATCCGCACAGATATCTCTGCGTGTAAATGCTGCTATTGAATAGTGCTGCTACCCGCAAATTGGCTTTGATACTAGAGAAGGTTATCTTGTCCCTGGATACCTTTGACGAGTAATCAAAGCAGTTGGGACATCGTATGAAAGCCGTGTTCGGATTCTGCTTCAATTTTTTAACTGCCTAACTATCCTACTCCTTACCTACCTCCTTCCCATCTACATATAACCCCAAACACCTTTAAAAGGAGAGTTAATATGCATTTTCTAGGGAAGCTCGCTCCATCGTCGACTTCATCCATGCCTAGGCAAGGAGCGAAGTCAAGAGCTATCTTAAATAAAAAAAAACCTACTGATCGTATTACCCACTATACAGAATTATTCTAGTGTGGGCGCCACAAGTAAACTCACGATTGCTGCTCAGTGCTCAGAGCACAGTAAAATCAAAGCCCTATTGATGACATTGATGAATGTATTAATGTTTATATAGATATTATTTTATGATAATTTTATTGTAAAATAGCAGCGCCCTCGCGGCGTTGCCCCCATAGTGATGGTTTATGGTGGTGATGATGATGAAAAGTAGCCTATAACCTTTCTCAAGAGTTTAGCTATCAAACGCAGAAATAATTTTTGAAATCGGTCCTGTAGTTTCGGAGCCTATTCGTTACAAACAAACAAAAAAACAAAAATAACTTTAGATAGTGTAGGTAGATGTAAATTTTTGTTCTTACTGTCAAATAAATATTTATTCATTTTCATTCATTTCCATTTTTATACGAAGGTTGTGAGTTGTAATCTCGGCCGTGTATCAATGGATGTTTCGTTTGAAACCTGTAATTTTTTATTTTTTATTTTTTTTATTTATTTATAATTATACAGAAAATAAAGTTTTAAATTTAATGCTCTGCAAAAACCATCATCCATCGTTGATCATCTATGGTTGCATCGGCTTCACACGTATTGACCATGACCATGCCTTTCCTCGATTAACTGAGAGGATGGTATGCTGGGCAAGCATACTCCATCTCAAGAATCTTATGGCTCCTGAAATACAGTTTATGACTAGTTCGGGAGCCTATGGATTCAATATTATTATTGTAACTCTGTCTTATGTAAATAAAACATTTTTTTTTATCAAATTCAACAATATTTCAGGCACTACAATGTCTCTTTAAGTGAAGGCACTGATTGTCTCCATAATACCAAATATCTAACTTCAGTAAGTAAAACTATGGATACATAGAATTTAAGTTTACCTACCAAAACTTTTTAACCTGGTTGTAGACATAATCCCCCTAAAGCCTTTCCATTTTATTACGAGCATGATGTATTTATTCGATTTTATTTTTATCTAGTGGAAATTCCGCATTTTTCCCGTCATACTCAATTATGAGTGACGTCAAATATCCTGCGATGAATTGGCACTTTTTTTTGTTAAAAGCTGAGCAGTTTTATTTAGTAACAAACAAACACTGAATAGTAACAAAGATAGTAGAAAGTACCGGTTTTATTTGCTTATTATTCTTATGACAGGCTGGTAGCTATAGCTTTGTTGGGGAGGGTGGACTAGTTTTCCCCCGAACTTAAAAAAATCAGCTCGACAAATACTTGCTAGACCCCCCCCCCCCCCCCCCCCCCGTCATGTCGTATAATTTTCCCCTTTCTATTTTGTATGGTATTCATAAAAAGCCTTTTCTCCTCAACTTTCAGTACTTCCTCGTTGGTAACCACCGTCCAGCTAATCTTTTCAATGAAGTGTCCACCAATGCTTATTAAATTTTTATTATATTTTATATACGTTTACCTTTAGTTGAAAGTCGGAAATTCCTCGTTTTGATGTTGTATGGGTGTACCTGTTAGCCACTAGGAATAGAAACTAGAGAGTACTCTGGAGCAGTGTTCCGCAAACTTTTTGTGTTTAAGGTACATCTAGGAAATCGGAAAATTTGGGAGGTACACCTAATTGAAATAGTATATTTCAGTACAAGTTCGGAAAGGCTGTCATTGCAAAGAGTTCCGACAAATGACTTCTGGCCGAAAGGGGTGAAGTTTCGGCGGTTCAAGGGCCGCCTGTCACGTGATACCCCGCGCCGCGACACACAAGCGACATGTGTATTTTAGGTTTAAGGTATTTATTTCTATGGGCCTTAGAATTAGTTTTTACCATCTGTACTATTCTTAAGTTGCCTGAAATAAAGTTTATATTATTATTATTATTATTATATTAAATGTCTACCCGAGCCGAGGCGCAGCCGAAGGCGAGGGTTGACAGTCGGAACAAGTTGCAATGACGGTTCCGAACGTGTACTGAACGACTATTTTTAATACAGTTGCGAAAAAATGAAGCAATTTAATCTAGAAAATGGCGCCCACCGTAGAATATAAGAAGAGGTTTTTTGTTTTCACCGATTCTGGTAGGCAAAGGGAACTATGCCCATACAGCCAAGTCTTCAGTAGAATTATTTTATTGTTAGGAAATGAAAATGAAATTTAATGAGATGAAATGAAATGAAACCTAACCTAACTCATTCAATCAAATCATTAAATCTGATATAGAAACAAATTAGTAGCTTCTTTTTAGAAATATACGTATTTGCATGAATCATAAAAACTTCTATGATTTTTTTTAGTACCTACATAAAAACTTCATGGTTGGTTTTTCTTTTCAAAAGACATTATTTTGACAGTTGGGAAAGAGAACGCACGAGTGCGGGAAAGGTAAAAAAAAAGCACGAGTGTGTAATAGCCCACTTCCCGAACGCTATACGTCCCTGCAATACGCCACTTTTTGAGCAACTGTATTAAAAAATCAATTTTTTTATGCGAAACATGAGCTTGTTTAGTTGAGCATATGGTGTCCTTTGGAGTAGCTTAACTGAGGTAACCTTATTTTTCCGAGGCACATCAACTAATGACCACGGTACACCAGTGTGCCGCGGCACACCCTTTGCGGAACACTGCTCTGGAGGACTATGTAAATATTTCTGTACTGGAGCATGTTGTTTACCTTTTCGTATGACAAGAGCTAGAATCACAATCCCAATAGTAAGTAATATTCTGTTGTTTGCTTTTGCTCCCAAATGAACAGAAATGGGAGGTAATTTCGGAGTAATTTCGCTTTAAGGAGATAAACTCGAGCAATTACATGTAATAAGCTATGTTTAATGAGTGAGTTTACCGAGCAGAATATATTTCGTTCCGACCATGAATATTCATTAAATTGGATAGATGGATTTCTTATTTCGGAAATTTTAAATTCACATTACAGAACTAATCTGTGAAAGGAAACGTAGGAACGTCTAAGTTTCGTCGTTTGTCGATTGATTATGTCTTCCATATAATTCCGATTAAGGTAAGAAAATTAGTTAGAGGCTAGGCAATGATGCGTGTGTGATTCATAGCTACTATAAATCAATGAAATGGCTCTCAGAATTTAGTGAAAATGTTAATACCTACACTAAAAAAAAACGATTGAAAATAAAAAAAAATTCTTTGACCGATGGGATTCAAACTGACGACTTGATTGAAAGTCATATCACCCCACTTGGATCAACACGGTGTCAAAAGTTAGATCAATAAGTAGTAGTAGTTAGGCACTAGTTTATGTGTCCTCGTTACTACAAGGACACAAAAATTAGTGCCAACCACAAAGAGCTTTGTTTTGTTGAGTCGAAATCGCAAAATGATGTCCTCACCCCTTATCTAGGCTTCTGCCATTATCGTTTGTCAATTCCATTTAGCTTCCGAACCACAGATCCTCTCAAAAACAACAAAGAAGTGTTTTCGAAAGCCTATTTATTCAAGGTTGTTTGTACAGTGAGATTTAGCTGGTTCAGAGAGCTAGGCCAATATCGCTTTGAGGACGTTATTGTATTACTCACTTAAGTGTTATTTTTGCATAACTTTTCTAACGCCTCTACAAGACATACTGGTGCTGCTAGACTGACTATGGAGCCCCGCAGTGCAAGTAACGTTCTTATCGATCGACAAATTTGACATTTAGAATCGACAAAATTCGATATTTTTTTTTTGATAAATGCACTTTTATCGAATTTTATCGATTCTAAATATTAAATTTAGCGATCGATAAGAACGGTACTTGCACTGCCGGTCATTTAACAGGCATGCATGGGGCCGAAACCAACACACAGATGCCCCTTTGACAATTTTGTTCTTTTGTGATGGACTCATATTCCGGCGACTACCCTGTATAACACTATAAAAATGCTTTTAAGGCCAGCCCCCGATCTGTGCAGGACTATTACAGATATGGAAAGCTACAACCGGGCTATGGGGGTAGGATGAAACATTTTTGTAAAATTAGCAGCGCCCTCGCGGCGTTGCACACAGGTGAAATATGCCAAAAAGATGGCCAATATTCATAAAATGAAAGTTACTCTTATTAAAAAGTAGTACCCTAACTAGCAACAGGACACATGGCACCACCGATTGGTGGTTATTAAAACGTTTGACACTTTTTATTTAACTAGCTACACATTTGTTTTGAACTGTAATTGATAATGGAGTAATTTACTGCAATTTTATACACTAGTTTCAATCACGTTTCGTATTTTACTCAGTGAATGTTTGGATTAAAACTTTATGGTTTCCATACCTTCAGTTCAAGGGCTTTTTTACTAAATAACTGGAATGCTTATATTACTTACAATTGTAAAGATACATAGTTTTAAACACAAAGCTATTCTTTTATCAGTTTATTTTTGTTCTCATAGTGAAAAAGTTGATACTTTCACGCACTTCACCCGTCTTTTATACATATTTGAAAAGAACAATTCAGTAGCTTTTAGATTATACTAAATTTGGCTGCTACAACTTGCGTCACCCGAACAAAGTTGAACAAAATTCAACACTAGGTATAATTAATTTTAAAAGTACCTACTCATAATCGTTTTTCAGGCAGTATCCAGCATACCATTCCAATAATTTTGATTAAAATGTCTAGTGGGATAGCAATAAATACATATATATTTATAAGTATTTATATAAGTCATATTCGCACGATGTTATAGCCGTCTTAAAAAACCAAAATCCATCATTTAAAGCTGAAATATTTTTTTATTTTCGTAATAATCAATCAAGCTTTATTTTTCATAATAATCATTTAAACTATTATTTTAGACCAAATAAAGCAGTATATATGCATAAACACACTTCAAATAAAATTGGCCATCTTTTTGGGATTTTTCACCTGTGTGCGTTGCCCCCGTAGTGATGATGATGATGATGATGATGAAAAGTAGCCTATAACCTTCCTCAAGAAATTAACTATCACATGCAGAAAATATTTTTCAAATCCGACGGGTAGTTCCTGGATTAGAGCGTTCAAACACACAAAAAACTTCCGCTTTATACTCGTAGATTGGTATAGATTTCCTCTAACAATTTTAAGCTTGCAAGAAAATTTCCAAAAGTGCATGGTACTTTGTTGGCTTAAATCTAAATGGATGCTGAAGTTTAAACAACTTTGTTTAGGCATGGCAAACTAAACTCGGCAGTTCCACGGTTTAGACAACAATAAGGAAAATCTAATTAACAAAACAATCACGCAAACTACTGAATTCTAGTGTCTGCACTGCAATTGTGTTATGAGCACCAAAGACACAGCCCCGCTGGGAAGAGCTTATACAGTTATCTATGACAGTGTTCCGCAAGCTTTTTGTGTTCAAGGTACATCTAGGAAATCAGAAAATTTTAGAGGTACACCATAAATGAAAAATAAATTTTGTATGTGAAACATGAGCATGTTTACTTGAGCATATGCGGTTCAAAGAACGTTGCGACATTTTGGGCCCCCTTGTCCAACAGTGATGAAACATATGTCATATGAAAGCTCTTGGAATGTACTTTATTTCATTCTATCACAGCTAAGTTCAAATCGAGCGCGAAAATGGTGTTTTGGTGCAAAAATGGCGCGATAATGGTGGTTTCTTGAACGAAACTAGAAAGCTGAAACTTGGAATGTAGCTTTCTTTTCTGGTAAAATCACCCACTAAGGCATTTTATTTTCGAATTTCAACCCCTAAAGGGGTGAAAAGTAGTGAAAACGTCTGTATGAAACTTTTTAACGCGTAGTATGATTTGCTTGAAACTCGGTTCGCATACTTAAAATGCAAAATAAATAGACACGTATTTCAGGATTATTCAAAACAACCCTTAAAAAGGAGTGAAATGGGGTGTCAAAGTTTTTATGGGTACTTTTTAATAGGTTGTGCGATTTACTTGAATCTGGGTTTGAATACTATTGATGACAAATAAATGAACACATATTTCAGGATTTTTCGAAACAACTCTTAAAAAGGGGTAAAATGGGGTGTCAGAGTTTGAATTGAAACTTTTTAAGGGCGGTGCGATTGGATTGAGACTCGGGTTGTATATTATGAATGCAAAATAAACGGACTTGGTGTTTTAGGACTTTTCGAAAAAACCCTTAAAAAGGGGTGAAATGGTGTGTCGAAGTTTGTGCTGGAACTTTTTAAGGACAGGGCAGACAAGTACCGGCGTCACTTGCATACACTTCACCACCGGCTACCCGACACTGGTTACCTGGTCCTTTGGTCCATCTTCGTAACTATTTTTCACAACCAGTTACGAAAGAAGATTTTTTTTCACTGATTCTTAACTGGGTTTTAAAAAGAAATATTTATTCCTTGTACGTAACCATGTTTTATAGCCAGCTACGAATTTTATTAGTAAACTTTATATAGTACTTCCAGATAAATAATGGGTATCGGAAAAAATCAGAAATAATCGCATAATCGGCCATTATTCGGAACACACGAAATTAGCCATTGCCTATTATTTATCTGGAAGTAGTACATTACTTATTTTATTTTAGTTTTTCAATTTTAGGAAAACTTACAGCCAGACAACAGATTAAAAGAAGACATACCTAGATGCTTAAGGCTAATAACAAGTTTCCACTTATAATTATTTGAATAGTATAAACAAAAAAGTCTCTACTATTGTAGACGGTGATCGAGTGAAGAAAAAAAAAATAAACAAACTATAATTATATTGGTACATTTAGTACCTACTCATAAATACAGTTCAACATCGACATCATAATACCAATCGTCCAAAATGTTATAAAAAGAAGAAAAGAAGGGATGCTCCCTTTTTGTAGCTAGATAACAGTTACGAAAAAAGAAAACAAGGTTCCATTTTCGTAGCTAGTTACGAAAAATGAAAAAAAAAACCATCCGTTTTCGTCACTGGTTACCAAAACATGAAAAAAAATTCATATCTGGTTATGAAACATGGTTACGTACATGGAATAAATATTCTTTTTAATAACCAGTTAAGAATCAGTGAAAAAAAATCTTCTTTCGTAACTGGTTGTGAAAACTAGTTACGAAAATGGACCAAAGGACCGGGTAACCAGCGCCGGGTATCTGGTAGCGAAGTGTATGCAAGTGACGCCGGTACTTGCCTGCCCTGTCCTTAAAAAGTTCCAGCACAAACTTCGACACACCATTTCACCCCTTTTTAAGGGTTTTTTCGAAAAGTCCTAAACCACCAAGTCCGTTTATTTTGCATTCATAATATACAACCCGAGTCTCAATCCAATCGCACCGCCCTTAAAAAGTTTCAATTCAAACTCTGACACCCCATTTTACCCCTTTTTAAGAGTTGTTTCGAAAAATCCTGAAATATGTGTTCATTTATTTGTCATCAATAGTATTCAAACCCAGATTCAAGTACCTAAATCGCACAACCTATTAAAAAGTACCCATAAAAACTTTGACACCCCATTTCACTCCTTTTTAAGGGTTGTTTTGAATAATCCTGAAATAAGTGTCCATTTATTTTGCATTTTAAGTATGCAAACCGAGTTTCAAGCAAATCATACTACGCGTTAAAAAGTTTCATACAAACATTTTCACTACTTTTCACCCCTTTAGGGGTTGAAATTCGAAAATAAAATGCCTAGTGGGTGGTTTTACTAGAAAAGAAAGCTACATTCCAAGTTTCAGCTTTCTAGTTTCGTTCAAGAAACCACCGTTATCGCGCCATTTTTGCACCAAAACACCATTTTCGCGCTCGATTTGAACTTAGCTGTAGTAGAATGAAATAAAGTACACTCCAAGAGCTTTCATATGACATATGTTTCATCGCTGTTGGACGAAGCGGGTCCAGTGTTCAAGCAATGATGCCCATGGTTCTTTGGAGTAGCTTAACTGAGATAGGTAACCTTATTTTTCCGAGGCACACCAACTAATGACCACGTACACCAATGTGCCGCACACCCATTGCGGAACACTGATCTATGACGATTCAAACGAGACAAAAGCTAGACGTAGAACAAATATTTGTTTCACTATTTCACGCATTGCCAACCATATATTAAGTTATTTGACAGTTAAATGAGCAGTAATAGGTACCGTGCATATGCCGTTCGGTCAGATTTACCTAATGTTCTATTTTGTGGTTTTGCTTTCTGTGGAACTTGGAAGTGATGATGTTTGTCATGGTTGACGGGGCTTCGGAATATAGTCGTGATCATTTCATTTCTGTTTTTTCTAAACCTGGAGATTGTGATCGTTTGTGTTGTAGTATGGGTAGTCTGTAAGGTATTTACTCTGACTCCCGCGATACAGGCTTGTCCTAGTGCGGGGTCTTTGTAAATTATTTATGTGTCTATGTAACAATGTATTTATGAAATTTATGTATTTAGGTATGTTTCACAATCTCCAAGTTTATACTCAAGGTACACTCTAGGTACACTCAAGGACTTAGAGTGTACCAGCTGTTATGCTGATCTGTGGGTGCGCACACTGTTCCGTTTTCAAAGTTTACTCAATAACGCAAACAGTGGAATTTACTGAACCAACTATGAAGTTATAATGCATGAGAATTGTACACACTACACAAACTTACACAAAATTAAACAAGATAGGTAGTTTCCAATGAGATTTTACCAATAGAGACCTTAGGGGCCTATCAGACAGAGAGCGGTCACGCGGTCAAGCGTTCAAGCGGTCAGTTTTGCGTTCTTTGTATTCTATTACGTTACATAGATATACTCACACAGGAGGCATTCTGACCGCGGCGGTCAAGTAGAACAGCGGGGTTCGTGAGCAATTTCACGCTCGAACGCAGAACGCGAACGCAGAACGCTTGACCGCGTGATCGCTCTCTGTCTGATAATAGGTCCCTTATACTCATTAGAAAAAGCTCTAAAACGCAGCGAAATTTTGTAATAGCTTCTTAGGTAGAATCTAACTAACTTTGTTTAATAATCAAGAAAACTAATAAATAGCAGAGATTTATAAAACCCCGTTGTCAGAAAAAGATAAACTATGTGCGTGTAAATGCATGTAACATCTGAGCAAGACAAAGTGCGACTGAGTTGACTCAAGCTAATTAGCTTGACTTTTGTTCGCCACGCAGAGCGGGGTACAACGCATCTACCTCAGTTTGTATAGAAGATTATTGGTTAGTTTTAGTGTTATTCAACACCGTATTTACGAGATCAGGTAAATCTTATAGCAAAAATATTGAATCGGAAGACTGCCTGTCAGTATGCGATGGATGGATTGTGTGTGTTGACATGAGTAAGAAAGGGGTGAATATTGAGATGACGGCTGATAGAGGGAAATGGAAGAAGAATACATGATGTGCCGACCTTACGTAGAAAAAGGACAGAAAGATGATGAAGACCGGTTTGTCTGTATATCTGTTGAAGATAAAAAATAAATAAAAAAATCTGGTGGATTTTCACACAGCGCCATCTAGCCAACATCTCTATTCCACATCAGGACAAGCAGACGCACAGCGCAGTACCATCCTTATCTCGTGGACATTCCATCCACTCGTACCACGCGGTTCTCCTCCACCTTCATCATCCGCACTGCTAAGGTCTGGAACTCGCTGCCGGCTACTATTTTCCCCGAAATCTATAACCTAGGTCTCTTCAAGTCAAGAGTGAATAGGTGTCTTCTAGACCTTTGTGATCCATCGTCAGCCACATCGTCGCTTATCATCAGGTGAGATTGTGGCTCTTTGTTAAGCCACAATCTCACCTGATGATAAGCGATACCTGATGATGTCTATCTACAATAAGAAAAATTAGCCTCGATAAATAAAAGGTACGCGATAAAATCCCGTAATAAAAATTACTTATCATTAAATTAGCCTCGAACTAAGCAAAGCTTGTACTATGGGAACCAGATAGCTGATAGCTTGTTTACATATTTTTTGTAAATACATACTAATCAAAAAAGCTTTCTATAGTTCAAACCGCTATGAAATGTTTTGCCATTTCTTTTCATTGTCATGAGAGTGACAAGGGAAAATTATTTTGCTGAACAAAGCGTTGATAAATTGACAGGTGAACATGAATAGGTAGAAAAACGTATATTTTATGATGCCTCACTGTTCAGTCGCCTGCACTAAGATAAAGAATACATTCCACTATCCTAAAATACAATACCAGTTGAGCCATCTAAAGATCGTTGTCAACGATCTAAGATAGATAGATAAATAACACTTTATTGTTTACCACAAAGAAACCTTAAGTATAAATGATCTAAACGGGTAAAAACAATTGGCAGCCTTATCGCTAAAAGCGATATCTTCCAGGCTAAGTATGGTTAAGCTCTTCTTCTAAGTATAGGCAGGCCTGGCTCACTTCTCACTTTAGGTATTTATCGGACGCGCGCCGCCTCGGGGGGCGCGCGACATAGGTTGCCACTTGCCGCTCGCTCGGCTTGCGGACTAGACGCGTTGTGCGTAATTATCGTGATCTCGTATACATCGTTTCTTGTGATTTATGCACGATGTCTAAACGATCTAGTCCTTATAAAAGATACTGCTGTGTCTACGGGTGTCTAAACAAAAGGAAAAGCAATGAATGGACATTAACATTCTACAAAATTCCGGAAGATATTGAAAGGTTGGTACCTACTAAGCTTTTCTATAATTTGTTGTAAGTACCTATTTAAATAAATCATCAATAAATACCTAGGTAGGTACTTACTTTTACTCTGTAACTGTAGGTGCATAATGAAAACGAGATTTTATAGGTACCTATTCGATTCCTTTTTGATTGAATACCTACCTGTTTACAAATAAACAAACATAATACACCTACAAAACTACCTACCTACAAAACTGTAGGTAGGTAGGTAGGTACCTACAGTTTTGTTTATTTACCTAGGTACCTAAAAGTAAACGCTTTAGAAATGAAATGAAATGAAATGAAAAAGGTAGGAGTGATGATCACGCACGTCTGTAGATATCCTCGAGGCGCGATACACATTCTCTCAGATCTTTTTTGGCATTTTAAGATCCTTTGAAGATGTCTAAGGGAGTTGTCACAGGTATGTCCAAATACATATTGTACCTTCCTACATGCCCACATTTTGCAGAAGTTAACATTTCATACGTGACAGGTTGCAAGCCCATCGACGCTATTAGAACTCTAATTGGTTTCCTCACGATGTTTTCCTTCACCGTTTAGAACTCGTGTTAATGCGCTTATTAGGTATAAGTAGGTACATTTTTCGAAACCAAAAATCCATTGATGTGCATCAGCCCGGGTTCGAACCTGCGACCTTCGGATCGAAAGTCGAGGCACTAACCTACTCGGCCAACACACTTTAGTACCTACTTACTACTATTTATTCCGTGGTAACGGTAGATTAAATTATATTTAGGCCTACTTATTTTAGAACTTAAGTAGGTAGGTACTGTTTTTGTGACAAATAAAATAAATTAATTTATTTGTGTTGTCGCAAGCGAAAATTCGACAACCCTTACGAGTTGCGTCACACCGCGCCAGACAGTGACACAGTTACGCATTAGAGCAGGATGGGAATGTTTAGGCAAATATCTCGATAGGTAATAGGCCCATAGGCGAGTTGAATTGCACTTTATAGCTTCGCCGCGAGAGTCTCTATTTAAACAAATTTACTCGCGAAGTGACCCTTCTGTACGTAGTACTCTAGTATTCTGTGGTATAGGTATCTTTATAACATTTTATATACTTAGTTCCATTTTTTGTACGAATGAAGTATTACAACTAAACACAAGGGCCCTAGACACTATCTATCGTCGCTGTAGAATAGAAAACTTCAAAATGTATAGGAATTGACGTTCTGACCACGTGACTCATCACCTTGAAACGTCAATTCCTATACATTTTGAAGTGTTCTATTCTACAGCGACGATAGATAGTGTAATATGGCTAGGGGGCAGGCTCTCTCCCTAACCCGATAGAAACATGTGAATTCACGTATGAATACAGGTCCAGTTGATTCAGTGGCCTTGTATCCTGTTACGTGACACTGAGATCCATTTTGAATGCATACACAATACAGACAGCTACAATAGGTACAGTACCTACTCGGCTCAGTACTGTTAGATCGGCATATCTGTCAAGTTTCGACTACAATGTAATAAAAATAATGTGATAGCAAGTTGATCTGATGATGGAGTCAGGACCTGTTCAATGAAACTTCTCAGTGAATAACAGTAGAAAATCCGTGTTTGGGCTCATTTGAATCAGTCAGCTCATCCTTACCCAATAAAAACTTGTCCTAAAAACATTTATTCATCAAAAAACTTATTTTATTTTAATTTTCAGTATTGTTTTCTTCTTCTTCTGTCAGAAGAAGAAGAAGTATTGTTTTGTTTGGTAAAGTATTTTCTATTCTACTCTATTCTAAACTAGAAGCACTTGAAACTTCGACACAAATTTTGCAGCACTCAAGCACAGCTCACAGCCTCACAAGTTTCAAAACTTTCATGAATCTACACTCGGAAAGAACTTAGGTACCTACGTAACAAGATATTTTTTCAATTTACTAAAAACCGACTTCACTATTATAGTAACGTTAAAGTAGCCAATTAAATAATGTTCATTCTTTCTGTTTGTGGAAGCCCTAATACATTATTAATGGTAATGTATTGCAGTTCCATTACTATTATAATATTACTAGTAACTCTGTGAGCTGTAGACCTCGAGAGTTTGCGTTTGCATTCTAAAAGTGAGCAATTTACTACATTTTTAAGAGTTATTCTACTCATCACGCTGAAGATCTATAACAGATCTCCACCAATGTTTTATGAGACTAACTTAAAGTTACAACCTTTCAAATAAAAAAAAAACCATCGAAATTGGATCTCGTAAGGCGGAGATATCCTGTAGCTACCTTTTTTCCCCTTTTTAGAGGAAGTACCCCAATTAAAAATCCACGATGGCAAAAAAAATCTATAAAATGATCGAACCTTCTCACAAAATTTCACGAGAATTGGTTGAGAAATGCGACCTGTAGAGGAGAACAGACAGACGGCGGACAAATAAAAGCATTTTTATCCTAGCTGACGCAGAGACGCTTCGCTCGCGTAGCTCGCTTCACTCGCCTGGTCAATAAATAGTGTTGACTTGATAACATCTATTATTGAAATCGGAAATATCGTTGATTTTGATACCGACAATGTATCGAATCATTTGCCGATGCAAGCTAAGCCAATACCGCTTCAATAGCAACATACTCGTTGTTTACTGTGCTCTAGATATTCTAGCTAGATATAACTATTGTTGCGTAAGATACCTAGAATTCGACAATTCGCAAGCAAACCCTGAGTTTCTGTAAACCGTAATGTATTGTCAACAATTCATATGCTAATACAGTCAGTCGTGCTGTGAAATGTCTGGATTACCTAAAGCTCAGTCTAGATCACCTGTATCCTACACTGAATATAGTGAAAGATAAGTTAGATAAATAAAAGAAAGATAAGTTAGATAAATAAATTCTAGGTCTTACATAACAAACTCACAATGTGCAGTGTAGTTTAATAACAAAGTAGGTACGTTGGAAATTTCTTCGAAATATTTCACTTTTTAAAATTTCGGTACTAGTTGTAAGATTATAATTAAAATTAATATAAGTTATAATTAAAATTGGAATTTATTTTAGATTAGAGAAGCATTACAAAATTAAGTAAGTACAGTTTTGTAATACTTACTCTAAAATAAAATAAATAGTAAAATAACCATTACGCGGCGCGGCGGTTGACACTCTGACTGACTGACTGAAAAAATATTAATCACTGTTTTATTTGAGTTGTTTTGTTTTAAATAATTTTAAAGCAAATCAATTTACTACAAATTCCTGTTTGAAATCAAACCGGATTTTGTAATAAGCATTAACTAAAACAAAATAAAACAGTGATAAATATTTTTTCCTTGACAACATAACCCACGGCGAGATCCAAAAACAAAGTATATTTCTAATTTTCCTTCTGTTTCTCATTATTCTTAAGTGAAATTAAACATTTGCTCCGATCAATAAGTAACAAACGTTCCAATTACGCGAAATGTATAATTTCCACCGCGAAAACCATAATATCCAGACTTCGTGACATTTTGCCACAAATGTAGCTTATTATTTAAATCCAGTCAAATTTTCTTCGTCTTCGTGATTTTGCAAGTGCTCAATTTTCATATTGGCTTCGTTCTAACCACTTCGCTTTTCAAAGAGCTAGCAGGTTGAACGTTTAGACACGAATTCGTAGGGTCGATGAATGCTGATATAAATCTTATTAATATTTTGTTGAAAAGGTCACGCAAAAGAGAAGATCATAGATTAATCTTACTAGTAAGTCTATTGGCAGGCCCCAAGAAAGATGGGCAGACGAAATAAATGCGGTAGCTGGAATAAGTTAGATGGAAACAGCTCAAAATAGGGAAAACAGGCAAGCTACGCTACGAGCGGAGAAGCGCTATTATACATATTAGCGCTATTTTTGTATTCGTCTGAAAAACAAAAAAAAAAAAAAAAGAAATATGATCACAAGGCGTGGTAGACATTCTCTTAGATCTTTTATGCACTTAGTATCTTGATGAAGGTGTAGATAGAGGGATGTCCAAATACATATTTGGACCGTCCAACCGTCTAAGCTTAATTATGCGTCCCAGTAAATTTACGTCACAACCTATTGACCTACCTTGTTTTGTTTAACGGTTTGGTAGTTACGCGAGAACAAACATTTACTAAAACACAAACATACAAATACAAATACATTTATTACCAAAGATAAACATTACAAAAATCATAGTTACTAGTGGTCCCCACATGAAGGGCTAGCCTGTATCGCGGGAGATCGGGTTTTACAAAACAGAGATTACCAAGGTATTCTAAAACAACGCAACAGAGCAAACAGCATTTTAAAAATAAAATTTGTACTGGAAAAGAATAATCTACGAGAAGACGCATTCCTGAAAACTATAAATAATATAAAGAAAAGTTTAGTAGACTCGAGCTAGGTTCAAACAGAAGTATAAGTACCTACAGATTTTTAAAATAACTACAGTGACTTATTTATTGGGCGGAAAACAAAACTAGACCAGATAGATAGATAGATAGATAGATAATGCTTTATTGTACAACAAAAAGAATAGGAGTAATCACAAGAAACAAGAATAACAGCTTAAAAATTAGTACAAAGAGCGGCCTTATCGCTAAAAGCGATTTCTTCCAGGCAACCTGTGGAGGGAAAGTAATGAGAGAAGCAGCATGAACGGCAGTGCACAAAGCAACATACAATAAATTGTAGGTACATACCAGATGTACGTAGGCAGTAAGGATATGTAGGAGAGGATGTGGGGTTAAAGGTGGGATGTATAGAGTAAATAAACAAACAGTGTTACATACAACGCCAAATCGCCCAAGTTGCCAGTAAGATCTATGGCAGATGATATAAATTGTATAATCTTTCTCCTCAATTACTGGTTGAAAATAAAACCTTATTTATCTCATTTGACTGAAAAAGCCAGCTATGATGTCGGAGTTTGATCCTGCCTGAAGCCCTCCGAAATGGCTTAGTAATTTTATAGCCGGGCAAGATAATTAAATAAAATATATAAATAAAAGCAATTTCCTCTAAGTGACATTTTCCTACTTTACAAATACCCGGATCATTATTTATTTTTAACTACCTACCTATTTGCTGTGGGAGGTATTTTTTCTTTTCACTTGACTATTTAGATATAAGCGAATGGATCAGAAAACTAGGCCCTATACCGTGTTTGTTGCCCTGATTCTTTACGGTGTTGGTCGCGAAAGAACAGGAGTAGAATCACCTAGCTCTTAAGATGATTCAAAGTGGTCCTACTGAATAAATGATACTTATTTGAATTTTGAATTTTTTGCCTTAAAAAAAGCTAAATTTGTGTGGGACTGTTCTTACTACTACTATTATTTTTCTTTTTCTCTACAATTTTTTTATGCCTATTGACTTAAATGTGGAGCCGTGGTAAGTAGAATTGTACTTACTCGACTACCTCGACTTTCGATCCAAAGGTTCAAAACCTGGCCGTGCATCAATATATTTTTTTTTCAAAAAATTTATATGTGCATGAGCTGTAAACGGTGAAGGAAAAAATCGTGAGGAAACCTGCGGCTTAGTCAGCCCCACACTTATTGGTCTCTCCTATGGCCGGTTAAGCAGAGAGGATGGTTTAGTTTAGGTGCTGGGCAAGCCTACTCCATCTCAACAATGTCCCTGGTAACTACAGCCCCAAATAAATGTAGCAAAGATTGCCTTCTGATAGTGTATAAATCATGTAGTAAAAGATGTAAAGGCCTAAGTTTTATTAGAGCACGTTTTTCATTTATTACAACTTGTGATAAATGAAAAGGTGTTGTTGTGATTGTAACATCGTGACGCAACAGGGGTCACAGGGAATGAAACAACACAGTTACATCTTGTATAAATCTCTATATTTTCTGTACTCGCTACATAACTTTCTTACTTTAAACTAGCTGCTGCCCGCGGCTTCGCTCGCGTGGTACCCGGATAAAAAGTAGCCTATGTTACTCTCCAGCCCTCCAACTATCTCCACACAAAAAATCACGTCAATCCGTCGCTCTGTTTTGACGTGAAAGCAGGACAAATAAACAAACCAATAAACACACTTTCACATTTATAATATGGGAACAGATATCTATAATAATTATTAACCCTGCTAATCATACATACGTGTACGTGAAATACGTACGTGAGTACCATATCTCATGATTCATAACACTGTTTTGTAATGATTTTGTTGATTTATTGAATCAGTTCAATCAGCGTAAAGCCATCAAGTAATTGACGCCACATTGATTACCAACCGAATCCCATTTGTGTAATAACTACCAAGTTAGAGGGTGTCTGTTTTCGTGCTAACTGATAACTAAATAATTAAAAAAAAAAAAACTAAATAATTACTTAAGTAAATTCATGTATCACCTAAATAATGAAATGAATTCATGAAACATGTTTTATTGCAACACAATGTCAGTAGGGTAGTAGTAGTAATATCTAGGTATCTAATGCTATAGTTTAAATGGGTGGTCTTACCGAAAATAACAATTTATTCCAGACAACCACTCAAACTAGAACTAGATTTAAGGATTGTATGAGCCAAAGGCCATGTTTAGTCAGAATTATAATATAATTTAGCAGGTAAGTACATTTTTAGTGAAAAGTGTTATTTTTTATTTATATTTCACTTTGCAAATATTCGTGAATTGTATCAGACATTTCAATAATAGCACCCCAGAATTAAGTGATATGAAATTATGAAATGTAAAAAAGGAGTAAAACCTCGTAGACTAAAATCAGCAAATAAAATCACAATAGGTACACTACAGCAAAATAATCAATTTTATTTAAAAAAAAGGATCGACGAAACTTCCAACACAGGTTCATGGCATTCATTCATTCAATTTCAAATATCATAATACTACCAAAAAGCGACATCACGCGTATCTTCACATAATACTCTTTTTCCACAGGTCCTTACGAAGGTGCTCAATAAAATTACCCGAAAATAATACTTATGTAACCTGAAAAAATAAAAATAAAAAATGCGGGTAGTAACAGTATTCATATACAGGGTGTGTATGTTTACAACTCCCGGAAACTGGACAAAAGAGACAAATTCTGAGTAGCGAACACTGTGAATGGGCACAATGAGCTTGTTACTACAATTGAGTGCTATTTATTAGCTACCACCTTGTCATGTGAAATGATAACTACTTCTAATTATATTAAATTAAAAATTTTAAAAAACTGCCGACACAAAAACTTATAATAAACATTATTGACAAGTATAATTTTTTTGTGTTACAGCATTGAGTGTAATGTAAACTACTTAGTAGAAATGTAGATGTAGAAACGTGAAATGGAACGCCACCTTGTACGCCCTTGTGTTGAATTTGGAAAACAATGAAAGCTCATTGTTTTCCAAATTCAATACAAGGGCTACTGATGATGATGATGATAAAATTCTAAGAATCAGGAAGGGATGTCTACCATTTTTGGTGATACAAATGTAAATAAGTTTTTTGAGAACTTGTGGATTCTGTCTTAAGATCGTAGCTAAATCACGCTAGTGGAATACTAATGTATTCTTTAGGGAGACGACGTGCGTTGCAAGCTAAGCCAAAAGAAAACAAGGCTTCATACCGTGTTTGTTGCCCTGATTCTTCATGGTATTGGTCGCAAAAGAACAGGAGTAGAATCACCCAGCTCTTAATACGTTTCAATGTGATTCTAGAGATCCTACTGAATAAATTACATTTGAATTTTGAGTTTTTTGACTTCAAAAAAGGAATATTTGTGTTGGACTACTAAAATTTGGGTACTTTATATATTTTATTTGTACTTTATATCTTTATTTTATTGATTTTTTATTTATTATTTATACTTATTTTACATTTTCTTAACAAAAATTATGCGAATTCACCTAAATGTAGAGCCGTGTTGAGTGGGATTGTATCTCGGCTTTTGATCTAAAGGTTCGAATCCTGGCCGTTCATCAAAGGACCACGAAGGAAGATCTGGGAGGAAGAACCTATACCACAATCTTCGGATGGAAGGTCAATGCACTATCTCACTCTGACACCACTGCTTTAATATCAATAAACAAATCAAATGAATAATGAAAATGAATAACATGACTTTTTACTACAAGATTTTTTCATGTAAATGATTGACCGCAATGTTTCATCACCCTGTATACCACACGTTATCGTTGAACGTAACGACACGCAATAAACACGATGGCGCTCATTTGTCGGTAATGTGCTGTGTCAATGTTACAATTTTGTAAAAAGAACCATTTCATCTATAAAACAGATGATTGTTATAGTAATTACTATAAAAATTATAAACGATAAATTACTTTTATATCTACTTTTTCAAAACAAAAATCGAGTAGGTAGAGATTCATGTAAAAAGAACGCTGGAAGAAAGTGGAAGGGGTGTGTTTGGTGTCTCATGTTTGCGATAGGTAACCCATGCGTGTAAAAGCTAAATTGCTTATTGCTGAGAAGCTTAAGTTTCTTAATTGCTCTAAATCTGAGCAAAGATAAAAAAAAATCGTTGTGCACTCGTGGCGTAGCTTGCTGAGACGTTCTTGATTGATCGTTGAAGTTAAGCAACGTTCTATCAGGCCTGTCTCACTTCTCACTTTAGGTATTTATCGGACGCGCGCCGCCTCGGGGGGCGCGCGACATAGGTTGCCACTTGCCGCTCGCTCGGCTTGCGGACTAGACGCATTGTGCGTAATTATCGTGATCTCGTATACATCGTTTCTTGTGATTTTTGCACGATAACTAAACGATCTAATCCGTATAAAAGATACTGCTGTGTCTACGGGTGTCTAAACAAAAGGAAAAGCAATGAATGGACATTAACATTCCACAAAATTCCGGAAGATATTGAAAGGTTGGTAGGTAGCTACTAAGCTTTTCTATAATTTGTTGTAAGTACCTATTTAAATAAATCATCAATAAATACCTAGGTAGGTACTTACTTTTACTCTGTAACTGTAGGTGCATAATGAAAACGAGATTTTATAGATACCTATTCGATTCCTTTTTGAATGAATAGGTACCTTTTACAAATAAACAAACATAATACACGTACAAAACTACCTACCTACAAAACTGTAGGTAGGTAGGTACCTACAGTTTTGTTTATTTACATATGTACCTAAAAGTAACTTATCCATTAAGTAGGTACCTAACCTACTTAGTGTTTAGAAGTTACATTACATTCATAGAGCCATGTTGGTCGAAGTGATTAGTACCTCAACTTTCGAGACGAAGGTTGTGGGTTCGAGTCCTGGCCGTGCATTAAATTGCAAATGTGATTGCAAACCTAACATTAAAAGGGTGATTATCGGATAACGGCTCCCGGTCTAGTTGTGTGATGATGATGATTGTGTGTGTCTGATCGATGTCTAGGTAGGTATGAAGGTATAGATATTTTGAAATGCAATTGTTTACAAAACGAACGAGATAATAATGTATCTACCTACTTCACCTACCTACGTACAATACGTAGTACCTACTTACTACTATTTATTCTGTGGTAACGGTAGATTAAATTATATTTAGGCCTACTTATTTTAGAACTTAAGTAGGTACTGTTTTTGTGACAGATAAAATAAATAAATTTATTTGTGTTGTCGCAAGCGAAAATTCGACAACCCTTACGAGTCGCGTCACACCGCGCCAGACAGTGACACAGTTACGCATTAGAGCAGGATGGGAATGTTTAGGCAAATATCTCGATAGGTAATAGGCCCATAGGCGAGTTGAATTGCACTTTATAGCTTCGCCGCGAGAGTCTCTATTTAAACAAATTTACTCGCGAAGTGACCCTTCTGTACGTAGTACTAGTATTCTGTGGTTCTATGCGGTCACTTTTTGGATGGGCAATGCAATTTGCAAGTGTCATTCGACCTGAGCGTTTCCGTGCTACGGAGGACAGGTTAAATTTTATCGGTCCCGGCTTTTAAGGGACCGGTGAACGTACTTACGTACCTAGGAACGTAATACCAAAATAATTTAAAAGAGCATATTCTATTTGGATAAAGGCAGTATTTATCTAGGTTCCTGTTACACTTTAGTTCCAAAAAACTAACTATAGGACAAATGAAAAGAAAAAATGCCATTTTTGGTGTACCTACAAAGATTTCAATTCAATTTGCTTACATTTCTTTTTAGGTAAGTTTTTCGGAACAAAAGTGTAACAGGAACCTAGATAAATACATACTCTCTTAATCTTATTAGATTAAGAGAGTATGTATTTATCTAGGTCATAAACTGATAAAAATATGCTTAAATTTTAAATTATTTCGGTGTTACGTTTTTATGGAAATTCGCCTGTCGCAGGCCTCTTAAGTCGTTAAGACATGACGGAGGCCTTTAGGCGTCCTAAAAACTCCGTTACCAGAGCTGGCCACTAGCTCATACTAACTTACTTGCTTATTTACGTTGTTCGTCTCATGCCGCGTATACATGCTGGGTGAGCGCGAGCGAGAAGACGAATCGAAGCAAGGCGAGAGTGAGAAAGAGGTAAGGCGTTCACTCGGCGAGCCTGCGCCAGCGTGTAATACGCGGCTTAGGCCGTAGTACTAGTATTCTGCTTAAAAGCTAATATGACGGTAGTCGTTTTGCGAAACCTCTAAAACTTTTGCGAGGGTTATCCGTCGAATGGAAATTGCGTTCTGGTTAACAATGCCAAAGCTACGTCATTCACCTCCGTCAACTTCGATCGAGACAATGTCCCCAGGGCCGGATTCAGAGCCGACTAAAAAACCCAAGGCAAAGTCTGTCACTTCACGGAGTGAAAAGCGGAAACGTACGTCGGATGATGAAACTGACCACTTTGAAGTCATGCGGTCTGAAATGAGAGATTTGTTTGACTCCCTTAAAACTAGCCAAAGCGCTAAAATGCAGGACTTGGAAAACCGCTTAACTGGTTTCGAAAAAAGACTCGATCAGAAATTATCCGATGTCCAGGATTCAAATTTTAATGTACAAAAATCCATTGATATTTTTGGCGATAAATTGTTAGCTATAGATCGGAAGATTAGCTCTTTGGAAAGCGAAAGTAAAGCCGTCTCCACGCAGATAGCTTCCCTAGACGAAAAGCTCGACATGCTAGAATGTAGTCTCAGGAAAACAAGCATTGAAATAAGAAATGTACCTAAACGACCAAAGGAAAACAAAGGAGACCTCTTTACATCAGCCTTGGAACTAGCTAAAACCCTTCATACGTCCCTGGAGCTTGCAGACATTCGAGACATCTACAGAATACCTGTGCGCACCTCCAAAGATTGCTCAACAATTATTATTGAATTTTCTAACACATTCGCAAAGGGCAAAATCCTATACGGAGCGAAGTACTACAACAAACAACACAAGGACTGCCAACTGAACTCGAGCCATCTTGGTATAGCAGGACTACGTACATCAATTTATCTGTCCGAATACCTATCCGCCATGAACAAGAGACTATACTACCTTTCACGGGAATTCGCAAAATCCGAGAATTATAGGTACTGCTGGACAACTGGAGGCCGAGTCTACCTACGAGAAAAAGATGACGCACCCTTCGTGCTGGTCAGGAGCGAAGACCAGCTGAAGGAGCTTGCTACTAGACTCAAAAAGTGACTACCTTCATTCATATTCTCGGCACATCCTACACTTGAAAATTTCGTAAAGAAACAACATATAGCCTATAATATCTGTTATAACTCTGTCTGTAACGTTTTATTGGTTTTTCTTGTTTCTCTTTATATACTTAACATTTATAAAAACACTAATAACATAAATCAGCAATTACCAACCTCACGCACACTATCATTTTTTGAAACGCTCACATACTTACAACATACAGTAAACCCTTTAGAAATTCATAAATTACAAACTTCACGCACACTTACATCTATTGAAATGCTCACACACTTACAAAAAACAGTAAATCCTTTTCTAAATCATAAATTGCAAATCTCACGCACACTTAAATTTTTTTCTACGCACACCCTAATACTTTTCACAACACAACCTCACAATTCACAACTAACAACAAACATCGATATTTCTAACATATTATGGCTTGAACAAAACCTTTGCAAGTTTGCTAAAACTGATTCTGCAAGCACTTTGACTTTTTATTACACATTACTTAATGATTCTTGGATGCACCATACGAACTTGTTGTTACAAACTTATTGCTACCATAGTCTAGTTCTCGAAAACATCTATAAGGGCGGTGACACACCGATACTTTTTATGCAAAATCTTCTAAATATAATTATTGATCAGCAGAATGAGCCCCTAACTACGGAAAAATATGGCGACCCTTATTTTACAAAACCCAAAATTCGATAAGCACGAGTTTACGACTGAACTAGACTCAACTGATTTTGTACAAAGTTATCAAACATTCTTTCCCGAATCTTGCTTGAACTGCCTAGGAGACGTCAAAAACCAACTTACAATTGTGACACAAAATATTAGAAGTATTAGGAAAAATATTGATTCTTTCATAATATTTTTATCGCGCTTGAAGTTTTTACCGGACATTATTGTGTTAACTGAATGCAGGCTTGACGAATTTTCATCTGAAATACCTATCGACAATTATGTATTCCATAAGTCGGAAAAATATCTCAATCAGAACGACGGTATAGTAATCTATTCTAAAACCGGACTAAATTTGCAAATCTCAGAGCCAGCGTTTGATGATGCTAATTGCCTGATATTAAAAATTAACAATCAACTGACTATTATTGCCCTCTACAGATCGCCCTCAATATCTACATTAGCAAAAATAGATAGATTTCTCACTAGCCTTGAAGGTGTCATTCTTGACTGTACCAGTGAAACAACTGTCATCACGGGTGACCTGAATATCAATATAACCAAAAATTCAGCAGACCCAAAAAGTGAACCGTATCTTGAAATGACTTCCCATTACGGCTTCATCGCTTGTCATCAGATACCAACGCGAAATGATCGCACGTGTCTTGATCATGCACTTATTAAGACTGGACATAAAACAAAGGTCGTGGTTTGCAAGTCTGGCCTTACAGATCATGACACTGTTCTGATGGCAATCGAAAGATTCCCTCCTAAACTAAATTCTATGAACCCGAAAAGCTTGCTGTCATTTAAATATAATCACCCACAAATTCTAGAAGACCTAAGAAATGTCGACTGGACTAGACTATACGACATCACTGATACAGTAAAGGCTTTTGACTTGTTTCACGAAACTGTGACCGGAATTGTAGATAGCAACCGAAGTCAGCGTAGCTTAGCTAATTCAAAGCTTATTCGATGTCCTTGGGTTACTCCTGGTCTTATGAAGTCAATAAGGCGCAGAGATCTTCTTCATATGAAAGTACGGGTAAATCCTAAAGACGCTAAACTAGCTGAAAAATATAAAAGGTACCGCAACATATGCAATAATATATTACAGAATGCCAAAAACGAATTCGACCGAAAAAAACTTATAGACAGCAAGGGTGACACCAAAAAGACGTGGAGAGCTGTTAAATCAGTATGTAACATCTCAACGACTAAATCGAGCGGCCAAGGGCTCCTAGCAACATCAAACACATCATCGAACCCACTTAATAGCATAAATACCTTCTTCTCCACCGTCGGTGGAAAATTGGCCACCAATATTATTAATAAAATTGACAAAACTGAAGAAGAGCTGGCAAACATTGCAGTGAGCCACTTCGAACCACCGGCTAATTCCTTTTTTTTCCACCCGACAGACGAATTCGAAATCTTAAAAATCATAAATGGACTTAAAACAGATTCTGCTCCCGGCTATGATAACATAAGCAACCTCATTATAAAAAAAGCGCAAATATTTCTAGCACCTCCACTAACCTTTCTTTGCAACCTCAGTTTGTCTACAGGGATTGTTCCTGATTGCCTTAAAATTGCCAATATCACCCCTATTTTCAAGTCCGGTGACCCCTTCGATGTTACAAATTATAGGCCGATTTCACTAGTAACATCAATTTCCAAAATATTGGAAAAAGTTGTTAATAGCCGACTTCTCTCCTACCTAGAAAAAAACCAATTGCTAGCTGATAATCAGTATGGGTTCCGTGTGGGCAGGTCCACGGAGGATGCTGTTGTGTATATGACTAATCATATCACGTCAAAACTGGACTCTGGTCTTAAATGCATCGGTGTCTTCCTGGACCTGGCCAAAGCATTTGACACGGTGTCACGTCAAATACTTTTCAGGAAAATGCATGAAATGGGCATCCGTGGCATTTCCTTGAACTGGTTTATGTCATACTTTTCAAATAGAAGGCAAAGGGTTTGTGTTGAAAATAATCGCAGTGACCTTTTGGATATATCCTTCGGCGTACCACAGGGTAGTGTGCTTGGGCCAACTTTATTTTTACTTTATATCAATGACTTGTGTTCACTAAAATTGACCCAAGCACAGACACTGGCTTTTGCGGATGATACTGCTTTGATTTTTCATGGCAAAAATTGGAAAGAGGTCACTGATATCGCTAATGATGGACTACGTAAAATCATACAATGGCTCAACATCAATCTACTTTCTCTTAATGCAACAAAAACTAAATTTTTAAGCTTTAGTATCTCTGGTCGGACCGCTCCTCGCAGGCCACCTATTATCAAGCTTCATGAATGCCAAAACAGCTTATCACATAATGATTGCTCATGTGCACCTATAGAGAATTTGCGTCATATAAAATATTTAGGCGTCTATATTGACGACAGACTTTCATGGCAAAACCAAATTGCGGCAGTCGTCACAAGAGTTAGAAAACTTAAATACCTGTTTGTCAAGCTAAGGCATGTCGCCGACAAAGACCTAATAAAGCTTGTTTACACGGCCCTATGCCAATCTGTATTGTCTTATTGTGTTGTAGCTTGGGGTGCAGCGTGCGGAACCTTCCTTATGAAGTTAGAGCGAGCGCAAAGAGCGGTACTCAAAATTGCATTTAAAAAACCATACAAATACCCTACAGACCTACTATACAGCGAATCCAACCTACTACGAGTACGCCAAATATTTATATGTAACGCCATCATCCGCTTCCATAAAACATCTATTTCATGCCCCAAAGTCACCACCAGATCCCAAAGATACACTTCTTGGGAAACACCTAAAATTAACACAATTTTTGCTCGCAGAGCCCCTAACTACATATGCCCTTTCATTTACTCAAGAGCCAATAAAAAACAGCATATCCTGCTGTCTTAAATCAAAATGCAAACAAATGATAAAAAAATGGCTGAGTTCACTCAACTACCAGGAGACAGAAAAATTACTAAAGCGATTGCAGTAGAATTCCTAGTAAAAGTAAATAAACAAATAAATAATTAATATTATAAAAATTAAAATAATAATAATAATTAAAACATTTTGAAATATAATTCAATAATACATCTACCTATCGATAAGCCAAAATTTTTAAATAAATTTTTGCATTAATTACAAAATTATTCCAATTTATTTAAAATTAAATGTGTACTTACTAAAATTAAACTAAATATGTTAGTACCTACAGATAACCCGATTAAAAATGCTCATGCTTATTTTTGAAATAAACATGTTTAAAATACAATAATAATCATCTACCTTTGTGATTATGCAGGGTTTTCGTTTTGCATGCATTTAGAATAAATGTACCTACCTACGTAAAACTAGATACATTGTGCTTACTTAATACATAAACTAAAATACCTACATTTGTGCTTGCAGACTGCATTTGATAACTTAATTAATTAATTAATTTGCATGCCTATTTTTAAATAAATAATGCATGATATATAGGTACTAAATAGGATACTTACTTAAATAACCTCATTTAAATAGCCTACCACCCTAAATATAAACTATTTGGATAAAAATAAACACATTTAAATAACCCTTTAAAGCTCAACTCATTGTATCCCCAACCTAACATCATAATACGCACACAACGCAACAATGCATAGAAACTACAGTGTACACGAAGTGCTATACAATACACACAAGATAATCATAGAACCACTTTCGCACACATCAACGGCTACAATTCACATTCCTTTCTGTGAACCTGACCTACCCTCTAACAGTAAAAATAGTTATAATTTATAATTCCAATAAGTTTTAAATTCCTATTAGATACCTACTTATGAAGTTAAAGTTGAAATCCGCTTAATATTAAATTGAAAAATGTACCTACCTAACGCCTAGCTTATAAACCTTTAAGTAACTACCTATCTGATACCCTCGGAAGTACCTAGCCACCCACAACACAGGGTATCCTAGTGTGGGGGCTAGTGAACATACCTACATGATTTAACTGAATACCTACTGTCAACCTTAGCCTATAACTACCTACCTACTTTGTGTAAACTATGTTAAATTTATGTTACGGAAACACTGTACCTTTTGAAACAAAATAAATGTTTTTGTATTTTTTTGTATATTTGTAAAATAGACTTTCATTACAAATCGCGACTCGGCACTTTGATGCCGGCGCTTAAACTCCGATCGAAAATTGAGTTTTTTTGAAATTCCGTTTGTTTCAGAATAGGGTTGTCGATTGAAAAGGGTTAAAAGGGTATGTTTGACCACACAACCTGCGAGAATGTTACATGATAATTAAAATTGTTGCAGTACCTAGTCAAAATAATTGGAACGTCTATATATCCATACCTACCCATATTATAAATGTGAAAACGTGTTTGTTTGTTTGTCCTGCTTTCACGTCAAACTAGATCGACCAGTGAACGCATATAAACATGGAAGCATTCTTTGCGCTAGAAAATGACCCAACGAAAAGTGTGACACGGTAGGCGGGGCTTGAAAAGTGTGACACGGACGAGTTTAGTTGCGAAGTTGACATTGGCGGCGACGGTCAACTAAATTTCTAGTTTTTTTCATAAAAATGCCTTGTTGTGCTGTAAATTGGTGCGTAAGTAAATCCGATTTACACAACAAGAATAATGGTGTTTGTTTTCACATGTAAGTACATCGCTATTTATCATTTTTCCATAAAAATAATCCTGGTTTTTGTCTATAGGGATGGTGTTATGCCACCCAAACCAAGTACCTACATAATTTCTACCTAACTGATATTTTTTTATTATTTCGTATTAGTACCTATACTATAGATACTAATATTATAAAGCGGAGGAGTTTGTTTGTTTGTTTGAACGCGGTAATCTCAGGAACTACCAGTCCGATTTGAATACTTACATACTTACTTAGTTCGCCCCGAACTAAGATCTCGCGCACCGTAGATGGCTTATATTTGGACTTGCTTCTGACTACCCCTTTACTTTCAAGTGCTACTACTTAATAATCTGTGCTACTACTGCCGAGTATGTTTATTGCGCTAGCTCGTCATAGTAATGAATATTGGCATGCATGCAATATATAATGTTGTGCCTAACATTTTACCCGACTACGGCGAAGCAAAAAAGAAGGGTTATGATTTTGACGGATTACGCCAAAAAACAGTTCCAAGTGGTCTTGGCTGAACATAGAAAACGCCCAGACCCGAAACTAATATTTACAGATCTTATAAACCTTTGTCTCGCGGCAGGGATCAAACCCGCAACCTCCTGCGTCTCAGGTGGGTCTTCACCGCTGCACCACCGAGGTCTTCAAAGTTAGTGATATTTTGTAGATAATTTTATTGAATAAAACTTTTTGACTTTGACTTTCACTGTATATAATTATAGATGTAACCTACCAATAATAGTTTTGAAATTTGTACTAGTTACCTGCTTGTAAAATAAATGTAAAAATTGTAAATGTTCTAAATTTTAGAACATTGAATTATTTTATTTGATTAGGAATATAAAGTAAATACTTACAAAGTTTTTACTTACCTACGAAACAAACCTACGAGTAATAAGTACCCACCTACTTCTTAAAACCTATTATAATTTCGAACCTTTGAACAACTGTTACCATAGAACTCATAGAAGTTCGTAATACTTATGAAATTGTTATCAAAATTCACCATAATAATACGAATTAATTATTATTTGCATTGCATCTTATTACATAAAATCATCCGGGTTATCAGAGGCGTGGCAGGTAATGACAAGCGTTGGACGGCAATTTTAACCCAAACATCGAGGGAATAAAGTCGACTTTTAACTGTGCGTCCCGAGTCTTAGTAAATTATTGACCAATCAGCAAAGAAATTTTGACGGATTTGAAGTGTCAGGTCGGTTGCAATTTTGTACCATTTTGCAAGAATATTTGCCTCGAAACAATGCTTCCATGTTTATATGCGTTCACTGAGATCGACGGATTGACGTGACTTTTGTGTGGAAATAGTTGGAGGGCTGGAGAGTGACATAGGCTACTTTTTGTCCTGAAAAAATGCATATTTCCCATGGGATAAAAAAGTAGAACTTCACGCGGGCGAAGCCGCGGGCGTCCGCTAGTTATCTACATGGAATGCTAACTTCTGCAAAATGTGAGCATGTAGCCTAACATACCTAGCCGATGTACCATAATTAAGGCCCACTTGGGCGAGTTAACCCGGGTTAGGTACCTACTTAAAATTTTAACTCTGATTTCTCATTGGACAACTAAAAAATACGTCTTATCATAACAATAAAATGATAAAAATATGCTCTTTTAAATGATTTTGTATTTTGACATTGTGATTAATAATTTTAATTAGACCTGAATTTAATGTGACATGTATGACATACCTAGTGATTTTTGATTTTATTATTGTAATTTTATTTCATCTTTCTTAATAAGTGTAATCGGTTGTGCCGTACTAATTAAATAAAAATAAAAAAAATTGGTTTGTATGGACAATTCGTCTATCGCCGGTTCCTAGCTTCGCCAGGAACGCTTCATCACAATTTATATTTCGAAACTAATCAACACAATATCTATTCTATTTACATCCGGCGTTTTAACATAGATGAAACGTCAGGATGTTATTATGGTAATTATCGCGATTTTGTATTGCGTATTTCTAACTAATAAATTGAAATATCCGCTGTCGGTTATACCGAACTCTATACATAGTATACAGGGTGTGGCAAATTCTTGGTCACTGAAGGGTAGCTACCTTTTCTCTTGTAGTTAGAAAGTTTTGTTCTTAGGAAACTTCAGTTTTATTTTGAAGAGAAAAATAATTGCATTTTTAGATTTTTGAAAAAAAGTACAGTTAGCCTAAAAAATTACATTTGTAAAAAAAAACAAGTTGGTCTTAATCGACTCTATTTCACATCAGGAACACTTCTTCCAAAGTAACTTATCAAATCAAATCGTAAGTTTATGCAATAATTCAAAAAAACACATCCCATACATTTTCTATGAAATTAGGAGTTGTAAACATTACAGTGCCACTAATTTGATCGTTCTTAATTTAATTTCATAACTGCTCCGGCAAGCTGGGAGGCTATTGTAAAGCGCGTATTTAAATTTAGAACAAATTGCTTCCCTGCAGATGTACAAATGGTATGCTCCATACATACCATTCTCTCTTGCGGGTCTGTCTGAAGCGCCTAAGGCTTTACAATAGCCTCCCAGCATGCCGAAGCAGTTACGAATTTAAATTAATAACAATCGAATAAGTGGCACTGTAATGTTTACAACTCCTAATTTCATATAAAATGTATGGGATGTGTTTTTTTGAATTATTGCATAAACTTACGATTTGATTTGATAAGTTACTTTGGGAGAAGTGTTCCTGGTGGGAAATAGAGTCGATTAAGACCAACTTGTTTTTTTTGACAAATGTAATTTTTTAGGCTAACTGTACTTTTCTTCAAAAATCTAAAAATGCAATTATTATTTTCTTCAAAATAAAACTGAAGTTTCCTAAGAACAAAACTTTCTAACTACAAGAGAAAAGGTAGCTACCCTTCAGTGACCAAGAATTTGCCACACCCTGTATAGTAGGGATGCATTCAGTGCTTGCAACTTATACCTGGCACTGAGTGCATACCTGCCCAGCAGATATTATTTAGGTGGTAGGTAAATAGTTGTTTATCTTACATGTGGTTGTTTAAATTTGTTTCTTTTTGTTTGTGTGTCTCTATGGACTGTAAGATTGTCTGAAATAAACGATATTTATTTTTTTATTTTTTTATTAATACCATTATTACGTGCAACTTGTCGTATCTTAAAACAGAAAAAAATCACCACAAAAACATTTAGAGGGATTTATAAAAAAACTCATTTTCTCGTACATCGTATTGTTTTGAACAGCTTTTTTGGTGAACTCAATTTTAGAGTACGAAGTTCGCCGCTGCTAGTTCATCGTAAACTGCATCTGCCCTTATCCCACTAGGTGGGGTCGGCACAACATGTTTCCCTCTTCCACTTCATTCTATCACTCGTCATCTCAGTGCTCACTCCGTTCACACAGATATCTGTATTCACACAGTCCATCCATCTTTTCTTAGGCCTAAATAAACATAGGTACGACGTATGTAATAAATAAAAAATAAAAAAAGAGTAAATTTTATTTTATAAAACTCTAGTGTAGATTCTTAAGCATGCTGTGTTCTCTTCTAGAAGGTCATACACCTATGTTTTTATAATTTGTTATTATGTATAGCTTTAAGTTTTGTGTAATGTCCAGTTTAGAGAACCAATAATAAAAAAAAAAAAAAAAAAAAAAAAAAAAAACATGAACTGGGCAGGTGGGCAGCCCTGGTGCAAACATACGCTGACGTGAGATGGAGTTGAAACCTGTCGGCAGGAAGCTTTCAGCGGATTCAAAACTAGTGTGGCTCAGCTTTATAGTTCCTGGGTTTTAATTAAATAGCAGTGGACTATTATAATCACATAATCACATAAGTTGAAAGTAACCTATTGCGGCACGAGATAATTTGGCGCCTGAGCGTAGCGAGGGCGCTAATAGTTCGAGTGCCGTAATAGGTATTTCACCCGAGGTAAACACTCTGCTTTTCATTTCGAAAATTAGGAAAGTAAATAAAAACCTGATTAGCTCATTTTATAAAAATCTCTGCTCTCGATCGACAAAACAGATAAAAATCGAATTGGTGCTTTAAAAAAAATACTGGCTGGTAGCTTGCCACTGAAAAAAAAACAAAAAAGGCGCCCTCCTTTTTTTTTCAGCCAGTATTTTTTGTCATTGAAGATGGTAAATATTTCAAGCTCAAAATCTTGTTTAAATAATAATAATTTAGTGAAAAGTAATTATTAATAACAATACTCATGTAATAAATTGTTGAAAATATTTTTTACAGCAATTCTCAATAAAAAGGTAAAATAGAAATGTCAAATATTACTTTTGCTGTGTAAAAAGTTTCAACATGTCTCAATAGAAATGTCAAAATAGAATGATTTTTTTTTAATTTGACAGCAGGGAAAATTGCTTCCCAGGGCGGAAAAGTACTACCTCTGTTCAGGTAACTTCAAGCGTACTTTCCGTGTATGAGAAATGAAAAGAATATTACGTAAAAAGAACAATATGGCGATTGTGGTACTTTGAAATACTTCTTCTACTTTATATTTGAACAACTTCAATAATTTTGTAAAAATATCATAATATATCATACTAACGGTACCTAACCTAAATGGAATTATATCATACTTCTATCACCATAAGTTTGAATGTCCATTAGTAAAAATTTCAATCATTTGCCAAGCCGTTCCGGTCTGCATAGGCCTAAATGCGTTTGTCAGACTTTTCAAATATTTGGATGAGCACTCAGCACGCCCATATATTAGAATCAATTTGACAGTTTATTCGTCTTCCATTACTAGAATAAATAAACAAACGTATATATCTAATCGTCGATATAAAGCTGTAAGTCCACTGCGGTTGTACTCGTATCAGAGCGTACGCAGCATCAGTATTTACAAAATGCTGATAGGGTGCGTCAACTGCTTTTGGATTTTATAATAATAATAATAAATCATTTATATCAGGCAACAATAGCAAGTAAAAGATGTAAAATACTTAAAACTACGGCCCATATAAAATATACTCCTCAAAACAAAATAGGGCCCACTTGAAATATTTCGATATTTTCCACAACACATATTTTCTGAACGTGTCCTATATTTTTTCTAAAAATGTATTTATAAATTTCTAAGTTCAATGGTAACATGTTCCTTAAATCAAAATTGAAATAAATTGTAACTACATTCAATTTTCATTTTTATTTTAAGGTCATGTTTTTCTAAGTGGGCCCTATTGTTTTGAGGAGTTATATACCTTATAGTCTAACATACATAATATATAAACTTATCTACTAGCACGTTATGTCGGTAAACGTCCTCGAAAACGGTAGAACAGCACATTCTTCATCATTTTGCATCGGCATCGGCAATACACAACACGTCAGCGAAGTTAAAAAGGCCGTTATGGCAGAATTTCAATAGGAATTGAACTTTACATCTCTTTTCATAGATTGAGAGTGACAAGAACCTAATATATTGCAATTCCTATTATGATTCTGCTATAGCGGCCTTTTTAACCCCGCAAAACTCATAGCGATCGGGATCTGAATGGGGCGGATGATGCCATCATCGCCATCGGTAGAAATACCGGTCTCTGGCGCAGAAACTTCTTCAGGGCGTTTATTTGTATATAGTTTATTCTGAATTCAGTACATCTATCAATTGCTTTACAAACACACTAAACGTTTTTTAAGCTCGTATCTCTCTCTTTCTGTTTTTTTAAAAACCGTCGTAAATCTTATTTTAAGACTAGGCTAAGGTGCTCTAGTGCATTCTGCCATCATGTCTACAGACCGATAATAGTCTGAATAATAATAAGGCCAAGCTCCAAAACGGTTATGATTGTTTGCCTGCAAATTGTAACTAAACGGAATATCTCATCAAGTTACAACTCCAATTATGTGATTTCTTAATCTTTTTTCTATTTAGTTCTAAAGGCAGAAACACGATTAATAGAAATTTACATGATACTTTTACGTTTTGAAAATGACACCTTTTCTCAAGATTTTTGCATTTTTCTTGAAAACCAGTTCAGCTACATATACAAAATAAATACTCACAGAAAGGAAATTTAGTCTTTTATTTGCTTCTAAGTTATCGTTTACCTAGACTGCTTATTTTTCTCATAATAAGCAAAATTAGTTTTGAGCTTTACTTCTGAGCACAGAGAGTTAAACGGATCAACCGAAAATCAACCTTATTGAGTCCCGAGTTGCTATATAAATAAACACAGAATCGAACGCAGCTCATTCCGCTTCTGGGCGGTCACAAGGTCGGATCCACGCGCGTTTTGACATTTTGACATTTGACAAGCTATTTGCCCGCCCCGGCTTTGTACAGGTAACAGAAAATGAAACCAAAAAGTCATAAAGTTAGTAAGTATTTAGTTTTTTTTTCGATTAGGAAAAACAATACTAACTTTACGACCTTAGTAATAATGCACAGTCCCTCCCTAAGGGTAATTTTGAATAAAATAAAAATAAAGTAGGTATTTAATTACTCTGGTGAATCAAACCAGAAAATATTTATTTGAAATAGAACTTTATTGCAACCCCTTTAAAAATTCATAACTTAGTACTTATTATTTTATTTTTATTTAAGAAATTAGGTACATTTATTTCTTAGAAACTTGCCTCCTTTTTTCACCTTCTTGTTAGATAGAACAGAAGATCGAAGATCACTATAGATTACGAGTAGAACAAAAAATCGGCAAAATTAGTTTAGTAGTTACGGAGATACGTGGTAAAACAAACATTCACACAAACTTCTCTCATTTGTTATATAATAGGACTAGTCGAAATCGAATGTCATTCGGAACAAAATGGAGTGGAGTCACATCCTCAACTATATAATTTGGTTATGGTTCAAGGACTGTGTTGGCCAAGTGGGATATTACCCCGAATTTAGTTTTTTTTAGCTTCACTTGTATTCATCTATGTCAACAGAATCTTAGAACGTAGTTTTAATCCATTTCAAAACGTCGGATCAAAATGTGCACACTTATCAAGGATCAAAGACATTATTATTTTACCCCGTTTTTATTATACCTATAGGTATAGTCACTTTCTTGTTCGTCTGTCTATCTGTCTGTCGTTCCGTGGAAAATCTCGCGCGACTAAAATTTCGAGCACTTTCCGTGTAGCTGGTCCGCTAAAACTGTCAGGGTAGCTCACAACTCGATGACAACGCATTCTAAATAAATAAATAAATAAAGACGTGGTTTTTAGTTTATTTTTTAAATGGTGATAGTAATTCTAATCGGCAAAAATCGAATCAATCCTCTGTTTAAGTCTTGTGAAAGTAATTGTAATTATAAAATAGACATCCTGACTACACGTTACATTGGTTATTTCGTGTCTTTGAACATATCGGACCATCCATACTTCACTCCCAGAACCTCTCCCTGACAAGTATATGATCTTCTTATGAAATATAATCTTATTCTATTAAACGAGCAATATTTGTTTGTTTGTTTATTTGTACTCACGTTCTCGAAAACGGCTCTAACGATTTCGATGAAATTTGCGGTAGGTACATAGGTTTACGGTTTACGGGGGCGAAGAATCGATCTAGCTAGGTCTCTACCTAGCTAGATCGATCGAGACCTAGCTTTTTTTAAATAGGTACACACTGCGTCACCAATTGGTAACCCTTTATAGTGTAAATGGAAAGTTGCCGTATGCCGGCTACACTAACGAAATTGTTTGCCTGAACGACTCAAATAAATAAAATCTTACAAAAACTTATTTGCTTGCTAGGATTCGAACCACCGATGCCCCAATTGCACGTGAGCGAGTATTATTAGCAGCCCACGCTTTTCCAACTGAGCTACCGTATCATAGACATAGACATAGACATAGAAACATTTATTTAGCACACACAAATTATAGGTTTAAGAAAAAACATACAATGAAAGGACTTAAACTAAGGTCACCTTTTGTGACATAAGGTAGGTAGGTACCTATTATCAGTTGGAAACAGCGCTGAATTTATAAGTTACATTATTCGTTTACAAAATAATAGTAGGTAACTTTTTACAGTACGGCCAACGGATCTCGGCGTGCGTGAAGTTAGCCGTTTCGATGCGCAGTGCAACATTTTCATACAAAATTTTCTACTGCGCAGCGCAGAGCCTGACTTCACGTACGCCTAGATCCGTCGGCCCAACTGTACACGACTACCATCAACTAATAAAATTGTATTGAAGGTAGTTGTGCACTAAATTCTATTGAACAATAAAATTAACTGACTGGTTTTGTTACTTGTTTATTTTCGGTGCGTGTAGCATAGCAATGGTGCATTTTATCAATAGGCATGAATCCTAATTTTCAAAATCTCTTCTATGATATTCAGAAGTATCTATTATGTCTAAAATATATCATATTTCTGTAGAAAATTAAGGTTTTTGTGCAATATAAGTACATTTAAATTTAAATTTTCAAATTCACGCCAAAACGCTCGCCGGTGTCATGGCGTCTGTTTTTACGTCACGGATCGGTATATCAACCAGTGATGCCTACATAGTTACTATAGAAACAAAAGGATGTTTACCGAGATTAGACGCAATGACAGACGCCATGACACCGGCGAGCGTTTTGGCTATCATGGCGGATTGTTGTATTTTGTAGATTTATTTTAGCAAATAAATTAGTAATCTCGACATTAATAAGAGAATAAATACTTTTTTCAAAATCTTTGAATCCTATTTCATTAGATCAGATAAATATTTTGGCGATACTTGATTACTGTCATCATGCCTATTTTGAAAGGACAAAGATAGTTGTTCTTTACGAACAAAATATAAGCAAAAGAGATTGCTTGTCATCATGGAATAATGGTAAGTCGTAAATATTAGAAGAATCTTTGTGAATAAATAATTGTCTGACTGAGTATAAATGTATAACACTTATTTTACTTTTCGTATGTCAAATCGGTGCAGACTGGTGATATGAATCATATAAAGCCACACAAATCAGGCCGAAAGAACTAAGGAGTCTAAACAGATCTATGTGAACGCCACAAACATTATTATTAATACCAGCAAGTTGCAGAATAACGTTAGGTAAGTGGTATGATAATTGATAAGTATTACAGAGGTTGTTTTTTTATCTTATATCTAACCTATGCCATTATGTAATAATGTTCATATTTTCAGGTTATTGGGGATGGAAAGATGTCATAATATTGGCCCAGCGAGTTGCTTATCGAGAAGGAATACCTAGTGTATTTAGTTCATGATAACTGCGCTTCATCGTTCGCGAGCTGTTACTAACTTTTATAAAATTGAAAGATAACTGATATTGTTTTAAATTGTAAGTAGATAATATTACTTAGTCTGATCTGATTTGCGAGAGATCTAAATTGTTTATTTTTCATTGGATTTTATACGACAAGTATAAACTGTTCCAATGATAACATGACATGTTTGTTCACGCGTTAATTTTATTGGATTAAGTATTAGGTTTGTGTTTAAATAAATTTACTAAGACCCTGCTAAAAGTTGTTTCATCTAACTATAACTTTACTAGGTAACTTACTACCTACATACTCACAACGTAGTTGTGAAAGCAAAAATAAAAATAAAATAAACAAAAAATACATAGTCGTGACAGGATTTGAAACCAAGCCCGGACCCACGCAGGAACATTTGAATCGGGGCTCGCAACCGCTGACCCATTTGGTCGCACAGCAGAGTGCGTGAAATTACTTATCCGTACGTAAGTAAGAATAAGAAAGTAAGAATGACAAATCTAATAAAAAAGGTAAATGTTTTACAAAAAGTTGAGATCAACGGGTTGCGAACTGACGTCTTACCAGGGGGAGTATATATTGGTGACGCTTTGTGTACATACTTAACTCATTTTTCTTTTTTTCTCGATTTGCACCCAAGCAGAGCTTGGTCGCCCAGATATTCTATAATAAGTAATAATAATTATGAAGGTAACAACTAGGTATCACTTCCATCGAAAAAAAATAATTGATGAAGTCTCCATGACAATGTTCGCTACTTCAACAAGATGTAAAAATTATAATTATTCTAAGATAGTTTCAAAAGTTTTAACATGTCAAAATATCGTGAATAGATAGAGGGTAGAGGGGCGTTTGGGGGGAGTCAACGATGACATTTCTTTTGAAAGCTTGGTCTCAATACAAAGCAATAAAGTAAATAAATAAATAAAAAAATAAATAATGCAAAGCAAAAAATCCTGTCGCCCCATACGCTCCGATTCCGACGCATGCACGCACAGCTTTAACGCCCCACTTAGTGTAAACTAAGTGTATTTATAGAGCATGAACAATAACAAAAAGGCTTATTATTATTAGGTTTGTAACAACATTTATAGAAAAAAAAACAAGATATGAATTTATTTACAGAAACTAATCTTCTATAATTTATTGACTTTAGCAATACATTAGAATGAGCAATCTAAGGATCGTTATAAACGATCTATATAGATAGTTTAAGTGACGCCTTTTGACGTGTTAACGTCTTAAAAGTCGATGAAATCCGGCTGCACGCACGAAAAAGTGTCACGTTCCGCCTATGAGACGTAGCGGGAGCTACGGTTTTCGTAGCACTAGCTACGAAGTAATTTATTTTGGTAAATAATCCGATCCGAAACATTAATATAAAGAATGTTTTATAATTTTGACAGAAGAAAATTTTAATTTTAAAGTATTTGTCAATTTTTCATCGATGTTTTCTTACTACGTTAGCACGTAAAATTATCGTCCGTAAACCGACTTTACAGACAACCATTTTTTTTTTTACTTATTTGTTATTTTATCACCAGACAAGGCATCGTGTAAGTTCTTATGATAATAAGGTTTGATGTAAATAAAAATGCCTGAAAAATATCCCTTATACTTACACTGTTATGGTTCATTTTTCCGTTTTAAAAAAGAAATCGCGAGCCAACTTAGCATTTTAAAGTTCACACTAAATAATGCAAATAATGTAAATAATGCAAAAATGTTTCTCATTACCATAACTGAAGCATCTCGAGCACCACTCACCACGTTATGGCGTTACTAAGTAATGTAAGAGAGATTCACTGCAGCATTAGGGTTTCAACACACTGAGTCACAGAGTTTTAGCTTTCGACCTTATAAACTTCTATCAATCGAGCTTTCTACATCTCAACCGTTCGATATATTGAATTTCGATATTTCAAGCATTGGCATTTCAAGGATCGGCATTTTGGTTTTCGGTTTTTTCATATCTACACTGTATAGTATTAACGCGCTTACTGCGATACCGCGATTCTTCCTAATGTCAGCAGTATGCTCCTTAGAGCAGGGTTTCCCAACCTTTCTTTTGTTGGGCCTCCCCGGATTACAAATAAAATTTTCAAGCTTCTATAATTATTTCATTACAAAAAACGTCTTTTATTTGAAAGATGAAAATCTTCTGTCAAGTCTAATTCCCTTTACATAGAATCCTGCAACAGGTTTGAGGCTAAATCAGTACACCCCCTGGTTGGTAGCTCATGCCTGAAGATCTGGTAAGATGGGCTGTAAGGGCTGTAAAGCATCAATTGCAGCCCGAGATATTAAGGCCCACGAGCGCAGCGAGGGCGCCTATAGTTCGAGGGTGCAACTGATGCCTTACACCCGAGCTAACTACTCTGCTTTACATCTCGATTGTGAGGTAAGTAGGTCCTTATTACCCCCAAATGGGGCTTATAGGTGACCAATTAGCGCTCTAGGGTAATAATGTAGCTAGAAAAGCCCTAGGGCGGTAAGTAATTAAAAAAAAACACTTCACTCTTTCAAAAAGTTCGAGTTTTTAATTACTTACCGCCCTAGGGCTTTTCTAGCTACATTATTACCCTAGAGCGCAAATTGGTCACCTACAAGCCCCATTTGGGGGTAATAAGGACCTACTTACCGAATATGAGAGATGTAAATATATATTTATAGTACCGCTAGCTGCAGTGTGTGACGACCTTAACACTCCGCGTAGTATTAATGTTTGCGACTTCGCTGTACTTAATAAACTATTTAGTCTACTTTGTTGTAGATACTCTACTTTATCTCACTGTTATCTTATATATCTAATCCCCTCGCTTAAGTTATTAGCAGCATTTACACGCAGAGATCGGCCCGCGGGAAATAGCACGCGCCATTCCAACCTTTGCTAAAAACCTTACGTGTAGATGCGCGACGATCTGTACAGATATCTGTACAGATATCTGGGCGGTTCGGAACGCAGTCCAGATGCGTGGTAAAAACTCTACCGTGTAAAGGCCGCTAATATCGTACCACGCGCCAGTCCAAAACTGTGACAGTAATTAACACGACAGTTTTATCCGCGGTTATCTGTACAGATATCGGTTCATATCTGTACAGATATCTGTACCGTGTAAAGGCCGCTATTCTCAACCTAACCAAGAATAAATACTTATTTTTAGGGTAATTTACCTGTTTCGTTCATTTCTAAACGCTTCACGCTACTTTAAACGGTCTGATATTTTGGTGCTTTTATTTTTGGTCTATATTTTCAGAACCATGTTAAACCATGTCCATATTTTCACTCATGTAGTATGGCTGATCTCATGTCCTGTTCGATAATGCCGTAGATATAGCTACTAACTGGTCACAGTCCCTGTAGGTAACAACGACACGAAAGAAGAAGAAGAACCATGTTGATCAAGTGGGATAATGCCTCGGTGCCTCGATTTTCGAAGGCTTAAATCCTAGCGGTATCTATGGATTTTTTGGTTCAAAAAATGTGTGCATTTTTTGCCCAACGGTTAAGTAAAATCACACCTATAGAAGAAACCAGCGAGGTTAAAACGGACGTAGCAGAATCAAAATAGGAATTTAACTATATCCAGTCTCTTTTCATAGACTGAGAGTGACTAGAACGGCATATATTGCAATTCATATTGTGATTCTGCAATAGCGGCCCTAATAGCCTTATTCATATTAGATTTTATGCCCTATTCTAATACTTTCTCTTCAATATAGAGCTGGTTTTTTTATACAATATCCGACCTCTGCTCGGGTAAAAATAGAGAAAATGAATTTTCCCAAAAAAGAAACATTTTAATACTTAAAAAAAAATGATAACAAAAAAAAAAAAATCAGCTGGGGTTTGAATCCGCAGCCTTCAGCGTTGCAATCCAATACTCTAACCATTCTGCTATACTAATGACAGTGAAATTACAAAACATATCTCACGAGAAAATCTTTTTGCTTGAAAATACCGAGAAAACGAATTTTCCCAGATAGGATAGGTACTTTCTGTAACGAATCATACGACTTTGAAAATTTGAATTGACAGTACCATCCGACCAACACTGCTCGAGTAAACGTACCTGTAAAAGACATCGTTTTCTTGTTTTCCACTCATCTGTATTTGGGTTGTTTACGCACATTTTGGTTATTTCTGCGTCCTACGTCATGTATCACTCTACCCTATACATATTCGGTTACCGTGCCACGAGGGCCGTAATAACTAAGGGTGCAAATATAATTAAGCCTGGGCTTTCCTAAAATCGGTACCCGTCAAAACGGCCTTCTTTGGCAGGTAATAAGCCGAACTAACTGATAATAACGAAAGAAGTATGGCGAAAGTCGACCCAATATTTTATAGAACCGTGCATGGTGAAGAACATAAAATATAAATATTATTTTATTGTCAGACTTTCATCCTAAAAACTAGTGATTTTTTAAAGCTAGGTATAAAAAATTAAATGTTTTTCAAAAATGTGTGTAAGATTGACAACAAAACCTTTTTAAGGATGTGAGAACTAAATGAAACTTATCTGTTATGAGAAAATGTCAGACTGACATTATCTAAGCTAGTAGCATTGAGTTCAGTTTTTCACTTCGATTTCGTTCGTGTTTGTTTGCGCAGAGATTTCGTGGTGTTCATTTAATTTAATTTGTGTTTAATCCCAACTTTTAGAGGGTAACTTTTAGTATTATTTTGTTTGCGGTGGTAGGTTGTACAAATCTTGGTTTATTTCGTTCATAAACGAGGCAGATTATAGTTGGGTCGTAGCTTCAAAGAACTTCGCCGGCATTCTTTACATCAGGCAGGGTGTGGTCAAACGCGAACCTATTTTCGATAAAAAAAACTAGACTTTGTTAAGGCGCATACATGACCTAAAATTAATTGATGAGTGCAACTTCAAATATTTGATTTAGCTTTGTTAAAATAAAGATGAATTTAGAATGCGGCGCTTACGACAGCTGCACGCTGCACGCCGAAACACGACAAAAATACAGTTTTTTGGAGATTTCTCATCTCTATAACAACCAATCGAAAAAGTATACGTACATTATGTCAATTATTATGAAATTACAACAATTAAAAAACTGGCTAATAAGCTATTATTGCAGGTTGTTGCCATAAATAAATAAAATAAATAAATAAAATAAATAAATAATAACTTTATTGAGGACACAATTTCACAATTATAATCTAATCTAATGTAGACTATTTTTCGAATTACAATGTCCTACAATCTGCGGTCTTATCGCTCGTGCCGATTTCTTCCAGACAACCGTAAAACTATACTAAATACTAAAGTTAGATGGGGTGTCAAACAACATAGAACGATGTCCAGCGCGTTTGGTATTCACCAGCCCCCGAACTAGTTAAGAAACTGTCTTTCGTAAATTAAGGATACGCATACAAAAAAGTGACGGACACAGCTTTCAGAAAACTATAATGGATTGAGGTATGTGAGCCGCAACGAGTGTTGTGTAAGCCTACACGTGTTTAAGGAGACCTTGACGAGGTAGGTACACTTATCCAGGGTAATATTAATAGGCTATTTACATAAAAATACTTATAGACCTTTTTAATAAGAGGTAAAATTATTCGAAGTTATCCCACAAGACCTATTCGAGGAAATCCCTTTGATAGATATCCCACTGGAGCTTGACTATTTAAATTTAAGCGGATGGATCACTGAAAAGAAAGCTTCCGGCCTCATACCGTGTTTGTTGCCCTGATTCTTCACGGTGTTGGTCGCGAAAGAACAGGAGTAGATTCACCTAGCTCTTATGACGATTAAAAGTGATCCTAGTGTAGTGGTCCTACTGAATAAATGATAATTTGAATTTTGAATTTTTTGACTAGGAGATAGGATCTTGGTCACTGAACTGTCATGTTTGACAGCTAAGACCGATTTTGGTCGCTATTATAGATAGACAATCAGGGGGTAGAAATGCACTTCGAGAGTGCAGAAACTTGCTCAGCTTATAGCATTGAAGTAAATTTTTTTTTAAATTTCTAATTAAGCCACTGTGTCTTGTTGTCACTAAGAACTCGCTCTGTGACAGTAAACGCGGTCTTTGTTTTTGTTATTTTAATAGCTATTCCCTCATCAGAAATGACCCTGACTTGTGTAAATATTTTTGCTTATTCACTTAACTATTTACTTAGTGGAATTGTTTACTTTCGTTTAATGTATTGTTAATTGAAATTAGATGTACAAAATTGGAACATTGTTTAAATAGAGTTTTCCAAAGGATGGTACAACATTTGGGAGAGTTTGGGTTTATAAAGAAAATTAAATGTTTCAATTCGTTTCAATCCCGCCTTAAGCAGTAGACCGATTTGGATGAAACTTAGACAATCGTGGCCTACACAAATTGGCAAAAACAAAAAAAAAACAGTTTTAAGGAACGTTATGAACAATAAATACAAATCGACCTTCGGCAGGACAAGATCGTAATTGTCAAAAATTCCAAAAATGAGTTGAGTTTGCCCAAGGGCCTAAAAAACGGCCTTTTCTTAGTTTGGCTTTATTTCGCTAGAGGGCAATAGTGTCTTTGTCATATTATTGCGATTTTTCGACAATTTTGGCGGGACAACGCCGGAAAGGTATTCACAATCTTCAACACAAAAATGCCCTTTTTGTGTTAAAGTTTGTGGAGGACCAAAGTCATATTTAGTACCTTTAGCAGGTACTAAATATGACTTTCGTCCTCCATGTTATGTTGTAAATGCAGCCCTAATTACAAAGTTATTTATGTTTTGGAGGACAAGGGCATAAAAGTAACCCCTTTTTTTAAAAATACCTTCTATAAAACAAATTAAAAATATTTCACTCATGTATGAAACATGCACCGATGCATAAAAGAATAAAGTACTTATATTTTGTGCAAAGAACAATCTCTTCAGAGCAGTTCATAAAGAATGATACGACGTTGAATGAATAAAAACATTTAAAATGGCTCTCCTGTAAAATCACAAAATATGCAGTTGGGACCTTGTCCTACCGAAGGTGCGAAATATGTAGATTATGTAAACAAAGTGAGTAGAAGTACTCAAAGAAGTGTAATAAGAAGAACATCACATACTATTAGGTACATATTGAGTAGGTATAAAATATTCATGAGCTTAAACGGAAGGAACGAAAATTGGGCACAAGTCTCTAATCGGTCTCTTCTCAAACGCTCAATATTCCCGCTTAATTAAGCCGTTGCTATTTACAAACAATTTAAATAAGTCTTCAAATTAAATTATAATTCCGTTCTATACGCTTGTTACGTTACAATTTTCGTTTTGCGGGTAAAATTACAGTTCTTTTTTGTTATTGTTAGAACCCTCGGTTAGCCAGGGATATTTTTCTACGGAGAAGGGTTAATATAAAATCACAGAGTTTGGATTTAAAGATAATAAAAGATGCATAGAATTGGGAAAAATATAGACAAGCGCGAGTAGTTAAGTGGGTGCTTTGGACAACCATTGACTACACTGGCCAATGATATTAAATACCCTAGATATGTTACGTTTATAGTTAACGACGCCGACGTTTCAAATCTGTTCTCACTAATATACGTACATAGGTACCGATATAGTGCCCACTATGTTGACAAGTTACCTACTTACATACTATAACACAATAGCATTATTATTGTTTTTGTAATTCACTACACGTGACAAACACGTCTAGGTCGTCGCCCTGCTTGACGCGGAATAAAGACAACACGTCCCAATAAGGATGTTTTCGAGTCTTCATTTTGCGCGCGCTTGAAACATGACAGTCTATTATTAATGTCATTGACACTCATGGCCTTCAGAACTTAGTACCATCTGAGGCGATATTGGGAAATATTCCCCCATTTTTCTTTCAAATCTGACTGGTAGTTCCCGAGATTAGCGCATTCAAACAAACAAATAATATAATAAAAAAAATTAGGTGGCACGAAGTTCGCAGGGTCAGCTAGTTAAAACCTATAATAATTTTTGTGTTTATTATTATTAAGCCTTTATTTCCTTGACAATACAGTATATAATTCTGTTTATGTTATTGATTACTTATATTAAATTTAATTTTTGTGTTACGACAAAAATTATAATCATTTTTAATGAGATTTTTTTGTTCTCACGAAGTCCGTTTGGTCTTAATTTTGCGTGTGTTCACATGCACGTTGTTTCTGTGTGTGTAAGCTCGGGAGCACTCAGAATCGGCCCACGCACACAGAAACAACGTGCATGTGCATCTACATACACAATTAAGACCAAACGGATTTCGTGAGATAGAACAACTGTATCTCTTTGGATACGCCTACTTGGGCAGTAATTTATCTGATTTATCTTTGAATATTTCCAACCATTGTACCTACAACATTTTCTAACTTCCGTTGTTGTATTGCCAAGGCACTACATTTACCCACTTGGTATAATGGATCTACTTAATTAAGATATCTACATGCAATCCATAAGAGATTAGTAACATCAAAATTAATGTATTATTTTCATTATTTTCAGATAAACCTGGACGGGGTCAATTGATAACCAATTCAAGTGATCAGAATAGAGGAATCTAGATCAAAGTAAGTGAATTCACAGAGTCAAAACAAAATCCTTATTTTTTTATTTAGAAAATAGATTTATGTTTGGCCACCAACTTGATGAACATTGAAATTGCCAAACATGCTACTTTACGGCGATGCTCGATCGATGCTTATTCCTTTTTGAGCCTGTTTTTTCCTCAAACAACAAATCCAGCAAAAAAATCAGGTTTCTAATCCCGAGACGCATCGGTAATACCGTGCGTGAGTAGTCTTAAACATTCGAGATCACGTTCCCACCCTTAACTTACCCTCGCAAACTTCCCTAATCCGCGGTCTCAATCTCAGATTAGCGATGGTTTCGTGAGATCATCTATAACCTTATTATTGGTGAGCCCCGGCGAAGTACGTGCGAGGCGACACTTTACCGCTTATAAACTCTATGTATGTACTCAACTTCTGTCAAAATTGAAACACCGTTTAAACGATTGCCAGTCTTTTTTATTTCTATTATGTTACTCTTTTTAGTATAAAATACTAGCGGTCGCCCGCGGCTTCGCTCGCGTGGACTACTATTTTTAATCCCACGGGAACCGTGCAATTTTTCGGGATAGAAAGTAGCCTATGTCCTATTCCCGGTTATTATCTATCTAATTCCAAATTTCATCAAAATCGGTTTAGTAGTTAGGGAGATACGTGGCAACAAACATTCACACACACACATACACAACACACACACACACACACACACACACGGACTTTCGCCTTTATAATATTAGTAGGATAATTTAATTCTCTTTAAACTCTTTCTGTTCTTTATTAACTCTTTATATAGGTATAGCAATAGAATAAAAAGAGTGTATAGAATATAATTTAGTTATATGTAGAGTTATACTTAGAGCTAGTTGATAAAATCCTTTTTCGCGGTTGGATTCAAACTCGCAGCCAGAACTAATGCCAAGGAAAACAACTTACTAGGCCAAAAACATGTACCTACTTACTTATTACATTTTATTTTTACCCCAACAAGAACACTCTCATTTATTATTACATTTGAATGCTCGATCAGTTTTTCCTGACGTGTTTTGAAGTGAATTGTTTAGAAATAAGTGACAGGGCAATATACAGAAAATTATTACCGAAAAATGTGTGCTCATGACGTGGCTTGCTTATTCGATAGATAGGTTTGCGGGGTCACAAAATACACACGTTACCGCTAAACTCTACCTCGAGAAACTCTAAATAACTCTAACCTTTCTTTATAAAACCTATATTTTAACGTACCCTCTGAGGCACGGAAACGCATAAATAGTGTCTCCTGAGAATGTTGCTGAACATCAACAGCTTATCAAGAGAACATCTAAGCTAGTGATGTACCAATAAGCAAACTACAAAATGTGGTAAATATAGTACCTACCTACATATTTTTGCTAAGAAGTATGAAAACACGACATAACACGCCAAGACAAAGGGTAACTACCACCTGATCCTTCCGATCTTATCCTACGGATTACTTTCATCAGACCTCGAAAATATTAAGGTAGGTACTTAGGTACCCACCTACTACAAAATCGTATAGTAAAGAAAACTTCAATGGTAGTAAGTGACATTTGTATGTACCTAGTGATTCTTACAAAGGAATCTGAGTACAAAGTTGAAATGAGATAACACTTGTTTGTCTTCCTTTGTAAACTCAGCGCTAGCTGAGAAGTTTTTATGTAATTTCGATCGACTTCTAGAACTGTAAGTTTGAATAGGTACGTACAATCAGGGAGAGAAGATTTTACAGTAACACTCTGAGTGCCACAAACGAAAATAGTAAATAGAGTAGGTACAGGCGGTGCTACGACTTTCATTTTTGGGTGGCAGTAATGACTAATCTAATCACATCACACTATCACACTAATCACAATATCACACTAATCACAATATCACACTTCACCCCGGCACCATACGTTGGAGCCAACGTTGGCCCCAATGCCTCTCACCAACGTGTGGAGCTAACAAAATTGCATTGGCCCCAACGTTGGGGCCAACGTTGGGGCTGATTTTGCTAGATCCACACGTTGGCGAGTGACATTGGGGCCAACGTTGGCCCCAACGTGTGGAGCCGGGGTCACACTAATATTACAAATGCGAATGTTTGGATGTTTAGATGTTTGGATGTTTGAATGGATGTATGTTTGTTCCTCTATAACTCGACAACCACTGAACCGATTTTGCTGAAATTTGAAATATAGATAGATAATGACTGGGAATAGAACATAGGCTACTTTTTATCCGGGTACCATGCGAGCGAAGCCGCGGGTGCCAGCTAGTTAAAAATAATTACAACTTAAATTAACAATAATAATAAAAAAGTAATCCTTTTTTTAAAAAGCCGTTCAAGCACCGATTAGACCCTTGTCTACAATAGGGCCAATTTAATAGATCACACTTGACACTTCATCGAAATAGTTTTCGAAGAAAACAAAAGCCGCTGCCGGCTTCTGTTCCAGTTCCAGATCTTAACGGTGTGGGTGATGAAGGTGGAAGAGAACCGCGCGGTACGAGTGGATGGAATATCCACAAGATAAGGATGGTATTACTCCGTGCGTCTGCTTGTCCTGAAGTGGAATAGAGAATAGAGATGGTGGAATCAGGTCATGGAGTTTTAGAAAACATTGTAGAATGGAATAAACTGCCTTCGTCTGTGTTTCCGTCTTCATTAACCCGAACACTTTTAAAAGGAGAGTTAATAGGCATTTTCTAGGGAAGCTCGCGCCATCGTCGACTTCATCCATGTTTAAGCAAGGAGCGAAGTCAAGAGCTAACCTATCTTATAAATAAAAAAATAATAAAACAAAAAATCTCCGAAATGTAACCTATAAAACAACACATCCAACAAAGTCAAAATGGCTGTTCTCGCCGTTTCTCGCCTTTGCATACACAATGTGAATTTCCTACAATAATATTTTATACAGCAATATTTTGAATTAAAACAAGGAGTTCTAAGACGTGCCCAGGTTTTAATCCTCCGTCAGTATCGCGATAATATTTAATAGGGATTAAAATATCCATTTTCCAAATATTTTTAGGATCAGGTGGAAATAAAATAAATGGTCTAAAACATGGGATAAGTAGGGATTAATTGGTCGCTTAATAAATCTTATGTCTGATTCTCATTTTCATTCATTCTTTCTTTCTTTTTTTCTCATTCGTTCATTCCAACCGAAGGCCGCGAGTTCGAATCTCAGCCAATGGAAGTTTATTTTTTGGAAGATTTTTTTTTTTTTTTTCTCTATTTGCACCCGAGTAGAGGTCGATCGCCCAGATATTTTTCTTAATACGAGTAATTAGCGGTCCCGATTTCGGCCGGGTAAACATACCTAATAATTAGCTCATGTCCATTTGAAATAATGTAAACAGAATAACACGTTGTATGTTTGTATGTTTCACGAAATGTTTGTTTACGCATAACTATGAACCGTTCAATCCGTTTAATCCTATCTAGATGGAACTTGGTATTTCAATTATGCTATGAAAATTTACTGGTGAGCAGATGAAGGGATTGTAATTGGAGGGTGTAATCCCAGGGGGGTAAAAAAAACAAGTCCTTACGATCTTAAACTAAACTCTATCGAAGAAAAATCCGTTATAGACATAACAAAAATGATATTTTTTTTCAGTTGTTCTGTAACATTTCGCCGTCCCCGGAGAATAAAATGATAACTACAAAAACGTAACTTTTCAGGAGAAGCAAAAAACATGTTTTCGTTAATAACTTCATAAATACTGGACGTAGACAGATGATTGTTAGCTTTAAGCAATGCTGATTTTTTATGCATTCGGAATGTTTTAATGAAATAAGCGTAATATATGCCAAAATAGCGATATTTCAAAAATAAGAAGTTAGTCAAAATCAGTCATCGTCTAATTTCTATAATGTCGATTATCATTTTATTCCACGTATTTTCTAGGCAAAACCACTGCCAAAACCAATTGCACCACTGTTCTATCATTTTGTTCTACGCTTTTTAGGGGTGGAAGTGATTATGATAATAGTTGAATATCATCTTATTCTCGTTTAGATTGGTCTAACTTTATTTTGATAAGTGCTATTAAATAAAACCATGTTAGTAATAATCAACTATTGATTTACTGTTTTAATCATGTTTTCAAGTGCTTTTTATGTAACAAACCACTATAAGATTGTTGCTTATCGTTATAAAAAGGCTACTATACTCTAAAAGTAAAATAATAATAAAAAACAACCATAATAATAATTATTATGGTTGTTATTTATTATTATTTTATTTTATTCAAAGCTAATTTAAAAGTTGTTAATGCTCAATATAATTTTTATCTTACAAACCGAAACAAACAGTCAGTTATAATGAGTATTAACAACTTCTAAAGTAGTTTTCATTTTCTATCATCATCTCAGCCGTAGGACGTCCACTGTTGGACATAAGCCTCCCTCAAAGAGTTCCATGTATTCATCCAAGGAAGTGGCCTGCATCCACCACCGAACTGCAGTTTTTACATAGTCGTCTGTCCATCTTATTGGTGGACGTCTAACGCTGCGCTTATCGGTCCGTGGCCTCTACACGAGAACTTTTCAGCCCCGCAGGCCATCTGTTCTGCGTGCTAAATGAACTGCCCATTGCTTCTTCAACTAACTTATCCGTTTGGCAATGTCAGCGAGCCGAGTTATTCTATGTAACTCCTCATTTCTGATTCGATTCCGTAGAGAAACAACGCTGCCTAGTTGGATTAGGCGATTAACCTCTTTCTTGAAGTTGAACCTACCTAATTGCACTGTTAGTCCTGGATATACATACGCGTCGACAGCTTCAAGAGCAGAATTTTTAACCATTACAAGGGTAAGCATAACATGAACATTCGAAATAACCTTTATCTTGCTTGTCCGTGATCATTTTAACGCCTACTCTTCGGTAGGCTGATTGAGGCCTTCGAGCATCGTGCTTAGTTCTTCCGTCGACTTTTCCATGACCACGAATACCATTTCAAGAGCTTGAAGGCATCTTCCAGAGCGGTCGTAAACAGTTTCGGAGAAATTACTCCTTCCTGTCTTACCAAGAGGCGTAACAGAGTTCGATCGAAGGTGATTTCCTTAAAAAGTTTTAGGAAATCGCCTTCGAACTCTGTTCCTGTACTTGGATTGACATAGTGGCGTTTTTATACCAATACCAACACTTCGACACTTCGATGTACCGATAGTTAATTCGGAATCGCTGGAATGACTGACACACCGCCCATATTTCGATCGAATCGGAGGCTTTCTCATAATCCTCAATCGCGAGACAAAGCTGCAAGTTATATTCTTTGGTCTTCTGTATGGTCTGCCGCAGCTTATTGTGGTCTAAGGTACTGTAGCCTTTTCGGAACCCGGCTTGTTCAGGAAGCTGGAAGACATCAAATCTTCGAAGATCGAGGCGATTTATGATGATCCATGAAAACAGCTTAAATTATAAACATAGCCCAACCATGTTTATAACTCGACATGGGTCTGTAGTTTTCAAGAAGGTGTTGTCATCTTTCTTAAAGAATAGCACCACCACGCTCTTGTTCCATGCTTCTGGCTTAGTACCTTCGAGCAAGATGGAGTTGAAGAGCTTCTATGCATATTATATTTTTAATAAGTATAATTTTTTGTAAATATTTTGAAATATAAATAATGTACTATGTGTAGTGTGATACAAGTCTGCTGTTTCAATTTATTGCCTTGAAATCTAAGCTATAGGAGAGTGGCAATATTTTTAAGTTTAGCTCCTTAAGAGTCATTTATTTTACTAACAACATATTATACGAAATGCAAGGTCGAGTTTTGACGAGAATAAAATGATAACATGCGGTTATCATTGTCTAGACGAATATTTTTCACGAGAACATAATGATATGACTGTTTGTCATATTAACAGGTGTAAATACAATGTGATAATATTATAGTACAACTTTATTCTTGTAACTTCAGGCATGGGTCGAATCGTGGAATAGTATTGTAATATTTTGTAACTTTGTGAATAACTGTATGAAAGTTACGAAAAAAATTGAGCAAATGTATTAGCACCCAAAGATCACAAATATGGCATAACACTAAAACGAAGATAATGGCAGTTATCATTTTGTTCCCCGGGGACGGCGATTTGTTCACCCATGTGTAACATTGTAATAGAATCAGACTGACTGAATTAAAAAAAAGTCGAATTCAATGTTGAGCTAAGCAATTTTCTGCACTCTTGAGATGCATTTCTGTTTATAACTCTAAAGATCCTTCGACGGATCCTTACCAAATTTTAGTGACACCAATCGGAAAGTATACCCTTTCAAACAAAAAAAAAAACAAAGAATTTTTCAAATCGGTTTATGCATCTTTGAGTAATCGGTAAACAAAATAAAAAAAGGAAAAAAAAAAAAGATTAAAAAGAAAAACCTCCTCCTTTTTTTGGAGTTCGGTTGAAAAGTAGTGGTGATGATGAGAATGATTGGAAGAATTTCTTTAGACAAATACACCGGGTGTTTTCTAGATAAGCTTAATCTTATTTATCGCTGATTGTATAAATGGGAGTGGGTGGCGGTGTGGGATTCGATGGGGATTATCGTCTTAGAGTATCGTAATTTGAGGTATAATCTTCAGCTACTTGTGAAAAATATTGGCTTATTTGAACCGGGTTTTGTATGGTATATTGTGGTAAATTTTTGGGCACACGGGTACCTTGTCTTTTGTATTTAGAAAGTTTTGTTCTTAGGAAACTATAGGTTTATTTTGAAGGAAAAAATAATTGCATCTTTATATTTTTGAAAAAAAAAAGTACCTACCTACAGTTAGCCTATTTTTTTATTAAGAATTTGCCACACCCTGTATATTCAAACATGTTATATAGATTTTTATTTTTTGTGGTTTTATTTTGAATACTTATCATCTTCTGAATTAGAATTTTGTTGTGAGCTGTGAGATACTTTAAATAATAATTTGAAAGTTACGATTTTGAAGCCAAATTATCAATGGACATAGGTACCAAAAATAATAAAATTAAAAGTTTTTTCACTCTTGAAAAATTGAAATTGTTTGGTTGATGGCCGCGTGAAAAAAAAAAGGCACCACTTTCCGGCATAGGCTTTTGTAAAGCTGTCTATGTCCAGAGGGGCATATGAACTTACACAATGTTGGTTTCAAGTTATCCTTACAAACTTGAAATGAATTCTCGAACAGCCTAACTACTTAATGATGTGAATAAGGGTTACTATGGGGTCTGTAGCCGTAGGCACTATGTAGCCCATCATTTTAATACAAGTTCACAGCAAGGAGAGAACAGCTGATTCATTGCGTTTCATGAGCCTCGATGAATATTCGTTTCTGTAATTTTACATGGTGAAAAACATCGTAGAGAAACAGTTAGAATTGACTTCAGTGCATTTACAAAAAGATAGCGTGGTAAATTTACTACTTGCAATATTATTCATAGTTAATAAGTTTTGACTCATGAATGTAAGATTCCCACTGCCTGTGATAGAAGTGATCGCACGCCGATCATGCGATTTCTGTCTCCGGTGACAGTGATCGCGTGAACAGCGTGGCAACAGGATGCTTTCTAGATGGCGGATAATCTTGAAGTAGAATGAATGGCTATGTATCGTAGAACGGATCGGAGCCATTGTAAAGATCCTTGCGATCCGATCCAACGATCCGTTCTCAAGATGCGTTTTAGGATCGTATCGGCGGAATGGATCGGTCGCTAAGGGTAAAGGCCATTATGCTGTATCATGGAAGCTTCTTATTATTTTAGTGAAATGTGTGACAGGACACTCACTTGCCTACCAAGTCCGCTAGTTGTCATTATTTTTTTTGTAATTTTCACAAAATTAGGTAAGTAAACTTTTCAATGTGGCTCGTTCTAATTTGGTTCTAATTACCTGGGTTGATTTTCTTTCATAAGACCTTGTCTAATTTATTATAATTATTAGTAATAGTAGGTAGTATTATAGTATAGAAGCCATTATCATCATGAGCTGGTAGAGAAGGGCCGGCGTCTCGTCAATGTCAGTACATTAACGAACTTCGGTATGAGTTGTCTGTTTGTTTTGTAAATGAGTTATTAGGAAACTTAGGTCTTCATACTTTTATACATATGAAAAACAGCGAGTTGTTTTAAGTGAAAATGTGTGTAATATAAGTGAGTTTAAACTTCTTACATGAAAACCTGTTGTGCCGACCCCACATACAAGTAAAGTCAGGGCAAAGAGATGATTGTGCCTAAAGTATCGTTAAATTATACAAAACAATCGATTTGATAAGCTCTTTCAAAGGTAAGAAATTGAATAAATCGCTTTCAAAATTACTTAGTCTATTCTTACAAAATTTGTATTTTTGCAAATAACACTAATAGAATAGGATATTAGAAATCCATCTAATATATAAAATGCGAAAGTTTAAATGTTTGGATGGATGGACGCTCGCTCTCATGGTACCCAGATAAATAACTGCCTATGTCCTATTCCCGGTCATAACTTATCTATATTTTACAACTAATAGTTCCAGTGGTTGTTGAGTTATAGGGGAACAAACATACATCCAAACTTTCGCATTTATAATATTAGTGTGATGTATAATTGGTTGCAAGCTCATCGTTGCCTATTATATTAGAATACTTACTAACTAATATCACGATCTTTTCATAACAAAAATACATGGTCAAAATCAGGGTTCGAAAAAATCCGATTTTTATAATAAATATCAAAAATCCGATTTTTTGATATTTATCCGATATAAATATCGGATATATATCCAGGCTAAGAAAAAGAAGCGAATTTCATTCTGTAAGGGGATAAAACACTTTAAAATGTAAAAGTAATTTGTAAAATAATATAAGTGTCAAATTACCACATTTTTTTATTTAAAAAACTTAATAAAGGTATCAAAAGAATTAGTGTTTATTTGAGAAAGAATTTTTAATATTTTTTTATTTGTTATAGTGTTAAACCACACTTAGGTATTTACATTGCGGGTTCGAATTCCGTCGGAATTGAACATTTTGATAAGATTTTGCATTTTCAAAATATTTTTTTAATGAACACTTTAAAAAAACACTTTAAAAACAATCTAAATTATTTGGAATTGTAGTTTTTCGCTACGTGTTGCCAGGGTTAACATTAATCTCCAAAATTTTTAGTTCAGAAGACAGGAAAAAATCCATTGATATATATCAAGATAAAAATCAATTGATATATATCGTGATATATATCCGCTGATATATATCGGCGAACCCTGGTCAAAATAAAACGGGATTTCAAACCCTTCTGAATAAGAAACATTCTCACTCAATTTTATACCAATGTTTTTATTAACATATCCCATTCAACGTCTATTTCAGTGTGCACAAACTCTCCTCAACAATTCCGCTTGCTACAAGTCAAAATGCACCTTGTTTCGGCAGAAACAACGGCCTTAATCGCATGCAGTACATTCGTGCACAGAATCTTATTAAAATCGCGGCGGCCACAGTCGGAATTTAATTTTGAACGGCTGGCACTAATACGAGTTCGACGCTTGTGTTCTATTTGTGCCATTGAATGTACCAATTTGAATGCACTGTTGGGTATGCAGGGAGTGTTTTATTCGATCTGAATGGTTTTCATTCATGGACCTAGTATAGACTAGTAGTTCGCCTTGAACTAAGATCTCGCGCACCGTTGCGTTGATAGCCTAGATTTGGACTTACTACAACGTGCTACGTCAGGTTTCCGGTCAATTCTTTTCATTCATCAGAAAAAAATTCAAGTAGCAACTAAAATCATTGCAAACCTAACCGCAACGATGCAACTGTCTTTCTAAGACCGACCAGTTCATGAACTACGATGACATCGAAACTCTATCAAACGGGAGCTCTGGCAGCTCTGGTTACAAAAGTTTCTTAATTTTTCTGTATTTCAAAAACATCCTAGAGTAAAAATAAAAACCATTTTGGAATGTACAAATCAAGTCCTTTCATATGACATCCCACTCAATATATTTGTATACCTTTTATTTTTTTCACCCCTTTCGGAACCCAATATTTTTACAACCCCTTCACGCAAATAAATCATTTCATTTCATTTCATTTCATTTCATTTCATCGATTACGCTCATATTATGCTTCACCGTAAATTTCCATAGCACAACATATTGACCTACCAAGTTTCATGCAGATTGGATGAACGGTTCGACAGTTATGCGAGTACAAGAATTCGTGAAACATATAAACATACAAACTTACAATGCAAAATCGCCCAACTTACCACTAAGATCTTGGCTCACTTCGCTCGCTCGATCGATAATTATGGACTGCTGGACACGTTCCTTCTCACTCACACAAAACAAAGAAGGATATATACAAAATTCTTGGGATAAAAAGAAACAGAGCATAATATCCTTTGTCCCTCATCGCGTGCCGGCTCTTTGTATGTAGAGAACATCTATGTTCTATAATTTTGCACTAATATGAACCTTATGTGTACTACGAAACATGGATCCACTTAATTTTTTGTCTCATTCGGCGGTACGCTAACTGGTAGTCCATAATGTATATTAGGTCCAAGTTTTCACTATACAGATGACAAAAGTAAGTAATAGATACCATGAAATGTATCATTAATTGGTCGATAAAAACTTAGGCCTTTACATCTACTAGATGATTTATATTTTATACAGTGTCAGGAGGCAATCTTTGCCTACACTTAACGGGACACTGTAGTGCCTGGGACATTGTTGAAATGGGGTAGGCTTGCTCAGCACCTACACCATCCTCTCAGCTTAACCGGCCATATCCACAGGAAAGACATGGTCAATACGTGTGGGGCTGACTAAGCCGCGGGTTTCCTCACGATGTTTTTCTTCACCGCTTAGAGCTCGTATTAATGCGCATTTAAATTTTTCGAAACGAAAAATCCATTGATGCACAGCCAGGATTCGAACCCACGACCTTCGGATCGAAAGTCGAGGTACTATACTCCTCGGCCAACACGGCTCTCCGTGTGTTTAATTGGTCCATAATAGGACCAATTAAACACAACATGACAGGACCAATTTAATACAAGGTCCATGCTATTTGATACGTTTTTACTTTTTCTTCAGAACCGAATACAAAAGAGACAGTTAATATCATAGATAAGCACCACTTAAACGAAGTAGCGTTTCAGCATTCGGGTGAGAGACCGCCAGTTTAACTGGGTCTCCTGTCTGCAGGGCAATTCTACTAAATGACAATGTCAAACATTCCGCTGCGTTTTGTTTTGTTCTCTTAAATGTCAGCCATTTGGAGAATAGTAGAAAGGCTTTTTCAAAAATTTGTTAGCCAAAGTCCAAACCATAGCTAAAATGTCACCACAACTGCCCCCCTAGCCATATTACACTATCTATCGTCGCGATAGAATAGAAACACTTCAAAATGTATAGGATTTGACGTTTCAAGTAGATGAGTCACGTGGTCAGAACGTCAATTCCTATACATTTTGAAGTGTTCTATTCTACAGCGACGATAGATCGTTCTACAGCGACGATAGATCGTGTAATATGGCTAGGGCCCCAGAGTCGTTGGTCATTCTTGGAATAGGAAACAGACGAAAATGTAAGGTTTAGCTGACGTTTTGCTTCTGGTTGACAAAAAGTTTGGTAGTAGAATCGGCACCCTGAGAAGTCTTCTCTGAACCACCAGCTGATACAAGTATCCTATCTGCCTTTATTCCAAATTAAATCAGCCTTGCTAAATTCAAACTTGTATACATATAAAAATTCCAGAGTGATCAAATTCAGCCAAATAAAAAACAGATTTTTCACGAAAACTGAAACAAAGCTGTATTTTCCAATGCACAAAACCCCTCCATTTTATTTCTAGCACGGAATAAACCCATTTACTCGAAACCGACTTTTGTTTGACAAGCAGACAATTCACAGTTTGTTTATATAGAGACAATTGTCGACCTTTCAATTAGGACATCAATCAATTTTGTTGTCTGTCCCCGACAGCTCTTGCCACTCAAAAACTTGTCTTATTACGCTGTACTTAAAGCAGACTTTGAAATGCCTCTTGTGTTTTTATAGTGGGCACGTTACATCGATGTTAATCAATTCAATTATAGTCCAATGTTTGACTAAAAAATATATTATTTCGTAGCAGTTTCGTAGCTAGTAAGGCTACGATGTTCTACGGAGCGCTACGCGATCTTTTTTTTTATCAAAACATGTTATTATTTTAAAGATTATTAAAATAAACTCGTCTTCGTAATTTCTAAACACGTAATTTTGAAAAAAAAAATGTGAATTCTAAAATAGTAATATAAATTATTTTAATGATGAGTTGTGGAAGATTTTTGGGAGTTATTTTCTTTTCTTTTACAATTTATATACCTCAGCAAATTACGGGCATCTATTTTAATTTTTCTTGTTATTATTCACTATTATTATTAATGCAAAAGTTTGGATGTTTGGATGAATGTATGTTTGTTCCTCTATAACTCAACAACCACTGAATTGATTTGCCTGAAATTTAAAATATAGATAGATAATGTCCGGGAATAGGACATATGCTACTTTTTATCTAGGTACCACGCGAGTGAAGCCGCGGGCAGAAGCTACTGAAACAATAGGTCTCTTGATCTGAAATACCAAAAAATACAATTCCATTAGGTATAATTCCATTTTTTGAACTAAATTGAATTGTTTTCTGAGACTTACGTAGTTTTAGGCTCTTTTTATTTATTATGGCCTAATTTCGCTACCTTATTTAAATTAGTACAATAATAATGGAAATCTTAACAAAGGCAAGTGCCATCAACACAAGTATTCACAAACAGACTCCATTATTTTCAGCTTTCATTATCATGTCACAGTTTATACAATAGTTTTTTGTAATTAAAAACATGTTGAATTTCTAAAGAATGGTTTCCTAATATAAACATATATTTTAGACAATGCATCCTAAAACATATACAATAATAATACAATATAATAATATTTATTTCGGAACAAAAATAAGTAGGTACAAGTAAAAGTATGTTCGTTGAAAATTGCAGTAGTTAAAAACTGTGTCGCATTTTTCAGCGCCTGACCTAAGGACGAGTGCACGTTACCAACATCAACAAAATGCTGTGTGAAATGTCCAGCATTTTTTTTTTTTAAATAGGTACCTACTATACTTAAAAAAAATTTTAAGGGTACTTTTACACGCGAGACAGAGCGATGATTCCTTGATAGGTTTCCCACAAATCCTACAAATTGGATAGTAATCGCTACTTTAGTGAAAGTTGAACCCACGACCAGATCTCTGGGAATCAGTTCGGCAAATTACTTGCATATTATTAATCAGGACCCGGGAATCGAATCCGCTTCTCACATCCAATCGCCTTGCCAGATTATATAAAATAGTAAAAGTTACTTAATTTATTTCTGTAAATAATGTCTAGACATCTCAATTAAAATGATAAATCCACAAAACCTTTTTGCTGGCAAATTAAAATGAAGACTTAAAAAAACCCAAATAAAAAGCAAAAATGTCAGTTATAATGAACGTGAAGTGAAAATCCTACGAATGACGAGCCACTCTCGAGTTGGAAGGTCGAGGGTCGATGAAGCCCTTCCATTGTTCTTGACTCGCATTTTTCGTTCCAAATGATATTTTTCGATGACAGACATCATTTGACCTAGCAATGCTCGGGTGCGAGTGAGATGTTGACCGAGTGAGACGGGGGGCCTTACTTATGAAAGATGTTTATAGTGAAACACTGGTTAAACAACGTCCTGTCTTTATTTGTGGATAGTGACAAACAGAGACAGGACGTTGTTCAACCAGTGTTCAACTTTAAACATCTTTCATAAGTAAGGGGGAGTGCCTTTACTTTTGATTGTAGATTTGTATCCCGGGCGTGCAATTATTTTTCATTTTGAACACTTTATACAGAGTGGAAAAAAACAAGGGGCCCTGAAGGGAAGTAGAATAAAATAGCGAGGTTTACTTTTTGAATTTTTAGCTGGTTCGATTCCCGGGTGTGTGATTTTTCGGCAAGTGAATTTCAGAAAATCTTTGAATTCATTTTTGTTTCTTTTTAGAAATAAAGGAATGTTTTCTTTAAGTAAAATAAAATTTATCTTGAGGATTTAAAGTGGTTTCCCTCCAGGGCCCATTGAATTTTTCCACCCTGTATACATATATGAGCCGGCGCCGGCGTCAGACAAATGTCCCGTCCATAGAAACGTAAGTCCAAATTCATTTAAAATTGAAGCATTTTTGATAATTTATAAAAATGAGATTTTATTTTTCAATGTATTCTCATTTTCGTGCTCATTCAAACTTACTGTGTGACGCATTTGTACCACAAACTGAAAGCCTATTCAAAATTCAACTTACTAATGTAGTTCCTAATGTAGTTGTTCAAAACTAGCTCAAAATACTAAAGTTTGGGAGACTCGAAGACAAAGTCAAAAGAAAGATTTTCAATCTAAGTTTGTATCCCTTTGAAATGACTTGAGGTGAATTATTAGGGTTTATGTTTGATACTAACAATACCTACATTAAGACCCAATGTAACAACATAATTGCAATAAATATTTCTATTTCTATTTCTATTAGAATTACGCCCCGTGCCACTATGCCGAAGGTACGCGACCGAACTTCGGTTTGATTACCTGCAATACTATTTCAATTACTAGCAACACATTTGCCGAAATTACGTTACGTTTTGGCGTACCTTGTAGGTACTATAAAACGTAATCAATTCGGTCGGGCGTAAGTTCGGTGGCAATATGTTCTTTATTATAGAAACACACTAGCAGCTCCCTCGCGGCGTTGCCCCCATAGTGATGGTATATGGTGATGATTATTATGGAAGGTAGCCTATAATCTTCCTCAAGAGTTTAGCTATCACATGCGGAAATAATTTTTCAAATCAGTCTGGTAGTTCCTGAGATTAGCGCGTTCAAACAAACAAACTCTTCCGCTTTATATAATTAGAAACACATTATGAATAAAAAAAAAAAAATACATATGAACGAAACAAAAGACGGAATGTTACGCAACCGAATTTCTGTGGTGTAATTTCCGCGCGCTTGGTGTGTCAAATCAGCCACGGAACTGGAACTTCGGTGGCGTAACTTCGGCATAGACACCCTGAGAATCAGTGGCGCAAATTTAAAAATAGCCCCTCTAGACTCTCGAGAGAAGGCTCGGCGAGAAGTCTCGCCGAGACTTCAACAAGCTATCCACACTCTCAATTTTTCCCAGTGTGATGTTTGAAATTCTTTGGCTCGGCCAAAAATACCGACACCGATCGGAGAACAGGCGAGCCAGAGAACGAGAAGGCGAGAAGCTCCTCACACTCATGCTTCTCGGGTGTTCTCGGGGATCTCTCCGAGAGTCTGGAGGCCCTAAAACTAGTAGTTCGCCCCGAACTAAGATATGGAGCCTTAATAAGCATACTAACGCCCGTATTAGACAAGCAATTTTGCTGCTAAGTAATTTTTAAATTAAGTCATTACTTGAGGACAGAATTCTTCATTATAAAATCTCTATAGCAGAGTAATGTACTAGAGTAATGTGACTATTTACCTGGCGAAGAATTCAAACTTTTGACACTTCTAATTTCATGCAATTTCTAAGCTATAGAATAAAAATAATTACTAGAGTAATTAGGTACTTTTTCTAAAAAAATCACTTTTACTTAAAAACACTTCTACTTTTATTACCTACGGGTATAAAACTAAAAGGTTGTCTTCCTGATGAAAAGGCAAGAGCTAGCTTGTCTGGTTGAAACCAGACGCTGTTTTTCAGCCTTACCCATGAGGAGAGGGAAGGGGACCGGAGGGGTGGGGAGACGGGTTAGGATTTTGGAGTGCCGTTATAAAGTGTGTGGTGGAGACTTGTCTCATGTCATACGTGAGTTGTCCCTTTTTGAAATTTGATGTTGTAAAATGACCTTTGTCAGTATATAAATGGTAAATCGTGGGTGAATACGAGCGTGTGAATTTAGGGGTTGTGCCTTAATATTATAAATCCGAAAGTGTGTCAGTATTTTTGGATATTTGTATGTTGGGATGTTATTATGTTCGTGATTCAATAACGCCTTATCTAGAAGACCGATTTGGATAAGTTCTACCAATAATAATAAACTGAAAATTTGTGAGTATGTTTGGATACTTGGATGTCTGTAAGTTCGTATGAGCTAGTGGTCAACTCTGGTGACGGATTTTTTAGGCCGCCTAAAGGCCTCCGTCATGGCTTAACGACTTAAAAGCCGGGACCGACAGTTTTACGTGCCCTCCGAAGCACGGAAGTACTCAGCTCGTAATGCCACTTGCAGTCACCCATCCAAATTGTGACCGCGCACAACGTTGCTTAACTTCAACGATCAATCAAGAACGTCTCAGCAAGCTACGCCACAAGCTGTATGCATATAGTACATTGTCTTTTTTCACCTGAGTTAGCTGATACGAACCTACTTACTAAAATACTGAAGTGCTCGTGGCGTAGCTTGCTAAGACATTCTTGATAGATCGTTAAAGTTAAGTGGTCACGATTTGAATGGGTATCCGCTAGTGGCATTGTTGGTAAGTTGAGCACTTCCGTGCTTCAGATAGCACGTTTAATTGTCAGTCCAGACTTAGGCCATGATGTAGGCCTTCCAGCGGTCTAAAAGCACCGTCACCAGCAGTGCGATTCAACAGGCCTACTCCCAAAACTAAAAAGGATATATCGTGTCAATTTTCGTAGCTCAGCTTATATTGGTAATAACCAACAATTTGGAGCAATAGCTCCAAATTCAGTTTCCACCTACATAAGCTGAGCTACGATAGTTGGCACGATAAATCGTTCTAGATTTTGGGAGAAGGGGCCCAGACCTTCTCGGAATGTATTCCAAATTCGGAAAAAGACGTTTCTTCGCTGAAAAAATGTCAACTTTCGAAGAAAATCATCGAATTGGATACATTTTCGGATACGTCTGAATCGCAGATTTATGTGCAAATGAGAAACGTATAGATTACATTACCGTGGCCTAGCACAGCTGGTGAATGTGAGCTGATAAGTGAGCTTATTCTGTGCAAAGAAATCAAGACAAAACAAGCAAAAGTATAGAATAGAATAGAATAGAAAAAAGTTTTATTTTCGCCACTATACGGTACATGCACACAAATCAAAAATGTTATATTACAGTGACAAGAAAATAAGGCTACCCCTCAGCATTTGCTCCAGCAGCGCCGTGGCTGTTAGAGTGCTGGTTTTCAGTGGCGCTGAAATGAGTAGCGCAAGTATAAGCTTAAGAGCTCAAGCGTAAAATTGGGTAGTTGTGGTTGAATCCTTACGGATTGAACTGTTCAGTTAAGGCTAACTGATACGTGGTTTAGCTTTATTGGATACACATCTGACGGCAGATCAGTCAGGCTTACCGAGTTTTGTACACGCTGCGCTACGGCTCATCGGCATTGGTCGAGTGTTGGTAGGTATTGGTCGAATGTGAATGTTTTCTAAGGAATGATGATCTTTAAAGCCATGTCCAGTGCCTCGATCGCCAGTATGCACGAGCTTACTATTCTATCCGTGACTATAGTAAAGTATCTCAATTGTATGGAATTTAGTGCAGTGCCTCTAGCGGTAACTTGACTGAACTAAGTTCAGTCTATCGTTTGTCCATACTTTACTATAGTCACGGATAGAATAGTAAACTCGTGCATACTGGCGGTCGAGGCACCAGAGCGTCAGTCTGACACTAGGTAAGTACAGCTATTTACTATCTATACAACTTGCTTGCACCTTGAAATAGATATTGTATAGAAATAGCAGAAAGGTTAAATGGAGCCAAACGAAGTCGGTAGCGGAGGTAGAAATATTATAAAATCCTCCTCATTTCCATAATCTTCTTTGCTGATCACTGATGCGGAAAAGGGTTGTTCGTGTTTTCTAACTTGCGAGGAACATTATTGACGACAGTAACCTCGAGATACTGTCATCTATTTCTTAGGTGTAAGGTTGAAAATTCTCCAGCAGTTTATTATGTCAATAGAGACATCGAACGGACATGATAATCGGTTGGTTGCGTGGGAGGACATCGGCTCCTAAGAACTGACTGAATTATATATAGGCACAGAATAGGTACAGAAGGCGAACTCCGCACTTTAGGTGCAAAGCTACAAGTACATTGGCGGGCCCGCCCGGCCGGGTCTTGGCAGGTAGGGTTCACACTTGCCGCTCGGCTCGCACGCAAACCTGTCACTCGACAACCCGACAACTCGACAACTTGGTGTAAGGACTACACGGGCAAGTTAAATTCTTGACACCCGCTTGAAAGTCGCTAAGCCACGACCGAAGGAGGCCTTTAGGTGGTCTAAAAACTACGTCACCAGAGTTAGCTAGCTTATACGAATATGCATAGATTATGGCGGCCCTAGTTTCATATAAAATCAAATCTTTATTGGTATTCTTGAAGCTTTTACAGAACCTTTTGAAAGCTATTTGAAATATTAACTATTGCGTTATCTGCGTCTACATCCGTTTCCTTTCAACCTCCTCTTGACCTCGATAGTCCGACCTTTCAGACTTGCTTTCTTTAAAAATATTTTTCTTCATATTTCTTTCACATTTTAAATTAAGATCCATTGAGTTCTCTCGGCAAAAGTACATACAGAAGCCTTATGTACCTACTTTTGATACAAAGATACTCATCAACAGATTTTTCATTAAAAAGTTCATAGTCCACAGTATTCTGTGACTCCAAAGTCCGGTGTCAATTCTAGTACGTAAGTAGGTACCAAACTTTTTATCAACCTCAAGCAAAACCTCAACTACGCCTCAGATTTTCAACTGTTTCCTATTCTAATGACAAACGACTCAGTTGTGGTGAGGTTTTAGCTAAGGTTTGAACTTTGGCAGAACAAATTTTTGAAAAGCTATCCTACTATTCACCAAATGGCTGACATTTAAGAGATCGAACCAAAACGCAGCGGAATGATTGACGTTGTCATCTAGTAGAATAGGGGAGCTGAACTGTGTTGGCCGAGGGGATTAGTACCTCGACTTTCGATAGGTCGTGGGTGCGAATTCTGGCCATGATAAATAGATTTTTCGTTTCGAAAAATAATAATTTATTTGCGTTATTAATACATTAACACGAGCTCTAAACGGTGAAGGAAAACATCGTGAGGGATCCCACTTGTGTTAAGGGAACATTACTAATATTCTACTCGATGTTTTTTTTTTGGAAATATATTAATATTATATTTACCTACTTAGAAAAATACCCCTACGCAAGACAAATACTTGCAGATCATACAATCATACTAATAAGTATACAATATTAAGCATTATTAATAATATTTGAAAAATCTGGATTGATTAAATCTAAATTAACACCTATTCTGAGTAGGTACCATATTTATCAAAGCATGCATCCTTTTTCCTTCCTTGAAGCCAATTAGTGTTTTATCAGTAGGTACTAATTACCACATGGTAATTAGTACCTATTGATAAAACACTAATTACTAGTAATAACATTAAACTGTTCATATTCAGCATGCCAAACTATTTAAAACCATACAGAACACCTAACAGACGCAGTAGGTACATAGAAACAATAATACTAATCCAACACTAGGATTCTCTTGTTATTCGTATACCTCTGTACCCACCCATATTATAAATGTGAAAGTGTGTTTATTTGTTTGTTTGCTTGTCCTGCTTTCACGTCAAAACAGAGCGACGGATTGACGTTATTTTTTGTGTGGAGATAGTTGGAGGGCTGGGGAGTGGCATAGGCTACTTTGTATTCTGAAAAAATGCATGTTTCCCGTGGGATAAAAAAGTAGTACCAAGCCGCAGGCGTCCGCTAGTAATCTATAACTTTTATAACATAATAACGCGAAATAGTTTATTTTTTTGTTTCAACGCGCTAACCTCAGGAACTACCAGTCCGATTTGAAAAAAATATTGAGGAGGGTAATAGGCATTTTCATCATCATCATCATTACTGTTGTACCATAACTACGGGGGGAACGCCGCGAGGGCGCTGCTAGTAAATTCTAAGGGGTGCTAATTAAACCGCCTTCTATTTAATAGCATTTTTCGCCCCTAAAAATTTACATTGACCTCTGAATTACTAAGTCAGCCACTATCAATGTGCCTCTAAAAAATACTATATTAGCCACTAAATATCCTCGATGTAAGCCACTGTAAATACAACTCAGCATGGCAGTTATTTTTTAGCATCTAAATTTGTTTTTTAGGATCTAAATTTGTAAATAAATAATGTAAATAAATAAATAAATAAATAAATAAATAAGTAACACATATTCAAGCGGGAACTCCTATAGTAGATTGTTGCACGAGGGTTGAAAGTAACCTATTGCGGCACGAGATGATTTGGCGCCTGAGCGTAGCGAGGGCGCTAATAGTTCGAGTGCCGTAATAGGTATTTCACCCGAGGTAAACACTCTGCTTTTCATTTCGAATATTAGGAAAGTAAATAAAAACCTGATTAGCTCATTTTATAAAAATCTCTGCTCTCGATCGACAAAACAGATAAAAAACGAATTGGTGCTTTAAAAAAACACTGGCTGGTAGCTTGCCACTGAAAAAAAAAAAAAGGCGCCTATTTTTTTTTTCAGCCAGTATTTTTTGTCATTGAAGATGGATATTTCAAGCTCAAAATCTTGTTTAAATAATGATAATTTAGTGAAAAGTAATTATTAATAACAATACTCTTGTAATAAATTGTTGAAAATATTTTTTACAGCAATGAGAATCAATCACTAAACGAAATATTGGGTTTCTAAGTATGAGGGCGTATACTCTTTAGCATTCTGAGCATTCTGTTTTTTAAATAATTAAAATCCATCAATAAATGACGAAGTTATTCAAGTTTTCTTTTCGGCCATTTCAAAACGCGCGCTCGGAGCTTCGCGCTGCGTCTGACGTCACCAGGCGCCCGCGGCTCGGTCTACTAGTACAAAATCGCTAGTTAATTTCAAACTAGCTTCCGCCCGCGGCTTCGCTCGCGCGGCACCTGGATAAAAAGTTGCCTATGTCCTATTTCAGGTCAAGAACTATCTAAGTTTTAAATTACAGCCAAATCAGTTCAGTGGTTGTCGAGTTATAGAGGAACAAACATAAATACAAATATCCAAACTTTTGCATTTTTAATATTAACTAGCTTCCGCCCGCGGCTTTGTTCGCGTGGTACCCAGATAAAAAGTAGCCTATGTCCTATTCCTGGTCATTATCTATCTATATTTAAAATTTCAACCAAATTGGTTTAGTGGTTGTTGAGTTATAGAGGAACAAACATCATCCATCCAAACATCCAAACTTTCGCATTTATAATATTAGTGTGATTAGTGTGATAGTATGATTAGTGTGATGTGCAAGTGTGATAGTGTGATTTGAAAACCAAGTTTAGGTAGGTAGGTATGTGATTATTTTGACTCGTACATACAAATTATTAATTAGGTATTACGATTAAAAGTAGGTATGTATAAAAAATACCTATTCACTAAAAAATTTAAAGGCGAAAATTATTTTTAAGTAGGTACCTACCTAGGTAAGTAGTAAGTAGGTAGGTACCTACTTAAAAATAATTTAAGTAGTTAATAATTTAAGTAGGTAGGTAAATAATTTAGGTAGTTAAAGTTAATATTAGTGTGATTCGACTCCTGATTGTTAGTTTTGTTTGTTATTGTTTTCGGTAAGTACCGGTACTTACCTAAAATACCTATTCAGTAAAAAGTTTAAAGTCGAAAATTATTTTTAAGTAGGTAGGTACCTACCTAGGTAAGTAGCAAGTAGGTAGGTACCTACTTAAAAATAATTTTTGCCACTAAACTTTTTACTGAACAGGTATTTTAGGGAGGTACCGGTACTTACCGAAAACAATTACAAACAAAACTAACAATCAGGAGTCGAATCACACTAATATTAAAATGCGAAAGTTTGGATGTTTGCATGGATGTTTGGATGGATGGATGTATGGTATGACGTCACATCTAGTCGCGATCTTCTCGCGAGAGTTTTTTAGATTGGTGCACTAAAACCTCTGTCTGTAATAAAACTCGGTCATTTTTGATCCGATTAAAAAAACAAAAACACAGTAAGTAGGTCGAGGTATTTCCAAACACATTCGATACATTCCCACATTTTGTAGCAGACAACATTCCATACGTGACAGGTTGCAAGCCCATCGACGCTATTAGAAAGCTAACTGGTTTTCTCACAATATTTTCCTTCACCGTTTAGAGCTCGTGTTAAAGCGCATACCTACTTAGGTACCTACTTATACATTTTTCGAAACGAAAAATCCATTGATGCACAGCCGGGTTCCAACCCACAACCTTCGGATTGAAAGTCGAGGCACAAGCGCACTCGGCCAACACTGCTTCTCTACCTCTGACTACCCGCTTAGACTTTTTCAACGGATCTAAAAATTCCTAAAAGATCTGATAGAATATGTCTACTGTGCCTTGGGAATACAGTCGTAATCATATTTAAAAATAAAAATGAAATCATTTATAACTTTTTTAAATCTACAAATCTGCATAAGTACTTACTTAATAAAAAACGTGAATGACCTCGAAAGTTTGGATGTTTGGATGTATGTTTGTTCCTCTATAACTCGACAACTACTGAACCGAATTGGCTGAAATTTAAAATATAGATAGGTAATGAGCGGGAATAGGACATAGGCTACTTTTTATCCAGGTGCCACGCGAGCGATGCCGCGGGCGGAAATTAGTTTGAAAATAACTAGGGATTTTGTACTAATGGAGCGAGCCGCGGGCGCCTGGTGACGTCACAGCCAGTCGCGGTCTTCTCGCGAGCGTTTTTTAGATTGGTGCACTAAAATCTCTGTAACTCGGTCATTTTTGATCCGATTAAAAAACCAAAAACACAGTATTTTTTGTTTTTTTTGTATCTACAAATCTGCATACTCAACAAAAATCGTGAGTCTTTCTCATTCTCAATAAAAAGGTAAAATAGAAATGTCAAATATTACTTTTGCTGTGTAAAAAGTTTCAACATGACTCAATAGAAATGTCAAAATAGAATGATTTTTTTTTAATTTGACAGCAGGGAAAATTGCTTCCCAGGGCGGAAAAGTACTACTTTCATCCCTCTGTTCAGGTAACTTCAAGCGTACTTTCCGTGTATGAGAAATGAAAAAATATTTATACACCGTTAATTTTGGGTCAGTTTAAAGCCAGCACCCACTGCTTGTATTGCTTAATCGTATTCGTGTCGTTGGTTTAATTTTGGAATTTGATAAGTATTTCATACGAAACTAAATAGTTGAAAAGATTAACAAAAGTGAGGAAAACACTTGGTAAGGTGTCGTAAGCGCGCAGAGCTAATGACCTAGGTATGTATGTATGACTACGACATAGCATAGACTCTACGCCGTAGCAACAGCTGAGCACAGAGCACGTATCTCCGTGATTTATCCTGCCTATGTTTCGTGATATTATTAATTGCAAAAAAATAGATCTCATATTTATTACCTATTATTTTTGAGTAAGGTTATCGATATAGATTACGTAGGCGCCGGCTTTAAACTGACCAAAAATAAACGGTGTATATGTCACCAATATAGTAAGTCTATCTACTTCTAATTTTATAACTCAGCATGTTTAAAATATAGTGTAACATTAATTATAATGCCAAAGCTTAAAATAGTGAATTTCAAAATCAAGAATGTTTGAAATGTATAAAGATCAATTGATCGAAGTTTATAAAGATGATACTTGGAAGGTAGAATGCTTAAAATGTCGAAAATACCGGAGTATAATATATTGTGATTTGTGTTATATTGTGTATATATTGTGTTGAAGAATAATTATATTGTGTTAGACTTATATTAGAGGAATATGTACCTACTATTCATTTGTGGAACTTGTCAAAATAGTGTGCATTACCTATATCGGGACGTATACCAGTGCAACCAGAATATGGTTGCTCTGATATACATACTGATTAATATATTATGTTAAACGACGATGACTATGAATGTAACAAATCTAGGGTATAATATCATTGGTTGTTTACCAAGTTCTCGCTCACCTGACGTGGGAAGTGCATTGTCTTCTTTGTGACGGCCGATGTGTGTGTGCGTGCGTAGATATTTGAGTACCTACATCTTTTATTTTTTATGTTTTTAAATTGCTTTAACTAGGTAACTACTTAGGTAATTATTACGTTGCTGTGTTTTGCTTGCATTTGAGATAAATTTTGTTGTAATAATTTCGAGAACCTAGTGTTTAGTCAAACTTAATCTAAGTTTAAAAACACTATTAGACAGATCCTAAGTTAGTATTCTGTATTTTTGGAAATAAATAAATAAATAAAATAAAAATTGTATTCTTTGTGAATTAGATTTCTGTCGCTTCGGCGGCCGCTGCCGCGGCACGCTCGCTACACTCGCTTACCTCGCGCGTAGTTAAACCTAACCGGTAAAAATTTAGTATTAAGAAGCAGGATTTTTGGGGGGGAGTGAGGGGGGGAGGGGGGGGGGGGGGAGGGCTCCCCCTCCCCCCTGGTACCACTCCCATTACAAGGTACCGCACCGTTCTGGAGATAATCAAATTATTGTTTTTATATACAAACTGGTAAAAAATGGTAAAAATTTAGTATTCGGTAACAGTATTTGGGGGGGGGAGGGTGGGTGGGGATACCCCCCCCAAACACCAGTTTTGTGCGACCAGATTTTGTGGGTGGGCTCGCTTCGCTCGCTTTTTTATATACAAACCTAACCTAACCTACAGGGTGCCCCATGTCGGATCTGATTTAGTTTCTCTTTTAGATGTTATGGGGGTTTGTGCCACCAGATTTTGCGGGTGGGCTCGCTTCGCTCGCTTTTTTATATACAAACCTAACCTAACCTACAGGGTGCCCCGTGTCGGATCTGATTTAGTTTCTCTTTTAGATGTTATGGGGGTTTGTGCCACCAGATTTTGTGGGTGGGCTCGCTTCGCTCGCATTTTTATATACAAACCTAACCTAACCTACAGGGTGCCCCGTGTCGGTTCTGATTTAGTTTCTCTTTTAGATGTGATGGGGGTTTGTGCCACCAGATTTTGTGGGTGGGCTCGCTTCGCTCGCATTTTTATATACAAACCTAACCTAACCTACAGGGTGCCCCGTTTCGGTTGCCCCGTATAGGTTAGGTTAGGTTAGGTTACATTTGATTTTCTCAAGAACGGTGCGTTACCTTGAAATGGGAGTGGTACCAGGGGGGCGGGGGATCCCCCCCCTCCCCCTCCCCCCTCAAAATATTGTTACCGAATACTAAATTTTTACCAATTTGTACCAGTTTGTATATAAAAACAATAATTTGATTATCTCCAGAACGGTGCGTTACCTTGTAATGGGAGTGGTACCAGGGGGGAGGGGGAACCCCCCCCTCACCTCCCCCCTTCATTTTGCCCCCAAAATCCTGCTTCTTAATACTAAATCCAACCCAAAAGACGAGTTAGTTTATTAGGTTTCTTATTTTCCCGTTGCTTATTTATAAAATCAGAAGGTAGGTTCCGTGGCCAAAAAATAATTCTGCGGCTCGACTTATTATTCCCCAATTCTAAGACCAACTTTTCCTTCTTTATTTCTCGGACTGTACTAAATGTAGTCACACAATTAGGTTAATATTTGAACATTGGGATGTGAGTAAACATAAGGACCTTAGGCCTGAACCGAAATCCCTTGCCAGCAAACAATCAACTTGACAAACATCAATTCACTTTCAAACTCCGTCACCAGAGTTGGCCACTTGCTCATACGAACTAACTTTCATACAAATCGGTTAACAAAATGAAGAAGTTTGCCTCAAATTGGTACGGATTTTTAATAAAATTTCTGGCATCTTAAACATGAGAATAGGTAGTCAACAAACCTACGAATTTACTCTTAGATCTGTAATCCTAAAATGATCAAGGTTCCACTGGGTCAAAATAAATATATTTTTAACTAGCTGGCTTCGCTCGCGTGGTACCCGGATAAAAAGTAGCCTATGTTACTCTCCAGCCCTCCAACTATCTCCACACAAAAAATCACGTCAATCCGTCACTCTGTTTTGACGTGAAAGCAGGAAAAATAAACAAACAAATAAACACACTTTCACATTTATAATATGGGTACGGATTATTTTGTACCAATTTTCAAAAGGAACACTTACGAACCTCATTTAAACCAAACAAAGTACCTACTATTTGACAAGTATTGTTTCATTTGTTCACAAAAAAAAATATTTTTAGTACCAAAAATCTCCAAAATCAAACAAAGCTTTACACAGATCCGAAAAGAGAAGCAATTTATTCCAACAAGTACCTATATCGGGTAAAAAGAAACATAAATATTCATTCCCTGTTGCTGGGGCCACACTACCGTGATATGCCAATAAAATTATTGCCGTAACTTAAACAACACCTAGGTGTAACCACGATTTATGGCCATAATTTTACAATGCCAATCAATATGGCAAATGGCGGTAGACAATAGCTCCGGCGGCGGTCTTTTTTCGCACATCAAAGAAGATTACCGCAGTAATTAATGCGTTTGTGGCCACACTACCGTTTGTCCAGTGTGCAATATGAGCTCACCGGCGACGCACGTATCGACCGACATGGAGTGGTCAAATGAAAAAGCGCTCTAGTTTTTGGAATTATTCCAATCCGAATCATCTCTTTGGGATACCCGACAGAAGAACCATAAAAATCGCAGTGTAAAAATGATGCCTGGCGTCGGATCAAACAAAATTTATCATTTCCAAGTACGATAGATGATTTGAAAAAGAAAAAAGAATCCTCGATGAATTATTACCGAAACAATCTAAATAAATATAAAAAAAAATAAAGCTTAATATAGGTATAAATTAATTTATAATAAGTATATAAAAATAAAGATTCATGTAAAAATAATTGGCACTCATAAAACACAACACCGCTGCAGCTTCAACCTCCATCTTGAAAAGTGATATTTTTACCGCCTAATTTATTGACATATCTAGGTAAACTCTAGTGTAACCACACCAGTTCATGCAGTAATTTAAACGGTAATTTAATGTCAGAATTATTGCGGTAACAGCCCGGTAGACGGTAAGGTAGTGTGGCCCCAGCATGTGACTACGCGTGACATTTTAATTCGAGCTGCCTCTGGAAGCCATGTCATTTACTAGGATTCTTTTTCTATTAAACACAGACTATTCGCTGACGTCTCATTTTGTACATTAGTATAATGTTATGCTTCATAGTTTTCACTGTTATCGCTAGTCTATAGTATACTCGCGAGAACCTTTAATTGGCTTCCTATAGCTAATTCGCTGTTATTTCCAAGTATAAGAAAGCTGTTGGATCTCCAATAAATAAATAAATAAATAAATAAATAAAATAGTCTATCTTCTTTGGAAGGCTCGTCTTGATTTATTATGACGGCTCTTGCAGCTCAGCCTTCGAGCATAGCTCAGCAGATTGTGGATTTGTAGTTTCAGCTTTCACGTTGAAGCAGGGATTTCCATTCGGAAACTATGATTTATATGAAATAGTGGAACTTCTGGGGTAATTCCAGTAACCCCATGTGGTTCGCGAGTTTAAAGGTATGTTAGGCTGGACCCTTGACTAGAAAGGACGACGGAAGGTAGAAGAGGGTGATAACTGAATGGTGGCCCCGGGACGTTCAACGGCCAATAGGCAGAACACACGATGGTCGAATGGTATTGTAAGTGTGGACGGGAATCAGTGGATGAGATTACCAAAGAATCGTAGAGAATGACGTGATAAAGAGAAGGACTGATAGGTACCCAACAGTGGGTGGAAATAGGCTGAGATGATAAAAGAAGTAAATTATGCTAGACATTTTACACAGCATCATCTAGCAACAAAGTAAGCAGAGCTTGTGTTATGGGAACCTCATGACTGATATACTACTTAGTATACTATTATACATCGAAAACACCCAGACCCCAAATAAATATTTGCAGATCATACAATACGCGGAGGGAATCAAACCCATAACCTGTGTTTCAGGCGGGCCTAAAAAACCACATACTTTTACGTAGGTAGGGTACATTTTTTTTTCGTTGGACATAGAAACCGGGCATTAAACATCTTCAGTGGAGCTCAGTTGCCTAAAGATCTTAGAGTTTTTTTATTTCTACTGGTGACTGTACTACACAGCGTAATCCTTACAAGTGCTTTCGGAATCTCATGAGCTTCAAAAGCCTTCAGACGGTCCACAGACTACATAATAACTACCACAGAGCAAGTACACAGTAATGAGACCATTAAGTCCCACCAATCTAGAACGAGTTAGTTGAAAGACTGTATTTTAACCGATGTCAAAAAAGGGAGGTTCTCAATTCATCAGATTTTATTTGCTTTTTTTTATGTAGGTACTTACCGATTACTCCAAAATGCCTGTACCGATTTAGAAGTTTTGTTTTCGGTTTGGAAGAGTTTTGCGATTGGTGCCATAAAACTTTGGTGAGGATCTGTTGAAGATCTTCGGAGTTATGAACAGAAATGCACCTCGAGAGTGCAGAAAATTGCTGAGCTTAAATCACATTGAAGTCGGTTTTTTTTTTTAATTTTTAATTTAGCCACTTGACCGGTCTTGAAAACCTTGAGAAAAAAACCTTGAGAAAAACTTGAGACGGTCTTGAAAATCCGCATTCAAAACAAGTAGGTAATACATACTAAAATATAAAGTTGAGGTGTTTGTTTGTTTCTCTGAGACTTATCTCTATTATAGAGATAATTATCTACAGTAGTATTTGAAAAATTGTTGCTGCGTTTGAAATTAAGTGGATAAGTATTCAAAATTTCAGAGCGATTAACTAAGGTCACTATAACAACAAATAAAAAAATTGGAGGGACGTTTCATATATGGGGACCCCAATACATTTTGCTTCATTTATTCTCATCACAATGCTCTCGTTTATAACTATCCTGCAATCGTCCAATAAAAGTTCTTTGTGATTCTGATGACGATTTCTTTACAAAGTTGCGGAAAATATACTACATAATCCAGATTATGTGTTAAGAGAACCCTAGTCACAGATGACAAAGTAATTAGTAATCTGTGCCCTAGTGTCTAGTCAAACCTAACATAGGCTTTAAGACACTATTTAACAGACAAATGTATTGTGTTGATGAATAAAATTTATATCTATCTATCAATACACCGACCTCACCGGCTGGGTCGAAGACGTCTGTCCCCGTTTCAGCGCCTTCAGGGCTGGTCATCAAAATGCCATTCCTCTCCTCTGGCAACCGCCCAAGCTGAGATTGTTACTGAAGCGCCCTTGTACATGTTGCCTATCCCAGGCGGTTAGAATGCAGCGGTCACAGAAAGCTACAACCTTTTTTTTTATTGTAGAATTCGACGAGTTAGACAGAAATTGCTTGGATTAAAAGATAAAACTTTTTTATCATTGTTAGGTCTGGAACTCGCTGATGGCTTCTGTTTTCCCAAAAAACTATAACCTAGGTCTCTTCAAATCGAGAGTGAATAGGTGTCTTCTAGACCTTTGTGATCCATCGTCAGCCATCGCTTACCATGAGCAGAGTCATTCCATAAACTCACTTCGAATTCACTCAAGTGACAAAGCTCACTAAATACACAAAAATGTATTGTGAGATTCAAATTACGAATACGAAATTCTCGAATGAGAAATTTGAAATCTTACAGCAGATTCAGCTCTTCGTCGTTCGAAGTGAGTTTACAGAATGACAGCAGGTGAGGTTGTGGCTAAACAAATGTCTATCTAAGGCGCAGGACAGATAGAAGAGACGGTGCGCAGACATTTGTCTCTTCCGCGTCCCTTTCATACAAAATGTGACGGCGCCCCGTCTCTTCTGTATGTTTTGCGGCGCGACGCTTCTATACATTTTCTATGAAAGGGACGCGGAAGAGACATAACGTAAGACGAGGACGCGTTGCAGACATATTATGTCTGCGACGCGTCCTCGTCTTACGTCTTTTCTGTATGTCCCGCGCCTAAAAGAAAATGTTTTTGAGACATTGTATTATTGCAAAAGTAAGGGAGAGGAAGTTATTTATCAAGTTAACTAATATCCTAACGTGTTAGCAATTACACTAATGTTACCATAACAAAGGTAACTTGGAAACACAGGAACGAGAAAAATAAGAACGTAATATATAAAAGTGTGTTTGTTATTGCAAGTTTGAAGCGCTCGTGGCATAGCTTGCTTGGACGTTCTTGATTGATCGTTGAAGTTAAGCAGCGTTGTGCGAGGTCACTTTTAGGATGGGTGACCGCACGAGCTGAGCGCTTCCGTGCTTCGGAGGGCACGTTAATAGTCGGTCCCGGCTTTTAAGTCGTTAAGCCATGACGGAAACCTTTAGGCGGCCTAAAAACTCCATCATCAGAGTTGGCCACTTGCTCATACGAAAGAAGAAGAAGAATTGCAAGTTTTTGGAATACAAACACTGGCCTTTCAGCTCAGTTGGTAGTAGCTCTGCCTTCTGCGCTGTGGGTTCGATTCCCACCCAGAACAAACATTTGTGTGATGAACATGGATGTTTGTTCTGTGTCAGGTTATATATGTATTGTAATTACAACATTAATTCTATTAGTTATCTGGTGCCCATAGCTTTGCTTAATTTGGGGCTAGATGATGATGCTGTGAAATGTCCAGGATTTTTTTATACTTAACGTCTTTTTGTGCTTAAGTTTTGGCAAATGAAAGGAAAATCCCAAAAGAAAACATTTTAAATTAATCACATTTTTAAATGTGACTTTGAAGCCTGATTTTTGGGCACTATCAACACAAAAGAAATATTAAAAAGTCTACATTTTATAAAATTATTAATTAAGTAATTATACTCTCGGTGTTGTTAAAATTCAATAGCGTTACAAATTTTCGCTTGAAATTCACGTGTATTAGACAACATTTATGTAATAAAATATCTTTCAAAACCTTACAAATATCAGTATTTTAATTAATGATGACATAATATTTTGTTCGTCGAAGTAAATATAGGTAAAGCCAGCGACGAAATTTAAGGTTTCTTCTAAATTTATTTTTGCGTGAACACGTTTTATTTAATTAAAATATATTGGGCGCTTTTTGTCATGGTTTAAATTAATTTTGGCTGTCTATTATATAATTACGATAGTCATTATACGTGACAGGTTTTCTCTTTTAGAAAAACCTTTTATAAAAGGCATATAACTTTATACTTACAAAACCTCACCACTCGACAAAATCTCTATACAAAAGCGGCGTCTAACTACCTACTTACACAGACACTACACAGTGTCATTTTTGTACACGCGCAGTTGTGTGCGTGAAGTAAGGTTGTCACCGCATGAATTATTGTACCTACCTACACTGTGGTCTCGGTCTCGTCGTGGTGTCTGCGCGCGGGGCGCGTCCCTAGCTCAAAGTCAGCCCCTCGCCAGCCCATATTCGGTCGGTGAGGACAGTGGCCATTCTATACATAGTATTATTGTCTAATTCTATGCTGAAACGATAATTTATTGATTCATTTTAAGATTAAAACTCGCAACTTTGGTATCGTACATTTCACTAATCCAACACAGCTCAAAGAACAATGATATTGGTATGGTTTCTAAATGGAAGTGTTGAACCCTAAATAACGCTGAACTCAATTGAAAAATAATATCCTTTCTCAAAAAGATCCTTGAATTTCCAACTCTATTAGAAAGCAATAAGATTGGATCTGCTGATTCCAGCTTCATCAAATTATTATTTATCTCATTGAATGGAAGAGTGATCCATTGAATTTGTAAATGGTTCGTCTCTTGCAATCAAGAATTGAAATGGCTTTCATTTTACTCACTTGTTCAATCGAACAATGTTCGTTGCGAGAATGCTAGAATTTTTCCAACTGTGTAATTTTGAGGAAATAATAAATGAACAAATTCATTATTTATTTTTGGGGAACAGGGTAAAATAGTTCCGCAAAAGGCAGAGTCCGTGGTCTTTCGACCGACAGTTGATGTCAGATAGTCCTAGATATGTCTAAATTCGTTGGAAACTTTGCTTACGAGTTTTAGACATTCTGATGTTGAGTAGCGCCATCTTCGGTGAAGCTCGTAGTGCGTAGCAAGTTTATGTAGTTCGTCTAGTGACGGGTAGATGTCGCTACATATTTTCGCCACATTATTTTATTAATTCAAAGTTCTTGAATATGAGAACCTATTTTAAGATTTTTTCAAGATAATCAAGGGAGGTAATCACTTATTAATATTTGTTTTGTGTCTGGTTGTTCTAAAGTATTATAAATGCGTATTCTTAAGATAATATACTCGCTCAAAGCTAGAGGCGTGTTAAGCTACCAAAGAGTAAAAGAGTAAAAGAGAAAAAAAACTGTATTAGGTACTGGATTAGCTCATGCCTAATTATTAGTTCTAAAATGTTCATCATTGTCATTTTAAACCAATTGTTATAACAAAATAAGAGTCATTCTACCTAGCCGTACAAATCGTCGTAAGCCGTATTTTTAGGGTTAGTCAAAAAAACGCCATAAAAATAATATCTCTGGTAGCAATCTGAAGAGGTTTTCGTACGTTGTTTATTGCTCTCATGAGGGCACGTAACATTTTTATTTAGTTATTCTATTTGCGAGCCAAGACAAAGTGCCACCTTCTAGGTAAAATATCCTTATCACCCAGTGGGTAATAATGGATGGTTCATGATCATGTCGTAAATATCATAAATTGGCAATAGACTTTAACTAGTCGATGAGACTTGGGTTTATAAGATTGAGGGTCTTACTTATGAAAGATGTTTAAAGTTGAACACTGGTTAAACAACGTCCTGTCTTTATTTGTGAATAGTGACGAATAGAGACAGGACGTTGTTTAAACATCTTTCATAAGTAAGGGGGTGTATCTATAAACTTGATGGACGCATCAAATCAAAGAATCATCAGCCATCAGGTTCCACAACGTTGTGAGAGATGTGAATAGAATAGAAAACATTTATTTGGTACAACACACACACACACACACACACAGAAAATAGCTACTTAATACAAAGACGCAGGTAGATGAACAATCATGTAGGTAGGTAATAATAGGTAGGTACCTAGATGCTGAAAACACACAGACATACTGAAAGGTACTTATGAAGGAAGGGGAGAAACAAATTATATCCATTTAAAATATATCTACCTAGCTGAGAACTTTCCTTCACCATTTAGAGCTCGTGTTAATGCGCATATAAGTACATTTTTCAAAACGTAAAATCCATTGAAGCTAGGTCAGGATTCGAACCCACGACCTTCGGATCGAATGTCAAGGTACGATACCCCTCGGCCAACACGACTCTTTATTTACGGATTTTTCGGATTTACAGACAAAATACCTTGTTATTCATAATAGACTTGTTAGTGCTCAAACGGCCGTTAAATGTGTTATCTCTTTCCAATGACAAGTGAGTGACAAGAAAAAAACACCCTACATAATCCTTGCTAAAATTACAGATGATTATGTATCGCTATGTCGACGCCATCGCGATACAGTGTGAGAAAACTTCACGTGTGTCATCGATGACGTCGAGCCGAGTATTAATAATGTTGGACATTTTACACAATATCATGTAACCATAAGCTAAGCAGAGCTTGTGTTATGGAAACCACATGACTGATATCCTACTTATGTACTTTTTTTTCTTGTAAAACATACATATTACACATAGAAAACACCCAGACTCGAGACAAATATTTTCAGAGCATATTTATCCCGCGGCGGCGATCGAATCAGCAACCTTCGCATCACAGGGCGAGCCTTTACCCACTGCGCCACAGATGTTTTCGAACATTTGTTTTCAACGTTAAAAACTGCGTTCTTTAAGTTCGTACGTCTACCGTTCGTTCGTACATACGTGGGTGATACTCGCGTAGGTTATAATGTGTTGAATTTATGTTTGAGAGTCCACACTGAAATGAAACTACTAACCAGTCCGGTCATGTCCTCAAAGTTAGATGATTTCTAACAAATTAAATTTAGTAATTCACAACATGATCCTCGACTTTTCACGATTCCCATTCGTGCCTGTAACTTTTGCCCTTAAGGCCCTGATCGACGAGCGAGTAAAACCGCGGCCTTATGGCTCGTCGGCAAAGCTCGCCGGTGTATCATTGCAATACCGCGGTTTTGTGAGTTAGCGAACCTGGCTCGCGGCTCGTCATGTTTGCTTCATTTTTTACTCAGCTCGATCATATTCAAAATTTAAAACCTCAATTTGACTACGATACGATTGTTTCATTCGCTAGTCGATCAGCACCAACGAACCACGAGTAAAACCGACGTTCTTTTAAGAGAGTGGGCACACGTTTTCTGCAGCATGTTTTTGAGCTACGCGTTCGCATCGCGTTAGTATCGATACAAACGCGCTTCAAAAACGCAGTTTGTCCACTCTCGGTTTGCGTTTGTACCTATTGATACAGAGGCGATAAACGCGCAGTCAGCTCCCTTTCCATAGAATAAATTGGTATTGACTGGCCTCTTAGCTCAGTTGGCAGTAGCTCTGCCTTCTGCGCTGTCAGTCGTGGGTTCGATTCCCACCCAGGACAAACGTTTGTGTGATGAACATAGATGTTTGTTCTGTGTATGGGTGTTATAAAGTACCTATTATAAGTATGTATTTACAAAAGTATATAAGTAGGTAGGTATTCTATCAGTTATCTGGTTCCCATAGTACAAGCTTTGCTTAATTTTGCAAGCTTTGCTAGATGGCGCTGTGTGAAATGTCCAGCAACATTTATTTATTTATCCATTTAAACGCGATATGAATGCGCAATTGTATCGATACAAACGATGCGAGCGCGCAGTTCAAAAACGCGCTGCAGAAAACGCCGTTTGCCCACTCCCTTCAATCTGTATTCATAAATAAGGATGAATTACCACATCAAAGACTCGGAAATGTTGTTCCCGCATCTGTTTAGAAAACGTCTGAAAACGTGACTCAAATAACTTATTGGCATTGCTTCTGGCGTTTTATGAGAAGTGTTGATTGTACGTAATGATGGGTATTTGTCCATTGGCACTTTACCCTTGAATCCATCATTTCAATTATATTGCTGACAGATGAGTGTTTGGACTCTCTAATAGATTGGCCGGTTATTTTTCTCAATAGGGTTATTTAGAGTTATAGTAGCTAGTGGGATATTTTCTCGGCTAAGCCAAGGGTTATGAGTTTAGATTCGTCTGTGTATCAATCAGTTTTTGGAATAATTATGTATTGCGCAATATCGGCGCGATGGAAGTTAGTCGCCTGGCTTGGTACTGGGCAAGACCGGATTTAATAAAATCAATATTTAAAATTGGCACACCAAATATGCGCTTATCAAGATTTTCAACCTGACGAATATGGATTCCGTGGCCGAGTCCTGCTTGATGAGGTCGTTTGTATCAATGCGGGTTCGAATCCGGTCGGAATCGAAAATTTTGATGACTTTTTATTTTCAATGAAATAATACCTATTATAAGTGCGAATTAATACCATATTAAAAAATTATAAAGGTAAGTATCGTTTAGAATTTGGAAGTAGGAGGCCTGTTTTCGTTTGATAATAATCTCTAGCTCTAAATAACATGATCGCTATAGAACAAAAGTAATTTGGTGATTGTTCAGCGTTTTTGCCTTTGAATTGCGTGACTTTATAATCGACCTACTGCGAGATAATTATGCAACGTTAACTCCAATTTTCTAAGAACTGGTTGAATTATTTGAGTTTACTATACTGTTCCTTTTGTTGTAAAACAAATTTCTAAGCAACAAAAGGGTCATCGAACCGTGATAAAACTCTGGTTCTGGAATTACATCGTAATTTTATTATTGTTATTTATTATTATTAAATTTTATCCACACTTAGGTAATATTTCGTTGAAAAAGAAAAAATCTTATCAAAATTTACAATTCCGACGGAATTTGAACCTGCATTGATACAAGCGATCCCCCTCAAGCCGGAGTGCGTTAACCAACTTGGCCATCGCGATTAACCGACAAATGAGCTTATCAAGATTTTCGACCTGATGAATATGGATTCCGTGGCCGAGTTGGTTAGGGCCCTACGGCTTGAGAGAGATCGCTTGTATCAATGCGGGTTCAAATCCCGTCGGTATAAGTAAATTTTGATAAGAGTTTTAAATTTCAATGAAATACGAGTATTACATCGAAAGCCTACACTTTGTTTCCATAATGATATCGATTCACTTCCTTTGTGTCTTTCCAGGTACTCTTCAGATCTGATCATGAATCACTAACCACCATGGAGTCAACAGAAGACGAATTCTACAGCATATGCCTGAACCTCACCACTGAGGAGGCTAGACTTGGAGGATGCAACTTCACCAGCGAATACGAGAATGGAGAGCTGTTGGAGAAGGTGGTCTCAAGAGTTGTACCCATATTCTTCGGATTCATCGGCATTGTCGGCCTTGTTGGCAACGCTCTGGTGGTCCTCGTCGTCGCTGCGAACCCTGGAATGAGATCCACAACCAACCTCCTCATCATTAACCTTGCTGTAGCCGATCTTCTTTTCGTCATCTTCTGTGTACCGTTCACCGCTACTGACTATGTGATGCCAAGATGGCCCTTCGGAGACTGGTGGTGTAAAGTCGTCCAGTATTTCATCGTAGTAACAGCACACGCTTCAGTTTACACTCTAGTTCTGATGTCTTTAGATAGATTCATGGCTGTGGTCCACCCTATAGCGTCCATGTCGATCAGGACAGAGAAGAACGCCCTCCTTGCGATTGCTTGTATATGGGTGGTGATACTCACAACAGCGATTCCTGTGGGGATCTGTCATGGAGAGAGAGAATACTCATACTTCCATAGAAACCACTCCTCGTGCGTGTTTTTAGAGGAGCAGGGGTACAGCAAGCTGGGTTTCCAGATGTCTTTCTTCCTTTCTTCTTATGTGATACCACTGGCGCTCATCAGTGTTCTGTACATGTGTATGCTGACGAGGTTATGGAAAAGCGCGCCAGGGGGGAGGGTATCTGCGGAGAGCAGGAGGGGGAGGAAGAAGGTCACCAGAATGGTGGTCGTCGTTGTTGTCGTGTTCGCTGTTTGCTGGTGTCCTATACAGGTGAGGTCCAATTTCACGTACTTAGAGACTCCTAGTCATTAGCGACTTTGTCGAAAAATGCTAATATAATATAAAAATACTAAATACTAAATTTATAGGCAACCAACTGGGCTACTACTTTTAAATAAACATATATAAGTATTAGTAGACATTTTCCCAGTTTAGTAATTTCTATAGCTTGGTGTGCCGATGTCACTAATCTAACCTTATCCGGTTTAATTTCTATAGTTCCCATAACACAAGCTCGGCTTACTTTGAGCGTGTCTAACTGTCTAAGCTGTTTCTACATAAACTATTTCATATGAGCTACGTCAAAGAAGAACAAGGTTGCTCAAAATTCTATGACGTTCAAGAAATAACATCATAGGTAAGGTTTATCAGCCCCTGGATAAAAAGTAGCCTATGTTACTCTCCAGCCCTTCAACTATCTCCATACAAAAAATCACATCAATCCGTCGCTCTGTTTTGACGTGAAAGCAGGACAAATAAACACACTTTCACATTTATAATATGGGTACGGATAATCATAATATTACCACAGTTCCAGCATTGCAAAGTTTGTGATTATATGTCAAAATGACAGATGATGTCAAAAAAAGACAGATCATGTCAAAATGACACTTTATGTCAAACCTCGGGGAAATGCCCGTCTACTATTTTACATGTATTTCCCAATTTAACTTTCAAATGTACTCCATACAAACTTTGATCTCACAGCACAGTTAGAAGTTGTTTTGCCTTTCGCGCTGGTGGTCTTGGAAAAAACATTATTATGTTTTCTATTGAGCCGCTGCAAGCTCTTTCAATTCAATTGTTTTCCTTATAACTTTAACTACGACGTCAATTGCAATTGAAGATGTAATTATAATAATTGTCGATTAAAAAAAGACCCCAAACTGTTATGAATAAATTTTAAGAGAGGAAGAGCATAGTGGGTTTTTCTCACTCTATATTCGAGCAGCCCGACGGGGAAACTATAGTCGTATTGCTCATTATACGGACTAAAGTGAAGGAAAAAATGTCATTTTTCCTTCAATTTTGACATAAAACGTATCAAAACTAATCAAAATTGAAGGAAAAATGACATTTTTTCCTTCAATTTTAGTCCGTATAATGAGCAATACGACTTTATACCTGTGCCTTACAGAATATCGCAGCCAAATAACATAATTCTTCTCGAATGGGCTAAAAAGGCCGTTAAAGCAGAATCATAACCTGCATTGCACTATATACCGTCTCTTTTCTTAGACATGAGAGTGACAAGAACAAAACTTAAAACGAATCATTTACAAAATAAGTAATTCTATCAGTTATCTGGTTCCCATAGTACAAGCTTTGCTTAGTTTGGGGCTAGATGGCGCTGTGTGAAACGTCCAGCAATATTTATTTATTTATGATTTTGCTATAACGGTATATCTAGCCCTATTTAACAGCCGATTAAACGTGGGTGAACATTGGCGTGTTTTTCTACATGAGAAAGCATGTTACGTCAATTCAAATTTCTCGATTAGCATAAAACCAGAGCGTGGTTCTAAATTGCTTTGTATTAAATCTACGTTAGCGCCGCCCCGCGGATCGAGGCCGGCCTTTGGAGCTAGTTGCTCCAAAGGCCTTAGGTGCTGAAATAATTTATATATTTTTTTTTTATAGAAAATAGATCTATGTTTGGCCACCAACTCGCCTGATGTTAGCGACGGTGTGGCCGAGGATGGATCACATCGATCTATAAGAAATCTATTCACTCTAGCCTTGAAGGCACCTAGATTATAGTTTTTAGGAAACAACTAGGGCGGCAAGGAGTTCCATTCATGGGCAGTACGTATGACGAATGTGGGGCCAAACAATACAATCGAATCAAAAAAACTTAGGTCTGTACATCTTTTACCAGACGACTAGCAGCGCCCTCGCGGCGTTGCCCCCGTAGTGATGGAATATGGTGATGATGCTGATGATGAAGAGTAGCCTAACCTCCTCAAGAATTTAGCTATCAAATGCAGAAATAATTTTTCAAAACCCACTGGTAGTTCCTGAGATTAGCGCCTTCAAACAAACAAATTCTTCCGCTTTATCTACTTCCTATTATGCCTCTTTCTCATCAAAAAAGGCTTTCTTTAGACATTCTTAATATAAAATTATATTATTATAATATATCGTTTGGTATTGTTAAATTGTCTATTTGCATTTTACATATTGATGAAAGTCTGAAATAAACTATTTTTACTATATTTTTATTTAAAGTCGTCGCGTCTACCAAATTAAAAGTCACACTGAATTCATATAAATACAGTTAATTTATCTTATAACACCCGGATTAACATGACGTGCCATCTGACACCTCATTTGTCAGAACATAATCGGCGGCTTAGGAGAAACGAGGTATCATAACGAACATACAAAATAGCGGTCTTAAATAGACCGCTAAATTGTATGTTGGTAATAATGTGTAGGTATATTATCACATAAACAGATCATTAAGTATGATAAGTACCTACGTATGACCAAGTGGCCGGTGACGGAGTTTTTAAGGTTGTAGACGTCCGTTTCTTTGGCCGGACAACGGACCATCAATAAACGGATATCCGTACTTCATAAATTTTACGTCGGACTGATATCCGCCGCGTGTACTACACACATTCATTACGCGCCATACACCACCGCGAATCCGGTGAAAAACACGGTCCGTTGTCCGGTGAAAAAACGGACGTCTACAAGCACTCTAAAGGCTTCTGTCTTAAAATCTAAAGTATCTCGAATTCTTAGGTGACAAAGTTCGCCGGATCACCTAGTTTATTATGTAACGAATAATTACTAAAGTTTTTCTTTATCATGACATTACTAAAAGTAGTAACCAGTTCGTGCTCTCATTCCAATTCATGCCCTTATTCTAGTTCGTGCCCTTATTCTTCTCCTAGATTTAACTCTGGCTTCAGCAAAACATGGTGGAATATTAGAATTATTAATGTGAAGTTGAAGTCGTACAGGAGCACAAATTCTACTTAGATTTTATACTAAAGCTGTTGCCACGCGACGCCGAAACGATCATTTAATGGTTGATGTGACACAGGAGTATCTTTAACTGCCTAACATTAGTAATATTCCATAAAAATACGAGTAATGTTTGAATCTTACCAGGTGTCTCTCGTTACATTTTATTTCCTATCCTAATAATATTATAGGTAAATGGGCAAGTTTGTGAGGATGTATGGTTGTCTGGATGTATGGGTGTATGGATGTAATAGATGTATGGATGTTTATTACTCTTTAATTTTGTAATTTATTTTTTTTAATTCATAATTCATTTATTGCGAAAATGGGTAAAACAAAAGCAGACATGTCAAATTAAAAAAATACAGATCAGCCATAATCAGCTTTTCAGCATGCAATATTATAAAGTATAGGTATAACACACAAATTAATTATTTAGCTATGAATTCAGTAGGTGCGTAAATGTCAAACAATAGAAATAAATAAAAATGTCAAAATTAAACAGCAAGAGCCAAATATACTATGTACCTACATTTTCTTACAGTTTTTATTACAGTATTCAACGGATTTTGATGAAACTTGGAAGATACTAGTTTAAGACCTGGAATAACACATAGGCTACTTTTTATCTAGGAAGGCATCACGCGAGCGAAGTCGTGGGCGGAAGCTAGTATAGATAAAAATAACTACATAGGTAAGGTACATCGCCACGGTTTCGTTGGAGGCTGTATGTTTGTATGAACTCAGATTCAGATTCAGATTCATTAATTTTGCGATACATGGGTTAAATAGATATTAAATGGTACAAAAGCAAGCACAGCCATGATCAACTTAATAGCATGCAAAAATTGTAAGTTATACAACACAACAAAATAAAACAAAGTGATTACAATACTAACGTCAAGATGTCAAGTAGGTATTTAGTTTAAATAATTCAATTGAGTAATGTCAAATAACAAAATTATATCTGCTTAATTATTAAATGTCACCAAAATTGTCCAAAAAATATTCATTGAGACTATTAAATACCTTTTTACATAAAAATTTCTTTAATTTTAATTTAAAACTGTTAATTGTATTTATTTGTAATATATCAGAAGGCAAATGATTATATATCGATACCTCGGGGCTCAAATGTCGTAAAGCACATTTTGGGCTTTTTGAGTTATTTACACCATCGTACTCAGTTTTTAATTCTCTATCGAACTGTATAATTAAAATTGAGAAATTAAAAAAAAAATTACAAATACAACCCATCATTTCGGTTACTCTAAACACAATCTATTTGAAAATTAGGGGTGTAAGTAGCATTAACTGACAACACACAACAGCCTAAGTCGTATAACCCAGTTTGGTACAAAACTCTCAGATAGCATGTGCTCAATACTCAATACTCAATACATTTATTGCTGTCACATGGTTGTAGATACATAGTTGTTATAATGTATTAAATAGTTTCACACATGAACCCTGTTAGGGTATAGCAACAGGAAAGCAGACCGAGGTATTTCTAATAGGTATTTAATTTTGATTTACATGCGTATCTAAATATTTAATATGTGTCAGAAAATATCACTTAAGTCAGGTTGTTGTCACGAAAAATAATAATAATAATAATGTCAATAAATTGCCTATTGATTTTTATATTGTTCTAAGTAATCTTCTATGTCGTAGTAGCATTTGTCAATTAGAAAATTTTTCAGTTTGTTTGTAAAAATTGAATCTTTTTGTATATTTTTTAAATCTGTCGGAAGTTTATTATAAATTTTTATAGACGCGGCAAACGGGCCGTTGCTGTGCATTTTTAGATTAGATCGTGGTAGTATGATTTTATTTCTACCTGGTCTCAGTGCGTATCTTCTAGGGAGATCATCTAAGTTTGTGTACAAGTGGGAATGTTTTCTTACAAATTTGCATATTTCCAAAATATAAATAGAAGGCATCGTTAATAATTTAAGGTTTTTAAAGTGGGGTTTACAACTTTCTCTTCTTTTTATGTTAGCAATGATGCGGACGCACTTTTTTTGAAGAATAAATAGGTCATGTGCATCTGTGCTATTTCCAATAACACAATGCTGTATGATAGGCGACTATAAAAATATGCGTAGTAAGCGGTTAATGCTGTGGAAAGATCAGTTGACTTTTTTAATTCTCGGAGTGCATACGTGAAGCTCGATAACTTTGACTTAACTATTTGGATATGTTTTTTGAAGTTTAAGTGATGTGCTTTACGACCAAAAAATAAAAATAGATGTTCCTTACACCCCACTGCAAAATTCACTTTGAGTAAGAGCATAATTATGATTTATCTCAATTGTTAGGTTTTTATCTTGAGTAAATTGATAACTTTTATTATATTTAGTTTGCAATTTTAGTCATGCACGAATGGGTAGCTTTTAAGATATCAGATTTAGTACGATATTGACAGAATTTAAGTAAATCGCCTATTTTGATAATTTTAAAACATTTATTTCACAATTTATTACAAAATACAAAAGTTGAAAGTGAAATAATATAAAAGTTTTGGCGATTACACATAACTATTTACTAGACACGGGTCTTTATCGCGTAAAGCTTTATATTATCATCCAGACAGTTTCGCCAACTACCCTCACTTTTGATAACCGGATTCCATAATACCTCAGTGATTGATATCAAATATCCAAATTTTAACCGCAAAGACGGCTACAAACTTGAAAATCTATAGCCGTTTTCGTGGTTAAAAGTACTAGATACGTACGAGTCTTCATCGCGTATAGCTTCATATTATCCACGTAGCAGCGAGTACTTCAGTCTACCCGTGACCACGGTTGTTCTAACACAGTCGAAATTGTCTGGATAATATGAAGCTTTACGCGATAAAGACCAGTGTCTAGTAAATAGTTATGTGTAATGTGTAGTTAATAACTGCTAAAGATTTGTGGAAAAATATCTGCTTCTGTTGTTAGTTGTTCTAGTGATTATTTCTACTTTATTAGTTTATTTTTACTTATTTTTACCTCGACTGAATCGCTGTACCCTTCCAGACACTCAATTCTTGTCTGAATAAGACGGTTATGAGAGTCTATAGCCGTCTTCGCAGTTAAAATTTCAGTACTTCTTGATATCCACCACTATGGTGTTATGGCATCCGGTTAACATAAGTGAGGGTAGTTGGAGAAACTAACCTCACAACTGCGACGAAGGTAGCAGCGAGTACTTCAGTCTACCCATGACCACGGCTGTTCTAAAACATTCGCAACAGTCTGGATAATATAAGTTTTACGTGATAAAGACCCGTATCTAGTAAATAGTTACAAAAACATTTATATTTTCCACTAAATTGTGAAATAAAATGTTCTGTAATTCTTTAAATAGGTGATTTACTTAAATTCTTTCAATATCGTACTTAATCTGACATCTTAAAAGCTACCCATTCATGCATGACTAAAATTTCAAACAAATTATAATAAAAGTCATCAATTTACTCAAGATAAAAACCTAATAATTGAGATAAATCATAATAATATCTCATATTATAATCCTTTACAACCTTAAATCTTCATGCAAGTGTTGTATACTCCCCTGTTTCACTGCAATAAAACGACAGGTTGGGCTTTACGCTCTTGTGCTCTTACTCAGGCTGTATTTTAGTGGGGCGTAAGGAACATTTTGTTTATTTTTTTGGTCGTAAAGCACATGCTATCTCCGTAAATATTAGACTAGGACAAATTTTGAAATAACTTTATGAAACTATGGAAAAATCTGATAACTTTGTTCCTAGGACATTTTTATGTAGCGCTAAAAATGAGAGAGTTATGACGAAAAACATTTTTATTTTTTTGTTTTTTGCTCCTCCTGAAAACCTTGGATTTGTGCTTTACGACATTTGAGCCCCGAAGTATCGATATACGTGGTGCAATGCAGAAATAGTAGATTGTTGCACGAGGGTTGAAAGCAACCTATTGCGGCACGAGATGGCTTGGCGCCTGAGCGTAGCGAGGGCGCTAATAGTTCGAGTGCCGTAATAGGTATTTCACCCGAGGTAAACACTCTGCTTTTCATTTCGAATATTAGGAAAGTAAATAAAAACCTGATTAGCTCATTTTATAAAAATCTCTGCTCTCGATCGACAAAACAGATAAAAATCGAATTGGTGCTTTAAAAAAAATACTGGCTGGTAGCTTGCCACTGAAAAAAAAAAAAAAGGTACCCACCTTTTTTTTCAGCCAGTAGGTATTTTTTGTCATTGAAGATGGTAAATATTTCAAGTTCAAAATCTTGTTTAAATAATAATAATTTAGTGAAAAGTAATTATTAATAACAATACTCATGTAATAAATTGTTGAAAATATTTTTTACAGCAATTCTCAATAAAAAGGTAAAATAGAAATGTCAAATATTACTTTTGCTGTGTAAAAAGTTTCAACATGACTCAATAGAAATGTCAAAATAGAATGATTTTTTTTTTTAATTTGACAGCAGGGAAAATTGCTTCCCAGGGCGGAAAAGTACTACTTTCATCCCTCTGTTCAGGTAACTTCAAGCGTACTTTCCGTGTATGAGAAATGAAATAGTAGATTGTATTATATGGGGGGAAAATAATATTTTTACGGCGAGGGCGCTTTTTTGAATCCAGAGCGAAGTGAAGGATTCTAGAGTAGAATCCCGAGCGTAGCGAGGGATTCTTTAGTAGAATCCTGAACGAAGCGAGGGATTTAAAGTACGTCGCCCGAGCCAAAAATATATTTTCCGCCCGAGTGATACACTCTACTTTTCATTACAATCTATGAGAAAATAAAAGGGAGAAGAAAGGAATGTGTTAAATCAACGAAGTTCCACTTGAGAAGAGTAATCGGGGATTAATTTTTTTTTATTCAGACGGTGGCCGCGCGCCGGCTGAATGGTGGGCGGTATGTTTATCCGATACTAGCAGCGCCCTCGCGGCGTTGCCCCCGTAGTGATGGTTTATGGTGATGATGATGATGATGATGAAAAGTAGCCTATAACCTTCCTCAAGAGTTTAGCTATCAAATACAGAAATAATTTTTCAAATCCGACTGGTAGTTCCTGAGATTTCATTTCATTTCATTTATTTTTTATTTCTCTCACAAACAATATAAATATAAATAAATAGCTAAATAAATATACAGAATAATGAATATAAAAACGTTGTAGGTAGCTATTATAAAAACCTGTTTTGTGAGATTAGCGCGTTCAAACAAAAAATATCTTCCGCTAGAATTGCTCAATAGTTCCACGAAAACAAACTAGATGGCGCCAGTAGACCGTCGTTCTAGATCGCGCTGACGAAAACGCACAGGATTTTATCAGGTTGGAATTACAATTATGTATGGATAGAAAGCTGCAGAGTGGGTAATAAATCTCTAAATGTGATTACAACTGTGGTGTTTTTGGAAGAGTCCTCCCTCATTCATCTTGGTAGATTTGAGATGAATGTGGAAAGTAGTTGTACCTCAAAAGTGCGCGGCAAAGATAATTCAAAGATAATTCCGGCGCACTTAAAGGGGATTAAAAACTCATTACTGCCCGCTAAACTTATAAAGAGGATTAAAAACTCATTACTGCCCGCTAAAAGTTCCTTGAAGAGGAATCATCTACTTTGGGCGCACTTAAAGGCGAACAAAGTCGTCCTTTTCGAATAGATGGAATGAAAACACTATTGTTAAACAGAGCTGTCTTACTTGAAGGGCAACAAAACTTCATGCACTGACGTTCACTTCTGAATCTTTTAAACAAATTAGTGGTTTAGGTACTCTGGTGGCGGAGTTTTTAAGCCAGCTTTTTTTTAATTTCTGTTTGCTCACGAGCGTGTGAACGTCGAATTAAAGCAACAACAACAAAACTAAGCACAAATATTTCATTCATTCTTTGTTACTCCAACAGTAAATGTTACAATCCTTCACGCCTTATCCAACAATGAGACACTTTAAAGAACAAAACTAGCGAAATAAGAAATTCCTTTTACATTACAGTAGCCTTCTAATGGCTCTAAAGCTGAGCGTCCACTGCGTCGGTATCGGAGCGTAGAATAGTGCGACGCAAACTTTATGGCGGCTGAAGTGCGCGGCAGATTCGACCAGCCGTGGTCGCGGGAAGACTATACACATAAGACATAGAAATCCATACAAAGCAACACATCCTAACGCTATCCGCGCCCTGATTATGGAAGAGTAAAAATCGTATTACGGTCGTGAAATGCACTATGGCCGTAGTGTATTTTGCTTCCGTAATACGATTTTTAGTGATATTTTTAGACCGGTCGCGTAGTGATTGCTGTCGCATTGCTATTGCTGCTCACAACGCAACGCAGCATTGTTTTTTTGCCTACCTTGGGTGGGTACATTTTAATATATACATACATACATAAACTCACCCCTGTATCCCATTATAGGGGTAGGCAGACCACAGATTGCCACTTGCTACGATCCTGACACACTTGTGTTTCTTTATTAACAATATCGAGAACCTAGTGCTTAGGTAAACCTTACATAGGCTTAAAAACACTAGTCGCAAACTATTAACATTTGTATGTTAATAAATAAATAAAAAAAATTTGCAAGTCTTACTTAATCAGAGCGCCGCGCCGTACGCTCCGATTCCGACGCGATGCACGCACAGCTTTAAGGGTACTCCACTTACAGACCGTTTCAAAATGTCGGAGTCTTATGTGTGTTGAGATCCCTTTGTTTACGACTAGCCGGAGATTTGTTGCTAAGGATAACCCTAATACAAAAACAATCAATATATTGAGACCCTTTCCTGAGTTATTGAGAAGTTATAGGTAGGTTTTTGCTGTATCAGAACTTGCGAATGCTAGAAGCAATACCGAACTAAATACCATCTAAAAAATAAATATCAAAAGAAATAGAAAAGAGGAACCCCTCTGTTCTAGAAATCCCACTGGAGCTTGACTGCTTAGACATAAGCGGATGGATCACCGAAAAGCTAGACCCCATACCGCGTTTGTTGCCCTGGTGTTGGTCGCGAAAGAACAGGAGTAGAATCACCTAGCTCTTAAGACGTTTCAAGTGGTCATAGCGGTCCTACTGAATAAATAATATTTGAATTTGATTTTTTTTTTAATTGAAATTTTTAATAAGACTTGTCATCTTCAATGAAATATTACTTAAGTGTGGATTAACACTATAAAAATTCAAATATACAGGCCATAAAATATTTACCATACTACACTGTACTTTCGAATTAAGGCTTGCATCTCAGCCGTACATTGCTATCACGCCACCGACGTCTTCAAAAGAAAAATCTCTGAAAGCCTACCAAATGAACGAACATTCCTCTTTTAAGGCTTCCTCAGCCATTCATAGCGTTTTCAATCTTAAAAGTTTGTTAGCTTAGATAATGTACACCATTTGTAACAGTGACAGGGTCCTATTAAGTAAACGTTTCAAATATCGAATGTCTCATGTAGCGTTCGAGAGCTATGTCTATTGATAAGGTATTTGGGTGATTCATCCTTGCTTGACACGATTTAGGATATGTAGGTATTCAGCAATCGTTTTTTCAATCAACAGAACATAATTAATAGTCTAAAGGCATTTCAGATGCTGACGGTTTTTGGTAGTACGTAACTGCTTAATAAATTTTAAAATGTGCAGTTGAAGATTTTATTAAAATAGTCTCCGAATTTCAATAGTATGATACAAAAATAATTCATACCGAAGGAATTATGAAATTTAATATCTGTCTAAAGAGTCTGAAGACTCCGTCAAGGACGAAATTCACACGGCAGCGTCAAGCCGCACTTTACATTTAGAGCCGTTTTTACCTTACATCAAAGATACATATTAAGCCTTAAAGCTTACGCAAAACGACTCCTTTTTACTTGACAAAATCTTATCAAACGACATTATGTCCCCACACTGCGACAGTATATGCACGTGCACATTTATACCTTGAACCTTAAGCCAGCGTCATAGAGTACACAATACAAAGTTATTAATATGACTCCTGCTTCAAAGCCAAAAGGTGAATGTGAACATACATTGAAGTTACATTAACATTGTCATCGTAGACGTCGTAAATGAAACTAGGTGAAATAAAATTCTATGGTATTCAATAAAATGTAAGGAGCATTTTTATATGACTGGGAATTAAATCTTTTTTTATACTACTAAGGTAGCAGACAACATGGGCGTATTAAGGGGGGGTTTAGGGGGTCCAGAACCCCCCCCCCCTTAGCCCATTAAGTTCGGGGGAAACCTAGTCAATCTTTTTGGAACCCTTGGACCCCCCCATAACAAAGCTATAGCTACGCCCATGGCAGACAATCATACGACCCACCTGATGGTAAGCGGTTACTTTTCGAAAAACCCTTTAAAAGGAGAGTTAATAGACATTTTCTGGGGAAGCTCGCTCCATCGTCGACTTCATCCATGCCCAGGCATGGAGCGAAGTCAAGAGCTAACCTATCTTAAATAAAATAAAAAAACCCATACTGTAGTCACTAGGGAAAACCGTGGCAGGTAGATCATTGAACAACCCAATTGCTCGCGGGAGGAAATTCCTCTGGAACCTCGCCGTGCGTGACCACATTCGCTTCAGAGTGGATAGATCCCCCACCGATGGCGAGCATTGCGATGGGAGGGAGCTACAGGCACCATTTCAAATAACTCTTCAGAACACAACCCAGTATACCCTTTCGAACAAAAAAGCAATTCAAATCGGTCCAGGCGTTTTTGAGTTATCGGTGAACATATACCGTAAAATACGCCAACATTGCCACCAAGGGTAATTTTGCCCGAAGATCAATTTTTAAGCAAATCTTTAAATTGCAAAAATATTTGAATAATATGTTAACATTTTTTGAATTTGATAGAAAATAGGTTATGTGTCTAGCAACACTGTCTATCTGGTGTGTCGCTAGCCTCACTCAGTAACTTGTTGGAACTCTTCGAGTACGGTGCGTATTTTCGCGGGCAAATTTTGGTGCAAATTCATAAGTGAATTGTGAGTGATGGCGAAAACACAGGTTAGTTTTATTAATATTATGATATGTAAGAACATTTTAGGAGTATTAATATGTTGTTATCGTTGCTGAATGTCTTTTCAAAGAAGAGTTATAGCGGTGGGCAAAGTTATCCAGCAATGTAGCGATCTACTATTGACAACACTCTCACTTTTCTCACACTCTCAATTCTCACTGACCGTAATATTATTGACATTGTAAATTAATTTGATGTGTATTCTGGGCTTCTTTTGACTTTTTAATCTAATTTAATTGTTTTATTTCATTTGACATTTCTTATCTTATTATTTTATTTCATTTGACATTCTTATCTTATTGCTTTATTTTATTTGACATTTTTATTCCGAAATATCTTTTATTTTTATTGCATGATTAATTTTTATTGTATTAATTTAAAATCTCATGACTTATTTAATATGTAATGTAATAATTGTTTGTATGCCAATACGCAGAATCTAGTAGAACTAATTTAAGCTTATACACCTTTTGTACCTAGGTTCACAAACAGAAATAAATTGAAATTGAAATTGAAATTGAACATTGCCCGCCATCAAAATAAGCTTAGGGTTGGCACTTCAGAAACTTGTTTTTTTTAAAGCTTTTAATTAACTTGCAATGTTTGTATGTTTGTAAGTTCCTATGTTTGTAAGTATGTTTGTCCGGGTCAATTCTTGCAAGCTTAATTTGACCTACTTCCCGGTGTCAAATTGAGCTGAATTTAGGTAAAATTATGAGTCTTCGGTGACAATGCAATAATAATAGTGACAGTTAGCTGAAAATGTCTAATAGTTTAGTAATTATTTTAATTTAGCTCCTAACATCATTTGATCTCAATTAGTATTTCATTTTCATTTGGGTACCTATATAAATATGTTGATTAAAGTTTATTAAATAAATACCTGAATGAAAAATAACCAGTTTTTTTATACCTACAACAACTACGATCACAAGATCAGTTAACTAAGAAGTGCCAACCCTAGCACTTTTAATTTGTGAAATGCGGTTTGTATGAAAAAGACAAAAAATGTCAGGGTAACTTTGCCCAGCCACTTTGCTAGGAAACCTTCTATAGTATCGTTTTAAAACCTAAAGTAAACGCCATTATTGCCTAAATTCTTGTATTGGCTTTTTATTTCATCTCTCTAGAGGCTATATTTGCGTCAAAAATCAACGTGGGCAATGTTGGCTAAAAGTCCAGATAACTTTGCCCGCCATCAAAATGTATAAAATACTTAATTAAATATTGACGCATCATAAAATCTGATAAAGTAATACATGCACATAATCTTATAATAGCAGATGATAAAAGAAAATACTTACGTTCCCATAGAATTTTTTTACAAAAATTGAAATTATTCGAAAAAAGCGGGCAATGTTGGCGTATTTTACGGTACAAAAAAAACCGGTCAAGTGCGAGTAAAACTCGTACGCCGAGGGTTCCGTACCTACCCATTATACCCATTATGTTATTGTAGCCCGCTTATTTCTATGAGCGCCCATACAACTCAGAGGACAATCTTAATTGGCGTCAACTATGTATGTATGGGAACACCCTTTAATTTTCAACTTTTTTAATTTTTTGGAATTTTTCCTTTATTTGTGCTATAAGACCTTGCTTTTTGCCAAATTTCGTGATTCTAGGTCAACGGGAACTACCATTTAGGTTTTCAACCCAAAACCTCTAGGGTACTTCCGTTTGACCTAGAATTGTCAAATTTGGTTACAAGCAAGGTCTTACAGCACAAGTAAAGGAAAAATTCCGAAAAATAAAAAAAGTTGATAATTAAGGTAAGTTTTGGTACTTACAAGTTTTCACGAAAACCTAAATTTGCCTATATCTTTTTATAGTGTTGACTCAGGACCTTGATTTTTATACTCACAATAGGGACTATAGACCTCAGTATATGGTATAAATTTCAACTTGCTAGCTCTACCCGTTCCTGAGATAATCGATGGTGACACACGGACAGACGGACGGACAGACGGACGGACAGACGGACAGACGGACAGACGGACAGATGGACAAGAAAGTGATCTTATAAGGGTTCCTTTTTTTACCTTTTAAGGTACGGAAACCTAAAAACGAATTGAGAACCTCCGTTTTTTGAAGTTCGGTGAAAAATTTAGATACCTAATGACTGGAAATAGGACAGTTACTTTTTATTCGGGTATCACGCGAGCAAAGCCGCTGGCGGAAGCTAGTAAATAAATAATCCATCTTCAAAGTACTCCCAGTTCGACGTAAACGTCCTTTCATCTAGCTAGACCTTTTTAAAAAACCAGCTTAGCGCTCGTGGTTGCTCGGACGTCCTTTGACGTTCTGCCCCTCGATTTCTACTAACAAACTTTTTCTCAACCACAGCAAAACGTCAACTATTTCGTTTTGAAAATGAAAAATCTTATCAAAATTTTCAATTCCAACGGGATTCATCGACGCTTTAATCGATAAATGATCCTATCAAGATTTTCAACCCTCACGACTAAGGATTCCGTAGCCGAGTTGGTAGAGGCACTCAGGCTAAAGGTGGATCGCTTGTATCATTGCGGGTTCGAATCCCGTCGGAATTGAAATTTTGATGACACTTTTCATTTAAAAAATAAAGAAAAAAAATGATATAATATGATATTTTCAATTTTATTAGTGATTTAATTTTCACACCGGAAGGTAAGAAGAAAAGATGTTTTGTGTACCCAAAAGGCTCGTAAAACGGGAACTCACATGGAAGTAAGCGTTATCGGCCTAAGGGACGGTACACAAACCGTACAAAGCGTCTGTCATAATCGCATTGGATCTATTTTTACGGGTAGTTGAGTAAAATGTATCGAAACCCGGAGTAAATGCCACTCGACTTTATGGGAGAATACTTACCCCACTTTACCCTAAAATATTACGACGTTGTTTTCCTTAAACGTGTTATATTTACTCCTGATATGAGTAGAGCCTAAATAGTATCACACTATCACACTAATCGCATCACACTATCACACTTCATACTATCACACTAATATTATAATTGCGAAAGTTTGGATGTTTAAATGGATGTATGTTTGTTCCTCTATAACTCAACAACAACTGAACCGATTTGCATGAAATTTATTAACCTATGTCATATTCCCGGTCATTCTTCTTCTTTTTATTTAAGGGGTAGCCCCTTGTCGGCCTAACTGATGTTTCTTTCTCCACGAAGCTCTTTCCAGGGCAGCCTCCTTGACTTCCCTATACGACATGACAGCAATCCCGGTCATTATCTATCTATATTTTAAATTTCAGGCAAATCGGTTCAGTGGTTGTCAAGTTAAAGAGGAACAAACATACATCCATCCAAGCTTTCGCATCATTTATAATAGTGTGATTTTAACTTTCAAAATCACGTCAATCCGTCTCTCTGTTTTGACGTGAAAGCAGGACAAATAAACACACTTTCACATTTATAATATGGGTACGGATTTCACCTTGGGCTGTTGTTTTATTTCTGCAGCTATTCCAGCTATTAAAATAAAGCAGAATTTACAACCAATAAATATATTCGAATCTATGATTATTGATTGCATTCCGAAGATAGGAGTGGGCTGCAAAAAAAATATATTTTGTAGCTTCAAATACTTATAAATAATAAATAGCCACTTCAATTTACTTTATTGTATAATCCGCTCTAGTACGTCAGATAGAATCGTCCATCACAAATAAGCTCTTTGAAGTACTTACGGATATTAATGGTAAAATTGGTCTTTGAAGTCTCGTTAAGTGTGGTGGTGGTAAAGGTGGCGATTCGCACCTGAGACCAAGACTGGAGACCGAGATCAGAGACAGGCTTTGTAGGCGCGCGAAAGTGACACGAGACCACACGCCGGACACTCGACGAAATCTCTATACAAAAGCGGCGTCTAACTACCTATATTTACAGTACACAATGTCAGTTTTGTACACAGTAAGGCTGTCACCGTCTGAATAATGAACACTGTGGTCTTTGTCTCGTCTATGCGTCTGCGCGTGTAGCGCGAGTCAGCTCCCTGCCAGCGCAAACTAACGGTCCATTCTATACGTAGTATTATATATATATATATTATTTATTTATTTTGTTAAATAAATAAACTAGTAGTTCGCCCCGAACTGAGATCTCGCGCACCGTTGTGTTGATAGCCTAGATTTGGACTTGTTTCTGACTATCCCTATACCTACGTTAAGTGCTCCTTCTAGTGTTTACCACACAATTATATCTAATGGGCTACCTCAGTATGGTAAAGATAAATAGGCATGCATGCAATACATTAAGTTGTGTCGTGTTTATATTCAATAGTTAACCCCGCGAACTTCGTACCGCGCCTCAGGGAAGGCCTCTTAGTTCGAGAAATTATTAAAATATCAGTTCAATACAAAATGTAAGAGAAAATCAATTCCCTCCCCCTCCCCTTCCCCTCCCCCTCCCTCCCCTCAACCTCCCCCTCCCCCTCCCTCTCCCCCTCCTCCTCCCTCTCCCCCTCCCTCCCCCTCCCCTCCCCCTCCCCATCCCCATCCTTCTCCCCCTCCTTAGAGCTCGTGTTAATGCGCATTTAAATTTTTCTAATCGAAAAATCCATTGATGAGCACGGCCAGGGTTCGAACTTACGACCTATGAATCGAAAGTCAAGCACTCTTCCACTCGGCCAACACGGCTTTTATTTTCAATCTCAAGAAAAAATATCAAGTAGCAACTAAAAACATCGCAAACCAAACCACAACGATGCCACGCTCCTTGTCTGTTAACCAGACCTACGAATACATCAACAAAACTCTATGAAACGGGAGCTCTCTCCATACTTCCGTTAATTGGTTATCATCATTTTTCTTTTTCACTGTATTTCAAAAACTATAGAACCTTGAAGAAAACTAAAAACCATTTTGGAATGGATAAATTGAGTACTTTCATATGACACCCCACTCAATATATTTGGGTAACTTTGAAAAAAATTTACCCCCTTGGGAACCCCATATCTTTACAACCCCTTCATCGATTACGCTCATACGCTCCACAGCAAATTTCCATAGCACAACCTATTGACCTATTAAGTTTCATACAGATTGGATAAGCGGTTCAATAGTTATGCGAGAACATAAAAATGAAACATACAAATATACAAACATACAAACATACAAACATACAAAGCAAAATCGCCTAACTTGCCACTAAGATCTTCGCTCGCTTCGCTCGCTCGATCGATAAATACTTAATAACACTCAACTAACAACACTTCAACATTGCGATTCATACCTTCTCGGAATGTATTCCGAATTTGGAAAATGATGTTTCTTATCTGAAAAACGTCAACTTTCCGAACAAAATCCTCGAATCGGATGCATTTTCCGAAGTCCGAATCGCACTGCGGTCGGTATCAAAAACAAATATATTATTACGTAAGACATTCCTATGATATCATCGAATATTCATGTCAGGACCTCAATTATGTAAGTTCTTTGCCGCTTTCAAAATAAATATGCTGACTAGCCTGGTAACAGATGCAAGGCCTAACCTGTAACATTCTTAATAAACTGTGCGCACAAAATAAATTTCTCGTAAAAGAAAGGCTTTTTAAAAGACATTAGCGTGGATCTCGTGAGTCACTTTTAGATTTAGACATTATTCAAGTCTTTAGTGAAGTCCCGTTCAAGTGGCCTAAATACTTGACTAAAGACTATATAATATAAACCGGCCTTTAAGATTTTCTCAATGATCTCTTAGTACTATATTGGAAACATGAAACATCAAACATCCTTTGAAAAAACGGTTGGTTAAATCCGAATTGAAAGTTATAATCAGTTTTTTGTTGTAATGAGCTCGCGTGTCTATCGCGCCATCTCTCTCTTTCATGAGATAAGTTAATTCACCATCCTGCTCGGATTTTCGGGGTTCAAGAACTGGCAAAACTTTCACCAATCAGTTTGTGTTTTAAAACAATTTTTTGTTTGATACTTAATAATAATTGTGCTTATACAACGTTATTTCTGGGTCAGTTTAAAGCCAGCACCCACTCCTTTTTACCTCCTATTACTTAATCGTATTCGTGTCGTTGGTTTAGTTTTTTAATTTGATAAGTATTTAATAGGAAACAGAATAGTTGAAAAGATTAACAAAAGTGAGATAAACACTTGGTAAGGTGTCGTAGGCCCGCAGAGCCAATGACCTCGTAGATTCTACGCCGTAGTCGCTGGCTGAGAGTAGCTCTACGCCGTAGCAAACAGCTGTGATGTGAATGTGTGATAGATGTGATGTGAATGACCGCCTCCATAGCGCCGACAAACGAATAGTACTACTACAATCGGTTCTCATATTATCGAGTATGTTTCGTGTTATTATTTGCAAAAAAATAGATCTCATATTTATTATTATTTTTGAGTAAGGTTATCGATATAGATAACGTAGGCGCCGGCTTTAAGCTGACCAAAAATAAACGGTGTATAAGAGGTTCATAAACTTGTCAAAGCTGAGTTAGGCAATAATGTTAAGCGTTTAATGTTGGATTCAGAGAGCTAAGCTGGTGAATTAGACAGCTAAAGTACTTTATACCCAAACATTATGGACGCTATTTCATCCGAGCTTTGACTTGGGTTTACTATTTGTATATTCAAATTCTGTTAATCCTAATAAAATGTTATTGCAAACAAGCAAGGATAACAAGGTACAAGTAGTTTAATCTCTTTTTATATGAAAATCTATGCGCTAAAATAATATACGGCTGGCCTCTCAGCTCAGTTGGTACGGACATTTGTGTAATGATCATAGATGTTTGTTCTGAGTCTTGCTGTTAAATAATTTTAAAATCCATACCCATAAATGTGAGTGTTTGTTTGTTTGTTTGTCCTGCTTTCACGTCAAAACAGACGGATTGACGTGATTTTTTGAGTGGAGATAGTTTGAGGGCTGGAGAGTGACATAGGCTACTTTTATCCCGAAAAAAATGCAAGTTTGCCGTGGGATAAAAAAGGAGTAGTCCACGCGGGCAAAACCGCGGGCGTCCGCTAGTATGTTATACTTTTGTTTCGGTCCGGACCCCTTACCTCCCCACCTTATATACGCCCATGATAGTAGGATGTAAATAGGTACATAAAAGTTTAATTTTGGTCTCTAACGTAACCGCGGTTAAAATCTTCGTTTAAAAACATTTTTTTGATTCGATGTTCCATATTTTATCTAATTTATTAAAGACAACGAAATTATCTAAAAGCACCCTTAATATTAATAATTAAAAGTTAAACTTTCAACAAAGCTTTGCAAAAAATTTTACCTCCGAGCTTGTAAACTGACCGTTGTGGTTGCCTTGAGTTAAACAAAACGAGCACTCGAAAGGGTATTATTTGCATAAAATTGCCATTATTCATTATAAATGTAATAAAAACAGAGCAAGAAAATCTCATTCAATGGCCTTTTTCAGGGTAATTAAGAGCATTTTCCGAGTGGGAATGAAAGGAAACCGTATTTGTCCGACAAACCTGAGGTCGGATGGTTCAACAGAAATGCGGGTTTGATTTGCTAATATTTGTTTTGGCTCAGAGATTATACCAATCGGTTTGGCACTGCTAAAAGCAAATAGGTACCTAAACAGTTTTAGATTTTTGGCTAACGCCGTTATCATGGTGAGACAATTCAGTGACAAGCGATTGTAGACCTTCCACGTATGATATCAATTAATCAGTTTTTAGTTTACATTGTCGATTGAGCGAACGAAGCGAGCGAAAATCTTATGCTTTGTATTTTGGTTTGTATGTTTCGCGAATTCTTGTTCTCGCATAACTATCGAACCGTGTTGATCCAACCTGCATGAAACTTGTAGTTCAATAGGTTGTGCTATGTAAATTTGCTGGCAAGCATTATGAGCTTTATCGATGAAGAGGGGGTAAATAAAATAAAAGTTTTACAAATAAATTGAGTGGGGTGTCATAAGAAAGAACTTAGTTTGTACATTCCAAAATGGTTCATATTTTTGTTCCAGGATTCCAGGATGTATGCTTTTTGAAATATGATGAAAAAAAAAAAACGAACCGTGACAACATAACTTTTCCTTAAACTTCTTAAACTCTGCCTTTGTTTTAGATAATCCTGCTAGTGAAAGCACTGGACGCGTACAACATCACATACTTCACTGTGACGGCGCAGATCGTGTCACACGTACTAGCCTATATGAACAGCTGCGTGAACCCGCTGCTCTACGCCTTCCTGTCCGAGAACTTCAGGATAGCCTTCAGGAAGGTAAGAACGTTTTTCCTATAAACAGTTATGCCCTGTTAGTACTCCAGCAGCATTCCAGGACTACGTGGAATAGCAGCACAACGGTAGCAAATCATCAACAATCCGAGGTCGCTCCTCGAGGCCTGTGAAGACCCCAGGAATCTTCTGTGCTTCTGGGAGGAGCTAGGCTGGCTCCACAACTAGTGAGCCAGGGCCTGTATTCTACTAGATGACAACCGCTTTGGTTTGGTTCGATCTCTTAAATGTCAGCCATTTGGTGAAATAGTAGAATAGCTTTTCAAAAATTTGTTCTGCCAAAGTTCAAAACCTCACCACAACTGAGTCGTTTGTTATTAGTAGTCATGGAAACAGTCGCTTTAGTTGAGGTTTTGGTTGAGGTTGATAAAAAGTTCGGTACGAGAATCGACGCCCTGGTCATCCCCACGCATAAAGGACCACCTTTGAGTCTAATTGCGAAAAAGGGAGTCCCCATACATACATACATACTTACAGGGCATAGACGCACCATTCTTCCAACGACCAAAGCATCACGGGTAACACCACTCATCGCTACTTTTCTGTTAAAGCGGCTACTACATGTTGGCGCAGGCTTGCCGAGTGAACGCCAATTCCAACGTGTGGTCAGCACCATTTGCCTTGTCTTGCCATCGCTCGCCTAACTGGCCGAGTGAATACAAGCGCCAATTTGCATCGGTTTGCATAGACTCGCCAAACGTCTAGACGGTGGCACTCGCCTTGCATTAATTTGCCTTCGCTCGCGCTGGCTTAGGCTCGCCCAACATGATGAATATGATTCATGGCCTCTTACGGCATTACAGAAACTCAGGATAGCTTGCAGGAAGGTAAGAAACATTCTAATAACCTGAATGTCTATTCTATGTCTATGTCTATGATGTTCTGGGAAGATCGTTGAAGTAAAGCGACGTTTTGAGCGGGCACTAATGTTGGGTATGACATGATTTTAGATTGACTTTTGTCAGAGTAGGTTCATTTTCATTTTGAGCCGGTACCGTGAGCCGGTTCATTTGAGCCTTCATTTGAGGTCATTTTCAAATGACTGTTCATTATTTTGGCGGACTAGTCACTCATTCTCATATGACAATCTGTCCGGTCAGTTCTGAATTATTTCTTGTCATTGTCAAGCGATTGAAGATTGAATGAAGCTAGAGGAAAGAGTAACGTCATTTTCTGATTTTGTCATATTGTGTACGGTCACATGGTATTTGAATTGAAGCATGACATTTTTAGAAGTTTAGCCGATCACACAAAGTTGAATTTTGTACGGGACAAAAGAGCCGCGTCAGTCACGTCATACTCAACACTAGCGGGCACAATTGGAATGCACAGCACATGTTGAACTAAAACGTAACTTTTACATTATTATGTAGAGAGCCAGAGCAACTCGAAACAAATATCTATAAGATAATGTTGTAGAGTACACGGCATTCTATCTACGAGTATAATAGTAACAGTATATAAATGACATGAGCTTATTCCATACGAGCATAACTAAAATTGTTTTCCAACTTCTTTGTTTAAAAACTCATTAAATCCTGTTCTGAAGAGGACTTGTGTTTGACAGTCTACAGGAAAATGACTAAAAAACACTTCAAATTAACAAAGTCAGTTAAAATCGGAGCTCAAAACTTAAAGCTTTCAAATCCGTTGTAGCGTAACTTGAGACTTCAGAAACACGATCATCAAATGATAGAATTTTTGATCTGAGCTTCGTTTTTGAGGAAAATCTTTCAAAAAATACATCACTTAATAAATGTTCTTGATGTTTTATCGTCACTTTCGATTTTTTCTTTATGAATACAAATTCAGTGGTCGCGAAGGAACCAGGGGTAGAAAATCCTAGCTCTTAAGACGTGTCAAAGTTATCTTATTGAATTGCGTTTTTAGATTTATGAGTTTGTTCAAAAAGATAATTGTTTAATTATATTTAAAACAGTCTCAATTTGTCTTTAAATTGTCCATTGATTTACTAGACGTGAATAAAAAGGATTTGTGAAAACTTAGGAGTATTTATCGTTAATGCTTCAATATTTTTGCTGTAAAGACGTAAAAGAATGGTCATTTGGTTATCCGCATCGAATCGCGTGTTCTAACCTTTAGGACCTAAAGTTTAGGTAGATAAAACTTGTTATAGCTAGAACGGTTGCTAAATCATTTTACATCTCTTTTCATTTACATAGGTGTGACAAGAAAGAAACATCCTCCACAACATTAATTGACAGTTGAAATTGAACCCCAAATAACTATTTTGAACATTTTTTTTTAATCTTCATTAGATTTGCCAAGTAAAATCACGACCAAAAGATAATTTGGCTTCTTCTGTAATTTCAATTTTCTCTTTTTCTAGCATGCATGAGTCATCTGTTTTTGTTCCCAACATCTCTTATAGGGCCTCCAGACTCTCGACGAGAACCCCCGAGAACACCCGAGAAGCGTGAGTGTGAGGAGCTTCTCGCCTTCTCGTTCTCGGGCTCGCCTGTTCTCCGATCGGTGTGGGTATTTTTGGCCGAGCCAAAGGATTTCTCGGGCGAGAAGATAGAAGACTCCTACACTCACGTTTTGTCTCATTCCAAATTAATGAGCGGCGATGGGTAGACATTCATTTGTTTGGTTGTTTCGAGAATTTTCTTTCGTAAAAATGTGGAATAATGAATTAGACTTGAAATTTATAATTTTTTTTCAATCTGAGCCTATTTTATGGGATGCTAAACATCGAAACTACTAAGATAAAAGTTTTTTACATTATTTTTAGTTACAACATTCACAAAGTTGTAGTATGCAAGGGCACAAAGAGCTAACCCGGCCGCAGTTTCAATATCGACGTCCATACCGGATAAGAAACAGATCACGACTGAGAAAAATTGAGAGTGTGGATAGCTTGTTTGTTCTTCGAGAAGTCTCGGCGAGACTTCTCGCCGAGCCTTCTCGCAGAGAGTCTGGAGGCTACATTACATGTGATTCAGTGACTACCATATGTACCGAGTACTTTTATATTTCATAAATAAAAAATCTTTCATATGAAAGTAACAGATGGCGGCACGTGAGATGTTCTGAACCATGAAAGCTTAAGATTTTAATACTCTTTCCGTTCCATCTGAGCCTTTACTTGGAATAATTCATCACGACCCGCGTAGCTACCTGAAGTTCACAAGCTTTCATTAAAATAAGCACTCTAAAATCTCTGTAATAGAATATAATTTAATGTAATAAGTAGGTAAATGTAATAGGAATTCTAGGAAAGATTAATATATTTCTAGCCTGTTGAAAGGATGATGGGAATAATTTGACGACCTCTAAGGCGCATTGGGTGGAAGAGCCGTAGCGGGTTCGATAACCGCCGCGGGACCAATGTTTGTATGATCTGCAAACATTTGTTTCGGGTCTGGGTGTAAGTGTGTATAATAAGTATGTTTAAAAAAAAGTAAAAAAGTAGTAGGCATTTAATATCAGCCATGTGGTTCCCATAACACAATTCTGCTTACTTTTTAATGATAGAATTTTGAAACTTACCTTCTAAGCTAAATAAATTACTGTAAAGCCTAGTTCGGACTACTTTAGTAATTTAGTATTGTGACGAGTAATTTAGTAGCTAAACTACTCGCTACTGCCCAGAAATCGTTCGCATTAAGGTGAGTATAGATTACAACATTTTCTCGAGCATTTCTGTGTAATGTAACGTTCTTACGAAGGGTACAATACAGACAAAAGCTCAGTTTCCAAAGCATTTCCATGTAATGTAACGTTCCTGCGAATGCTCGGCGTAAATGCTCACAGCGAGTGAGTGTGCATTTACCAACATTTCGTTGTACCTTGTGTAATGTTGAATGAAAGACAGACTATCGCAAACTGTTTATTGTGCCAATACGCGGGCCTACCCGCAACTAGGTGCATAAACACTACATTTTCTCCCTCTTAAATAACAACAATTAAAAGATATTTTTATCAATAGAACAATAAAGTTACATATTATCTAGGTACTTATTTTATCTTTGCAATAAACAATAGAGGTTATTCATAAGAACAACTTACCTACTTATATCTATATTATCGGGAACCTACTTAGGTAAACGAGGTCTCAACTTCATAGCGTGAGGAGACGGGTGCTGGCGCTTTTTAGCTTGTTGGGGAACATCCGGTACATGAATGGGCGGGGACGGGGTACTGCTTCCCTCATCACCACTTGTAGTTGTAACCTGCACGGACCTATCTGAACAAGGAGATTGAGTTACTGGCGTTGACCAACTATCATTGTCATGATTGTCTAAAACAGCAATATCTGGCTCGTTAACAGATTCAGGGCAGTTAACCGAATAACGCGATTTTCTCGGTGCTGTCTTAGTTAAAATCTGATCAATATGTCTCTTTCCAGTTTTATTATCTTGAGTTTTAACTTCGAAAGAAACCGGTCCAGTTTTATTGACGATAACCCCCTCCTTCCACTTAACATCTTTGTTAATATAATCGCGTACGAGAACCGAATCCCCGGGGCGCACGTCGCGCACGACGCCCCCGCGCCGCTCCTCCGCCGCGCCCTGCGCCTCGCGCACCACGTCGGCGGTGCTGGGCCGCAGCAGGTCGAGCCTACCGCGCAGGCGACGACCGCAGAACGTCATATCTTTCGACAAAGAAAGCAAGCATCGGAAGAGACCGTCAACGAATATCTACAATCTTTAAAACACCTAGCTAAAACGTGCAACTTCAAAAGTTCGCTGGAAGAGAATATTCGTGATCAATTCGTGTCCGGTCTACACTCCGAGGATATGAGATCCAGGCTTTTTGCCGAACGAGAACTAGATTACAAGCGAGCCATCGAGCTCGCATTGGCGTTGGAGGCGGCGGACAGGCATGCGGCAACGTCGGCGGCGAGCGGTGGCGGTGGCGGTGGCGCGGAGGGCGCGTCGCTGGGCCTGCATCGCGTGGCCGCGACGCGCGCTCAGCGTCGCCCCCAGCGCAACGTGGCGGCGGCGGCCACGGTGACGACGAGCGCCGCCGGGCCCGTCGCGACGTCTCCCTGCCCGCGGTGCGGCCGGGAGGGACATGTGGCGTCAAAGTGTCGATATAAGTATCACAGTTGCGACAAGTGTGGTGAAAAGGGTCATTTAAAAGTGATGTGCCGTAAGTACGAAGGTGATCGCGGAGCTGATTCTACGCGGAAGTCCAAAGGTCAGTTCTTTTTGGTTGACTCTGATTCTGAAGCTGAGGAGGTGAACTTTTATAACCTAGCTTGTGATAGAGGGGACGATCCGTATTTCACCGACTTAAAGGTCGAAGGTCATGTACTGCGTTTCGAGGTGGACACTGGATGCAAATTTTCTGCTATTTCAAAATCATGTTATGATGAACGATTCTGTGATTTGGAACTGAATAAGAAATCGTTAATTTTGCGATCGTATACGGGCGATGTTATTAAACCGTTAGGTTACATAAATGTAGATGTCGAGTATGGCTCAGAATCGCATAAATTGCAACTTTATGTTATCGATAACGGTGGTCCTCCGTTAATGGGACGTATGTGGATAAGAATTTTGCAATTAGACATAAACAATTGTTTTGATATGAAACACGACCTTTCTGTAGATTCGTTACGAAAAGAGTTTCCGGAAGTTTTTGCTGATGGACTAGGAACTTGTAAAATTCGTATGCAGTTACATTTGTCAGATAAGACTCCTGTTTATGTGAAGGCTCGCCCCCTTCCCCTGGCGTTGCGCGGCCCGGTCGAACGCGAGCTTGAACGTTTACAACGTGATGATGTTATTTTTAAAGTGGACCGTTCAGACTATGGAACTCCAATAGTCCCAGTAGTTAAAAGAAATGGCGATATTCGCATTTGCGGTGATTATAAAACAACCATCAATCCACTACTTAAGGATTTCCATTACCCTCTTCCTCGCATTGAAGAGATTTTCGCGACCCTTGCCGGGGGTGTAGTCTTCTCAAAACTGGACTTGTCCCACGCATACCAGCAATTTTGTCTGACTGAAGATTCTCAGCCAATGACAGCCATAACGACTCACGTGGGCACTTGGGTATACAAAAGAGTCCCCTTTGGAATTAAATGTATTCCCGAAAATTTTCAAAAAGTAATTGAAGAAATTCTTAGTGGTTTACCATGTACAGTAGTGTTTTGTGATGATATTTGCGTAAGCGGTAAAAATGCTAGTGATAACTTAAAAAATGTAAGATTGGTACTAAAGAGGTTGAGCGATGCCGGTTTACGAGTAAATTGGTCTAAATGCGAGTTTTTTAAAGAAAGTGTCACTTATTTAGGGTACAGAATTGATAAGCACGGTCTTCACGCCGATGAAAAGAAAATAGAAGCTATTGTTTCAGCTCCTGTTCCAAAAGACGTGTCACAGTTAAAAAGTTTTTTGGGACTCGTAAACTTTTATTCAAAGTTTTGTATGAATATAAGCGAGGTTCTGAAACCGATGTATGAACTCCTCAAAAAAGAAACTAAATGGTTTTGGAGTGAACAGTGTGAAATTGCCTTTAAAAAAATTAAAAGCGTGCTAAGCAGTAGTCCGGTGCTGGCGCATTATGATGCGACGTTGCCGCTCATCCTCTCCGTAGACAGCAGCTCATACGGGCTGGGCGCGGTACTCGCTCACCGCTATCCTGACGGATCGGAGCGCATCGTCTCGTGTGCCTCACGGACGCTCAATATGCATGAACAAAATTATTCGCAGTTAGATAAAGAAACCGGTCCAGTTTTATTGACGATAACCCCCTCCTTCCACTTAACATCTTTGTTAATATAATCGCGTACGAGAACCGAATCCCCGGGGCGCACGTCGCGCACGACGCCCCCGCGCCGCTCCTCCGCCGCGCCCTGCGCCTCGCGCACCACGTCGGCGGTGCTGGGCCGCAGCAGGTCGAGCCTACCGCGCAGGCGACGACCGAACATTGCCACTGAGGGCTCTTTTTGTGTGGTGCAATGTTCGGTGTTCCTGTACGTAAATAAAAATCTACAAATAGCTACATCGTAATCCTCTTTGTCGATTGTCGCTTTTTTGAGAACCTGTTTCACAGAGCGTACGGCGTTCTCTGCAGCGCCATTACTCTGTGGCCTATACGGGGCGACGAGAACTCTTTTGATACAATTACTCTCTAAGTATTGAAGATACTCTTTCGAAGAAAAAGGTGGGCCGTTATCACTAACGATAGATTTCGGTAAACCGAATCGCGCGAAAATCTTACGAAGGCACGATATGACCACCGCCGCGGAGGTACTCGACACGCAGGCGACCTCTAACCATTTTGTGTGTGCGTCGATCAGTACAAAATAATATTTATTTTTATACGGACCCAAAAAATCAACATTTAATCGGCTCCAAGGCTCCTGCGGCCACGGCCACGAGTGCAAGGGCGCGGGCGGGGGCTGGTCGCGCTGCGACGCGCACGCAGCACATTCACGACATACGCGTTCGATGTCTGCGTCTAAACCTTCCCACCAAAGATAATTCCTAGCAGCTTGCTTCATTTTGACAACTCCGATATGCCCACTATGCAATTCTCTTAGAACGGTCTCTCTTAAACTGCAAGGAATAACTACACGATAACCCCAAACTAAGCAACCGTGCTCAATAAACAAATTATCTTTCTTTAGATAAATTGCCCTATCTTTTTCGCATTCTAAACGTTCCGCGATCTCCGACCTCTGGGGCTCGAGATGATCTTTCACTATCTTCTCGAGGTCATCAAAATTCTTGTCTTCTGGTAATTCGGGTGCGCACAAGTCACACATTAACTCGTAACACGCCACACCAACATGCGTTACTAACACCGCCACATGTAAATTCTCCGCGATGTTATTTAACGCCACAAATTGTTTAACTCGCCGGCAATACGCGTCCCACTTGTGGATACCTATCTCAAAAGTCTCAATTTTACCGATAGGCATTGTAATAAACGTAATGAGAGCGAATTTAAATGAAAAGTTATCGGCTGCGCCACAATGTAATGTTGAATGAAAGACAGACTATCGCAAACTGTTTATTGTGCCAATACGCGGGCCTACCCGCAACTAGGTGCATAAACACTACACCTTGCTTTCATTCTTCTTTGAAATGTCAGACCTACAAGTTACACCAATACGCTCGACGAAATGTTACACCAATATGCTCATTGGTTTGTACAATAGACTGTAACAAAGAGGCGAGCGTGCTCGACGCTTAGTTCGTAAAAGGATGATACACTAGTACATATCACAGAGCGGCTTGTTGTTCTGTTACAAGTAAATGTTGTAGTCTATACTCACCTTTACGGTCGAGTACAGTACACAACACAAGTGAGTGGTGCTTTTCTGACGATATTTTTGCAGCAAACAATGAACTCGACTAATTCGATAGGTTCGGACTTGTTTAGCCGGTGTACCAGTGAACACGGGCGCGTGGTGGGAGGTGCTACTCGCCCGATAAAATACTTACTTACTCACTTACTAACCTACTCGACTACATTTTTGGGGTTCAGACACGTTTAGCTACTAAACACTAGCCTAGTCCGAACTCGGCTTAAGCGCTTGTTTACAATCTCTAAATAAGGTTTCTAGTAAACTAACTGTCAATTAAACTGAGCAGAAGACAGCTTCCACATCCGCTGAGTAGCACTAACGTGTTACGCTCAATGTCTGTAGCTATAACCAGTCCTTTAAAAAAAAATATCACATCACCTGCCTCATACGGCCCTAAAGCTTTTGCTTCTTAAAAGCATCTTTATGATGGCAATATCATAGCGGTGACTCGGATTACGGCCAATATAAATTGAAATGAAGGCGCGTATCTAAACCTCGCAGCCACCTGGGTGCGCTGTTTGTTAATATACCCACAAGCCTCTCTAAATAAACAAATATAATATAGGAAGGAGAAGGTACAGCTAGACATAGTCTACGGCCTTTTACACCGTTATGCTATGCTACCGTGCTATGCAGGGACGTATATAAGGGGGGGGTTTAGGGGGTCCGGACCCCCCCCTTAGCCCATTAAGTTCGGAGGAAACCTAGTCAATTTTTGTATTTTGGAACCCTTGGACCCCCCCCTTAACAAAGATCTTTGGTATATTGGAACCTTTGGACCCCCCCCTTAACAAAGCTATAGCTACGCCCCTGGTGCTATGCCAAAACACTGTATGTTGAAAAAGTGCGTTTTGAGCAGTTTAAGCTTTATAGAATTCGTATAAACAGTGTTTTCTCAGTGTATGTAATAGGTAGCAGAAAAATTTAAATACAGGCGATTATTAATATAGAAGACGAAATAAATGCCTTCCAGGAAGAGTGTTGGGAGGCGGCCGGTGATCGCAAGAAGTATAAGGATATGGGGGAGACCTTTGCCCAGCAGTGGGACACTTTTTAGTTCATATATAAAGAAATTTATTCGAAGCGGGGATTTACTAGACCTCTACAGACCATCTGCCAGATGGATGGACGACATAGTTGCCGCACAGGGTAAGACCTGGATGCAAAAGGCCCAGAATATAACGTTTTGGCGGTTAGGGAAGGAGGCTTATGCCCAGCACTGGGACATTAAAAGCTGACGATGATGATATAAAGAAATACTTACTTTACTTACTATCCTGGCGCGTCGACCCTAAAGTGGGTCTTGGCCTCCGACACATAAAGAAATATATTGAACTAAAATATATTTAATTTTTTTAATTTTTTATAGTGTTAAACCACACTTAGGTATCATTACATTTGAAAATGAAAAATCTTATCAAAATTTTCAATTCCGACAGGATTCAAACCCTCAATGATACAAGCGATCCTCCTTTAGCTGGAGTGCCTTTACTTTAATTCGGCCACGGAATCATTGAAAATTGATTGTCAGGGTTGAAAATCTTGATAGGACCATTTATCGATTTAAGCATCGATATTTGAAAATTTTGATAAGATTTTTTATTTTCAAATGTAAACTATTTTGAATTTAGAAAACTATTTTTTTTACGACCACACTTCATGCAAACACTTTTTGTCTGCTATTTCTTAAATGAACATACTGTCTCGTGTGCAAAGTCTTTGATCCTTTTAACCTTGCATCTCTTAGGTCATTGCACTTAAGATGCTGAACTTTTCAAATGAAACAATAAAATGAAAGCACCACTTCAGTCCTCACGGATTTTTCACGGTAAAAAGTGGATATTTTAGTAGCTAAAACTGCGGGACCAATTCGTTTCTTAAATGTATTTGCACATTAACACGAGTTCTAAACGTTGAACGAAAACATCGTCAGGAAACCCTTGCTTGTTCAATTCCACACGTATTGACCATTGTGTCCATCTCAACAAAATCCCAGGCATACAGTGTCCCGTTAAATGTAGTCAAAGATTGCCTCCTCCTGACACTGTAATCTACTAAAAAAAGATGAAAAGACCTAAGTTGGAAGGAAATGCTTTCCAAAAACAGAATTAATTGGATCTATGGGGCTATAACGGTCCTGCCTTTGAATAAGTTAGATTAATATTCATGTTCGCATTTATTAATCTAAATTTTACCCAAATTTTATGCAATGGGTAAATAAACATCCAAGCAAAACATAAAATTTATATTATTACAGAATCTAACATGTATCACACTATCACACTAATCACATCACACTAATATATCAATGCAAAAGTTTGGATGTTTGGATGGATGGATGTATGTTTGTTCTTCTATAACTCGACAACCACTGAATCGATTTGGCTGAAATTTAAAATACAACCCGAATAAAAAAGAGCCTATGGCCTATTCCCGGTCATTATCTATCAGCTAAATCAGTTCAGTAGTTGTTGAGTTATAGCGGTCCATCCAAACATCCACTCTAAAGTAATATTTCATTGAAAATGAAAAGTCTTACAAAAATCTTCGATTTCGACGGGATTCGAACCAGCATTGATAAAAGCGGTCCTCCTCAAGCCAGAGTACCTACCTTACTTAACCAACTTGATCACTTTCACTTTCTTTTCATTTTCAATGAAATTACAAACTTATTCCTCATCTTTTCACCACTAACCTATTTAAAATGTATTTTTTCTAAAAAAAAATTGTATATTAAAAATATAGCAAAAAAGTAATGGTTTGTGTAGTTTCAGGTTGCGTTGCGTACCTATATTATCTATAAAATAATAGGTTGGGGAAAAAGTTTCTTCGCATTTTTTAAGAAAATTCAAAACAGTTTTTAATATAGTTTATTTATATTTAACTAAAGTATGTAGGTACCATTTTGTTCGATAACTTTTTGCCATCTTGTGGGTAGGGACATGATCCCATTGCTATAGAAATTTTGGGACTTCTGATCAAAATACCGCGACAAGTGGTATTGACAGTCCTCTCGTGATGTTAACCTGACACTGCCTAAAGAATTCTGAAAAGACCTAAACAGGTGGAAATCTTAAGGTGCAAGGTCAGGACTATACGGCGGATGCATTAACACCTCCAGCCAAACTCTCTTAATTTTTGCTGAGTGGCTAAAGATGTGTGAGGTCTAGCGTTATCATGATGAAAAACCACACCCCTTCTGTTGATTAATTCCGACCGCTTTCTCTCAACTTCTTGCTTTAATCTCATCTGTTATTCGCAGTAGAGTTAAGAATCGATGGTCCTGCCTGGTGGTAACAGCTCATAATGAATAATGCCCTTCCAATCCCACCACACACACAGCATCACCTTGTTGCGAGTTAACCCGGGTTTCGCCACAGACAGTGAAGCCTGACCGGCCTTTGACCAAGACCTTTTTCGCACATTCTTGTCGTACGTGATCCACTTTTCATCACCAGTTATCAGCTTCTTCAAAAATGGTTTGGTTTCATTACGTCGTAATAAAGAATCACAAGTGAGTACAGGGTTCATTAGGTTTCTTTCAGTGAGCTCGTGAGGTACCCAAATATCGAGCTTTTTTGTGTACCCAGCTTTTTTCAAATGCGCCAAAACTGTTTTGTGGTCAATTCCCAGTTCTTCAGCTACGCCGTAACTACTCCTATGCCGATCTTGCTCCACTTTTTCAAAAATGGCATCCATTTTATCCGTAATAGGGCGACCAGAGCGACGTGCATCTTTGACATCAAAATTTCCGGATTGAAAACGCCTAAACCAAACTTGTGCTACTCTCACAGATACTGCACTAGGTCCATAAACATGGAAAATTTTTTTCGTGGCTTGCGTTGCATTTTTACCTTTTTTGTGGTAAAATTTTAAAATGTATCGAATTTCTTCATTAGATTCACTCATCTTGACGATACGAAAAACAAATGAAAATCACACATTTTCCTAATTTTAATTTGGAATTATGTTCTTTAAAATTTAAACTTTCAATGATACCAAAACCAGTCAGATACGTATAGTATAGCCAAATATATTTTATTACAAGTTCATACATACTATAATGCGAAAAGACTTTTTCCCCAACCTAATATATATAGTGGTTCTGCTCATACGGACTAAAATCGGACTAAAATTGAAGGAACAAATGTCATTTTTCATATATTTTTAGTCCGTATAATGAGCAATACGACTATATGGAGAAAATTCTGGATATTTTATTGGTAACATTTGATTCGTTCAGCTTTCTGGGAATTTTTTCATGGGTCCCTGTTTTTCAGATTATTTTGACAGGACTATGAACTACAAAAATCGGCACGATATATCGATTTTAGTTTCAAAGGGAACTCGAATTTATTCTTTTACCATGATGTACTATAGACATTCTTTTCTTCTCTCTGCTATGCTAGGTCTAACAACAGTTTTATACACATCAACGAGTCTTTCAGATTTTTCATTGGAAAATATAAGCACGTTTCAAAGTAATGTGCAAACGTGCCTCTGAATAATTAGTTTTTGCTTAGGGAAATCAAAAAGTAGCCAAGAAGATTTGGTCCCTCTTTATTGGTCTGATGGAAATATTGGTTTAGTGGGATGACCTTTTCAAAAAGGGGAAGACAGGTGATGCACTAACATCGCATGCCAAAACTTGGGCTCGGTGCACCACTACTTACACCAAAACACACACATTGCTCAATTTTACTGTTGCCAATAAACAAGGATAGAGAGAGAAATTAAACTGTTGTGCGAGCGAGACAGGAATGGCTAGCGGCCGGGTTCTGTAGACTCCGGCCGAATGGAGCTGATGACGATAGGGCCCGGCTGCTCTGCAATGCTGTCCCTGCTTTAGTTGCTCTTTCTATCCTTGTCTATTAGCAAATACAAGGTGCGTTCGAGACGATGTTCCGCGAGGCACTGAGGGCAGGTTTGTCCCCAGGACTCACTCGAGTAGGAACAGGCATTTTGGTGAGTCACTTATCTTCCACTTTTTGAAAAGATCATTGGTTTAGTGGGATGCTATTTACTTCGTACAACTTTATAGGTACAACGGCCGTGTGAAATCAGCTATCGCCAGCGGTACTTCCGAACCAATATGATCGGAACGCATTATACGTGGCCAAGGATAGCCAAGGATAGAAGGAAATGGAAAAACTTGGAGGAGGCTTGCACTGCCATAGGCGGTCCTTACCGGATAACCGAGCCGGACATAATAGAATAAATTAGATAAATTAGTAATTAGGAAAGTAGTATAATAGTGTAACTTAGCTGGTAAGGAAAATAAAGCTCTTTTTATTTTTATTTTTATGAACGGAACGCTCAGACACGGACAATTACAGCCACTTGCCACCACTGCTACGCTGCGTTGAATAGAGATATCTGATTGGTTCGTTTGTGCTTCGTACTTCACTTCGATAGGTTGTTGGGACCCTGTGCGTCCGCGCACTATGTGACCTCATAGTAATGTTTGTGAATACCGGTAGTACCTCATAGTAATTATCAATCACACAGAAATGGTTCACAGACACAGTATTCGCGCAAAGAATACTGTCTGCGCGGCTACGTTACGCCAGCTGCTGTCAATGTAAATAGAAAATCGTAACGGGAGGGCGTCAATTCTGGTACCGAACTATTTATCAACCTCAAGCAAAACCTCAACTAAAGCGACTGTTTCCATGACTACTAATAACAAACGACTAAGTTGTGGTGAGGTTTTAGCTAAGGTTTGAACTTTGGCAGAACAAATTTTTGAAAAGCTATTCTACTATTTCACCAAATTGCTGACATTTAAGAGATCGAACCAAAACGCAGCGGTTGTCATCTAGTAGAATTGCCCAGCTGAGCAATGTTTCTTCTCTCTGTCTTTTGTTTGAGAGCGGCCGGGACAGACGATGTCTGTCGTTGTCTGTTCTGGCACGCTACGTGTCTGTTACGCTCAATGTCTGGGGGCATACCACCAAGTCTTAGAGCAATGTCAAAACAAGCTTAAAACAGGCTAACTGCTTTAGGAATGACATTCATTGTCATGTTTTAAGCTTGTTTTAACATTGCTCTAAGAGTTCATGGTACGGCTACTGTAGACATAAACAGTAAACAGTTCTTAATACGGCTCTGTGTAAATTGAGCTTTATAACAATGGTTTATAAGGAGCTTGTACACCATTAATCAAAGCCTATCTTGCACAGCCGGGCTGTTGTTCAGCTGTTTTTGATGGAAGACGTTAAGCTAACTCATGGTGTGGCTCAGCTTCTGATCCAAACCTGTTTTTGATGAATAGTCGTTATTTCTTTAGATTTATGATTGAAGTTTCTGCAGCTTGTGTTATAAGTTGAACAGGAAAATGATAGTGACTTTATGAAAACTTATGGTGTGTATTTACGTTGGGACAGATAACTATGTCTAAACGACATACTATTACGAATTAAACATATTGTCTATGTATAATATTCATAATGTCTTTGATGAGTCATTAATCATTATTCATGAGTCTTTTAGGCAGCCTGAAGGCCTGAATGGCTTAATGGCTTAATGGCTTAAAAGCCGGGACCGACACTTTAACGTCCCAAGCACGGAAGCTCAGCTAGGAATGCCACATGCGGTCACCCATCAAAATTGTGACGCAGAACGCCGATTAATTTTAACGATTTATCAAGTACGTCGCAAGCTACGCCACGACCGCTTCAACTTAAACCTATCAGCACACTTGTCTTGATGGTTATGAATATTTTATGGATACTTATATTCTTCTTTATTTGAGATGTGTAGGTACTATCTTATCTTAGTCGGCTTGTGTGTAGATTTAAATTTTATAGGTACTGTAGGTAGGTAAGTGTTTATGTTGCAAATAAATAACAATAATCATTTAAATAAATAAAGGCTGCTGCAGAGCCGGCCGAGGGGTATAGTACCTCGACTTTCGATCCGAAGGTCGTGGGTTCGAATGCTGGTCGTGCATCAATGGATTTTTCGTTTCGAAAAATTTATATGCGCATTAACACGAGCTCCAAACGGTGAAGGAAAACATCGTGAGGAAACCCGCGGCTTAGCCAGCCCCACACGTATTGAACAAGTCTTTCCTGTGGATATGGCCGGTTAAGCTGAGAGGATGGTGTAGGTGCTGGGCAAGCCTACCTACTCCATCTCAACAATGTCCCAGGCACTACAGTGTCCCGATGAGTGTAGGCAAAGATTGCCTCCTGACACTGTACAAATCTAGTAAAGATGTAAAGGCCTAAGTTTTTATGAAAAGGATGAAGGTTTTTTAATTTAATACTTTAATTCCATGTAAACATTTACCCGTTTCATTCGAATGAAATTGAAAAGCTTAATTTGTAATCTGCTTTCGTCGCGGAGCTTACTTTGAAAACTTTTGAATGTATTACCAGTATTACTTCAAAACGTAAGCCCTTCTTAGCTCATCAAATAAACAAACGTCTGACAGATCTCAACACTTTGCTCTACATCAAAGAGCTGGATTCTTAAAGAAATCTCTCGAAAATTGCTCCCATTTTGTTATTGTTCGATCACGTAAACAACTGTCAAAGCGGATGGTTCATAAATCATGCTAAATGAATAACTGACGTCCACATTTTTATAGAATTAAACTGCGGTTTCCCAGAGTACAGCACCGGAATGCTAAATGAACTAGGGCCTCACCACGAACTCTTATAGCAATGCTAAAACAGTCCTCCTTCACAACAGAACTGTTCCAAAGCAAGCCTGTTTCAAGCTTGTTTTAACATTGCTATAAGAGTTCGTGGTACGTTCCCTGAAGTCCAATTTTTTTGTAGAATTAAGCAATCTCCCATTGTTACAGCAACTGTTACACAACTGCCGTTTTTGTATCACTCTTTCATAGTAAGAAGCTCCCGGCTAATTTTGGTTACCAGCTAACGTTGCGATTAACGAGCTAACGTTTTTTTTTATAACTAAAATAGGTTCGCATTTGACTCCACCCTGCCTGATGTAAAGCAACAGTGTGGTCTAAGATGGAGCATGCATGCTTACTTAGAAGGAACCTATTGACTCTCGATTATTAGAGAAACTAGCAGTGCCCTTGCGGCGTTGCCCCCGTAGTGATGGTATATGGTGATGATGATGATGATGAAAAGTAGCCTATAACCTTCCTCAAGAGTTAAGCTATCGAATGCAGAAATATTTTTTCAAATCGGACTGGTAGTTCTTGAGATTAGCGTGTTCAAACAAAAAATTCTTCCGCCTTATATAATTAGTATAGAGTATCTTCTTCTTCTTTCGAGTCGATGTATCCACAATTTCTAGAGCCATTTAGACCAATAGGTGGCCACATCCACGGCATTTTTTGAACCAGTCATGAGGTCGTCTATTGTACAGGTGGAGGGGCATGATGGACACTCAAGCACGTGTGGCATAGTCTGCACCTGGGCACCACACGGGCATTGAGTGTCATTTTCGCTGATCATGCCCCATCTGCTCAAGTTACGCCTGCAGCGGCCAACTTGTGATCTTAGCCTATTTAAAGTTCTCCAAACTGGCCAGGGTAGTTCCTGACCAGGGGGTAATTCTTCTGCAGGCTGAACAAACTCGGCGGGAGGAGCACACTTTTCAAGCCACAGGTCAAGTCTGGGGTGCATGGAAGGAGCCTCCCCGCGGCGCACCCTGGTAACAGCTAGATACGGTAACGCAGTATCTAGGCTGGCCAATCCTTTCACCACGATGTATCAACACCAACAAAGACCTCACCAAGTATAGAGTATAGATTGAAAAGAATTTGGGTGTCTTCAACCCAAATTCTTTTCAAGGTCTCTCAAAAAAAAAACAACTGGAAAATAACTTTTCTCTTACATAAATAAATAGGTTTTAGTGTAGTGTACTCTTTCAAGAACTCATATTTTTCCTAATAACACTTTGAATTTTTCATTGAAAATCTTTTATGCAAAAAAATACAAAGTATTTTTTCTTTACAAATGGAAAATCTATACAAATTATAATTATATTGTTGAAAACTTAGAACAAAATATTTCTGAATCTATCGATACAAATCGTTGTGGCTTTTAGCTTTGAAACACCTTGAAAATGTTATCGAGGAAGAGTGAGCTCACACGTCTCAGAAATAACAGTATTGCAATGACGTGGGAGAAAACTGGTTGTCTGTAAAGTCATTTTACGGACGATGATTCTACGTGTTAACGTCATAGAAAAATTACATAGGTACTTTTATGATTTGCCGAACGCTTAAGCCGATCGTGCCTCTCTATCGCCTGTTCCACGCTCGGCTCAGGCGGAACGTGACACTTTCGTGCGAGCATCCGGCGTTCATCGATTTATAAGACGTTAACACGTCAAAAAACAATATCAGTTATTGTACAAAATAAGCCCTTTCATATGACACCCCACTCAATATATTTGTGTAACTTTCATAATTTTTTACCCCCTTGGGAACCTAATATCTTCACAACCCCTTCATCGATTAAGCTCATATGCTCCACCGTAAATTTCCTTACCACAACCTATTGACCTACTAAGTTTCATGCAGATTGGATGAACGGTTCGAAAGTTATGCGCGAACAACAATTCGTGAAACATACAAACATACAACCATACAAAGCAAAATCGCCCAACTTACCACTAAGATCTTCGCTCGCTTCGCTCGCTCGATCGATTATATCTGTGTTTTTAGTATCTCGTAGAATTCTGCCAAACTTTGGTTCGGCAAGTACGTAGTTAGATATTATAGATATCTGTAATATATACTGTTTTTCTTTCGCAGACGAAAATAACAACTAAGGGATTCTATAGTCTTTTACAAGTTTTGCTTAGAGATGCATTATTTTCTTTGCGACTTTCGCATTTTCGTGGTTTCACTATTTGTCTTCTGTTGTGTTTAAAAACAACTGAAAACCTGAAAAACAGTCACTGACCATTTAATTAAATCATTCATAATCAAATCATGTAAAATCTGCTGGATGGGCCTTTTTTTGATGTTTTTTACTGGCAATAAAAAAGCTCTTCATGATTTTTTGATATCAGGTGCAGTTGTAGAAAAAAAAATAACTCGAAAATCTATTAGTCTTTTTGTAAGTAAGTAATTTCATTTGAAAATGATAAAAACCTATCAAAATGTTCAATTCCAACTGGATTCGATCTCGCAATAATACAAGCGATCCTCCTTAAGAGGCCTGCGACCGGCGAATTTCCATAAAAACGTAATACCGAAATCATTTAAAATTTAAGCATATTTTTATCAGTTTATGTTGTTAGATTAGGAGAGTAGGTATTTATTTAGGTTCCTGTTAAACTTTTGTTCCGAAAAACTTACCTAAAAAGAAATGTAAGCAAATTGAATTGAAATCTTTGTAGGTACTCCAAAAACGGCATTTTTTCTTTTCATTTGTTCTACAGTAAGTTTTTTGGAACAAAAGTGTAACAGGAACCTAGAAAAATACTGCCTTTATCCAAATAATAACATAAAGTGATACAAATATGCTCAAATTTTAAATTATTTTGGTATTACGTTCCTAGGTACAGTCAGCGTCATCAATCGGTATCCCCCTATTGATTTGAATAAAGACTCTTTTCATTTCAACCTTGGATTTCAGTCGGGTATTATATCAGCTATTTTTGTTTAGGACCTCGAGCGAAATAAGATATCCATAAGTAAGCAAGGATGTAAAAGTTTTTACAAAAGTTGAGATCAAATCTTGCAAACCGACCTCTTACTAGGGGGATACCAATTAATGACGCTTTCTGTACGTAGATACGTTCGCCGGTCCCTTAAGCCGGAATGCCTTTACTAACTCGACATTTGATCCTGAATGTAACTTCGGGCAATGAGCAGTGAGTTAAATAATTATCCTAATACATGTATTGTACATGGGATACATGCTGGCTTTGCTCTCCATTATTTGCCGTAATTTTACAAACAAAACTTAAGCCACGCAATTCAAACACCAAATTGAAACGGTTGCAGTGCACAATTCATTTGGATCCTCGCCAAAGCCCCGAAGTTTGTTTTCACGAAATAATTCTCAAAAGATATGGATTCACGTCAACAACTCGTTATTTTCATGAGCAAAAGTAGCTTCACAAAGTATCTGAGCACTTCGGATTTTCATTAATACCTACTCATAAATTCTAATATGCAAAGTGCATTTACAAAGCAGAATTTTTACAGAGAAATAAATTTTCGTTTCATCTCATCTAGCTGATCCTGATTTATTATGAAACGTAAATCTTAGAAAATGTTTAGTATGATAAGAATATAATTTGATCATTTTGTTTAACCTCGGTGGGGCAGTGAGCGAAGGAAAGCCTGAAACACAGAAGGTTGCGGGTTCGATGTTTGTATTCAAATGTTTGTATGATCTGCAAATGTGCTATCTGATAATGTGCTACCTACTTTAAGTATGTGCAACTAGTGTTAGTTAGGTTAGTCTATAAAACTGCCATAATATAGTTACCTACTAGGAAGGTATCTAATACTTTATACCTTTAGGTAATATAGATTGTACGCCCAAAATAGGTAGACTGTTGGAACGATAATTATTGTACCTAATACTTTATTATACACAGTTTTACAATAAATGATTCTTATTCTTATTCTTAAATATTTGTCTCTGGTTTGGATGTTTTTCAAAATGGCAAAAATGGCAAAATGGCAAAAGCAAAGACAGGCCTATACCCAGAAGTGGGAGGGATTACTTTACATTCGCTACGTTTTAACCATGTAACACGTGAACAAAACCGCCAGCAGTAGCTAGTGACAAATACTTAATTAAATTCAGTGCAATATCAGCAATTTAGAAGTCCAACTAAAGTCTATTTATCCTAGACAACGACCTCGAAGGACAAAGACGAACAGATGTTTCAGAATAACTTACAAGTGACTTATGACACTTTAGTACCTATAGCTATTTATTCCCAAAGGTTGTAAAGCCACATACTGACGTTTTAGCTTTGATTTATTGCTTACAATAAATTAAACGCGACCCGAGGTGCCTTTAAATGACGAGCTTTGTGTGTGTATGTTATGTGTGTGTATGCATTGTGTACCTATACATAAATCATTCATGTGGATTAGCAAGGATTGTTTTGCGGGTTAGCTGTAGCCTCGGATTTACTTGCAATTTGCATGCACATTTTTATCCATACATTTGAAAATGTCCAGTTTAACACAATACCTTTTTTGGAAATAGTTTAGCACTTTACCAAGAATTTCAGAACACAGATTTATTAAAATTTCTTATTTAATTGTGTTGACTAGCTTCATCACCAGAACTTGGCTGAAAAAGTGAGTTTGTTGCACTGCCAGTCAACAGTCCAATAGCTTTTGATAACTTCAACTTAGATTTCGTTTTGTTTCATAATCTACTAATGACCAATGAGGTTAGTTAAATTACTGTCATTTTGGAGAATGAAACAACACGCAGCGGTAATGATACCGGAACGGTAACGTTGTAAATTAGGGCCTTGGCCACACAACACATAGCAAAATTTTTAACAAACATGGATTTGTATCTCGTTTTTAATCCGCAACTGATCGGCCACTTTCCACAAAACCTACTCCAATTATACACCGTTTATTTTTGGTCAGTTTAAAGCCGGCGCCTACGTAATCTATATCGATAACCTTACTCAAAAATAATAATAAATATGAGATCTATTTTTTTGCAATTAATAATATCACGAAACATAGGCAGGATAAATCACGGAGATACGTGCTCTGTGTTCAGCTGTTGCTACGGCGTAGAGTCTATGCTACGTCGTAGTTATACATACATACCTAGGTCATTAGCTCTGCGCGCCTACGACACCTTACCAAGTGTTTTCCTCATTTTTGTTAATCTTTTCAACTATTTAGTTTCGTATGAAATACTTATCAAATTCAAAAACTAAACCAACGACACGAATACGATTAAGCAATACAAGCAGTGGGTGCTGGCTTTAAACTGACCCAGAATTAACGGTGTATAAATAAACCATCGCGTTACACATTGAGGAAAACCGTAGCAAAATATAAGTGAGCTTATTTGATGAACAAAAAGATACGGGCTAATTTATTATGAAGGTACAATGGTGATAGCACTTATATACGAGTATATAGGCATGAAGGCATGTTAAAATGGTTTCCCATGTAGAGAGGATTAATGAAAGTTTTTTAACAGCTGGAAGGAGAAGACCTAGGCGAACATACCTGGATTAGATTGGTGATGTTTTGGAGAAAGGCCTAAAAGAAAAAGAAAGGTCAAAAGTACCCTAAACCGGCGAGCTTGTATGAAAAATGTGATGAGAGTGAATGAGGCGAAAAAGGTGTGTCAGGATCGTAGCAAGTGGAAATCCGTGGTCTCTGCCTATCCCTGTGGGAAAGAGGCTTGATTTTATGTATGTATGTAATGATAGTTGTTTCACCAAACAAGTGTATGTGGCGAGTGTTAATGAAACAGCTGGAAGGGGAAGACCTAGGCGAACATACAGGACTACTAAGTATATTATTATGCCACGGGAACAATACATTTTTCCGATAATAATTAACCTGTGTGTTATTCCAGAACCTAAAGTATCTACATTCCAAATTTCATCAAAATCGGTTTAGTAGTTACGGAGATACCAGGTAACACACACGCACACGGACTTTCGCCTTTATAATATTAGTAGGATGTGAAGGTTCAAACACATAAGAAAGGTATTTATTCTAGTATTATTGCGTTATTTGAAAAGGATAATAGAGATATATAAGCCTTGGCGTCAATAAATCTTCCTGTATCAGGCGAGAAACTGAGGACTTACTCCTGATATTGGACCCCATTCCAATCCTAACCTCAACTGGGATTTGACACTACTACGAACGCACGAATAGGATCGATAGTGGAGAATTTCAGTTAGTGATCCTAATCGTGCAATAGAATAATATCTTAAACAATAAGGCCAGTAGCTATTCATTATAAATAAAAAAATCTGGTCTGGTCTGTAAAGTCGGTTTCCGGACGATAATTTTACGTGTTATCGTCATAAGAAAACATTGAATAAAATTGCATACTTTTAAGAATTGCCGAACGCTTAGGCCGATAGTGCCTCTCTATCGCTTGTTCCGCGCTCTCGCTTGCACGCTCAGCTCAGCTTCGTGCGTGCAGCCGGCGTTCAACGATTTATAAGACGTTAACACATCGAAAATAAAATTAGTATGTTTAGATTAGGTTAAAAAAGATTCCAATAAGTAGATAGTTTTACAAAAAGATAAAGTCAACTTCAAAGTTGCCAAAAGTACCAAAAGATTGTCTTTTTCACATTGCTGAATTTGCTCTCCGAAAAAGTAGTAATTTTTTCAATTTTTTTTTTAAGTCAATTAGAAATCAGGAATCGAATACAAGTTTACGAAAATGAGACCCAAATAATAATGTAGATGATTGGAATAGTACCTACTTACATTTTGTAAAACACATTGTTTAATAATAATTGTGCTCAACTCACAATATACCTCAATTTATTTCATTCAATTCAATTAATTCAATGTATGTATGTTATTTAATTCTTGGTTATTGTTATGATTTTAATTTTAATTTTCTGTTATCATTGAATATTTTGTAAATTGTATTGTCATTCATATTTTATTTACTTGTAACACTGATTTGGTATACGTACTGCTATAGTGTTATAATTGTTTCTGAAAAATAAATAAAAAATAAATAAAAAAATTTCAACCAGGACCATCTTCGTTTTACAATTATAAAAAATACCATACCAATAAGTTTTACAATAGCACCGCACGTATTCAATCAAAATCCTTCGTCAAGTTGGAATCGAGTATCGGGAGTTAGCCCCTAAGGGGAAAAGCAATAAAGGTGGACGCTGACTCATCTTTCTATCGTAAGAAGTTGTAAGATGAGTTCGGCGTAGTATTTGCAGTGCGCGTTGGATTTAGGAAACTGCATAGTGGGGAGCGTAGCGGTTGGCGTAGCGGTTGGCGTAGCGGTTGGCGTAGCGGCTATCGTAGTGGTTGGCGTAGTGGTTATCGTAGTGGTTGGCGTAGCGCTTGGCGTAATGCTTGGCGTAGCGGATAGTGAAAAAACGTAGCGTTTGATTTTGGTTAAAATAGTGTATCCCAATAAACATAGAACGCTACGTTTTTGCGATAAGCGTCTGTTGGTTAACGATACTACCGATATGTAACGACTAATGGTTTTGCGTGTGGTATAAGAAAAACTTCTATGTAGAGACATCTACCTGTCGCTAGACATACTACAAAAATACATGCTACTCACTAAGAGCTTCAGCATAGATGGCGCCATAATATACGTCATATGTCTAGATCGCGCAAGCCGTAGTTTCAGCAGCAATAGATATATATCCGACCAACCAACAACAACTGTTGGTCGAAAGACCACGGGCAAGTGGGCCAGATGGGCCGGCCCGTTGCAGAGAAACCACCTACCTATGCCTTTGGGGAACGATTCCACCATGTTCCCCAAATTCCGTAATGCTAGTAATTCATATTTTTCTTTTTATCCCACTATGTCGGGTCAGGCGGGTCAGTATAACGTAAACATGTTTTTAACATGTCATATCTACATCAGCCGTCATCTCAGCTCTCACCCCTATCTTATCCATGTCATAATCCATTCATATTTTATTTGGTCTATCTCTACACCTAACCTACATATCTACATAATCTAAACCTCTGCTAGTAACATAATATTCTTCCCTCTTCAATCTTCATGAATAAGTCACGGCGTTAACGTTGCATCCACACCGCAACTTTTTTTTTTGTTGAGCAACACTGTGCAACACAACATTAGGTAACTTTCTATAACTTTTGTGGCTACTTGTTACTATTTTACTTTCAAAACTTTCGTGAGTTGTACTAGACATTATTTAACACACGGGATTTACTCACGTAAAAAATATCGTCGATTTAGATACCGACAATGTTTCTATTCATCCGGAGAATCTTCATCTGGGTAAGGAGGGAGTTGCGGCAAGGTTACTCCTCGCGGTCGCGTCTCACACTCTTCAGTTTTTCAGTTTTAGTCGCAGTTTTTTACGTGAGTAATTCCCGTGTGTTAAATAACGTTCTTACTATTTGTTGAATGTTAGGTACTCATCGCGTCCATACCGCCAATAACATAAATGAACAATACACTAACAAATAATAAATTGAGACCCATACATTTTAGCCGTGTTGACAATTAATTTAACAATGATATCGATTGTTAGAGTATGTTGGCTGTTTTTATAAGTTAGGCAACGTTGCTTAACATTTAAGCAGCGTTTCCACTAGGCAACATTTGGCGCGCGACATGTTGCACAACATGTTGAAAGTTAGCGCGGAACCTTTGTTCAACAACGTTGCGTCTACGCATCTACTACTATAATCATGTTGCGCGCCAGCTGGCAACGTCGCGCGCTGTTGTGCAACGTTGCCGTACATATTGAGCGTCACGTGTTCCGCGCCAAATGTTGCCTAGTTGATACGAGGCTTTACTAACACGGCAACATTTAATAACATTAATTAACTTTTTGCTGTCGGATGTTGCTGAGTAACATTTGAAAACGTTGCTCAATAAAAAATAACTGCGGTGTGGAAACCATAAGACTCAAAAACTCTGATATTGATGATGAACGTTATTCAAAGTTATAAAAGTAACTTTCCACGTCATTGTTAGTTGTAACGGAGCGTGATTGAGCCAGACAATTTATTAAAGTGCTGCCTTTATAGAGAGCCATTCAAACGCATTTACTTTTAATTTGAAGAAAAACTTCTCTTCAAAGGTTTAGAAAACTTTTATTCTAAGAATTCGTATCCACCATTTATGTAAATGATAATTGAAAAGCCGCCGACATTTTATTCTGAATCAAAGTATATTCTTTTCTCTCAACTAGTGAAATAAAATTCTGTTGTTATCAGAAAATAAATACGAATTCTTCAAATATTTTTGATTCAAAGAGAATGGACATTGTTCTGACATGGCTTGTCGACGGAATATTGATATTCACAATAAGTTATGTAAAATATTTTTGATTTTTCGTAAACAGGTTTTTGGGTGTATCCACGGACAGACCTTTATTCATTAACCGACTTAAAGAAAATGACGTTCTCAATTTATTGGAATCTTTTTTTGTGCTTTTTTGTGTTGTTGTTCAGCGATTACTCGAAGACGGCTGGACCGATTTGGAAAACTTTTTTCTCACTTGTGAAAGATGATTAAAGTTGAACACTGGTTAAACAACGTCCTGTCTTTATTTGTGGATAGTGATGAATAGAGACAGGACGTTGTTTAAACAGTGTTCAACTTTAAACATCTTTCATAAAAAATAAACGTAAGTAGAAAGTAAGAGAGTAAGTTTCCAAATCCAGATTAATTCAGTTTCAGTATTCAGAAAGGAATTCTGCTGTTATCCAGCTTGACATAACAATCCTTTCTTGGCATAACAATCGAGTAACAAATGAATCTGTCTTTGGCTTAAAACTTAGGTACTTAGCACAAGTTTGACAGACATCTTGCTAACTACGGTGATCCATTGGTTAGTAAGCCAGCTGGTATACTAACGTAAGAGTAAAGCCTTGACCAAACCAAAGCGTTCAGCTAACGTCCGCGATGGCGTGCAAGGTGGCGATCAGTTGTTGTCCAATCAGAGGACGCATCCGATGATGACAATCGGTGTCACGATGCGTCCTCTGATTGCCACCTTGCACGCCACCGCGGACGTTAGACTCTTTGGTTTGGTCAAGGCTTAAATAATCTCATTTAGCACAACTTTGAGAGAACTTTAGAACGAGCACACAACTTCTAGAGACCTACTAACTCTACAAGACTTTGTCTTTGTCATGTCACTGAATTTGGGACGACAAAAACTTTTAAACGGATTAGCAGACCATTAACCAACTTCTCCTTGTAACTATTCAAATCCATCATCTGTTACAAGAAGCGAATAAAGGAATTATATTTTCTGGAACAGTCTGGAAATTACTTTGGTGAACTTAGGCCTTTACATCTTTACTAGATCATTTATACAGTGTCAGAAGGCAATCTTTGCCTACACTTAACGTGACACTGTAGTGCCTGGGACATTGTTTGAGATGGAGTAGGCTTGCCCAGCACCTACACCATCCTCTCAGCTTAACCGGTGATATCTACAGGAAAGACATGGTTAATGCGTGTGGGGCTGACTAAACCGCGGGTTTCCTCACCTTTTAGAGTTTGTGTTAGTGTGCGTATAAATTTTAAAAACCATAATTCCATTGATGCATGGCCAGGATTCGAACCTTTAGATTGAAAGTCGAGGTACTATACCCCTCGGCCAACACGGCTCATATCCCACATCAACGAAGTCACTATCAATACTTCCATACTTTTTCACTTTCAAAACTTTCGTGAGTTGTACTAGACATTATTTAACACACGGGAATTACTCACATAAAAATATCATCGATTTAGGTACCGACAATGTTTCGATTCATCCGGAGAATCTTCATCTGGGTAAGGAGGGAGTTGAGGCAAGGTTACTCCTCGCGGTCGCGTCTCACACTGTGATTCCCGTGTGTTAAATAATGACTTCCATACTTGGTGTTAGCCAACGAAACCTTTACAAAGAATCTGAGGCCAATTGAAAGTCTAGGCACTTTTTCTCAACCAACAAAGCTTCCATAAAGATTATAGGGATATCGCTTAATATAGGTAATATACTGTCTCGTCGGTCTATAAAACCGGTGCTAAGTGCAGCTACATGCTTTAAACAGGATAAATGGTCCCAAATGGGCAGACGTGCTCGTCATACACATTCCTTTGGGACTAGACCATTGTCCTTGGGTGGTCGCGTCTGGACGCGAAATTAACTTGGGAATGTATGATGACATAATACCTTTTTAACTCCTCTTACTTAAAAAGTCCGTAGAGTGCCTACGCGCCACCACTGAAGTCCGATAGACGCGGCGCTGCTATCGCAGAACTAGCAGGGGCGGCCTTAGCTATCGCGAGGCCCCGGGCGGTAGATCTTTGCGAGGCCCCTGATGGCGGGCGCGGGATCTGGGCTTTTGGGGGGGGGGGGTCACACGATATTATGTTGAGGGGGGAGGGCAAAATACCTACTCATGAAGCTAATATGCGAGCGAAGCGAGCCGATTTTTTTACGATTAATGCAACATAACTCACTTTGCTAGCAAAATAACGAGGCTAATATGCGAGCAAAGCGAGCTCTCTACACTAGCGAAATACCCATGAATCAAAATGCGAGCGAAGCGAGCCGAATTTTTTAAAGAAAATTGTAAAATGTGGCACTTGGTTTTGCTTACGGTGCTCAAAGAAAAGGCTGGCTGCTTGTCGGTTTCTATTCTGCTGCGATCAGATATAAACACACTCTATTCGCAGAATACGCATGAAGCTAAAATGCTAGCGAAGCGAGCCGAATTTTTAAGATAAATGCAACATAATGACCACTGATCGGAGTAGGTAGAGCTATTTAGGTTCATTGACCGCAATCATTGATGTTAATATGGATATTCCACGGGATTCCGACTAATACTCCGGGTTCTTTTCAATCATGTTTCGATTTTTGAGGAACTAATAATTTGTATGGTATGTTCTTGTACAACTTCAGAATGAAAATGTTAAATGATTGTTGATTCTTTTATAAATATAAGAAATTGTTACATAAAAAAATATATGTGTGTTCATGAATCAAGTTTCTATCTATTTATTATACAATCCTTAAACCCGTATATAGCAAAAAGCAAAAAGCTTTATATTATTTTTGTAACTAAAAAACGAATCCCGGGATTTGGGTACTATCCATATTATTCTATCATATATGGCAAGTACATAAAACAGCTCTACCTACTCCGATCACTGATAATGACACTTGATTTTGCTTACGGTGCTCAAAGAAAAGGCTGGCTACTTGTCGTTTTCTATTCTGCGGTCAGCCATAACTCACTTCGTTCGCAAAATACATATGAAGCTAAAATGCGAGCGAAGCGAGCTGATTTTTAGGGTTCCGTACCTTAAAAGGTAAAAAAAGGAACCCTTATAAGATCACTTTCTTGTCCGTCTGTCCGTCTGTCCGTCTGTCTGTCTGTCCGTCTGTCCGTCTGTCCGTCTGTCCGTGTGTCACCATCGATTATCTCAGGAATGGGTGGAGCTAGCAAGTTGAAATTTATACCATATACTGAGGTCTATAGTCCCTATTGTGACTATAAAAATCAAGGTCCTGAGTCAACATTATAAAAAGATATAGGCAAATTTAGGTTTTCGTGAAAACTTGTAAGTACCAAAACTTACCTTAATTATCAACTTTTTTATTTTTCGGAATTTTTCCTTTACTTGTGCTGTAAGACCTTGCTTGTAACCAAATTTGACAATTCTAGGTCAACCGGAAGTACCCTAGAGGTTTTGGGTTGAAAACCTAAATGGTAGTTCCCGTTGACCTAGAATCACGAAATTTGGCAAAAAGCAAGGTCTTATAGCACAAATAAAGGGAAAATTCCAAAAAATTAAAAAAGTTGAAAATTAAAGGGTGTTCCCATACATACATAGTTGACGCCAATTAAGATTGTCCTCTGAGTTGTATGGGCGCTCATACAAATAAGCGGGCTACAATAACATAATGGGTATGTATGGGTAGGTACGGAACCCTCGGCGTACGAGTTCTACTCGCACTTGACCGGTTTTATTTTAAAACAAATGACACGTTGATATGGCTATGATATGACACGTTGTGGGATGAAAAGGGCTAAAAACGTTTGTATGAACAATTTAGAATTCCTTTAGCGCAGTGGTTCTTAACCGGTGGTCCGCGGACCACAGGTGGTCCCTGGAGCCACCCGAAGTGGTCCGCGAAGCTATCCGAAAAAATTAAGCAAGTGACAACGGATCAAAGTTAAAAGATAAAACTTTTCTGCTTTTGATACGTTTTGAATCAAATTATTGGCTGACTGTGTGTTGAGCAGGTGCGGTCCCATGGGCAGGGACATGGAGGTCATGCATGATGTTGCATTTGTCTTAAAAAAAAATCGGCTCGTCTCGTATTTTGCGAACAAAGTTAATTATGTTATTTCTGTTTGCAGATTAGAAATCGGCAGCAGCTAGCCTTTTAAAATAAATCGCCACATGCTGCACTTGCCTTTAAAAAATTCGGCTCGCTTCGCTCGCATTTCATTTAGCTTTAGCTTCATGCGTATTTTGCGAGCAAAGTAAGCTATGTCTGACCGCAAAATAGGAATCGACCAGCAGCCAGCCTTTTCTTTGAGCACCGTAAGCAAAATAAAGAGGCACGCATTGCATTTGTCTTAAAAAAAATTCGGCTCGCTTCGCTCGCTTTTAGCTTCATGAGTATTTTGCGAACAAATTGAGTTATTTCTGATCGCAGAATAGAAACTGATAAGCAGCCAGCCTTTCTTTGTAAACCGTAAGCAAAATAAAGTGTAAATGTTGCATTTGTTTCGCTTCGCGGATTAGGGAGCTCACTTCGGTCGCTGGATTTGGAAGCTCACTCGCTTTGCTCGCATATTAGCTTCATAAGTATTTTGCGACCAAAGGGAGCTACGTTGAATTTGACTTAAAAAAAATCGGCTCGCTTCGCTCGCATATTCATAGTAGATATTTCATTTAGAATCGGCAGCAGCTAGCCTTTTAAAATAAATCGCCACATGCTGCATTTGCCTTTAAAAAATTCGGCTCGCTTCGCTCGCATTTGATTTAGCTTTAGCTTCATGCGTATTTTGCGAGCAAAGTAAGCTATGTCTGACCGCAAAATAGGAATCGACCAGCAGCCGGCCTTTTCTTTGAGCACCGTAAGCAAAATAAAGAGGCACGCATTGCATTTGTCTTAAAAAAAATCGGCTCGCTTCGCTCGATTTTAACTTCATAAGTATTTTGCGAACAAATTGAGTTATTTCTAATCGCAGAATAGAAACTGATAAGCAACCAGTCTTTCTTTGTAAACCGTAAGCAAAATAAAGTGTAAATTTATTTATTTTATTTATTTCTTAAACAAAATGTTAATGTTGCATTTGTTTCGCTTCGCGGATTAGGGAGCTCGCTTCGGTCGCTGGATTTGGAAGCTCACTCGCTTTGCTCGCATATTAGCTCCATAAGTATTTTGCGACCAAAGTGAGCTACGTTGAATTTGACTTTAAAAAAATCGGCTCGCTTCGCTCGCATATTCATGAGTAGATATTTTGCGAGAGTTCTAAGTATTATGTAATTCCCTTCTGATTTGCCTGACGAAATAAAACACTATAGAACTTGAAAGATACACCCCTCCCCCCACCCTCCTATAAAACGGGTCCTACGGATTGGTGGTCCGCGGCAAGAAAAAAGTTTACCAAATGGTCCCCCATCACTAAAAGGTTAAGAACCACTGCTTTAGCGTTTAAGCATTTAACACATTATAATATACTAGCGAACGCCCGCGGCTTCGTCCGCGTGGACTCTATTTTTATCCCACGGGAACCATGCATTTTCCGGGATAAAAATTAGCCTATGTGTTATTCCAGAACCTAAACTATCTACATTCCAAATTTCATCAACATCAGTTTAGTAGTTTTGGAGATACGTGGTAACAAACATTCATACACACACACACACACACACACACACACACACACACACACACACGGACTTTCGCCTTTATAATATTAGTAGGATTATGCTGGATGTTAGAGGTATGTCAAAGATTTGGGGAGGGGGGGGTCATGACACTGGGATCGAGCTGCCTAGTAATTGCGAGGCCCTACCAAACTACCTAAACCTATTGAAATTTTGATGAAGAAAAGTCTGAGCCGCGCACATATTATAAAACAAAGTAATTCGCCCCCAGCTCAGCGTCTGTCTCTGTTTGGCTGTTCGCGATAAACTCAAAAACTACTGAACGGATTTTCATTTGGTTTTCACCAATAGACAGAGTGATTCATGAGGAAGGTTTAGGTGTATAATTCGTTAAGTTTTTGTATAAATTGGTTGAATTAAAACGAAGATTGTTGAAAATGTCGAAAAAATATAAGTAGCCGACTGGGAGTTTTCATAGAAAAAGCTGCCTAATCCTTTTGGGATAACTTATAACAAAATAATTTAGGAAGACATTGTTCTTATTTTATAGATAAGTAAGTATACAGAAAAGTCCACAATGGAATTTGTCTATCTTTAACGGATAGGTTTACTAATGCCCATAAAAGATTTTCTCTAGTCGGCTTGCTGCGCGAGGCCCCTACAAGCGCGAGGCCCCGGGCGACTGCCCTGCTCGCCACCCCCAAAGGCCGCCACTGAGAACTAGGTTAGATAAATAATTACTAATTGTCCAAATAAGGCTTGAACAATAACAATTATTCAAGTTTGTACATTCATTAATTCTACACACCAGGGCCTCGAGCACGAGTATGCACAAAGTCTACTATTCGATCCGTGACTGTAGTATAGTCTCTCAAATGTATTGGGATTTTAGTTCAGTCAAGTTACCACTGGAGGCGCTGCACCGGAATCCCATACATTTGAGAGACTATACTACAGTCACGGATCGAATAGTAAACTTGTGCATACTCCTGCTAAAGGCTCTGAACAACTAAACGACCTAACTAAAAGTAAATAATAATTAGTTCCCGCTTTTGCCGTAGGACCTGAGTGCTGACGCGGACTCTAAATGTACCAGAGCGATGATAAAATAGCACAATTTTTTTTTTTTTTTTTTTCTTTCTTCCCAGGTTTGTGCATTTAGCCAGTGTCAAGTAGGTTATTGATTTTAGGTTAAAAAATACACAAGAAAAATAAATACATTTTACCTATAAAACATAAATAAAATGTACCACCCCTCCACTTGTGCCTCAATAAAGATGTCCACACAAAAGCTCCCCAGGGCTTTATTGAAATATCACACGGGCTTTATTTTAAAACACGGGAATTACGTGAAAATATCGTCGATTGAAAGTGAAATTACACGGACTTTTAGAGAGAACCGAACGCTCAACAGTTAAAATCCACCATTATTACACATTAAAATTCGATGAACACAAGTTTTGGAAAATAAAACGAAAACATGACTTCTCAAATTTTCGCCTCCGTCTTAATTTTGACTTCGCACGGCTTGTGCATTCAGCCAGTGTCAAGTAAGTCGTAATTAATATTACTTCAAGTTTATAGATAAACAGATACAAATACATATTACAATACATAAATATAATATCCCTCCCCTTGTGCCTCAGTAAAGCAGTGGGGCTTTACTGAAACATCAACATGGACTTTTTGGGAGAACTCGACATTTAATTGCTATCCAATTTTGCTTTATTTGCCCACACTTATGCACGTTCACTCAACAGTTAATAATCCACCATTATATTAATTACTTGACACTGGCACTGGCTGAATGCACAAGCCGTGCAAAGCTAAAAAAAAAAAATCTATTATGAAATTCTTCATACACGTCGTCAGGGTTCACAAGAAAAAGTACTGTTCCCGTAGGATAGAGAAACAACAAAAACAGTAACGCGAGCGAAACCTCGGGAAAAACCTAGTAGTTTTATATTTCGCAGATTATTTTGAATCAGCTCGTAAATCTATTATGGCGAACTTCATCATAAAAATATCATGAAACGATACTACAACATAAAACAAAGTACATTTTGCTCTATTTAGCTTAGTTCGTTTAATTATGTTTACCGAGCATTTGCGCTGTTTTGTGTGTATGTTTATAAACTTACTAGCTGTTGCCTGCGGCTTCGCTCGCGTGGTATCCGGATAAAAAGTAGCCTATGTTACTTTCCAGCCTTCAACTATTTCCACACAAAAAATCACGGCAATCCGTCGCTCTGTTTTGACGTGAAACCAGGACAAATAAACAAACAAATACTTTCACATTTATAATATGGGTACCTACGGATGGGCCAATGACGAAAAGCTCAAAGTTTGCGTACACTAATCTAGTTTCAATAGATCTGTGGTTTTATTGTAGTAACTAGTGTCACTAGTCCATCTGTTTAGTTGACAACGTCACTGGAGTAGCCATGTGTTCGCAAATAAATATTTCAAATTAACTACCTACTTCTGTTCTATCTTTCTTTTTCTTTTTCGGTAACTTTATATTCATTAACTTTTTTACAAATAAATAACTCTCTAAATACAGTCTCAGCCACGGCTCTGCCGTGCTCTCCGATGGAGGGACGTGTGCGTCATGAGCACTGAACGCGTTAATACAATATAATCATCGATTTAAATGTCTCCCAAACAAACGCGGCTGACGGTTGCGGTCAGTTGTATTAGCTTGCAATTTGCAATACATTTATGTATGTTTAGGCAATATTTACTTACCTATTTTTTTAATATAGAGGTTTGTACCGACAATATTCATCTGACTTAAGCAAAGAAGTTTGAACTTAAGAAACAGTAGACGATTTCACTTTCAAAACTTTCGTGAGTTGTACTAAACATTATTTAACACACGGGAATTACTCACGTAAAAATATCGTCGATTTAGATACCGACAATGTTTCGATTCATTCGGAGAATCTTCATCTGGGTAAGGAGTTGCGGCAAGGTTACTCCTCGCGGTCGCGGTCGAGTGTGAGACGCTGTCGGTATCTAAATCGACGATATTTTTACGTGAGTAATTCCCGTGTGTTAAATAATGAACAGTAGACGATTTTTGAAAACGACTTTTAAATCCCTTCCAAACATGTAAACTGGTGGCGCTACAGCTAGCCAATCTAAATCTGCTCGGTCGGGAGATTGTGACAATGACCAACAATCTCCGCTCCGGAGGTGCAACCTCCCACGTAATCTGCCCACGGAGGGTCGGAAGTGAAAGTGAGGGATTATTCAAAAATGGCGACTTCATTCTAGCTAGGGTCAGGATTTACTAACATTGTGATGTGACGGCCATATTTTATGTCCTCATCATTTATCCGTCAACTGGTGAACTCAAACGTGCGTTTAGATCACCAGATCAGTGAACGAAAATATTTTTTTTCTATTTCTATTTCGAAAAAAACATGAAAGCGTCCCTTGCGCTAGAAAATGACCCCACCAAAAGTGTGCTGCGGTAGGCGGGGCTTGTCAACGGTGCTGTGAAAGAGTTTAGTTCAATTTAAACCCAAAATTCGAAGGAATAAAGTCGACTTTTAACTGTGCGTCCCAAGTCTTAATAAATTATAGGCGAATCTGTCACCCTGGTATGCTAACGAAAAATGTGGGCTTGTAGGCACCGAATATGTATTTGGATATACCTCTGACTAACCCCTTTAAAGGATTTAAAATGCATAGATTTAAAAAATAATATGTCTGCCGCACCTTGGGTACTATCCCAGCACTCGTGATTTTATTTCGTATTCATACTTTTTTTCTCCCTCGGAAATACTAAATATTTATTCCCTTTTAAGGGTAGTCATACCCTATTGCGAACGCGTAAACGCAGTTACTGGCTACATCAATTTGAATGTTACGAGCCCATCACGCGATACAAATATTTGCCGGCCGAATTACAAACATTGATTTCATGACCCATCGAAACTCTGGTGATTACCAAACGTTATATCTAAGTATACTTTAAACATAATAATATCTATAAGTACTAATAAATTAAAGCGGAAGAGTTTGTTTCTTGATTGTTTGAACGCGCTAATCTCAGGAACTACCAGTCGGATTTGAAAAAAATTCTGCATGGGTTATCTAAACCCTTGAGGAAGGTTATAGGCTCATCATCATCATCACCATAAACCATCACTACGGGAGCAACGCAGCGAGGGCGCTGCTAGTTATTTATACCTACAAAAATTAGTTATATAAAAAATTAAAGACGAAAATAAGGGGTGTTATAAGTTTACAGTGTCATGTGTATCTGTGTGTCTGTCTGTAACATCATAGCTCCAGAACGGAACCGATTTTGATGTGGTTTTTGTTATTGTTTTAAACATGACATGATCGAAATTGATCTTAGCTATAATGTATGAAGATCTGTTCAGGCATTTAAAGATCATCAGCTTTTTTTAGTTGATAGAGGGATATGTTGGTTTTTAATTAAATTTTCAATTTACTCCAAAACAACAGTAAGTTAGTTTAAGTGTTATCTGTGTATTAGCCTTAAGTAACTTGTATCTGATCATCCTATTTCACTGTAATAAATTATTTTTCATTTTCATTTTTCATTTTCAGTAAGTTCGTATGAGCAAGTGCCCAAATCTGGTGACGGAGGTTTTAGGCCGCCTAAAGGATTTCATGGCTTAACGACTTAAAAGCCGGGACCGACAATTTAACGTGCCCTCCGAAGCACAGAAGCGCTCATCTCGTAATGCCACTTGCAGTCACCCATCCAAATTGTGATCGCGCACAATGCTGCTTAATTTCAATGATCAATCAAGAACGTCACGAGCGCTCATCTGCGTCTTTATAGATTTGAACCCATGGATTTCGCATTGAAAAAGTTTCCTAGGCAAACGTCTCATCATAAGTGTTGGCATAGCTTTTCATATTTCCATATTACCTACATTCGCAGAGATTTAGAAATGAGTTTTCGCTTCGGAAATGAAAGGACGTCATGTGAGGCCTAGAGATGCAGCCAGACCATTTCCGTACCATTATGATTATGTTTCCGTCCCTTTTAGGCCTCTGTGGTCGAAACTTGAGAACGTACTGTGCAGATTAGGCTATATACTGGCGTTTATGAAGCTGACCCGGCAAACTTTGTACCGCAATAAACGTACAAACATTCATTTTATTTACATAGATACTAGCTTCCGCTGCAGTCTCGCTCGTGTGATACCGGGACCTAAAGTAGCCTATATCCCGGTCATTATCTATCTATAAGTATCTTAAATTTCAGGCAATATGGTTCAGTGGTTGTCGAGTTATAGATGAACAAACATCCAAACTTTTAACAACTTTTTTTTTACTTCTATGGGTTTATGGAACTAACATGGCACCTTTAACAAGAATCTACCAAAAACTGCCCGTTGCGAGAATCGAACCATCTATTAAACCTGCCCAGCACTCGATTGCCATGTCACGGAAATCATCAATCACTCATAATTGTAAAGTTTCTGAGTGGATGCGTTGTATGTTTTGTGGATCAATCACCCGCTGAACCAATTACATAAAATTAAACTTTGAAATGAACTTGGTGGTGTGCTTGGGTGGAAAAGTTTGGGAAAATATGAAATGAGTTATCTTTGATGTTCCTTATATCAAAGGCAAATTGTCTTAGGACTCATTAATTAGGTATTCTTTGTAATAGTAAATAATGCTAAGGGGCCTGCGACAGACGAATTGTTTAAACAAACGTTTTACCAAAATAATTTAAAATGATTCTTTATCATATTTTTTATCATAGTTATTATTTAGATAATTTTATCATATTTTTATCAGTTTATGTTATTATTTTTAGATTTTATTAGGGCAGTTCCACATTTGTTCCGAAAAACTTACGGGCATTACAAGCTGAGCGCTTCCGTGCTTCGGAGGGAACGTTAAATTGTCGGTCCCGGCTTTAAGTTGCTAAGCCATGACGTTTAGGCAGCCAAGAAACTTCGTCACCACTGTTGGCCACTTGCTCATAATTACTAGATCAACACAGCTGCTAAGTTACCACTTGTCTAAAGTACTAGGTTATTGCCAACTTATTGGACACAATATTTATGGTTTCATTACGAAAGCATTTCCAAAGAGTAACAATCTTATAGAAACAAAGTTCCTAAACCCACAATCTTCGCAGAGCGTAACATTATTCCCCTATTAATTAATCCCAAGCAATGATTTAGTGACGAGCGCGCCACCTGTCGGAATCTATTATTGAAAGTGTTTCAGTGGTTTTAAGATTCATTAAATGCCTGATTTATTGCGAAAGGCTGGCGGAAAATTAATGGAAATTTTTAATTTCCTTCGAAGTGCTTTACGCACTTAAATAAGCTAATCTGCAATATTTCAAATGAAAGCCAATCCATTATGAGATGTTTGATCAGTTTAGGCTCAACCCACACTAAAGAAGAGGCGAAGCGACGCGTCATGTTTTTTAAACTGTGGATGATGTTGTGGGTTATACGTTTACTTGTGTCCGTATTTACTTATAACTGTGTACCAACTGTATAATGTATGACTGTTTATCTTCCTAAATAAATAAAATAAAATAAATAAAATAACCTATAAGGGTCGATGCACACGGGCCGTCACAGCCACAAACGCCGCCACCTGAAGCTAGAAGCTACAAAGGTGTGGCGACCACTCGCGGCAACCGTGTGGGGCGAGTCCATTTAAAATGTATGAAAACTACAGGAAATATGTCGGTGGCGGTGTTTTGTGAGTGTGGTCGGTGGCTCGTATGCGGCCAGGCTAATGTAAATTAATCTCTATTCCCATTAAGTAAAGTACAAAATGTTATAGTTCCATCATTAAGGAAGGCTACTCCAAAGAGTTACAATCTTATTGAAACAAAGTTTCTAAGTTGGGGTAAGTTTCTCGTTTACCCCAACAGTTGTAGGTTCTTCGGCAGATAACAGCCCACTACCTCTTCAGCTTGCTAATTCTCTGAGCTATGTCAATGACTTTGGTTCTCTATCGATAATCTTATTGCGGATCCTATCCTTCAGATAAACTCCGAGCATATTCGTAGCTCGCTCTATAGCTGGCTGAGCGACTTTAAATTAATATAGCAACCGTAAAGTTAGGCCTTTAAATCTTTACTAGACGATTTATACAATGTCAGGAGGCAATATTTGCCTACTAATGGGACACTGTAGCGCCTGGGTCATTGTTTGAGATGGAGTAGGCTTGCCCAGCACCTAAATTATCAGCTTAACCGGCCATATCCACAGTAATGACATGGTCAATACGTGTGGGGCTGACTAAGCCGCGACCAACGGTACCATTTAAATTACTAGGTGTTTTCGAGAGCTGGGTTGGTTGAGGGGGATAGTACCTCGACTTTCAATCTGAAGGTCATGGGATCGAATCCTGGCCATGCAATATCCTGGCCTGGCAATGCATGTATAAATCATCTAGTAAAGGCCTAAGTTTTTTTTTCTCATGATATTATTATTGTGGTAACGATTTTAAATCACCCTCGTTTAAATCTAACCTAGTTCAGCGATAGCAGCGCCGCACCTATCGGACTTCAGTGGTGGCGCGTACTCTACCATTATAGGTACCTACTATACAGGGTGTGGCAAATTCTTGGTCACTGAAGGGTAGCTACCTTTTCTCTTGTAGTTACAAAGTTTTGTTCTTAGAAAACTTCAGTTTTATTTTGAAGAAAAAAATAATTGCATTTTTAGATTTTTGAAAAAAAGTAGGTACAGTTAGCCTAAAAAATTACATTTGTCAAAAAAAACAAGTTGGTCTTAATCGACTCTATTTCCCACCAGGAACACTTCTCCCAAAGTAACTTATCAAATCAAATCGTAAGTTTATGCAATAATTCAAAAAAACACATCCCATACATTTTCTATGAAATCAGTAGTTGTAAACATTATAGTGCCACTTATTCTATGGTTATTAATTTAAATTCGTAACTGCTTCGGCATACTAGGAGGCTATTGTAAAGCTTTAGGTGCCTAAGACAGAGCCGCAAGAGAGAATGGTGTACATGGAGCATACCATTTGTACATCTGCAGGGAAGCACTTTGTTCTAAATTTAAATACGCGCTTTACAATAGCCTCCCAGCTTGCCGGAGCAGTTATGAAATTAAATTAAGAACGATCGAACAAGTGGCACTGTAATGTTTACAACTCCTAATTTCATAGAAAATGTATGGGTGTGTTTTTTTGAATTATTGCAAAAACTTACGATTTGATTTGATAAGTTATTTTGGGAGAAGTGTTCCTGGTGGGAAATAGAGTCGATTAAGACCAACTTGTTTTTTTTTTGACAAATGTAATTTTTTAGGCTAACTGTACTTTTTTTCAAAAATCTAAAAATGCAATTATTTTTTTCTTCAAAATAAAACTGAAGTTTTCTAAGAACAAAACTTTCTAACTACAAGAGAAAAGGTAGCTACCCTTCAGTGACCAAGAATTTGCCACACCCTGTATACTATATAGGTACTGGTATTTTTAAGTAAGACTTTTTATTTATTCTGTAGGTCCTTACCGTATTTTGTTAATTTTTATAATCTGTATCGAATAAACGTATTTCTATTTCTATTCTATTTCTATAAATCTTTGCTTACCGACTAAGTCAACACAGCTAAGCCTTTATTACTTAGCCTTTAAGCTGGTCAAGAAGCACTATTATTTCTCGAGGGGTATTAATATCCGGTCTCAGTACATTGCAACTGAAAATAAAGAAAGCAATAAAGCAAAATTGCAAGCAACTTGTTATTATAGATAAACTACCTTACTGCAACATTATTAAGTAACCTTCTTGCGATTGACGGCCTCTCTAGCGCAGTGGAAAATCACGTTTGAAACAGAAGGTTACGGTTTCGACTTCTGCCGCGACGAAAATATTTGTATGATCTGCAAATACTTGTCTCGAGTTCTATGTATAGTACTATATTATGCATGTATTATACACTAGCTGACGCCCGCGTGGACTACTATTTTGTTTATCCCACGGGAACCATGCATTTTTTCGGGATAAAAAGTAACCTATGTCCTATTCCCGGTCATTGTCTATCTATGTTTAAAATTTCAGCCAAATCGCTTCAGTAGTTATGGAGATACGTGGTAACAAACATTCACAAACACACACACACGGACTTTCGCCTTTATAATATTAGTAGGATAGTAGGATTAGTAGGATATAAACCTTCCTCTTGAATCACTCTTTCTATTAAAAAAAAACTGCATCAAAATCCGTTGCGTAGTTTTGAAGATCTAACCATACCTACATAGGGACAGACAGACAGCGGGAAGCGACTTTGTTTTATACTATGACGAAGTATTTACAATTTATTTTTGAAAAAGGTTCAGTCGGAATTGAAAATTTTGATAAGATTTTTCATTTTTAAATGAATTTTACTAATATTTACGCCGTGGGCGAAATCGGCTAAGAATTCATCATCATCAGGTATCATAAGTTTAGGTACTCTTTCGAGAACTCATTTCACATCATCGATCATGTGTAAAGGCGTGCCTAAATAACGCAGCTTGTATCTCAAATGTGCTGATGAGTTTCAAACAATTTATCATTTCATCCTGGAATTTACGAATCGATAAATTCTTTGAAAATTCTGGGTACAAAATGAGGCCCGAACTGGATACCTTACCTCCTATGATTTCATTTTCATCCAGATGAAATATGAACTCACAGCCTTGCCTTCTTTGCTTTGTGTTTTGGTTCAAACCAGTCTGGGAATTTTTGGGATGGATTTCAATAAAATTTGTTTGATAAATGCTTGTAGAGACGAATTTCATGTGACGAGATAAATAGATATGTTAAGGGATAAAGGAAGATAGTAAGAGGAAAAGAGAAAGAAAGTATTAAGGAATCCTAGCGTGTATGTAATAAAATTGTGTAGTTATCGGCGCTAAAATTAATATTTTTTGCCGCTCGGTTACGTTTGCGCGCATGCATAACCGAGCGTATGTGGCGTCCAGTGAGCTTGCATGCACAGTTTCAAATAAAGTTTTTCATCCATTCGTACAGTACGGCCAACGGATCTCGGCGTACGTGAAGTTAGCCGTTTCGATGCGCAGTGCAACTTTTTCATACAAAATGTTCTACTGCGCAGCGAAAAGCCTAACTTCACGATCGCCGAGATCCGTCGGCCCAACTGTAAATAAGTTTCAGTTGCCGGTCAGGTTGTCTCTCATATGGCGTGGTTTGCCGCGAGGTCTTATCTGTTAACCCATTTCCTGCCCCAGCTTAGTGCACCCGGAGCACATGTGCGTCATGGGCACTGATCACGCTAAGAGGCGTCAACTCTATAGTGGCTTTAGTGATGTAAAATATTATTTCTCTTTCAGGTAATGTACTGCCCTCCGCCATACAACGACGGGATAGGTCGTCCTCAGGCGACGAAGACAACCCGCACGGGCAACGGCAACTCGTGTCACGACATCGTGTGAGGTTCGGCCCGGGGCCGTCGCGGGACAGCGGTAACTGACGTGTGAACGGGCCCCTAGAATACGCCGCGATTTTATTATAAGTACTCCTTTTTACTTCTTTTCTATACTTTTTGTAAATAGTTCTATCTTGTACATAACTAAGGCTTGTATAGGGTCTTTAAGCTTGTATATTTCGACACAACGTAAATACTTGCTTGTGCAGTTATGCCTGCGCAAACGAGACTAGACTGCAAGCTGCACAATTTAATAAAGAACTGTAGTTTAAAGATAAGATTAGTAATTGTTGATGTAAAATAAAAAGTAGATGTAGGTAGGTACTACTTAGTTTTTGTCGAATTTTAAAAATTTAGATTAAGATTAAATTTTCTCGTTCATTTCTATATTTTGAGCCCAAATGTAGAAATGATTGACAATTTTGTAAATTATCAGAAATCATTATTGTAACATCGAAATATATAGATAAGAATTCAGGATTTAACTTTTTGATGTGTAGCAACATACTTAGCTTGTAAATAAATTAACATCCAAATATCTATTATTATTACAAAGACTATAAATACATTTAAGATTTAATATTTACTAAAATTGTGTATCCAAGATACAAGATTATAATTAGAACAAATGTTTAATTTAATATGTATACGTTATGTTATTATTTTAGAGTTTACCACAGTACATAATAATGCGATAAATTCAAATGTTATCACGATATTGTATCATGCTTTAAGATTAATGAATAATAAATGTTTTTTTATAAACTTTAGTTTTAATTTTAATATAAATCATGTGGAGTTCTTAACGTCAATACTTGATTTCACCAACTGCTGGAATTTAAGTCTATTTTTAAATTGGTTTATTCTTTAAAATTTGTACTATTAAAAGTTAAATATTAATATTATTTTTGCAAGTTAATTGCCTATTCCATCTCAAGCAATGTCCCAGGCACTACAGTGTCCCGTTAAGTGTAAATTTGCCTCCTGACACTGTATAAATCACCTTCTAGTCAAGATGTAAAGGCCTTAGCTTTAAATGGGTTGCCTTCGGTAAGCTCGAAGATATTTTGAAATTCCGAAAAATAACTCAGCATTTATTGTCCTGTAATAGTCAAGCTGTAAATGCCAAGTTATTCGAGTTATTCATCATCTCGATACTTTTCTGACGAGAAGAAATCCGTACCCATATTATAAATGTGAAAGTGTGTTTATTTGTTTGTTTATTTGTCCTGCTTTCACGTCAAAACAGAGAGACGGATCGACGTGATTTTTTGTGTGAAGATATTTGGAGGGCTGGAGAGTAACATAGGCTATTTTTTATCCGGGTACCAAGCGAGTGAAGCCGCGGGCAGCAGGTAGTTCAAAATAAATATTATTTTCATTCGTCAACTCGTCCTCTGTCCTAATAAGGGTATGATCCAGTACAGTCAAGAAAAAATATGTAAAAAAAATAAAAAAAGAGAAATGAAAGACTAGATAGTAGGTACCTATACTACATCAAAATGTGACCAATGTGTCTTATCCACCTTTACTTATGGCGCCGAAACATCGGACGCTCACTAAAAAAACTGTGCAACGTATAGGTACCTACAGGTTTCACAACGGGCCATAGAGCGCTCCATGTTAGGCATACGCCATTATATGTTCATCCTGAAAGTTCATTCTAAATACTGGTGAAAGAATTTTTGAAATCGGATGAGTAGTTTCGGAGATTACCTCCTATACAAACAAACTTTACCTTATAATATTAGATAGAAGTATTATAGATAATTGGACTTTTTTTCATGCTTCGTTTAAGCCAATTTCATGCTGCTTAAATATTTCCATTTTAATGTTTCAAAGCAATATACGATCTCAAGATCGTTATATTCGAAGGTAATTTATTTACGCACATAATGATGAAAGGCAAAAAATGACAATATCGATATGTACCATTTTTCTAAGCTGTAAACATGTTTTGTTGACCCACATAAAGTGGAGCATATGAATATATATTTCTAAAGATAGCATTCGGATTTGGGCAGTCGCGAGCGCGACCTGCCCCTGTCTATCTTTGATGGCGACCAACATCGGTCTCAAACTCTCAAATATGACAGTTTAGTAACAACGCAAGTAGCTCTGTTTCTCTCATCTCAACGAGACCGAACGCGACTAAAGATACCTACGCCATAGTTTTGACAGTTTGAAACCAATTTGATGTTTGAGACAAGTTAGACAATCAGCCTGCTGGTAGCCGCGACTGATTGCCGCGACCCAATCCCGCTGCTGTGTGTGCTTTCGGATAGCAGCGACCGACGCCCGGGCCGCGACGTGCAGTAGTCAGGAGTCTGAAAAAACTGAGAACTCGTGAGGCGATTGATGAAAGAGCGAGACGAAGGAAGAAACGAAGGAGAGAGTGATGAAATCATGTTGCTCTTACTTTCATTAAAGACGAATAAAATACATCCAGAGTTGATGAAGAGTCACTATGATATTCTGATAAAGCTACGCTGAAATCTTAAGTTGGTAACAGATATACAGAAAGTAGGTACGCACAGTGGATCTAGGCATTCGTGAAGTTATAGCCGTTTCGAAGCGCAGTTTAGCTTTTTCATACAAAATTTTCTACTACGCAGCGAAACGGCTAACTTCACGAATGGGCGTTTTTCCACTAGCCGGCACGGCACCGGCACCGGCGCCGGTGGTGGGGATGCAAAAATGTATGAAACCTTGCCGGTGCCGGCGCCGGCAAGTGGAAAAACGAGCAGTACATTTTCATACATTTTTGCGTCGCCGGCGCCGGTGCCGGTGCCGGTGCCGGTGCCGTGCCGGGCTAGTGGAAAAACGCCCAATGCCTAGAGCCATTGTGAGTACCTACTGTACTGCTACTGTAATGAGCGAGGAGCGCGACCATACCACTTCCAGAGGCCCTAGACAAGTGCACAGTTTTGTTTGTAGCACAGTTGCACAGTCGCTTAAAACGGAAAGCGTTGCATACGAATCCCTACCGGTCGCGGCTACCGTGTCGCGACTGCCGAAATCCGAATGCTACCTTTACCTAATTTTCCGAATAATCGAATCTCAATGCTAGAAGAATATGCTATGACTGGCCTCTTAGCTCAATTGGTAGTAGCTCTGCGCTGTAGGTCGTGGGTTCGATTCCCACTTAGGACAAACATTTGTGTGATGAACATAGATGTTTGTTCTGTGTCTGGGTGTTATAAAGTATTATAAGTATGTAGGTATTTACAAATATATAAGTACCTACTTATTCTATCAGATAACTGGTTCCAATAGTACAAGCTTTGCTTAGTTTGGGGCTAGATGGCGCTGTGTCAAATGTCCAGCAATATTTATTTAGGTAAGTATTTATTTATTTAATTATGTTCTAGCGTATTCAAAAGATTGATCCGTCCATTGAGTTGGGGATCGACCACGCGACCACTGAGCCACCAGAGGTCGTCAAATTGTAAACCTGCTTACTTTCTTTGCCAGTAAAAAGTAAGAAAGTTAATTCAGAGCTCTATTACTCACCCAATTTCAAGAATAATGCTTTTAATCGCTCCTCAAAAGCGAGTAAGTGCAGTAGTTAGGCAGGTCGTTAGTTTTTATCGCGTTTTGGCGCGCTGCCAGAGGAAGCTGCTGCTATAAAGATGGCGCCACTGGACTGCAAGCAGGTGTGGACCTGTTTGTGAAGCCAATAAAAATGACTTATTTTGTCAACCGCCTTTAAAAAAATAAAGGAAACATTATTCAGAACAATATAAGATAGATGACAATGTAAGGAAAATGTAGGTTGTCTTCTGTTGTATTTTGCCACTGCTATATACATGGAGCGACTGTATAAAATGCAAGTGTGTGGACCTTTTTTTAAAGTCCTTAAAAAATTTTGAAAACCGACTTCAATGTTATAAGCTGAGCTGTAAGCTGAGCAATTTTAAACAAGATTTATTTTCTTACTTCATAAGTTCGTTGGTGATATTTTTTTATTAACCTACAAGTTTTTAATTTTTAAGTCAATTAAAAACTATTTTATTTTCTAACTTCAAAAAAGGAGGGGGTTTTCTTTATTCTAATAAAAAAAAAGGGGTAGGTAAGTATTAAATTCAGTGTTTTTGCAATGCGCAACAGAAAAAAAGAAAAAGACACCACTTCCCATACAAAAATCGGCATTGTCTTTTGTAGACCAACTTGAAGTAAGCTCGTTGACCATGCGACAGTCACAATTTGACAGGGCGGCGTCAGACCACCCATAGATAAAGAATCGTTGTGGTTCCTCCTGAGACCACCAGTGAACGCCGCAAGGCGATGCAATGCGGTGAGGTGCGGCTGCAGAGTTGATTATGTGAGCTATGAGCTTTACTTTACATGCAAACACAGAACACAAATGATTGTCCTGGGTAGGAATCGAATCCTACAGAGAGAGCAGAGCTCAGTTGGTAGGCAGAGCTACTACCAACTGAACTTAGAGGCCAGTCAATTAAATAATGAATAGGTAGTCATATTCTCAAGTTATGCACTTACCAAAATTCATTTAATTTTTAAAATATGTAAGTATCTACATAAAAAGAACTACTAAGAGTGATATATGCATTTTGGTACGTTTAATTAGTAGTTTGTAAGTAAAAAGAATATTTTGAAGTCCAATTTGAACAAAAGCTCTTAAGAAATTCCACGAACAACTCGTAGGTAATATAAGAAATAATGAAATATCTAACATTTTGATATTAATTTCAGATAACGACGATGATTGAACTTATTTTCATTAGAAATGAACAAAAAATATAATTTATGAGTTTGTTCGCGTGTCAAGACTGGCCATTAAAGGCATGGTCTTGTTTTTTGAGAAATCATAAACGTCTTTAAGCACGTAATATAACAATTGTCCTCAACGACATTCTTATTACAATCATCATCATCATTATCAATCAATCAATCAATCAATTATCATCAATACTTATAATAAAACTGTAACAGGTCAAATTCTGTAGGTACATTGAAGATATTTTGAAATTTTTTTTTGTAGGGCACTCTATGATCAATACTGAAGCCAAAACTGTAATTTTTTTCATTCATGTCTGCCTGTCTGTCTGTTTGTCCAGTTAACTCCGCACCGCATCGCCTTTTCGACGCTCACTGTCCCTTCACTTTTGGCTTGCGTTGCGGCGATCGGGTGACGATACGAAGTTGATGTAGTGAGCGTTAATCCATATAATTCCATACAAACTGCATTCAAAGACCGATGCGATGCGATAAGAGTGCGGAGTTGACTGGTCAGCTATGGCCATTAATTCTCACAGAGAAGTTCTTACCTTATTAACGCCAAAGCTATTAACTGGACGTTATAAAGTTGACGTGCCCTAAAACATCGATTGAGTATCGTTGGATATGCCGCCTTGACCCTGTGAATATATTTTCACGATGGAAGAGTGAGCTCACACATCTGAAATCAGTAATTGGATACGTAAATAAGAGAGTATAAGTATCTGAATTAATAAACATTAATGTAATTTAATGTAAGCTTATAAAGTTGGTAACTAAGGGACTATTAGTAGGTACCTACAATGGGCGGTCTTATCACTTAGAAGCGATCTCAAACAACTTTGAATGATAAGAATTTGAAACAAGATGATATGGAAGAATATTAGATTAGAACGACACTATTTTTTTAAATTTCAAACTTTTTCAGCAAGTAGGTACTTATTCATACTTATTTAATACATATTTATTTAATTTTGATCTGCGAAAATAATGTAATCGCTCGCCTCATCTGTCACTGTAACTGTCATGTCACTATATTCAACCACTGTCACTGTCAAATTTTCGTGATTGTTTTGTTTGTTTTTGTTTTCATTGTGTTTTCGCAATTACGCGTTGAATGTTTTTTATTATCTAAAGTACCTTGGTCTGTTTTGTTTTTAAAGTACTTAAATCTACTGTTTTTCTGTGTATTTTATAGTTGTAAATGTCCCGCCGCGTCCGTAATGTCACTTAAGGGCACAGACTGAAAACCAGCGCTGCCTTCTTCTAAAGGAGCCAGCATTATGCTGAGGCTGGGCCTATTTTGGCACCGCAAAGCGTAGTAGGTACGCACGCGCAATAGTGGTAGGTAACATTTTTTTTGTCTAGTTTTTAAGAACAGGAATGTATTTTGTTGTGTATTTTGTTTAATAATCTTATGTCTATTCTTTACCTATGCCTATGTATGCTGTGCTGTCCTGATGTACCTACTTACTGTAACTTGTGTGTGCCAAATAAACGTTACTCTTACTCTTACTCTTACTCTTACTCTTACTCATACTTACTTTTCCTTCGATAATACTCATGAGTAAAATATCGATAAATATTTAAGTATACCGTGATGCTATATTTATTTGATACTGTGTTCCAAGCTCGAATTTTTCGCAAAATGGCGTATCTAAAGGTAAAATAATATCCATCGCCTGTACAGTGCCACAAGTATAACTTGGCGCGGCTGAGCGCCACTGTGTTCAAAAAATATAATTAATTGTACAGAAAATACCACGAAATTTGGGAAAATATGTAAGAAAGATTTAATCATTTGCGTATTTGTTTAAGATAGTTATATGATATTTCGCATCATACTACTCTTTTTCCGTTTTTCCGTTTTAGTTCCTCAAATCGCCACCGCCAACTTATACTTGTGGCACTGTACCAGTATTCAGGCTGACGTCATTAACGATAAATTCAATGGCTGAAAGGAACGGCTTACAAACAACGCGCTTAAATTAGATGCAATAAACCTATGTTGACTAGCTAATTCGGTAATGGTTCTATAGAAAGCTTCATGAGGGAGAAATCGGCCCTAAGGCACAGAATAGGTACAGAAGGCGCACTCCGCACTTTAGGTGCAAAGCTACAAGTACTACTTGGCGGGCCCGCCCGGCCGGGTCTTGGCAGGTAGGGTTCACACTTGCCGCTCGGCTCGCACGCTAGCCGCGTCGGCGTACCTATGGAGTACCGTCAGTTTAAATGACAACGGTCTCTTGTCTCATATCTCTGGTCTCTGAATCAGCTTTAGAAATTGTTTCTCAGCTTTTGTGAATGTTAAATATTTGGAGAAATGTAATATCAAACTTTTATTTTGTATAAAACTTTTGAAACTATCATGATAACCATAAGAAAAAACTTTTCTTGTTTCAAAGTTCTATCCAAAATAAAAGTTCGATGTTTCAATGTCTCCAAATATTTAACATTCACGAAAGCCGAGATATCGAAGCACTAAGAACGGGATAAGTATTTACCATGATTTGTACAACGCAAACTCCAAAACTCCAAAAGTTTCCCGATATTTCGGCACAGGTGCATGCGCCATGCTGTCATTCATTTTCTTTCGGATTTATCAATGATCTTCTATATCAACTGAGGTAGATGCGTTGTACACCGCTCTGCATGGCGAAAAAAACTCAAGCTAATTAGCTTGAGTCAACTCAGTCGCACTCTGTTTTGCTCCGATGTTACACGCATTTACACGCAGCACGAACCATAATTTATCTCTTTCTGACAACGGAGTTTCATAATATCACTGCTATCTTTTAGTTTTCTTGAGTGATCTGAACAAAGCTACGAATATTCTACCTAAGTAGTGATAGCAAAATTTTGCCGCGTTTTAGAGCTCTTTATAATGAGTATAACGTCTCTATTGGTAGGATCTCATTGGGATTTATTGGTTTTATTAAAAACTGTTGATATAATTTATCGATTTAAAAAAAGCGGATTACATACTGACCGCTTTGCTACAGAAGAACATTTTTGATAGAATTTTATTTTGTCCGACGAAGTTACAGCGGTCACCGACCTATATCATAGAAATACGTTAGAAAGGTGTTTTTCTGTTACGTCCCACATATTCATTCCAGAAGCCACAAGAAATAATCTTTTTTTTTGCGTTACTCACCACTGTGGATTTTGATTTCTGTTTCATCCGCTTAAGAGCCCGATTCAACGAGAAATAGTGATAAAGACTTTTAGGGCCATAGCAGACATGCCGTTTTTAGCATCGGCGATTTGGCGACTGCATCGATGCTGGTTTGCGTTTTGGCGACTCTATATATGGCGTATTTTAGGGGTCTGAAAAAAGTGGGGAAAGGCAAGTATGAAAATATAGACAATTTATTATTTTGAAAATAGTTTGTAGTGACAAACTTAGTAATTTTTACACCACATTTGTTTAAATATTTATAACCTACCTTACCTATACTTCTTCCAACGGATCTTGGCATTCGTGAAGTTAGCCGTTTGCGCAGTGCAACTTTTTCATGCAAAATTTTCTACTGCGCAGCGAAAAGCCTAACTTCACAGTTCCTTAATCCATTGTGACAACTGCACTTTGCTTTTGTTATGTTAACATAATGTTGTTAGAAAAATAGCTAAACATCAAACAAAACATTTGAAATACAACAACCTGTTAAGAGGCCTGCGACAGGCGAATTTCCATAAAAACGTAATACCAAATTCATTTAAAATTTAAGCATTTTTTATCAGTTTATGTTGTTAGATCAAGACAGTAGGTATTTATCTAGGTTCCTGTTGCACTTTTGTTCCGAAAAACCTACCTAAAAAGAAATGTAAGCAAATTGAATTGAAAAGTACCCCAAAAATGGCATGTTTTCTTTTCATTTGTTCTATACCTATACAGGGTGAATTTTTGAGACGGGGCAGTAAGGGCAGCTACCTTAACCGTTGTAGCTAGAGGAAAATGTTCTTAGGAGGCTATCCTTAACTTTTGATGATATTTCGACATGCATTCACAGATTTTGAAAAAAATGTACAGTCAGCGAGAAAATGGGCCATTTACACAAAAACTTTTTTTGATGCCAATCGATCCTGTTTCATCTAAGGATAAAAAGGCTCTTTCAGACCAACTGAGGTTAGAGTACTAGAAAAGTCAGAAATTGCTAAAATGTATTTCTAAAACAAGACAGTAAGGGCTACCTTAACCGTTGTAGCTACAGGAAAACGTTTTTAGGAGACTATCCTTGACTTTTAAAGATATTTCAACCTGCATTCACAGATTTTGAAAAAAATGCACAGTCAGTGAGAAAATGGGCAATTTACACAAAAACTTTTTTTGATGCCAGTCGATCTTGTTTCATCCAAGGATTAAAAGACTCTATCGGACCAACTGAGGCAAGAGTACTAGAAAAGTCAGAAAACGCAAATAACTTTGATTATACATTTCGTATGAAATCATTTTGTCATTTGTCATAATTTTTCATCATTTTGTCGAAATATCTTCAAAAGTAAGGGTAGTCTCCTAAAAACGTTTTCCTGTAGCTACAACGGTTAAAGTAGCTGCCTTTACTGCTCCGTCTCAAAAATACATTTTAGCAATTTCTGACTTTTCTAGTACTCTTACCTCAATTGGTCTGAAAGAGTCTTTTGATCCTTAGATGAAACAGGATCGACTGGCATCAAAAAAGTTTTTGTGTAAATTGCCCATTTTCTCGCTGACTGTACATTTTTTTCTAAATCTGTGAATGCAGGTTGAAATATCTTTAAAAGTCAAGGATAGTCTTCTAAAAACGTTTTCCTGTAGCTACAACGGTTAAGGTAGCCCTTACTGTCTTGTTTTAGAAATACATTTTAGCGATTTCTGACTTTTCTAGTACTCTAACCTCAGTTGGTCTGAAAGAGCCTTTTTATCCTTAGATGAAACAGGATCGATTGGCATCAAAAAAAGTTTTTGTGTAAATGGCCCATTTTCTCGCTGACTGTACATTTTTTTCAAAATCTGTGAATGCAGGTCGAAATATTTTCAAAAATTAAGGATGGTCTCCTAAGAACGTTTTCCTCTAGCTATAACGGTTAAGGTAGCTGCCCTTACTGCCCCATCTCAAAAATTCACCCTGTATAGTAAGTTTTTTGGAACAAGAGTATAACAGGAACCTAGATAAATATTGCCTTTATCCAAATAATAACATAAAGTGATAAAAATATCCTCAAATTTTTAATTATTTTGGTATTACGTTCGTATGGACAATTCGCCTGTCGTCGGTCCCTTAAGGAGGAAAACATATCAGTAATTACCTACCTAATTGTCCTGAGAAAAGGGTCTTGACTGACAACAATGGCCTTTTTACGACCAAATGTCCGACCCAAGTATTATGTCTGCAAAAAGATCCACTTTAATTAAAAATAGATTTTATACATTCAATTTTGCGACTGAAGTCGGAATCGCAAATTTTGATAAGACATTTCATTTTTAATTAAATAAGACCTCGGACGAAAGAATAAGACCTATGTGTGGTTTAACACTATAAAAATTAAAAAAGTTATAGATTTTATACAGTACTAGCTGCTGCCCGCGGCTTCGCTCGCGTGGTACCCGGTTAAAAAGTAGCCTATGTTACTCTCCAGCTCTCCAATTATCTCCACACAAAAAATCACGTCAATCCGTTGCTCTGTTTTGACGTGAAAGCAGGACAAATAAACAAACAAATAAACACACTTTCACATTTATAATATGGGTACGGAGGTATAACTCGGTTCATTAAAGAAAGGAATCAAATCGAACGAGGCGCTTATCATGTTCTCTCGCTTGCACACTAGTTCCGTCTAAACTTACGGAGCGAGAGGACATGATAAGCGCCGCCATTTTAGATTTTCATTTCCAAATGACTTTTTGTCAATGTTATACGACTGTTTCGGACGTTCCGAAAACGATTCATTATCTTGAATTACTGGACCTACTTATAGTTTTTTTGGGACGGAGACTTTGCATGCGTCATCAGAAGACCCCACAAAGTTTCAAGTATCTGATCAATGGTTTAGGAACGGATAGAGGACAAACATACTTCAAACATTCACTTTTATTTATATCCCCTTGGTCGCCAGTTAAGGGGATATTGAAGATATGATGGAAAACTCAATATCTTACAATGCCCTCTCCACAGAGTATACGAGAGTATGACTTATTGAAGAATCACTTTAAACTGAAATGCATGAACTACCAATCGTAATTGAGTCCTAAAGACATGACGTGAAAGATTCATTTTAATTACATGTGGTCATAATCAAGCCTGGAAGGGTGTCACTACCACCAGCGCAGCCCCTCGATTCTAATTAAAAACTTTTTATTAACCAAAGCCAAACGTCAACTATTTCGTTTTGTTTCATAACCTATCAATGACCAATGAGGTTACGTTTACTTTGTTGGGATGACGTTTTCAAACAAATTACCAATGAGGTTTAGCCAAGAAGATTCTAAACTACGTAACTGGAGTGCTGACTGACATTTAATGTACAAAGGATTTTGAACCTTATCACGACTACACAACGATCTATTATCATTTAATCTTGGTTATAAGGATTGTTGGTCGTGTTGAGAGGCTTTCTTGGGTGCTTTGTCTCTTTCACACTCGTTGTTGGATTAGTAGTGTGCCCATGTCATTTAAATTTCAGGATATTTTTACCTTATCGCGCTCGACAAAATCAGCGCTTGATTTCGATCCATGGTTTCGATCCTTGAATTAGATCCTTGATTTTGATCCTTGATTTTGATTTCGATCCTTGATTTCGATCCTTGGTTTCGATCTTGGATTTCGATCCTGGATTTCGATCCTTGATTCTTGAATTTTGAACGTTGAATCTGAAATCTTGAATCTTGAATCTTTGAAGTGACAGCTGTCAAACTTCAAATGACCATATCTCGGGAACTACTCGTCCTAGACTCCCCGTTCCCAGTTCAAATGAAAGCTATGACCAAGATCTTCATTTGAAGTGACAGCTGTCAAACTTCAAACGGCCATATCTTGGAAAGTACTCGTCCTAGACTCCCCGTTCCCAGTTTAAATGAAAGCTAAGACCAAGATTTTCATTTGAAGTGACAGCTGTCAAACTTCAAACGGCCATATCTTGGAAACTACTCGTCCTAGACTCCCCGTTCCCAGTTCAAATGAAAGCTATGACCAAGATCTTCATTTGAAGTGACAGCTGTCAAACTTCAAATGGCCATATCTCGGGAACTACTCGTCCTAGACTCCCGGTTCTCAGTTCAAATGAAAGCTATGACCAAGACCTACATTTCAGATGACAGATGTCATTTTGACAGCTGTTATTGAAAATGTAGATCTTGGTCATAGCTTTCATTTGAGCTAAAAAGGAAGAGTCTAGGATGAGTAGATTTCGAGATATGTCCATTTGAAGTTTGACAGCTGTCACTTCAAAGATTCAAGATTCAAAATTTCAGTTTTCAGATTCAAGAATCAAAATGAAGGATCAAAATTGTATCAGTATTTTAATTAAAAAATCATGCCCTGAAACATCACGTAAATCAGAAAATGATGGAAAAGGCCCCTTATGGACTAGGAATGTTTAGTTTATGGTCACCCTTTAGAAAGAGACACACCGCCCAAGTTTTCTTTCTCAAGCGGACCTTGTTTTCTGTCTCAGTCAGTGTTCCAGGTACGTAGTATAGAAATTCCTTGGGTTTAGCACATTACCTACTGTCATTTTGGAGAACGAAACAAAACGCAGCGGCAATGATACTTGAATGGTTGACATTGTAAAATAGAGAAATTGAGGCCCAGTTAGCACTTTTCAATACTTACCTAAGCACAAAAGCCATTTTTAACTCCATTCTTATTCTACTCTCCTGGTGTTTTTCAAAAAGTTTAATAAGCTGTAGGTGTTTTCGTTCATTCATTTAAGTACCTACTCAATAACAATATTACCTAGGTACTGTTTGCAACGAAACCACTTTTGACGATCCTTTGCGAAAATCATTCAGTAAAATAAATATCTGTTTACAGTGTCTCATCTAAACAGCGATATTCGCACTTATTTATAACAAAGGGTGTTATAATTGCTTGGCAACTTTAACGTCTGCGAAGCCTCTGATATCACCTATCTATCGTATTCAATTAGTTCCGAAGTTATACAGCTTTTGCGTGGGTTCACATCTCAAAGTTTAATCACCCTGTGCAACCTGACTGGATTCCAGAATTCATTTTTATTGCATTATTACTTTAGTAAGTTTTCTAAGGAAAGCAGCTGTCTAACTTTTATAATTGGTAGTTTTCCTAAAAATAGGGTTTCGTTTTTAAAGTTTTATAATGAAAGTTGTTTTTTGCTTAGCAACCCTTGTTTGCGTGCTTAAAATTAAACTGAATGAAATAAACAAAATGAACAAAATGGACGGAATCAATGAGAATGATATAAGCAGAATTAACAAAACGAATGAAAGTAACAAAAAAAAAACGAGACGAATAAAAATGAAGTAAAGATTTTATAGGTAAGTACTTATACTAAGTTAATTTTATTTTGAGAAAAAGAATACCTACGTAGGAAGATGTAGTTTTTAAAGTCACCATTGGCATTTCTAAATCTGGTGCCACTGGAGCTTGAATATTAAGATTTAAGCGGATGGATCACCGAAAAGAAATCTAGGCCCCATACCGTGTTTCGCGAAAGAACAGGAGTAGAATCACCTAGTTCCTAAAACGTTTCAAAGAGGTCATAGCGGTCCTACTGAAAAAGGTCATTTTCCATGAAGCAGAATTATAGTGAAATATGCCTTCTCCCGCAAGAATAAAGTTTTGTAATATAAGCGACGGGCATCAAATATGGCCGGACCGGTACCTACACTAGAAGTTTGTTATTGGTTTAGAAAATGTAATTTTTCTCTTACTCAACTGCAAAAAATTAAAGCGATATGTACCTACATGACGACACTAGAACACTCATAGTCTTATGCATAAAACTTAGCGCGCCGACCATGCTCACTAAAGCATTGTTGCCAACAAGTGGCTAAATTAGAAATTTAAAATAAGGTAAGGGTAGGTAAGCTGAGCAATTTTCGGCACCCTCGAGGTGCATTTCTGTTCATAACTCCGAAGATCATCAACAGATCCTCACCAACTTTTTATGACACCAATCGGAAAGTATACCTACCCTTTCAAACAAAAATAATTTTCCAAATCGGTCCAGCCGTCTTAGAATAATCGTTGAACGTAGATTGAACACAAACAAAATATTAAGACGAATTGAGAACCTCCTCCTTTTTTTGAAGTCGGTTAAAAACAAAAGAGCGCTCTAGCGATCGCATCAAAGAGTGTCAATGTCTCCGAAAAGCATTCATCGTAAAAAAAAAAAAACAATTTGTCGGAAGTAGTGTAGCAAAGCCACGACTGAATGGTGGCCGAGAATGGGGCAAAGGAGTACCGACGAAGTCAGGCGACCGGTGGCGAGATGGGTCGACGACATAGTTCACGTCGTGGGGCGTCGATGGTTGCGACTGGCACAGGATCGAGGTGGATGACACAGACTTAGGGAGGCCTATACCCAGCGGTGAGTAACATCAGCCTGTGGATGATGATGATGAGTCAGTTAAAATAACCCTGCTGTTGTTTGTTTCTTGAAACAAAAACAAGTCACCTCCAACTCCTCCAAGGTAACTTTTGGGGTAAACGGCTTGCTAAAAACTAACTGCTAAGATTACTCGACCGGCAAAGATTTCCTCCTGATACTGTATAAATAACGTGACCATTTATTTTTTGTGCCAAAGCGGGACTCTTACTGAATTTTGTAGGTACAGCGTAGGGGCGTATAGCGTCTAAAAAATTAAATCCCCGTCACTATAAATAAAAAAAAACAGATCTTCATTTTTATTTTCACGACAAAAATTAGTTTTTTTTTTCATTTTTTAATAAAAATTGCCTGTTTCTGCCGTAAAAAGGTGTAAAAAGGTAACAGATAGACAGTTATAATTACTTTCGCATTTATAGGTACCTTGGGTGAATCGAGTGCAATGAATTTGATTTAGTAGGTAAGAAAGGTTTGTTTTCGAAAGCGGGACATTTCGGCTCTAGCTGGGGACAGCGGGACCGAGAGCCTCAAAGCGGGACGTATGGTCACGTTATGTATAAATCATCTAGTAAAGATGTAAAGGCCTAAGTTTGTATGTTTATTTTTGAAGGTAAATGTCGGTTAGCTTGCCTCCAGGCTCAACAAGGTCTTCATTATCGTTTTGTCTGTAACTTTTTGCGCTTACGAAGTCATAAAACATTTTCTCGACGATTCCCACATAATTAAATGAAAATTTATCGCTGTATAAGTTAAAGATAATTACAAATACTTAAACAACGTTGTTGTGCAAACTTGATTCATAAATACTAGCCATAGAATATTTTTAAGTTGAAGTTTAAGTTGAATGTTGATGAGAACCTACATCATAGTACGCTATGTTTCGGGACATCAAGAAATAAAAAGTTAAATAATAATATACTTACTTAAATAGATGATTAAATTGAAAGATGGATAACTCTGTATTGTATCCAACTTAATACCAAAAAAATATAATAAAGTGAAAAACTAACAGGAGAAGGTAGGTACAATGATCCTGACTATATCCCCATGGCATGGTAAACATTTTCTCAGAGCTTAATAGACATTTAAGATATTTTTGAAGATCCACATTTTGTAAAAAAAACTCCGCAAACTGTGCGTCATGTCGCAGCGACTAGACGCGGCGACTTCACGCCTAGTTTGAGAGGTCACTAAATCAAGTCTGTCGTGGATTTGGTATCGAATCAAGCGCTCAGCTGTTTTGCAGTGTCATGCAGTCATCAAACGTGCGACTATTTGAGAAGAAAGGAAAAGCTAAGCTAGACTTATATTAGACCAGGGGGTCTAAAGTGGCCACTTTTGATGAAAAATCAGATGTTTCATAGATGCTTCATCTATGAAACATCTATGAAACATCTAATTTTTCATCAAATGCTTCATAAATGCTTCATAGATGCTTCATATATGAAGCATCGATGCTTCATAGATGTTTCATAGATGTTTCATAGATGCTTCATATATGAAGCATCTATGAAGCATCGATGAAGCATTGATGAAGCATTTCACAAAACATCTTTTTTTTTTTCTTCTTCTTTATTTTGGCTTCGCACGGCTTGTGCATTCAGCCAGTGTCAAGTAACTATAAACTTCAAGCACATTCACGAACACTTAACGGTTAATAATCCACCATTATTACACATTGACATTCGAAGAAACACAAGTTTTGGAAAATAAAACAAAAACGAAACATTACTTCTCAAATTCAAATATTTTTTAGAAAGTAAATAGGTAGGTAAGGTAGGTACCTACCTATTTACTTTCTAAAAATAAATTTAACCTCGCACATAGATCTGTCAAAAAAGATGTTTTGGGGGTTGCTTTTTGGCGGGAATTTGAGAAGTAATGTTTCGTTTTTGTTTTATTTTCCAAAACTTGTGTTTCTTCGAATGTTAATGTGTAATAATGGTGGATTATACTAGGCTTCGTCCTCGAGATTAGCATATAGATAGGTAAGTATACTTGTAGTAACGCGCAGTATTCGCCACTCTATGCACTTTTTGAGGGTATTTTTTTTTTTTTTTTTTTTTTGGTCATGTTCGTATATCTTTGGCCGAATATTGCATCCCGGATTTCATTCGCAATTTAGTGCTCGGCCATTCCGCACATTTTAAATAAAAATTGTTCATAAAAAGTAAAAGTTCGTAAAAAGTTTAAAGATGCCTAAAAGGAAACATTCGAAGGATGATAGTTATGAAGTGCTTTGCAAGAGGCTGAAAAAAGTTGAAAAACGCTTAGAACAAAAGGCAAAACGTACTAAGCGTCGTGTACGGGTTTTATCAAGTTCCTCATCGTCGTCATATTGCTCACCAGATCGCCGGTCGGAAAATGAAGGTTAGTGTAAATTGTTACGAGTTTTTTGTAATTACAATAATGTAATATATGGCGAAAGACATTGCGGACAGTTCTTCGGGCTGTCTCTTGTCACTCGTATGGTGTTGCGGGTAGCTCGTGGGGCTATCTCTTCACCGTTTATACTCGCCTACAAAGTTGAATAATAGGTACTGATCTATTATCAAACTTGCAAAAGACATTGCGGGCAGCTCTTGGGGCTGTCTCTTGTCGATCATAATTATGGTGTTGCGGATAGCTCGCGGGGCTATCTCTTCACCGTCTATACTCGCCTACAAAGTTGAGTAATACTTATGCAATATCAAATAAGTACATTATGTTTTTTACATTTGGTACTATGATTGGCCTATCCTATAGGCCATAAACTTAGTGTTGCGGGTAGCTTCTGGGGCTACCTTTTCACTTACTGTGGTGCATCAAGTAATGTTACATCATTGAAACTTCAACGTCTGTAATTTCTCGTTTCAGACTGCCCACCACCAAGTAATGTAACGGTGATGCCTATGATGGAACAAACGGTTTTCCCAACCGAAGCCGTTTCGAGCGCGGTTTGTGAGACTGTCGTTTGTACTGATGAAATTAACCCTACCTCTGCTCAAGAGGCCTTGGATGAGGCCAGTGACGAATTAGATCCTGAGTTACTTGAAATTCTTGGGGTTGATCCTTCAAAGAAGACCTTGTATGGTAAAGACATACAAAAAGATGTTGCTGTTCGTTTCGAACACACTACAACCGAGGGTTTATCCAAAGAGGATCGTAAAGATCTCACAGAAAAATATCTCGTGCCCGGTAATTGTAAATTGATCAACGCACCAGCATTAAATGCAGAGATCAAAGCCGCCCTGTCGGAGACAATAGTCAAACGTGACAAAGCGATTGAGAGCAAACAAAAAGTTCTAGCCTCAGCCATGTCATGCTTGGGAGAAGCGACCACCCTCGTATTATCTTCTAAGGAGAAGAACACTGACTTACTGCGTCTTCTCGTCGATACTGGACGTTTGCTGAGCGATTGTCAACACAATGATACTGTCGCCAGGCGAAACTACATTCTTCATTCTGTAAAGAAAGAGATGAAAGATTCCCTCCAGGAAGCAAAAGTAGATAATTTTCTGTTCGGTAGCAACCTATCAGATACATTAAAGGCCGCCAAGGCCATCAATAAATCGGGCGCGGAACTCAAAGTAGCCGCCGCACCTAAACCTGTAGCCCCCAGAAAGAACTGGCCTAGCTCTTCAAAAAACTGGAAGAGCCACTATCCGAGCCGGAAGCCTCCACCTGCTGCTTCGAAGACCAAGGACACGACATCGACCCCCGGCTCGACGAAGAGTCAGCGCGCCGCCTCTTACAAACAGTGGGCGCCGCCGCAGAGCTCGCGCACGCGCCGCTAGACACCGCGCCTGCCACCGCCCCTGCCGCCGCGCCGCCGCCGCCGGTAAATTACGCTGGTAGATTGTCCCAATTTTACACACAATGGAGCCGAATCACTAGTGATCCGACTATTTTATCGTATATTGCTGGTTATAAGATTCCTTTCTCTCGACCTGTCTTCCAAATCGAGGAGCCTGCTCCTCAAATTTGTTCTCGTGATGTCCAGTCACAATTTGAGGAAGCTGTTGATAATTTATTAACTATTGGTGCAATTTCAAAATGTGAGCCTTGTGAAGGCCAATTTCTATACAGCATATTTTTGGTGCCAAAACCGAACGGTAAAATGAGGTTCATTTTAAATTTGAAAAAGTTAAATAAATTTATAGATCCGAAACATTTCAAAATTGAAGATTTTCGGACAGCCTTAAAATTAATCTCGAAAGACTGTTTTATGGCAAAATTGGACTTAAAAGATGCATAGTTTTGATTAAAATGCACTCAGATCATAAAAAATACCTACGTTTCCGCTGGGGTAAAAATCTATTCGAGTTTAATGTATTACCGTTCGGTCTTAGCACATCACCGTATGTGTTCACCAAGATTATGAAACCCATTGCAGGGCTCCTACGCTCAGCGGGTTTCATTTCTACTGTATATTTGGATGATTGGCTTCTACTAGCTCAAACTTATAACAATTGTGTACAAAATGTCAAACAGACTAAAATGCTTCTGACATCATTAGGTTTCATCATAAATGATGACAAAAGTATCCCAACACCTAGCCAGTGTTGCTTATTTCTTGGATATAATATAGATTCTAAAAATTTTCATGTCAGTTTAACTAAAGAAAAAATTCAAAAGTTGAAAATTGAAATCGAAAAATTTCTCATCATAAAAAGGTGTAAAATTAGAGAATTTGCGCGTTTCGTTGGACTGCTTGTTTCTGCATGTCCTGCAATCGAATACGGTTGGCTTTACACGAAACTCTTCGAACGCATAAAGTATCTTAACTTACTGTCTGATAACAATTATGATAGATACATGTCTATCCCACGGTCCTTAAGTTCCGATCTGACCTGGTGGAAGCATGCTATTACTCATTCCGTAAATAGGATAAAGCATGATAACTATGACATGGAAATTTTTACAGATGCCTCAACTACGGGGTGGGGGGCTGCCTGCGGGGACGAAAGAGCTAGTGGTGCGTGGTCGAAACAAGAACGTTCTATGCATATAAATCAACTTGAGATCTTAGCAGCCTTTTTTGGGTTGAAGATCTTTGCGAAGAAATTGTCTGACTGCCAAATTTTATTACGTATTGACAACACAACCGCTATCTCTTACGTCAACCGCATGGGCGGGATACAATACCCTCACCTCACAGAGGTAACTAAGAACCTATGGCAGTGGTGCGAGGGTCGTAACCTTTTTGTTTATGCTTCATACATTAGGTCAGCTGACAATAAAGACGCGGATGCCGAATCTCGGCGTATACACCCTGACATAGAATGGGAATTGTCTTCTGATGCTTTTAAGAAAATCGTTAATACTTTTGGTTGTCCAAATATAGATCTATTCGCAAGTAGATTAAACAAAAAGTGCGCAACTTATATATCATGGAACCGAGACCCTGACGCACACACTGTAAATGCATTTACTGTCAAATGGACTCCTTTTTACTTTTACGCGTTCCCACCATTTGCTATTATATTAAAAACATTACGCAAAATCATTTTAGATGAGGCTACGGGTATAATGGTAGTACCAATGTGGCCTACTCAACCCTGGTACCCGGTCTTTAAAAGTCTAGTAAAATCCAGAATAATAACTTTTAAACCGAACAAGAATTTAATACATTCAATTGATTCCAGGAGTCGCAACATACATACCCAGACTACCCTGGTTGCCGCAGTGTTATCCGGTCGGCGTTCCTAAAAAGGAACATTCCATCTTCTGCATTAGATATAATGTTAGCATCCTGGTCCCCAAATTCACTTAATCAATATGATGTTTATTTAAAAAAATGGTACATATATTGTTCAAGCAACAACATTGATTTATAAAACGCTTCTATTGCTGACATACTAAATTTTCTAACGATGTTATTTAATGATGGAGCTCAGTACGGAACTCTTAACACATCTCGTTCAGCCATAGCTTTAGTTGTAGGAGATCATGTGGGCTCTGATCAAAATATCAAGCGTTTCTTTAAGGGCATATTTCGATTACGCCCTTCTGTTCCGAAATACAGTACAACATGGGACCCATCTATTGCCTTGAATTATTTGGGTACGTTATACCCCCATGAGAACTTAACTTTAGAAATAGTTTCAAAAAAATTAGCAACATTAATAGCATTAGTAACTGCACATAGGGCACAGACACTATCAAAAATAAATATAGATAACATTTCAGTTACTGATTCTTGCATCACAATAAAGATTACTGATCTAATCAAAACATCCCGAGTTGGATCTCCACAAACAAAATTGATCTTACCCTTTTTTAATCTGAAACCAGAAATATGCCCTGGGAGAACTTTGCAGTTTTATTTGTCTAAAACGGAACATTTACGGGGTACTGTAAAAGACTTATTTATAAGTGTACGAAAGCCTTACAAGGGCGTCTCCAGCCAAACGTTAAGTCGTTGGATCCGAAGCACGCTGCACGACAGCGGCGTGCCGGCGGCGACTTTTAGCGTGCATAGCACGCGACACGCCGCCGCCTCGCGAGCGCACCGTCTCGGCGTCAGCCTTGACGTTATACGCAGAACAGCTGGCTGGAGCGCTACTTCTGATACCTTCTTTAAATTTTATAATAGGCCCCTTTATACTCAAGACACCGAAAATGAGTCTTTTGCTAGAGCAATGATTGATGATTGTTCTTTAAGTGATTAATAAAATAATGTATAATCCAGAAATAAATAAATGATTAATTTCATTATAACTTGGTTTCAATAAATTAAATGCCAGGTTACATCCATATTCTCTAAGCATTCTAGTAATATTTCACACAAAGCTCTAAAAATCTACAAGTATACTTACCTATCTATATGCTAATCTCGAGGACGAAGCCTAGTATAATTAATGATTAAACGAACTTACCTGTACGTGAAGTTCTATCATAATTATACGAAGGCTTCGTCCGAAGAGATTAGCATATCAGCAACCCACCCTTAATAATTTATCTTGTAGGTACCTACATGAAATCCAACTAAGTAGAAGTACCTAGGCACCTATATAGTTGGTTTTTTGCCCCAACCCTAGTGAAATATTAAAAATGCAGTTAACTCTAAACTAAATGAAATCCGGGTTGCAATATTCGGCCAAAGAAATACGAACATGACCAAAAAAAAAAAAAAAAAAAAAAATACCCTCAAAAAGTGCATAGAGTGGCGAATACTGCGCGTTACTACAAGTATACTTACCTATCTATATGCTAATCTCTTCGGACGAAGCCTTCGTATAATTATGATAGAACTTCACGTACAGGTAAGTTCGTTTAATCATTAATTATTAACCGTTAAGTGTTCGTGAATGTGCTTGAAGTTTATAGTTACTTGACACTGGCTGAATGCACAAGCCGTGCGAAGCCAAAATAAAGAAGAAGAAAAAAAAAGATGTTTTGTGAAATGCTTCATCAATGCTTCATCGATGCTTCATAGATGCTTCATATATGAAGCATCTATGAAACATCTATGAAACATCTATGAAGCATCGATGCTTCATATATGAAGCATCTATGAAGCATTTATGAAGCATTTGACGAAAAATTAGATGTTTCATAGATGTTTCATAGATGAAGCATCTATGAAACATCTGATTTTTCATCAAAAGTGGCCACTTTAGACCCCCAGGCCGTGCCCGGGCCGGGCCGTGTCCGTGCCGTGCCGGAGCGGAGTTCATAGGAATGTTAGTAGACGGGCCCGGACATGACACGGATCAGGCACTGTTTAATATAAACTGCTTTATACAAAATGTATTATATGTAACGTTTCAAATCCGTGCCCCGTGCGGGCCACGGACACGGCCCGGTCTAATATAAATCTAGCTTAAAAGAGTAAAAACTGCATCTCGACTGTCATGCAGTCGGAAACGTCAGACATGACATGACATTTAGCGACGTGAGACCAGTTTTGTTTTATTCATTTAGCAGCTAATAAAATAAAATAAATCCCACTAAAATAATTTTAATGTAAGTAATGGTTTGTATAGCATCAGTTTTTGAACATCGTACCACAAAATTATTGACACACGGTGTTTGACATAATAAAAATCGCACGTCAAGTAGAAAAAAACCACTCAATGAGATGTCTTGGAGTAGTTTGTTCGTACAAGGACGTAGTAAGCCAACTTTAAAAAAAAAATGTTCGGAGCTATTGCTACCGCAGCACCTCAATCGTTACCAGTTGGTAAGGATGACTTGATGACGTGATATGGAGTTCATTATCACCAAAAACTAGTGCTAAGACTTCTGTTTTGACAACAGAAAGACTTGTAATATTATCACACCTATAAATTAACTACGCAGTAGGTACTCACCAAATTATGCAAATTACTTTTATTTTTCGCATTGTTTAAGTATAAATAGTTATGTTTGAATGAAGATGCAGGTGTGCAGTTTTGGAGTTGGACGCAAACGTCTGCAGGTAATTTTTGATAATAAACATTTTTTTTTTATTTTACATTATTATACAGGGTGTGCCAATGAGATTTTACCAATAGAGACGTTATACTCATTATATAAAGCTCTAAAACGCGGCGAATTTTTTTTATAGCTTCTTAGGCAGAATATAAGCAGTAGAAAACTAAAAATTAGCGGAGAAATATAAAACCCCGTTGTCAGAAAGAGATAAATTATATTGTGTGTGCTGCGTGTAACATCGGAGAAAGACAAAGTGCGACTGAGTTGACTCAAGCTAATTAGCTTGACTATTGTTCGCCACGCAGGGTACAACGCATTTAAGTACCAGGTTTCTTGACTTAGAAGATCATTGGGGTGTGCCAAAAACAGTGACAACCTTGATAATGTCACTGATAATTCACTTAATTAACTTACATTTATGCCATAAGTTGATAAGCAAAATAAAATGTGTAAATTTTTTATGCGAATCGTTACATACCCCTTCGAGGTATGGAACCAGTCGGCCGACTGCAGTTGGATACGTGTGCGGACTCATGTCCAATCCGATTATTAGTTGGATACGTGTGCGCACCACAGTAGCCCGATCCAACTATCTATCTGCCAAGAGAAAGTCTGAGGTGTGCTCGGTCCCTTACCAATATAAATTGTGACCGATTTTTTTCTGTTCTGCATTAGCCATGAACTCGTTTCAAGCAGTGCAGTTCATCAAGAAGATGCAGCAGGCGTTCCAGGTGATCGCGGCTCTGCAGCTCACCGCCTACTTGTTTCCAGAACATGCTCATATACAAGGTAAATTCAACTATTCATAATCATTTTTCAATTTAGCGAGGCTTTAAAAATGTTTTTTCTTGTACCACATGAAAAGAGTCGGAATTACCATCCATTTGAGCTCTAAGAAGTCTCTAAGTCCGATATAAATAACAGGGATTTTCTGTTTTTCAAGTTTGAGATGAATGCATTGAGAGTGTATGAGAAGAAAACCTGTGACCTATGAATGATAAAGAAAAAAAATTCTAAAGCTGTACTAACGTGGCACTAAGTGCTAAACGATGTACAATGCAAGTAAAAATATGTTTTATGATGTTTCTTAAAAGTAATTGTACCTACAATTACTTTTAAGAAACATCACAAAATGTATATAGTAAAAGGTACAGTTTCACAAAATAACGCAAAATTAGCACTTTGATAAAGCGAGATAAAACATAATTCCGACCTTCTGAAAGAATATAATATTCCGTGTGTCTTTGCCGATCTTGGTATCAGATCTCATTACGTTAGCGACAGAAGACGGCAAGCCGGCATTAATTAGAGCTTATACAATGCTGGGAAATATTCCAATAATGGGAACAAAAAAAGGATCACGACAAGACCCAGGTAAATGTTGAGATCTGAGGCCATACCATGAACTCTTAGAGCAACGTTAAAACAAACTTAAAACAGTCCTACTGCTTTAGAAATGACATTCGTTGTCATTGTTTCAAGCTTGTTTTAACATTGCTCTAAGAGTTCATAGTACGGCTACCTACAGTATTCAAATTCTTCGAAAAAGTTTAAACGAGTAAGCAGAAGCACGTCCAATTAAATTATTCACACATGACATTGTTTTAACACACAATTACTCACGTAAAAATATCATTTGTGTAAAAATATTAATATAAATTGTGTAAGACGCGACCGCGGGGAGCAACTTTGCCGCAACTCCCTCCTTACCCAGATGAAGATTCTCCGGAATCGAAACATTGTCGGTATCTAAACCGACGATATTTTTACGTGAGTAATTCCCGTGTGTTAAAACAATGTCTAGTACACTCACGAGAGTTTTGAAAGTGAAATATTCACTCATGCTTTAGAAATTATTTATTTATTTTTGAAATCGGTTAAATCCTTTTTTTTTTAAATCGGTTAAAAAGCGACTCTCTAATATAGACATTTCACGTTAAACTAAAGTCCGTGTTGTGCCCAGATTTTTCTTATTTTTTAGAGCAAGTTTAAGTGTAGGTGTGAACTTAAAGAAACTGAAAAGAATCTTTGAAATATTTTATCTTCAGAGGGTTGTGGCTTGAGAGAATAACTTTAAAAGAAAGTTCCGGGAATTCCACTGCGTTTAAAAATGAAGTATTCTTAACAAGGCTTTGACTAAGAGTATTTTGTTGCGACTTTTTGTAGCGAATTGCTTATTAAGCGCTTCTGAATTGCTACTGAATTCTTTATGACGCAATTGCGGCTCGTTTCAGAGAATCAGTTTCAACCGACCTTTTTGAAAATTCAATAAATCTGAATCACGTTTCTACAAATGCTTTAAAGTCTAGTCAAAAGGGTACTACTACGGGTACTACTAAGGGTACGCACAAAGGAACGTAGTTAACTTGAAACTGAGGATAAAAACTTGAAAATGAAAAGCCTATAAAAATGTTCGATTGCGACGGGATTCGAACCCGCATTGATACAAGCGATCCTCCTCAAGCCGTGGCCGAGTTGGTTAAAGCACTCCGGCTTATAGAGGATCGCTTGTATCAATGCGGGTTTGAATCCCGTCGGAATCGAAAATTTTGATAATGCTTATCCTTTTCTATGAAATATTATCTAAGTTTGGATTAAGACTATACCAAAGACCTTATACCTGTCAAGGTCTTTGCACTATACAAATTAAGAACTCGAAAATTTAGGGACCTCTAAAAATGGTGCCTACTCCTACCTCAAAGGCTGGCAACGCACCTACAGCTCTTCTGATGTTGCAGTTCTCCGTGGGCAGCAGTAATCACTTACCATCAGGTGAACCACTGCTCGTTAGCCCTCCTCTTCCAAAAAAAACTGATCAATATTTCATCACTTAGAAGAAATAAGAACAAAATTTAAAGAAATTGGAATCTCCCGCTGTAATTTGGGACCCCATTAAAGAATCATCAATCCCACTCAAAACTTTAATATCCGGACGAAACTTGAAACGAAAAAAGGTTATCTGTCAGCTCTCTAAAAGGGGTGATCTATTGTTGAGTAAAACTGCTGGACTTTGTCAAAACATTTATATAACTTTTTGTGTCAAAATAGTTGCCTGCAGTTTTACTGGGCAATAGAATCAGCAGGCTGATTGTCTAACTTGTCTCAAACCTCAAACTGTCAAAACGTTCGCGTAGGTATCTTTTGTCGCGTAGTCTCGTTGAGATGAGAGTGACAGAGCTACTTGCATGGTCACTAAACTGTCATATTTGACAGTTTGAGACCGATTTTGATCGCTAAGATAGACAATCAAGTACCTAACTAGATTGTGCTCAAATTTTTGATCTACACCTAATATCCGGTACGGTTATTATTATTACTCGTAGTTCATTGTTAGGAAGGTGTGTCCTTCCACTAAACTAACAATGAACTAATCCTATAAACATATCATTGGGTCCGTTGAACTTGTCTTTGCATTGTATACGTTTCCTTACTCTCTCTTATGATTTGTGGAAACCACAACATAATAATACAACGAAGTAACAGGACTTTATCGCGTAATTAGCTTATTTTATTATTTCCCGACGTTTCGAGTGCGTTACAGCTCTCGTGGTCACAGGTAGACTGATATACTGGAGCTACCTCTTTACAATGTTTATTTTTATTTTATATTGTACTAGCTGCTGCCCGCGGCTTCGCTCGCATGGTACCCAAATAAAAAAAGTAGCCTATGTTACTCTCCAGCTCTCCAACTATCTCCACACAAAAAATCACGTCAATCCGTCGCTCTGTTTTGACGTGAAAGCAGGACAAATAAACAAACAAATAAATACACTTTCACATTTATAATATGGGTACGGGTTCCTCTTCCTTGCTGATTCCTTTATATAATGACTTTTTGACATTTCATCTATGTTATAGATGGAGCAATATTCGACTTCATAGTGATTGGGGCTGGGTCAGCGGGCAGCGTGCTGGCGAGCAGGCTTGCTGAGGACAAGAAGACCAGCGTACTCCTTATAGAAGCTGGTGGAGATCCGCCTATAGAATGCAATGTAAGCTTTTAGAGTCAGCTACCAGCACGACAATTATTCATCGATTGTTTTTAAGAGGGCGTGGAATCCAATTTCAAGTTATTTTTGTCTAAATGATGATGTCATACCTTATTTCGGCAACGGAAACTAAACTGAATAGGCATATATAACTTTTTCAGTTTGGACAACTTACCCTTAAAAAACCTATCAAACGAAAGCTTATTTATCTCAAAAGATTTTTGAATGCCTATAACAAGGTTATATCTATATATTATTTTTTGTTATATCTATATATCTATATATCTGAGGTTGATCACATGTATCTACCTACTAATCTGTATACACTTAGGCACTTTACTTATAATTTTATGTAGTCGTAACTCACACATTTATTACCTTTTTTTTAATTATGAGTTTTTTAATTAAGGAGTTTTAATATTGCCAGTGTTTTATTTGCTTTGCAAAGGAAATTAACTTTGTAATGACTTTTATAAATTTTTAAAAATCTTATAAGTAATGCTTTTACAGTTGCCAAGCTTGATGATATACCTGGAGAAGAGTAGACTCGATTGGAACTACACAACAGAAGACGATGGCTATACTCAGCAATGCCACAAAGACCATATAGCAGATCTCATGATGGGGAAAATGCTTGGAGGAACCAGTGGTCTGAACTACCTGCTATACTCAGAAGGTAGCTACCGAGACTACGACCACTGGGCGAAAGTAACGGACGACCCCTCTTGGAGCTGGAATGCCGTGGACCCTTTCTTTACTAAAGCTCAGAGATACGATGACAATTCAGTCCTCAGAACGTTCAACAAATCTCCCTTCGGACACAAAGGTCTTCTTGGGATATCAAAGGAGCGTCGCGCTGATAACAGCACTTACATGAACGCCTTTGTGGAACTAGGACATAAGAACGTACCAGATACACATGGTAAACAGGTCCCCGGATACACCAGGTCCATGTTTACTATCGCTGACGGCATCAGACAAAGCACTGCGTACTCTTACCTCAAGCCTGTCAAAGACTATCCAAACTTGCATGTCATGAAGCATACTGTAGCAAAGAAGATATTGTTCGATGATAAAAAAAACGCGTATGGTGTTAAGATTGTCACTGAAGATGGAAAAACGATAACAGTAAAGGCGAGAAAAGAAATCATTGTATCAGCCGGTACCATCAACAGTCCTAAACTCCTCATGCTCTCTGGAATCGGGCCTAAGAAGCAGCTTGAAAGTCACGGTATTGAAGTAATATCAGACTTGCCAGTAGGTCTGAACTTCCAGGATCATATAGGGGTGATTGTCATTCACAATATGACAAAGTTAGATGGCCCTATCAAACCCTTAGACCCTCGTGAATACCCTGCCTTAGTTTTCAACGGATATGTAAACCTAGACAAGACAAAAGACTACCCTGTATATTCCACAGTAAGCTTTGTGAACTACGCTAAGTATTTAGTACAATTCTGTACCGTAACTTATGGGCTACACGATGAAATATGCGATGCTATGTTTGCCCATCCGAACACAAACCAAATGCTGTTCACGGTAGTTACAAACATTCGACCAAAATCAAAGGGAGAGGTGTTGCTTCGCAGTGCTAATTACAATGACGCTCCCCTAGTACGAACTGGCTATTACTCTGACAAGGAGGATTTAGAAAACGAAGTGAAGTACATTGAAGACTTTGTTCGTGTGACGAATACATCGCACTTTATACAAGCAGGAGGGGAACTGGTCGACCCTAAATTGTCGTGCTGTGCTGATAAAGTGTTTGGCAGTACAGATTACTGGCGTTGCTACGCTCTTTGCATGATGACAACAAGAAGACATTATACAAGTACCTGTGCTATGGGTTCTGTGGTAGACAATAATTTGAAGGTCAAAGGCGTGAAGAACCTAAGAGTGGTGGACGCTAGCATTATGCCATCCATAACAAGTGGAGACACCAACACACCAACTATCATGATTGCAGAAAAAGCTAGCGATGTTATAAAGCGAGACAACAAATTACAGTTTTAAAGATCAAATACAACTAGTGAGAAATTTATGGAAGTGAATGGAACAATTTAGATTTAATAAATAGTTCACATTTAAATTTAGATTGTTTACTGTGTTATTCATTCAGCAGTCTTCAGTCTTCATCATTCAGTAATGTATTATGATAGTTTTGGCATATTTATAGGTAATGGCAATAGGTACTTTCAATAAATAGATTTTCGTTTCAGAAAATTTATATAGAATAGGGTGTATTTTACAAGTAAGAAAAAATAAAGAAAATACGTATTTAAAGATAATGTCGATTTCTATTCATAAAACGCATTAAAATTTCTAAAATTTAATGAAACCAACTAAATATTAAGTACCTAGTGGATTAAAAAAATCGTTTCTGAAATTTTCAGCTTTTTCAGCTTCTGAAATTTTATCAAATAATTGCGGATATCTACAATATTTCAAGTTATAAATAAGCATTGAGTGGAAAACTTTATCCACAAAGTTGAGACTATCTACAGTCGATTTATTCATCTGAGTTCAAAACAAACTTCTGAACATTTACGTTAATAAAGTCCAATATTCAATATTTTCAAATTTAAATTTATTTAAAACTGACTCAAAATAGAAGAGAATGTTACTTTCTATCTCTAACTAACTTTTGATGAAGTTAAAGAAAGTTATTGATGATTCTTTTGTTTGTTAAATGGAATTTAACAGACCTGCAAATTGCAAAAAACGCAGAACTTTGCGGTTTACCGTGGCACATCCACCTTGATATTGATGATTTTTTTTTTGTTTTATATTACAGAAATACCTATGATAATTCAGTTTAGAAAGTGGAGGTGACTAAAATGTATTTTATAGTCTAGATTAGGATTTTGATAGGTGATTTTCGTTTTAATTTAACTGTAATGAAAACTAAATACTTATAAGTACCTACACTTTATTTTACTTGCTTTGTATCGAGACAAACGCGCTGTAAAAACGCGCTGCTAACGCGCGTTTGTATCGGTACAAATGCGCTGTAAAAAACGCGCTGCGAACGCGCGTTTGTACGAATTATAAAAACGCGCAGCTCAAAAACGCGCTGCAGAAAACGCAGTGTGGTCACTCCCTAACATTTTCTAATGTATACTAACTTACTTGTGTTTTTTTTTATGTCTAGTCTAGGTAATTGGTCCAATAATTGTTAATGTTGCTCATCCGAACTTGATAAACTATTTAAACTTGTACTAAGACCTACCCTTGTACAACAGTTTTGCAATAAAATATTTCTAATTCTTATTTGTGATAATGAGCATTTAGTATAAGGTTTTCGAATCGGAAAATCCATTGATGCATGTGATTAAGCTGAACTATCGGATCTAAAGTAAGTATAAGACCAGCACATCAATCTAGTTCAATGAAAGATGAAAGAAGCGCTCGTGCCGCAGCTTGCTTTGACGTTCCTGATTGATCTTCCTGAAAACTTATTGCACACTCACAAATATATAACCAACTTTAAGAAAAAAAGAGAAGTGCATAATATTAACACTAGAAATAAGAATAAACTATGTGTGCCTAAATTTAGACTAGAAAAAGTAAATGGTTCTTTTATGGGAAATACTGTACTCTTTTATAATAAACTTCCAGAAAACGCAACAAAACTTCCCATTCGCAGATTTAAAACATACATAAAGAATAATCTTGTTAAGAAAGCGTACTATTCTCTTGATAATTATATTAATGATAAAGTCGCGTGGCCTGATGTCGCTCTGCCCCTCGACAGCTGATGTGTACTGTGCAATGTCTTTACTATCTTGCTTAGTTTTATAATTATTTTCAAGTAGGTAACTGCTAGGTACCACCTAAGTTAGCCAAGTGTAGCGTGTGATGCCGGGCGAATTTTTGTTGATGTATTAATCCTCCTTTTTTTTCTTTTGACGACTTTGACGAGACTCACATTGTTTGACTGGCTCCACACTGGAACTTGACTATTTAGATTTTAAGCGGATGGATCACCGAAAAGAAAGCTAGGCCCCATACCGTGTTTGTTGCCCTGATTCTTCACGGTGTTGGTCGCGAAAGAACAGGAGTAGAATCACCTAGCTCTTAAGACGATTCAAAGTGGTCATAACGGTCCTACTGAATAAATGATATTTGATTTTTGATTTTTTTTTTTTTTTTTGATCGTTGAAGCTAAGCAGCGTGCGCGGTCACAATTTGGATGGGTGACCACAAGTGGCATTACCAGCGCTTCGTGCTTCGGAGGACACGTTAAATTGTCGGTCCCGGCTTTTAAGTCGTTAAGCCGTGACGGAGGCCTTTAGGCGGCCTAAAAACTCCGTCACCAGAGTTGGCCACTTGCTCATACGAACTTCCAAAGTAATTTACTTTCAAACCGACCCTATGTTTCTCTTTTTTTAAGTTATTTGAAAACTGTAGCTCTATACTTTATGAAATCTAGTTTGTAGAATCCATTCGGATATCCTTTGATCTAGAGTACTGTCACTGAATATTTCAAAAATAAAATATCATATTTCCAGCTGAAACTTTTTATAAGTAACTTTTACAAAAATATTGACTGTATGCCGAACATCAAAGGAACGCGAACCGTCCTTCATTATTGAAACGGTAGGTATCTGATTTTCATCACAATTTAATCTAACTTTTTAAACGTTAAACACACTTTTGTCCACAGTTTCTTAGGTTATAGCTGACCAGTCGCCTCCGCACCGCATCGCTTTTTAGCGACATCTACCTGTCGCTAGATGAACTACATAGACATGCTACGCACTAAGAGCTTCAGTAACGATAGCGACTTAGCACCATATGTCTAGATCGGGCAAGCGGTAATTTCGGGAGCGATCGACATTGACACAGTTGGTCGGAAGACCACGGGCAAGTGGGCCAGATGGGCCGGCCGAGAACCACCTACTTTGCCTTTGGGGAACGATTCCACCATGTTCCCCAAAGCCGTTTTCGGCGTTCACTTGTTCCTTTACTTTTGGATTGCGATGAGGCGATTCGGTGACGTTACGAAGTTGATGTAGTGAGCGTTGGTCCATTGAATTCCATACAAAGAATACCGAGGCGATGCGGTGAGGTTTGGGTGCGGAGGTGACTGGTGAGCTATGACCGTAAGAGAGACCTTTATGCTTTATTTTTTTCAGGTTTATACTGTCTCTCACTATGCATTTAAGTTATAAAATAACATCCAGATTGTGATTTTGACAACATTCTACTGAAAAAGCTGTCCCTATTAATCATTTTTTTCGTGAATTTCTCCCATGTTTTAATAGTTATTTTGCTATTCGGGATGGAGGAAAATCGAACAAATCACAAATCATAAAAATCGGCCCTGTCGTGTTTGAGTTATAACTGGTGTGTAAATAATTCTACTTTGTTTTATAAATATAAATAGGAGATTTCTATATTTCTAATATTCCAGTCCATCCAATGGTTGTCTGGAAGAGATCGCTTTTAGCGATAAGGCTGCCTATTGTACTTTTTATTTTTTTTATATCTGTAATGTATTTTCTTTTTTGTGTAAGTACAATAAAGTGTTTTCTATTCTATTCTATATAGAATATTAGATTACACTATAACCAATTTTAAATAGCAAAAATATGAATTAACATATCTAAATGGACTCCGAGGTATATAACAACTATACAAACTCGCTACCACAGCTAGCGATCGCCTCAAGCATAAAAATCGAGATGTAATCTCGGCACAATAGCTTAAAAAATCTGTGCGTAAAATGGCATTCAATAAAGGCAGCGATTTTGTAAAGAACCTTAATCTTGTATTCATGGCACGATCGCGACGGATTGCCGATGCTTAGTTGTGGTACTGCTTGAATGTATACTGTGGTTTAGGCTGCAAGTACTATGGTAGTTTGTAAAATTACACAATCTCTTGACATCAGTAGATTATATGTCTCAAAATAATTTACAGGTATTTTAAGAAAACTAAAAAAGCAGGATCTTTCTACTAAGTATAATTTTATATTTAGTTTTTGGTTTTTTTTTATACCTACCTAATTATCTACATGTTTCCACATTGAATTACTTGAAATAAATAAACAAAATAGTCTAGTAAACTAATGTAGATGGAAGGAAAACCAGCGCCTGTAGCCAAGTTACTTATCGCTATCGCTATCACAGAGAAAATGTAGGGGAATTGTAATTCAACAACGATAAGTCACGTGGTCAGAAGTGAACAATGATAGAAAGAGATTCGATACGAAGTATATGGTTAGGAGGGGCTAGAAGATTTACAGCAGTGAATATAATGCCCCAAGGGCACATAACAATGAACACAATGACTCCATCCCGTGCTATAAACTGGAACACAAACGAACGCCTTCAATCAATCGACAGATCAAAGATACGAGCACGGATCGACTGGCACTGGTTTGAACGATTTCGAATGGTTATGTCATAATTCGTATAATGTATCATAGATAATTATGTAATCATAATATAATTGATAAGGTAAATTATAGTAGGTACCTTGTAGTAGCATTTTTCTTTAAGTAACACCCATAATCACGACACAACAACAGCCCCCAAATTGTTTATCTTTGATAGCGACCAAAATCGGTCTCAATCTGTCAAATATGATAGTTCAGTGACCACGCTAGTAGATCTGTTACTCTCATCGTATCGAACGCTACAAGAGACACCTACGCGATCGTTTTGACAGTTTGAGACCAATTTGAGGTTTGAGACAAGTGAGACAATCAGGCCAACCCAAAAATTATTACACAAGTCATACAAACATTGTCTTCAAAAATAAAACCCACCTTTCACATCTCAGGCAAGCACTAACCTACAACGCCACTCGTTTTCATTTCTGGAAAGGTTCTTTTGTTTTGGATTTTCTGGAAAAGATCTGAAAGAATATGTCTACCGCGCCTCGGGAATACAGTCGTGATCATAATTTCATTTCATTTTCGATTGGTCAGAAAACATACGCATTACAACTGTTACATAACTCTTCGACAAAATGTTATGCATTTTGGTAAATAAACAAAATTGATATGATGATAGATCTATGTATGTTGTTCATCCATACATCGAATAGAATCCAGTGGGATTTTATGATAAAATAAAACATCTGCTAGTGTTTTTCCATAGATTCCGTCTAATGGTGAACGCAGACTTGGCCGCACCGCAGTCGCCGCAGTCGCCGCAGTCATCGTTTTTGTTAATAGCCGGGTACCCACCTAGCGCACAGGCTCGCGCGGCCTCGCGAGCCAAATGCTCGGCTGATGTGGACGTGCCTCGGGCGGCCTCGGGCGCGCGTTCGCTCGCCCGAGCACGGCTCGGCCCCGAGCCATCTGCTGTCGGTAAACTTGACGCGCTCAAAGGCGCCTCAGTGAGCGCTGTGCGTTAGGTGGGAACGGTCGTGTGTCGCGGACTTATGATGGCTCAGCCTGCCTCGCAAGGCTTCCTCGTGTAAATTGAACAAAACTACTGAGGCTGCCTCGGGAGCCATCGCTCGCGAGCCGGACACCGAGGCTGCCGCGCGAGCCTGTGCGCTAGGTGGGTACCCGGCTAATGGCCACGGGAACGACTGCGGCGACTGCAGCGCGGGTAGGTGTGCGAGGTTGCATAGAACTTCATATAAAGAAATCGAATTTCATTTCCAATGAAAGTGAGTTTGTGCCAAAAGCACTCTTAACATTCAAACAATCTTAAATATCTGAAAACCTGAATAGATGTATGTATGTATATATTCGTAAGAGCTTGTGGCTAACTCTGGGTGACGGAATTTAAAGGCCGCCTAAAAGCCTCCGTCATGGCTTATCAACATAAAAGCCAGGACCGACAATTTAACACGCCCTCCGACGCACGGAAGGACTCAGCTGTTAATACCACTTGGAGTCACCCATCCTAGAGAAATCTATCGTCTCTGGGTTACAGTCTTGAGCCTGTTAACGTTATCAAAACTTCGTAAACATATTAAATGGCCTTGCGTCAGCAGTGTTGCTATCGCTCGTAACTAATTTGAAGGCGTCCCTCACAAACGAGGCTAAAGTTAACACAAACAGTCAACATTGATACTGCGTGGCGCTGCATATGACCGAGTATCACAACCTCAATAAATTGATCAGTATTGAGAGCCACACCCCGGACACTCGACGAAATCTCTATGCAGAAGCGGCATTTAACTACCTATCTATATTTACACTACACAATGTCAGTTTTGTACACAGTAAGGTTGTCACCGTATGAATAATGTACTCTGTGGTCTCGGGCTCGTCTATGCGTTTGCGCGTGTGGCGCGTTTCGTGCTCAAAGTCAGTTCCTCGCCAGCTCAAACTCACAGTGTCCATTCTATACGTAGGTAGTATTTTTATCTGCAGTGCAAGCACCGTTCTTATCGATCGCTAAGTTGACATTTAGATTCGATAGAATTCGATAAAATTAAATTTTTCATTGATAAATCCAAATTTTGTCGATTCTAAATGTCAAATTTAGCGATCGATAAGAACGGTGCTTGCACTGCTGTTCTGTGATAGAGCACAAGTTTCCTGCAGGCAGATTTAAATCCATGGAAAATACTCCATTGAATCGACAACCGTTGGGGTAAATGAGTTCTCGAGTGGAGAACACGAATTGGCAAACGTAGTGTAGGACGCCCTCGGACCGAATTTGATGCGCATTGGCACAGAGAGACATGGCTGTGATGATACCTTCTAAATAAAAGTAGTCTAAGTAGTCGGCCGTGGGTGAACCGTCCATACATTTTTGCCCACTTTGTTTTTCATTTGGAAGTTAAATATAAAAATCAGATAAATAGATATGTATTACACATTATTTATAATTACTTAGTGCCTTTTCATACGTCCCGGTTTGCCGGGTAGCCGGCGGCGGTGAAGTGATAGGCACGTACAGTAGCCTTCATATTTTATGTGCCTACTTCCCGGGCGTAATTTGCATACGCCGCCGATACCGGGTGGCCGGTGCCGGAACATGAAACCGGAACGTGTGAAAAGCCACTCACATAAAAATATCGTTGATTTTGATTTTGATAGACTCTTGAGGGTTTTTTAAATTTTAGCTGATGTTTTATAGATCGGGCCAATGTCGGCTCTACATTTTATTATCCCAGCTGTAAAGATGGATGGTCAATGATATTAAACTATTAAGCTCTTAATCTTTTTGCAATCATAAAACTGCTAAGTTATCTGAGTCAACTTACAACTTTTACGATCGAAATAAAACTGGGTTAGTCCAACAAATGAAATGAAAGAAATTAATATGATCGCGACTGTGTATTCCCGAGGTGCGCTAGACATGTTATATCAGATCTTTAGGCTATTTTAGATCCTAGATGTCTAAGGGGGTAGTCAGAGGTATGTCCAAATACATATTTGGTACATGCCCACACATTACACAGGGTGAATTTTTGAGACGGGGTAGTAAGGGCAGCTACCTTAACCGTTGTAGCTAGAGGAAAACGTTCTTAGAAGACTATCCTTAATTTTTGAAGATATTTCGACCTGCATTCACAGATTTTTAAAAAAATGTACAGTCAGCGATAAAATGGGCAATTTACACAAAAACTTTTTTTGATGCCAATCGATCCTGTTTCATCTAAGGATTAAAAAGCTCTATTGGACCAACTGAGGTTAGAGTACTAGAAAAGTCGTAAAATGCTAAAATGTATTTCTGAGACAAGGCAGTAAGGGCTACCTCTACTACTTAAAAGTTTTGCAATCCTGTCATAACATTACTCTCTTTTGCCATTAAAAAATAAACTATAGTCACAGATTACTAATTAGTCATCTGTGCTATAGTTCTCTCGATATATCGGCATCTAAAAATATAGCACAAAATTGACCTCGCCACTGTGGCGAGCCTTGTGACGAGGCTCTGGCATTTTCCTAAAGGTAATTTATTATGATTAGAAACGGGCAGTTAATTTATCGAATCGTAAATTTTGGAAAGGTCTCACTAGCCTCACCTTTGCACGGAACCCTATTGTGAGTTTAGGTCATTAGTAGGATTGGAAACTACATTACCTTAGGTTAGGAAGTTAACTTGATTACTCAGGCCATTTGGTGATCAACATGAAATCAAGGTTTGGATTGTAGAGACAATTCTTTGGATTTTTTCAGTGGAACAAATAAATTAAATATTAAGATAAGAGAATAAGATCAGTCATGATGACTGATCACGACAGATCCTTTCCAAATATGCATGCAGAAAACTTACTGGTTTTCTCACAATGTTTTCCTTCGCCGCCGCTTAGATCTCGTGTTAACGCGCATTTAAATTTTTCGAAACGAAAAATCCATTCCAATCCATGGGGATTCGACCCCATGACCTTCGGATCGAAAGCCAGGGTACTTTCCCATTCGGACAACACTGTTATCTCCCAGCGGAACAACTCTTCCGTACTCTTCATTTCTTCCAACGAATGCCACCCTTTGAATCAGTCACGTTTATGACATTCACAACAGATTTCATCTCATCAGAAAAGCACCCCAAAATCTGATCTCCCTGACCTGCTGTGATCACGAACAACTGAATCAATAATGAGCGATTCAATAGAGGGAATGATGTGTGTCTTTCATGACGTCAGATGATCCCCCTCTGTAAATATTGGAACAGGTTCAAGTCTGGGTCAACGGCACTGAAATAACAGTGTCGGTATTCAACTGATTGGTTTTCTATTTACTTTGTGTCACTTTGAGGTGACGCGTAACGACTTTGCCAAGAATCAGAGTGTTCTGATTTTTGACATCCGTTAAGCGTTTCCTAACTTAAATTGCTACACTTCTAAAAAAAATGGAAATAATGTCTTATAAATTTTTTTAAATTCAAAAGCCATTTGTTCAGGACCTCAGGGATCAATTTGAAACGTCTTAAGAGCTAGGTGATTCTACCCTTCTTTCGCGACCAATACCATGAAGAATCAGGGCAACAAACACGGTATGTGGCCTAGCTTTCTTTTTGGTGATCCATCCTCTTAAATCGAAATGGTCAAGCTCTAGTGTCGTGTAAAAACATGCTAGTCGAACAAAGTGAGGTTCGTCACAGTCATCAAAAAAAGCTTTATTCTGTCGACATCAGTCTCATCTTCAATATTTTACAATGACCGCCAGTTAATGGCGCATCAATAAAAAATATCATGATACGCCATTCCGTTTTATTAGGTTCTATAAGTTTATGGTTTTTCTATCACAAACCTTACATAAAAGTGACCGGTACCAATTCCTTTCGAACATGATTACCTTAGAGCACCATTAGTAGAATTCCATCGAAAATGAAAATTCTTACCGAAATTTTCGATTCTGACGAATGACGAAAATTCTTACAGAATTTTGATTTTGATCGTCGACTTTGATCATCGCGAAAGAAGAGTAGAATCACCTAGCTCTTAAGATGATTCAAAGTGATACACTATTATGATGTTATTAAATAAATGACTTGGATAATAATTTTCATGTTCGATGAAATGTATGTGATTTAACATTTTAAAAATTTAACACTAGTAGAATTTTCGGAACTTTATCTACCATGGTTAACTGTGTTTTTTAACCGACTTCACAAAAAAGGAGGTTCTATGTTCAGCTGTATGTATTTTTTTTACGTATGTTCACCGATTTCTCCGTCTGTTTATGTGACAGTTCAGTTATGTATTTTAAAATAATAAAAACGTTTTCTTGTAAAAAATATGAAAGTCAACCTTTGGCTCTACGCATATATCTAGTAATATTAATGTATTAAAAGATATGGTTGTACAACAAAAAATTACATGCTCATAATCTTATGTAAACATAGGTAAATATTAATATAACCTAAGGCATTCTCCATAAGGTGCGTTTTCGCCGAATCTTAATACGCTCTTAAGCTCAATACTCGTAGCCGCTATGGACCGTAACGTCGCGTAAAACAATTCGTGCGTAAATCGCGTGTAACACGCGTGTTACACGCTATACATAGAGACGCTGTATAGTAGTATTTTATGAATACGAATGATTAAAAGAAAATGTTAATTTGCCCCCTGACGTTCTATCTTGGATAGCGACCAATATTGGTCTCAAACTGTCGAAAAAAATGACAGTTCAGTGACCACGCGAGTATAGCTCTGTCACTCTCATCTCAACGAGACCGAACACAACATAAGATACCCGATACGTGATCGTATTGACAGTTTGAGACAAATTTTGAGGTTTGAGACAAGTTAGACAATCAGCTCGCTGATTTATAAAAAAATACACGATCTTAGACTCCCAGATACACTGAAAAGTGTGATACTAGCGTATAAAACGCCGAGTCTATTCACCGTCGGAGATTATTTAGATTCCTAGAGGGTTACCTTGGGGATTTAATAAAACGAGCTGAAAGGGCCAGGTAGCTGAAGGCTAGAGACCCACGCAGATTGCCAGTGGACTATTGTGTGTTATTCTAAGAAACATGAGATATTATGTACGGTTACTACTTACACGGAACAGCCCGCGGCCTCTCGTACCTAAAATGTATTTATACTAACTTTCTTACCTCTGTGCCCTATATAAATAATGGTATCATTTTGTTGTCTTTTTTTTTAATAAAATGTATGGAAATGAGCAGAGCGATTCAGACCTTCTCGGAATGAATTAAGAGTTCGTAAAGTTTCTTCGTTTCTTCGCTGAAAAAACGTCAACTTTCAGAAGAAAATCATCGAATCGAATGCATTTTCGGATGTCTGAAATAAATCTCTGCTATTTTTTAGTTTTCTAGATTGATATTAAACCAAGATTAACAAAATTACGCTGCGCTTTAGCTGCGATTACTAACAAATTATGGATCGTTGTTGTCCGAAATAAAATGTTTTTATTTATTTATTTTTATTTATTTAGAGCTTCTTCTAATGAGTTTAACGTCTCTATTGATAAAATCTCATTGCCTCCTATTTTACGTTTTTATTATAATAGCCAACATAAAAAATATCTCTACATGCCATACCAGGCCGTAATTATAAAAATAAAACTCATACCTATTCATAAAGATCCACTCAGCCGCTACAGCGTTAGAATGAACAGACTCATAAACTTTCATAATAGATAGATAGATAGATAGATAAACATTTATTTGGCAACAACACACACAGACGGAGGTACAGTGGAAAACGGACACTAAGAAAGGTAGGTACAAACAAATAAGTTAACAAAATAGGTAGGCAAATAATGTACTCGTATATAAAATTAGTAACGGTGGATACTATGTATTTAGATATTATAAATAGAACATTAGGGTTGAAAAGGCCGCTACAGCAGAATTACAAAAATAGGAATTGCAATGAATGCCGTTTTTGTCACTCTAAGTCTATGAAAAGAGACGGCATATAGTGCAATTCCAATTGGAATTCTGGTATACTAAACGGCCTTTTTAACCCCGCTGGCCTGTCAGATCAGTTGGTAGTAGCTCTGCCTTTCTGCGCTGTATGTCGTGGATTCGACTCCCAGGACAAACATTTGTGTGATGAAGATGTTTGTTCTGTGTCTGGTTGTTATAAAGTATTATAAGTGTTATAAATTATCTTTTTTTTAATATTACAAAGGTAGTAGACAAGCATACTGCCCACCTGGTGGTAAGCGGTTACTGTTGGACGCCTGCGACACCAGAGGAGTCAGATTCGCGCTGCTGACCCTTTAAAATAGGAATCACTGCGCCGACAGCAAAGGTCAAGACTGGTCCACCAGTTGTCACCGCAGCGCTTCCTCGCAGAGCTCTGGCAACCTTACTCACCGCAGGAACACAACACCATTCGAGAAGAATGATGTTATTTGGCTGCGATATTCTGTAAGGTGGAGGTACTTCTCCAGTCGGGCTGCTCGATTATAGAGTGAAAAAACCCACTATGCCCTTCCTCCTATAATGTAATATCCTATTCTATCAGTTATTGGTTCCCATTGTACCTACAAGCTTTGCTTAATTTGGGGCTAGATGGCACTGTGAGAATGAAATTCAATTTTGTCATCGAAATAATTTGATATTTTATAACAAACACAAAGAATAATAATATATAATAAATCTATTCATAAAGAAACTGTTATAAAATCTTAGACCATTTATCCTATTCTTTTAAGTTTAAAATACACTGTTTTTCTTAAAAAATACATAATCGTTCATTCATTTCATTTCTCCATTTGAATAGAAATATTTTCTTTCATTTTATCATTCGTTAAGAATAAACTTGAATATTTCACTAATCTGTACATAGAAAACAGCTCTTGAAAACCGAGTTGTCTTTGTACTAAAAATAGAGCTGAATAGTGCTTGGGCGCTTCAAAGTTTTCCCTTTGAAATATATAATGCTTTTACATTTATATTAATAAATCATTAGATGCAAATGAAGATCTGTGGTCTCTGCCTCCCCTATGATAGAAACAGGCGTGATTTTATGTATGTATGTATCATTAGATGCGCAGCTAGCCTTGAGCGACCACAAAAACTTGTTGTCGTAAAAAAAGCTCACCCCAACAGAAAAGGAAAATTGGAAGAGTTTGGGGGAGACCTTTGCTCAGCAGTGGGACGAAACAGGTTAAGAAAAAAAATGGTTGTAGATAAAATTTATATTGGTGGATCTTAGAAGTTATCTAGGAACTTGCCTAAAACTTTTGTATAGGAAGGTACTTACACTGTAAAATTACAAGATGAATTCCTACCAGAGACACCTAGTGCTTAGTACTGATCTGACGTATGTCAGTATGAATGAGCACACGACATGGGTGTACTTACAAACACCCAGTGTCTCAACTTACCCTAATCTACCCTACTGCAACTACCAACCTGATAGATCCTACCCACCTGATCATGTGACGTAGATAGAGTATCTACGTACGGAACCTAACGTGTGTGTGTGTATCTTTTTAAATGAAAATAGACACCAGGTTGACCTACATAATATTGACTCTATAGAATCTGCCATAGTACTTTAGGTAAATGTAATAATTACTATTCAATAAAATTATTCCAGTGCCCGAGCAAATAAATTCAAATAAAATTAAAACGTTAACGTGATAAAGACCCAATTTGACTTCGAAATTAAATTATAGCGACTCAAGGCCTTATTCAAAAGTAGCTTCTTCCTGCGGCTTCGATCTATTCACACAATAATAGACTGTTTCCGCGTAATTTATAAACTTAACTTTATATCAAAAGTCAAAACTACGCTCGGCAAAAAATATTTACTTTTGAAGGAGCACAGCTTCATAATAGACTACCCCGTACTACTCAGTATGTTGTGTATGTATAATAATATGTAGGTATTTATAAAAAATATAAAAGTAACATACTTAATATTATTTCGTGTGTATAATGCAACTTAAACTGTAAGCTGAGAATGGTTTAGATTTTACTCCATCTTAACAATGTTCCAGGCACTACAACGTCCCATTGAATGTACGACATAGATCGGTTTTTGAAGCTGTATAAATCATCTAGTAAAGATGTAAAGACTAAGTATTTCAAAGTATAAAAATATTGTTAGAAGGCTAAGACCAAACAAGCGTAATTTCTTGAGTTGTGAGTTCCCCAAAGGCAGAGTAGGTGGTTCCTCTGCAACGGGCTGGCCCATCTGGCCCACTTGCCCGTGGTCTTTCGACCGACAGTTGATGTCGGATAGTCCTAGATATGTCTAAATCGGTTGCAACTTTGCTTGCGAGTTTTAGACATTCTGATGTTGAGTGGCGCCATCTTCGCTGAAGCTCGTAGTGCGCAGCATGTTTATGTAGTTCATCTAGTGACAGGTAGATGTCGCTACATCGCGTAATCTACTTTCAACAAAAACAGACAACTCATTTTGCATCGCCGTGTGAATCAAACAGGACTTTTCTATGAAAACCAATGCATCAGAAATTACGCGACCGAAATTACGCGACTCACAACTCAAAACTCAAAAAATACGCTCGTTTGGCCTCAGCCAAGTGAATCCGGGGTTTTTGCTAGTTAGCAAGTCGGCCCAAGGGGTTGTCATCTGCAAAGACAGATATTATAATCTAAAGTGACTTGAAAGCGACAACTACATCCAAATTGAACAAAGGGAGGGTCTGGTTTAACTGGATTTTAATCTGTTTAGACGAAGGGCATCACAAACAGTTTTATAAAGACTAAAAACAGGTTGAATGACATCAGGTAAATAATTTAATGTGTGGTTCTTTCTCGCTGATCTGAATAAACATAATTTATTTATTAAATTGTAAGGAATCCCAACAGCTAAATATAACTAAAACTAAATAGACTAATAAAGACGAAGGCTAATCATATGTTATAATGTTATACTTTCATTTTTATAAAAACAAAAAATAGTCTGGACAAATCACACAGCATTATCTAGCCCCAAAGTAAACAGAGCTTGTGTTAATGAACACTATTACAACGTACCTTAGGTACTTAAAAGTAGCGCGTGCTATTCAGATACCTACTTACATCAGAAAATTAATTACAATGGAGGGGTTTTCTTCCATAAACGCATAAAAAAGAAGTAAAAACAACAAGAATTAATAAAAATACATAATACCTGGATTCTACTAATTAAATACTGTTAAAAAAATTTCGTGTCATGTTATATTAAATACAAAAGCATTTCATATTGTATAAAATACTTACTGTTAATTTATTATTTATAGGGACCATTATAATAAAACGTGTATGATCTAGCCATTACTGATTTATTCACTGAAACTACCCACCACATATTTTATAAGTAATATTCAAATACCTACAACCCCCTTATTAAAACAATAAGTGTAGCGTGGTAAATCAACATAAAATTTAACATAATCCTATTACTTAATTACAACATACCTACAATAATAACGAGTAATTTATCACTCATGCAAATCACGTTACATTAGATAACATTCATGTTGATCATTATTACATAATTATCCTTCTGAAAAAGTAACTTTAAGCATTATGTAAGTACTTACATCTTGGATACATTTTGGATGCGTAAACATGAATAATCGACTACGTACTTATCTCATCTATAAAAAAAAATATAGGTAAGTATCTACTCTTCAATTAAAAAATTACAATAATGAAATGTGATTAATTCATAGGTATTCTTAACTAAATTATAATAACATCATGCAATAATCTATTTCACTATGACTTTACTTTTTAAACATGCATTATGTACAGTATTTCTTTGTGTAATTACAATTAGGTAAGGAACCTACATTTCTGAATTAACAATGGACAATAATCCCAATTGAAATAACATAAGTAGGTACATACTTTTATATAAGCTAGGTAAGAGTTGTTTCGCGACGTAGTAGGTGGGTATAATACCTATGGAACTCAATCACCCCGATTGCACACGAAGCTTCACACCGGGTAGGTCCACCGATCAGGAGGTATCACTTCCCTGCCAGAACGAGTGCGATAGTTAGCAAATTCGTTTTGTTGAACTGGAACACTGGAGCTGTTTGTTGCTAGCGTTGAGTTTTCGATGGATATACTTTCATTTAAAATATCATCGTAACAACGTGATGAATAAGGTGGTACATCAAAACGGTTAACTGAATCAATTATTATATGTTTCCGATTGCGTCTCAACGAACGTCCTGATCGCATTCTGACCAAATATGATCGAGAATCTATAATATCCTGTACTACGCCAGGTTCCCACGTATTGTTATTCCATACCTTCACTTTTTGACCTATGCTTAATTGTTTAAGATGGCGTGTTCCTTTGTCAAAATACCTCTTTTGATCTACTTGACGAGCTTTCAATTTACTTTGAATATCCTTATTTAATCTAGGTTTGTAGACTGAATGTGACCTTGGTATCAAACTACGTAGTTTTCTGCTGTATAGCAATTCAGCAGGAGAAGGTATATCCGCACATATAGGTGTATTTAAATATTCTAAGTAGGCCAAATTAAATTCAGATGCATCATAATCAGTCTTTTTCATTAAATTCTTTATAGTTTGTATCGTACGCTCGACCTGCCCATTTGACTGAGCGTATCCAGGTGAAGATGTCTTATGCTGAAAATTCCACTCATCAGAAAAAACTTTAAAATAATTAGATGAAAACTCTGGGCCATTGTCGGTCATGATCGTTTGAGGAATTCCATGTCTAACGAATATTCGTTTCAATTTTTCAATCACCTCCTTTGATTGCAATGAGCATAACTCTTCAATTTCTACAAACTTACTAAAGTAGTCTACCACGATGATAAAAGACCGATTTTTAAAATGAAATATGTCGGCTCCAACCTTATTCCACGGCACGTCCGGTATTTCGTGATTTAATAAGGGTTCCTTTGTGTTCTGCTTTCTATGAGTTAGACATGCTTGACAATTACTTAAATAATTTTCTAATTGTGAATTTATATTAGGCCAAAATATACTTTCGCGTATTCTGAGTTTGCATTTCTCTAAGCCCATATGCCCTGTATGTATTGTTTTTAACATTTCTTGTCGCAAACATTTCGGAATTACTATCCTAGATCCCTTCCATACAATACCAAAATTCGTCGTTAACTCATCTCTGTAATCCCAGTATGGAGTTAAAACACTATCTATTTCTCTTTTATGCACAGGCCAACCTGACTTTATTATTTTAATTAAGCTTTGCAAATCGGTGTCGTCCTTAGTACATCTCTGTATTTTTAATAGATGCGAGTCTGTCAGCTGATTACTGGCTGCTACAGCACACACCTGCGCTTGGAAATGTAAATAATCACGTGGTTGCGTTTGTGCCTCACTACCTAACGCTGCCGGTGCAACTGCACGCGATAATGTATCGGCGATATATAAATATTTCCCTGGTTTATAAACAAGTTTGAATGCGTAAGGTTGCAACCTTAGTAACATTCTTTGCAATCTAGGTGGAGCGTTTGCTAACGGTTTGTTAATAATACTCACTAACGGTTTATGATCGGTTTCTATAGTGATATCTGACCTTCCATAAATATACATATAAAATCTTTCACATGCAAACACACAGGCGTATAGTTCTTTTTCTATTTGTGCGTATGATTGCTCGGTTTTTGTTAACGACTTTGATGCATACGATACAGGTAAATTGTCTTGCAATAAACACGCCCCTAAGCCATTTTTACTTGCATCTACCGAAATTGTTATTGGTTTATCTAATGTGTAATATTGAAGCACTGGAGGGCTCACTAACAACTTTTTTAGATTATTAAAACACTTTTGATGCCTTTCTTCCCAATGCCATTCTACTTCTTTTTTTAGCAATTCTCGTAATAAAGCTGTATGTTCTGATAAATTCGGTATAAAACTACTCACGTAAGTTACCAAACCTAAAAATCTCTCAACGTCCTTTACATTAGACGGAGTAGGCATATTTTTTATTGCACTAACATGAGAGTCGTCAGGAGATATTCCATTTTTTGATATTTTATGACCTAAGTATGATATTTCCGATAATCCTATTTTACATTTTTGTTTATTCAATTTGATGTTTATTTCCCTACATCTTTGTAAAACTGCCCGCAATCTTTGATCATGAATTTCTTTATTTGGTCCGAACACTAAAATATCATCAATAAATTGAATAACACCTTCAAGGTCATCCAAATGTTCATACAATTTCTTATGAAAAACTTCTGAAGCTGAGCAAATTCCAAAGGGTAATCTTAAAAACTTAAACCTCCCAAAAATAGAATTAAATGTACATAAGTCTGTTTCTTCTAACTTTACTTGCCAAAAAGAATGTTTTGCATCTAATGTACTGAATACTGTAGCTCCAGATAAACGAGTCGTAACTTCCTCAAAAGTTGGGAGTTTGAAATGTTCTCGCCTGATCGCATTATTTAAATCCCGCGGATCTAAACATATTCGTATGTCACCACTGGGTTTCTTCACCACCGTCATACTATTTACCCAATCTGTGGGACCTTCTACTTTTGCTATAATACCTTGTTGCTGCATTTCTAACAATTTATTCTTTACTTGTTCCGTGAGAGCTATTGGTAATTTTCGCGGTGGATGTATGACCGGCTGAGCATTCTCCTTCAACTGAATTTTATGTGAACCTGGTAAACATCCAATACCTTCGAAAACGTCCCTAAACTCATTAAATAAGCTATTAGAGGTACCGCTCACTGACATAATTCTTTTTACCAGATTTAATTCTTCACAGGAATTCTTACACAATATTGGAACCGATTCCACATCAGCTACAATGAATTTTAAAAAATAAAAATTTTGTTTATATTTTACTTTCAAGTAACACTTGCCGATTACTATTATTTCAGTACCTGAATAACCCTGCAGTTTTATCGACGTGTTCGTTAAATCACATTCGGAAACACCAATATTTTTTAAACATTTCTTAGGAATTATATTTACATCAGCTCCAGTATCTAGTTTAAACTTAATTGATGCATTATTAATTAATAGCTCTGTAAACCACTCATCTCCATTCTGTTTATCATGACATTTAGAAGTTTTTACCTGATCGGTGGCCTCCAGATGGTCCTCCTCGCGTACCGCGTACACTCTGCACATTCTCGAAAAATGGTTCATCCGATTGCACTTGAAACACTGTTGACCATACGCTGGGCATTCATAGCCCCTATGCTTTCCACCGCATTTTTTACACATTATCAGACCGGCACTCTGATACGAACGTCCGCGAGCACCGAAATTCGCATTAACACGATATTGATGAGAGTTCGTTCCTCGCCGCGGAGGACCGCCAGCGCCACCACCAGCGCCGCCACCAGCGCCGCCGCCAGCGCCAACAACGCCGCCGCGGGATGACCCCTGCCCAGGAGATATCCTTCGAGATTGTCCTTGTTGGTTTCTTCCTATCCAGTGCACGTCTGCCGATTGTGGTCGATCCTCGCCGTGGCCCGCGTTCACCCCATGAACGTGATGTTCACAACCGATTTCTGCTTTAATATTACTGGCTTGAACTCGCGACATTTCCGCCAAACGGCAAATATCTATTGCCTTCGATAATTTTAAATCAACTTCCCGCAATAATCTTTCTCTCAATATTCCATCCCTCAATCCACATATCAATCGATCTCGTACCAAATCACTGCATAAATTTTCGAATTCACACTTCGCCGCCATTTTGTTTAATTCAAACACGTATTGTTCCAATGACTCCAACTCCCCTTGGTCTCTCGTAAAAAATCTATGACGTTCTATTGTTAGATTTTTTCTCGGCAAGAAAACTCCATCAAACTTTTGTAATAAGTCTTCAATCGTTTTGATTTCATCTTTTGACTTCAACTGATCATAAACTTCACGGCATTTCTCCCCAATAATGTGTAATAAAATATTCAACTGCACTTTTTTCTCCTTTTTGGAAAGTTCACACGCTTCATAGTAGATTCTGAATGTATTTTTCCACTTGTCCCATTCCTTGCTCAAGTTTCCTGATGTCACATTAGCTAAATTATTCTCGAACATAAATGGTTGCGGCGGTTGCAACAAAGACTCCATTGTGTTGCGGTACATTTACTCGTTCTCCCTGTGTATCTTTGACTTGTCCACACTTGTACACTACAATACTTCTATTTTCTACACAATTAATTTAGTTTTATCCGGCTGCGCCATGTTAATTTATTATTTATAGGGACCATTATAATAAAACGTGTATGATCTAGCCATTACTGATTTATTCACTGAAACTACCCACCACATATTTTATAAGTAATATTCAAATACCTACACTTACGAAAACTTATTCAAAAATGTCGGCCAACGACGCTGACTATGTCCTCCGCCGAACATGCCATTCAAATTACTTTTGATAAAACATTGTTTCAAAATCTTCAAAGTAACAGAATGTGTACAGTTCAGACATCTCTTTGTCTCTGGATAATAAGGGCTGTTTATATCTACAGACATAAATAAATAAATTATTTATATCAGACCAGTACAATCCATATTATTAGAAACTAGGCACACACGACATTATAAACTAGCTAGATATATCAGACCAGTACAATCCATATTATTAGAAACTAGGCACACACGACATATAAACTAGCTAGAGAAATGTAATGGCAATAGACAGAAGCGCACTCAGCAGCAGGTGTAAGTTGCCAGCACTGAATGCGCCCCTGTTCAACGGTGCATGAGGCCTGTCCATTGAGCGTAACAGACACGTAGAGTGGCAGACAAAATAATATTCTTCTGTACAGTTTGTGTGAACGTGTTCATATCTAACGTAAGGTAGCCGCACAGACACGCACAGACATGGGCCGCGAAGACACGGACAGACATAGTATTCGCGCAAAGAATTTTGTCTGCGCGGTGCGTGTCTGTCCGTGTCCGTGCGGCTACGTTACGCTAGCTGCCAGTCAATGTAAATAGAGAATCGTAACGGGACCGCGCAGTTTCTTCTCTCTGTTTTTTGTTTGAGAGCGGCCGCGACCGACGATGTCTGTCGATGTCTCGCAAGCGATGAGTCTGACGCTAAATGTCTGTAGATATAAAAAAGTCCTTTCTTCATAATTTCAAGAAAAACGAAATAGACTATATTTGAAGTACCCATTGTTGACGTGCCCTGAGATTTTTAAGGCACTTAAGACTCTTAATTAAGGCTTAATTTTAGAGGACGTCTGAATTATTATGTTTATTTTGCATATTATCTTTTGTAAGGGGTATTCCGAGGACAAGAGTTATGATTCTAAGGGTAGATTTATATTAGACGGGGACGTGCCCGGGGCGTGCCGTGTAGGTACCTACGTGGCCCCGCACGGCGCACGGATTTTCGCACGTTACGTACATTTTGTATGAAGCAGTACTGATCCGTGGCCGGTCCGGGCCCGTCTACTAAAGTACGACGCTCGTCTACACCACAGTTGGCCCGCAGGCTGGTTACGTATCTCGCGACAGGTTTGCAACAGGCGTAAATTGTGTAATCATTGCTGTCAAACGTCAATTTCGTATTACCTAGCTATTAGCAGCTACAACAGCAACTAGGTCTAGGTCTAGGAGCACTAGGTCTCCCTCTGCTGGACAATCGGTGAACTAAAAAGTGCATTTATGTGTTTCCACCTATTGCTGCTCTGTCGCTAGTGGCGCTAGTGTTCACGGGCAAAGTGTATTCAGCGACAATTTTGCGATAGGCAGGCGACAGGCTTCCGTAATACCGTTTCTAGTGAGATTTTGCAACCGATCGCGTAGCGGTCGCTGTTGTTTTGCTGTTGCTGTCGCTACTGCAAAGTTTTACGTAGTAAGCCTGCCGCTCACGGCCCGGTCTAATATAAATCATCCCTAATCATCATCCGCGTTGAACGTGCACGTTTAATTAATTTAATGCAAACTGTTGTAAATTGTGGGCATTCAAATATATTTGGATCGATTTGGTTGGCCGTCCCAAGTACCGCTGGAAGGACGAAGTTGGAAATGACTTCTGCGAGCTCCAAGTGGAAGCCTGGGGGGAGGTGGCGAAGGACAGATTGAAGTGGAGGCTCTTAGTGCCAGATGCCAAAACTCAGTTTGAGTCACAGCGTCATGCTAGTCAGTTAGTTAAATATTTTGGACATGCCTCTGACTACTCCCTTAGACATCTTCAGAGGATCATACCTTTGATATGAGGTAGCGTTTTCCACTGGTTTTGTCTCAAAGTTTTTCTTCACTGATAAGAGCTTTTAGAGCTTATAATATTTTGCTAAAATAAAAGGAATTTAAAATTGACAGGAATTTGAACCTTATAGTCAAAAATCCTACTTGTCTAACACGGCTCAATTTAAGAGCACAGTTAAGGGACCGGCGAATTAAGTAATAGTAATTAAGCTTTGTGGCTTTGTATGAACTGCAAAGTTGCTATACCAATTGAAAAGTCGAGATTGAATATTGAATTTTGGTAAGTAGCACCTGATAATCATCAATCATTTCGCTTCTGTGGACTTAAGTCGAGACACACGGATACAGAGTTTCAACTTTGAGCGGCTAGTCAAAAGTCAAAACGATCACACGAAAAATTAGCAAATGATCATTTTCATAGCAAAAAAATATCTATAATTGAGTTAATATGATTTTTTGAGTATTCCTAAAAATATACTTGGGCCATTCGCAAACGGCTCAAAAAAATCGTCCGGGCCAAAAACCTCTATTAAATAGATTTCTAACAGCTTGATTCTTTTTTGTATGATAGTTATGATCAAATACTAGAAGAAGTCTATGTTTTCTTTTAGATAAAATAAATTTAAAATAGTTTAAAAAAATAAAAACCGCTGAAATTTGAGCCTCGGTGGTATGTCCCAGACACATTTTGCGATGTAAATTATTTTTTATCTTTTTCTCTATAAAACGTGGCGCTACTTTGAATGTGTTCACAAAACACCAGATAATTACTAGCTTATTTTATAATATTCCCAATAAATATTAGGCTTTCGTTGATAAGTTACAAGTAGTTTTAGTCGCGTCCGAGGTTTTGAATTGATATCGGTGGCGCGCACCGATCTACGCATATACCCTGTTCTCTAATAGCTGCAAGAACAGTTGTTAGAGTAAGAATAACTATCAGCCCCTCCGCATTGATGGAGAGGACAACCAGATCTGTGGGTCTCTGTGTGTCTCTTTTATTGAGGAACAAAATCGTTTTCGGTGGCTTGGTATACCCTCCAAGATGAGTTCGGTGTAATGTTTTTTTTCAAATCCATTCAAGCAATTATTTTCGAATTATAACAAAAGTGTATCTTAGCGGTACTAGATTTCCATTATGCAGACTAATATTCAAAATTTTGGTTACTTTTAAAAATATCTAGGATTTTGTTCATAATTTTGATTCCGGTGGTATTGATTTCAGTGTTTTCCGTGGAAATATATGAAGGGTAAAGACAGTTTCATAGCACTTATAGTGCTGTTTCCTGATTTATGATAATTGTATTGAATCATAGAGAAAGCTGGCATAAAAAGGTGCCCCAGATTAGTGTCGGCATCTATAAAAAATAAAAGAACAGCTCAATTGCAGCTTTCAACCTAAAGAGTTAGAGCCCAACCTCATTCTTGCCTACGCCCTTTTCTCAACTACGCATCTGGATGCGGCAACATACCCAAAACCTACACAACTATCGCTGGAGAGTGTCGTCTGATGAACCTACAAAGAAAAGACCTCGAAATAATCTTAGGGACATTGACAGGACACTGTACCCTCAACACACATCTGTACAACATTGGTGCCACGGACAGTCCACTCTGCAGGGGATGTCTAAGCGAAAAAGAATCAGCTGCTCACGTAGTCCTGGAATGTGCGGGTGTAGCAACACAATGGCAACAAATCTTCAGTATCCCGAGGTCGCTCCTCTAAGCCAGTGAAGACCCCAGGAAGCTGTTGTGCTTCTAGGAGAGCTAGGTTGGCTACGTACCTAACGAGCCAGGTTATCCCCACGCATAAAGAACCACCATCGAGTCCAAATGCGGAAACGGGAGTCCACTGATTGTTCAGCCAGACTGCTACCGCGTCAGGTGCCAAGCGTTAAAGCAGCACCTGACGCGGTGAAAGCGACAGAAAATTCTGACACAGCAGGAAATACCCATTTGTGATGTGAGGAGGACTGACGCGGATGGATTTTTTCTCGTAGATAAGAAGCATCGGCCGAAGTCTTTCCCCAACTGACGTGGGATAGCCCTCCGCTCTGCCAGGTTCGCCCTGCAGGCTGTTGAAACGACCATTGGCTTATAATATATCCCAACTAGACCCGACAACTAGTGAGGAAAGCATCCGTCAGTATGTGAATGAGAGGAGCTGATACCGAATCAGGCAGCCACCTGTAGTAGTACCTAGTACAAGGTTTGAAGCGGCTGGATTCTACAAGAGAGACTAACTTAAAGTAGTACATGCTCGGGTGGATGCCAGCCAGGACGTGTTCCTAGCTCTTGACTTTTGGACAGCCGGAATCGTTTACTATCCAATCAAAATGTCTATCTAATCGATCGAGTGAGCGCAGATCTTGGTGGCAAGTTGGGCGATTTTGCTTTGTATTTTGTATGTTTGTATGTTTCACGAATTCTTGTTCTCGCATAACTGTCGAACCGTTCATCCAATCTGCATGAAACTTGGTAGGTCAATAGTTTGTGGTATGGAAATATATGGTGGAGCATATGAGCTTAATCGATGAAGGGGTTGTGAGATTATTGGCTTCCCAAGGGGGGTAAAAAAAAAAGTTAAACAAATATATTGAGTTGGGTGTCAAGTGTCTTTATTTGAAAATTCCAAAATAGTTATTATTTTTATTCTAGGACGTATACTTTTTGAAATACGACGAGAATTCATAAATATGAAATGAATGAAAAATTAGAAACGACATTATGTATTGCATGCATACCAGTAATTTTACCATGACGAGCTAGCACAATAGGCATACTCGGCAGTAGTAGCACTTGAAAATATTGGGGTAGTCAGAAGAAAGTCCAAAAGTAAGCCATCTACGATGCGCGAGATCTCAGTTCGGGGAGAACTACTAGTATTATATCGCCATACAAACTTTGAAACATAATTTAACTCCTTCAAGGGGTTTAATGATGTAACCCCTTTTTGAAATGATTTTTTATCTCCAAATACCTAATTTTTTATGTAATAATTATAGATCGAACTAAAGACTGTTGACTTTTTAACCAAATTTTAATGTATTTGATTTCGGTGATTAGAATATTGACTTCGGTGTGCACCAATTTTTCAAAATCAAATAACTTTTTAACCGTTAGGCTTTAAGAGTTCCCTCTTGTACTAATAATTACTAAATTAAATCTAGATTTGATATTTCATGTCAAAACATCCAAATTCTAAAAAAAAATTGTGCCACCGAAAAAATGCTGCGCCTGAGAATGACCGACTTACCTATTTCGAAATTTTATCACGAATTGTTTTTTAAAAAGTTGAAATCAGAGTTTCACAAATCATGTACCTAATCATGAACTTATGAGACAATTTTTTATTACTTTGCCTATTATGTTCTTTTAAAAGTTCGGGTGTAGTTCTACATTATTTTCCTTCACGACCAATATCGTCAAGAACCAGGCAATAACCGTCTTTCTTTTCGGTGATCCATCATCAGTCTAATTACTTCGATCAATACTCTTGATGAAAGTTCTTTTATGTGGCAAACTTGGAAACGAAGTTTCTAGACTTGGATCACTCTTTCATATTTCATAAATAGCTTCTGCCCGCGGCTTCGCTCACGTGGTACCCGGATAAAAAGTAGCCTATGTCCTATTTCTGGTCATTATCTATCTATGTTTTAAATTTCAGCCAAATTGGTTCTGTGGTTGTCGAGTTATAAAGAAACAAACATATAGGGTAGGTTGGTGTAAGTTTGCGCAGTTTTCAATCAGTCGGCCATAATAATAAAACAAATGGATTAATCACGGGGTTCTTTATTAATTTTTTATCCTTAATTATTTGTTAACAATTTTTAATAATCATTATTGAGCAAATACAATCACTTTTCACTTAAATCACAAATAATCAGAGGTCGACACTTGCGCAATATTACACACCCCTATGTGTAACATTGCGCATTAAGGGCGATAAGATTGCGCAGGTCAATTATTTGCATAAATCATATTTAAGTAGACAGAAACCAATGTAATCGGTGCAATGTTTTGTGCCACCACACCTGGCACTTGACACACTCAACCCAGTCTTCCACAAGAGGTTCTTTGAAGACTTCCGTGCATCCTCCACACCTCCAGATTTCAGGGGTAAATGTAGGGTCGTATCTACCCAGTTTTGTAGCATATTGTTCTTGCTGCAAGCGGTACCTTAGCTTTGACTCAGCCATCTCTAAAGACAACCACCCTTCTCTTGATTTCTCCATCGTTGATGCGTTTACGTGCAGCTTCGATGACCGAAGGCAAACGTAATTCTAGATTAGATTTTCGTGGTCTTCATGATATTTTATAACAAAAAGAGGAAATCTATTTACTTAAAAATAATGAAACAATTAATATTTATTATAAGAATCAATTTTCTAGGTCTTAAAGATAAATAATAATAAATAGCGTGTAAGATTACGCGCGCAATCTTACACATTCCCGTTGTGCGCAAACTTACACATCTGGGCATTTTTTCATTTATCGAGATCGTGCTACCATCTATTAAAAAGTTACTGAATTACGTTGTCAAAAATCAACAGTTTGATGGTAACTTAAAGTAAAACAAGAAGAAAAACAGTGTGATTCCGTCACAGTTTTTGTCAGTTATGATTGCAAAATTACAAAATATTAGATCAGAAGGTCATAAAACCTTTGAATCCACCTAGACTCGCCGTTTTTACATTGAATTCGGTTATTTTCTGGGAGTGGTTATTATCTTACTTAGTAATGAAAACACAACTGAAGTTGGCCGCGTGTGGCCCACCGTTGCCGAGTAATGAGGTATGCGCAATCTTACCGACCGCGCGATCTTACACCAACCTACGGGTAGGTTGGTGTAAGTTTGCGCAGTTTTCAATCAGTCGGCCATAATAATAAAACAAATGGATTAATCACGGGGTTCTTTATTAATTTTTTATCCTTAATTATTTGTTAACAATTTTTAATAATCATTATTGAGCAAATACAATCACTTTTCACTTAAATCACAAATAATCAGAGGTCGACACTTGCGCAATATTACACACCCCTATGTGTAACATTGCGCATTAAGGGCGATAAGATTGCGCAGGTCAATTATTTGCATAAATCATATTTAAGTAGACAGAAACCAATGTAATCGGTGCAATGTTTTGTGCCACCACACCTGGCACTTGACACACTCAACCCAGTCTTCCACAAGAGGTTCTTTGAAGACTTCCGTGCATCCTCCACACCTCCAGATTTCAGGGGTAAATGTAGGGTCGTATCTACCCAGTTTTGTAGCATATTGTTCTTGCTGCAAGCGGTACCTTAGCTTTGACTCAGCCATCTCTAAAGACAACCACCCTTCTCTTGATTTCTCCATCGTTGATGCGTTTACGTGCAGCTTCGATGACCGAAGGCAAACGTAATTCTAGATTAGATTTTCGTGGTCTTCATGATATTTTATAACAAAAAGAGGAAATCTATTTACTTAAAAATAATGAAACAATTAATATTTATTATAAGAATCAATTTTCTAGGTCTTAAAGATAAATAATAATAAATAGCGTGTAAGATTACGCGCGCAATCTTACACATTCCCGTTGTGCGCAAACTTACACATCTGGGCATTTTTTCATTTATCGAGATCGTGCTACCATCTATTAAAAAGTTACTGAATTACGTTGTCAAAAGTCAACAGTTTGATGGTAACTTAAAGTAAAACAAGAAGAAAAACAGTGTGATTCCGTCACAGTTTTTGTCAGTTATGATTGCAAAATTACAAAATATTAGATCAGAAGGTCATAAAACCTTTGAATCCACCTAGACTCGCCGTTTTTACATTGAATTCGGTTATTTTCTGGGAGTGGTTATTATCTTACTTAGTAATGAAAACACAACTGAAGTTGGCCGCGTGTGGCCCACCGTTGCCGAGTAATGAGGTATGCGCAATCTTACCGACCGCGCGATCTTACACCAACCTACCCTACCCATCCAAACATCTCAACATCCAAACTTTCGCATTTATAATACTAGCTGCCACCCACGGCTTCGCTCACGTGGTACCCGGATAAAAATTGTATGTTCTATTTCCGGTCATTATCTATCTATATTTCAAATTTCAGGCAAATCGGTTCAGTGGTTGTCGAGATAGAGAGGAACAAACATACATCCATCCAAACATTCAAACTTTCGCATTTATAATATTAGTGTGATTAGTGTGATATTAGTGTGATTAGTGTGATATTAGTGTGATGTAGTCGCGATAATTTATTATAGCAGTTAGTGGCCGATTCTGGTGACTTACTTTTTAGGCAACCAGAAGACCTCCGTCATGGCTTAACGGATGCTTGAACGGATAATTTAAAGTGCCTTTCAAAACATAAATAAAAACCGGTCAAGTGCGAGTCGACCTCGTACGCCGAGGGTTCCGTACCTAGCCATGGTGCCAATAAAGCTATTCCGCTTAATTGTATGAGCGCCCATACAACTCGGAGGACAATTTTAATTGGCGTCAACTATGTATGGGAACACCCTTTAGTTTTCAACTTTTTAACTTTTTGGAATTTTTCCTTTATTTGTGCTATAAGACCTTGCTTTTTGCCAAATTTCGTTATTCTAGGTCAACGGGAACTACCATTTAGGTTTTCGACCCAAAACCTCTAGGGTACTTCCGGTTGACCTAGAATTGTCAATTTTGGTTACAAGCAAGGCCTTACAGCACAAGTAAAGGAAAAATTCTGAAAAATAAAAAAAGTTGATAATTAAGGTAAGTTTTGGTACTTACAAGTTTTCACGAAAACCTAAATTTGCCTATATCTTTTTATAGTGTTGACTCAGGACCTTGATTTTTATAGTCACAATAGGGACTATAGACTTTAGTATATGGTATAAATTTCAACTTGCTAGCTCTACCCGTTCTTGAGATAATCGATGGTGACACACGGACAGACGGACAGACGGACAGACGGACAGACGGACAGACAGACGGACAGACAGACGGACAAGAAAGTGATCTTATAAGGGTTCCTTTTTTTACCTTTTAAGGTACGGAACCCTAAAAAAGCTTGGTTAAAACCACAAGTGGTGTAGCGGTCACCCATTTGTCACAGGTTTGTGACCGCGCTGTACGTTGCTTAACACGCTGAATATCACGGCATACGGAGTACCTGTGCATTCGTCGGATGGCAACAAAGAGACTTAGGAGTGCACGCATTATAATCTACCATGTTTTGGGGCATCGATATAAAGTGTAAAGGATGAAATGCTGCCTCCTTAGGCATTGTCACACCCCGGACACTCGACGAAATCTCTATGCAAGAGCGGCGTCTAACTACCTATTTACACAGACACTACACAATGTCATTTTTGTACACGCGCGTTTGTGTGCGTGAAGTAAGGTTGTCACCGTATGACTAATTACTGTACACTGTGGTCTCGGTCTCGACGTCGCGCGGGGCGCGTCCCTAGCTCATAGTCGGCCCCTCGCCAGCCCAAATTCGCTCGCGCGGTGAGGAAGCCCCGATTGGAGGGAGGTGGACAGTGGCCATTCTATCCGTAGTATTATTATTTATGGCATTGTAGAGGCAAGACAGTGAACGTGTTAACTTTGACGAAGATGGACAACTCTAAGCTACCCAATAGTCCGTGTGTACACAAGATTTAGAAATTAATACCGCTTCATTTAACTGCAAAGCCCTTTCAAAGTTAGAATACAACGAAACATGATTTATTTGGGCGCCAAGCAATTTTCACCCAAAATGACTTCTTAAAATCAGCTAAAATTGAATGTTATAAAAACCTTTTTGGTTTATCATCGTTTTGGGAAACAGGGTGGAAGAGTTCCCCAAAGGCAGAGTAGGTGGTTCCTCTGCAACGGGCCGGCCCATCTGGCCCACTTGCCCGTGGTCTTTCGACTGACAGATGTTGTCGGTTAGTCCTACTTATGTCTAACTCCGTTGGAAACTTTGCTTGCGAGTTCTAGACATGTTGATGTTGTGTGGCGCCATCTGTAGTGCGTAGCATGGTTATGTAGTTCATCTAGCGACAGGTAGATGTCGCTCCATCGTCAGATAGTGTAACTTTTTCAGTCTTTATGGAACGTTCTGCGTGGTCACAAAATGGTGACCGTTAGGGTCAATAACACCTCAGGGCACCTCACCGTGGGCTGGTCGAATAAAAAAATGGGTAAAGTAGGGAAAAGATCAAAGTTGATTTAAGTAAGTCTTATTTTAACATAATTGTTAGTCTTATTGGAACCTCGCTCGGGTACCACAATATTAAAAAAAGACTTGCTAGAAAACATTTACTTAGGTTAAAATATATTCGAAATAATAACACTGTATTGTACAGAAAGATAAATATATATTCTAAAAACATTGTTTGGACAGAATACCGAATTTCTCAATTGAACAAAAATGAAAAACTCCCATTACCGATGACCCAAAAAAGAACAAATAAAGACAAAATAGGAATCGAATATTAATCGCTACGAGAGACAAAGTGGCCTTTAGATACACGTAGAGATCGGACCGCGGGAAATAGCACGCGCCATTCCAACCTTCGCTAAAAACCTTACGTGTAGATGCGCGACGCTGACAGTTCGATCTGGCAAAGTTTTTAGTACCTACAGTTTTTGTGACAGTTTTTTGCACGCATCACCGTTCATAATCGTACCACGTGCCAGTCTAAACTGTGACAATAATTAGCACGACAGTATATAATAATTTTATCCGCGGTTAAATCTGTACAGATTTATCCGCGGTTCGGAACGCAGTCCAGATGCGCGGTTAAAACTCTACCGTGTAAAGGCCGACATTGAATTCGTCGCGATTTTAGAACAATTGCTCGCGTGCCTGTTTTTGAACAAAAAGCTGATGGATTTTCCTAAAGGTTGAAAGGATTTAAATACTGAACGCTTATTTTATTGTTCATGGTTCCGTATCCAGAAACAAAACCCTTTTATGATCGCTTTCACATACCACTTACTGTCATTCCGTCTTTGTCCGTCTATCAGCCTCCTGTAAAACAGCTTCAGCAGTGCGAGTCAGACTTCCGAAAATTCATCCGATTCAATGATTTTCTTCGGGAAGTTGACGTTTTTTCAGAGAAGAAACATCACTTTCCCAAATTCGGAATACATTCCGAGGGCTGAATCGCACTGCTGGTATAAACTTAATATTTATACAACAAACGAAGGTTTTTGAGTTGGAATCACGAAAACATGCTTCTAAGTTGTTGCATTAACAAGATAGTTTGGGAAATAATAATAATAAACGTTTATTTTTTGAAGTAGAAAAATAACAAGAAAATACATTATTAGTCATGTAATGTAATAAAACATTTGTGAATGTTAAAATATGATCGTGACAACACAATTGGTCGTCACTCCACAAATGAATTGATGCTGCATACGCCACTATAGTCGTATTGCTCATTATACGGACTAAAATTGAAGGAAAAAATGTCATTTTTCCTTCAATTTTGATTAGTTTTGATACGTTTTATGTCAAAATTGAAGGAAAAATGACATTTTTTCCTTCACTTTAGTCCGTATAATTAGCAATACGACTATACAAGGCTGGTCTTCCGTGACGCCGGTGGTCTGACAGGAGTATTTTGTTCTGTGTGACGGTGTCTAATTTTTTGTATGGAAAATTGGAAATGGCAATACTGAAAAGCCACTAAGAAACTGGCAATTCTATGGATTACTAATAATAGCCTTTGTGACACTGACAGCTAATATTCGTGTCGGGCTTTGCATAAAATTATTAACGGAACCCTCAGAGCGTTTGTCCACCGCCGCCGTCACCGTCACGTCAACGAGAACGAGATGACGGCGCCGATGTAGCGACCATACATTTACTATAGCCGCTTGTCCACCAGAAGACCGTCACGTCATCTTGATTTCATACAGAAATAATCTCGGTGACGGTGACGGTTCGGTGACGGCGGCGGTGGACAAACGCTCTCAAGGTCCGAGTCTGGCTCGCAATAGTCCCTATTTGTATTTTATTCAAGTCCAGATTGTAAATACAATAATAGGACTTAATCCACAAAAAAACTCTAGACAATTTAGTAAAATACGCAAGAATTGAGGAGAAAAAAAAGAAAAAAAGAAGCCTGCAAAAAATAAGGGTGTTCACTCTTATCTTTTTCTTTAGAAAAGTAAGTTTAGACATCTTCAAGAAATGCTGATGGGTAGCCTAATTTTTTTATCACTTGATTTGTAACTATATTTTGATTTGTGATCTGTTTGCATTTTTAAATCCATATTTGGTACATGCCCACATTTTGCGGTAGTTCCCATTTCCCTTCCGGGCCCAAGGCACAACTACTATGCTCAACTGATTGTGCCGTGGGTACTTTTGATTCCCTTCTACACAACTAGTTGGTCCGTTCCGGAAAAAATATGTACCTATGACCCAACTGACGAAAACTCGAATCCCTGGTTGTGCCGTGGGTTCTTTTGAGACACAACTGATTGATTCGTTAGGAAAAAAATGTACCTTTGGCCCAACTGACGAAAATTAGACGCAAATATGCAAATATGTCAAAATGACAGATGTCATAAATGACAAATTATGTCAAGAATGACAGAATATGTCATAATGACAGATGTCAAAAATGACAGATTATGTCAAGAATGACAGAATATGTCAAAAAGACAGATGATGTCAAAAATGACAGATCATGTCAATAATGACACTTTATGTCAAAGATGAATTTTTATGTCAAAAATGACAGACCATGTCAAAAATGACACTTTATGTCAAAAATGACAGATTATGTCAAATTGACAGATTACAATAAATTGACAAATTATATTAAATTGACAGATTGGCCATTTATCTTTAAAACCACTTATCCTAGACTCTCCGTCATAGCTTTCATTTGAACAGAGAACGGGGAGTCTAGGTCGTGTAGTTTCCGAGATATGGCCGTTTGAAGTTTGACAGCTGTCACTTTAAATGAAGATCTATTCAATAGCTTTCACTGGAACTTAGAACGGAGAGTCTAGGATAACTGGTTTTTGAGATATGGCCAATCTGTCAATTTAATGTAATCTGTCAATTTATATCATCTGCATTTTGACATATTCTGTCATTCTTGACATAATCTGTCATTTTTACATCATCTGTCATTTTGATATATTCTGTCATTCTTGACATAATCTGTCATTGTGACATATTCTGTCATTCTTGACATAATCTGTCATTTTTGACATCATCTGTCATTTTGACATATTCTGTCATTCTTGACATAATCTGTCATTTTTACATATTCTGTCATTCTTGACATCATCTGTCATTTTGACATATTCTGTTTGTTTTGGTATAATCTGGCTTGAGAGAATTGAAGTAGTTGTACTATGGGGTATCAAAGTGGTTTCAGAGTTCCCTACAACTCAACCAGGTGGGCATAGTAGTTGTGCAGAAGGTCTGGGTTGAGTCGCAGGGAACTCAGTTGTGTAGAAGGGAATCAAAAGTACCCACGGCACAATCAGTTGAGCATAGTAGTTGTGCCTTGGGCCCGGAAGGCCCATTTCAGGTCCCTCTGTCACCGCCTATGAGAAAGCTAACTGATTTCCATACGATTTTAAACCTTCGAAACGAAAAATCCACCTCTGGAATTCGAACAGAAGACCAACAATCAACATAGCTCCTAAAATAGATTGTGTTTTCCCTCGGTAGTATTTTATAGATGGGCTTGTCCAGTACTTTATACAAGTACTGGACAAGCCCATCTATAAAAATACTCTAGCACTACAAAGTCCGTAAAACGTAGGTAAGCGTTGTCTAATAGTAAAACACACGTATAATTCACTTCGTTTTTATTGCGCGGTAAATTAGCGCAGACATTAACGACGCTCAAACTACAGCGAGCGCTGATTAATTTGCGCTGGGTCAATTAGGGCACCATTCAATAAACCACCGCATTCTGCTGATAGAATAGGAAAACTAATTAGAAGTATGTAGGTAGTATGATTCTTTTTTAGTGTGAAAGCTAGGTATCCAGATATATATATTTTTTTTTATTTTATAGTGTTAAACCACACTTTGGTATTATTTCATTGAAAATGAAAAATCTTATCAAAATTTTCAATTCCAACGGGATTTGAACCCGCAATGATACAAGCGATCCTTCGATTAGCTTTCTCCCAAAAAATAAAAAGATTTGAGTAAAATAAACCTACTTATACAAATATGAACGACTTGATATCATGTTAACACAACTTTATTGGTTTTGTTAACATTATACTAACGTCAATATTTAGTGGAAGATGTTCTTCTTTGTATAATGGGTACGTAGAAACGTAAGATTCCAGATTTCTATTCTGTTTGTACTCTCCTCAATACATAATGCATGTCTGTTTGTCGTTCCTAAAACAATAAAATAAAATACAATACCTAACTAGTTTATTGTAACCTAACTGAACAAACGCAATTTATTAAAAACAGCAATATTTACCATAAAGGCAAAGAATATGAGAAGGTAGGGATAGATAGCTAAAGTAAGTTCGTATGAGCAAGTGGTCAATTCTGGTGACGGAGTTTTTGGGACGCCTAAAGGCCTCCGTCATGGCTTAACGACTTAAAAGCCGGAACCGACAATTTAACGTGCCCTCCGAAGCACGGAAGCACTCAGCTCGTAATGCCACTTGCGGTCACCCATCCAAATTATGACCGCGCACAGCGTTGCTTAACTTGAACGATGAATCAATATCGTCTCAGCAAGCTACGCCATGAGAGCTTCATTTGTTCCTTTTCAGTCAAAGGATGGTTGAATGCCTATATCTGAGAGAACGTCTACCGCAGTCACCACGGGTGGTATAGTGCGCTGCAAACTTTATGGCGGCTGAAGTGCGCGGCAGATTCGACTTAGCGCAGGGACAGTCAACGCAATTGTGGGGAGATGAAGGCGGTGAGGGGTCGGGCTAGGCGGGCTATGTAGAGAAAGTTTACTCTATTCTATTGCGTTGACTGTACCTGCGCAACGTCGAATCTGCCGCGCACTTCAGCCGCCATAAAGTTTGCGGCGCACTCTACCCAAGTGTATTCCTAAGGTACGCACCTGCACAATAATTTTTGCTAAGTGTCAATAAAAAGAAACCTTCTCATTTTTGTTTTGCAAAGTACCTTCCATTACAAAGTTATGCAAAAACTTCACAAGAATTCGGACCAAACAGCCGTTGGGTGGTTTATCTCGTTACAGAGTAAGAAACGAGCCTTTTAGACCTAACAAAGCCTGTTGAAAGATTAACGACCTATAAACTGTGGGCTGGCCAGAAGTGCGTCCTTTAATCAGAATACATTATTTAAAGTTACTTTAGTAATTGAATAAGATAGTATGTAAGTAAGTACCTATACTAATTTAATAAAGGAGAAAAGTTTGTTTGATTCTTTGAACTAGCGCGTTCAAAGAATCAAACTCTCTCTGGAATCAAATCTCTGGAACTGCCAGTCAGATGTACTTATTTAGACTAAACTGCGAAGAAGACGAATGTGAGTTCACAAACCAACAGGGTTTAAAGGCACAATATTATAGTAGTTTTTTTAAGGGCTGATTTTTCAATCGATAAATAACTTTTATATGAGGAATAAATATGGCGTTATGACATATTTTCAATACAATATCTGTCAAATCGCATATTTATTTCCTCAGATAAAAGTTATCTAGGTATTGAAAAATCAGCCCTAAGTGAAATACATTTTAAAAAAATTATAAAATTCAATGGTACTGTCATCAATCGGTTTTATTATCTGTGAATTCGTTCCCAGTTCCCGCCAAATCGTTAAATTGTGACAGTTTAAAAAAAAAAAAAAAGATGGCGGATTTTTCACACGACAAAGCAGTTCAGTGGTTTTAGAAAGTTGAGGTTTTAGTTTAAGTAAGTAGGTATAGTTTTAGTTAATGTACCTACCTGCTAGTTGGTTTATTGTGAAGAAAGTATACCATTACGCATTAAACAATTAACGATATGGAAGAATTTTATTACCGCCAACGACGCCATCCTCCACAGTACTGTCCAATGGTACTAGTGATTATAACGGCATTCTTTCTGCATTTGATAGCATTCTTGAGCAAGGTTTTATAGTGTGTACAAGGCTCAATTAAATGGGCACAGCTAGTATACAGATTATGGCTTTTGATCAATCATAGACGGTTCCGTTGGTCTATAGTCGTATTGCTCATTATGCGGACTAAAATCGGACTAAAATTGAAGGAACAAATGTCATTTTTCATATATTTTTAGTCCGTATAATGAGCAATATGACTATAGAGTATTTTATCGATCGAGCGAGCGAAGCGAGCGAAGATCTTAGTGGCAAGTTAGGCGATTTTGCTTTGTATGTTTGTATGTTTGTATGTTTGTATGTTTGTATGTTTGTATGTTTGTATGTTTGTATGTTTGTATGTTTGTATGTTTGTATGTTTGTATGTTTCATTTTTATGTTCTCGCATAACTGTCGAACCGCTTATCCAATCTGTATGAAACTTGATAGGTCAATAGGTTGTGCTATGGAAATTTGCTGTGGAGCATATGAGCGTAATCGATGAAGGGGTTGTAAAGATATGGGGTTCCCAAGGGGGTAAATTTTTTTCAAAGTTACCCAAATATATTGAGTGGGGTGTCATATGAAAGTACTCAATTTATACATTCCAAAATGGTTTTTAGTTTTCTTCTAGGTTCTATAGTTTTTGAAATACAGTGAAAAAGAAAACTGATGAAAACCAATTAACGGAAGTATGGAGAGAGCTCCCGTTTCATAGAGTTTCGATGTATTCGTAGGTCTGGTTAACAGACAAAGAGTGTGGCATCGTTGTGGTTTGGTTTGCAATGATTTTAGTTGCTACTTGATATTTTTTCTTGAGATTGAAAATAAAAGCCGTGTTGGCCGAGTGGAAGAGTGCTCGACTTTCAATTCATAGGTCGTAAGTTCGAACCCTGGCCGTGCTCATCAATGGATTTTTTGATTAGTAAAATTTAAATGCGCATTAACACGAGCTCTAAACGGTGAAAGAAAACATCGTGGGGAAACCAGGGAGGGGGAGGGGGAGGGGGAGGGAAGGGGGAGGGGAGGGGGAGGGGAGGGGGAGGGGAGGGGGAGGGGAGGGGGAGGGGAGGGGAGGGGAGGGGAGGGGGAGGGGAGGGGGAGAGAGGGGGAGGGAGGGGAGGGGCGGGGGGAGGGAGGGGAGGGGAGGGGGATGTAGGGGGAGGGGAGGGGGATGGAGGGGGAGGGAAGGGGAGGGGGGAGGGGAGGGAGGGGGGAGGAGAGGGAGAGGGAGGGGGGAGGGGAGAGGGAGGGGAGGGGAGTATTGTGTGGTAAACAGTAGAAGGAGCACTTAACGTAGGTATAGGGGTAGTCAGAAACAAGTCCAAATCTAGGCTATCAACACAACGGTGCGCGAGATCTCAGTTCGGGGCGAACTACTAGTTATGAAAATATGTAGTGAATTAGTTTCTTGTGATAAATGACCCCTTTTCTTCTAAGATAACAATTTTTAAGTTGACCGATTTTTTACATAAAAATTTGCAAACCTGTAAATTATTATCTGCTCAACATTACTGTACATCACCGCTTCAAACAGAGTAACTTTTATTTATTTATTTATTTATTTATTTGGGAAACAAACAGAACAATGACACTTATACATTAAATAATATAAAGTTGAACATAATCCAATAAAGTTTCCACTATTAAATGATACATACACGTCAAGCAAATGGTGGGACGATAACACACGGGTTGAATTTAAACAAAAAATAAGCTAAACTAAACTAAACATCATCAAAACAAAAATATAAGAACTTACTTGAGAAGATAAAGTTTAAACATTGGGTAAACTACATCGACGGAGTTCCTCGCCTATGGCGAGTTTGAATTTCGATAGAGAGAGGTCAAAAATATCGAGATTAGAAAATAAATCATTATTTACGTTCATGGAACGGTTAACGAAGGTGTTAGATGCATAATTGGTGCGAATAGTAGGTGGCTGAAATAACTGGTTCTTTCTAGAACCAGCTCTAGGACATCTAAATCTAATTTTACTTAACAAATACGGACTATCAATATGGTTGTTTACTAATTTATACAAAAATACCTGATCGCGTTCAATTCTCCTATGCTTTAATGGCTTTAATTGTTCAGGCGTAGGTAAACCGCAAATTGTAGATCTATAATTAAAATGTTTATAGAATTTTCTTTGAACTTTTTCAATTTGGTCAATGTACACCTCATATTTAGGGTTCCAAACAACAGAGGCATACTCCAAAATAGACAAAACAAATGAGTTATACAAAATTTTTAAGGTAGAAACGCGTTTAAAGTCCTTGCTTACTCTTAAAACAAAACCTAACATCCGGTAAGCCTTGTTAACTATGTTATCTATATGAGTATCCAAGACAAGCTCAGAATCTAAAAATACCCCCAGGTCTCTAACCGAATATATTCTATCAAGGGGCTGATTATTCATAGTATAAGAAAACTCAACTGTATTCTTTTTTCGGGAAAAAGATATAACATTACACTTTTTCACATTTAGATACAACATATTCTGTTCACAATAAAGGCTAAGCGAGTCCAAGTCTTCTTGAAGTCTTACACAGTCCTCAGGACTTTTTATAAGTTTAAATATTTTATTATCGTCTGCATATAGCAGAAATTTAGAATGCTGAAATACATCTGACACATCGTTGATAAAGATATTGAACAAAAGTGGGCCCAGATGGGAACCTTGAGGTACACCAGAAGGTACAGGAGTAAATGTAGAACAGAAACCTTTTACTGAAACTGCCTGACTGCGATCTCTCAAGTACGATATTAGCCAACGTAAGAGATTACCATGAATCCCGATGCTCTCCAGCTTTAACAGTAACAAATCATGACAAATTTTATCAAAAGCTTTCGAGTAATCGGTATACACGACATCGACCTGAAAACCATCGTTCATTGCACCAGCCACATAGTCAAGAAACTCGCAAAGATTTGTATCTGTAGATTTTTTACTCAAAAAACCATGCTGTTGTTCTATCATAAGAGGTCTAAGAATGGGAAATAGTTTATCATAAATAATTCGTTCGAATAGTTTTGGGATTACACTTAATTTTGAAATTGGTCGATAGTTTGCCACGTTATGCCTATCGCCATTCTTGAATATAGGAACTACAAAACAACGTTTCCAAACAATTGGCATAACACCAGTCCTCAAGGACAAATTAAATATAGCATGAAGTGGTATATACAATTGGTTAAAACAATTGCGAAAGAATAGAGGAGGAATATTATCTGGCCCAGCTCCCTTCGTAACATCTAACATTTTAAGGTATTTACGGATTGTAAAAGCGGATATATTTAAAGACGAGAGATTAAGTGAGTTTAATTGGTTACATGAGTTTGTGGAACGTGGAGTTGATGATTGTCTAGAATTAAAGGCGGAATTAAAATGAGCATTAAATAACTCACAGATTACTTTACCATCAGAGCTTGAATTGTCATTAAGGTAGAGTTTATCAGGAAGGTTTTCTGATTTTTTCTTTGATTTAATAACATTCCAGAAATTTTTACTACATTTAACAATATTATTTTCGGCATTTTCAATAAATGAGTCGTAACAATGTGATTGAATATTTTTCTGCCGTTCTCGCACTATACAAAAACTCTGGTAGTCCTGATAATTATTGTAGCGCTTCCATTTTCTATGAAGTTTAAGTTTTTCTCTAATAATTTTAACAAGCGCTGGCGAGTACCAAACAGGATACCTTGGTTTATCATAGACTAGTCGAGAAGGTACATGAGCTGAAATTACCTCATCTAAGATGGCATAAAAAGAGGAGACGGCCGACTCCGCACAGTTATCTGACAAAAACTCGCTCCAATCCACTTTAGACAAGGCATCGTTAATAATATTATAGTCCGCTTTACGGAATAGATGCAACAAGCGTGGGGGGGCTTTCAAAGTATTGTTCGATATGGTGGTCATACTAACAGTGAGGGCAGGATGATGCTGGCTATCCTCTGAAACTAATGGATGGGTCGAATGACGGACAATACAATGACAATTTGTTATAACAAGATCCAGTTCTCTATCATTATCATTTTTAATTAGGTTACATTGATTTAAATTATTAAAAGATAAAAAGTTGGAAAGTAACATCACTAAATTATTATTAATTATAGAAGTGAGGCGAGCGTAATATTCACTTGTAGAGGTCCATATAGCATGTCTAACATTAAAGTCACCTACTATAAGGTAATTATCATCAGGAAATCTAAGGAAGGTTTCAGATACACTGTCATAAAACTCTACCTGAGCATCAGATATACTTTTGATTGTAACAAACAAAAAAATCTGTTTCAAACATTTTGTTTGTTAAAAAAGTTAACATTTTAAATGACCTACAGTGATATGTGTCGTTCAAACTGTTCAAAGTTACAATCTGGTCAAAGTTTCATTTTACCCCACTGTCCTTTAAAAAGTCATTGCCCATAAATATGTTAGACATTTCGAGTTAAATTATGTCACAAGGTTAGGCCCTTTCTCGTCATAAATTGCTGTAATAAAAGAATCTACCTTAAGAGAAACGCGTTTCCGTATGGACCCTCTGTAAGATAATGTTTGTGTAAAACAATAAAATATTTTTTAATACAGTTGCTCAAAAAGTGGCGTATTGCAGGGACGTATAGCGTTCGGGAAGTGGGCTATTACACACTCGTGCTTTTTTTTTACCTTTCCCGCACTCGTGCGTTCTCTTTCCCAACTGTCAAAATAATGTCTAAGAAAAACCAACTATGAAGTTTTTACTAAAAAAAAATCATAGAAGTTTTAATGATTCATGCAAATACGTATATTTCTAAAAAGAAGCTACTAATTTGTTTCTATATCAGATTTAATGATTTGATTGAATGAGTTAGGTTAGGTTTCATTTCATTTCATCTCATTAAATTTCATTTTCATTTCATAACAATAAAAAAATTCTACTGAAGACTTGGCTGTATGGGCATAGTTCCCTTTGCCTACCAGAATCAATGAAAAAAAAAATCTCTTATATTCTACGGTTGGCGCCATTTTCTAGATTAAATTGCTTCATTTTTTCGCAACTGTATTAAAAATAGTCGTTCAGTACACGTTCGGAACCGTCATTGCAACTTGTTCCGACTGTCAACCCTCGCCTTCGGCTGCGCCTCGGCTCGGGTAGACATTTATCGGAACTCGTTGTAATGACAGCCTTTCCGAACTTGTACTGAAATATACTATTTATAGCCCCACTACTTTAGTTCCCTTAAGACCATAAAATTCAGTATGAATCATTGTCGAATTGATTATCTACAACTTGTTTTTATTTGAGAAAAAGTGTGTCACTGAAAAGAGTGTTAGGCCCCAAACCGTGTTTGTTGCCCTGGTTCTTCACGGTCTTGGTCGCGAAGGAACAGGAGTAGAATCACCTAGCTCTTAAGACGATTCAAAGTGATCTTATTGGATAAATGAATTTGATTTTGAGTTTGAACCAGGTCGGCAGTTCTTCGACTTCCGATCAAAAGTTGAGATTTCAAGTCTCTCTACAGTAGAACCAGAAAAAGAATTCGTTTACAAAAACAATTGACGAAAAATCATTTGGAAATGAAAATTATACTCACTGATAATTTCAACTTTATCGCAAACAAAAAAATATCAATGTTATTTTTAAGAAAAGCAAATTAGAGCTGCTGTCGCATTCTGTTTTGTGGAATCATTCACTGCTGTCCGAGAACCGAGATCCAATCTAGAGCTTGAAGTACTGTAGGTACATGTTTACAGTTCAATCTAAACTTCTGATTGTAAGCTTCGATTCGATTTCGATTTTAGAACGATCCTGAGACTCCGATACTAGTGTATTATCTGGTTAAGTTTTTCTACATGAAAGTATTGAAACCTATTGAAGCAGTATTGTAACCCTTTTGATCTCCCGTTTCATGTCATCCTCACCTTTATTACGACGCGTTAGAGTTTAATATTCGAGTCCATGATTTCCCTTGAGACTATTAGAATGAAGCACTGGTGCGATTGTATCTGTGCACGTCTTGACAGGATCCTTCACAGTCTGCTCATGAATAATCGGACCCTGGAGACAAGGCCAATTTACGCAAAGTTAATGAGCTGAACATTTTCTTCAATAATCTAGTCTGCCTTCTGTTTAACATGATTATCATAACAGTCTTGAAAAATTCTTGCATATTTTTAAACTTTCGTGACTCTAGTCTAGAACATGTTTTTAAAAAAACACTACAGTACAGTATACCCAGAAAAAGAATAAAGGCCCTTAAATCGCATAAAATTACAAAAACTATTGACGAAAAGTCATTTGGAAATGATAATTACTTAGAATTTCAACTTTATCGCAAACAAATAAATATCAATGTAATTTTTAAGAAAAGCAAATTAGTTGCAAGCCGTACGAGCTGTGCTGATAACGACGTGCACCTCTGTCGCATTCTGTTTTGTGGAATCGTACACTGCTGTCAGACATATTCGGAAAACACGAAAATAACCGATGTCCATTCTAAAGCTTGAGGTACTGTACCTACCTATTTGAAACGCCAAGGTAAATAAAAGGATATAATTACATAGACAGATAGACATTTCTCTACATTTCAAAGTACTTGAATCAACAAGCAATTTATTCAAAAATAAAAAAAACCCGGCTGAACTGAAAAGTTGGAAACAGCATTATCTTATCAATCACAAAATTAAATTACAATTTTATTAATAGGTAGGTATCTAGGGTTCGATGCCGTGTGCATTTTTCTAAACGTTGTTGTGACAGTTGACACACAGATGGCTCTGTGTGTAAAATTAAAAGCGTGTAAGATATTTCTTAAATATGAGATATCTCCTAAATGGCTGAACCAATTTCGATGCAGGTTGTTCTAAACGTTGCGTGTGACTAAATATAAAGTTTTAGTATGCATTTTGTTTAGCAATTCTCGTTAGGGCGAAAAATAGATTTTCAAAAATTTTGAGACTCGATTTAGTCTTCGAAGACGTCATGTTAGATTTTTTTTTTTAATATATTTGATATCAGTCCACCAACTTCTTGATTTTGACATGGATTTTGATATGATGGCGTGATTTTCATTTTGAAAATTCACACATTGTTGCATTTTCTAGCCGCACTATTTGATTTATCGAAATAAAAAGTATCCTAGAGCACAATCGAGATGGAGACGATTCTAACGATACCTCATTCATCAAAATCCATCCAGCCGTTTAGGAGTAACGTGGTAATAAAGAATATTACTTACATACCCACGAACATACATAGAAACGCGCGATCTACATAACCCTGTCTGACTTGACAGTCAGCCGGGTAAAAATGGACAAATTCTCTCCAAAGATAAGAAATAGTCAGGGAGACCACATATTATGTGTTGTAAAGGTACAAAGATTTCTGCTGGGTACTCGGATTTCTCAGTACAAAGGATTTATCTAGATACAGATGAGATACTTAGGTAAGAATTTAAGCTTGTTTAGTTGTCTGTAACTAGAACCTTAGGAGTCTTTGTACACGGCACGTTTTTTTTTACTTTTTTTCAATCGTACGGCTTGCCGTAGATAAGCTTCTATAGATTTGAAAATTAAAAATCTTATCAAAATTTTCAATTCCGACGAAAAAAAAAAAAAAGCTTCTATAGAGCTCCATACAACACTGACGACCGTTGCCTAGACACGGCGAATTAACCGAAGATTTTCACGGCTAGTTACATTTTCATTATTGAATTTATTTCATTACTAGCTGACCTAGCGAACTTCGTATCGCGTATTATCTGTTCTGTGGTATCGCCCTAATTATTTATTTATTTATTAAATAGGTACCTAGATTTTACGGACCCTTCGGGCGACCCTACCAAAGTTTCATCACAATCTGATCAGTGGATTAGGAGGAATTAAACTTCAAGTTATTTTAGACGTCCAAACTGTGTTTCATCATTAGACAATATCTAACTCCTTTGGAGTTGTCTCAATGTGCACACCAGTGCCTAGAGCACGAGTATGCACAACTTTACTATCCGTGACTGTAGTAAAGTATCTCAATTGTATAACATTCAGTGCAGCGCCTCTAGCGGTAACTTGACTAAACTAAGGTCAGTCCATACAATGAGGAAGACTCACGATTTTAGTTGAGTATGCAAATTTGTAGATACAAAAAAAACAAAAAATACTGTGTTTTTGGTTTTTTAATCGGATCAAAAATGACCGAGTTACAGAGATTTTAATGCACCAATCTAAAAAACGCTCGCGAGAAGGCCGCGACTGGCTGTGACGTCACCAGGCGCCCGCGGCTCGCTCCACTAGTACAAAATCCCTAGTTATTTTCAAACTAATTTCCGCCCGCGGCATCGCTCGCATGGCACCTGGATAAAAAGTAGCCTATGTCCTATTCCCGCTCATTACCTAACTATATTTTAAATTTCAGCCAAATCGGTTCAGTAGTTGTCGAGTTATAGAGGAACAAACATACATCCAAACATCCAAACTTTCGAGGTCATTCACGTTTTTTGTTAAGTAAGTACTTATGCAGATTTGTAGATTTAAAAAAGTTATAAATGATTTCATTTTTATTTTTAAATATGATTACGACTGTATTCCCAAGGCACAGTAGACATAATATTCTATCAGATCTTTTAGGAATTTTTAGATCCGTTGAAAAAGTCTAAGCGGGTAGTCAGAGGTAGAGAAGCAGTTGGCCAAGTGTGCTAGTGCCTCGACTTTCAATCCGAAGGTTGTGGGTTGAAACCCAGCCGTGCATCAATGGATTTTTCGTTTCGAAAAATGTATAAGTAGGTACCTAAGTAGGTATGCGCTTTAACACGAGCTCTAAACGGTGAAGGAAAATATTGTGAAAGTGTGATAGTGTGATTTGAAAACCAAGTTTAGGTAGGTAGGTATGTGATTATTTTGACTCGTACATACAAATTATTAATTTTAGGTATTACGATTAAAAGTATGTATAAAAAATACCTATTCACTAAAAAGTTTAAAGGCGAAAATTATTTTTAAGTAGGTATCTACCTAGGTAAGTAGTAGGTAGGTAGGTACCTACTTAAAAATAATTTATGTAGGTAATAATTTAAGTAGGTAGGTAAATAATTTAGGTAGGTAAAGTTAATATTAGTGTGATTCGACTCCTGATTGTTAGTTTTGTTTGTTATTGTTTTCGGTAAGTACCGGTACCTACCTCAAATACCTATTCAGTAAAAAGTTTAACGGCGAAAATTATTTTTAAGTAGGTACCTACCTACTTACTACTTACCTAGTACCTACTTAAAAATAATTTTCGACTTTAAACTTTTTACTGAATAGGTATTTTAGGTACGTACCGGTATTATTTTTAAGTAGGTACCTAGTACCTACCTACCTACTTACTACTTAACTAGGTAAGTAGTAAGTAGGTAGTACTACTTACTACTTGATGATTTTTTGGCTAGTAAGTTTTAATGTGACATTTTACTGTGTTGACATTTAAAATAATATTTATATTTTGACATACCTAATAAATTGACATGATGTGCTTATAAATCATCGACATATTTCTTCAAGTCATAAATAATTTAATATATAATTTTTTTTTTGTTGTTTTCACGAGCTTGATTTTATTTTGTAAAGTATTATTGTTTGGAATTTAATAATGTTATTGTATTTAATTGAAATTTGAAATTTAATAATGTATGGATTTATTTATGTTCTAGATTAAGTTATATTATGTTATGTAATAGATTAAGTTCAGTTCAAACACAATTGTATTGTTACTACACACATTCGCGCGCCGCTATCATAGAACACTAGCTTCCGCCCACGACTTCGCTCGCGTGGTATCCGGAAAAAAGTATCCTATGTCCTATTCCCGGTCATTATCTATCTATATTTTAAATTTCAGCCAAATCGGTTCTGTGGTTGTCGAGTTACCTACAGAGGAACAAACATACATCCAAACATCCATCCATCCATCCAAACATCCATGCAAACATCCAACCTTTCGCATTTTAATATTAGTGTGATTCGACTCCTGATTGTTAGTTTTGTTTGTTATTGTTTTCGGTAAGTACCGGTACCTACCTAAAATACCTATTCAGTAAAAAGTTTAAAGGCGAAAATTATTTTTAAGTAGGTACCTACCTACCTACTTACTACTTACCTAGGTAGGTACCTACTTAAAAATAATTTAGTAGGTAGTAGGTAGGTAGGTACCTACTTAAAAATAATTTTCGCCTTTAAACTTTTTAGTGAATAGGTATTTTTTTATACATACTTTTAATCGTAATACCTAATTAATAATTTGTATGTACGAGTCAAAATAATCACATACCTACCTACCTAAACTTGGTTTTCAAATCACACTATCACACTTTCACATCACACTAATCTAATCATACTATCACACTAATATTATAAATGCGAAAGTTTGGATGTTTGGATGGATGATGTTTGTTCCTCTATAACTCAACAACCACTAAACCAATTTGGTTGAAATTTTAAATATAGATAGATAATGACCAGGAATAGGACATAGGCTACTTTTTATCTTTGTACCACGCGAACAAAGCCGCGGGCGGAAGCTAGTTAATATTAAAAATGCAAAAGTTTATATATTTGGATTTATGTTTGTTCCTCTATAACTCGACAACCACTGAACTGATGTGGCTGAAATTTAAAACATAGATAGTTCTTAACCTGAAATAGGACATAGGCTACTTTTTATCCAGGTGCCACGCGAGCGAAGCCGCGGGCGGAAGCTAGTTTGTAATTAACACGTTCGGTGCGGGACCGTATTTGCAAGACTTTCAGACAGTGCGATACAGGACATTTATGGTAGGTACGAGAGTTACTTCTGGTGCGGTACAGGACATATATGTCCTGTATTATGTTTTTTTTTAAATGCCTATAATTTAATGAATTTCGTAATTTAATGTTGTTTTTTTAATTATTTGGGTAGATTATAACCTTATCTAACATATGGTAAGCCAGGACGGGGATCTGGTGAATACTTTAGAAGCTATACCTAAAACTAAATACCCACCAAAATTGTCCTGTACCGCACTGAAAATAGGGTCAAAACGTTTGTCCTATACACAAGTTTAGTGATGTTCTAACCGTATTTTGAACAATCGATATCGATAAGGAGCATTTATTTCTCTAAATATGAACAAAACTTAATTTACTTAAATTACAATTTACTTAAGTTAAACACCCCGGCATGGATTTATGGTCCTGGTGGAAGTATATGCAGGACTCATTTTTGGTGCATCCTTGGTCAATTTTGTGCGGCGCAGACCTCCACCGCATACTTACAAATTTTTTATTTATAAAAACCTTGTCCGTACAATTACAAACAAAACAAAAAAGGAATCCGCCAAATCAGTCAAGCCGTCCTCAAGCAATGCGGGAACATACATGCGGCAATTGGTTTTTTTAATAACTGGGTTAGGATGTTGATGATTTTCAATCCTCAATTAAATTGTGACCATCGATAACATTTTATGAGATCGCTTAATTTTGGCGTTAATGTAATAATCGACAAATGACGTGCTAATAAGATAGGGATTGCTCCGCACTACTGTAAAAATCAGCGCGACACCGGGTCTGCGGATACAGGACATATATGTATGGTAACGCACAGAATTACGAAAATTGCTTTTAAGTGCGTACTACCCATATGTGTCCTGTACAATTTTATGGCAAATTTTGCTTATATTTTTGATAAGCTACAGAAAAGTATACTTGACTCTTTTTTACATAAAGGACTTCGTATAGAAATAGCCCCCGCACCAGCGGTAAAACTACAATTCTACCTTCCGCACCAGAAGAAAGTCGCGTACAACCCATATATGTCCTGTACCGCACTGAACGTGTTAACTAGCGATTTTGTACTAGTAGACCGAGCCGCGGGCGCCCGGTGACGTCTGACGCAGCGCGAAGCTCCGAGCGCGCGTTTTGAAATGGCCGAAAAGAAAACTTGAATAACTTTGTCATTTATTGATGGATTTTAATTATTTAAAAAACAGAATGCTCAGAATGCTAAAGAGTATACGCCCTCATACTTAGAAACCCAATATTTCGTTTAGTGATTGATCCTCATTGTCCATACTTTCTTTACTGTAGTTACGGATAGAATAGTAAACTTGTGCACACTCGTGCTCGAGGCACAGCTTAAGATGAGCCGCACATTCAAAGGTTCCTGTGGGTGTCAAGGATTCCGGATTTTTGTAATTTCGGAACTATAAAACCTATGACCTTGAAATTTTTACGGGACAATACTTAAAGTACCTACTTTCAAACAAAAAAGAATCAATGAAATCGGACTACGCGTTGATGAATTACAACCAGATACTCATTTTGACTTTCATCCCCTCTCCCTAGGGAACCGTGCTGAATTTCGGGATAAAAAGTATTCTATATTAGACCTCGTAGTATGCACTCAAATAATACCAAGTTTCATTTAAATCCATTCAGTAGTTTCGACGTGATGCCCGGCCAAGATACACACAGACAGACAGACATAAATGAAAAAAATTACAATTTTGATTTCAGTATCGATTTTAGAGTGCCCTCCAAAAAAAAATTTAGAAATATCTTCAAAGTACAGAATTGGACCTGTTACAGTTTTATTATAAGTATTGATGACATTCCCAAACCATCTAATACCTAAATGGATTTCATTATAAGATTCATTTATCTCTTCTACATTTCCAAACCATCTTAAATTAGAATGCTTTGACACAAAAGCCTTTCCTAACCTCTTATTTAGTAATGCTACGAGACAAGAGGCTACGAAATGCTACGAGATACGTAGCTCGTAGCATTTCGTAGCCTCTTACGTCACACTTTACGTTACTTTTCTTATGTCACTTAGCGTCACACACCGAATGGAGGCAGCGTAATTGACGGAAAACATTTTTAAAATGAAAAAAAAAAATGTGATATGATTACGACTGTATTCCCAAGGTACGGTAGACATATTCTTTCAGATCTTTTAGGCATTTTGAGATCCTTTAAATTTATTTTAAATGAACTAGGGTTTTATATAATTTTAATGTCTGCTGGGGTGCACGAAAGAAACCTCCTCGTAGTGCAATCTGGTAACAGTAGCTAGATCTGGTAACGCAGGGTCTGGTATGGCCTATTCTTTCGACACAATGGTACAACAACAACCCCACCGACAACATCACCAATGTCAGCTCTGTTGGTAGTAGATGCCTTCTGCGCTGTAGGTCGTGGGTACGATTCCCACTCAGGATAAACATTTTTGTGTGATGAAAATGAAATCTCGCTATGAATCATTATTAAGATTTTGCTACAACGACCTTTTTAGCCCCGCTGAGCTACCTACTGAATGGATCACTGAAAATAAAGTTAGGCCCCAAAACGTATTAGTTGTCCTTATTCTTCACGGTTTTCACTCGACCCCGGACACTCGTCGAAATCTCTATGCAAAAGCGGCGTCTAACTACCTATTTACACAGACATTACACAATTTTATTTTTGTACACGCGCAGTTGTGTGCGTGAAGTATTGTTGTCACCGTATATTACTATACTCTGTGGTCCCGGTCTCGTCGTAGTGTCTACGCACGGGGCGCATCCCTAACTCAAAGTCAGCCCCTTGGCCTCACCAGCTCAAATTCGGTTGTGCGGTGAGGAAGCCCCGATTGGTGGGGGGGCGACAGTGGCCATTCTATACGTAGTATTATTATCTATTTTATGGGTTATATTTACATACTGGATTCCTGTAATTAAGGAAAGACGATGTATGTCCTATTACTTACACCATTCATTTATCATACATGATTTCTTTTATGTCCTGAATAATACGGTCATATTGTCATGTTTATCGTTTTGTCGCTTTAACAAGCCCGTCGTGATAATTAATCAAAATAATTAATGTCCTAAAATATTCCGGCCATTACAAACAAAAGCTGTATTCCAGTCCATAGCATTGATATTTAAAAATAATAGATATGTTTCTAGCGCGGGCAAAATGAAGACTCGAAAACGTCCCAATAGACGTCTTGACTTTAGTCCGCGTCAAGCAGCGCAACGACCTAGACGCTGTTTATCACACTGTGAATTACAAAAACAATAAAAATGCTATTGTGTTATAATATTAAGTACCTACTATTCATTTGCGGAACTTGTCAACATAATGTGAACTATATTGGTATGTATACCAGTGCGACCATATTTTAAACGTCGGTAACTATGAACGTACCGGGTATAATATTGTAGCGACATCTACCTGTCGGTAGATGAACTACATAGACATGCTACGCACTACGAGCTTCAGCGAAGATGGCGCCACTCAATATCAGAATTCTAGATCGCGCAAGTACACTACTCACTAGCCGATCGGGTTATATATAACCAACCGACAACTGTCGGTCGAAAGACCACGGGCAAGTGGGCCAGATGGGCCGCTCGTTGCAGAGGAACCATCTACTCTGCCTTTGGGGAACGATTCCACCCTGTTCCCCTAAATATCATTGATCCATAGCATCTGAATCGGAGCGTCCGCAGCGTTCAGAATGTGTTACTTTGTATGGTTTGCTATGGTACTGCGTGCATCGGCATTTCTGCTGATGACGTCACACTGCATCTGACACTGTTGATGCTGCGGGCGCTCCGGTTCCGACGCAATGGACGCAGTCCTTAAGGCCGGCTCCACACTTGACGGAAATTCCGTCGCCGATCTTCCGCGGCGGAGCGCGATTGTATTGCCAACGGAGCAGCCGATCTTCCGCGTAGTGTATCCGCTATTGTAATTTATATGCATGACGTATTGACGTTCCGTCGTGAAAGATCCGCGACGGAAGTGTGGGAGCGCCCTAAGGGTCGGTTCACATCTGACGGAAATCCGTCGGGCGTACCGAGTTTTGTATGCGCGCTACGCTGACGTCTAATCGGTCGAGTGTGAAAGGTCGAAAGTTTTATTATGTACTTGTCTGTTCTGGCGTTCCGCAACTGACGACACGCGACGGATCTTACGTCAGATGTGAACCGACCCTTAACAACAACATAGTACTTTAACAACAAACAAAAGCATAGCTAATTAATAAACATAATGTAGATGAATCTACATAATACAAGTTTAATACTATTGCTGTCAGTATCGTTTAAATTATATCTAAGTTCATTGTTAATGGTTCCAAATAAATATATTTGTATTTGTATAATGTATTCTATTAACTGCTTGTGAAAATGCATTTATTATTATTATTATTAACTCATTTATTTCGGATAATATCCATATTACAATAAATTTACACATTAAAAATAATCACATAATAAAATAGAATTCAAATCTCATAATAAAATAACACAAACCCCACAAAACCATTAAAATACTATACCTATAACTTAACCTAAACCTAATAACTAGCCCCACCTACGAGAAATATTTAGGCGTGACGATGTGCATTTGTTTGTAATGCCCAATTTAGATGTTTTTTATGATGAACTCTGTGGCGTAGTGGGTGAAGGCCTGAAACACAGAAGCTTGGGGGTTCGATTCCTGCCGTGAGGCAAATCTTTGTATTATCTGCAAATTAGTCTCGGATCTTGGTATTTTTCTATATAATATGTATGTATTTACAAAGAATACGTAAATTAGGAGCATATCAGTCATGTAGTTTCCATAACACAAGCTCTGCTTACTTTGTTGGGGCTAGATGATGCTGTGTGAAATGTTCAGCATTATTTACCTATTTATTTTAATTTTTTATGTTTATTTGGATATCTTAACTACTCGCATAAATAACATTCCAAACTGACCGGACTATAAGCCTGCTTAATGGCTCAGTCAGTCGTTTTATAAACATAACCCAACCAATTTGTCTCGAAAGTTCTGAGGATTTTAACTACTTCTTTGCCGAGCCTCACTTTGCTTGATTGGCACCACATTGTAGCTTCACTGTTTCGTTTTAATCTGGTTTACTTTCACCCACGGCTTCGCTCGTGAGGTGTACACAAAAAAATTTGGTTTCCTAATGAGAAATAATGTTAAAAATCGATTCAGTGTCGAAGATGTAAAGGCGTCGGAGATTGCGAGGTTCTGACACATTGCGTCATATCATAAGCGGGCCGAGCCATAACCGAGCCCGTCACGAAAATAGCACCTTACACAGTAAGACCGTATCATACTAGGACCGTCGCATAACCGTTTTGCGAAGCGTAATCTGCCCACCCGAGCCTATACCACAGTAATAGACATTTTGTTGGTTTTATGCTAAATACACAATTATTCTGAAAGCCCATTTTAAAACTTATCACTCAATTTTTTTGTAAATATAGAGCGTTTACAAGCTAAACCACACTAAAATACATACTTCACACAGTTCGTTGTGAAATAAAAAATAAAAACTAAATTGATTAAAAAAATCCATAGTCGTTATAGGATTTGAAGCCGAACCCGGACACACGCAGGAGCATTTCAACCGGGTGTTGCAACCGCTATTCCATCTGGTCGCACAGCAGAGTGCGTGAAATTACTGTTAAATTATTAATTATTAATTATTTCACATTTAAACTGTAGTATTCTTACAATAATACCACATTTTAGTTAGTAAAATGACAGAAAAAATGATCGAAAACGCAGTAGTAAGAAAATTTACTGCGTTAATAATAATGTGTTTTGAACGGATTTCACAAGAAAACTAATTGCAATAATAGGGGATATATCACTCTACTAGGTAGTACTATAAAATGGCTATAACTGTTACGTTTTGAAGAAAAAATAAAGTAAAAACGTTAAGAAATATAGTTTACTAGCAGTGCCATCGTAGCGTTGCCCCCATAGTGATGGTATATGGTGATCATGATGATGATGATGAAAAGTAGCCTATATCCTTCCTCACAGAGTTTAGCTATCAAATGCAGAAATACATTTTTAAATCCGACTGGTAGCTCCTGAGATTAGCGTGTTCAATGTTCAAACAAATTAACAAACGAACTTTTCCGCTTTATTATTGTTTGGTACCTATAGATTATGTGTACTTTCACTCCACATTCAAGGTTTTATTAATATGTAACCTCTTCTGAATATTTTTATTGATTGTAGGCTTCATCATTTTTCTCGAAATCGTGTTTTTGCTGTTACTACATTTTGATTTCGAGAGGGCAGTATTCGTCAGGTTTATGGTAAACTCCCCTATCTGCAAAAAGCAAAATGTTCAGGAGAGAGAAAAGACTGGGAAAAAAACATACTTTTGCACTTTTGAAATAGTTCCTATAGACCTATTTAAAAGAATTAAATACATTTGCGTATTAAATGGAAAGCATGTTTATATGTATTATTTAATAATACATAATATTGTTTAGATAGCGTAATAATGCAGATTCGCGACTTTACAGCTACATACAAAAATTTTGCCAAAAAGTTTTTAGCCCATGGTAAACTCTCGTATGTGTCATATTCGCTACTTTGCACCGTCAAAATTGCTTTTCGTTTAATTTTTCGACTGCGAAAAAGTGAATCTAGTATAGAAAATGAGTTTAAAAACTTTTTAATAGATTAGAAGTCTTATAATTTGAGACAATTTAGGGGTACAAATAACAACATTACACACAGACACACTAAATTTAGTAATTACTATAAAAACAGCCAAGTACAAGTTCTGTGGTTTGAGGTTCCGTAGTTATTTATCTTAATACTAGCTGTTTGTTACCTGTGACGTCGTACGCGTTAGATTACTTTGATTAGTACCTACGTAAGCAGTAACGTTTTTAACGAAGCAAGCTTCCTTTTTTTAGGCCAATGCAATATTGGAACACTTGATTTTGCTAACCGTAATCAAAGGAACGGCTAGGTGCTTGTTGTTTCCTATTCTGTGGTCAGACATAACTCACTTTGCTCGCAAACACTCATGAAGCTTAAACGCGACCAAAGCGAGCTTCCTCGCGAGTATCCTCGTGAAGTGAGCCGAAGTATTTTATACAAATGCAACAGGTGATAGGTACTTGATTTTGTTTACGGTGTAGAAAGAAAAGGCTGACTACTTGTCGGTTCCTTTTTTTTGGTCAGACATAGTTCACTTTGCGTGAAAAATACTCATGAAGCTAGAACTCGAGCGAAGTGAGCTTCAGATTAGGCTGATTGTTTTTAGACAAATGCACCGTCTTACACTTGATTTTGCTAACTGTGCTCAAAAAAAGAGCTAGCTGCTTGTTTGTTTCCTATTCTGGGGTCAGACAACTCAGTGCACGCAAAATACTCAAGAAGCTAAAACGCGAGTGAAGTGAGCTTCCGTTTCTCGTCAACAGAGCCGATTTTTTTAGACAAATGCAACATTGTAATACTTTGTTTTGCTAACGGTGCTCAATGAAAAGGCTGGCTGCTTGTCGGTTCCTATCTGTGCTCAGACATTACTCAGTGCGTGCAAAATACTTATGAAGCTAAAACGGGACCGGCTGGTTTTTTTTAGATAAAATGCAACATTATGTAACACTTGGTGTTACGGTGCTCAAAGAATGGGCTGGCTAATTGTCAGTTCCTATTCTCTCGTCAGACATTACTCACTTTGCTTGAAAAATACTCATCCTCATGCGAAAACGCGAGCGAAGCGAGCTTCCTCTTCACGTGAAGCGGCCGATTTTTTAGACAAATGCAACATGTGAAACTTGACTTTGCTTACGGTGGGTGCTCAAAGAAAAGGCTGGATGCTTGTCGGTTCCCATTCTGTGGTCAGACATTACTCACGTTGTTCGCAAAATGAAGCTAAAGCCTAAAAGCTCGCTAAAGAATGCGAGCGAAGCGAGCCGAATTAGTTTTAAGACGAATGCGTGATGATATGATTTTACATTCAAACATTTTTACCCCTCTTCATCCTCTTTGGGGTATAATTTCCAAAACTACTTTTTTAGGGAATCATTATAGGTACCTACCTTCCTCTCTTAATCCATTTAAGAACACTTATAAGATTGAAGCAAATCGAACCACCTCTTCTGGCACTCCCTTTGAAGGGTAGTTTTAAGTTTTGAGAAAACTTTTATACTGGTTTATCTTAGGTATTTGTATTGCAAAAAATGTATAGGTACCTACCGAGTTTCAAGCGAATTCAACCACCCGTTATAAGGTCCCCTTACAAACTTAGAGACCCGTTTAACCACTTTTAGGGGTTTGTTTGAAAAATCCCGAAACAGTGTCTATTTATTTTGCACTAACAAGACCTATTAGAATCAAGTTTCAAGCAAATCGCTCTACTACGCGTTAAAAAGTTACATACAAACGTTTTCAGCCCTTTTCAACCCTTTAGGGGTTGAATTTCGGAAAATCCAACCTTAGTGGGTGGTTTCAAGTATGTGCTCTCTTAGCTAAATAATGTTGGCAGAACGCGAATCTGCCATATTCGCTAGTTTACCGTGATCATTTTTCTGTTTCAAACACAGGAACTCGTAGTAAAATGTCTTATCTACACTTACGAGAGTTTACCTTGTTGCAATATCAAAAATTGCTCTGATTCGCTTATTTACTGCTATGGTATCTCAAAAACTATGGGAGCTACAGCCATGAGAATTTTACACAGTGTGTATCACCGCATTTTAAACTATTTGGCATTTAAAAGTCATTTTCGTCAAAAACGCAGATAGGGGAGTTTACCATAAACCTGACGTATTGTACCCGATGGGATTTTGACGTTTGATAATGTCACATAACGTGCGGAACGCATTAAGTTATGCTAGATGGGGGGGTTTTCCAATTCGAATAGATGGAATGAAAATTAAATTTTCTTACGCTCTCAATAAGTTTTTCGTTATCCATTTCAAAATTAGTTTCATTCAAACGAAACCCATAGCATAGAATAGCACATTATGTCATAAAGACTGCCAGTGTGCATGCTACTAGTAAGTTCAGAACATAGAGGTTTCAACCAAAGAAATAAGCGGCACGCGCTAAGAGAAAAAAAATTTTTTTTGCTAAGAATTTTGAATTATGATTAAGTAAGTACCTACCTAATAAAAATAGGAAAAGGTAACTAGGTGCATATAGGCCGTTTAGGAGCCGCTCCCATCGAAAGGCTGCCTAAGCCTTTCAACGGCCGAAAAGCGGCCCCTAGGGGCCGACCTGGCTACGCTACTAATATGTGTATTGACAGATGGGCGGGGATTAAAAATATAAAGGGGTGTCTGCACTCCGTGTCTTACCTACTAAAAAAAAATGTACGATAACGAGTTGGGAAACTCAAAAACAAAATATTTCAGTTCATCAACTAATACTATTTTTTAGGGTTCCGTTGTCCTGACAAGAAACCCTAATAGTTTCGTATGCCCGTCCGTCTGTATTTTTTAAGTATTATGTATAAGTATCATAACATAAGTCATCAATATCATAAGTTTTCTTACAATATATCAGTTAAAATTTATCTCAGAGTTTTACTGATATTAGACTATGAACTATCCTTTATCCAGGGTGTGCGGACCGTACAATGTAAGTATTCATAGTAGATGTTCATTTCCAAAAGTACCTATCTAAATTATCGCATTGGATGTTTATCTGCAATGTTAATTTAAATCTGTAGTAAATAAATAACTGAATAACTGAACAATACAATAACTTTTTTATTCTCAAAAACTTATTTTTAAATACGTCTCGACAACACTCTTTTCTACTCGTTTCTTTTTAAAAATAAAGGAATGTTTCCTTTAAGTAAAATACTGTATCTTAAGGATTTAAAGTAGTTTCCCTCCGGGGCCCATTCATTTTTTCCACCCTGTATATGGAATTTAAATTTTTCTACTCGTACATCAACTCGTACAAGGTTGTCAATTTTCAATTTTAGAGATGCAATGTGAACTCAGCCTATATTTTTAAAATTGTTATTTGTCAGCGGACGTCATTCGAGTGTCAACTCGACCTGACATGCGACCGTCTCAGTAGGGTTGCCACTTTTTTTTCGAATAAAGGAGTTTGTAGGAACTTACAAATAAATAGTAGATTTTACTTAAAAAAAATGTGATTGAAAAATAAAAGTTTCCTTGCTTCTGTCTGACTACCCCTACAAGTTTAAGTTTACATTCACATAATTAATATCGAGGCCATCATTGACAAGGGGCGTACCGCCAAAACGCTACTTTACAGGAGGAACAAAAAACTGTCTAACTTTTTACGGGTAGGTCAGAAAAATCTGAAATTTTCAGGGTGTTTGTATTGTACGAAACCTCAAAGTACCGTTTAATCTAAATTTGTCTAAAATATCTCTAAATACTATTTTTTGTATATACGCCTGTATCGCCCAACGTTTTCATTGCATTTTCATAGTTCAAGTTGACATACATTAAGAGGCGTAAAAAAAATAAAAATAATTATAGTCAATGATACAATTTTAACATTAAACAAAACGACGTAAGTATCTTAAAAAACATTATAGAAAAACAAATCAGTAAACCACAATCCAGAAAATTTTAATTAAATTTTACGTACGCCCCTTTCCCTCGACATTAATTTGGAAAACTACCTATTTGAACAGAGGCGTACGTACCTATGTACGAGTAACCTTTCAAATTAAGGCTTGTTTTCCCCTGCTGGTTTTTTATCAAACCAAATAATTGTTTGAAGACTATGAAGTGTCAGAATTTGCCTTTGAATTTATCGCACCCTTAAGCTGGGATCCCACGGCGCGTGTTATCACAGGCCAGGCCGGATCGCGCTACGCCTGTGGAAGCCTGTGCAGCTGATTGCGTATCGCGCCGAGCCGTTCCCATGGTATGCGTCGGCTTGTACCGGCCTGTCGTTACCGCCAGTCCAACATTTTAAGTGATACGGAACGGATGGCTGCGTGTGCAGCTGCTTTAGTTATATTCGGTGGCCAGATTAAAAAAAAAAAACTGAAATGAATGAGTTGAACCGACGCAGACGCGCGCTCACAGGCCGCGGCAGGCACCGTCGCTCTGCACCGCGCCACATCTTTGAACTTACCGACTCCCGATGGATCGGTTCAAGGTGGGGTCCTACGGCCCGTGTTATCACTGGCGAGGCCGGACCGCGCCACGCCTGTGGACACCTGTGGACTGATGGCGGCTCGCGCCGAGCCGTTCTCACGGCGTGTGTCAGCCTGTACCGGCCTGTCGTTCGACTCCATTTCTCTTGCTGTGGCGCGTACACACAAGTGCGGGTCCTACGGCCTGCGGCCTGACCTGGCGCGGCCTCGCCTGTCAGTTTACAGGCCGTGGGACCCCTACTTAAGAATAATAGTGACCTTCAAAATTTATCAAAATTAAGTTAAAATCAACAATCGATGGAGTAAGTATCTAGGTTTTTTTAAGTCATTTTAAGATCATAACTAAATTTTGATAAATTTTGAATTAGGTCACTGTAATTCTATGGGTGCGCTATGTTAGTAACGCCAAAATTTACCAAAAACTTACCAAAATTTTAACGTCAAACATCTACTTACCTAAACATTTTCTTGAACACATACAAGGTATCTATCTAAAGTTACAGAAACAGCTTTTCAAAATCTTAACCCTGATAATGAATTAAACGATGGCACAGTTTATTACGAGTTGAGCTTAGCTATACTGGCATCATACATAGGTACTTTGTCTAGTGTACCTACTTTCTTTCTGGATAACTGAATTCAACCACATACTTACTTACTTAATTTTTGTACGAGTAATAATAGTCGAGTAATAAAAAGAGTCGACTAATAATTGCATCGTTGCACCGACAAGAGCTGCGGGCTTTTGATAATTATCGATAGGTAGGTATTTTATAAAAATCGCCGTCTGTCCTTAGTTTTTTTATTTTATATCTAGCTGCTGCCCGCGGCTTCGCTGGCGTGGTACCAGACAAAAAGTAGCCTATGTTCTATTCCCGGTCATCATCTATCTATATTTTAAATCTCAGCCTAATCGGTTCAGTAGTTGTCGAGTTATAGAGGAACAAACATCCATCCAAACATCCAAACTTTCGCATTTATAATAATAGTGTGAAGTGTGATAGTGTGAAGTGTGATGTTAATCAATACTTATGTACTTACCTAAGTACCTATTATTTCATTGGAAATGTAAAATCATAGGTAAGTATCAAAATTTTCGTTTGCGACGAGATTCGAACCTGCATTGATACAAGCGATCCTCCTTGAGCCGGAGTGCCCGTGAAAAAACGGCGAATCGATTAAAAAAACTGATGACTATTATTTACAATAATTATAAACAAAAGTAAATCTTAACATTTTTAAAACGATACCTACTTAATTATTTCATTTTAATTAAATTGAATCTCATACATAATCTGCTGCTTTTCGGTAGGTAACTTAATACGTAACCAGTTTAAAACCACAACTAAACTCGCTCTCTGTGAAAATTGGCTGTTCATTCCTATTTCTCATTTTCTGTTCAGCTCGCTCCGCTCATTCCCCGCTCTCATTTTCATTTTGCAGTGGAAATCAACAGTCAATATTTGTTGGTGGAAATGTCAACACCTATTTCATTTAAAATATTCCGTTCCGCCTAGCATTTTCCTTTCGCGGTGGAAAACGGGCTTTAGACGCGTGAGCAATGTTTACGCTGTACGCCTCTTTCGCACGACTATAAAAGTCAGGAGTTGTGTTTACGTCCACGATACGCCCCTATTCCACGGCACATAATAATGATTTGAAAGTGTACGCCTATTGCATTTTGTTGAATAAAAAAAAAACGGTATTTCCTAAAAATATGATTGTTTTTGCAATATATGGATCACTAAATTCTTATTTGAATGCCGTAATAAAAAAAAATTGCATATTTGTTTGTACGCCCCTTGTCAATGATGGCCTCGATATGACAGCTTACCATGGTTTTGTTGAGTCTGCTTTAAGGGCGTTCCCTGAGCCAAACACTGTATTTCCCTGTATAAACCCTCGATAAATAAAGTGGAAAGTAACTGAAAAGCCAAAATGCATCTCTAACATTTTATCTTGGAATATACCGTTTAGTTTTAGTTTTAATTTTTATTTAACGTCATATTTACTTCATAATAAATCAACGAAAATCACTAAAAATAAGATAAATCTTCATTTGCTTCTGAAGTTGGTGTAGGTAATTTATGTTTTTGGTTTGCACCATCGGATAGGTCATTCAATTAATGACATAAATTTCGTTCACTTTTTCGATTGGTTGTTATTAGGGATGAGTAAGCTCCAAAAAACTGCATTTTTGTCGTGTTTCGGAGCGAGCAGCTGTCATAAGCGCCGCGGCCGGACGCATTCTAAATTTATCTTTAGTTTAACAAAGCTAAGACAAATATATTTTGAAGTTGCACTCATCGATTAGCTAATTTTAGCTCTAGGCTAGGGTATTATTTTTTGCGGCAACTCTAAGAGCAAAATTTGTAAGTCAGAAGAAAGGGTCAAAGCCATCACACTATCACATCACACTAATATTATAAATTAAAAAGTTTGGATGTTTGGATGGATGGATTGATGTTTGGGTGGTTAGATGGATGTTTGGATGTGTTTGAACCGATTTGGCTGAAATTTAAAATATAGATAGAAAATAACCGTAAATAGGACATACACACTTTTTATCCCGGAAATTTTTTTGAAACACATCTACTAACAAACAACATAAAATCGCCCAAGTTGCCACTAAGATCTTCGCCTAATATATTTTTTCCCCAAAAATATATTATTTAGGATTCAAATAATATTAGACTTATATTAAATATAATATTAGGTGTTGCAACCCTACGTGTCAGCAAAATAATCATGGCGGCCGGAGATTGACAAGACGGCCATGGCACGGGCAGGGCACGCGACGGTGTGGGAACGGTGTGGTGTGGGGCGTCGGTAACATTTCAATATAAAGAATATCATTTTTGCCGGGACGGTGTTGCTACGGTCATGCTATGCGACGGGGTAGAGACGCGATAATGTGGCAACTCCCATCTCTACCTAATGTGTGCTTTTACATTCAAACTTATAAACGAAAAAAATCTGTGTAGATATTGTTTGGTATGACTTAAAAAATATCGAAATATTCTATAATTTAACTGCTATTATTAAAAAAGTTATTGTGAATGTTTGTATAATCACGGCCTCAACTGCTATATTCGAGCTATCGCACCGAAACTTGGAAAATATGTAAATTATGATGCTGACATGTAAATGGGGATCAATCACTAAACGAAATATTGGGTTTCTAAGTATGAGGGCGTATATTCTTTAGCATTCTGAGCATTCTGTTTTTTAAATAATTAAAATCCATCAATAAATGACGAAGTTATTCAAGTTTTCTTTTCGGCCATTTCAAAACGCGCGCTCGGAGGTTCGCGCTGCATCTGACGTCACCAGGCGCCCGCGGCTCGGTCTACTAGTACAAAATCGCTAGTTAATTTCAAACTAGCTTCCGCCCGCGGCTTCGCTCGCGCGGCACCTGGATAAAAAGTAGCCTATGTCCTATTTCAGGTCAAGAACTATCTATGTTTTAAATTTCAGCCAAATCAGTTCAGTGGTTGTCGAATTATAGACGAACAAACATAAATCCAAATATCCAAACTTTTGCATTTTTAATATTAACTAGCTTCCGCCCGCGGCTTTATTCGCGTAGTACCCAGATAAAAAGTAGCCTATGTCCTATTCCTGGTCCTTATCTATCTATATTTAAAATTTCAACCAAATTGGTTTAGTGGTTGTTGAGTTATAGAGGAACAAACATCATCCATCCAAACATCCAAACTTTCGCATTTATAATATTAGTGTGATTAGTGTGATAGTATGATTAGTGTGATGAGAAAGTGTGATAGTGTGATTTGAAAACCAAGTTTAGGTAGGTAGGTAATGTATGTGATTATTTTGACTCGAACATACAAATTATTAATTAGGTATTACGATTAAAAGTATGTATAAAAAATACCTATTCACTAAAAAGTTTAAAGGCGAAAATTATTTTTAAGTAGGTACCTACCTAGATAAGTAGTAAGTAGGTAGGTACCTACTTAAAAATAATTTATGTAGGTAATAATTTAAGTAGGTAGGTAAAAATTTAGGTAGGTAAAGTTAATATTAGTGTGATTCGACTCCTGATTGTTAGTTTTGTTTGTTATTGTTTTCGATAAGTACCGGTACTTACCTAAAATACCTATTCAGTAAAAAGTTTAAAGTCGAAAATTATTTTTTTAAGTAGGTACCTACCTAGGTAAGTAGTAAGTAGGTAGGTAGGTACCTACTTAAAAATAATTTTCGCCTTTAAACTTTTTACTGAATAGGTATTTTAGGTAGGTACCGGTACTTACCGAAAACAATAACAAACAAAACTAACAATCAGGAGTCGAATCACACTAATATTAACTTTACCTACCTAAATTATTTACCTACCTACTTAAATTATTACCTACATAAATTATTTTTAAGTAGGTACAGTCATCGTCATCAATCGGTATCCCCCTATTGATTTTAACAAGGACCCTTTTCATTTCAACTTTGGATTTCAGTCGGATTTGCTAGTATAGGAACTCGAGCGAAATTAGATATCCATAAGTATACTAGCAAATCCGACTGAAATCCAAAGTTGAAATGAAAAGGGTCCTTGTTAAAATCAATAGGGGGATACCGATTGATGACGCTGACTGTACCTACCTACTTACTACTTACCTAGGTAGGTACCTACTTAAAAATAATTTTCGCCTTTAAACTTTTTAGTGAATAGGTATTTTTTATACATACTTTTAATCGTAATACCTAAAATTAATAATTTGTATGTACGAGTCAAAATAATCACATACCTACCTACCTAAACTTGGTTTTCAAATCACACTATCACACTTTCACAATATTTTCCTTCACCGTTTAGAGCTCGTGTTAAAGCGCATACCTACTTAGGTACCTACTTATACATTTTTCGAAACGAAAAATCCATTGATGCACGGCTGGGTTTCAACCCACAACCTTCGGATTGAAAGTCGAGGCACTAGCACACTTGGCCAACTGCTTCTCTACCTCTGACTACCCGCTTAGACTTTTTCAACGGATCTAAAAATTCCTAAAAGATCTGATAGAATATTATGTCTACTGTGCCTTGGGAATACAGTCGTAATCATATTTAAAAATAAAAATGAAATCATTTATAACTTTTTTAAATCTACAAATCTGCATAAGTACTTACTTAACAAAAAACGTGAATGACCTCGAAAGTTTGGATGTTTGGATGTATGTTTGTTCCTCTATAACTCGACAACTACTGAACCGATTTGGCTGAAATTTAAAATATAGTTAGGTAATGAGCGGGAATAGGACATAGGCTACTTTTTATCCAGGTGCCACGCGAGCGATGCCGCGGTCGGAAATTAGTTTGAAAATAACTAGGGATTTTGTACTAGTGGAGCGAGCCGCGGGCGCCTGGTGACGTCACAGCCAGTCGCGGCCTTCTCGCGAGCGTTTTTTAGATTGGTGCACTAAAATCTCTGTAACTCGGTCATTTTTGATCCGATTAAAAAACCAAAAACACAGTATTTTTTGTTTTTTTTGTATCTACAAATCTGCATACTCAACTAAAATCGTGAGTCTTCCTCATTGCCAGCCCCAGCTATGATCATTAAACCACAACGAACTTAAAAAAATCTAAGTATTTTTTTTGTTTGAAATTTTTCAGCCAGAACCAATAGGTAAGTGTACTAGAAACATACTTTATTTTTTTAATAAGTGCATGAAATAACTAGAATATTCTCAGTATAATGATTAAATTTTCGTAAAAACATATTTCGATTCTATATTTCTAAAAGTGCAATAAATACAATAGTGTAGTCCACAGATCGCAGCTGAAATATGTTTATTGTTTTATCGGTACAGACCAGGTCAAATAAAATAGATTGTTTGTTGCATATTTCATGGTTAGAATCCATTTGTATGACAGCCGGACGTGATATACTGTCCGTGCTATGTAGATAAATCAGGTCCGACCGGGAAGGCGGGAGTTTAAGTAGACGTTTACTGGATTGTCGAAAGCTTACCCTATAAAAGTACTAAATCACGATTTAGTCCGGAACAGACAATAAATTTGGTCTTCTCAACGCAGAAGGCAGAACTACTACCAACTTAGCTAAGAGGCCAACTATTTTGATGATGTCAGGTCTAAAAAATAATAATATAAAATAAAATTGTTTATTTTAGACTTAAAGCCCATAAAAGAATGCACACACATTTAAATAATTAAGCACAATTAAATAATACATAATTACACATTCAAAAAATTCAAAAAATAAGCAGTCAGAGGTACTTATGTCCAAGTATTTGGTAGGTACAGTCAGCGTCATCAATCGGTATCCCCCTATTGATTTTAACAAGGACCCTTTTCATTTCTACTTTGGATTTCAGTCGGATTTGCTAGTATACTTATGGATATCTAATGTCGCTCGAGTTCCTATACTAGCAAATCCGACTGAAATCCAAAGTTGAAATGAAAAGGGTCCTTGTTAAAATCAATAGGGGGATACCGATTGATGACGCTGACTGTACATGCCTACATTTCGCAGAAGCTCACATTCCATACGACAGGCTTTTCTTCGCCGTTTAGAGCTCCTGAACGAAAAATCCATTGATGCACGACCGGGTTCGAACCCTTAGGATCGAAAGTCAGGCACTCGGCCAACACATCTCTAAAAGGGCAAAAGGGCTCAGTAGATAGATAAAAAAGTCGCACCGTCACTCAGAATGGAGGGTTTAACCTACGACGGAAAGGAAGGTGTATGCGTTTAGGGTGAGAGGTTGTTTGTGCGCAAACAAATGATCCCGTTTACCTTTAAAACGGTTTGACCGATTTAGATACGGTTTTTTGTAACGCCAATGACAAACTATATGGAAAAATTGCTATGTATGACGCTTTTACGCTAACAGGGATATCGATTTACGCATTTGTGTCCGTTTTAAGGTTTTTTAATGAACGAATGAATGAACACATTATTGTACACAAAGAAAAGTAAAATAAAAAAAGGTTTTTCGTGATTTATACGCAATTCAGTGTAGTGGCGTTACACCGCGGGAGATTGGCGACGGAATATCAGTGATTTATCGTCAATGATTCCTCAATAGATTATGGTGTGAACTCGCCAGGGGGTTCTGTAATAACATCGCTCTTTGAAAATGTTTTAGCGCTTGTCCACTTAAGGGAGTGGGCAAACGACGTTTTCTGAAACGCGTTTTTGAGCAGCGCGTTCGCATCACGTTTGTATAGCGTTTTTATCTATACAAACGCAAACCGGTAGTGGGGCAGCGCGTTCGCAGCGCAGCGCACACAGCGCACATGTGCATCGCGGGCACCGAATGCGCTGAGGGCTGGTTACACGTTTTGTGTATCTAAAGCGTGTTCTAGACGGTTTGAAACGATGGATGTTTCAAACCGTGTTGCCGTGTAGTTAGTGGTATCATGCCAAATTTCGCATAACATCTAAGACGCCATTGGTAGACAGTAAATTTCGATGACGCCATTATTGGTAGAAAGGCGTGCTCTTCTGCCAAGGTCACCTTGGTAGAAGCTGTGGTTTCAAACCGTCTAGAACACGCTAAGGTCTCATGTAGGTAAACTATTTGTCAATTAAACGGCGTTTACATGGTGTGAGTTTCTCGCCTCGAAGATGTGATTATCGAAAGCAAATGTCAAAATAAGACAATGTAAACTAAACATGTAAATAATCGCTTGTCATTGAATTGTCATGGAGCGAGATTCTCTAATCTTAAGGCAAAAAACTGGCACCATATAAACACGGCTTTTAAGTAGTCTAGTATTTGTATTTATTTGTATTTATTTATTTAAAACACGAGTTGGGCTCGCTCTTATAAGTAGGCTTTTTACACTCCAATCCAATACACTCCGATCTAATTGGATTAGCTACATCTTAAATAACATTAGGTAGGTACCAAAAAGTTTAAGTAAACTCCTACAAAATGATGGGTATAGTAACTTCGGGTTATGCTCCTCAATGTTAGTACAAGCTGTTTATACCACAGAACACAGAATCGCTCGCTTACGCAAGTAGAAGCAGCATGTTGACTTATTACTAAGAGAACCAGTGTCGCCAAACTCATACACGTAAAATAAAACACACTTAGAAATAAAAGTTATGATTGGTCGAAACAGAACCTTAAAAAGGACCTAAAACCATAAAACTAATTTTATTGATAATAAACCTTAGGCCTATCGCAACATGGTTCTAAACTTAATAAAATAAACAGTACTGCTACTTGTCAAAAGATGGCGCTTTGCGAAACATTTTCATTCAGTATTTTTTTCCTTTTAGTCTCTAACACGTCGGAATAGGATTGATAATGCAATGGCTGTTACTTGAATGACAACAAAACAAGCTACTTGACGAGAGATGGCGCTATCAGTTAGTCTTTTATTATCAATCTTATATTTACCAGATATAAGATTGATAATACAATGACTATACTTGCTACTCGATTAGTGATGTGCCAATGAGAATACAAGACGTATCGAAATCGATTATTATTACCAACCTACTGATGTGTAAAGATCGGTAGCACGCTCAGTTTAATCTTCCTAGGTAGCACGTCAGGTTATGTTTCTGGTGGTCGAAATAAAAAGCTTTTCTTATCTTTCTTTCTTTATTTACACAATCAAAGGTTTACAACTCGTAAATTGTATCACTGTTTAAAATAATGGTTCTTTTTTCTTCTTGTGTTTTCTTTTTATGGTGTAGGTACAGTTGCATCTATCCATATTTTTTTTTATCTGGTGCCTTGGGAAAACTGAAACCAGAAGATTTTACGTTATTTCTTCAAAATATTTCTAATTTTCATCTTACCCAGCCACTGGGCGGGCACCATAAGTCTTAAATAAGAATAAGAAAAGAATAAGAATAGTAAATAAATCATACGAATCACACTAATATTATAAATGCGAAAGTTTGGATGTTTGTATGTTTGTTCCTCTATAACTCGACAATCACTGAACCGATTTGCTGAAATTTGAAACATAGATATATAATGACCGGGAATAGGACATAGGCTACTTTTTATCCCGAAATAATGCACAGTTCCCGTGGGATAAACAAAAAAGTAGTCCACGCGGGTGAAGCCGCGGGCGTCAGCCAGTTCAGAATAAAATCATCACTATTGCAAAAAAAAAAAAATCAACGCCTTAATACTATTTACATGATCATAACCAATAAAGTATTCGATAACACATTCATCAGTATAATGGGGTAACATCCCTAATTGAGTAGCGAAAGTTGAGGTTTATGAGAAACGCGACCTTAACTAATAATGTTCACAGTCTATTTTTGTTTGACGGTTTTGAATTGTAAACAAACCAAACAAAACCGCTTTAAAACAATAAAATAATACTTACCGGTGATACGATATGCTCCCTTTTGTTACATTTTTGGTGCGGCTATCGTTTTTGCAGCTTATAATAGCACAATACGGCATTTTTCTATTTTTTTCTGATTTTTCCTACCTATGTTCCTTGTGAAAGACGTCAAACACGACTGAAGTATGCGGAGGTTGAAGTGCGCGCAATGCGCTTACTTGGTGCTACGCGGGCCCCGCCTACTTACTAGTTCTAGTCTTATTCTCAATTCTGTGGTTTATACGGTACTATCTCACACAGTCAGCTAGTAACCTTGTTCTAGACTTTTGACTACTGACAGCAGCTGTCAGTCACCATGACACAACAACATACTAAACTGACTTACTTACTTAAGACTTTTTGGCGGGAATTCGGGAAGTCATGTTTTCGTTTTTTTTTTATTTTCCAACACTTGTGTGTGTAATAATAATGGTGGATATTATCTGATGAGTGTTCGTGAACATGCATAAATGTGATCAAATTAAGCCAAATTAGATTGCATTTCGAGTTCTCTCAAAAAGTCCGTGTTGTTTCAGTAAAGCCCCACATCTTTACTGAGGCACAAGGGGAGGGGTAGGATATTATATTTACGTAATGTAGGTACCTACTTAATATGTATCTATAAAATATCTTGTGTATCTATAAACTTAAAATTAATTACTTGACACTGACTGAATGCACAAGCTGTGCGAAGCCAAAATAAAGAAGAAGAAAAACTTATTTTGGACCTCAAAGATAGCCGATGAGGGCCTAAGTAAGTTTTTTCCTAACTTAATCTTAACAAGCACTTAAGTGGATTATTAAGTTTGCAATCCAAAAAGTTTTGATCCAAAACAGGGCGTAAATGAGGTTTGATTCGTATCGACTCCGATTAAGGCGGTGCTATGAATTATTAATTACCGCCGCTTCGGCCGTCTGGCATATCAATCGCAAACTCAACGAACCCGTGGCAGGTATGGTTAACTCCAAAAGTTTCAATTCGATCACTTTGAATCATCAATTTTTTTTTTCTAGATAGACCTTTGTTTACACAATCTCACCTGATGCTAAGCGACGATGTGGCTGACGATGGATCACAAAGGTCTAGAACACACTTATTCACTCTTGACTTGATGAACTCCTGTGGCTAAAAATAGGTATCTACCGTGGATAAAAAAAAAACATTTTTTGTCGTAATACCTACTTGAAAGCTTTACTCCTTACCTTTTACAAGATGTGGCAATCGTTTTATTGCCATCGTAAAAAGTAGTGTACCCGATTTTCTCAATTCACTCCCATTTATCCCGGTGCCCCAGTTCTCGCGTGGGGATAGTGCCACACAGTCAGTTTTATCTACCCCGGTACAGAAACTTAAAGTTTGACGGGGACGGTGGCACCAAATATAATTAAAAAGAAAAATTAAAACTACATGATCACGACTGTATCCCCAAGGCGCGGTAAACATTTTCTCACATCTTAATCTAGTAAACCCTGATTCTCTCTAGTTAATTTTACTTAAGTTTCTTCCTATTTAGTAAAACTTACTTGTTTTGTATTTCTAATATTTCAGAATTTAATTTAAATTTCCTTCTTAACTTCTCAGTACCTCTCATTTTTTTATTGTGACACAAAAAAAGTTACTTTGCATTAGCAATTAAAATTAACGAAACCGAAATACACAACAATACGAAATACGTTCCCCTTACCCATTAGATGAACGTATTTTTATAGTGGATTTCCACTACCGCACTATCCCATTTTCCCCAGTACTGGGGTAGCCACTGGGGTAGATAGGAAGGAGCCATTTTCCCAGCCTCACTTTAGATCAAGGCTTTCACGAAGGTACGCGAAGTTTCTAGAAAGCCAATGCATTATGCCCTAATGCCTTAACTTAACAAACGCTTACGTAATATATATATATCGCAGAGACGTATTCAGTATTCAGTATTCAGTATCATTTATTTCACAATAGACAAATTAAATTGCACTTTGGAACGTCAAATTTACAATGTAGTGTAAATAATAATAACTACTTATAACTTATATGATTATGTAGGCATATTCTACATACATAACAATATAACAACTTGATAAAATATCATATTAAAAACAATAAGTTTATAGACAGTCATCATTCCCAGTCCTTAATTTAAATTTTTCACAGTCTGAGAGAAAATCCTTAATATCATAATATGCATTATTTGTCAAAAGTTTCTTAATTTTATTCTTAAACTCTGTTTCATCTAAGCTAGTGATACTTATAGGTAGTACATTATAGAACCTGGCACAGTTCCTGAGAAAAGATTTATCTATTTTTGCTAGTCTAGTACTGTCTCGTACTGTCTGTTTAGTATGAGACATGTAGTACATGTCTGTTTAGTTGATGGATTAACCAATACTTTGTAGGTAGGTCGATGACATCGAAAAAATGATAAAGGAAGCGTCGGGAAAAGACAATAAAATAAGAGATACGCGATAAAATCCCGTACATAATAATTATTATCAAGGAAAATATTTAACTGTCACGTATGGAATGCCAACTTACTACTAAATGTAGGTACCAAATATGTATTGGACATACCTTTGACCACCCTCTATACATCTTCAAAGGATTTTAAATGCCTAGAGATCTAAAGCCTCGAATGATACAGTACAAGAAACAGTCGTGAGAATCTTTACGTTAACATTATTATACTTCCATAAATATTATTACCAACGGGATAATTACCATGATTATTGAGTTTTCTTGCTTCCCGATTTACTTCCATAAAATATTTTATTGCACTGAGTTAACACGAAGCCTGGATGCAATCTATCTGATAAATAATGTACAGGGTATTTGCTACGGCGTAGCTCCTCTACGCCGTAGCGATGCTACGATGGAACTTGCAAACTTTTGTATGAATTGCTACCGACATTGGTTTGGACTCCAACATTACTTATTTTTATTTTATTATTATTTTTCTTCATAGACTATAGCTCATTGACTTTATGAAAGAAGTCCCAAACTCTCGTGGTTTTAATCCACGTCCGTGGTAGCTTTTTAGACGAATCAAATCAGTCCAGTCGTCTCATTTCAAATTCAAATTCATTATTGTCATTGACGTTTTTGTATACGAGTCAACCCGAAGGCTGAATCAATAGATAATTAACATTGATAGTTCAATTGAACTGTTGCGGGCCAATACCTCGCTTAATTTGCTGCGCTATTGCAATTACGAAATTACTCAATAATTAACTGAGTGTATTTCAGATATCCTCATCACTATCATCCACAATTCAATTTCAGAAATATGTTTAAAATAACACTAGCTTATGTCCATGGAGAGCCGTGTTGGTTGTTGTATAAGGTGGTTGTATAACCAAAACTAAACATAAGTTTAGTTTATAAGGATTTAAAAATACCTAAAGATCTGCAGGGCTATTTTGACTCATACGTAAAGTCGCTAACTAGTATTACTTCCCTACAAAAAAATATTTTTTACGATGAATACTTTTAAATTGTAGAAGATGGTAGAAAAAAGTGATAGTCATTTATATTGTTTAAAATATTCAAAGTAATTCTGCAATCTATAACTTTAATATTGTTCGTAAAAAAAAACAATTTGTAGGAAGAAATCCGAGTTAGCGACTTTACGTGTGAGTCAAAATAAGAATTTTGAAAGAATTTGTCTGTGTAAGAAAACAGTCGTGGTCATTTCAAATTTCATTTCATTTCAAAACCAAACTAAACAAAAACCGGTCAAGTGCGAGTAGAACTCGTACGCCGAGGGTTCCGTACCTACCCATTATACCCATTATGTTATTGTAGCCCGCTTATTTGTATGAGCGCCCATACAACTCAGAGGACAATCTTAATTGGCGTCAACTATGTATGTATGGGAACACCCTTTAATTTTCAACTTTTTTAACTTTTTGGAATTTTTCCTTTATTTGTGTTATAAGACCTTGCTTTTTGCCAAATTTCGTGATTCTAGGTCAACGGGAACTACCATTTAGGTTTTCAACCCAAAACCTCTAGGGTACTTCCGGTTGACCTAGAATTGTCAAATTTGGTTACAAGCAAGGTCTTACAGCACAAGTAAAGGAAAAATTCCGAAAAATAAAAAAAGTTGATAATTAAGGTAATTTTTGGTACTTACAAGTTTTCACGAAAACCTAAATTTGCCTATATCTTTTTATAGTGTTAACTCAGGACCTTGATTTTTATAGTCACAATAGGGACTATAGACCTCAGTATATGGTATAAATTTCAACTTGCTAGCTCCACCCGTTCCTGAGATAATCGATGGTGACACACGGACAGACGGACAGACGGACAGACGGACAGACAGACAGACGGACAGACGGACAGACGGACAGACGGACAAGAAAGTGATCTTATAAGGGTTCCTTTTTTTACCTTTTAAGGTACGGAACCCTAAAAAAATAACCTAACTTTCACTTCAACTAATTTGCTAACTGCACATTTAATTCAAAATAAAACTAGAAGTAATGAATCTAGTTTAATTAAAGTACCTCCAGGTGTTTTGCCATTTTATTTAAAGACAAATGGATCCAATTTGAAGCACCTTTTCAATAGATACAGTACTCGTAGTAAACGATCGTCGATAAGACAGCTAGCAGATTAGTCTGCGTTTTAGAGTTCCTTACACTTTGAAAAGAACCTTATGAAAGCTTTTTTTTTAAATGTTCACACATACATTAGCGGCCGCCACACGGTAAAGTTCTGAACGCGCATGTGGACTGCGTTCCGAACCGCGGATGGATCTGTGCAGTTTAAACCGCGGATCAAACTGTCGTGCTAATTACGGTTACAGCAAGAAGATTCTAAACTACGTAACTGGAGTGCTAACTGACATTTAATGTACAAAGGATTTTGAACCTTATCGCGACTGAACAACGATCTATTATCATTTAATCTTGGTTATAAGGATTGTTGGTCTTGTTGAGAGGCTTTCTTGGGTGCTTTGTCTCTTTCACACAGTTGCAAAAAGAAAGAGACACACCGCCCAAGTTTTATTTCAAGCGGACCTTGTTTTCTGTCTCAGTCAGCGTTCCAGGTACGTAGTATAGAAATTCCTTAGGTTACAGTTTAGACTGGCGTCCACACCGTGATGCGTGCAAAAAACTGTCACAAAAACTGTCTGTCGACATGCCAGATCGAACTGTCAGCCTCGCGCATCTACATGTAGGTTTTGGAGCGAAGGTTGGAATGGCGCGTCCGGTTTCCCGCGTTCCGAACTTTACGTGTAAAGGCCGCTATTAAAATTGTAACGTATTTTTCCACACAACATCTGAAGAGTAAAGTCCGGTTGCGATGAAAGAATAATTTCGTAAATTAAGCTGTCTCTGTTGCTTTCGCTTGCCCTCGCACAGATGCACAGACATATCACAGGCTATGAGGCCTCTATTAATTATCTATTAGTAGATAAGTTTATAATATGTATGTTAGACTATAAGGTATATATTTATATGGGCCGTAGTTTTAAGTATTTAACATCTTTCACTTGTACTATTGTTGCCTGAAATAAACGTTTTATTATTATTTATTTTTATTATTAATAAACTCTTGTGTCGAAGTTGCACCACGGATTTAACTATTGCCATCCTTATTTGTCACTGTCTAACAAAAACTTTGGAAAAATACTGTGTGTGTTTGTTTATTTTCTCAGATATCTAAAATTAGACAAAATAAACCGAAACAAACCTAACATACCTGAGTCCCTAGGTAAGCTTAAAAGCTTGAACTGAGCTTATGTTTGGGACTCACAATATAAACTGTATTTATTTGATGGGCTTATGTAAAAATAGCTTTGGTATCTGCTTTTATATCATAATATTAGTTACAAAATAATCATCTTTAAACTTCTGCAAATGTGGACAAGTACCAAATACGCATTTGGACATACCATGGACATATTATATTAAATTTGTAATTTAAAAAATATAGTTGTAAATTGAATTGGTTTTATATTATAACTAGCTGCTTCCCGCGGCTTTGCTCGCGTGGTACTCGGATAAAAAGTAGCCTATGGGACTCTCCAGCCTTCCAACTATCTCCACATAAAAAATCACGTCAATCCGTCGCTCTGTTTTGACGTGAAAGCAGGACAAATAAACAAACAAATAAACACACTTTCACATTTATAATATGGGTATGGAGGTGCGGATAATGCTAGAATAAAATGATCAAGCTATTTTTTAGAAAAAGTTTTAATACATTCAATAGTAACTTCACGTCATATCTCATTCTTCTTTCATCCACAATTCGCAAAATATGCAAATAGCAAAAACTTTGTCATAATGACAAATTATTCACAACGTGAATCAGACAAAGGAACTTCGCTACCATTTTAACTCTAAAGTTGGTCTAGTTTTAACTACAAATGACAGGGAACGACAAACTAAAATCCTTTAAAATCCAGATCTAAATGTACAAATGACAAGGTAGGTAATATAAAGGACAAACTAAAATCCAGCTTTAATATGTACGGAACATTAGTTCCTCGAACAGATTTTTCATTAGAGTTTTATAAAGGGTTTAGTGCAAGTTTAGGTGCGAGGACAGTAAACTTAAACCGGATAAAGCCAGGTTAAGTTTATAGTCTGTGGCGGTTGTTAAAAGCAAACCTCCCTTTGTGCTATAAAATTAGTTTAGTATTTCATTAAAATAACAGCTTTGTAAACTGTGCTGTATTCAAATTACTTTTGGAAATTTAAACGGTTATTTGAACTAATGATTGTGCATTCAATCATGGCTTAATTAATGACGTGAATGGTATGTGCTGTGTTGGCCGAGTGGAATAGTGAATCGACTTTCGATCTTGGGTTCGAATTCCGTGCATCAAATAATATTTCATTTCGGAAAAAATATAAGCACACACGTGCTTTAATCAAATAATACTTAAAATACCTACTTTATAACATCCAGGCACAGAACACACATCTACATTTATCACACAAACGTTTGTCCTAGGTAATAATATAGTTTTGGTCGGGTGGGGCTGCTAGTGGATACATGGCCGATACTGGAATTGTTGCAGTCACTTAAATATATCTTCATGCCCGACCAAATTATCTATATCTATACCTATATATAGAAAGCCTACAGTAGGCGATGGCTTTTAGTAGTTTTCGGCTGAGAATCATAATTCATAATCAAAAATCGAATAAATCATAATTCATTTATTGTTTGACAATTTTCCCTAATGAATAAATGGCTTTGTGGCACAAAACTGATTTTTACAAGGGGTTTTACCAAGAAAAGGAGGTTTCTGCTGTCTAATTAAGGCACCTTAGAGCCCTCTTTATGGTTGAAAGAAACCATAGATCCCTTTGAACTCTGTAAAGTCTTTCAGCCATACACAATCATTTAGACTTCCTTAAAGCCCCGTAAAGAATCCTTCCGAAGCACGGAAGCGTTAAGCTATCAATGACACTAGCAGTCTCACACTAATTTTGTGACCACGCTGAACGTCTCTTGTCGATACGAAGAATATTTGTAAAAATTAGATAACATTTGTAATAATTGCTTACATAAAAAAAAATATACAAAAAAAAAATTACAAACAAAAAGTGTGTCACCGAAAAGAGTGTTAGGCCCCAAACCGTGTTTGTTGCCCTGGTTCTTCACGGTCTTGGTCGCGAAGGAACAGGAGTAGAATCACCTAGCTCTTAAGACGTTTCAAAGTGGTACACTTGTGATCTTATTGAATAAACGAATTTGACTTTTGACTTTTTTGACTTTTGATAAATTAAAAAAATTACACCAAATTCACTGCTCGCGTGTGTACTTTGTGCTACCACGGAAGACCAGCTCTATGATAGTCTATCTACCGTAGCTTATGCTATGTGGAGGCCCTTTTGTTAACTCATTTAGCTTATTAACATGTACTTACCTTATAACTTGTATACCTACTAGTTAACAAATAAAGTTCTTTGATTCTTGATTCTTGATTCTTGAAATTAGCTTTGCGTGTAACATAATATCCCCTTTGACCAATTTCTAAAAATAGAAATACATTTGATACAAAATATCACATTATTATGGTACAGTATTTTTCCGATAACAAATAAAACAAGCTAGCAAATAACATTCGTATCAAATGACAAAATAAACAGCTCTACCTATGTAGGTAGCAATTATAAAAACAGAAAAAACGTCTGCTGAACAAATATATTGCGACTCGAAGTTAAAATAGTAAAACATTATTATGTGTAATTTTTATTTGTTATAGTGTTAAACCGATATAATCGATAGTATGGTCCTATCATGATTTTCAACTCTGGCGACAAAGGTTCCGTGGCCGAAATGGTAAAGGCACTCCGGCTAAAGGAGGATCGCTTGTATCACTGCGGGTTCGAATCCCGTCGGAATTGAAAATTTTGATAAGATTTTTCATTTTCAAATTATTATGTGTGTCTAATTTAAAGTTACGAATAGATTGCAAGTCCATCGCGACTTTTGTATACAAACAAACATACATAGAGGCAATGATCTTCTATATAAACTGATGGAGATGCGTTGTTCCCCGCTCTGCGTGGCGAACAAAAGTCAAGCTAATTAGCTTGAGTCAACTCAGTCGCACTTTGCATTGCTCCAATGTTACACACATTTACACGCAGCACGAACATAATTTATGTCTGTCTGATAACGGGGTTTTATAATATTTTATAAATTAGTATAGGTATACTTCTCCTTCAACCTCCAAATCATTTTTTCTTTTTTCTTTTTCTTAATATACAAAAACATAAAAATTATTTGTTGTATACCTACTTACTTACTACCTCTGTGGCGCAGTGGGTGAAGGCCCGCCTGTGACGCAAGAGTTTGTGGGTTCGATCCCCGCCGCGGGACAAACGTTTGTATGATCTGCAAATATTTGTCTCGGGTCTGGGTGTTTTCTATGTATATTATGTATGTATTTACAAAAAAAAATGTATATAAGTAGTATATCAGTCATGTGGTTGCCATAACACAAGCTCTGCTTAGCTTGGGACTACATGATGCTGTGTCCAGCAATATTTATTATTTATTTATTTACTTACTATTTTAGAACATTTTGTTATAATAGGTACCGCTTCACGATACCTACCATAAAATATACATTGTAGGTATAATTTATGGTGGGGTAAATCCCTATTATCTAGTCGAAGCAGCGATCACTCGTATGACGTATCTACCTACATACAAGTTTCTACTTAGTTAGAACTAGTACCTAACTCAAAGCAGAATCTGGAACTAGGTCTCTACAACATTGTTGTAAGGGTAATAAGAGCTTGTAACAGGAATAATATACATTGTTATAGAATACCTACTCTAAGTCCCTTTTCTTAGTTTAACCTTTTAGAGAAATATGTAACATTTGGTAAGACCTTTCTGAATACATATTTATTTCATTTCATTTCATTTGCCTATATCGACACCATTTTTACGTATGTAATTTCCGTGTCTAACAATACAGATAACAGACAGGATTTGATACGATTGGTAAGTTTCTAACGCTAAAGTATCAGTCACAAAGTTCAAGCACCGGTTCAGGTAAGTTATTCAAAACTATTCAGCTTTGTGGTTGAATACGAATCGGTATTGTCTCCGAAATGTACGTGTAACACAAACTCAATGTAGATACTGCCTGCTATAAATCTGCACGCTCACGAAATGTAAGCCACGATTTCTGAAACATTGTTGCATTATTACAGCGTTAATAAAATAATGAAAACGGTCAACGCCAAATAAAATACTTTATAAGTAGGTACTTACTTAATTTAGTTTTTGTGGAATTTATTTCTTGTTATACGTACATTTTCTTTAAGAACGTTTGTGTTACATTGATTCTAATAATTACTATGTGATTAAGGATATACTTTTAAAGCAGCGATTACAGTTAAGTTACCTGTATATGTAGAGTTATAAACCGTCAAATTCTATTGAAATACTTTTCAAATAACAAACTTTTAATAGGTAATCGGGAGCTGATTCAAATGAGTACAAACACTGGTATTTTAGTTATTCACTGAGAAGATCTGTTGAACAGCTCTTTACTCCACCATCATCAGCTCGCTGTTAACATAATTTTACATTGTCACCGAGAATCTACATATAAAAAAAACTTAGGCCTTTTACATCTTTACTAGATGATTTATACAGTATCAGGAGTCAATATTTGCCTACACTTACACGGGACACTGTAGTGCCTGGGACAATGTTGAGAAGGAGTAGGCTTGCTCAGCACCTTAACCATCCTCTAAGCTTAACCGGCCATATCCATAAGAAAGACATGATATTTACGTGTGGGGCTGACTAAGTCGCGGGTTTCTTCACGATGTTTTCCTTTACCGCTCGTGTTAATGCGCGTATACATTTTTCGAAAAGAAAAATCCTTTGATGCACGGCCAAGATTCGAACCCACGACCTTCGGATCGAAAGTCAAGGTACTATACCCCTCTGTTAGAAATGGAACAATGTAACAACATTTATTGCTCTTTAGTTGTGTTAATTTTAAGATTAGATTTGGCAACACTGGGACAAGCGCTACTACTATTTCTGTGGTCTGTCAGCCATTGTCATAAACGTGAAAATAAAACAACAGATTTCCAAATTCAGTTTCTTTTTATTTAATTAATATCACCCTTGGCCAACACGGCTCACCGAGAGTCTATAGTGTGCTAAATTTCAGCTCAAACGGTTGAGGATAACTGCTTTAAAATTCAGTTGCAAAATTCCAGCCGAACAAACCTAACCTAGCAACATAAAAGCTTGTGAAATAAAAATAGTGTGCCGTCAGTCTACCTGTTTCATGGCATTTTTATCGCTCACCTCTCGGAATAAAAAATGTCGTCTAAAATACACATTCAAGCCCATTTTAAGGAAGTTTTGCTCGGTATTTTAGAACTCAGCTTATTGAAAACTGTACCTTTATTCAGGCACATGCATCGTAAAATACGCCACCAAACTTTATTGCGCATGTAAATCAATATCGGCTGAGTTTTTATTGTTTCACCTTGATTCTCTTTATCTTGTCACGTTTTTTATTCAGTAATTTTTGGTTTGAATAAAATAATCTGTTATGAGCTTTGCTACAGCTCTGTAAGGCGCTACTCACACACCTGCCGCAGGGGCAATCTAGGGTGTAGGAGTGGGGATGACCCTTAATTGCATCCTTAATTGTGATGTGTGTAGGCATGCAGAGGCAATTTGGCAATACTCCCGATATTGCCACAACCGCCACGCACCTAGATTGCCACCTATATTGCCCCTGCGGCAGGTGTTTGAGTAGCGCCCTCTTCAAACCTCAAATTGGTCTCAAACTGTCAAAACGATCGCGTATTATCTTTTTTCGCGTTCGGTCTCGTTGAGATGAGAGTGACAGAGCTACTTGCGTGGTCACTGAACTGTCATATTTCAGAGTTTGAGACCGATTTTGGTCGCTATCAAAGATGACAATCATGGGGCAGGATCGAGTGATATTGCGTAACTTAAGCACAACTTAAGCTTGATACCACCTTCTGCTAAATTTATGTGATTTGCTCTAGGTATTTCTTCATCCTCAGCTTCATCCACTGATGACCCATAGTAAATTAATATTCGCCTAACATCATACCTTTTCTGTAGAAGCGTATCAAAAGCCGAAACAAGCTGTTGACACCTTGATGGTCAAGGATAGGCAAATGACAATCGTTTCCATACAAAAACGCCACTATCTGTGTTTTGAAATCATTGAGGTCCAAATAAATTGAAGCTTCATTTGAAACCAGCAGTCCCATAGGTAAACATTGTCATTCGCAAATTATCGTCTCAGATGCAGCCTTTTCTATTGTAATGACCACTTCAATTATGCTATTTACCTCCAGGCGCTTTATAAACCTAGCATAGAACCTTACATTTCGCCCTCATTAACAATACAGATCTTGCCCAACTGTGGGCAATAAATAACTGGTAAGGATTCCGCGAAGTAATTACACTGTAGGTTGCTAATTAAAAATGTAAGCGTATCGCACTAAGAGAATGATTCATTAACAATTCTCACTACAATCGTTGAAATAAGACAGTCTATTATCGGTACACGGAATATTAAAACATTACCCGTAATTGTTTAATCTAATTTAAGAGTAATTAAAACCCCTCTGTTTAAGCTGTAGATTAAGTATTTATTTGTTTAGTCAATTTTAAGAGAATCAAAGGCGAATTTCGGTTTTAAGAAAATTAAAGAGTTTAATGTTACTACTACTGAATACTTTCTCTCTAATTAAATAACGACAAAAAAACTCTATCTTCAAGCGGCGGCGGTGCGGACGCGGACGAAAATTATTGGCCAACAACGTGAAGATTCGCCATAATCATTGAAATTGGTTTTAACTGTGTTTTGTTAAAATAATCTCAATCACACTTAACGAAAACATTAATAATTCATAGTTCCGAGCAGCTACCTGGGCCTTACTTATGAAAGACAAATTGAATTGAATTGAATTGAAAAGATGTTTAAAGTTAAACACTGGTTGAACAACGTCCTGTCTTTATTTTTTGATAGTGACAAACAGAGACAGGACGTTGTTTAACTAGTGATCAACTTAAACATGTTTCATAAGTAAGGGGGCCTATGTTTGTGCGTTGTAGCTTAAAATAGTATTTAAAATAAAAAAAATACACAAAAATGGTTCCAAAATGTCAAGCGCTCAAAATAGGCGGAATTCCAATACGTAACTTTTTTGCTACGCGGAAAATACCCACATGCTACCTCTTCACTCTTCCTACTCAATGAAAACAAGGAAACCATAACTGAAGCAGTTTGCGGCGCGCCGCAGGCCATCGCTCGTAAAATCACAGGCCCGACCTCGGTGCTGCGGTCAGCACTGCCTTACTATGAACTCTTGGAGCAATGTCAAAGTAAGATTAATCTGATTCCGATAAGACTAAGGTAAGGTTAAAGTAATCCTAACGCAGGCCTAAGTTAACCTTGCTTGAATCTTAACGCAGGAATCTTTTGGTGAAGTCATCGTGGAGTGTCAAGTCATTGACTCAATGCAGGACTGCGCATGTCCTGACGACATCAAGCAGGACTGCTGCAGTCCTAACGCAGGACTGCGGCAGTAATAAAATAAGATTGTTTTGGTTCAAATCCAAACAAAGTGGAAACAATCCTGCTTTAGGAATATTTAAACAAGCATAACGCAGGACTGTTTTAACCTTGTTATGACATTTCTGTAAGAGTTGGTGGTACGCCCGCTGCTATGTGGCTTTTACAGCATGCCGTAAACATGCTCACGATCGTATCTTGAGGGTCTGCGTACTTAGATATTCAGTCAAGAACCTTGCTATTAGAAAGACGAGAGAAGAATTTTTTTGGGAAAAATATTTTACTACCAAAGCGGTTACCCAGTATTAGATGTCATAATTTTGTCTGTTTCAAAACTTTAGAAGATAAATAAAATAGCATATAATATCTTACCATTACTTTATTTAGTATCACGTACCAAACACGTTTCTGTCTCTCTTATTCTATGGAATGAATGCCTAAACTACCTTTCGTTTATCGAATCATCGAAACCATCACCTACAATACCATCTACAACATTATCTTCTTCGCTTTTGTCACCTACAATATTTTCTAATTCATTCTTGTCGCTCACTATATTATCTTCGCTTTGAATTACTTCTTCATCTTCATTAAGTTGGTTTGTATCTTCTTCGTTTTCTAAATTTTCTCTATTTTCTTTTTCTAAACTAGGAACATTTTCGTTCGTTTCGCTTTCAATTTCTTCTTGATCTTGACTTTCGTCTTTTTCTTCTAAGATTTCATCTACGCTATCTATATCCTCAGCTAATCTATCTTCTACATTTGTGTCAACGTGTTCTACGTCTTCGTCGATGTTGTCATCGCCGTTTTGTGTTACTTGGGCGCCGTCCTCCTCACTATCAGGTCCCAAAACTTCACCATTCATATCACTGTGTGCAGTTTCAACATCGCTGTGGGTAGTGTCTTCAATATCACTTGGAATATTCTTATTTTCAACCTCATCTTCATTACCATTAAGAATTTCATCTATGATTTTGTTTTGTTCTTTCTCATCCATATTTGATTGGTTATCAAAATCGACAACTCCATTTGTGATAGGCTCCGCCTCTTTTGTATTGTCTTGTTTTTTTGCAGTTTTTTGACTGTTGGGGTCAACTTTGGTGCCTCTGTTAATTTCACAGATATCGTCTGTGTACCTTACGTGAGGTAATTCTGGGTATTTCTCCCTGAAATTAAAAATGTAATGTTAGAATTATTTGTGTATTACGCTTTTTTTAAATAGGTACCTACTGTTAGGGTTCGTTTGTTGTGTCTAAAAAACCATCGTACAATTTAATATTTCAATGTTTTTGTAAGTCCGCCTGATATATCTAACCAATGAAGAATCAGCAGCCCACTTAGTCCTGGAATGCGTGGGCGTAGCAGCACAACGGCAGCAAATCCTCAACAGCCCGAGGTCGCTCCTCGAGGCCTGCGAATCCAGGAATCTTCTGCGCTTCTGGGAGGAGCTAGGCTGGCTCCACATCTAGTGAGCCAGGTCATCCCCACGCAAAAAGGACCACCTCTGAGTCCAATAGGCAATATGCGTCTGATTCAAAAGCGGGTTAAACGTATTTTTCTATGAACATTATGGCTTTAGAATTATGTGTGTGTAATTATTTTTTAATATTATTTCATTTTCGCTTAGAAATTAATAATTAAAAAGTGCAAAAATATAGTGGGAATTTCATAAGACTTGAAACGCAACGCTATTTGTCACATGTGCTGTGACGTCACACTCCTTCAAACTCGACAGAAAGTTTTTTTTTTCTACCTACAAGCGCGTGTAATTGCCGTGAATTGTGACGTCACGTCCGTTTCAAGTGCATGAAAATGTTGGTAATTTTTTAAAATTATTTTTGTTATAAAATTTTAGTTTTTCGGCGCTGGAATTTTTGTTACGGTTATTTGACGATATAACCTATCGTATAAAATCATAAAAAAAATTGTGGGAGTTCCCTATTGCGGAAAAGGGAGTCCCCTATACATACAAGTCTGCCTGATACCCAGTAAAGCTGCCGTCAAGACTCAGGGGCCTATTCTGGTCGTACGTACAGATATTTACTTATGTTTACTCTCGTAGGTGCTGGGCACGAGGAAGCAGTTGGACTCGCGGTAGATGATGATCTTCCTCCTCACCCATGGCCATGGGAGATTGCAGCTGCGGTTCTGGAAATTATTAAAAATAAATAAATACTTAAATAAAATTGTTTTATTTCAGACCACTAGGTAAACTTAATTAACAGATCCATATTAATGTTAGTTTTGGTTTAGGTACTTTTTTAACTTCTGGGCTATTATCGTGACATTGTTTCCTCAACTTTTAAAAGATAAAATATTATTCCCTCTACTTATCAAAGTCTGTCAAAATTGAAACACCGTTTAAACAATTGCCTTGGGCTAATCTTGAGCGTTATTTAACCATCAGTGTTCAAGTTTTTATATACCTTAAGGACTAAAATGTTTAACGTCAAAATAGGCATTTTATCAATCATTAATTTCTTATAAGCAATTTGTGTAAATAAAAAAAATCGATGACAACCGTGTTATGCCGAGGTTGTACTTGGTAAAAGATATTCCGAGTTTATCAATTGTTTATTCCTAGGTTATTCTTGAAGTAAAATGTTATACCATGTTAATTTGAACCACAGTTCCTATACTATAAGATTATGTGAACTTACCGCTCGTTCAATAGCTTTCCTGATTCTCTCTGCTTCCTTCGCCTTCCGCAGCTCCTCAGCAAGTTTAGCCGCATCGGCCTGCAACAACATTTATTTATTTATTTATTTATTAATATTAAACTTTGATACTACTTTACAGAATTCTTATTCTAAGGCGTATATCTAAGGACACATAAATTAAAACAAAAAACAATATAACATAGTATAAAAACTGAGTAAAAACATAAAGATAGGAAAATTTTCTTCATTGGGTTTCACAGTAACCTAAACACTCTCTCTCAATCAACTTCCATCCATCCGCAAATATATCGAACTGAGGATGGTTGGTGATCAGCTCATTTAAGTTACGTTGTGCCCGGGAGATAGGCGACTCCTGGCAATGCTGCGTGCGCGCCCACTCTGGCTCGAAGAAGCGCACCCTACCAGGGCGGAACCTGGCTCGTTGTTCAGGGACACACAACCGGCTCGCTTCACTCCACAAAGTAGGACAGTCGGTAACACCTCGCAGTATACGGCATAGATTCAGCATTTGATCACACAGTCGTCTAGTTTCAAGAGAATTAAAACCAAGGGCTCCTAGGAGAAAGTTTGTAGGGTACATGTACAACATTCATTATCATAAACCCACTACTCAGCTGTTGTTATCTCGGCGAACATCGACGGTAAATTGAAAACCAGCGCTGTTCTACATGCAGTTTATTGACAAAGATTTATCACAATCACCTAGGCGCACATTCCTAGACCAAATTGGCGAATTATTGGAAAAAGGCCAGGTCAAGAGTACCTACCCTAAACCGACGAGCTTGCATGAAGAATGTGATGAGAGTAAATGAAGCGAAAGAAGTGTGTCAGGATCGTAGCAAGTGGCGATCTGTGGTCTCTGCCTACCCCTATGATGGGATACAGGCGTGAGTTTATGTATGTATGTTTTAGGAACGCTAAGAGGAGAAACATACAAACATTTATTTTCATTTAAGTATATAGATTAGCCCGTGATGTCCCATTGCAAGTCAAAGGCTTCCCTTTCTTCCTTCCACTCCCTCTTTATTGTAATATGAGTCAAATTCGTCTCTCGCCGCGGTCTACTTACATAAAATTGTTATCAAACCAACCTATTAACGCTAAAAGTGTATGTTATCCAAAAGTATTTTTTTAAATAAAAAAATAATCGATGAATTATTTAAAAATTAAAAATAGCTCAAACGAATTCCTTAAATAACTTGTCGTTTCATTCATCATTTCTGGAATACGAAATTCACAATTACAAAACACGATGAAATAAAAGATTTCTGTGCTCAGTTTAGGGAAGTCGTAATTATTAAGAAAATTTCATTGAGAATAATTTAGAAGGGAAAATATTTATTTTATTTTCATAGACCGATAACTTTTGATGGATGATGTAACGAACGGGCGTGAAAGGATATTGACCATTTTGGACCAAATGCTGCCCAGGCATGGGTATACCTTTATTTTTTTCCTTACATGAAGAGATATTAAAAAAATAATATATTAAAAAAAAACATCCACGGGTTCATATGGGTGAATTTTTGAGACGGGGCAGTAGGGCAGCTACCTTAACCGTTGTAGCTAGAGGAAAACGTTCTTAGAAGACTTTCCCTAACCTTTGAAGATATTTGGACCTGCATCCTCTGATTTTGAAAAAAATGTACAGTCAGCGAGAAAATGGGCAATTTACACAAAAACTTTTTTTGATGCCAATCGATCATGTTTCATCTAAGGATTAAAAGGCTCTATCGAACCAACTGAGGTGAGAGTACTAGAAAAGTCAAAAAACGCTAAAATGTATTTCTGAGACAAGACAGTAAGAGCTACCTTAACAAAGGATAGTCTCCTAAGAACGTTTTCCTCTAGCTACAAGAGGAAAACGTTCTTAGGAGACTATCCTTAGTTTTTGAAGATATTTCGACCTGCATTCACAGATTTAAAAAAAAAAAGTACAAAAGTCAAAAGTCAAATTCATTTATTCAATAAGATCACAAGTGTACCACTTTGAAACGTCTTAAGAGCTAGGTGATTCTACTCCTGTTCCTTCGCGACCAAGACCGTGAAGAACCAGGAAGAAACAGTCAGCGAGAAAATGGGCAATTTACACAAAAACATTTTTAGATTCTAATCGATCCTGTTTCATCTAAGGATTAAAAGACTCTATTGGACCAACTGAGGCAAGAGTACTAAAAATAAGAAAACGCAAAAAACTTTGAATATTCGTACGATATCTTTTGTCATTTGCCATAATTTTTCATCATTTTGTCGAAATATCTTCAAAAGTAAGGGTAGTCTCCTAAGAACGTTTTCCTGTAGCTACAACGGTTAAGGTAGCTGGCCTTACTGCTCCGTCTCAAAAATACATTTTAGCAATTTCTGACTTTTCTAGTACTCTTACCTCAGTTGGTCCGATAGAGCTTTTCAATTCTTAGATGAAACAGGATCGATTGGCATCAAAAAAACTTTTTGTGTAAATTGCCCATTTTCTCGCTGACTGTACTTTTTTTTCAAAATCTGTGAATGTAGGTCGAAATATCTTCAAAAACTAAGGATAGTCTCCTAAGAACGTTTTCCTCTAGTTACAGCGGTTAAGGTAGCCCTTACTGTCTTGTCTCAGAAATACATTTTAGCGTTTTTTGACTTTTCTAGTACTCTCACCTCAGTTGGTTCGATAGAGCCTTTTAATCCTTAGATGAAACAGGATCGATTGGCATCAAAAAAAGTTTTTGTGTAAATTGCCCATTTTCTCGCTGACTGTACATTTTTTTCAAAATCAGAGGATGCAGGTCGAAATATTTTCAAAAACTAAGGATAGTCTCCTAAGAACGTTTTCCTCTAGCTACAACGGTTAAGGTAGCTGCCGTACTGTCCCGTCTCAAAAATTCACCCTATACTTATATATATTTTTCTCAATACTCCTCTGATAGATTCTGAAGCGCTTTTTGTTACAGACTAGTATTAGTCTAAGGAACATTATGCACTATGATTCAATGTTGGGCAGCACTTGGTCCAACGTCCATACAAAAATGGTCAATCTCCTTTCAGCACCCTTCATTTCATCCCAAGTCTCTCGCGAATTTTGTTCTGTTTTGTCTTTTATCTTCTAGATAGAGGAATAAGGAACCAAGCTCACTGCAAACTTTCTCTCGGCCGATAGTTTGTCGGCTCGGGCTGCTATAATGCTAGAGATCTTGCAACCGGATTTTAGACTAGTCAGCCGACTGAAAGTTTGGTGTTTGTGTGTGTGCGCGCGTGGAAGAGCGCCGTACTGATCAAGCAGTCTGCCGACAGTTCGCCGATAGTTAGTTTGGGAAATCCATCAAACTTACTATCGTACAATGCCAAATCGGTGTAATCTGCGCACTTGCATACATATCCATACTGATTTAAGAGCCCGACTAACTATCGGCCGAGAGATAGTTTACAGTGGGCTCGGCCCCTCAAACTTACAATAGCATCTTCATACGTATAGTAAGCGTCTTCGTCGTCATCCGGCCTGAAACAAATTCAAATTATCAAATTCAAATTCAAAAATCATTTATTCAGTATTGATCATTTATAAGTCCTACTGAATAAATGATTTTTGAATAAGGGATCGCTTTGAAGTGTCGAAAGAACTGTTCTTTCGCGACCAACACCGTGACTTTTTTTTATCGAAACCTTTGTTTTTCCTCTTCGTCGTAGAGAGTCGTTCTGGATCACTTGTCAAGTGCCATGAAGTTTTGAGCAAAATGCGTTGATGAGAAGTACCTACTATATCTCCCATGCACCTTCGGATCAAGGTATGAATATGTGACACTCACGATGTGACAGCGATCCTGAGATGGATGTCAGACTCGAGCACAATGTCGTGCGCCTCTTCGTCAGCGTGCTCGAGTATCGACTCGTCGTCGATGCGAAGTAATGTCCCCTATGCACCTTCGGTTCAAGGTATGAATGTGACACTCACGATGTGACAGAGATCCTGAGATGGATGCCGGACTCGAGCACGATGTCGTGCGCCTTCTGCAGCGTCAGTGTGCTCGTGTCGATGTCGTCGATGCGAAGTACTGTCCCCTATGCACCTTCGGTTCAAGGTATGAATGTGACACTCACGATGTGACAGAGATCCTGAGATGGATGCCGGACTCGAGCACGATGTCGTGCGCCTCCTGCAGCGTCAGCGTGCTCGTGTCGATGTCGTTGATGCGAAGTACTGTGTCTCCCTTGCGGATGCACGCTAAGTCCGCACGGCTGCCCGGCTTCACCTGACAATAGACCAAAAAAGATTTCAGTTCATAAGTTATAATTATAATGTAATGAAGCTGCAGCCAAAGTTGCATTATAGTTCATCTCATGCATAAATAAAATCCTTTTACTAGGCTTTTCAAGTAAATATTTTTGATGCGCTCCACCGCGTTTCAGAAACTGCATACCTAATTACTTACCTACACCTAAGCTCTTTACAGTGATGGAAAACATCGTGAGTAGCTCAGTTAGTGAGAATCTGATAATTCATATTCATAATACAATATATTAAAGCGGAAGAATTCAAAGAAACAAAAAACGCAAACATTTTTTTTGTTTGTACGAGTATGAATTGAACGCTCTAACTAACCGCTCTACGCTTGTTCTATGGAACTACCGGTCAAAATTATCTGCATAATGATAGTTTAATATAATTCTAGACTAGAGGAAGGTTATATAGGCTACTTTTTATCATTATGATCATCACTACGTGGGTAACGCGGCGTATATGCATACAAATATAATTGTTTCCCGTCGTCAATAATTAAAATAATTGGCTTCCTCATTACTTAGTTATAATTAGTAGTACATATTTAAATACCTTTCTTTCGAATAATTAAACTTCAAATCACTGGCATAATTGTTCGATTGATTTTTAAGATCGATAATCTGGCACAAGTATTTAGACAACAATACCTACCTACACACCTACTATTTCACCGCGGCGTCTTACTTATGCAGCAATCTACAACAGTTTGCCAAGCTCTTTCTACTCTACTTTTAGATTAGCCATAGGTAATTTGAATAAGTTTTATATTGAAAAATATTTTTTAAGTCACATGATTTTAGTAGGCAACCTCATGCCTGTAGCACACCTCCGCTGCGCAACAACAACTGCGAAACCGCAGAGCGAGTTTCGCTGGGCAACAGTACTTCAGCTAACGGGCGAAGGTGTAGTAGGCGCCTGAGCAAATGAGCGAAATCATGTTAGAAAGAGACAACATCATAGTCAGTTTTGTACGTTAGAGCAGGGAATTTCGCTACTGTTTCGCCGCCAAAGAACTCACAACTCACAGCGAAACTATTGCGGTTTCGCCCTTTGAGTTTCGCAGCGGAGGTGTGCTAAAGGCATTAAGCTGATTTTAATCTTACTTACTGTGGAGTTCCGTTGAACAGCTCTAGACTCATCAGATCAGCTCGCTGTTACCATAATAGGTACCTATTGCATTGTTACCGAGAATCTATTTGTGCCAAGTTTCACCTCAATCGGTTGAGAATGCTTTAAAATTAGTTTTTTTTTATTATAAATAAGTAAGTACCTAACTTTACCTTGGTTACATAAAACTTTGGTGAAGATCCGGTAAGGATCTTCAGCGTAATGAGCAGAATAACTCCTAAAACTGTAGTAAAAACTTACTCGAACGCCTTGCATGACAGCTGATAAGGAAAAGTACCTACTAACGCCTTAAAATAAAGTTTAACATCAAAGTAGTCTACCTAAACGAGTGATTTCGCGATCGCACGCAGCAAATTGCCTAAAAGCGAAACAGTAGGTATCGAAATCGCAAAATCGAATCGATTCTAAAAGTATCGAGTGTGCTATAACCCTAACACAGTGTATCTAACCATGACGTCACGAGTATTTTCACTCTAGCACGCAAATAGAAATCTATTCTAGTAGTGAATGAAGTTGAATGCCGCTACGCCCTTTTTGGCCCAACGTATGGCTTGTCGCTTAATTTGGACAGGGCAATTTATTGTGTCCTAATTAACTGCACAAATTACCAGTAATTAATAAGTACCTAATATACAGCATCGAGATTGTCCGCCTTATCAAGCGATAATTGTAACATTGGAATTGGTTTAATTGGTACTACCAATGCCATAATAGGGTCACTAGTACTACTGGTAGTACTAGAGATACAAAGTTGTATCATTTGTGTACCGCAGAGGATTCATGTGGGAATGTACCAAATGTGTTTGGATATGCCTCTTCTTCTTCTTCTTCTTCTTTCGTATGAGCAAGTGGCCAACTCTGGCGAAGGAGTTTTTAGGCCACATAAAGGCCTCCATCATGGCTTAACGACTTAATAGCCGGAACGACAATTACCGTGCCCTCCGAAGCACGGAAGCGCTCAGCTATTAATACCACTTGCGGTCATCCATCCTAAAAGTGACCGCGCACAACGCTGCTTAACTTCAACGACCAATCAAGAACGTCCAAGCAAGCTACGCCACGAGCGCTCTCTACCTCTGACTACCCCCTTAGACATCTTCAATGGATTTAAAAATATCTAAAGATCTGAAAGAATATGTCCACCGCACCTTGGGAATACAGTCGTGATCATATGTCATTTTTTTTATTTTTAGAGGATTCATCTTATAGGCTATCATGATTGTGATTAAGGTGAGAATCACTCAGTTATATTAAAAGCCTACTACTTGTATTACAAACCAATTTGATAATGCCATAAAACTAAGAGACTTTATCCTTACTTCCGCTTGAACCTTACTCAAGTTAAGTGGTGATTTGTCAATAGCTTAGACATTTTATCAGAGCCAATACCAACAATAAAATATCATTGAGAGTTATAACATTTCTCGGTTACTTGTTCATCATTTTAAAAATAGGTACCTCTTCTCCTGACAACTAAGCACAGGAGCGCTTACTGTCTTATACCTTGTAGAAAATAAAAATGAACAAGTAGAATAACCAAAATAAAATTTTTAAAATACAAACTTCAATATCATGAACACTTTTCTGCTCTCTCGAGGTGCATTTCTGTTCATAACTCTGAAGACCCTCCACAGATCCTCACCAAATGTTTGTGACGCCAAACGAAAACCATAGGTACCCTTTCAAACAAAAATATTTTTTTTCAAATCGGTCTAGGCGCCATCAAGTAATCGGTGAACATACATAAAAAAACCTGATAAGATAATTATGATGGTGCTGACTCACAGTCTCGATGTTTCAGAATGATGGAAGGTCACTGCTAAAGTTCCTGGACGAACAATGTTTCTGAGTTTCAGTAGACTATAAAAGGTATTAAAATTAAGAAGAGATGAAGTAGACCTCTGCAGTCCAAACTTTTTTTTTGTGTTTTACTAAGGTAGCAGACAAGCATACGGCCCACCTGATGGTAAGCAGTTACCGTAGCCTATGGACGCCTGCGACACCAGAGGAATCACACTCGCGCTGCTGACCCTATAAAAATATCAAAACGCTTTTTTTGAAGAACCCCATTATGTAGTCACTGGGGAAAGCTGCGGCAGGTAGATCATTCCACAACCCAATTGTTCGCGGGAGGAAATTCCTCTGGAATCGCACCGTATATAACCACATTGACTTCAAGGTGTGAGGATGGATTCCCTGCCGACGGCTAGCATTGCGATGGTAGAATGGAGCTACAGCCACCATTTCAAAGCTCTTCAGAATATTGATATGATGATGGAGTCAGGACCTTCATGGAACTTTTTGGTAATATGGGTATGGGTTTTCTCTCTTCCATGTTTCCCTGCTTCTCTCCTTCCAAGCTTCTCTGCTTCTCTCCATTTAGGTATGCTTGAAGCAATACGAAGTTTGCCGGGTCAGCTAGTACATTATAAACTTACATCTACAACTCTGAGCGGAGTCTTGTAATAGCTGCCGCCGGCCAGTGAGAAGCCCCACAGCGTGTCGTCGAAGCTGATGCGCTCGTGGATGCCCTCGTTGCGGGAGGCCCAGGAGGGCTTCACCACCTCGCCGGCGATGAGGGCCGCGTCCTCCGCGCTCAGCTTCGTGTGGCGCATGTCCACGGTCGTTGGGGCGGCCATCCTGAAAATAAATTAAAATAAAGACAGTTACACTACATTTACACTAGATTTCTTACATGGCATCATTAAGAACATCATTGAAGGAAAAGTGAAAGGAAGGAGAGCAAGAGGAAGACCGAGGATAGGCTACATGAGCCAAGTGAAGAAGAAGGTTGCTGTCATGTCATATAGAGTTGATTAGGATCAACTTGTTTTTTATAAATTCATTTATTTAGGCCATTATAAGTACTTTCTTTAAACTAATACTTATAGTTTCCTAAGAACAAAACTTTCTAACAATACAAAAGATAATGGTGATAAGGGCCAAAAAATTTGCCGCCGTAGAAAATTTTGTATGAAAACGCTACACTGCGCATCGAAACGACTAACTTCACGAATGCCTAGATCCATTGTGCGTACGCCACGAGCGCTTCTTTCGTTCGCGAAGTAAATTAAAATGCACATGACTTGTGAAGTTCTAATAAACAATGAGTCAACAAATCTGCTCGTGTCCCGGACATGCTAGGAAGTAGATTGGATCCATTAATTAAGCATACCAATGAAGCATGCATTTTCAATAGGTATTAGAGTTGCAACAGATATTTGTTTCCGGCGCCGGCCTGTCCGGTCATTTATTAGCCGGATACGTCAGCTGAAAAATTAATAAATAGTAAATAAATAATGCTGGGCGTTTCACACAGCGTCATGTAGCCCCAAGCTAAGCAGAGCTTGTGTTATGGGAACCACATGACTAATATACTACTTAAATATATATTTTTTTTAAATGAGTGTTGAGTTAAGTGGTTCGGCCGGGATATAAAGCTACGACTTTAATATTATTTAAACGCTCGGTCATTATCATCTTATCAGCTTTACCGGAGTTACTTAGGATGATGATTAAATTTTCTAAAAACCACTTAGAATACATTTTTATAAGTAACATACAAAACGTAGTTTTTAATACGAGTACCATATAATATTTTCATTTGTATTTTTCTATCGTGCCAAAAAATTCTACCTGGCCTAAGCCTGCCTACGCCGGCTATCCATCTAGTTGTATCCGGCCAAACCACTATTCATTGCATCACTAGTACGACAGATTTCCCAGTAGATCAAGCATGCCATTTGGATTTCACGTAGGTATTTTCATATCGAATGGCCATTTAACTGAGCGATGTGAATCGTCCTTAGGAGGAATCAGCTAGCTAGACGTAGATTCAAAATTTAACACAGATAGCTGGATTTAGCATTGAGAATTAAATTTAACTATAATGTCGTATCGAAATGATACTTTTATCAATATAAATAAAATGAATGTTTGTCCTCAATGCATTCCTAAACCATTTACTTATTTATCATATCAGATTAGGGGCGTCCATTAAGTACGTGACGTGTTTTTTGCGATTTTTTGACCCTTATTGAGATGTCGTGAGATTTGGCTCGACCCCCTCCCCCACCCCCTACGTAAGATTAAAAATTGAACAATAAAATTCTTAAATATGTAAGTAATTAGGTACTCCAATTCGTAAATAAATATTTATTCAGAATCAGTCCACGGGGATTTCTGAGTGGTCTCAAAAGTGGTTAGAACCAACATTTTCTATGTGATTTTAAATAAAACCATAGATGCGGCGTCCATTAAAATAATTTAACAGCGTTATGAATGCTAATGCTTTAGATGAGGTAAGTTTTTACATAGGTAAGTAAGTTTATTTGTTAAGGATGTAACTTTATAAACCTTATTATAATATTCTTCAACCATACATTGTGCGGTAGGTACACTTGCTGCATCAATGAAAACCAGCGCTGCAGAACGTTGCGTGTAACCAATTCCTCTGACTCATTGCACGCGCGCATGTTACACAACGCGACAAATTTCAATCTCAAAATTGGTATAAATTTTCGATTGATTTGGTCAAATTTCAATATCAAAATTGGCTTAAATTTTCGAGAATTGAAACTCGAGTAGAAATCCTACTACTATACTAATACTAGATAAATAATAAGTCTATCCTGCCCCTAACTTTCTCTTTTGTCTTTCTCGTTCATTTATTATTTAGAAGTCTGCGATTCATACTTAATTATTCACAAACGAGGCTTTAGTGGTACCTACTTATACTTATGTTAACTGTAGCAAAAAAGTTTGTGCCGCGAGGTCAACTTTCGTTGGCTACTAATAAGTATTCTGTGGCTCCGATATACTTTCAATTTTCTTCCGAACTAATTTCACAACTATCGTAAGTAGTTTCTGCACACGTGGCTCCTTCTCATTTGGACGATCGGTCCTAACTAAGTGATTTGGGAGGGTCGGGTAAATTGCCTACCTACGGGCAATTACGCACTTCTCCCGGGTCCCACATTCTGTGATGACGGACTATGATTGACATCTGGGTACCAAGTGCGAGGTTATACCCATCTGCAGTGTAAGTACGGTCCTTATCGATCGCTGAATTTGACATTTAGAATCGACAAAATTCAATAAAATTGGATTCATCATTATCGAATTTTGTCGATTCTAAATGTCAAATTTAGCTATCAATAAAAAATGAAATTTTATCGAATTTTGTCGATTCTAAATGTCAAATTTAGCTATCAATAAGAATGGTACTTTCACTGCTGGTTGACGTAGGTACACTATAGGTAGGTACATTGAAAAACAATATCAGCGCTATTGATAAAAAAACGGGTCAAGTGCGAGTCGAACTCGTACGCCGAGGGTTCCGTACCTAGCCATGGTGCCAATTAAGCTAGTCCGCTTAATTGTATGAGTGCCCATACAACTCGGAGGACAATTTTAATTGGCGTCAACTATGTATGTATGGGAACACCCTTTAGTTTTCAACTTTTTTAACTTTTTGGAATTTTTCCTTTATTTGTGCTATAAGACCTTGCTTTTTGCCAAATTTCAATCTTTCACTTGTACTATTGTTGCCTGAAATAAACGTTTTATTATATTATTATTATTAAATTTCGTTATTCTAGGTCAACGGGAACTACCATTTAGGTTTTCGACCCAAAACCTCTAGGGTACTTCCGGTTGACCTAGAATTGTCAATTTTGGTTACAAGCAAAGCCTTACAGCACAAGTAAAGGAAAAATTCCGAAAAATAAAAAAGTTGATAATTAAGGTAAGTTTTGGTACTTACTTACAAGTTTTCACGAAAACCTAAATTTGCCTAAATCTTTTTATAGTGTTGACTCAGGACCTTGATTTTTATACTCACAATAGGGACTATAGACTTTAGTATATGGTATAAATTTCAACTTGCTAGCTCTACCCGTTCCTGAGATAATCGATGGTGACACACGGACAGACAGACGGACAGACGGACAGACGGACAGACGGACAGACGGACAGACGAACTGAGATAATGACTGCTTTGAGCATAGTCGTGGTAATGTTTCCTTTTTTTCGTCTGAATTATTTCAAAAAAAAATATAGAATTTTTTTACAGGGATTTTTCTGTTCCTAGAGCTTTTAAATGGCCTGTCTTGTAGACACTTTATTTGTTTGTTTGTTATGCTTTCACGTCTCAACTACTTATCCGATCATTGCCGTCTCCAGAGTCATACATCCATCATTAAATTATATATCACTTTGTCAGGGGTGTGGTCAGGGTTAGGTATCGAAAAGGTCACACCTTTCATCCACAATAAAATATTACCTATACTTATACAAAAGCGAGCGAAGCCGCGGGAAAAAACTAGTTTAAAAATATTGATTAACTCTATTTATATGGCGTCTAATGAAAACAGACGCAATTGGAAAACAAAAGCAAATCGCTCTGAACCACTAACCACCGGCTGGCAGCGTCAGCTTTAAGTTAACAAACGAACCGCACTTTGGTAACAAAATTAATTCGAAACAATTCTCAATTCATGAAATAAGCAATTATTGGAACTACTCCCGAATAAACGGTGCCATGTTGGAACGATACCGAAACTTCAGACAAATTGAAATCAATAATTTGTTATCTGTGAAATAGCGGCTCGCCCGACTTCACCCGGGTTATTGTAAGACACGACGTAGGCTTACATGCGCAAGATCGAAAGAAATATCTCGATCGATGGATTCGAACTGCTCTAGTAATAGGTCTTTACCTATGAAATTGCCGTTCTTCAGTACTGGTCATTTCAAATCAAAATATTTTTTGATTTGACTAAGAATTTTAATTCCAAATTAATTTTATATTAAAAACATGGGAAGCTCTCCGTCGTCCACAGTACTCACCAGACCTTGTGCGTATAGACTTCTACTTTTTCCAGAATTTGGATAACTTCTTGGTGGGAAAAAAATTGAATTCCCGAGAGGCAGTACAAAATGCCTCGGAAGAATTTGTTGCCTCCTGTCCAGCTAATTTCTTCAAGAAGGGCATAATGAACTGCCACGGCGTTGACAAAGATCCATTGATTGCATGGGTGATTACTTTGATTAATAGAAATAAAAACTATAGAAAAAAAATTACGTTAACTTTTTTCATAAAAAACGGCAATTTCATAGGTAAAGACCTAATATATACGTGAGAACAGTTTAACTGATCGAGATATTATCTCGTTTCTCGACTCTCGATGTTGTGCATGAGGAGTGACCGTACCGTAAATCCCTCCCTTTTACGAAGATAAAGATACTCCTGTAATGCGATTAATTATTTAGGCATGATTTCATCTTTACTTACAAAGCTAACTTTAAATCTATTGTACTCTGCCTTAGATTTTTTAATAAGTACTTAATAAGATTTAGTAAAAGTAAATATTACCTCTATTAAAAATTATGAACTTACAGGCTGCAGTAGCTCAAAAGAAGCTAAATCTGTTGATTTCTTTCCTTTTAAATTGAGAGTCACAAGAAAAAAACAGTCTCCACAGGCAGGATGAATATCAACAATGTGACAAGTTTATAAAAAAGTAAATAAACGAACCTGACTCCTTGTTGCTGATCACAGATCACCTCTGATCACCGCAGATCGTGTTGATCAGTCAATAAAGGGCTCTCTACTGAGTAATTAATATTGTATTGGCAGCGTGGGCGTTTGGCCACAGTGATTGATTACGAAATGGTCGCAACGCGCTACTAATCTACTGTTAATCGGTGCGAATCAAAACAGTACAAAGGTAAACAAGTTATTGATGAGATTATCATCTCAATCTCATTAACGTTTGCCTTCTTAGCCGAGTAGGTTAGTGGGGTCTTCACGGTGTTTAACCAAAGTGCGGTTCGCACTACCAGTAGATAGTGGTTTGGAGCGATTTGCTTTTGTTTTAAAATTGCTTACTTATAGTCGGATTGCTCATTATACGGACTAAAATTGAAGGACAAAATGATATTTTTCATATATTTTTAGTCCGTATAATGAGCAATACGACTATAGTGGTTTAGAGCGATTTGCTTTTGTTTTAAAATTGCTAAGTTTGTTTTTATTAGACGCCATCCTCCTCCATGCATCGTTCTCCTCAGTGTTGAGGGTCGTGACCTCCTCCAAGGATCACATTTTCGCGAATAATTGTTCTCTAGCCAATCCAATCTCTTGCGGCTTCTATGGCATCGTGGATGGATGGAGAGAGACTTTCGAACCTGTCGGACCATCGTGTTGGGCTGCGGCCTCTTCCTTTCTACTACAGAGCCAGTGATTATCAGTTTCTCTAGATAGTCTCCTGTCTTTCTAGCAATGTGTCCAACTCTAGAACTCTCCTGAGGCATGCGGTTGAGAGCCTGGTTGGTCCGATCTCTTTGAGTATAGACACGTTAGCCCGATGTTCTAAACCAACTTAGACGCCATAAATAGCGTTAATCACTATTTTAAACTAGTTTTTACCCGCGGCTTCGCTTTAAAAGATAAATCACTGCGCTGACAACACAATGGACAAGACTGGAAGCGCTGCGGTGACCACCAGTTGTCACCGCAGTGCTTCAGAGCAGAGCTCTGGCAACCTTACTCTCCACAGGAACACAACACCATTCGAGAAGATCGATGTTATTTGGCTGCGATATTCTGTAAGGCGGAGGTACTTCCCCAGTCGGGCTGCTCGAATATAGAGTTGAGAAAAGCTCACTATGCCCTACCTCACGTAAATTAAGTACCTAAGTCTCGTTCCTAAGTACTACAGTTTTTCTACTATTTTTATCTTGCTTTTAGATAGGAAAATTACTGTGTGTGACTGAAGAGTCAACTTTTTTTTTATCTTAATACCTAGGTACCTATCTAATTTCTAGTTTATTTTTTTTCTTTACCAAGTAGGTACCTAGGTATAATTTTAAATTAAGAATGATAAAGCGATTCATAAGACATAGCGGCCATTTTAGCCCCTCAACTCGGAAAACTATCATTTACTTATCTTCAATCTCGACTGATGCTCAAATACCATATTTTTCAAGCAAAGTCGTCAATATGAGATGTTGATGGATCCTCGCCTATTTTTATGCCTGAATTATACCCGAGGGAGACATTTGTGAAGTAGATAACTTTACGACTTTCAATTTATTTATGTAGGTAAGTACCTAGGTACCTACCCTATATGGCCAAAAAGCTTTTTTTAATTTTCTACTAGATGCCATTAACTCAAAACCGCAAAAAAACTGACAATGATCGTTCTTCCCAACATGAAGCAATAAGTACCTAAGTATATTGAATTGAATTGGTCCACGTGTACAAATCCGCATTCAGAATCTACTCGATATTGCTATGAACCGAATCGAAAATTTTGAGCTCTCCCCGAAGTTTACGACTGAATTACCAAATTACAGTCGTCACATTCATCGTGAATGAAAGCGTCAAACACAGGTGACAATCACCACAGACACATTCTTGTGTTACCGCCAGTTTTAAGTCCAATACAAAACAAGCCATAATTTGAAGTTCACAAGGTGTAATTTCCCGTAAATATACGTAAATGTTTCACGGTGTGTACCTACAGGAAGATCTACTACCATAGGTGGCATACTCCCTCGCAAAATAACATTAGGAACATGATGAAATTATCTCTGAGTGAACATCGCATCGTGAAAGAATTCTTTCTGTGAACATTTTTAAATACAATTTTCTTTATTATTTTAAAATTAAATAGAAGGATTTTTGTTCTATGTGCTTTGTAGTATAGGCCCTTATAAACAGACGCTCCTCATTTGTGAATTTAGCAAGGCCTTATATTCTGTTTTGAAGCATCTGAGTCCATTATGTATAACAGGGATTGAAAATATTATTCGTAAAATACTTGAAATCCGTACCCATATTATAAATGTGAAAGTATGTTTATTTTTTTGTTTATTTGTCCTGCTTTCGCGTCAAAACAGAGCGACGGATTGACGTGATTTTTTGTGTGGAGATAGTTAGAGAGCTGATCAGATCAGATGATCAGCTGGAGAGTAACATAGGCTACTTTTTATCCGGGTACCACGCGAGCGAAGCCGCGGGCAGCAGCAGGTGATAAATTGATCAATTGACCCCCCGCCCTTCCGTGACAAAACAAAGCTGTCACAAACACGCGCACTTACCCGGCCCAACACGTGAAGTGATGCCAACTCATTCTGATGATATGCGATGCTTTTACCGTCGCTCATCACGTGTAAGGTACAAAACAATTGAAACGGCATCGGCATCTAATTGAATAATCAGCGTAAATGTGACGAGAATGAAAATAAGCCAATGAATGATTATAGGTATCTATTATAATAAGCCAGTAGGTACAGTGTTCGCCTCTGTTCGGCTCATGTTGACAAGTCTTTTTACCAAAATAATTATTTTCAATTCATCTAAGTAGGTACTTACCTATAAAAAATGAATAAAGCGGAACAGTTTGTTTGTTTGTTTGAATGCGCTAATCTCAAGAACATTCAGAAAAAAACAGTTTTGAATTTGATGGTAGTGGACTCATGTGGAAGGTTATAGGCCTTACAGTACGGTCAACGGATCTCGGCGTACGTGAAGTTAGCCGTTTCGATGCGCAGTGCAACTTTTTCATACAAAATGTTCTACTGCGCAGCGAAAAGCCTAACTTCACGATCGGCGAGATCCGTCGGCCCAACTGTACCTATTAGGTGACTTTTCATTATCATCATCACCATATTCCATCACAACGATGCCGACCGACAGGGGCAACGCTGCAAGGGCGCTTCTAGTGTGGAATAAAAAGAAAAGACTACTATTTAACTGTCGTAAAAACATTATCACAAGATTTTACTTATGTAGATGATTATCAATGGTTTAGCTCTTTTGTTGTGTAACACATTAAATAGAGATCTTATTTTGATTCACGGAGTTGGGAAACTACATAATAAAACCACAAAATACTCACTCTTGATATATTAATTCCTTTCTCATTTTCAAATTCACAATTTTTACAATACTTCTTGTATTTCAGTTTTTCGTCATTCCTCCATCTTGTTGCCGCGCTTTTTCCTCATAGTTTTTTGACATCAATCAGTTTTCTATTCTACCAATCAACGATAATAAAAATATACTAGCAGCGCGGCAACCCGAAAAATATTAGTTTCATTGAGATTTATTATTTAAACAACATTGCGAGAGATTTACAATAATAACTTAGTAAATAAAGATGTCATAAGTATAGGCAGGTATCTAATGTATAATTATTAAAAAATTGTACCTACAAACTTATTACCAAGTAGATATCGATCGTTTAGCAATAGCAATCGCGCCGAAAGTAGGGCGATCCTCTTAAAGTTTGTATTTATTAAATGAAGTCCTATCGGGAACCGGGTATACAAATAATTTGCTCGCTGTTTGAAAGCTACGCAAAGTGAAATAAATACTAAGAAATACGTAAACAACTTCCGTACCGAGAATTCTGTTAGTCTTAAAAGGTATTTATTTATTTATTTATTTATTAGTTGCATCAACAAGGTGTACACTATCACATTCGAAAATACAAATACTTAAACATAACTGAGTGGCACCTCAATTACAGATGCAAACATTTTGTTTTGTGTAAAACATAGTATTTTCATTTATTCAGGAACTACCTAGCTAGTAAATAAACTATGTAGATAATTTAGACAGTGTCAGGAGGCAATCTTTGTCTACATTACCGGCGCCCTGATTGCGTAAGATTTGCGACAGCAGTGCAACAGCAATCACTACGCGACCGGTCGAAAAATATCACTAAAAATCGTATTGAGGTCGCAAAATGCACTATGGCCAAAGTGGAATTTTGCGACAGGCGAGCAATAGAAGTGCGATTGGCTTCCTTAGTCGCGTTTTCGACCGGTCGCGTAGTGATTACTGTCGCACTGCTGTCGCAAGTCTTACGTGGTCAGGGTGCGGGACACTGTAGTGCCTGAGACATTAATTGTTGAGATGGAGTAAGTTTGCCCAGCACCTAAAGTTTAGGTCCTAAACCATGCTCTCAGCTTAACCAGCCGTATCGACAGGAAAGATAAAACAATACGTGTAGGGCTGACTAAGCTGCGGGTTTCCTCACGATGTTTTCCTACACCGTGTAAAGCTCGTGTCAAAGCGATTTTTTTTTTCTAAATTCAAAGCACTGTTGGTATTTGAGTCGACGAAAGTTGAGCACCATCCAATTTGGCAAAATATTGATGATGATGATAACGTAAATGTGCGTTATTGGCTTGGATAGCTTAACCCTTTAACGACCAAGAATTTTTTTTCTTTGAATTTAGTATTTTTCGTAAATAGTATGGTAATTTGGTTTCTAAAGATGTAAAAAATATAAATAAAAAAAATCCCACATTTGTACTTTTTTGGAAATTGTATGTATCAAATATGATACGTTGCGCAACATACAGAGAAGTAGCAGGTGAAAGTAGTGTATCATATTTGTTACATTGTCCTTGTTAGGGTTCTAATTTATTTTTAGAAATATTGTTAAAAACAAAGTTTATTGACTCAAATCATAAGAAAAAAAATAATTTAAAGAAAAACTATCAGACTCAACTTAGAATGAAAGCTTAAAAGCAGTTTATCTTCGGCACAAAACAAAGATGCAGGTGACGTTTCACTTAATGATCATTCGGTTGCCCTTCTGTACAGCATCAGCACCTCCCACGTTCATGAAATACCGGAACATGGCCTATGCCATCTTCCTATACTGCGAGGAGTATTTGGTTCAACAATTTTGCCTCCACCCATCGATGATTTAGGAAAACTAGAAAATCTGATCAGATGAACGACCCTAACGAAATCCGTACTGTCGTTCATTTATGAGCTGGTGCTCCTTCAAATACCCCAAGAGTTGGCAGTTGATGATGCCATTATGTTGGACAGGAAAGAGGTGATGGCGATGAGTCTATAATTGGACGGGTCTGAGCAGTCGCCTTTTCTCAGGATCGGGTGCACTAAAGCCGTCTTCCAGGAGCTCTGGGACTACGCCCAGTGAGCGGAAGTTCCAGAAGAGACTCGTCAGAACTGGAGCCAACTCTGGAGCACACGTCCTAAGCACAATTGGAGGAATTCCATCAGGCCCACTTGACCTGTAGACGTTTAACTTGAACAGGGTTTCGCGCACATCTGTTTGCCGGAAGTGATCTTCTGGCATCGCACTTTTACACTGCGGCATGGTTGGCAGCGGATGTTCTTCGTTGTTCAAGGTCAAGTTGGGCCAGTGAATGGTCTTTCCTTTGCAGAAGTGTCGAGGATGGCTTACAGAAACTTCCAAGGACAGCTCTGGTGAGAGACTTGATCGCACTCCCGAAGAAAGGTGAACTAGTTTCTCGCCAATATTGCTAATGTGCTTTGACTTTGCTCCTAGAACTTCTCTTTTGAAGTACTTGGAGGCGAAGATAATACTCCTTTTTCAGAGAATAAGGATATTTAGCTAGCGGGACGATGATACTTCTTCCCAGGCTTGATACGACTCCTGATTACCACTAAACACCAGCATAATACATAAGGGCAGTTGTCTATAATACCAACACAACATGAAGATTATAACTGTACCAGCCTATAATAGGGCTAAATAGCCTTTACAAAGGATAAAATTAAAAAATAACCATCGAACCTATTTTGTTGGTAGTTGCGCAGTGTATCACCCGTAATACAACTAAAACTAAAACTAGTTTACCGTATGTGGCGCGATGTATTACGGGTGATACGTACAAAAAAACCTATAGATTACATCAAAACGAAACACATTCCAATGCTAGTAATGCATGTTATAGTTGAAGACAGTTGCTAACAAACAATTTACAGTCGTAAATTGTTGAAATATTCACTATTTATATATAAATTAAATAAAAACATACCGTGGGTCCGTGACCTCGACAGCATGGCGGTATAATTTTGCAATTTAGAAAAAAACAATGCGTGTGTACGGCTTCGTTATTTTATTATAAGATGACAAGAATATGCCGAATAAAATAGTGAAGAAATTTAAAACAAATCATGATTGGTTTTCGCGAAAAAAAATTTTGTTTCGGATGTATCAGCTCGATCACGTTGCGAAATAAAGGGTTAATTGAAAACAAATTAACAAGTTCAAATTACAGAGATCTTTACGCCTCCGCCAGCAAACCTTTGTAAATTTAATTTGCGTCTCGCTGAAGTTGAAACATCGTTCTTCCGATCTGTTGCTCGGATTAACAAATGCTAATTGTTATTTAATAATCTGTCTTGTTAATGTTTTTGATTAATTTGAAGTAATGTCTTGAAAATGGACAAAGGCGCTGACTGAATGGTGCTCTTTCAAGGATTGCAAACCAGGCAGACCAACAGACAGATATTATTACTTGCTTTGATCGCCATCGATCAAGCAAGTGTCGTGACGCAACAACCATTGTTCCGAGCAACAACCCAATGTGCAACATGACATTCGACGACTTCTGACAGAGTTTGCTATTTCTATGGCGTTTTAGTTCGTTTCAATCAGAAGTTCTCGGAGATCTTTCTCGACTTGGCTCCAGCGGTACCTCGGATGAGTCCCAGCTAGATCATCATCATCCACAGCCCATTGGGTACCCACTGCTGGGTGTAGGCCTCCCTTTGGTAAACGCCACATAATCCGGGCATGGGCTGTGCCAAGCCAGGAATAGCCCGATTTGTCTTCTTGGACCCACCGCGCCATCGGACGACCACGACTTCTTTGGCCGGTCCTCGGCCACCATTCGGTCAACACTTTGCTCCACCTGCCATCTTCTCGCCTAGCCAAGTGTCCAGCCCAATTCCATTTCAAATGCATAACCCTAACTCCGACGTCTTGGACTTTAGTCCAGCGCTGGATTTCGGTGCCAGTCAGATGGTCTGCCCCCTTATTTTCTATCTTTGTTAGCGACCAAAATCGGTCTCAAACTGTCAAATATGTCAATTCAGTGACCACGCAATTAGCTCTGTCAGTGTCACTCTCATATCAACGACCAAACGCGACAAAAGATACCTACGCAATCGTTTTGACAGTTTGAGACCAATTTGAGGCTTGAGAGAAGTTAGTTAATCAGCCCGCAGATGTTATTGAAAAGGTAAGTAGGTGTGATAATGGTTAACTCTAATGACGAAGTTTTTAAGCTGTCTGAAAGCCTTCGTCATGACATAACGACTTTATAACTGAGACCGACAATGTAACGTAGCGCTCAATTTGTTTTGCTACTAACCGCCACCAATCCATCTTGTGACTTCGCAGATCGTCGCTTAACTTCGACGATCTATCAAAGTAAGCTCCACCACAATAGGTATCCATTGTGGCGGGCCGCAGTTTAGATGCATTTTTGTCCGTATTTTACTCGTACGAGCACGCACGAACGATTCCAATTCTCCGAGTACTACGGGGCCTCGCACTCTTTGCGAAATTACGAACTTGTCGCGCGTGTACGCACGAATAGGGCATTTGGGACATAAATTGGGAGATTTGGGCATTTGAACGGAGAAAAACTCAACCAGTGTGCTCGATCAATTCGTACGTCCAATAACGTACGTACGTATACGCACGATGCAAAATCGGATCCAAAGTGCGGCCGGCCTAAAGGCGGATTTGGATTAAACTGAAAATGAGGAGATCTAAACTCAGTAGGTAGTGGGAGGATGTGGGTTGATTAGATGAATAGAATGTTTGTAAATGTACAAAAACATTTGTTCTGTTCTGAGTGTATTTGGGACCTACGTAGGCTGATCTTAAATGTACCTAGTGGTCACAATTGGACCAGAACCAGCTAAGTAGGTACTTATTCTTATTTTTAAGTAGGTAGGTAGGTACTTTTAGTGTTAATCCACACTTAGTAAGTACCTACCTATCAATATAAATCAAATGTAGATGGCGCTAATCCGTGCTAAATTATGAACATAGCAAGATTTTCGATCTGACCATCAATATGGATCGAGACATGGACTATCTTGGCTAGAGAGAGGAAAAGGATTGATGCATTCGAGATGTGGTGCTGGCGGCGGATGCTACGGATACCGTGGACAGCTAAGCGCACCAATGTATCAATCCTTACGCATCTAAAAGTGAGAGATAGACTTTCCACAATTTGTCACCGCCGCATACTCTCTTACTTTGGCCATATAGCGAGGCGCGGCGATGAGAGTCTCGAAAAGCTGGTCATCGTTGGAAACGTCGAGGGAAAGAGATCGCGCGGGAGATCCCCAACTCGATGGACGGACCAGCTCCAAGAGAAGAAAGCCAAGTTCTACGATATGGTCCAGCTAGCCACTAATAGAACTCGTTGGAGGCAAGCTGTCCACTCTATCACGAAGACGACCAGTGATCACGATCTTCAGGCATGAAGAGCCGACCACAGAGAGAGATCAATATGGATTCCGTGGCAGCGTAGCACTCGCTTGTATCAACGCGGGTTCGAATCCCGTAGGAATCGAAAATTTAGAACCAGCTAGACTAGATAGCCAATCAATTCGGCGAAATAGTAAGGTCACGAGGAAAAAGCCGTTAATCTTACATAACAAAAATGGGGTTTTAAAGCCAATGTTCCATATCCAGATGCTAATTAAATAATAGAGCCTTAAAAACTTACATTACTTTATTATTAGAAAGTACCTACCTACCTATAATTAATTATTAGTAGGTAGGCAGAAAATGATAGACTCACACCGAAAGTGGTTTAATTGGTAGGTAATTTTAAATACTTTGGCATCTCACCCTAATCGATTTATAATAGAAGTAACGAATAGCAATATTAATTAAAATGTAACTGCACATCAATTAGGTACTTAGGTACCTACTTAACAATTTTATTGTCACTTTGATTGATTGCGATGGTATAAATTATATGTAAGGTATTTCCGATAGCTATTGGCGTGTTAATCGGTTCTTTATTGACAAGATGGCTGAATGCCAACCGTTCGTGTATTGTCTCCGTGTCTCATTCAGTAAACACGATAAATAGTAGGCGATAAATAGTTTCCTGGGCGCATACCATTTCTAACACTCATAGAATATTTTCTTCAGGTTTTATTTTTGTAGCTATGACCAATTTATTTATACGAATTCGACTGATTCATAATGAGCCCACCAAGTACTAAAAGTGAAGTTGTAGGGACTCTGTCAATCAATTATGATAATAATACATACCTACTTACTCATTTTGATTTATACTTACATAGATAACTATTGCGCGTAGCAGTGCTGTAGCAATGCTACGTACGTAGAATATGCGTAGCGCTTCCGTAGCGTATTTATCGTAGCACTCCAAACAGTATTTTCACGACGTGTTTTTAATCACTTCATAGATTATAAGACGTGTTGTGTTTGGTAGAATAAACATGCATTAGGTAACTGTATCGATCCACCTACAATACAATAGATACCTACCTACAATTATTATCTATACCTAGGTACCTACCTCTTATCATTTAGGTAGATTTATTATTTTAGCACCCTACGGTTGTTATTTATAAGTAGAAAGCTGTATTTATGATCCTTATTACAGGTTAGGGCGTTTGTATTTTGTTTATCGTTATCATCTACAGCCCAAGTTGCCCACCGCTGGGCATAATCAGCGTGAGGGCCTCACTTTGTGCCTTAGATACACCTAGGAGGACAAGTCTTGTACGTCTAAGGCTCAGTGCTATGGTTATATCATCTTCCCATCTCGCTGTGCACGCTTAGTGACACGGACTACACTTTGGGAAAGGGACACCGCACTGTCACAGAGAAATGAATACACAGAGAAACAGCGGTCTAACATCGACTTTTATAATAGCCTATTCTTGTAGGGCAGTCACTTATAGAAATAAACTAACTGCGCCGCGCGGTGTCACTCGCGTAGTGTTAAAATAATAACGGACAGCTGGTACTGCTGACGGACGGATGGTATTTGCTAGAATAAATACGTTTAATTTAGTTAAAATAAAGTAAACACGTAAGTAAGTAAATCGTATTTTTCATTTATTAAAATTAAAAATGTGGCTCACTCCTAACTTAGCTCCTGACTCCATCTTCAAATCAGCTGGCTGTCACTCCCCATAATATTACAGTGTAGTCGGAACTTGACACTTATGCCGAGTTTCAACTCAATCGGCCTATTTATTGAGGAGTTCTGTTAAACAGCTCCTGACTCCATCATCAGATCAACTCGCTGTTACCTATTATTACATTGTAGTCGGAACTTGACAGACATGTCGAGTTTCAATTCAATCGGCTAATTTACTGAGGAGTTCTGTTGAACAGTTCCTGACTCCATCATCAGATCAGCTTGAAAATACCAAATTATTGTAAGTTTATCCGAATTACATACCTACAAATGCAAATTTTCAAATCGATACGACAGTGAAAAGTACCTAGGTACTTTTGACCTACCTACTTAGATTAAAATCGACCTCAAATATTAATAAATACCTACACATTAATTAATACTAACCTACCCAGTGGCGGATTATCCTTAAGGCAAACTAGGCAATTGCCTAGGGGCGCGAGGTTGCAGAGGGGCGCGCAAGGAAGATTTGGAGCAAAAAAAAATTATAAGTAGTTGGATAATTAAAAAGCGCTACTTCCATAGCGCTTCCGAAGCGCGTCACGTCTTCTTGATTATTTCTACGTCACCCGATTCGATTTAATTATGACAAAATTGCGATGCACCGGCTGCCTCCGGGGCACCCTACAGTCTACACCCCATGTAGTGCGCCCCGGAGGCAGCCGGCGCTGCTACGCCGAGGGCGCGGGTCTTAAAAATTTGTCTTAAAAAAAATCTGCTCGCTTCGCTCGCATTTACCTTCCTAAGTAGGTATCTTTATTGCGAGTAAAGTGAGTTATGTCTGACTGACCACAGAATAAAAACCGCAAGCAGCGATCCTTTTCTTTGATCACCGCAAACAAAATCAAGTGACACATGCTGCATTTGTCAAAAAAATCTGCTCGCTTCGCTCGCATTTATCTTCATAAGTAAATACATTACGAGTAAAGTGAGTTATGTCTAACCACAGCATAAGAACCGACATGCAGCGAGCCTTTTCTTTAATTACCGCAAACAAAATCAAGTGCCACATGTTGCATTTGACTTAAAAAAATTTGCTCGCTTCGCCCGCATTTAACTTCATAATTATGTAGATATATTGCGAGTACAAAGTGAGTTATGTCTAACCACAGCATAAGAACCGACATGCAGCGAGCCTTTTCTTTAATTACCGCAAACAAAATCAAGTGCCACATGTTGCATTTGACTTAAAAAAATTTGCTCGCTTCGCTCGCATTTAACTTCATCAAGTGCCACATGTTGCATTTGGCTTAAATAAATTTGCTCGCTTCGCTCGCATTTAACTTCACAATTATGTAGATGTATTGCGAGTACAAAGTGAGTTATGTCTGACCACAGAATAAGAACCGACAAGCAGCGAGCTTTTTCTATGATCAATGCAAACAAAATCAAGTGCCACGTGTTACATTTTCCTTACAAAAATTCGGCTCGCTTCGCTCGCATTTTAACTTTATGAGTAGGTATATTGCGAGTAAAGTGAGTTATGTCTGACCGCACCGCAGAATAGGAACCGACAGGCAGCGAGTCTTTGAGCACAGCAAACTTAAGTATGCTAAGTTTCAAGTTCGTTAGTTACCAGGAAGAAGAAGAAGCCTATTTACGAATTTCTAAAAATCGTAAACAATTCAAGAATGTGATAGTAGTCAGAGTTATCCCCTTGGGTAGTCAGAGGCTTGTCCAAATACGGTATTTGGACTTGAATTTGATAGTTTGTTACCAGAGGGGCGCCCATGAGGAGCTTGCCTAGGGCGCTCACGACGTTTAATCCGCCCCTGAACCTACCTACTTAGTAGGTACCTACCTACTTACAGAAAATTACTTCAATAATATTTCAATAAAATGGTAGTAGGTACGTAAACTTACCGGTCACGTTCTTTTGAGTAGGTAGGTAGGTATGTGAGAAATGATAAGTTTTAATTTTTCTCTGCATGACTTTGCCTAGCTAGATGTAAGTACCTACTTACCTTACCAACTGACTGAATGAAAATGAACTCGAAAAAGACCGCGCCACAGATTCATTAATAGTTACTACGTAACCCGCGCGGCCGCCGAATACTCGTAGCGTTCGCGGCCTCCGAGCGCCCCTTACCGCATAGCCGCCGGTCGGCCGCCGGAGTTTGCCGAGACTGGCCGAGAACTCACGAAGCGGCCGCCCGGCCCGCCGCTCGTAAGTGAGCCTGTCGGTGAACGCGCACGCACACAACGTAGTGAAGTACCTATTATCGCGCGTTGTTTGAGTTTGTTTCTCTGGTTACTCGGTGGCACTGTAGTGCCTGGGTCATAGTTGAGATGAGATGGAGACGGCTTGCCCATCAGCACCTAACTAAACCATCACAATACATCATCAATACGTGTGGCCTTGGGTTTCCTCGATAAGTTTTCCTGGTAGTGTTTACAGGCTTACAGGCTTAAACTACATTTTCGGAAACAAAACCTACAATCCGATAAAACATAAAAATCCTACTGCTACTGTTGATCCTACACTGTCAACGCGGCTCCCTCTTTTGGCCACCAATAAAATTAAATTAATGCATAACTGCAAAATAGTATAGACCTGTTTATTTCTGATTTGAACAAAAGTGCCATCCTAACGTTACAAATATAGGTACATGCTACTAGTGTCATCTATTCGTAACATAAGGAACTATTTTTGCACTATGCTTCCTGCACTCTTTGATTAGAATTTTTATTGAAAGCTTCCGCTTCCACGCATGGCCCCGCATGAATTCTGATCACAGAATACTATTACTATTCTGATAGTGTTCTGCTTCTGTGATGCTGTCTATCTTTTCAATATTGAGCGAGTCCTAAATGATGAACAAGTTGGATAAAAAAAACAAAACAGATTGAATGAATGAAATAAACAGACATCTTGTGGTGCGAAGCCAAATATAAAGAGCTACCACACGGTCTGCGACGACGACAGACCAAACCGCAGACAAATAGGGAGTGATGCCACATAACCTAACATAAATCTACCTACTTACTGTGAACGAAAGAATAATCTTGCTTGAAGGTACATACCTACCTACCAACCAACGTTAAATAATTAGTAGGTAGGTTAGGTAAGATTCAATGAAATAGATACCTGCTAAAAGCCTGCTAACAATAAAAAATAAATAGGCAACATAGACCGTCAGTGCTAATTTATTTTAAAACTCCCGAATTTGCAGGAAATCCTCCCATTTGGCATCACTCCCTATTTGTCTGCGGTTTGGTCTGTGTCGTCTGTTACGGCTAATAAAAAAAAACAATATTTTGACGTTGATTGATTTGATTTGGTTGACTGACAGTGACATCCGACCATCCGTCCGACCAGCCGCTGGTTTTGTTTGTTTTGATTTGAAAATTTGAAAATGTTCATGTCATGGAAATGGAATTCTCACATTTTTTCAGTTGTGATGAACTCTAACTAAGTACACCTAAAAAATATAGATACATACAATACGAATAAATACAGCTTCTTTCTTTGCTACCTAGGATAACGAACGTTTCACTCGTTAGTTAGTGTCGTAAAGTGGTCTTTCTGTGCGAGCTATCTATCTGCTAGCTTAGCTGGTCAGTGATGACTTTGAGGAAATTGTACACACTGGTCTTCCTACGTAACGAGAAGCAGATACTCCTGGGCCTGAAAAAGCGCGGCTTCGGCGTGAACAAATGGAACGGATTTGGCGGGAAAGTGGAACCTAACGAAGGAATTGTAGATGCAGCGGTGCGTGAGCTAAAGGAAGAGTGTTGTGTGGACGTAAAACAGCAGGATCTGAAGAATATCGGACATTTAGAGTTTACTTTCGAAGGAGAGCCTATTATGATGGAAGTCCGTGTTTTTTCAACCACTGCCTTTGAAGGAAAGCCTCAGGAAACTGAAGAAATGTTACCTCAATGGTTCGATTATGACAAAATTCCCTTTGAAAAGATGTGGTTAGATGATGAATATTGGTTCCCGTATCTACTACAGAATAGGCTTTTCTATGGCAAGTTCCATTATCAGGGCTATGATAGGATACTGAACTATACCATAAAAGAACTAGACTCGATGGAAGCTTTCTATGAATCTAGGAAATAAGTTTTATAGGAAGATTGTACCTACTTTACACATTATTTTACCTACCTATTTGTCTTTTGTTTAGGTATGTTCCTCTAAAGGTGTGTGTACTTAACTACAGTAGATACATAGTTGTATTTTCTGTGACTTTAAACTATGTATTCTGTAAAGTGCCTTGATTTAGTAAACTAGATAATTAAAGATTAATAATGCGTGCCACTACTTTTTATTGTGATATTACTTTGATAAGGTTTCAATTAAAAACATTTATAGCAAAACAATTGATTTTATTAACTTACAAGTAGGATACAAAATACTCACTGCATTTTTTCTTTCATTAGATGTACAAAGTTATGTTTAATTCAATACCATCTGCAGTGAGATTCTGACCTCGGAATGTATTCCCAATTCGGAAAGTGATGTTTTTTCACTGCAACAATTTCAACTTTCCGAAAAAAAAAATATCGAATCGGAAGCATTTTCGGAAGTCTGAATCACACTGATCCATGAAGGCATAGACAAAATTGAACACTTGGCATGGCACATGTCCATAATCATAGAGCTTGTATGATGTTTCCATTTTATATTCTTAGCCTGAGTCTTGAGTCACGGCGTATCGCGGATGCGGATCCGTTGCGCACAAAACAAATGCTCGAAATGATTGAGTCCGCGCCCGCTCGCAGTTCGGGCAGATTCAACCACGCGGCGGATCCGCATCCGCGATACGCCGTGACTCGGGACTCAGCCTTACTGTACGGCCTGTTTACTGGTTTATGCTTCATCAGTAAATTCAGTTAGGTTCCTACTAACCCAAGCCATCACTGTGATTGAATCAACAACTACTTATCACTACCTGATTATGATTATACTTGCTTGCAAGTTTTACATTAGTAGTCTTCATTGAATATGAAGCAACATAGTATTTCTCTCTGGGTTTCTTAGTTATGATGTTAGGAAGTGCTAGTCCACATATGCAGCTAGATCACTCACTAGTCGAAGCTACAGAGCTTGTTAATCAGTTAGTGCTATTCGGATTCTGTTCTGTATAATCAACATGTTTGAGTCTCCAGTCTATTTTTCAATTTTGTTGTTAGGTAGCGATTAGTTAATGTATTTCCCGAGATACTGGCATGGCGCAAGTTAACGTGTACCTAGATACACGTGTGTGAGTACTGAGGGCCCATGTCGCCAAACAGCAAATAAAGTTACCTGGGGGTTTTTAAAAGTACTGTCACCACCAGTCGGGAATGGATCAACAAAATGCGACTCGAGAGCCACATGCGTCTCATTGAAAAATATTTGCCGCTCTTTCAGTTTTGCAAAAATCTAAGTTTTATTCTTGAAGAGACCATAGACGTGCGCAGATTAAGAAGAAAAGTTGCTCTTCAACTACTGTTGTCTTTTTTGTTGTATTTGGCTCAGCCAAAAAGTTTGCCAACCCCATAACCTGTTAAAGGATGTGTTGGCCTATTGTATTCATCAATAGCCTGTTGATTAATTAGTTGGTGTTTTCCGGTTTCTGTTCTGTATCAGCTAGTGCAGCCCTGGCGAGATTCCTGGCGAGCGCTAGTCGGAGTAGCGCGGTTGAGTCTGCAGAGTCCGTGGGCGATTTACGTAGTTCCAGGGCCAACATGACCGAGCATGTTTCAGCCGCGTTCAACACGGCTGGCTCGCTCTCTAGCAAAGGTAGCGTGTCGAGGAGTAGCGTCTCGCAGAAACTGGAAGTAAAACGTTGTTTTTTATGTAAAATTGGTATCAAGCCTTCTTGCTACACTTAAAAGTTCTTTTGTCAAGTCATTAGGCCGATTCTACTAAAAAACTTTTTGTCAACAAAAGCAAAACGTCAACTATTTCGTTGTGTTTTTTAATGAGTAACTCTGTGATTACATTTTCAATCAAAATTACCATGAGGTTTTGCAAATTACTGTCATTTTGGAGAACAAAACAAAACGCAGCGGCAATTATACTTTAATGGTTGACGTTGTAAAATAGAGGAATTGTGGCCCTGATCTTCAACTGAATTATTTCATATTGAAAATTATATGGACGCGGGATTTTAACGCGTAATTGTGCACCTTGTGCCCTACCACCTGCACAACGGAGGACCTAATAAACGCCAAAGACGAGGGAGTAAAGGTGGCAAGGTTCTACTCGAATTTAATTTAAGTAGTTGTTGTAAACCTCTGACACGCAAGAAGAACGCGTAATTTACGTAGTTTAAAAAAGACTGTTGAATTATTTCAGTGTAAGTACTAATATTATGTAATTTTACTTACTAATCAGGCGCTATTTTGGATGTGATCAATGAAACGAGAAGCTCAGCCGCCTTCCTGAACTCTCTGCTCTTGTACAGTCTGTGGAAGTCGCAGTATTTTACTGCAACGGAAATACAAATATTTTAATTATTAAAGTTTTTGAAAGTAATAATATGTAGGTGATGGGTGACAATTTTTTTACAGTGATCAAAAAATAGCAAGTATGTACACTTCTCACAATGGAGGCATTCGTGAAGTTAGCCGTTTCGCTGCGCAGTAGAAAATTTTGTATGAAAAAGTTGCACTGCGCATCGAAACGGCTCTCTTCACGAAAGCCAAGATCCGTTGGAAGAAGTAGTTTGTCAGCTGGGGTTCGAACCCACAACCTTCGGCGTAGTAAGCCATTTAACCATTCGATACTTCGGGGCCCTTTGAGCCCCGAAGTATCGTATTAGGCTATTCAGACGGCGGCGGTGACGGTAAAATCACGAACCATATTGCGCAGGCAAATCTTTTTGAGTGAAAATACGGAGAAATCGAATTTTCCCAGATATGGGACCTAGCCATATAGTTCGCGTCATGTAAAAAGAACGCTGGAAGAAAGTAGAGGTGTGTTTTGTCTCATGTTTGTGAATAGGTAACTCCTGCACCAACATGAGACAAAACACACCCCAGCCCCTTCCTTCCAGCGTTCTTTTTACATGACGCGAACTCTACATCGATTTTTCGCCCCCGTAAACTCCTATATTGCAAATATAATGATGTTGCTGATATGACTCTCCTGTGAAGCCCTGACTCTTATGAGACTTGTGTTAGCAGGAGGGCCACACAAACATTCATACATACCTACACACTACACTTACTCACCCCCCCCCCCCCCCCCCCCCCTCCCCTAGGTGACACTGAAAATCAGCGTCTGATCTCTAGATCTAGGCAATAAGCTGAGTTGTCACCGATTCAACAAGTACTTTTTTTGTGTTTATCTTATTTTTCTCATTTTATTTCGCTTTGTTGTATATTGTATTTGTTGAATAAATGTATTTTCTTTCTTTCCTTGTTTCTTTCTTCAGGCTCCCACTTGGTGTCGATCGATGCCCACCTTTCAGAGTGCAGTCAAATATATGCAAATATAATGATGTTACCTAGAAACAGCACGGTATGGTGCAGCCGCGGCGCAGGCGGCGGAGTCCTCAGTAGATCCCTTGCAGGCAGGTTCCTCGTCCTTGTATAGGCCTTCAGCGCGTGGGTGGCGGCCCGCGCGCCCGCCGCGGACCCGCCGCCGCGCCACGACCACGCCAGGGCCGCGCCACAGCGGGACGAGGAGAGGTGGCGGGTGGAGAGGCAGCTGCATACTGATTGCACTGTGGACATAGGTTAGTCAACTTAGGGCTGATTTTTCAATTGATTTTATTTATTTGATTTTATTTATTTATTTATTTTATTTTTATTTTTATTTATTTGGAAAACAAACAGTTTTACAGACAAGATATAAGACAATTGAGGTTAACTAGAAACCAATTAATATGTTTTCGCATATTTATCTGAGGAATAAATATGGCGTTATGACATATTTTCAATACAATATCTGTCAAATCGCATATTTATTTCCTCAGATAAAAGTTATCTAGGTATTGAAAAATCAGCCCTTAGAATAGGAACGAAACAGGTTCAGTGTTTCCCCATGGTACTTCTCTCAGATTTTCTTTTGTAATTTTAACTAGTGAACGTCCGCGGCTTCGCCCGCGTGGACTACTATTTTTGTATCCCACGGGAACCATACATTTTACAGTGATAAAAATAGCCTATGTGTTATTTCAGAATCTTAACATTCAAACTTTCATTTTAAACTGATTTAAAGTGTGGATTAACACTATAACAAAATAAAATTCAAACTTTCATCAAAATCGGTTGAGAAGTTATGGAGATACGTGGTAAGAAACATTCACACACACACGGACTTGCGCCTTTATAATATTAGTACGATTATAAGTACTCACTGGACCCAGGATTTTCCGGAGAACTTTCCTCTCTGCTACTAAAAGCTGGTTCTCCTCCTTGAGTGTTAGCGTCCAGGCTTCGGAACCATAAATAACCATAAATGGCTCGGCCATTTACTGCGAATGGGTGAAGATCGCAGCGTTAAGAGGGCATACCTGGGACGACCGAACGGCCGTCGACCGATTGGTCGTCCCAAGTATCGCTGGAGCGACAGACTAGAAGCTGACCTGCGCGACCTCGGAGCCGACAACTGGCTGGAGGCAGCCATGGACAGAAGGAAGTGGCGAATTCTCGTATCGGAGGCCAAGACTCACTTTGGGTCCCTGAGCCAATGGAGTAAGTAAGTATAAGTACTCACGATCTAATTCAATTTCTTTCTTTCTTTCTAATGCCACCTATGTATACATGCTGGGCGAGCCTAACCCAGCGCGAGCGAAGACGAATTGATGCAGGGCGAGTGCTACCGTTGGCGCTTGTATTCACTCGGCTAGCTAGGCGAGCGATAGCAAGGCAAGGCAAATGGTGCTGTCCACGCGTTGGCATTGGCGTTCACTTGGCGAGCGTGAAGTAGCGGCTTAAAAGTAGAATAAACTAACCAACGCCAAGCCAGCCATGCTTCCTCGCTTCAGCCATGACCCTCATAGCCTTCGCCTCGGTATGACGCCGACCCTCGGCGCCGCAGCCCGATAGGTAGGAGAGGCCCACGGGCCACATTGAGTTGTGCTCCGATATTGAATATATAAACTCACTAAATAAGCTTACCTCGTACTGCGATATGACCAGTATCATCTCTTGCAGACCATCATGATGGGCAAAATACCAAAAAGCGTAAGGAAGACGTAAAATGTCATGGCTCCGTAACATCAGGTAGTGAGGGATAAAGACGGTGGAACAACAGTTCAGACTTGCGCTGGACAAGGAGAATTTTAAGAAGCTGACTGCCGACCTCCATTAATGGAGAGGCACTGAGAGAAGAAGAAATAAGCTCATCAACACCAAGCCAGCCGTGCTTCCTCGCTTCAGCCATGACCCTCAAAGCCTTCGCCTCGGTATGCAGCGCCATGGTCTCCAGCATCAGCTCGCGATAGGTAGGACAGACCCACCGACCACATGGAGTTATGCTCGGCTATTATTGAATTTTATAAATCACGTCGGGGTCACCAATTTGGGGAACATGGTGGAATCGTTCCCCAAAGGCAAAGTAGGTGGTTTCTCTGCAACGGGCCGGCTCCGGCCCACTTGCCCGTGGTCTTTGACCGACAGTTGTGGTCGGTTGGTTGTATATAACCCGATCGGCTATGTAGTGCACTTGCGAGATCTAGACATTCTGATATTGGCGCCATCTTCGCTGAAGCTCGTAGTGAGTAGCATATCTATGTAGTTCATCTAGCGACAGGTAGAGGTCTCTACAAACTCACCAACGCCAAGCCAGCCGTGCTTCCTCGCTTCAGCCATGACCCTCATAGCCTTCGCCTCGGTATGCAGCGCCATTGTCTCCAGCATCAGCTCGCCGCGACGCCGACCCTCGGCGCCGCAGCCCGACAGGTAGGAGAGGCCCACGGACCACATGGAATTATGCTCCGATATTGAATAGAATAATTAAACTCACTAAATAAGCTTACCTCGTACTGCGATATGACATCTTTTGCAGACCATCATGATGGGCAAAATACCAGGGAAGCGTAAGAAAGACGTAAGATGTCATGGCTCCGTAACATCAGGGAGTGAGGGATAAAGACGGTGGAACAACTGTTCAGACTTGCGCTGGACAAGGAGAATTTTAAGAAGCTGACTGCCGACCTCCATTAATGGAGAGGCACTGAGAGAAGAAATAAACTCACCAACACCAAGCCAGCCGTGCTTCCTCGCTTCAGCCATGACCCTCATAGCCTTCGCCTCGGTATGCAGCGCCATGGTCTCCAGCATCAGCTCGCGATAGGTAGGACAGACCCACCGACCACATGGAGTTATGCTCGGCTATTATTGAATTTTATAAATAAATCACGTCGGGGTCACCAATTTGGGGAACATGGTGGAATCGTTCCCCAAAGGCAGAGTAGGTGGTTCCTCTGCAACGGCTCATCTGGCCCACTTGCCCGTGATCTTTCGACCGACAGTTGTTGTCGGTTGTTTGTTTATAACCCGATCGGCGATGAGTAGTGCACTTGCGCGATCTAGACATTCTGATAGAGTGGCACCATCTTCGCTGAAGCTCGTAGTGAGTAGTATATCTATGTAGTTCATCTAGCGACAGGTAGAGGTCTCTACCAACTTACCAACACCAAGCCAGCCATGCTTCCTCGCTTCAGCCATGACCCTCATAGCCTTGGCCTCGGTATGCAGCGGCATGGTCTCCAGCATCAGCTCGCCGCGACGCCGCCCCTCGGCGCCGCAGCCAGACAAGTAGGAGAGGCCCACGGGCCACATGGAGTTGTGCTCCGATATCAGACAACCGTAGTCGAGGATCAAGCTTTCACGGAGGCGGTTGGTCACACTGAAAGAAGTTATTACCCTCTTAATCATAATGGACTTAGTGCGAGAACACACACAACATTATGATAGATAGATAAAGCGTTTATTTGTAACTTAAAGTCTTCTTATAATACACAAAAATAATTAAAAACAAAGGAGTGAAGAAATCTACTGTTACAAAAATTTTCAAAAAAAAATACTCAACCGACTTCAAAACATCTTGCACTGAAAAGTAAAAAATAAGAATATAAACAGATTTGTTTCATTACTAATTACATTATTTATTTTATAATGTTGAAATCGGTGTGCATAAAATTTAATATTCTTATTCATTATTTTATTTACACCGACTTCAACATTATAACATAAATAATTTAATTAGTAATGAAACAAATCTGTTTATATTCTTATTTTTTGCTTTTCAGTGCAAGATGTTTTGAAGTCGGTTGAGTATTTTTTTTTGAAAATTTTTTATTTTTCCATTTTTAGTGTTTAATTTTTTTATTTAGAATGACGTCACCTTACTTATTGTGTTTCGCTCATCAAGCCCTTTCATTTGATACCCATGTCACTAAAAAGTTCCATGGAACAGGTCCTGACTCCATCGTCAGATCAGCTCGCTGTGACCATATTATTACCATATTATTACATTGTAGTCGGAACTTCACAGATATGCTGAGTTTCGAGTTTCAACTCAATCGGCCAATTTATTGAGGAGTTCTGATGAGCAGCTCTTGACTCCATCATCAGATCAGCTCGCTGTCACCATATTATTACATTGTGGTCGGAACTTGACAAATATGCCGAGTTTCAACTCAATCGGCCTATTTACTGAGGAGTTCTGTTGAACAGCTCTTGACTCCATCATCAGATCAGCTTGTTGATACCATAATATTTCATTGTCACCAAGAATCTATAAGTGTGCAAAATTTCAGCCCGATAGTTCTACAAACACAATAAAAACCATAAAATTTGAGGGTTTCCCTCGATTTCCATGGGATCCCTTCATCAGATCCTGATTTGGTGACGATGGGACCACCTCGGGAGTATACCCTTTGTAACAAAAAAAGAATTTTCAAAATCGGTCCACAATTGACGGAGAAATCGCGTAACACACATACAAAAAAAAAAAATAAAAAAAAAAATAAAAAAAAAAAAAAAAACATACAGTCGACTTGAGAACCTCCTCCTTTTTGGAAGTCGGTTAAAAAAGCGTCTGACTCAGCCTTATGTTGCGCGTATGGTGCGTTTAAACGACGCGGGATATCACGAGCCTACGCGAGCCGAGCCGTCCGTGGAGGCGCGGCTCGGCTAGAGCCGAGCCGAGCGTAGCTGTTTAAACGGCGCGGGATATCACGAGCCTACGTGAGCCGAGGCGTCCGTGGAGGCGCGGCTCGGCTAGAGCCGAGCCGAGCGTAGCTGTTTAAACGGCGCGGGATATCACGAGCCTACGTGAGCCGAGGCGTCCGTGGAGGCGCGGCTCGGCTAGAGCCGAGCCGAGCGTAGCTGTTTAAACGGCGCGGGATATCACGAGCCTACGTGAGCCGAGGCGTCCGTGGAGGCGCGGCTCGGCTAGAGCCGAGCCGAGCGTAGCTGTTTAAACGGCGCGGGATATCACGAGCCTACGTGAGCCGAGGCGTCCGTGGAGGCGCGGCTCGGCTAGAGCCGAGCCGAGCGTAGCTGTTTAAACGGCGCGGGATATCACGAGCCTACGTGAGCCGAGGCGTCCGTGGAGGCGCGGCTCGGCTAGAGCCGAGCCGAGCGTAGCTGTTTAAACGGCGCGGGATATCACGAGCCTACGTGAGCCGAGGCGTCCGTGGAGGCGCGGCTCGGCTAGAGCCGAGCCGAGCGTAGCTGTTTAAACGGCGCGGGATATCACGAGCCTACGTGAGCCGAGGCGTCCGTGGAGGCGCGGCTCGGCTAGAGCCGAGCCGAGCGTAGCTGTTTAAACGGCGCGGGATATCACGAGCCTACGTGAGCCGAGGCGTCCGTGGAGGCGCGGCTCGGCTAGAGCCGAGCCGAGCGTAGCTGTTTAAACGGCGCGGGATATCACGAGCCTACGTGAGCCGAGGCGTCCGTGGAGGCGCGGCTCGGCTAGAGCCGAGCCGAGCGTAGCTGTTTAAACGGCGCGTGACTCGCCGAGTCACGCGCCGAGCCAGGCTCGGCTCGCCTATTGGCGCGCCGTTTAAACGCCCCATAAGCACAACGCTGATCTTCCGTCAGAACCGGATGAATACGTTCTAAACAAAACAACAAAGGAAATTAAAAATTAACAAACATCAACCTACACCATGAACAAAAAACATAAAAAACTTTTTAGTTAATAACTTAACTTTTTAACATATCTTACGCGCCTCACTTTAAGTCGCGTTACGCACATGCATCGCGCTACATACGAATTGCCACTGCTCGCGTGTGTACTTTGTGCTACCACGGAAGACCAGCGCTATGGTAGACTATCTACCGTAGCTTATGCTGAGTGGAGGCCTTTTTGTTAACTCATTTAGTTAATAATATGTACCTAATAATTTCTTTGATTCTTGATTGTTGATTCTTGAAATTCTCATGTGCGGCCTCACTGCGTATCACAAGTCGTACGAAACAATAAAATAAGGTAATTACGCGATAAAGTCCCGCTACTTTGTTAAAATTACGTCCTTTGATTGTTCTGACTTACTTTTCTTGATGTTTGTCTAGTATCTTAAGATTGCCGCAGTGGTATAGCAGGTCCGTCAGGTGCGCCGCGAACCAGTTGCAATCGGACATCTGTTGAATCTCGTGTATCACCTAAAAATTAAACGATAATTATGGCCTTCTAATATACCCTTTACAACATTCTAGAAGATTCTATTAACAAACTTTTTATTAACCAAAGCAAAACGTCAACCTAAGGCGTGGAACACACAGAAAAGACGTAAGACGCAGACGGGGCGCTGACACTTGTCTCTTCCGCGTCCCTTTCATACAAAATGTATAGAAGCGTCGCGACGCAAAACATACAGAGACGAGGCGCGGGTACAACACTGTTCGCTGGCGTCCTGTCCGCGACGCGTCCTCGTCTTGCGTCTCTTCTGTCTGGCCCGCGCCTTAGATTCCGTTTTGTTTCATAATCTAATAAATGACCAATGAGTTTAGGTTACTCCGTTGTAGTGACATTTTCAAACAAATTACTGTAATTTTGGAGCATAAAACAAAAAGCGGTAATGATACCGGAATGTTCAAACACATTGAATTGTTTATGAATAAATTAGTAGGATGAAATGATAAATGATTTCATCAAAATCCGTTCAGTGGTTTTCGCGTGAAAGAGTAACAAACATCCATCCATCCTCACAAACTTTTATGCCCGGTTCATAAGCGCGCGAGCTAACAGACATTCAACGAGACAGATATGATTAGAGCGAGCACGAAGTAGCTCTGTCGCTCTCGTTTCAAGGATGCTGAACGTGACAGAAGATTTACACGCGAGCGCCGGGCACGCGTGCGTCTGTACCCGGCATTACATCCTATTCTATTAAACGAGCAATATTTGTTTGTTTGTTTGTCTTTACTCACGTACTCGAAAACAGCTCTAACGATTTCGATGTTTGCTGTGCGGGGGTTTAAGGGGGCGAAAAATCGATCTAGCTAGGTCTCATATCTGGGAAAATTCGTTTTCTCGGCATTTTCATGCAAAAAGATTTACCAGTGCAATGTGGTTCGTAATTTCACAAGATTTGTTGAGACCAAAGTGGCCGAGTGGATTGGGTGTCTGCCTTTCAGCCGAAGACTTCGAGTCCGAATGAAATAAACTTTCACTGAAACTTTATTTTTTCTTTTTCTTTTTTAATTTTTCTGTATTTGCACCCAGATATTTTAAAGTTATCCTACTAATAGTAGCATAGTTAGGATATGATAGTAAGATTAGTATGTTATACCTGATGTAAATCTCCCTCCAGCAGAGCCCTAATAGTATTATCGAGCGGTTGCACCATGCCGGCGCAGGCCGCCGCCAGCGCGCCGAGCTCGCGGCGCCGCACCCACGGAGCTGTGTACATGGCCCAGCCGCCCAACACGTCGAACCAAGAGGTATACAGCGGACGGACGGACGCGAAGGTAGCGTAGTCGCCTATTGTCAGCTGGGGAAACAGTGCTATTTAAAAAAACTCTAGGAAACTATAAGCTAACAGCCAACACTAGTCGCCAATTGTCAGCTGGGGAAACACAGGGATATTTAGAACATGGCCCAGCCGCCCAACACGTCGAACCAAGAGCTGTACAGCGGACGGACGGACGCGAAGGTAGCATAGTCGCCTATTGTCAGCTGGGGAAACAGGGATATTTAAAAAAAACTCTATTATAAACCAACAACCAATACTGGTGACGAAGTTTTTTGACAGCATTCTTCCCTAAGACCTTTTTTTAAGATGAAATAACTGGGTGGAGGAGAAAATGACACATGTTAGAAATGGACAAGCTGTGACCAGTGATTATATGAGGCAAAACCAACCATGCAAGATCCTGAAATATTCAGCTGAACCCAAACATTCTCAAGAAATGAATAGAAATGAGTTTCTCAAGTCAAGAATATTTCCCACTAGGCCTGATCCATACCTTCATGATGAGCTCAAGCTGGGGCTGTGAAGCGAGCACTCGGCTGCTGAGCTTGGCTCGGCACTCGGCCTGCCAATGTTTCCATAGCACTGTGAACTCTCCCGTGGATATGCTTCCATAAACCTGAAAATATCCAAATCTATTGAATGGGCAAAAGCAAAGGGCTACAGGTTAGTTGCTAGTTGGAATCATTTTATGATATTACATGCACATTAACACGAGCTTGACACTAATGCCCAAATACTAAAATGCTACTCAAATATTTGAGATATACTTACTCTTCAGAATCGTATTCAAAAATTACAGTTGATGATGGTTAATGTCAATGATGAGCACCACTTAAACTAAGTATCGTTTCAGTATTTGGGTGTAAATGGCACAATAATAATGTTCCCTTTTCAATTCTCAAATTTCAAATATAACTCATTTCTTACACCTACTTAATAGTCCATAAAAAAACTATAGGAAGGATTAAGAGATTAATAAGATACTCACACTATACATTGGCATGCTCCTCAGAGAGTTATCAACCAGTTTGAACTCATTTGAATCAGATTCTGAATGCAACTTCAGCAGCGCTCTCGCAACATCAACTCTACCCTGCACTATCATGCCAATCACTGTGTTCCAGTAATCTTTGTGGTCCTCCGAACCTCTCTCGCATGCCTCCAGAAGCTGTGCAGCAGTCTGCTCGTGGCAAGGGAAGTGGAATCTGACCCATTCCAGCAGAAACGGCAGCACAATATCACCGGGGATATTATCCACATACAGAATCTCACATAAATGCCATATACACTCTATGGAATAGAAAATTGTGACGTAAGCGAGAAGGTCATTCTTCTCCAGACCGTCAGTAGCCTTTTGCGAGGCTTCCTGCAAACTTTCAATGCATACTCTTATGATCGATCGGTATTGGCGGGAAAGCTTGAGAAATTCGACGTGGTTGTCTGTGGACTTGGCGGCTTCTGCTGCCTTTTGTACAGCTAGGAATGTCCCGTTGGATTCGTTCACTAGTCTTCGTAGAATGGGATGAAACAGTAAAACTTCTCGGCGGATATTCAAAAGATTGTTTTCGGCTGTCAGCGGAGCTTGGGCTACTTTCTGACTGCGAGGATAGATTGTGAATTTGTTGCCGCGTCCCCACGTACATCCGATCCGATTTACGAGACATTTATCAGGCAGGTTCTGTAAATAACAATTTACTAAGTTGAGGATACGGATTCTAACCTATTAATGTTATTTGATTGAGACTTACGAATGTTTTAGCTTGAGTTCTGCTTTCCATTTCAGGTTTATAAGAAAAGCTCGTGTTCATTTTGAAATATAAATCAAGAAAACTAAAACCGTACTTTCATTTCAGTCAGTGTTTGCTTTTCGTTTTTTTTTTCATTTTTCACATCACAAAACTGAATTGAATTTAAATTTACATAAAAAAAACCCAACTGCAAGATAGGGATGTTCGATACGATCCGATATTCTACTTGCGTGTATCGATCCACCCGATCTTTGAATCGATACAATGGCATACGAAACGGCTGGCGGGGCGGATCGATACAACACATGCAAGGTGGATCGGATCGAACGTATCGTACCCTCCTATGTTTGTTATTTTGATTTCAAGATTTAAAACCTTTTTAAAACACACTAAAAGTTTATGTTACATTTTGCCCAAGTTAAAGTATGTACCTATGTATATACCTACAGTAAGGAACGATACCTACTTTATCGTAGATTTTGCGGACAATCAAATAACTAGCTTGGAAAATTATAATTTTTAAATAACTTACCTACAATACTACAAGAAAAACGTATTAAATTAGTGTAGACAAATATAGGTTTCGGTTTGCTAAATACATTTTTTAATTGTTTAGTACTTTTATAGGACTTGATTCCATAATGTTTCGATCCAAAATGTCATATCAAATCCCTTGGATCGATACCTGAATCGAGACAATGTTTTACGATCCATTGCGATACGAAATTTTTATTTTTATGCCGACTCCTACGAGGTCAAATAGATTGTCCCATTCTTTTAACTGAGGCTAGTCGTCTCTGCGTCCCAGAGCAAAGAAACAGATTCCGGCCTGGCCGAGTACGCCTGTTTGAACCGTTACGAGTGCGCACGTTATACTGTGAGCAGTCGCCTATTTCCCGTGCGCAACGCGACCTTAACGAGCTCTTGGTGGTACATCCTCAGTTAGATGTGTTTGCGGATGGCTGGAAGGAGATAGAGCGGGTGTGTTTAGACTTTTGCGAAAAGTTGTCAATAGATTGTTAATAATAGTTCGTCTTATTAGGCAACTTCATTGTGTTATGTATAAGTATAGTTATTTTTGTTGTTATGTTTTTTATTTTAATTTTATTCTTGTGTCACTTCTATTTCTTGTGTCGTTATTTTCTGCTGTTTATTTTATGTGTACTTTTATTTATTAGCTATGATGATCTGGAATTGTTCTGTAATGTTATAGTTAAGTTTTGTAAATAAAGAATTTGAATTTGAATTTGAAATATCGAAACAATCCCAAATATCGAACATCCCTACTCTAAGAAAGTGCCTGAATGTGAGTGAGTGAACAGAATGGAACAGAACGAGGCAGGCAAAAAAAAACAAAGTCAATGTCAAATTACCTAATCTGTGATTAGTATAATGTCAACGTCAAATTTATTTAGCTCAAGAAAATGGAGAATCGTACTCATTAGTGGATGAGTACGATTCTCCATTTTCTTGCTTGCTTCGACATATATGTCATACTCGCTCGAAGCAGTCGAAGCAAGCAAACAATCACAAACAGTCAATGCAATGGGAAAGTTACGTTCTATCGTTCTCAGTATACTTACTAATTAACAGATTTACTTTTTAAGTGTTCACTTATTATTCTTATAAATATTTTAGAAACAAATCAATAATTTCACACGTAATTAAATTTCAATAATTTTCATATTTTATGCACATTAAAATCAGTTCCAATATTAAATTGACCGGATGACCGGTCGGAGTCAGAGGACATGTTGAAAATATCACGAAAGAAAATACAGACAGAATAGATGTCAATTCATCAAACTGTTTTGTTTAGTAATTTTAACAAAATTCTAAAGTAAATCTAGTGATGTGTGTTGTGCAACGTGATATTTGTGTAATCATGTGATATTTATTTTCATAAGAAAGAAGTAGACTGGGACACAAGTATTATAAAAGTCATCATCCTATTTGGTAAGTTTGTGTTGGTTTAGTTGTATCAAAGAAGTTTGCCAGGCTGTCACCAGTTTTCTGGGTGGTTGCGGGGTCACAGTGTATAATGTACGCGCGTCTGTTTTTGTTGGGCCTTCACCTTATCAGGTGACTCCGTATAGTTGCAAAAAGTGACCCCGGAATGACGTGTACGGTATTCTGGTCTGGCGCCCCAAATCAGTTGATCTATTCGCGTTGTGGTCGTATCTGATGGTTGTTTTGTGACGCAAGTGGATGCAAGTTGAAGATTCTTAGCGGCACTGTAGTGCGATATGATTATTTATTATCTGTAAGTGTTAGATAGCATTATCAGTCACTTGTTACTTGCGCTTGATTTCGGTGGTTTGTTGTTTTATTTCCTGAAAGTAGTGTATTTTTTGTGTGTATTGTGTGCTGAAAATCTTTTATTGTGTAAGTCAACACAGTTTATTTCACAAAACAGCATTATATTCATCAAATCATAAAGGACCTACATATTCTTAGCAACTTTCTTAGATACCCAAATTAGTCACAGTTATTTAGGCCTTGCCTTGATTAGATACTCCTAAAATGGGTATGAAACTAAAAATCTTTAAAAAGTTTGCGATCAATTCAATAACATAAAACTGTATCTTATTAGCCCCTTTTAGACTACAAATTATAATTTATTCATTTATTATAAATATTACACATACTTACCATACACACATTGGATCTTGGCATTCGTGAAGTTAGCTGTTTCGATGTGCAGTGTAGGTTTTCATACTATATTTTCTACTGCGCAGCGAAATGGCTAACTTCACGAATGCCTACATCCATTGTGCATACTATACAGCAGTTTTACCATATCATTACATAAAATAGGATAATTTACCAAATTGATTGCCACCAAAACACATGTTGAATTCGCAAAAAGTGCCCTTTTTTGAAGGCTTCTCTCAGCTTTGCTGATCTCGTTGTGGCAGCCTAAGTGGTAACAACCCAACCCATAAGATTTGCAAGAGATACCTATACTTAGACTGGATGCAACTCCATTCACAGCACATAATTCAGTGTTTTTTATAAAGTATTGTTAAAAATGAAAACCATATCTACCTATATCAACATTGTGATAATGACTATCTTGCTGAGGCATGACTAAAAATATGCACCAAGAACAATTAGGGTTCTGTACTAAATTTAATACATTAAGGGCTCGGCGAACGTATCTACTTACCTAGGAACGTAATACCAAAATAATTTAAAATTTGAGCACATTTTTATCACTTTACGTTATTATTTGGATAAAGGTAGTATTTATCTAGGTTCCTGTTAAACTTTTGTTTCAAAAAACTTACTATAGAACAAATGAAAAGAAAAAATGCCATTTTTGGTGTACCTACAAAGATTTCAATACAATTGGCTTACATTTCTTTTTAGGTAAGTTTTTCGGAACAAAAGTTTAACAGGAACCTAGATAAATACCTACTCTCCTAATCTAACAACATAAACTGATATAAACATGCTTACATTTTAAATGATTTCGGTATTACGTTTTTATGGAAATTCGCCGGTCGCAGCCCTCTTAAAGAAGCAAATTGTAAGAAAAACTGAGTAAATCCACTTTTCTATGGGGTAAAAAAAGGCCTTAATAGGTACTTCTTTTACTCACAACTCACAAAGGTGTTATTTGCAAGGTTAAAAGTTAATAATTCGTTGTTAAGATAGCTTTTATAGCTTTAAAAGGTTAATTTTCAGGACATTATAAGGTCAATGACCTCTGTTTTTAATTTATATTACTATTTGGACCTGAAGTTGTTGAAAGTTATCATAATATCATGATTATTACCAGCCGTGTTGACCGAGGGGTATAGTACCTCGACATTCGATCCGAAGGTCTTGGGTTCGAATCCTAACCGTGCATCAATGGATTTTTCGTTTCGAAAAATTTATATGCGCATTAATTCGAGCTCTAAACGGTGAAGGAAAACATCGTGAGGAAAACCGCGGCTTAGTCTGCCCCACACGTATTGACCATGTCTTTCCTGTGGATATGGTCGGTTAAGCTGAGAGGATGGTTTAGGTGCTGGGCAAGCCTACTCCATCTCAACAATGTCCCAGGCACTACAATGTCCCAGGCACTACAGTGTCCCGATAAGTGTAGGCAAAGACTGCCTCCTGACACTAAAAATGTATAAATCATCTGGTAAAGATGTAAAGGCCTAAGTTTTAGTGTTGCCTGCTGGGCAAAGGCTTCACTTCTTTTTCTCCACTCGATTCGATCCTGAGCAAGTGTCTGCCAATTCCCTTACGAGTCCAGCTCGTCTGGAGCGAGACTCGCCACTATCCGCCTCTTTTGGCGTTCCCGTTAAAAGCGTGGAGCTGCGTCTATAGTACCATAAACCCAAATCTTGTCCTACATCATCATCATTTCAGCCGTAGCACGTCCACTGTTGGACTTAGGCCTCCCTCAAAGATTTCCATGTATTGCGGTTGGAAGCAGCCTGCATCCACTGCCGTCACAAGGTCGTCTGTCCATCTTGTTGGTGGAAGTCCAACGTTGCACTTGCTGGTTCACGGCCTTCACTCGAAAACTTTTCGGCACCATTGGCATCTGTTCTGTGTGCTATATGACCCTGTCATTGCCACTTCTAATCCTTTTGGTTATGTCGGTGACCTGAGTTCTACGTATCTCCTCGAATTTCTGATTCGATTCCTTAGACATGTCCTACAAACAGTGTTATAATATCCTACTACTACTTCCTGCCCTCCCCTCTTACGTGGAGTTGGCACAACATTGTATTCTTCTTCCATTTCCCTCTTAAGTATCGTCTATCTATATCCTACTAAAGTATGGAACTTTAAAATAATATGATACAAATTAAACCTTGTGATTGCCAGTGATAGTCAAACTTGATACTAGCTATCTCATCATTGTTCGAATGCTCAAATACCTACACCATTTATCTTTTTGCTAGAAGATATCTTATCAGAGGTCGACGTATTTCGGCGAGTTTAATGACACACTTAGTAAGGAGCATTGTGCCAATCATATAGTAGACAATGCTTCTTACAATGAAGGTCATAGAAACTCTTGTATGCCTCTTTCTAGTGCCAAGTAAATGTTACCAGTCAGATAAGACGAGGATTGTAAAAAAGCCAGAATTCATGGCTGTTGTTATGTCCTCTCTTTATTTTAAATAATAAACATAAAACACTCAGGAATCACATAGTCCATATAACTACGAAAATAGGTTGTAGTAACAATTCAATTCCATTCATTTATTCAATAACAATATACATTAAAGCTTTTGGATTTAGCGATAACTAGCAGCGCCCTCGCGGCGTTGCCCCCGTAGTGATGGTATATGGTGATGATGATGATCATGAAAGCCTCTAATCTTCCTCATGAGTTTAGCTATCAAATGCAGAAATAATTTTTCAAATCCGACTAGTAGTTCCTGACATAACGCTTTCAAACAAACAAACAAACTCTTCCGCTTGATAGATTAGTAGATAATGGGACTAGAGTACTACGCGAGGTATAAGAGTAATAACATAAACTCCTTGCATAACCAGCATTCACCAGGCTTACCTAATTCATGACGTCCGCGTCGCACTGGCCGGATGATGTGTTTCCCGTCCCTATGCCTAGGCGTCTAGCATGCCGAAACTGTAATTCCATTACTAAATGAATCCAGTAAGTGCATGATTTATTCTTAACGTCCGGCCCAGGTACTTGTATTCTACTTTTCTAGGCGCGTTACATACAGAAAAGACGTAAGACGAGGACGCGTTGCAGACATATGTCTCTTCCGCGTCCCTTTCATAGAAAAGTATAGAACTAAGCGTCGCGCCGCAAAACATACAGAAGAGACGGGGCGCCGTCACATTTTGTATGAAAGGGACGCGGAAGAGACAAATGTCTGCGCCCCGTCTCTTCTATCTGGCCTGCACCCTACGTGTAAAACTTGGTCTTCAGAAACCACAGCTCAGGCAGAAACAAATACCTCGCGTACCTATAAAAGGGAAATCAATTTCGTAAGCTAAGATGTTAATGCTTGTGGACCAATTTTACAAAAGGGGAAAACAGTTTGAAAACATCATTGTGGACGTTGGCGAAAGGTCAGTAGTAAACGAATTAGCGATTCTGTCATCATAATATTGGATGCAATGCAACGAGGTCGACCTTAACAGTATGTGAGGTCATTTTGAAGGCCGGAGCTAAGGGAGTGTCCACATTGCGTTTTTTGCAGCGCGTTTGTATCGATACAAACGCGATTCGAACGCGATGCGAACGCGCAGCCCCCCGCGCAGCCCCTCCCGGTTCGCTTTTGTATGGAAAAATACGCGTTGCGAACGCGCGTTTGTATCGATACAAACGCGCTGCAAAAAACGCAATGTGGACACTCCCTTAGCTCCGGCCTTCAAAATGACCTCACATACTGTTAAGGTCGACCTCGTTGCATTGCAGCTCAAAAACGCGCTTCAGAAAACGCAATGTGGACACTCCCTAAAGAAAAACTTGGGCGTTTCTGTCTCTTTAACCTAAGTTTGATAATACATAAGCACGATGGACTCGATGGTAGACCTACTTCTGAGAGGTACTCGAGTTACCATGCTTGCTTCATTGCGCAATTTTTTCCAATTCGAAAACCGTAGCGTCAACTTGGAATTGGAACTATACTGTATTAGTTCCTAGTTTACAGATATAGATAGACATCTAGTCGGTCTGCAGTTTATAACACTGACCCTGCAAAGTTATGTCTAAAACCTTGAAGGTTTTATCGCCTTCTATTTGAATTAATTTCCACGTGCATCTATTTATAAATGCCTTATACAGCCTGTCATACCTATTCCGCGGCGATATCTAGTTTTATAGGCAAATACCACACATGCTTCATTTCCAAAGTTAAAAATTGAAATCATATCCAAAACTGCATAACTTCACTTGAAAAATATCTTATTTGCCTGTCGATCAGATACCTAATATAGAATCTAGTTCACTGACTAAAACGTACCTTCGATAGCGGGACCGTGTAAAGCATGATGTGATGACTCATGGCTAAATGCAATCTGGAATGTGTTGGATATTACATATCTAATTCATATTGATTTGTTGAATATCATATATATTCTTGACGATAAATAAATTCATTGAAGGTCGCTTGTTTGTCATACCTTGTGTCTTGTTGCCCTGAAGCCTTCCTGCTTCCACTCTTCTCTATTGTGATCTAACAAATCTTTTCAATAAAAACTTAATTGATTGATTGTTTTATTGGAAGCATTTAAATCCTGATTATGCACTTTTACTGTTTCTTTTTATTGGTTTATAGTTTCATCATCGTTAGTTAGACCGTCTATATTGCCATTCTCTCTGGTCCGGTGCGATTCGTTCACTGATTTCGACCTATCATTTCTACGTTTAGCTTACCAATACCTAGGTCTTTGATTTCAATAATTCAGCTGTCTTTGATTTCAATTGTTCAGCTGCGTCTACCTTGGGATGTGTGAATGTTGATATGTTTTGCGAAATCTCAGCTGGGTATCAATGGATATTAGTCATTAGCACTAACTTTTAGCGGAAAAGGAAACATCGCGAGCACTCATTTGTTTGTTTGTTTAACGCGCTAATCTCAGGAACTACCAGTCGGATTTGAAAAATTCTTTTTGCATTTGATAGCTAAACTCTTGAGGAAGATTATAGGCTTTCAATCATCATTATCACCACCATATACCACCACTACGGGGTAATGCCGCGAGGGCGCTGTTGCAAGTCCTCTAATCAGCAGCGATTGGCTTGCAAACTGTCTTGAATGTTAGCTTCACGCAAAATGTAGCTGCATCTTCTAAAATTCTTAAAATTCCTGACATTTTTAAAGAATATCTGAAATGTCTACTTTGGGGATACATCCGTGAGCCTGTGTCTGAATTATTTACCTATGATTGCAATCACAACCAGTAACACCAAATTGAAGACCTTTGAAAGCCGAAGGCATAGTTCACACGATTGGAACCAAAGCGGAAACAATGCAGTGTTATGGCGTTGGCGATACCGAGCTAGAGGTGAACGTCCTATGGCTCTATACTGACTGTTTACAGTCTGTGGCCTGCGCCGGAGTGGCTACCTGTGCCGTGTCAAATAAATCTCTGTAATTAGCTAGGCACGATTGTTTTTTATCCCAACTACTGATGCTTAAAAAACATCAGAATCTTAGCAAGATCAATATCTAATGCTTGTTGTAAAGCATACTCAGTTGTTTATGCCATGAAATGAACTGCCACCCATCCATTTGGTAATCGCTCAAACCGTCGTCTCAAAGGTAACTTCAGTAATCTATCAGGAATAAGCCACGAGGCTCAAATAAATAACTTAAGTAATACTGGATATTTCACACATCATCATTGAGCCCAGAACTTGTATTATGGGAACTACATGACTGATATTTAAAATACTACTTACTTCTGACGTAGATGCTTTGATTAGATTTTGGTATCGCGATGAGTAATAAAACGAAGGTTAAAACCGATAAACAAACTAACCTAGCTGGATGCTCACTGAAAATCAAAATTGTAGGCTCAATAATGTTATTTTTGAAATTCCCTATTAGCAAGTTTATTCATGTAGGTAAGTAGGTAATATCATTTATTAAGTAATACTTAAACCATTTTAGTAAAGTTCGTATAAGAATTATGAACTAAAGGAGAAGTCTGGTGACGGAATTTTTAGGCCGCTGTAACGCATGGCTTTATTTCTATAACTTTTAATATTTTTTTTATAATAAACAGAAAATAAAGTTTAGTAGTAGAAAACATTTCAAATACCGTGTGTCGGTTTGTTTGCATGCTTGGGAGACTCATAAAATAGGCTTCTTCTCTTATAAAATTCATTTACTTTAATAATAATTCATACATAATGCTATTTACATAACACGTTCTATCAGTATTTTAAATTATTTGTTTAGCAAGTATTTATCTTGTTCCAAACACAAAATTCACGAGTTTAATTGTAATGATTTCTATCAAAAAAGGCTTCCCCAAATTACACAAAAGTTCAATAACCGTCTCACTTTAGCGGATTTCATTCCGCACCAACGTTAAATACAGCCTTATTTGACGAACACTTTCACCTTTATCACGTTACGCATAAGGTCTATTATTCAAGAATGTTATTGGTACAGTTAGAATCGTGCAGTTATCTGGGTGTCATTATCTCGGTCGTTTCAGTGGCGTTTGAGTATCTTGGCTGGGATGCGGAATAGATTTTAGTTTTTAGTTGCTTCAATTCAACTCAACATAATACACTTTTATAATTAGTAAGAATGTCTAGTTAAATTCTGTTTTATTTTTCACTAATAGAAAGATTGCAAAAGTGACACAAAATTCAAATAAAATTAATTCAGTAGGACCACTAGCATCACTTTGAATGATCTTAAGAGCTAGGTGATTCTACTCCTTTTCTTTCACGACCAACACCGTGAAGAATCAGGGCAAACACGGTATGGGGCCTAGCTTTCATTTCGGTGATCCATCCGCTTAAACCTAATTAGTCAAGCTCCAGGACCTAATTAGTCAAGCTCAAACCTAATTAGTCAAGCTCCAGCTCTTGACAAAACAGGTCCATAAGGCAAGTGTGAATGGGACCGTCGGAAGGGGAAGACCTAGGCGCACTTTCCTAGACCAAATTGGCGAATTATTGGAAAAAGGCCAGGTCAAGAGTACCCTAAACCGACGAGCTTGCATGAAGAATGTAATGAGAGTGAATGAAGCGAAAGAAGTGTGTCAGGATCGTAGCAAGTGGCGATCTGTGGTCTCTGCCTACCCCTATGATGGGATACAGGCGTGAGTTTATGTATGTATGTATGTATGTATCAAGCTCCAGTGGGAAGACAGTCGAGCAAAGTGAGTCTCGTCAAAGTCGTCGAAAGAAAAACAAGGATTATTACCTCAGCAAAAATTCGCATACACATAATTGTAAATGAAAATTCTTATCAAAATTATCGATTCTGACAATTATCAAAATTCTGATTCGGTGTGCTTGGAATCTTAAAAGTATCATTAGGATCTTTGGAAATGTCTTCCTTGGAGTAACAGTTGAGTCTGTTTCGTTTTTGTCACTCTTCGCTAATCTTATCCCCATCTACAAAAGAATGATTAATATATTTCTAGAATTATCAATACTTATCTATACTGATAATATTATAAGGAGGTAAAGTTTGAATGTAGCAGCTACATTCCGAAACTACTTATCCATCATCATCTTCCTGCCCGTTTCCCACTTACCTATGAACTTATTCCTCATTCTTTCACCTAAGGCTGGCTACAGCAACTCGTGAGTTGTATAGGCTGCGTTGGTGCCACAAAACCAAGTCACGTCCGAAATCTATTCATGAATATCTTTGTACGATGTAAGTCTGATAATTTAATTGTGATTATGATTTCGAGTGACGTCATCTAAGCGTCTGTAAACAGTTGTATTGTTGCCTTATCTGCGTATTCTACTTTCTACGTCAACATTCAGTACTTATAATTAAGAAATTCTGCAGTTGCTGTTTGCATAACCGAACTGTTTATTTTACAATCTACGTGAGAGATGCTTGTTCGTATCTTTAGTAGCTACACTGTCATTTATTGTAAATGTAAATGATTTTGTAATTTTTTGAACCTATATTTTCCCACAACTGGGCAAAGGTTTCCCCCTATTATTTTCATTTCTCTCTGTGTCTTTTATATCCCACCATACCCTTCTTAAAGGTGTCGAAGTCATCCCACCAACGTTTTCTCTACCTGCCCCGGCTTAGACAACCATCTGCAGGTATCCATAGCTTACTATATTGTTTATTCTTAAATAACCAAGGAATTTCTATACTACGTACCCGGAACGCTGACTCAGACAGAAAACACGGTCCGCTTGAAATCAAACTTGGGCGGTGTGTCTCTTTCTTTTTGCAACTGTGTGAAAGAGACAAAGCACCCAAGAAAGCCTCTCAACAAGACCAACAATCCTTATAACCAAAATTAAATGATAATAGATCGTTGTGTGGTCGTGATAAGGTTCAAAATCCTTTGTACATTAAATGTCAGTCAGCATTCTACTATGTATACAATTTCTTTGTAAATAACGTAATTATTTGAAATCGGTTTTGAGTCGAATTCAGTTTTTGCCACTAAATATAAACAAAAGTTTAAGCTAAGTGTCAAAAAAAAAACTGCCCAATGAAACATAATGTACAGAAAGCGTCATTAATTGGTATCCCTAGTAAGAGGTCGGTTTGCAAGCCGTTGATTTCAACTTTTGTAAAAACTTTAACATCCTTGCTTACTTATGGATATCTAATTTCGCTCGAGTTCCTAAACGAGCCGATGCAATAGCTGTGATAATACCCGAATGAAATCCAAGGTTGAAATGAAAAGGGTCTTTGTTCAAATCAATAGGGGGATACCGATTGATGACGCTGGCTGTACCTGTTCCTTGTCTGTCATTTTGCGTAATTTCACTTCGATTCGCGTGATCTGCCCCCTATCCCCTAACTCAGTTTACATCACTTTGATAGGCACTTTGTAGTAAGTACACTGTTGTTGTCTTAAAATGACTGTGATTACCACGTTACGTCAAAGCAGCAATGTACTGCATATTGCCTATCAAATTGATTTCAACTGAGTTAGGGATTACGGCAGCAGATTAAACCAATGCCTATGATATTCAACTGCCTTGAAGTTCGTACTTGACTTGAGAATTACACGATAGCCTTTCAGGTGATGGCAATAAAAGACTTGGCTATTCGCCAGAAGCTTATACGAGCTAATATTAAAACTTCAAGAATTGTCGGACCCTTCTGAGGCCTAAGTCACGACAGCCTTAGGGCTTAAAAGGGTCAGGGCCACGTGCATGACGGTAATTTGTTTATTTGTTGCTTATTTCAAGATTAGTTATGTGAAGGTAAACTTGTCATCACTTAAAGCCACACGTAAGTCTGTAAGGTGGTATAGTTACAAACAAGTAGTGTCACACTTCTACCTCTGTACTACTGAAATCTAAAGCAGTTAATCTGTCTTTATAGACAAATTTTGATATGATAAAATGTGAACATTTATCAAAACGATGAAAATGCTATGCTAAATGCTCAATAAACTCGATGACAACGCCCCCAAGCATCACCAAACACAATCCGTAATCCGTATCGTGTTTCCTGATTCTGGATATCTAAGAATAATAGATTCAGATTCTACTTATCTTTGTAATTTACAAACATTAGGTAAGTTTTCCTTTGTGCTGTACAAAGAAAAACTTACCTAATGTTGAGTTTATAAGAAATGTTGTCCTAAAAATATTTTTGTAATGAGAGAAAGCCTTCGCCTCTTCAGTAATAAGCAAAAGGGACTGAAACTCTTAACAAAATGACATACATTGTTTTGAATATCAGTGCCTCAGTGGAGTGCAAAACACTTTCCTTCACGTATTGTTTCGTTTTCATTCTCTAGTTACTTAGGTACACACGTACATACTTACCCTCCTTGTAGTGCTTCCTCCCACTGGCGTTAGCCACCCTGTACAAGGGCTGGTATACACTGGAGAACTAGTAGTCGAACGCGCGACACATAAAAATACATGCTGTGTAAACGTGCTTCAGGCACTTTGACTGAAATATAGAAGTATTTCCAATCAAGTAACGAACTTATTGGTGCCATTTACGATTTAAACAAAACTAAATTATACATTTTCATATTCTTAGCCCGCAAAATCTATAAAAAGTTAAAAAATTATATACGAGAATCCTATAATAATTCTCGTGAACTAAGATGAAATCATTGTCTTTCCAAGTTTGACTAATGCAAAAACCAAAGGGTATAAGGATCCTAGTGATGTGTATCCTTAAGCCTGCTGGCTGAGCTGATGAATCAGATTAGCAGAACCGCTGAATCATGACACTACAACAACAATTCGTCATTCTACGGAATCACAAAACACGTACGGCAATAGGATTGTCCACACGACAGACAGAGACACGTGAAGCCCTGTGAAAACTTCAGCATCAGTGTACGTCCGGCCTAACTTTTCACTAGTCTGCGATAGCTAGCGTCATTGTTGCACGATTTTGTTCCATTGTTTTTTTTACAGCTGATAGTTGATATAGCTTATTAATTTGAACTGCTATGTGACTAGTGTACTAATTAGTCTCTAATTAGCCCTCGGAATGTGCTCGATGTGTGCGTGTGCTGTGCGTGTGATAGAAACTGTTGGTAGTGTGTATTAATGTCATAATTGGTGTCTAGGTCGGTGTTCAGGTGAGTTCAATTTACGCAACTGTGTTGGCTCAAAATTAATTATGATTGTGTGAAATGTTTCACTTTATTTAATAAGGCATCCGTACCCATATTATAAATGGGAAAGTGTGTTTATTTGTTTGTTTGTCCTGCTTTCACGTCAAAACAGAGCGACGGATTGACGTGATTTTTTTGTGTGGACATAGTTAGAGGGCTGGAGAGTAACATGGGCTACTTTTAATCCGGGTACCACGCAAGCGAAGCCGCGGGCAGCAGCTAGTAATTTATATTTGTTTTATTAAAACTATCCCGAACGAATTAAGAGATATGTTTACACTGTTGCAGTATTTTGATTATAATCATTACCGGCAACATTTTTAATTAAACGATAGTGGGCAAACTTCACCCAGCTCCGCCAGCAATGTAACGAATATGACTCGAAAGACCTAAAAAAATTAGGCATTTTTTATTATCGACGCATTAAAATCTATCCCGGGGGTCACTAGATAAATCCATGTTTGTACCTAATTTGAGTAGTACTAGTACTAGATTTTATGACAAGGGAGCAATAAGTAAATTGTTACAAGTTGGTTGAAAGTAACCTATTCAGGCATGAGATGGTTTGGCGCACGAGCGTAGCGAGGGCACCAATATTTCGAGTGCATAAATATGTTTCACCCGAAGTAAACACTGCTTTTCATTTCGAATAATTCACCGGCCAAGTGGCCAAACAGTTCGTATTGAAATGTATGGCAGATAACTCACTTGGGTACGGTCAGAACCCCGATCCCTTGATCCAGATCTCGTGATCCTGATTTCGTAATCCTAATCCCATGATCCTGATTCCGTGATTAAGATCCCGTGATCCTGCGTGATCTTGATCCCGTGATCCTAATCTCGTGAACCCGATCCAGTGGTCCTGTGTAATCCTGATCCCGTGATCCTGATCCTGTGATTCTGATCCAGTGATCCTGCGTAATCCTGATCCCATAAACATAATTACGAATCATTATTATGATTCATAAAAGGAATTGCGGTAACGGCCATTTTAGCACCTCTGTAAGTTGAACCTATTCGACTTAAAATAAATAGAGAACCCTCGGACAGAATTTGATGCGCATTTGCACAGATAAACATGGCAGTGATACCTTTTAAACAAAAGTATTCTAAGTTGTGGCGGCCGTGGTGGGTCCATACATTTATGACCAAAAATGTGGTAACGGCCATTTTAGCCTGTCTGTAAGTTAAACCTATTCGACTTAAAATAAATAGAGAACCCTCGGACAGAATTTGATGCGCTTTTGCACAGATAAACATGGCAGTGATACCTTTTAAACAAAAGTATTCTAAGTTGTGGCGGCCGTGGTGGGTCCATACATTTATGACCAAAAATGTGGTAACGGCCATTTTAGCCTGTCTGTAAGTTAAACCTATTCGACTTAAAATAAATAGAGAACCCTGGGACAGAATTTGATGCGCATTGGCACAGAGATACATGGATGTGATACCTTCTAAACAAAAGTAGTCTGAGCTGTGGCGGCCGTGGGTGAAGTGCCCATACATTTTTGCCCACACTCCTTTACCTAAATGCTGAACTACGTTAACCTCAAGTTTCTATATGCTATGGTTGGTGAACTTAGTACTACGTACACTTTGGTTTTAGGAATAACTACCTACTCGTATAATAATTATAAAGAAATTTTCAACCTGAATCCACTAATTAAATAAAAATGAACTATGTAATTCTTTTCGATATGCATGTGTGTTTATTTATCTTAGTGTGTGTAAAACTGTGATATTGTCTGCAGAAGCGGCGACGACTCACACTTGGCCGAATTAACTTATACACAGCGTAAAATAAATGCACTAAAAGTAAGTTTTTTTTTCCAATTCATACCTTTTAGTTGCTGTGTATTTGTTTGCGACTAACAACCTAAATATTTTTTTCTTACTAATATTTTTCATTGTTAAAATAACCAATCATTTTGTTTCGGCGCTGCATTACTAACTAAACTTGATCGTAAATATTTTTAAGTGTAATTATCTTGATAGAATGTATAATATTATTGCCTTATCTTCAACCAATATTTTTGCATGAGTAGTTCGATAAAAATGGTCCTATCAAGATTTTCAACCCTGACGACTAAGGATTCCGTGGCCGAATTGGTAAAGGCACTCCGGCTAAAGGCGGATCGCTTGTATCATTGCGGGGTTGGAATCCCGTCGGAATTGAAATTTTTTATAAGATTTTTCATTTTCAAATGTAGTCCAACAAGGCCGATGTTGAATGGCCAACATTAAAATGTCGTTTCACAAAGGACAGATCCATTTCGTCTTCAGGTCAGTAACACGATAAAAATACGTGTAAAGTGTAAACACGTCACGCACCTTGTTTACAAGCCTGAAATAACGCTCTTTGTGTCCGATACCACTGAAAACAGGAAATGTGGTGATACTTGTTGTCTTTTTAGCCGACTGACAGGAGGGCTATGTTTTTCGAGATTACTCTCCAGCCTAGGCTTTATCGATCGAGTACTTAAAATTTCAACTTTGAATTGTTTTAAAACTTCGTATTGGTACACTACTTTTTCGACCAATGTTCCTAAGTTATCCGTCCCCTTACTTATGAAAGATGTTTAAAGTTAAACCCTGGTTAAACAACGTCCTGTCTCTATTTGTCACTATCTACAAATAAAGACAGGACGTTGTTTAACCAGTGTTTAACTTTAAACATCTTTCATAAGTAAAGCCCCTAATGTTTAGGTCCACTAATCGCCTTTCAGACAACTCCACTAACAGGCTTTGGTACCGATTAGACATGTTTATTTGTTAATAGACAAATCACGTGGCGAGTAATGTCTTTGGAGGACACTTTAAGGTGATAGGGCAACGATCTATAGCATTATCTTTACTACCTTGAAATGAAGCCTGCTAGGCACGAATTCTGTAGTTTGTCTATAGATTGTCTATACTATTTCCACACAGTTTCACTCTAATGAGTACTTATATGTTTACATTTAATTAAAATAATTAGAATGCTGGGTTAGTGGGGACATCTTCAAATACCGACTGAATCTAAACAGCAACAACCAACACTACTATATCACCAATTAGACGTAACGACCCTTTTACTTTGCACAAAAGCCGTTACGAGGCTTACTGTAATTTCTTCACTTACACAGGTTGTTCAATATGTCAGGTTAGAAGTACCTTACCCATTGTGTAACAGGATTATTTCAATAACCAGAAACAACATCACAGAATCCGCACCCATATTATAAATGTGAAAGTGTGTTTATTTGTTTTTTTATTTATCCTGTTTTCACGTCAAAACAGAGCGACGGATTGACGTGATTTTTTTGTGTAGAGATAGTTGGAGGGCTGGAGAATAACATAGGCTACTTACTATCCGAGTACCACGCGAGCGAAGCCGCGGGCGGCAGCTAGTTATCTTATATTATAATGTTTGCTTTCAATATTTACTGTTAATGTTGTTTTATATTGTAAGGTAATCTGTATAATCACAGATTCGATTCAAAAAAAAAATTATTGACAAAATATTATAGGGACTATGTTTTATCGTAATATAGGTAGTACCTATGTGTTTTAGTTTAAATATATATAAAATAACCGGTTCTTACGAGATTCTCTGTGTCTCTATAGCGCAGCATTCACAACAATCTTGTGACATGATATAGCGTACACATTTCAATAAGGAAGTACCTACGTGAAGTGTAGGTTATTGTTTTCCTAGAATAAATATCAATTATTGTCCTATACTTAGATAGGCATCTACTATTTAATTTGTGCTAATATTAATCACATTTACATAGACTTGTTCCGGATGCATTTTCTGAATAGAAGTGCGTTTTGTATGAGAATCCATCTTGATCCTACTAATACACACACCAGCATAATTCCTCTATTCTTCGCAAAACTAATTCTGCGTTTTATTTGGAATGGGTCATAATACAACCAAGTAATGTTGTAAAATCCAGCACCAAAATTTATCTAGCTTTCACACTAAATTAATCTTCTAACTTATCATCATCATCACCATCTCTATGCCTCTAAGAGGCGTCAGTATAACATTTCCATCTATCACTCATCATCACAGTACTAACACGTGTATCTATGATAACCATGAAGTGCGAAAGGCACGATATAAAGCCCAAGGTTGGCGTTGACCACAAGCCCAGAATAGCTGACGATCGATAGGTCAGGGCCGTGGCTCATCGATCCACACCACCATTGCCGTAGCCGTGCTGGCGAGGGCTGGTAAAGAGCTTGCAAGAAGCCACAGATTCAGCAATTCAAATTGCATTTGCTATAATAACTACTGCATAATGTGGTGGAATTGTTCCTCTGAAGATGTCTAAAGGTACCCTTCGGATCTCGGCAGCGCCGGCCGTCAGTTTGTATGGATTTGTATGCAACACTTTCCGACAAAAACCGCCGGGCAGCTCTGCCAGGCGGCGCTACGCAGTCGCTTGTATCGGAAAGTCTCTCTCTCTTACCGGCTATTCATCCAACATGGTGGTGGGGTCAGCCTTCTTCACATTCTTCCTCCACTTCGCCCTATCTATGACATTTCGCTTGTATCGGAAAGTGTTGCATACAAATCCCTACAAAGCGGTGCGCCGAGGCTGCCAGGCAGCGCTGCCAAAATCCTAATGGTACCATAAGAGGAACAAAACACATGGAAAAGATCCGAAGATCTCAGCAGTTATTTTTGATCCTCCCTATAAAAGTGCTGTTGATACAACTAAGATCTCTTATACCTTGTTTTTGGCTAAAACCTTAAATCTCTATTGCTAGGTCTAATGCCGGATCCAGAGAGAGCCAAAGTAAGATGTTATCTCTTTGTAGTTTTAAGTTCTCTCTCTTTGAATAGAGAAAACATGATATGCTTCAATCCTCTATACCCTGGCTTATATCAGTAGAGCTAGGAAGTACTGCTTAGAATCTAGAGCCATTTTCATCGCGTCCATTTTAACAAGGTACAGCATTGAACCAATGAATGTGATCGTTACAGATGCCCCGTGGTCGGGACGATATGCAAGTAAACGTGGCGGGCCTAAGGAGAAATATTAAAAACCTCGCGCACAACTACAGCGATGCCCAGGTAACCTTGGAACCCTTGACCTTAGCTGTTAATGCCAAGAGTCTTATAGAAGACACTATTTCCTGTGTTTAGTTTTTTGGTAATCGAATGGCCTATGCTTATTCTATCAGTTACTGTCATCTGCCTAAATTGTTCACAATTTTTGGGATATAGTTTGAAACATACTTGTTTATACTAGACTAGAATCTAAAACCATAAACTTTTAACAAGATCAATGTTTTTTTTACCTATTAAACACTTTTTCCAATATCTAAACTATAATGCATGAGATGTCTGAACTATAATGCGTGATTACAAAAATAAAAATCTTAGCGGTAATCCACTACCAAAATTGTGTTGCACAATTTCCCATAACATCCGTCCTATTACTCTCTATCGTCCTATTATTCCGTACTACACTATCAAAATCACTAACAATTAGGGAGTCAACTCTTCTAAAGGCTCAAACAAACGCTGGCCCAGGCTTGCACTGCCTCAATCGCTCTCGCCTTGCATCGATTCGCCTTCTCGCTCGCGCTTGCCTAGACTCGCCTAGGCTGGCCCAACGTGTGTTTGAGAGCTATATGATGAACTCTCACCCCAGGTCAAAGTGCGCGAGGCGACCTCGAACGACCCCTGGGGGCCGTCCAGTACACTCATGGCTGAGATCGCGGATCTCACGTACAACGTCATGGCCTTCACGGAGATTATGCAGATGATCTGGAAGCGGCTCAACGACCACGGCAAGAACTGGAGACATGTTTATAAGGTGAGCTTTCTAGAGCGAGAGACGCGTTTTTGTACGAATTCTACTCGTACGAACGCGAACGATCCCGACTCTCCGAGTAAAAACTCGGCGGTTAAAAAGTCAACATCGTTGATTTTCATAAAATTAGCCTATGTGTTCATATTTATATATATTCATTTATTCATTAAAAATCTTATTAATTGTGTTTGAAATTACATTTTGTTATTCCAGAACCTAAATTATCTACATTCCAAATTTCATCAAAATCGGTTTAGTAGTTATGGAGATAGAGCTGGCGTCAGCACTGAAGTCCGATAGACGCAGTGCTGCTATCGCAGAACTAGGTTAGGTAAAAAATTACTAATTTTCCAAATAAGGCTTGAACAATAATATTTATGCAAGTTTGTATATATGTTCTTTAATTCTACACACCAGAACAACTGAACGACCGTGACTAAAAGAGCATATTAAAGTAAATAAAACAATTAGTTCCCGCTTTTGCCGTAGGACTTGAGTGCTGACGCCGACTCTACGTGTTAACAAACATTCATACACACACACAATTGTAACTAATTGTTAATCTGTTTCTAATGATTAATTAATTGTAATTAATTAATTATTAATTGTAATCTGTTTGTAGGCACTAGTACTAATGGAGTACCTGATCAAAACCGGCAGTGAGAAGGTCGCGATGCAATGCAAGGAAAACATCTACGCCATACACACTCTCAAAGACTTCCAGTATATGGAGGAAGGAAAAGATCAAGGTATACATTCAGTCACAAAAAACTTAGATCTTTACATCTTTACTAGATGATTTATACAGTGTGTACGGTTTCACCATACAGAAGCAATTTGCGCACGCAGCGTTTTACTTTAGGCCGCGTGCGCTGCACTTTAATTATTTTAGTTATTTTATATTGCACAATTACGTCAGTACGTAACCTACTCGCGCACAAGGCACTACCAAGGGATAGATTAGCCATCTTTTACCTTAACTTGTAACTACGAACTGAATAAACTTTACTTAGTGAATCTTGTGTTTTACGTGCTCCGTGTAACATAGTGCTATACAGTAAGTGCTCACACAACTGAGTACCTACCTAGTACCACTGGCAACAACTTCTACCTGTAAGGGCTACAACTACTCGGCTCTTACATTTTGGTCCTTCAAGTCCTCCCTCATCAAGGATACATCGGATCCTACGAGGAAAAAAGGTGTTTCGGCTTTTTTGTACTTTTTGACGATAGCGATTCGGTTGAATTGGCCTCCCACCAGCGGGAATCACCAGTGAAATTGAGAAGGCGCACATATTGTCATATAAGTACAGGGAGCTGAATACCTACACCGACCAGAAGACCACGGAAACTCTGTCGCCTTCTCGTCGTGAACCAACGCTGCTCTCCTCTGCCACCGTCAACTACGTGTCGGAGCTAGAAGCTAACTAACACAACAGAACTTGGCTTTAGTCACCGTCAACTACGTGCAGGAGCTCAAGTACTAACTTCTTACTACGCTACTAAGACTTTCGTCAACATGGAAGTACTGAAATTGCAAGAAGAGTGCTTCAACAACATCAAGACTCTTTGTTCTAACTACGCGAAAGATAGTAAGTCGCGGAAAACGGAAGAATATCTTCGCATTCGTCTCGAATCCCTCGAAAACCAATGGCGGGACTTTGAGAAACGTCATGTAACTTTCCTCGAAACTATTGAGGAAAAGTCGCATAACTACTTCACGGACGATATTTTTAACAAAACCCAGGAGCTATATCTGAAGACGAAGAATGATATGGGTAACTTATTGTTTCAACTACAACAACAAAAAACAGTAAAGTTTGATCTTAGCGATACCATGGCGGAAACTACCGACGATCATCAAAAAACTCTACTAACACGGCAAGAGTGTAACTTCAAAGCTCTCGACCGTGCCATGTCTAAAGTAGACTTGAAAACTATGACGGAGAAATGGGAACTAGAAGATCATCTCTCAATTTTGAAGTCTAAGTGGGACGTCATCGACAAACAACACTGGGAGTTGGAGGCTGTACTAAAGGGCTCTGACAGTACCTACTACTACAACATGTTTGTGTCGATAGAAGACAAGTACGACGAGCTAAAAAGAAAATTAAATTCTAAGATTTGGTCGACTGTGCATTATCAAAAATCTGCACCAAAGATTGACATTCCAGAGTTCTCAGGCAATTACTCTAAGTGGATTTCTTTCAAGGACCTCTTTTTAGAAACCATCCACAACAATCCAATGATAAACAAGGCACAGAAAATGCAACATCTCAAGACAAGATTGCGCGGAGAGGCTGAGCGATTGGTACAGCACCTCAACATCAGTGCTGACAACTATAACTCTTGCTGGGACATACTGTCGCAGCGCTACGACAACCATCGTCTTCAGTTCACCTCTTTTGTCAACACTATGCTCAATTCGCCTGTTATCAGCCAACCTGATAGCCTGACCTTGAAGAAGCTGCATGATGTCATCATGGAATGTATGAACGGATTGAACAACATCGGATTGAACACATCTACTTGGGACCCACTCATCGTCCATCTTATGTCGCAAAAACTAGACGCCACCACATACACGGACTACATGAAAGAACAGCAAGATCACAGAGAACTACCTCATTTGGATCAATTTCTTTTCTTTCTAGAAAGCAAATTCATGGCTTACGAGGGCATGAAAGCTGCAAAGAAGGAAATCCCGAAAGTAACATCTGCTCCGCAAAAATCGTCCACCAACCAACATTCTTCCTACAAGAAAAATAACTTCGAGTTTAAGAAATATACAAAAACTCTACATACTTCCTTCGGACAATGCCCACACTGCGAAAAAAGACACGTGCTAATGCAATGTCCAAAGTTTATAGACATGGATACAGCACAACGCAATAATATTGTTTCGAAATTGCATTTATGTAAAAACTGTTTATACAGCCACGGCGACGCGGAATGTTCGTCGACAAAAACTTGCAGAGAATGCAAAAAGAAACACCATACTATGTTACATAACAAGGCTACGCCGTCAACTTCAACTCAACAAAGCTCCAATCATCTCGCTACTGATGACTTGGAGATACTGCTAACTACGGTTCAACTCAAGATAAAATCTGCCAGTGGAACTTACGTCACACTTCGTGCTCTCCTGGATCAAGGTTCACAAGTGAACTTGATAACTGAACAAGCCGCTCAACTACTTCGACTGCCTAGAAAACGGATGAACGCCACTATATCTGGAGTCGGAGCGCTGTCTGGAGAATGCAAAGGACGCCTACAACTAAACTGCAAGTCGATACATTCCGACTACGCGTTTGAAACTCAAGCGCTCATTTTGAGAAAACTTACAAACAACTTACCTAACTCATCTTTTGAGACGCCAAACTGGCCACACTTAGAAAACTTAAAGCTCGCCGATCCTGACTTCAATAAATCACGCCCTGTCGATCTACTACTTGGAGCCGACATATACTCAACTGTTATCCTTGAAGGAGTCCTGAAAGAAAATAAACAAGCTCCTATTGCGCAGCAAACGCACCTCGGCTGGATTCTGTGTGGCAAAATGCAAACTTTTAATTGCCACACCGTTCTAGTTGACTTCAACAGCATTAGCAAGTTCTGGGAGCACGAGGACATCACTCAAGACAACAAGGACGACATCTCTAAGGACGATCAGTGCGAAGAGTACTATTCGAAGACAGTACAGCGAGCTCCAGATGGAAAATACATTGTGAAAATGCCTCTCGTTCCAAACTACGAAGAAAAGATAGGCAATTCTCGATCTATCGCCATCTCACAATTTTTACAGCTGGAAAAACGGCTTGAAAGAAATGCCAATCTCGCTCGTATGTACAGAGACTTTATAAAGGAGTACACAGAACTTGAGCACATGGCACCAGCGCCCTCACTCACAACGAAACTGGAATGCTACCTACCCCATCACGGTGTCCTACGGGAGCATTCAACTACTACTAAACTTAGAGTAGTTTTCAACGCCTCTCAAAAAACAACGAGCGGGTACAGCCTTAATCACTTACAAGAGAAAGGCCCTAACATGCAAAAAGACATACAAGCTCTTCTTCTGAAATGGCGTTCTCACAGATATGCGTTCACGGCAGATATAGAGAAAATGTACCGCTGTATCTGGATCGCAGATGAACAACAACAACTGCAGAAAATCATCTGGCGAAACTCGCCCTCAGAAAAGCTGAAAGATCATGTCTTATGTACCCTCACGTATGGCATGAAGTGCTCACCATGGCTCGCCATGAGAACATTGAAGCAGCTAGCTATGGACGATGGGCACAGATATCCCGAGGCTGCTCAAACGCTACAAAATGAGTTCTACGTTGATGATTTAATTAGCGGTCACAGCACCATCTCCGAAGCTCAACAACTACAGTCGTCGCTCATTAACTTACTACGCGGCGCCGGCATGAACTTACGGAAATGGTCATCCAATGATAAGTCTTTACTACAAAACTTGAGTGAAGATCAAATCTCAACGGAACAAATATTCAACTTCAAACACGAAGATACAAAAAAGACCCTTGGACTCGGCTGGAATACCACGAACGACTCATTTACATTCTACTGGGACTTAGAAGAAAAACATCGGCAACCACTAACGAAGCGCCATCTGTTGTCTGAGATCTCAAAACTATATGACCCGCTGGGATGGTTGGCGCCAATAACTGTGGCCGCCAAACTGCTGTTTCAGAGAGTCTGGACAAGTAAACTTACTTGGGATGAGACGTTACCTAACGAGTTACAACAAGAATGGTTGAAACAGAAAAACGAACTTCACGAAGTCAAAACAATCAAACTTAATAGATGGCTGGGATGCACTCAAAAACATATCGAACTACTTTGTTTTTGCGACGCTAGCGAAAAGGCATACTCGTGCGTCATCTACAGTCGGGTCACTAACGAAGGCGTACCTACAGTGACTCTGTTAGCAGCCAAGACTAGGGTTGCTCCAATCGCGCAGAAAATTACATTGCCTCGGTTGGAACTTTGCGGCGCCCTTCTACTGTCACAACTCGCAAAAAAGGCTGTAGAAGCCTTCACAGGACATACCACATCTATACAAGCTTGGAGCGACTCTCAAGTTGTAATCGCCTGGCTGCAGGGAGACATCTCCAGATGGGAAAGATACGTTGCCAACAGGGTAAACAAGATCAAACTGGTCATCCCGGCTGAAAACTGGCGTCACGTGAAATCGGAACTCAACCCTGCAGACTGCGCGTCACGAGGAATGTCCGCAACTAAACTGCTGAACTTCGAGCTTTGGTGGAAAGGACCTGACTTTATTCACACTACTGAAAACCAGCAGGTCCCGATGTGTCTCCATACAACTAACACGGGACTCAAACCAACGGTGACAGCCCTACCGCAAAAGCAAGAGGCACATTTTATCAATGAACTTATAAACAAATACAGTTCATTAACTCGCATAACTCGAGTGACGGCATGGATACGACGCTATTGCGCAAATGCACTTAATAAGTCGAAATCCAACACTAACTACCTAACTACAGGCGAGCTAACTGCGGCGAATGAATTTATAATAAAACATATTCAGCAGATTGAATTCGAACAAGAATACAGAAGCCTTTTAAAAAAGGAAACGGTGTCTAATAAAAGTCCTTTATACAAACTTAACCCGTACCTGGACGAAAAGGACATCATTCGTGTCGGCGGTCGCCTCAAAAACTCAACCTTGCCTTTCGAGATGAAAAATCCAATGATTTTGTCAAGAAATGGAAGACTAACTCAACTACTGATTGACCAAGTTCACTCCAGAGTACTACATGGAGGCGCCCGACTGACGCTGGCTTACATAAGACAACGTTACTGGATTGTCGGCGGCAACAGAGCAGTTAAAACAAGACTACGCCAATGCGTCACCTGTCACCGTCACAAGCCAACTGAAACCTATCAACTCTTAAGCGACCTACCCAAACAAAGGGCACAACCTTCGAGGCCATTTACGCATTCCGGCGTTGACTTCACAGGTCACGTGGAAGTGAAACTAAACAAAGGAAGAGGTGTGAAAACGTCCAAAGGCTACATCGCAATCTTCGTGTGCATGGCAACAAAAGCTGTGCACATTGAACTCGTGTCGGACCTCAGTACTGAAACGTTCATAGCAGCATTCCAACGAATGTGCGCACGGCGCGGCACTCCAAAGCACGTCTACTCCGACTGCGGTACCAACTTCATCGGTGCTGCCAAGGTCTTGCGCAAGGAGTTTGAAGAGTTCAAGCAAACTTTATCACCAGACTTCTTCACCGAGATTGGAAAACTGGAAGTTGAATGGCACTTCAACGCTCCTGCTTGGCCAAGCGCAGGCGGTCTTTGGGAAGCTGCAGTAAAATCGTTAAAATACCATCTACGACGTGTACTGGGCGAACAAAAGCTCACATACGAGGAGTTCACCACACTACTAACGAAGATTGAAGCATGCATGAACTCCCGGCCCTTATGTCCACTTACAGAAGACCCGGAAGAATTTTATAACTATCTGACACCTGGACACTTTCTTACCGGCAGCCCAACCCTCACGCTACCTCTTTCGGACTACAGCGACATCAAAACGATTGACATTCGTCGAAGATGGCAACTGACTGAAAACATGCTACAGCAGTTTTGGAAAAGCTGGTCCTCCGAATACCTAACTCAACTACAAAGTCGCAGCAAATGGAACAAGCCCATGAAAAACATTCAACAAGGTGACATCGTGTTGATAAAGGAGGATAACATGCCTCCTGGAAAATGGGCGATGGGGCGAGTTATAGAGCTTCATCCTGGTTCCGACGGTCGTGTCCGAGTAACGACTGTGAAAACTCAATCAGGCATACTTAAACGTCCCGTCGTGAAACTTTCACCACTCCCAATACAAACGGAAATTCCACAACAACAACAGAGAGATGAAAAGGCTGAGACGTCGTCGAATGAACAAAATCAGCGCGCGCCAAACTCTCGCAAAACAAAAGGAACCGCTAATAAAACAATTACAACATTACTGATAACATTGTTTACATTAGTAACAGGAGTACATAGCGCCGGCAATGGCACGCGCCCGAGCGTTCAGATTACAAGCTTTGAGCCCGACCGGCCGGTTTATTATGATGCGCTCGGCAAAATGCAAACAATACATGACGAGTGGATACTACTTATGTACTACAATTTAACTAATTATTGGGATGGTATGCAACGTGTAGAAAACTATCTTCACAACTTAACCGAACTTTGTCACAAAACTGACCCGAGATATTGCGAAACGACACTTGGACAATTATCTCATGAAATGGATCTTCTTCAACACTACAACAGCATCTTACTGACTCCTCACCAACACCTGGGCAATCGCAAGAAGAGAGGATTAATCAACGGCATCGGTTCCATCGCAAACAGCCTGTTCGGTGTCCTTGATCAAAACTTTGCCGATAAATACCACCAAGACATAAAGAATATTCAGAACAACCAGAACTACTTACTTGGCTTACTGAAAAACCAAACGTCCATTGTGGAGCTGGAGAACAAGGTGCTGAAGAAAACTGAAGAGAACATTCACAAACAACTCAACATGGTTGACAGCTTCATGAACGAAACAGCTTTTAATCTAGCGAAAATAGATTCAACCATGGAGATCATTATGGCAACGAGCTATTTCAACTCTGCTTCGCTAGCAACTTACCTTCTACTCAAAAACTTGAGAGAAATGCAAGAACTTCTGTTTGACACTCTCACCAACGTGTATAAAGGACACATGGATGTTCACTTACTGACGCCTGTAAACCTCGTGGAACAGCTGAATATCATAGCGGGAAGCCTTCCTAAGAGATTGTCTCTACCTTTGGAAAATGTCAAGCGAGACATCAAAGACATTTACAAGATACTCTACGTGAAGGCTCGAGTAACTTCCACCTACTTTCTCTTCGAAGTCCACATACCATTAACAACAGATGAAGACTTCCTACTCTACAAAGTTACCCCTATACCAGTGAGGAATCAGACAGAATTCGCCATCATACAGCTTCAGTCGCAGTATATTGCAGTCAACTTTAAGAAAAACTCCTACATTTCACCATCTGAAAAGGAGATAAAATTATGCACCGTTATGAGACAAGATCGCTTAGTGTGTAATGAAAACCTGCCAATATACAGCTTAGAGAGCAAGAACGCTCCGTGTGAAGCTAAATTACTTAGTCACAGGTCGGACACTCCCTGTGACGTCAGAAAAACGTCATGCAGTGACGCGTGGGTCGAGCTACACTCGCCAAACAGCTGGCTGGCTGTTTGTTGCGGAGCTTGCACTTTGCGCACCGTATGCGACAACGACGTCAGCTCATATGTTATGACTTCATCGGGCATTGTAACTCTAAAGCAAGGATGCTTGTTACAATCCAACGACTTTACCATCTACTCACGCAACGAGTACAACACCAACATGAGGATGGAGTCTAACTTTAACATCGCACTGCTAAACTCAACAGTCAACAGCATTGTGAACCTGACCTACCACAAGGTGTCATGGGACAACCTAGATCGAGCGGAGGAGACGCAAGACATCGACAAACGAGTACTTTATCAAAAGGAAAGAGAAATCCTCCCCGAGACGATTACCACTCATGATATACATCAATATACGATTTCCTACATTCTACTCGCAATCGTAATCGTAATCATCATCGTCATCATCTGGGTAGTCAAAAAATATCTACCTCACATACTGGCTAAAAGCAGAGAACGCTCGACAGAGCCACACACTGAAGTAATAGAACTTCAACTACGTTCCAATCAAGAGAGGGTTGTACAGAAAACGCCAGGCCACGCAGCATCTCCACCAGCGAAGCCGCCACGGAAACGGGGAGAGCGCCAACCATCGCCTACCAGAGAACAAGACAACATCGCGTTCACTTTCGATGAATAACATTTCTTTGCTTTGTACTGGCTTATCTTCTCTTGATAGTTATTTCATTTTAACTTTAGTTTTCTTCTTATGGGGTTGCCAACATGTACGGTTTCACCATACAGAAGCAATTTGCGCACGCAGCGTTTTACTTTAGGCCGCGTGCGCTGCACTTTAATTATTTTAGTTATTTTATATTTTATATTGCACAATTACGTCAGTACGTAACCTACTCGCGCACAAGGCACTACCAAGGGATAGATTAGCCATCTTTTACCTTAACTTGTAACTACGAACTGAATAAACTTTACTTAGTGAATCTTGTGTTTTACGTGCTCCGTGTAACATAGTGCTATACAGTAAGTGCTCACACAACTGAGTACCTACCTAGTACCACTGGCAACAACTTCTACCTGTAAGGGCTACAACTACTCGGCTCTTACACAGTGTCAGGAGGCAATCTTTGCCTACACTCTCCGGGACACTAGTGCTTGGGACATTGTGTGACATTGTTGAGATGGAGTAGGCTTGCCCAGCACCTAAACCATGCTCTCAGCTTAACCAGCCTTATCCACAGGAAAGACATGGTCAATACGTGTCGGGCTGGCTAAGCCGCGGGTTTCCTTCATTTCATTCAGTCACAGAACATATAATAATAGGGTAAAACCCCCAATTATTGGCCCTTTAAGGATCTTGATGTACTTAAATCATGATAACTGTCTTTGTTACGTGTGGCGAACAAAAAAAAGTTGTCAAAATGATAGAATGAAAGTTAATTGATGTTTTTAATACATGGGAAACGTACTTAAACATAGTTTTGTATTTATTTTTTTGCGGTTTATTTAAAAACATGATTTTACCAATTATGGGCATACTTTGACTAATTACTGGCATAAGTTGGACCAATCTATTGGCCCTTTTAACTGTTAAGTAAATTGAAAGAAATCGTTTAAAGAGAGCTTAAAATACATTCGTAAAGACTTATTTATTATTTTTCTTCATTCTTGTCATCAAACTCAGTCTAAAAATTCTCTATTTTAGCTATAGTGCAGCTGAGATGTAGTATTTTGTTTTGCTTGGTTTCATTAACTGTCTGTTATAAGTTTCTTCTTTTCGTCTTGTTTTTCATTCGGATTACAGTCTTCTTTTTGTGAGTTAAGGTTATTTCCACAGTATCTAACTTTTTAGGTAACACAAGTTTCGTTACACTTGTTTACTCTTTTGTTGTTTCCTTCCTAATTTTTGTTGTTTGGCTGATATTGTTGAAATTCCTCTTTTTCTTGTTTGATTTATTAGTTAGACCAATTATTAGCAGACTTATGCTCAAACATTGGCCTAGGGTCGATAATTGGTCTACTCATAGAAATCTCAGAAATACCAATTATTGACATCACTGCCAATAAAATGGAAATCAACTAATTTTGCTGTACCAAATGTTGGCACCGCAATAAAATAACAAAAACAATGCAATTCTTAAAAATTAGTGCTCAGGAAGCTCGAATAATATGTGTTGAAATGATTTAAAAACTATAGCAAAGTAAAACCCCCTGATAAACTTAGATTCGATAAAATTAAGAAAGCTCTTACCTTAGCAAAAACATAGATTCTCACTGCTCAAATCGAGACATTTTATTAACGTTGTTGTACCGACGCCCCTATGTTTATTTTTCGTTATTTGGTTTGTCAATATTGTAGCTAATGATTGTTTTCATCGATTTCGATAAGTTGAAGCACTGTGAGATTCGGTTGTTTCTTAATAAATAGGATAAATCAAAGGGGTGATAATAAATGGTGGGGGGCCAAAATTAGGGTCGTTTACCCTACTAATATAATATAGAATGGACACTGAGTTTGAGCTGGCGAGGAGCTGACTTTGAGCACGGAACAGACGCGCAGATGCATAGACGAAACCGAGACCACAGTGTACATTATTCATACGGTGACAACCTTACTGTGTACAAAACATTGTGTAGTGTTAGACGCCGCTTTTGCATAGATTTCGTCGAGTGTCCGGGGTGTGATTCAGTAATAATGTGCACTAAACAATGTTGAACTAAACTAAACTTAATTTAAACTTGATTCCACCCGCGGATTCGCTTGCGTGGTACAGTCATCAGAAGTAAGTGACATGAATCTAGAAATCAGAATGACTGACCAACATTTGGAACAATATTTCGTAGACTAGTAAATCTAGTTGAAACAAAACGCAGCGATAATGATATAGGAATGGTTGATGTTGTAAATCAGACGAATTGCGGCCTTAAAGTCATGACAATGACTGAAGACGGTTTGAAGAACTTTAAGCTCAAGCGGATTTCTTTGTCAAATAACCTATTCCATTTATCAGCGGGCTGATTGTCTAACTTGTCTCAAACCTAAAATTCGTCTCAAACTGTCAAAACAATCGCTTAGGTATCTTTTGTCGCCTTCGGTCTCGTTGGGATGAGAGTGACAGGGCTACTTGTGTGTTCATTGAGACCGATTTTGGTCGCTTTAAAGATAGTCAATCAGTCGTTGTATATTTCAGGTTTGAACGTTAGAGAAAAGGCGAAGCAGCTAGTAATTCTTCTAAAAGATGACGAGCGGTTGAAAAACGAGCGCGCTCGTGCACTGAAAGCGAAACAGCGCTTTGCTCAGAGCGCCAGCGCTTTTGGCAGCGATGGAGCGCTGGACACGCCTACCAGTCCGTCCTATCCTGCTGTGAGTAGCAAAAATCTCTTCCAATTGAACCACCGACTTCAATGTATCGTGTGCATCTCGAGGTGCATTTCTGTTCAAAACTCCAAAGATCCTCGACAGATCCTCACCAAATTCTTGTGGCACCAATCGGAAAGAAAATCCTTTCAAACACAAAAAGAGTTTTCCAAATCGGTACAGGCGTCTTCGAGTACAGTTGTCACAGTGGATCTAGGCTTTTGGCTGCGCAGTGGAAAATTTTGTACGAAAAGTTGCACAGCACATCGAAACGGTTAACTTCACGAATACCAAGATCTGTTAGAAGAAGTGTACCTTATCGGTGAACATACATAAAAACACACAAAAAACCTCCTTTTTTTGAAATCGGTTAAAAATTCAAACACAAAAGTATCTGAAGCAATAAATCATTCCATGCCTTTACCATGAAGCGTGTCCTTTCCAGCTGAACGCGGAGAGCGGGTGGTCCAGCGGTGCGGGGGGCGGCGGGGGCGGGGGCGGGGGCGGGGGGGGGCGCGGGGGGAGGGTCCCGGGAGGCGGAGCTTGCGCGCCCTCTGACGGCCGGGGAGGAGGAGTTACAACTGCAGCTGGCACTAGCCATGTCGAGGGAGGAGGCGGAGAGGGAGGAGCGGAGGAAACGGAGCGACGATGTACGACTGCAGCTAGCCATCAGCCAGTCGCAGCATGACTTCACGTTAGTACAGTTGTCACGTTAGTACAGTTACAACTGCAGCTGGCACTAGCCGTGTCAAGGGAGGAAGCGCAGCGACGATGTACGACTGCAGCTAGCCATCAGCCAGTCTCAGCATGACTTCACGTTAGTACAGTTGTCACTATGGATCTATAGTCGTATTGCTCATTATACGGACTAAAGTGAGGGAAAAAATGTCATTTTTCCTTCAATTTTGACATAAAACGCATCAAAACTAATCAAAATTGAAGGAAAAATGACATTTTTTCCTTCACTTTTAGTCCGTATAATGAGCAATACGACTATAGGCATTCGTGAAGTTAGGCTTTTCGCAGTAGAAAATTTTGTATGAACTGCACTGCGCACCGAAACTGCTAACTTAACGAATGCCAAGATCCGATAGAAGTGTAATATTCATGTTTGCATGGTTACTGGGTTATTTATTTAGAGGTGGAAGGCGCTTTTTTAAACTACCCGCTTGCGCGATCCTGTGCCAACTAAATAACTAACCCAACGTCTCTTTTTTTCTTTGATTGGTGAAAGCATTACATTTTTTGAAAAGTAAAGCCCATCATGCACCGATAGGATTCGAACACACGACCTTCAGAACAAAAGTCCTGTTAATGACCAGTATTAACTTAAGGTTCCTTATTTCCTCTAATCCGTTTAACCCTCTGCTACATCCCATTCCTTATCCTATCCAGATTCCATCAATACCTACGACAAGAGTTCCTAAGGCTGCCTCAAATCACAGAAGAAACCTATTCCAACGTACCCAATCTCTGCAAATACAGTGAAGAATACAGAAATAGTTTTCAAACAGCCAAGAATAATCAAAACATTTCAAACAATACCAGCCAATGGACACAGAATGGCCATCATGAACCTCAAAATACAATCTGGTATACCAGTGAGAGTCTGAATTTCTCTCAAATGACTTGGCCGTACAGTGCCAGTAGTTGGTCATACAGTGCCAACAGCTGGCCATGTTGTGCCAGTACCTGGCCATACAGTGCCAGTATTTGGCCATACAGCACCAGTGATTGGCCATACGATGTAAGTGTGTCAGAAGAAATGAGCTGTGGTGACGAACAATCACCGAACGAGAGGCTGTGTGGACGCCATCAGACAGTTAGTTGGTTCGAATCATACGTGATGTACATTATGTAAAGGATTGATTAGAATTTGTTGTAGTTGTGGAAGTATATATCTTCAGTAGTTAGTTACCTTGTTAGCCTTAGATAGTTCGACATCAAAGGAAGTGGCCACACTGCGTTTTTGCAGCGCGTTTGTACCGATACAAACGCCACGAACGCACTTCTTCCCTCCCAGTTCTCGTTTGTATTGAAACAAAACGCACGAACGCTCGTTTGTATCGATACAAACGCGATGCGAACGCTTAGCTCAAAAATTATACATATTGTAACACATAGCACTAAGTTAATGAATAAAGATTTATTTATTTATTCATTCATAAATAGAGACCACGAATAATCATGATAAAAGCAACAACTTAAATAATACTTAAATAAGAATAAATATTTTTGTACACATTTTGTACCGCTTACCATCGGTGGGCAGTATGATTGTCTACTACCTTAATAGTAAGTATATAACAATAATAGTATTTTATAAACTTTCGCGATCACTATTCATATTGAAAAGTTTTATCACACGGGATATTATCGCGTAATTTACCTTATTTATCCCGACGTTTCAGCTATGTTACAATAGCCGTGGTCGCGGGCAGACTGGAGTATGTTTTCAAGGTCCATTGTGAAGCGGCGGTTTTATCGCGTAAACTACGCGATAAAATCCCGTTATTTTGACAGATGGGAAAGAGAGCGCACGAGTTCGGGAAAGGTAAAAAAAAGCACGAGTATGTAATAGCCTACATTCCGAACGCTATACGTCCCTGCAATACGCCACTTTTTGAGCAACTGTATTAAAAAAAACTTTTCAATGGGGATCAATCACTAAACGAAATATTGGGTTTCTAAGTATGAGGGCGTATACTCTTTAGCATTCTGAGCATTCTGTTTTTTAAATAATTAAAATCCATCAATAAATGACGAAGTTATTCAAGTTTTCTTTTCGGCCATTTCAAAACGCGCGCTCGGAGCTTCGCGCTGCGTCTGACGTCACCAGGCGCCCGCGGCTCGGTCTACTAGTACAAAATCGCTAGTTAATTTCAAACTAGCTTCCGCCCGCGGCTTCGCTCGCGCGGCACCTGGATAAAAAGTAGCCTATGTCCTATTTCAGGTCAAGAACTATCTATGTTTTAAATTTCAGCCAAATCAGTTCAGTGGTTGTCGAATTACAGAGGAACAAACATAAATCCAAATATCCAAACTTTTGCATTTTTAATATTCACTAGCTTCCGCCCGCGGCTTTATTCGCGTAGTACCCAGATAAAAAGTAGCCTATGTCCTATTCCTGGTCATTATCTATCTATATTTAAAATTTCAACCAAATTGGTTTAGTGGTTGTTGAGTTATAGAGGAACAAACATCATCCATCCAAACATCCAAACTTTCGCATTTATAATATTAGTGTGATTAGTGTGATAGTATGATTAGTGTGATGAGAAAGTGTGATAGTGTGATTTGAAAACCAAGTTTAGGTAGGTAGGTAATGTATGTGATTATTTTGACTCGAACATACAAATTATTAATTAGGTATTACGATTAAAAGTATGTATAAAAAAATACCTATTCACTAAAAAGTTTAAAGGCGAAAATTATTTTTAAGTAGGTACCTACCTAGGTAAGTAGTAAGTAGGTAGGTACCTACTTAAAAATAATTTATGTAGGTAATAATTTAAGTCGGTAGGTAAAAATTTAGGTAGGTAAAGTTAATATTAGTGTGATTCGACTTACTACTTACCTAGGTAGGTACCTACTTAAAAATAATTTTCGACTTTAAACTTTTTACTGAATAGGTATTTTAGGTAAGTACCGGTACTTACCGAAAACAATAACAAACAAAACTAACAATCAGGAGTCGAATCACACTAATATTAACTTTACCTACCTAAATTATTTACCTACCTACTTAAATTATTACCTACATAAATTATTTTTAAGTAGGTACCTACCTACTTACTACTTACCTAGGTAGGTACCTACTTAAAAATAATTTTCGCCTTTAAACTTTTTAGTGAATAGGTATTTTTTATACATACTTTTAATCGTAATACCTAAAATTAATAATTTGTATGTACGAGTCAAAATAATCACATACCTACCTACCTAAACTTGGTTTTCAAATCACACTATCACACTTTCACAATATTTTCCTTCACCGTTTAGAGCTCGTGTTAAAGCGCATACCTACTTAGGTACCTACTTATACATTTTTCGAAACGAAAAATCCATTGATGCACGGCTGGGTTTCAACCCACAACCTTCGGATTGAAAGTCGAGGCACTAGCGCACTCGGCCAACACTGCTTCTCTACCTCTGACTACCCGCTTAGACTTTTTCAACGGATCTAAAAATTCCTAAAAGATCTGATAGAATATGTCTACTGTGCCTTGGGAATACAGTCGTAATCATATTTTTTAAAAATAAAAATGAAATCATTTATAACTTTTTAAATCTACAAATCTGCATAAGTACTTACTTAACAAAAAACGTGAATGACCTCGAAAGTTTGGATGTTTGGATGTATGTTTGTTCCTCTATAACTCGACAACTACTGAACCGATTTGGCTGAAATTTAAAATATAGTTAGGTAATGAGCGGGAATAGGACATAGGCTACTTTTTATCCAGGTGCCACGCGAGCGATGCCGCGGTCGGAAATTAGTTTGAAAATAACTAGGGATTTTGTACTAGTGGAGCGAGCCGCGGGCGCCTGGTGACGTCACAGCCAGTCGCGGCCTTCTCGCGAGCGTTTTTTAGATTGGTGCACTAAAATCTCTGTAACTCGGTCATTTTTGATCCGATTAAAAAACCAAAAACACAGTATTTTTTGTTTTTTTTGTATCTACAAATCTGCATACTCAACTAAAATAGTGAGTCTTCCTCATTATAACAATATAATTTGGGTGTCTTCAAATCGAGAGTCAATAGGTTCCTTCTAGGTAAGCGACGCGTGCTCCATCTTAGACTGCACTGTTGCTTTACATCAGGCAGAGTGTGGTCAAACGCGAACCTATTTTCGTTTAAAAAAAAAAAAAAATAATAATGTAAATCTCCAGTGACCCGGACGACGTGCCGACATCTCGCGCGGAGGCCCCGCAGTCTCACCTACTGGACCTGCTCGATGTGAACCTGAGTCCCGCCGCACCACCCGCACTAGCCGACCCCTGGGCCGTGCCCGAGCCCACACAGAGACAGGTAACATTAACAATACTTACCTTACTTTAAGATAAGATAAACGTTTATTTGACACACGCGCATAGGATACAGAACAGTAAAAGATACACAGAGAAAGTTATAAATATAAAAACAGTACAAGGTTAACATACCCACCTACCTATGTTAAAAAGTATTTTTGTAATTCGCCTCTTCTTTGTTCCTTCTCGTTTTGTCTATTTCTTTAGTTAATGTTTTATTATTTCTGTACTTACCTAATTTTTTATGTGTCTGTGCTGTCAAAGTGTGTGTCAATAAAGCTGTTATCTATCTATCTATCTATACCAGTGGTGCCAAAAAGGCCCAGTATCAGCTAATGCTGGATACTCCCATGAGGTCCCATAGGAGACAACACAAAAAAAGAGTTTTTATACATATTTTATTTAAAATGAATCTGCCTACCCCTGTGCGAAAAAGGCGTGATTTTATGTACGTATAATAGTAATTTGTGTTCTATAATAGTAATTTGGTTTTTACTTTAGCCGATGTATTTGGAATTCGACATCTTTTCGGACCCCATGCCGATGGTGAGATTGTGTGACGTAGCGCTAAAGTTTCGGAACAGGAAAGATATTGCTATTGTATTGCTACTTTATGGCTAGGAATTTTAATGTAACAGCTTTAGAAATAAGAGTGTATTCGCTAAAAATATGTCTCTGATAATATACCACACTCTTTTGAATCTCATACACTAGGTACCTATTTATTTTATGAAATGAAATGAAGTATGATCACGATTGTATTCCTAAGACGCAATAGACATTCTCTCAGATCTCTAGGCGTTTAAGATCCTTTGGAGATGTCTAAGGGGGGTAGTCAGAGGTATGTCCATCTTTGGTATATGTCCACATTTTGCAGAGGTTAGCATTCCATACAGTACGGCCAACGGATCTCGGCGTACGTGAAGACCGCCGTTTCGATGCGCAGTGCAACTTTTCATACAAAATTTTCTACTGCGCAGCGAAAAGCCTGACTTCACGAACGCCTAGATCCGTCGGCCCAACTGTCCGTGACAGATTTCAAGTCCATCGCCACTATTAGAAAGCTAACCTGGTTTCCTCACAAAGTTTTCCACACGTATCGACCATGTCTTTCTTGTGGACAAGGCCGGTTAGGCTGAGAGGATGGTTTAGGCGCTGGGCAAACCTACTCCATCTCAAACAACGTCCCAGGCACTACACTGCCCCCCTTACTAAGAGTTAACTGTACTCTTAGTTAGGGGGGCAGTACAGTGCCCCTTTAAGTGTAGGCAAAGACTGCCTCCTGACACTGTATAAATCATCTAGTAAGGATGTAAATAAAGGCCTAAATTTTTGTGTTGTATAACTTATTAAACTTTCGCGATTTGTTAACATAATGAAAATTATTATTACGGGATTTTATCGCGTACCTTTTATTTATTTTGTTTCCCGACGTTTCGAACATGTTATAGCGTTCGTGGTCACGGGATGACTGAAGTACTGGAGCTAAACGTCGGGAAACAAAATAAATAAAAGGTACGCGATAAAGTCCGTAATAATAATTATCATTTTGTGTTGTAGGACACGAGTGCGGACGCGTGGTCTGGCGTGAGCAGCCCGGCGCGGGACCCCTGGGCCCCCGCCGCCCCCGCGGACCCCTGGGCCCCCGCGCTTACACCCCTTGCACAGGTAGGTACTATATTATACAGCTCATCAGAAATCATTAGATCAACGCCATTAGAAAAGTAAAAAAAGTTGCAATTTAACCTCCGACGAAAAAGTTATAAGTTTGTAGTGTATCTATATATCTGTGTGTCTGTGGCATCGTAGCGCCTGAACGGATGAACCGATTTTAATTATTTTATTTTGTCTTCTTTTAATTATAATTATAATAAATGTGAATGATGTCTTTGTCAAAGTCAAAGTCAAAGTATCATTTATTGCCGAGACCATAGAATTATATCGAGATAGAAGCAAAGAGTGTATGTACCTCGCGTGCCGAAAAGAAGGGCTGAGAACTTCTTTGCTCGCCGCGAAGTTCATTCGGAATTAATTCCATTGCTGCTTTAATTTGACGCGCCAGACTTGGCGAGCATTGAACACGAGCTTTGTAATCCAAACTGTCAACTGTTTCCATACAAATCAACGAACTTTTTGCTTCTTTCTTGATATAGTTCTGTGGTCGTGACTGTACTTAGCTATGATTCATGAAAATCTGTTCAGCCGTTTAAAGATCATCAGCTCTTTTTTAGTTGAAGAAAGGAAATGTCGGGGGTTTTACGTACGTTTTACGTTACGTCACGTTTATGGTAAGCGTCCACATGTCGGTATCGTACGCATCGGACGCATCGCACGCAACGGATCGTAGTATTATTTGTATAGAAACTCATATAAGTGCGTCCACATGTCCGCATCGTACGCATCGCATTTCACAGATAATCCGTTTGATGCGATCCGTCCGCTGCGTGCGATGCGGGCCTGTGGACGCTTACCATTACTCGTTAATCACAATAAGTACTTTTAATTTTTATAGTGATAGGTAGGCTTGTATCAATGCGGGTTCGAGTCCCGTCGGAATCGTATCTTCAATGTCACAATCGATATTATTGTTTTCAGAATAAATCCCCAGTGTCGGTGCTATCATCACCATCATCATCAGAGCTGGAACAGTTCGACGCGCTGTCGCGGCGGCCTCTCAACAACAACAACGTCGACACAGACAACGATCCGTTTGACCTGACGGGGTTGAGTGAGTTACTATTTCATACCTGTAAACTATTTATTTAAAAAAAGTGCTGGCAAGCCTACTCCATCTCAACATTGTCCCAGGCACTACCGCCGATAAGTGTAGGCAAAGATTGCCTCTTGACACTGTATAAATCATTTAGTAAAGATGTAAAAGCCTAACTTTTTTATTTACAATAAATAAATATTGCTGGACATTTCACACAGCGCCATCTAGCCCCAAACTAAGCAAAGCTTGCACTATGGGAACCAGATAACTGATAGAATACTTATATAATTCTAAATACTCGTAAATACTTTTAATACGATTTGAACAAACATCTATATTCATCACACAAATGTTTGTCCTGGATGGGAATCGAACCCACGACTTACAGCGCAGAAGGCAGAGCTACTACCAACTGAGCTAAGAGGCCAGTCTATAAATAACAATAAATGGTTGTTATTGTTATTGGGACACTTGGCTAGAAGGGATGATGGAAGGTGGACAAAGACGGTAACTGAATGGGGGCCCCGGGAAGCTCAACGACCAAGAGGCAGACCACCCGCCCGATGGTCGAACGATATCGTAAACGTGGTTGGGAATCAGTGGATGAGACTCGCGAGGGATCGGAAAGAATGGCGTAGGAGGCCTATACCCAACAGTGGGTGGGGATGGGCTGAAATGATGATGATGACTAGTTGAATTATTACAAGTGATGGTAGGAGTAGTGATGTTATTATTACAAATGCTTATGAATATTAAACATTAGGACGTGAAACGTTATGGCTTTTAAAACTATGACTCAAAAAATTATGCAAATGAACATAGAACCATATATCAGTCATGTGGTTGCCATAACACAAGCTCTGCTTAGCTTGGGGCTACATGATGCTGTGTGAAATGTCCAGCATTGTTTTATTTATTTGTTTAGATGACCAGCTATCCCCTGTATCGTCGAACACGGGCGCGATCAAGAAGTCACCATCAGCGTTCCTCGGTGAGAACTCATCGCTGGTGAACCTGGAGCGTCTGCTGGCGGCGCCCCCCGCGCCCGCCGCGCCCAACCCCTTCGCGGAGCCCACGCCCGCGCCCAGACTCTTCGCGCCGCCACAACCGGTACACAACCTTTACATCACACTAATAATTGTAAACACTATGAACGGGATATTTACCATGATTTTTGGATTTTCGAGTCTCCCGATATTTCGACGCAGTTGCATGCGCCATGATCACGGGTAACTGAAGTCTTTGCGAGGTAGGGTAGAGGGTAGTTATGTGCAGACGAAACGGTCTACCCTCTTTCTCAGTCGTTTACTACTATTAACACCCCTACCACCGGATTCATTCTTATTCAATAATCATGGTAATTATCCCGTTGATAATAATATTTACGACCTTGAAAGTCTACATTTTTTTTTCTTCTTTAATTTGGCTTCGCACGGTGTGTATTCAGCCAGTGTCAAGTAATCCGTACCCATATTATAAATGTGAAAGTGTGTTTATTTGTCCTGCTTTCACGTCACAACGGAGCGACGGATTGACGTGATTTTTTGTGTGGAGATAGTTGGAGGGCTGGAGAGTAACATAGGCTACTTTTTAATCCGGGTACCACGCGAGCTAAGCCACGGGCAGCAGCTAGTATAGTATATTTTCAAGTTAATATTATACAAAAGATAATACAAATACATAATTCAATGCATAAATATAATATCCCACCCTCCCCTTGTGCCTCAGTAGAGATGTGGGGCTTTACTGAAACATCACTCGGACTTTTTGGGAGAACTCGAAATGCAATGCTATTCAATTTTGTTTCATTTGCCCACACTTATGCACATTCACGAACACTCAACGGTTAATAACCACCATTATTACACATTTACATTCGAAAAAATAAGTTTAGGAATATAAAACAAAACAAAATCATGACTTCTCGAATTCCCGCCAAAAAGCCAGCGACCAAAATTGGTCTGAAACCTAGATGACATCTAAAGTTAATATTCCAGGCGAAGCTAAGCATCAACGAGCTGAAGCAGCAGCAGATGGGCCTGTCGTTCCCCTCCTCCCCCCCCTCCGCCCCCGCCCCCCCCGCTGCTCCCCCCCGCGGCCCCCTCGGACCCGTGGGCCCCCGCGGCGCGCGGCGCCTCGCCCTGGTCGCCGCAGAACCAGAGACACACGCCGAACCCCTTCCTCTCCTAGCGACAATCACAGGTAAACTTTACTTACAAAGTAGAAATAGAAAAAAGTTTTATTTTCGCCACTACGGTACAGAAAGCGTCATTAATTGGTATCCCCCTTGGAGGTCGGTTTGCAAGCCGTTGATCTCAATTTTTGTAAAAACTCTTACATCCTTGCTTACTTATGGATATCTAATTTCGCTCGAGTTCCTAAACAAAAATAGCTGATATAATACCCGACTGAAATCCAAGATTGTAATGAAAAGAGTCTTTGTTCAAATCAATGGGGGGGGGATACCGATTGATGACGCTGACTGTACATACACACAAATCAAAAATGTATATTAAAGTGACAAGAAAATAAGGCTACCCCTCAGCATTTGCTCCAGCAGCGCCATGGCTGTTAGTGTTTTTCAGTGGCGCCGAAATGAGTAGCGCATCAACTACTATGACACGCGATTAAGTTTTTATATTAATAGTAGTTAACAATAATTAAATGGTTAAATAAGTAATGTGCTTTCTATCTTAATTTTTAGCCGACTTTAAAAAAGAAAGGAGGTTCTCAATTCGTCAGAATCAGATATTTAAACTGGTTTTTAGCATTAAGCGCATTTCAGACTACGCTACAATATGATAGCATTATAGCTATAAGGTGAGCGTGAGACTAAAATCAGCCTTAGTCTCACACTCACCGTCAGCGCTGATAGGCGAGTGATCTTTATTACAATGAAATAAGGATACTGATTGTCCAGCACTGACGAGAGCAATCAGCGTAGCCATTTCTGCTAAACAATCAGTATCCTTATTTCATTACAATAAAGATCACTCGCCTATCAGCGCTGACGGTGAGCGTGAGACTAAAATCAGCCTTAATGTCATGATATAAGATTCTGTCTCTATCCAGGTTGATCACTGACTCTGACCATACGCGGTGACGTACTCAGCGCTGCCTTTACGTCGAGGCCTGCAGTTTCAATCAACGGCCCATCGGTAACTTCCCCACAACAACATACAATACTACAGTACTGACTCAACATAGTCATACCACGCTATGACGGCTTCATCAAACTTTTGGTACTCAAAACTATATGGTGATGTGATCGTGTTGTGTCACTAGTTTTTTTGACAGCACTGTCGACTATCCTTCCGATTCTGTCTTCTTTAATTTGAGTATTGAGTTCAAAGAAATTTCAGTTGCACGTTTGTCACGTTTTACAACAGTTTGGTATTTAGTTAGCAGCGAAATCTGAGAACTACATAGGCCTCGACAAATTTGTGGTGCAGCAAAATTGCTTAGGTCACAAAACATTGCAGTTTACATGCATTTCAAAACATAACGATCCTTATATCAATGACTGCAAAGACTACAGTTACTCCGTTTATAGCTATATTTTTATACACTTCGGAAAGAAGTGGTCCATCCGTCGGCTATGTATTTAGTTTACCGAATCGATTACCATAGTGATTAATTATATTCTCTACTTGATTGGTGAATCGTGTCTGATAGATAATTTCTATGTGGTGTAGGTTAACAAATTATAGTTTATAATATAAGGCATTGTGACTCTGAAATCAGATTATCTATTTTGGATTGACTGTAAAAAGTATCGTGTACTACGGGTCTAAAGGGGCAGAATCATAATGATTCGTACTGTTTTGTTCTTGTCACTCTCATGTCCATGAAAAGAGATGGCATATAGTGCAATTCAGATTATGATTCTGCCGTAACGGCTTTTTTAGCCCTGCTGAGCATATGGCGTAGATATAAATGTGGCATTTTTCGGTCAACATCGTTACAACTACAGATTTTTATAAGCTTTTATTTTTAACAGTCAATTTAAAAGAATTTCTAATCAATCTGGTATTTAGTATAAAGGATGACTCACGCTAGACCGTATCGGTAATTAAAACGTATTTTGTATGAACACACTCACGCTATACCGAGTGACGGCCGAGCAACGGACTACGCCGGCTCTGTGACCGTGCCACTCTTGGGCACACCCCGGACACTCGACGAAATCTCTATGCAAAAGCGGCGTCTAACTACCTATTTATACAGACACTACACAATGTCATTTTTGTACACGCGCAATTGTGTGCGTGAAGTAAGGTTGTCACCGTATGAATGATAACTGTACATTGTGGTTTCGGTCTCGTCGCTTCTGCGCGCGGGGCGCGTCCCTAGCTCAAAGTCAGCCCCTCGCCAGCTAAAATTCGCTCGCTCGGTGAGGAAGCCTCGATTTGTGGGGGGGCACAGTGGCAATTCTATACATAGTATATTATCTATTCTTTGGCCGAGGCTCAGCTTGGACCCAGCACGGTTTAGCGTGAGTTATCCTTAACGCAGGTAGTTCGGTACTTTTTATAATGAATGTGTAATAGACTGGGATATCGCTGTGAAGGAAACGGAACGCCATCTTGTGTACGTTCAAAAATTCGCTGTGTATTTTTCTAATGTTATTCATTTTTACCAATTTAAATATTGATGCAAATTATTTAAATATTGCAATAAAATTATGAATAAAATTTAAATAAATTGAGTTGTCAAATTGTCTTATTTCTGAACGTACATGAAATATGCAGTAGGTAGTCTTTGATTGATTACTTGGTTCAGAAAATCTTCTAAAAATATGCATTGACAGATCACATTTTTTCAATATCAATCAAGGGTATGAAAGCGTAATATGATTACGTCTATAGATTCCTTTTTGGGATAAAACACAAGCGCGGTATATCCTCCATACAAAATATTGCTAACAAATCATATCGCGCTATTGTAATAAAATGTCCTTATTTTTAAAGTTTTTTTACTATAACGGTTTTCTAAAGATGCTTACTGGATTTTCACATTATTCTTTATCCAAGGTAATTAAAATGCCTTTTTCTTTTAAACAATTTTCAAGGCAGCTTTCATCATCACAATTCTACTACCGACCATGTCAGATTTTTTTTTTTTTAGTAATAAAACATCGAAATGTGAATGTCCAGTATTTCGCCACGTGCCGCGACTACAGATCCTACTAATATTAAATGCAAAAAAAGATTGTGTGGATGTTTGTTATGGTGCGAATACACGCTGGGTCAGCCTAGCCTAGGCGAGCGCGATAGAGGCAATGCGAGCCTGAGCCAGCGTGTATTCGCGCCTTTATACACGGCTGAAATGCTTCAGGTGACACTCGAAATAAAGTTTGTGACCTGCAGTTCGATTCACTTCCGAAAATGCATACGATTCGAAAATTTTCGTCGGAGAGTTGACGTTTTTTCTGCAATGAAACGTTACGCACGTTGCGAATTCGGAATGCATTCCGAGAAGGTCTGAATGGCGCCTCTGGAATAGAAGGATTGAACCCGCGGGCAATGCTGGTAAATATAAGATGTGAAGTTGTCAATCGTGCCTTAGATATAGACCTAGCTACGGTTTTGTACAATATATTATTGTGTCGCCATACAGTTGGTTTGCTAGCTTGGTCAATACGATTCATTTCGGAGTGCGAAACGTCAAATTATAAGTATACTTGTGACTGACATAAGATAAACCGATTTATGCCGGTCCCTAGAATGTGGCTCGATTTTGAGATGCATTTCCGAAAAGGGTTACGTGTCTACTTTTGTGTTGCGATACCCTAATACCAGACCTCACCGTGCGCTTATTGGCGTTTTGTATTTTGCGTACAAATTATATATTCCAATTGATTTTATAGATGTGTATGTAATTTTTGTTATAACTACCCTCATTATTGACGTATTATTGATCGTATTTAGGTAAATTATGTACGGATAGTTTACAGACCTCGGTGTTGCCAGGAGGAAACTACGCGGCAGCAGTTCGCTACTTTGAATAGCATTTAAATCAGTCAACACCAATTTTAGTAGCGATGGTTTTTTACATAACAATATTTACATTGATTGACTATGTTTAGGTAATGTTTCTTTCTGGCAACACTTGGGTATATTTGTATTTTTTTGCTTATTTTTATTAACTAGCAGGTTCAAATGATTATCGAGTTGTTTATCGGGTTGTAGATAAATTATTTTTAATATATTATATTATTAATTTTTGACCAATAAATGCATCGATGCTAATCCAATATGTCACTAGCTAGGGAGAACTGTAAAGATTTAATGTAACTATTTAATTAAAATATATAAGTTTTTCAATATAAGCGAGGATTTTATTTAAATAAAACACCAGTGAGTACAATATGATTATAATTTATTAATAGTTTACAGACGTTATCGTACAATTGATTCCAAATATACGCACGAGTCGCGCCTCGGCTCGCACGAGCGGACACGCACGTCCTGTAAGTACATACATATCAAATACATAGAAATGTCGCTTATATACACTAACGCACCAATACAAAAACGCTTATAAAATCGTAAAAATCGGTTTCGAAATCCCACGTAAGTCTAAAAGCATGGAATGGACGATAACACTGTTGGAAGCGGCATCCGGGGCTTACCCTACGTTCCTTACGATAACCTAACTATGTCGCTATTCTTTATTAGTAAAGCCAGACTCGGAGCGGCGGCTGCGGCACGTCTGGTATTGCGTCAATCCCTGTTTAAAACTTAAAATAGGTAATTACGATACATAAATGAATTTCAGCAGTTTGTAGGCTTCAGTCTCGATGTTGACACGTACTGACCTACGCGGCATCCGGCTGGGGCAGATTGCAAATCCATCGACTAGACACTACATTACCCAATAAATAATCGAATTCCAAACTGTCTCTCGACACCGTACAACTAAAATAAATAATTCAAGCGAGTGATAGTCAATACAAAAATATTTCAAAGCAATATTTCGGCAGATCTTAACACCAATAATTAGTAAAAATAAATCTATGATTATAATAATTAATAGTGAAGCAATATTTTTATATGATCACATTCGCACTACACCTCGCGCGATAGTATAAACCTTAACGTACTAAATGCAAAATCGGACGACGCCTGCGCTTGACGCATTTTATGCAATATTTTTTTTGATTGAAATGTATGACGTTAATGCGGTAGCATTGACTGACATTCCTGTTTTATAATTTTAAAAAACCATGGGCAGCGGATTCATATCAGAATCCGCCGGTTGGGTCGTTCGGCGCGGCCATCTTGCGCACAACAAAATGGCGGCTTTAAACAAAATGGCGTCAAACGTAAGCGTTCATCTCGATCGATATGAAATTAAGTCCCTCGCCAATCTAGCATTCCTATACGCGCTGAATATGGAAGAGTATTGTGAACAGGATCTGACTGGAGAGATTCAATAGTGGATCGAGGATTTAGAATACAAAACTGTTCGATGCCTACCAACGGTCATATAATAAAAACGGTTGCTGCAAGACATCGATTTGAGCACACAAAGACATCCCTCAGTCGAACGGATACTCGAAAGAGCCTAGTACTCCCAATGCGTGGCTTTGGCGATGTCGTTCCCGTTGAGATGGAAGTTTCCGTTCTTGGCTGCGGCGAGGTAGTCTTTGCTGGCGGCCGTGCGGATGGCGAGGCGCGTCGGCTCGCGCAGCTCCAGGTGGAAGCCCTGCGGTTGGTCGGCGTCGCAAGTTACGCTCTCGCTGTCTGCGTGCCAGTATTTGCCGTTTTGTCCTGGAGAAACAAACAAACAAACATCGCCGGTAAGTTTGTATGAGCTATTGGCCAATTCTGATGATGTGTTTTTAGGCTTCGTAAAGGCCTCCGTCATGGCTTAAAACGACTTAAAAGCAGGAACCGATAATTTAACGTGCCCTCCGAAGCACGGAAGCGCTCAGCTCGTAATGCCACTTGCGGTCACCCATCCAAATTGTGACCGCGCGCAACGCTGCAACTTCAACAATCAATCAAGAACGTCTAAGCTACGCCACGAGCGGAGCGCTTCATAGTTGGTGATTTATAGTGTATTGCTTCGGAGGGCACGGCTTTTAAGTCGTTAAGCCATGACGAAGGCCTTTGATCGAAATTCATCATTTCAACTTGAATCCTTGAACACAAAAAGTTTGCGGAACACTGGATAGAATAGATGATAACTTACCCTTGAAGTAAACAGCGCCCTTAGGGCCGCGGACCACCTGTATGGTCTCGTAGTTGGCCTTGTTGCACTCCAGCCGAACGCCCTTGGGGCCCACGAAGCCTTGCTCGCACTTCAACACCAGGATAGGTCTGGAAAAAAAAAAAAAGTTGTAGGTAGCTATTATAAAAACCTGTTTTGTGAGAGACTAGTGCCTGAAATAGGTATAGAAAAACCTGTGCTACAGGTCACTATAGCAGGGCCAATTTAATAGATCACATTTGACATAATGTCAGTCCTAACAAAATAAATCGTAAAATTGCCTTTTCTGTAATTTTTACAATAAATATGGATTTTTAACGGAATAAAGTTAAACAATTATGCAGATCTCGCTTTGAAAAATCAAATAATATTGTGTGCCCTCGGTTAGAAGGTTTCGTTGTTGAATTTCGATGAAGTGTCAAATGTGATCTATTAACGTGGCCCTACTTTAGTGCCCTACTCCACTGATTTTTTTTGGAATTATCATCATTCATCATTTCCTTGCCCTTTTCTCACTAGGTGGGGGCTTCATTTTATATTTGTATGTTCTATTTTTGGTCAAATAAATACATTTCTATTTCTATTCTATTTCTATTCTATTCCCTCCTAACACTCGTCATCTCAGTAGTCACGCCCTTACGGCTGGCCTATTATCTCAGTTGATAGTAGCTCTGCCTTCTGCGCTGGAGGTTGAGGGTTCGATTCCCATCCAGGACAAACATTTGTGTGATGAACATAGCTGTTTGTTCTGTGACTGGGTCTTTTAAAGTATTATAAGTATGTATTTACAAATATATAAGTATTCTATCAGTTATCTGGTTCCCATAGTACAAGCTTTGCTTAGTTTGGGGCTAGATGGCGCTGTGTGAAATGTCCAGCAATATTTATTTATTTAAGTATTTCCTCTTTCACACAATCCATCCATCTTTTCTATGGCCGCATTCCTCCACATTCATTTATCTAACACTCTCCTTTATTATCATATTGCATGCCGCGATCGCCTTTTGAGTCAATCATAAGTAATCATAACAAAACCTCACCTGTTGATGAGATAGAAGTAGTATTTGCAGTTGGCATCAACGTTGTCTGCGTTGGCGTAGAGATGGCCGGAGCGCTTGGTCATGAGGTATTTGCCATTGTTGGCGCGGAACGCCACGGCGCCGTCGCCTTGCCACTCCAGCTCGAACAGCGCGTTCGATGACCTGTAATGATGGAATTAAACATCCACTCAAAATTCAAAAATTCAAAATTCAAATATCATTTATCCAGTAGGACCGTTATGATCACTTAGAAACGTCTTAAGAGCTAGGTGATTCTACTCCTGTTCTTTCGCGACCAACACCGTAAAGAATCAGGGCAACAAACACGGTATGGGGCCTAGCTTTCTAGTACATATTCCTTGTAGTACAATAATACTTGTGCTACTGAGAAAGATTGCTTGAATAATGAAACTGTGGTACACACATTCTGGTGTCCGCCCTAAAATCAGGCCTCTTTCCACAAGACAAAGAGGTAGTCAGATACCTACCACTGACTTCCATTGGTTACGATAATGACACATCTTCACTCAGAATAGTCTAAAAAGCTAGGAGATTCTACTCCTTCGCGATCAAGACCGTGAATAACAAGCTGATTGTCTAACTTGTCTCAAACGTGGTCACTGAACTGTCATATTTGAGAGATTGAAACCGATTTTGGTCGCTATCAAAGATCAATAAGAGGCAGGGCAACAGACACCACAGACTGATCAGACAGGTGGAATTTCATATGCTGCCGTCCGCTAGCTAAAGCGCCGTTAAGTGACATTTGGTCAAATTTCACTTTTAAATGCCATGTTATAATGCTCAAAATTCTCTATCGATCGGTCCCGGAACTAGGTTCCTATCGTTTATAGTTTTCGAATTAGAGATACCTACCAAGAAAGCGGCAAGCGCGAAGCAAGATAGGAAAGAAGCGGCACGTTTTTTAGCGATCTCTCAAAAAATGGTTTTGTCATTATCATTACACACGGGAATTACCGTAAAAAATATCGTTGATTTAGATACCGACAATATTTCGATTCATCCGGAGAATCTTCATCTGGGTAAGGAGGGTCTAGTACAACTCACGAAAGTTTTGAAAGTGAAATGGTTTTGTCACTTAATTGCGGTTTAGCTAGCGGACGGAAGTATGGTCCAAGGTACTCACTTGTTGTCCCCGCTGGCCTGTATGCCGCCGCCGGTCTCGAGGGTCCAGTAGCGGTCCTGCATCGTGCGGATGTACCAGCGCTTCGTCGCCCAGTCGAACTCCAGCTGGAACGTCTCGTGGGAGGAGATCTCGTCCTGGTTCGCCGTCACGTCCACTCCTGGAACAAAGTTCAAAATTCAAAGTAAGCTCACATTGGTATAGGTATTCTAACTTCCTGATGGTGGGTGACCCAGAGGACACACAAGTGGTCTTGGCAAGCCAGCAGGCAGTTGATGGATACATATTTTGCCGTACAGGGAAATTGAATTCAAAAAGCACAGTACTAAATGTAATGGTGATTGGAGGCTAGAAACAAGCTGATGATGATGATGATAAACTTGTTAGACCATGTTGTCGATTCTCATCTATCATCTATCACAAACAAAAAATAAGTTTAACATTCCCAAACTTAGATGACAGTGTTGAAGATTAATCTGCAATCTGCGAGGAATTTCAACAATTAAGTATTCATCGGTGGTCAGTAAGCGAATCGCATTAAATGCTTCAGCCTACAAGCTTCCGATTGCAATGAAATAAATGAGGCGAGCGGGGCAATGGGCAAAACAATAGCGTCTAACATTCAGATCCATCTAGGTATCGTACATTAGCCGCAAACTAGGCGCAGTCGACCGCAAAACTAGGGATGCCACTAGCAAGCTATCTTGACTCTCGGTCAGTTAATGATTGTGAGACATTGACATCCAAAAGAGACTGTTTTAAGCAAAAGGACTAGAGTGGCGAAAGTAAGAGGTAATATCAACTCAATCCCATAATATAATTTCCTCTACTACAACAAAACAGTCCAGTCTGTAATAGAAGGGAACGATAAAACAAAAATGATTATTCAAAAAGTTATTAATTTTTTTAGCCACCAACGACATCGTCATGACTATTTGGTAAACTGTTATGATTTTCTCGGTATTAACTAGGTAAATAAAGATAGGTGTCAGGATCGTAGCAAGCCGAATTCAGGCCTAACATAAATGAAAATTTCATGGTTTTATGTATGTGCCTGTGGAACACCGTAATCTTCCGCGTGGACGCTATCCCGGACCAATCGGGCTTCGACTTGCATGTCTTCAATCCCGCTATACTTAGGTAAGTAAGACATCGTAGTAATGCATTTAAGCTCACCTAAAATAATACTTTCAAGGCAGGTTACCGGCGCAAGTTTATACTACCTGTTTCATATACATATCTCTACTGATATGTACCTACCTAGGGATAGTAGTTATACTGGTAGGGTTATTGGTAAAAAAAATCTAAACAAGCTTGCTAACCTATTCTACATTTTAGTCACAAACTTCTTCCGTTTTTTAAAGCTCTGCATATTGGTTTGATATATTTGCATAATGCTACGAATTTGAATCTTCCTACAAATTTTTGAGTTTAAAAAGTTGAAATATTCAATAATACTCGTATTTCATCTGACTCGTTATGGAATGTTCAAACAAATACGGTACCTATCTTGACTGTCCTTGTTTTATTTTTTCAGAATTTATCACCACTACTCTGCATCAGCCGTTAAACCGAAGAGTCTAACAAAATCTTGAGAGAATACTTGACACTCTTTGAGCTTATAGTGCTAAATTCTCGAAGTTGAGACTTGAAAAGAAACAACAGTTTTCCATGGAGTTGGACCCCATCTTTCTGCGTGAGTGCATCCGCCGATACAGTATTGAGTAACGGCCGGCACCGATGAGAGTGTTTCTTGCGAAGCGCTCAATTGGCAAGAACTGCACAGTCATTTGTTTGAATTGTTTTCAAACAATCGCGTCGCACGCGGAACGGTGCATTCAGTAGGTCGATTCTATAGCTATAGGGCGATTCCGTTTCGCAACGGTCGAGATATGCGTCTTTGTTTCATTGCTTTATCTCTGGGTCAACGAATGTTCTAATGAACATAATTGGTATCAACCAAAGTTCTGTACTAAACTGTAAAGTACCAAAGTTCAATTGGTCAACTCTAGTGGCGAAAACTAAGGTTCATACTAGCTTGTGATCAACTCTGGTAGATTAGAGGCTTAGAGGCTAACTTAAGGCTTCTGTCAGCTATTATGACAGCTATTGACCATCTCTGGTGACGTAGCCGCAAGGAAGCACAAATCTTCATCTTTACTTTAATTTTCATCCGTGATCGTCAAAATTCGTGCTAAACACCAAAGAGATCCACTAGTAGTTTACCTATTCTTTTGGTAATCGTGATCAACATTCAAGTTTTGCCGATATATGCATCTGCCACAAATCCGGTATTTTTCCTTCCTGCATAATTATATCGGTAGTCGTAAAGCAAAAAAGAAATTCAGCCCAAAATTCTTGTTCGGATAATTTATGAGATTATATCGCTGTGCGTGGGTGGACTCAAGTCACAAGCCACAACAAATAACGGTCAAAAAACTTAATCTCACAGAGAGAGAGAGATGAGTGCGCAGACTAATCTTAATTTATGACTAAACAGTCTCATATTCTAACAAGCGCCAACCAAGCATTACCATACTACATGTATCACAGTCGGTCGTGCATACAGATGTACAATTATGCAGATGGTATATTGGACGATTTCCGAACACGACATCTATCCTAGTTAGTGAACGGCACTATAATTTGCAAATTACCAGTTTGAGTTGAGACAACACGCATAGTAAAGGCACAGAGTAACCAGAGAAACAAACTCAAACAACACGAAAAAGTAGGTACTTCACTACATGCGCAACGTTGTGTGCGTGCGCGTTCACCGACAGGTTCACTTACGAGCGGCGGGCGGCCGCTTCGTGAGCTCTCGGCTAGTCTCGGCAAACTCCGGCGGCCGACCGGCGGCTATGCGCTAAGGGACGCTCGGAGGCCGCGAATGCTACGAGTATGCGGCGGCCGCGCGGGTTACGTAGTAACTATTAATGAATCTGTGGCGCGATCTTTTTCTGGTTCATTATCATTCAGTCAGTAGGTAAGGTGAGTAGGTACTTACATCTAGCTAGGCAAAGTCATGCAGAGAAAAATAAAAACTTATCATTTTTCACATACCTACTCAAAAGAACGTGATAGGTTAGTTTATGTACCTACTACCATATTATTGAAATATTTTTGAAGAAATTTTCTGTAAGTACCTACCTACTAAGTAGGTATGTATTAATCTGTATTTATTAATAATATTTGAAGTCGATTTTAATCTACTTTCCAGTGTCGTATGTATCGATTTGAAAATTTGCATTTGTATGTAATTTTGATAAACTTACAATAATTCGGTACCTATTGTCGAGCTGATCTGATGATAGAGTCAGGACCTGTTTAACAGAACTCCTCAGTAAATAAACCGATGGAGTTAAAACTGGACATGTCTGTCAAGTCCCGACTGTAAGAATAAGGAGATGATTTGATGATGGAGTCAGGAGCTAAGTCAGGAGTAGGCCATTTGTAATTTTAATAAATTAAAAATACGATTTTACTTACGTGTTTATACTATGAACTAAATTAAGTTAACGTATTTATTCTAGCAAATACCATCCTTCCGTCAGCAGTACCAGCTGTCCGTTTATTATTTTAACACTACGCGAGTGACACCGCGCGGCGCAGTTAGTTTATTTCCATAAGTGACAGCCCTACAAGAATAGGCTATTATAAAAGTCGATGTTAGACCGCTGTCTCTCTGTAGTTCATTTCTCCGTGGTAAAGGCTTGGTTATATTACGATTGGATTGGAGTTTTTTTTTATTCTGGAAATCGATTGAAGAAATTGTAATACTTTCAAAGTTTTGGTTTAAGGAACTAATTTCGAACTTTGTATTGGCGGGGTCCAAAAAGGATATGGCATAGCAGGTACAGTACCTACGCACAATGAATCTAGGCATTCCTGAAGTTAGCCGTTTCGCTGCGCAGTAGAAAATTTAGTATGAAAAAGCTACAATGCGCATCGGAACGGCTATCTTCACGAATGCCTTAGTTCCATTGTGCGTAGTGTAGGTATATAGCTAAGTTGAGCTTAGGCATTTGCATATAGCTTTGTTAATCTTGGTCGGAGCACCATACATTTGCATTCCTTTACTAACGATCATCACGTTTTTTGTTACGTTTTTTATTTTTGTTATGTTTTTAATTTTAATTTAAGTAATTTTATTTTATTGTTCTATTTCTTATGTGTTTTTATTTTCTGATGTTTATTTTATGTGTAGGTACATTTTATTTATTAGCTATGATGATTTGGAATTGTTCTGTAGTGTTATAGCTAAGTTTTGTAAATAAAGAATATAAATTTGAATCACTGGATACACCATTTCCTCTTGTGTTCACCTGTGCTCTGAATACGGGCCTGTCTTTTTGAATGTCTCTTTTCCCTACTTTTCTCTTAAAACGCTTCGCATGCTCCAAACTGGACGGCCAAAGATAACAAGCGCATCTTAATTAATTACAGAATACCGAATGTGCGGCGCCGCACGAACCGCTGTAGCCAGGCATCCGTGATAGAAATTGTAGAAAGCATGCGCGGGCGCAGATGTTTTTGTGCGGATTGCGGGAGGTCTGCGCGCTGTCATAAACGGGAATTGATAACAGATATCGGAGATTGATACTACTATGATCTGCGCCTGCGCACAGCTATATTTTAGGTATGTGAATGATATACTTATTTTTTTTATTTTGATGCTTTAATCGATAGATAATGGTCCTATCATGATTTTCAACCCTGACGACTAATGATTCCGTGGCCGAATTGGTAAAGGCACTCCGGCTAAAGGAGGATCGCTTGTATCATTGCGGGGCTTATATCCCTTCGGAATTGAAAATTTTGATAAGATTTTTCATTTTCACATGTGAATGATATCTAAATTAGAATAAAGTAACACGTAGTTCACGGCTGTATCCTGACATCTCAGATTTTCAGTCTTTTTTCAGATTTTTTTAAACTTAGGTGGGCGGGCATAGGCGCTATTTGAAAGTGTCACTGCCTCCACTACATCACACCTCGCTAATTGGTCTTCACATGTTTTATAGTTAGTTGCAAATCTTCACAGAAGATAAACTCCAAATTAAGGTTAATGACTCAAGAGAAACTTAGACGGTAAAGTTAATTGCTTGAAAAAGTAGATAAATGGCACATACATTAATGTTTTTAATAATTTATCTTCACGAAGTATGCAGTTTGTAATTAATATTAGATTTCGTGTGTGTCTTTAAAAGCTGCTTTATCTCAACAATGTCCCAGGCGTTAACCTCCTGCCGCTGTAAAAATAATCTAGTATTACCTAGTACTATCTAGTGTTATTAAACCGACGAATATGGATTCCGTGGCCGAGTTGGTAAAGGCACTCTGGCTTAAGGAGGATCGCTTGTATCATTGCGGGTCGGAATTGAAAATTTTGATTAGATTTTTCATTTTCAATGAAATAATACCTAAGTGTGATTTAACACTATAAAAATAATAGTATAGGTACCTAGTAAAGATGTTAACGCTAGCATATGAAAAATTATTAGATAAAGAAAGGTCAGAGTAAATTAATGAAAGAAAGAGTGAATGGAGAATATATCTAAACATGTGAAGAAAAGATCTAGTGCGATTCACACTTCTCGGAATGCATCCGATTCGTTGATTTTCTTCGGTATGTGACACATCTTCGCTGAAAAATGCCGACTTTTCGAAGAATATCTTCGAATCGAATGCATCTGAATAAGTAGTCTGAATAGCTATGCTTGACGCGAATGCGACTGTTTATTTTGAATGTTTATCTTTCAACATAGTTAATATCTCTCTAATCTTTGGGTATTCAAGCCAGTTCCTTTGAAAATGTTTGAAAAGAATTAACACAACCGACCTTTGACAGATCTCGGTTTTTATCCCGTACTAGCAGCGCCCTCGCGGCGTTGCCCATGTAATGATGGTATAAGGTGATGATGATGATGTTTAATAGTAGCCTATAACCTTTCTCAAGAGTTTAAGCTATCAAATGCAGAAATAATTTTTCAAAGCAGACTCGACTAGTTCCTGAGATTAGCGCGTTCAAACAAACAAACTCTTCCGCTTTATTATATTAGTAGAGAAGTAGGTATTTATATAGATGGGGCACAACTTCTTTATGTTAAACTTCACTGTGCTTTCACAAAAAAATATTACCAAAAATATTAATATTTAAATTATTTTTACAATTGTGATTTGTACGGATATTAAAATAAAGTAATTAAAACTTCTAATCTAGGAGTCATCAAACTTTTAAGATCTAAATGCAAATTGTTAGGTAATTAGTTATGCATCCTTAAATAAGTGAAAATAACACTTGCCTATTATCATAAATTTTAAACAAAATTTATACTAATAGGTAATCGACCTACGTATAGAAACAAATGAAACTAAATTGTATCGGGTAATACAATAGGTCTCTGCGATTGTTGTAGGTGTGTATTTATTAAAATTCTTACCTACATTTCCAGTTTAAATTGTTACTTTATATAAGTACTTTATGAATAAACTATTTGTCATAGGCTAAATATTTGTGGATTCTGAAATAAAAGTTTTTGAATGAATGAATGAAGTAAACTCTAAGATCATTGACCGACCGCCTACGAAACTCCCGCCCGATGCGAAGTCATAGATTTCCTGAAGTCGTGACCATCTTAAATTCAGTATCTAACTACTCGGTAAACCTCGAGCCGTGACGTTGAAGTTTTGCTGCGAACTAAGGTAGAGAACTTACAAATCTGCGATAAGCAAAAGTAATACATTTTTTTTAACCTAGATAAACCTTTGTTTAGCCACAATCTCACCTGTAAGTGACGATGTGGCTAACGATGGATCACAAAGGTCTAGAAGACACTTATTCAATCTTGACTTGAAGAAACCCAGGCTGTAGTTTTCGAGGAAAACAGAAGCTGGCAGCGAGTTCCAGACCTTAGCAGTGCATGGCTCATTTGCAACAAAACCGCCACTGGCACTCAAAATGATGGTACATCTGAGATGGTATCAGCATCTAATCTACATCTAACAAGTTCTGTTATCCCGAAACAAAAAACTGTTGCGTATCGAGCGATATTGATAAGACTGATGTCAAAACAATAGTTAACACGTTCAGAGCCCACAACGCAATGTAGTCCGGTAGCACGTCGTGTGCGCCGTTCTGCGGCCTTTTCTTTGGAGGGTACTACAGGGGCGGGGGCCCCTTGTAATATTCTTGCATGTTATGAAAACTGGTAAACAATTTTAGGAAACGAAATTGGACAAACAAAAATCAAAATCTCATAATTTTTCTGCTTTGTTCCTAAATGGCGTATTCAGTTTATCGCTCCGCTCATGGCTCCGTGCTAGTGGCGTCCTCTACCTTACCCAGCGCTGCTGAGCGTGACTTCGCAATACTTTACAGCTCTCGAGTCTAGTATCTCAGCAGTTCATCTACACACCTACCCACTAGTGACTAGACATGCGCTTTACCAACCTAGGATCTAACCAGGTTTTTAACCGTCTTAAAAAAAAAGGAGGTTCTCAATTCGTCGGAATCCTTTTGCTTAATGTATGTTCCCCGATTACTCGAAGACGCCTGGACCGATTTGAAAAATTCTTTTTTTGTTTGAAAGGGCAAACCAGATGATGCCATAAAAATTTGGTGAGGATCTGTCGAGGACCTTCGGAGTTATGAACAGAAATGCACGTCAAGAGTGCAGATAATTGCTCAGTTTGTAAAATTAAAGTTAGTTTTTTTTTTATTTTTAATTTAGCCACTTGTTAAAATTCCTGAGGAGGGCGCATTTAAATAATTAATATTTAATTTGGCAGATGCCCACATTTTGCAGAAGTGAGCATTCCATACATGATAGCTTCCATGCCGCCTTACTTTTATGTACTGATTTGGGTTTTTCCTGATTTAGCTTGAGTGTAAAATGTAAATACTTACTGCATTTTCCGAAACGTAAAATTCAACCAAGCAAGAAATAGCAAAGCGAGTAAACATAACATTTTCTAGTGACAGTTATGTTGAAGAGAGACCGGCCGATAAGCTCAACTACGTGAGGTCACGCCGGCGAGCGAAGTGGGCCGTTGGCCGTTACCTCCTCGGCTCTCCTGCTTGCCTGGTACTTTATCTTGCTATTTACGAAGGATATTGACTCTAAATGCTGCTTCTGAAGATGTTATGGGTATTGGTGGGTGATATTGGTTTAACTTTGTTAGATTACACAGACCCTCTGTAGTTTGGATATGTAGATTTAAGAAATCGGAACACCGAAATCAAAGATAGCCCCCAAGCCGTGTTTCATGCTAGATTCGTTATGATATTTGTCGCGAAAACAGGAGAAGAATCAATCAATCGCCAATATATGATGTTATCAGGTGAAGTAGGTGAGGCAGTTATTTGGTAAATCAGCAAAGACAGTAATAAGTATAACAAAGTTAGTAAGCTTATCAGTTCACAATTCTTGGGTTTCAGTTGTGCGAATGGCATAATAGTAGTCTTTATTCAACTGTAGGTAAAATTTAACACCTTTTACCACAAATTTATTCACTCGTGGAGAACGAGGAGAAAAAGATTTGAAACTGAATTAAAATGAGCAACAAATTAGCTTTGGTGAAGAAATATTTTACATTTTCATATTCAAGCTTCGCCTGCAAAAAGGTAAATTGGAGTTCATGACGAGGCGTAGCGAAGTGGACAATTTGCCGTTACGAGCTCCTCGCGTGTCCTGCTCGCCTGGTAGGAAGGTACTTCAAGCGAGTGCCGGACTATTTGCCGAGTAAATTGCGTCTACAGATGGTGTTGCACAGATTTATGTGACTGGAAAATGTTCATGTTCTCAGGCACCTGAGGTAATTTATGTATTTTTACGATTTTATGGCGTAAACTTTAGAGATTCACGTTTTTGTTACACATTGAACAATGGAGGGCGTGGAAATCTCTCACCAACAATTCGGAATCTTAATAGACAGTTTTGAAACTATATTTCATATTCATATTTTTGATATTTTTGAATAAACGGCAAAGGAAACAGAAGTGCGTTGCAAAGCGATGGTTCAAAGACGCATATAGATCTAGATTCTAAACTTTGAAACACGCATCATATCTGTCGATTTAGAGTTGGACAAGACAAACGTTTGTACCACGCGAGCGAATGTGTGTAGCTCCATATAATGAACTAGCAGCGCCCTGCTGCGATGCCCTCGTTGCGATGGTTTATAGTGATGATGATGATGAAATGTGTAGCCTATAACCTTCTTCAAGAAGTTAGCTATCAAATGAAGAGACAAACAATTTTTCAAATTCGACTGGTTCCTAAGATTAGCGCGTTCAAACAAACGAACAAACTTTTCCGCTTTATATATTGGTATTGATGACTCCTAGGTGACAAACATCAACATGATAATTGCGGCAAGGTGTTCGTGACACGAGATTCCCATCAGCCCCCTGACAGTTCAATTGCATACGGACAGACAGTGAAAGTTAATAACACCATGGCACCAGGAACACGGATGCGAAGCAATCACGCTGTTTCCTGTCGGATTCTATGTTGTTTTTGCAGACTTGTATTAGTAAACAAGTTGCTTGCTGTCTCGTAGTAACATTACACAGATCAAATAAGCTAATTTCTTTGGAACAACCGCCTATTAAGTAAGCTCGTATGAGCAAGTGGCAAACTCTGGTGACAGAGTTTTTAGACCGCCTGAAGGCCTCCGTCATGGCTTAACGACTTAAAAGCCGGGACCGACAATTTAACATGCCCTCCGAAGCACGGAAGCGCTCAGCTCGTAATGCCACTTGCGGTCAACCGCAGCCGCGCACAACGCTGCTTAGTGCCAATTCAGACGTACCACAACCACGCGACACCGACAACCACACCACACCGACGCGACGTGGTCGGGCGTATATTTGTATTGAAAATGAATTTCCAATTCAGACGTATCACATTTTGTCGTTGTTATCGACCACCTATGTAATACGACCACATCACAACCACATCGCAACCACATCGCGACGACATGACGTCATCAACAGCGCGCGCCTAGCTGGCGCCTGCCACATCGACATTTTGTCGGTACCACAACGCAACTGCAAAAAGTCGCTGCGACACAATTCACACGCACCACAGCTGGACTACATTTTGTCGCTGCGACGCACAGTGGACGGAATTTCGAGCCTGCCTTTCATAGGATTTTTGAAAAATAAAATCCTTTTTTTTTATGTTTAAAGTATACAGTTTGGTTGTAAATGTCACAAAATGTAATAATCTAGTAGTCCCGTGGTTTTATTTTGCATAAACACCGTAAAATATGAGTTTGTACATTTAAAATGTATGGAAATGGAATTGGTTTTCCCCATAACTTATTCTGGTCTTGCATTGTAAAGCTGGAACTTTCAGGTATTGTTGCCGAGCCTCTAAGGAAGCCATACAACCTTTGACCTTGATCCAGAGTTGTCCGTCAAAAGAGATATGAATTAATTAAAAAAGTACGTTTGGCCTGTATTGTATACGAGGTAAAGTATCGCAAATAATGAGATTAAAATTTTATTTTTGTCTAGTTTTGTTACCTGATGGATAATGAATGACTCTAAATAACTTTTGACCTTTACCAAGAACGTCCTTATTCATAACATTTGAATTTTTTGAAAATAAGTATTTTGAAAATATAGTCATGTTAATAATTGTTATAACAAAGCTGGAACTGTCAGGTATTGTTACCGAGCCCATAAGGAAGCCATACAAACTTTCAACTTGATCCAGAGGGTCGTGTTTAGGAGATATGAATTAGTTAAAAATGCACGTTTGGCCGATATTTGTCATAGGTACGAGGTAAAGTACCGCAAATAATGAGATTAAAATTTTATTTTTGTCTAGTTTTGTTACCTGATGGATAATTAATGACTGTAAATAACTTTTGACCTTTACTAAAAACGTCCCTATTCAGAATGTATGAATTTATTGAAAATAAGTTCCTATTTTGAAAATATAGTCATGTTAATAATAGTTTTAACAAAGCTGGAACTGTCAGGTATTGTTACCGAGCCCATTAGGAAGCCATTATGTATGACATTTGAACTTGATCCAGATTGGTCAAAGATATGAATTGATTAAAAATGCATGTTTGGCCGATATTTGTCATAGGTACGAGGTAAAGTATTGCAAATAATAAGATTATTTTTTTAATTTTTGCCTAGTTTTGTTACCTGATGGATAAGGAATGACTCTAAATAACTTTTGACCTTTACCAAAAACGTCCCTATTCAGAACGTAAGAATTTATTGAAAATAAATATTTTGAAAATATAGTCTTATTAATAGGTAATTGTTTCATCCAAACCTGAACATTGAATTGAATCACTATGAAGTCTTCGATTACCTACCTACCTATTTTTATAGTTTGACAGGCTAGTCACTGCCTGTACTCAATGTCCATTGTTCTTCCACAGATGTGGCCAAATATTTTAGTTTTGCTAATTAGGTTATTTGTTTGTCGGAAAATGGGTACCTAGGTACCTACCTGAGAGCAGTTACCATTTTATTCTGCGAACTTTATTGTTTTTGTAGGCACGTTACCTATCTACATTATTCTAATTTGACAGGTTAGTCACTCACTACCAGTCCTCATCATCAATAATTATATTGTTCTTCCACAAGTGTGACCAAATATTTTGGTTTTGCTAATAAGGTTCTTTGTTTGTCATAAAATGGGTATTTACCTAACTATCTGAGATCAGGTAGGTACCATTTGTTCTGCAAATTTTATTGTTAATGTAGATAGTTTCCTAATTATCATGATAAGTCCTCCTGACATTTGCTAACTGCTCTCAGGTAGGTACCTAGGTACCCATTTTCCGACAAACAAAGAACCTAATTAGCAAAACTAAAATATTTGGCCACATCTGTGGAAGAACAATGGACATTGAGGACAGGCAGTGACTAGCCTGTCAAACTATGAAAATAGGTAGGTAGGTAATTGAAGACGTCATAGTGATTCAATTCAATGTTCAGGTTTTGTTGAAACTCTTATCAATAAGGCTATATTTTCAAAATATTTATTTTCATTAAATTCTTACGTTCTGAATAGGAACGTTTTTGGTAAAGGTCAAAAGTTATTTAGAGTCATTCCTAATCCATCAGGTAACAAAACTAGTCAAAAACTAAAAAAATAATCTTATTATTTGCGATACTTTACCTCGTACCTATGACAAATATCGGCCAAACATGCATTTTTAATTAATTAATATCTTTGACCAATCTGGATCAAGTTCAAATGTCATACATAATGGCTTCCTTATGGGCTCGGTAACAATACCTGATAATTCCAGCTTCTTTAAAACTATTATTAACATGACTATATTTTCAAAATCGGTACTTATTTTTAATAAATTCGTACTTTTTGAATAGGGACGTTTTTGGTAAAGGTCAAAAGTTATTTAGAGTCATTAATTATCCATCAGGTAACAAAACTAGACAAAAATAAAATTTTAATCTCATTATTTGCGGTACTTTACCTCGTACCTATGACAAATATCGGCCAAACGTGCATTTTTAACTAATTCATATTTCCTAAACAGGACCCTCTGGATCAAGTTCAAAGTTTATATGGCTTCCTTATGGGCTCGGTAACAATACCTGACAGTTCCAGCTTTGTTAACATGACTAATAACACATTAACACACATATTAACATGACTATATTTTCAAAATACTTATTTTCAATAAATTCAAAGGTTATGAATAAGGACGTTCTTGGTAAAGGTCAAAAGTTATTTAGAGTCATTCAATAACCATCAGGTAACAAAACTAGACAAAAATAAAATTTTAATCTCATTATTTGCGATACTTTACCTCGTATACAATACAGGCCAAACGTACTTTTTTAATTAATTCATATCGCTTTTGACGGACAACTCTGGATCAAGGTCAAAGGTTGTATGGCTTCCTTAGAGGCTCGGCAACAATACCTGAAAGTTCCAGCTTTACAATACAAGACCAGAATAAGTTATGGGGAAAACCAATTCCATTTCCATACATTTTAAATGTACAAACTCATATTTTACGGTGTTTATACAAAATAAAACCACGGGACTACTAGATTATTACATTTTATGACATTTACAACCAAACTGTATACTTTAAACATCAAAAAAAAGGATTTTATTTTTCAAAAATCCTATGAAAGGCAGGCTCGAAATTCCGTCCACTGTGCGACGTGGTGTGGTAGTGGTACGTGTGTTTTGACGCTTAACTTCAACGATCAATCAAGAACGTCTAAGTTAGCTTTGCCACGACACGAGCGCTTCTATTATTCCGTTATGTCTACCGATTTACTACCCAGTCTATATATATAGTCATAATTGTTTCTGTTACAAATTCAGCAAGGCTTTAGAGAACTTTTTTTTGTCTTGTCACTCTCATGCCACTGAAAAGAGATGGCAACAGATTGAACAGTCGTTCGTTAGGTCCATTCAAACAGGCAAAACAGTGTCCTGCTATCATAAACTGCCTCCTCATTCTATTTAAATCTAGTCAAGCTGTAAAGACTCACCTTGCTTCACAGAGACGTATTTCTCGTTGAGACCAGCGACGAATGCCGCCTGCGGGAGACTGTCTTCGAGCGAGAACAGTTCATCTCTAGTGACGGCGGTGGAACGCGTCTTCAGGACCGCCTTGGAGCCGATGGGCGCGAGGTAGGCGCCGGTGCCGTCGCGCAACGCAAGGGAACCAGAGTGGTACTCCGCGCTGAAGAGGCAGTTGCTGGTGCATGTGTCTTGCAGCTGGAATCAAGGAAGAAGATGAAGAATGTGGTAAAGATGGAATGACGGTTCATTTTTTGTTCATTTCCGTCGTTCATTTTGCATATTTCACTCAAAGTGACACATCTGAACATAAAATGAAAGAAAACGTTCTTAGAAAACCCCAGCATTCTAAGAAATCCATCTGATTCCACCTTAAGAGTTGTGTTGATAGTGAATGGATTTTTTATCTCCCGACAAAAAAGGGCATATAAGTAGATATGTAGTGTGCATCTGTATGTCTGTCTGTGGCATCATCATAGCTCTAGCGATGAACATATTTTGATGCGGTTTTTGTTTGAAATCTGACGTGATCAAGATGGTTCTTAGCTATAATTTCACACATCAACATCAGCTCAAATTTTTAATTTAATTGCTTGTTATATGAAGGGAATAGTTTAAGGCCCTACCCTGAGCTAAACACTGCCTCAGTCAGGCCTTGTCTATACCCTCGATAAATAAAGTACCTACCTAAGTGGAATTTTTTTTTTTAAATATGAAAAGAATTAAACGCTTATGGATCGTAATACCATGTCAATGCCTGGACACAGTTAAGAGCCAGTTTTATTCGATTTTGAAGTAGATACATGATAAATAAGAACTATAAATCAGCCGCCCTCCATTGTCTTCACAAATTGCATAGCATTGGTTTCTCCATAAATAAGTACAGTCAGCATCAATTGACGTTGTGGCTCATTTCTAACGGCCCCGGGCAATAAGAACGGTTCGACTCCATTACAGCAATCTAGTTAAGACTTATTGCAGCCACAACCGATGACTTTTACCGTTCCTGACCAGAAAACTAGAATTGATTTTACCTACACAAAATCAAATTCAAAAATCATTTATTCAGTAGGACCATTATGATTACTTTGAATCGTCGTAAGAGCTAGGTGATTGTACTCCTGTTCTTTCGCGACCGACACCGTGAAGAATCAGGGCAACAAACACGGTATGGGGCCTAGCTCTCTTTTCGGTGATCCATCCGCTTAAATCTCATCAAATCATTTTGTGCGGAAGGCAGCCTATTCAATAAATGTTTTGCCTGGCCTTACTTTGCTTTTCGTTACAAAATCAAGACCAACTTTCCGGAAAAATGTAGGTAAGTACCTCTGTCTTCCAGCTAAAGTCATAACAGTATCAGCACTCACGAGTAGGTGCCTATTTGTTGAGAGCATACGACAAAGGCTGGCTTCCCACGGGGTACAAATCGATGCGAATGTATGCGCCGTGCCGTTTCGCCGTCTCGTAAAGATGACGACAATGGCCCTCACTCTGAACGGAAATTGTGAGGCTTTGTCGCGGTTTGCGCTTTGTCGATATGTTTCGTATTATTGAGACTGTTGCTTTGGAATCATATTTATTTTCAGATTTGCAAAGCTTCGGCTTTAAAAGCGGCGGTTTTCACTTAGTTTATGTACCTACTTAAATGTAGTTAATGTGGTCATCACTTTAGGTTACTGTTAATTTGTAATGTTACGCTAGTAAGCATAAGTATACGACAAACAAAATTTGAAAGAGTAATTTTTCGTTACAAGTAAAGAACAAGAGAATGCATGGTTTCCTCTTAGTACTGTTTGCATTGCAAAAAAGATGACATCCCGATTGAGTATCAATTTCTGATATTTTCCGTTTATACTTTTCATAGAATTATCATACAAACGACGTGAATCATAACATGTTTTACATGAATGTCTACACGCTATTGTGTGCCGTGACCTGCGTTACTTTCAATAACAAATACAGTATTGTTGAAGCGTTGACACAACACTTAGCACACGTGTGCTGGGACAAATTGGAGAGTGTGCGTGCATGCGAACTGAGGAAATTTATTGTTACTTACGGTTCGCATTGCAATTTACATTGTTATAGAATCAACACAGTCGTTCATTCAAGCTAACAGGTGGCTAAATTAGAAAACCAAGATTTAGTCAGACTCACATGCAGTAAGACACAGAGTAGGGTGATCGATTCTACCCAGTAAGTCAGCTACTGTTGGGCTGGTCGGACCCTTCGGCTTATTATGTCCCTATAACACTATAATGTCTTCTATTGTGTTCAAACACAACTGAAGACACAAGACTCGCAGCAAGCAAAACTTCGTATATGCTCGTGAACTAGTGCGAACATTTGTCGTTTACTCACAAAAATATTGCATATTTGTGAGTAAACGACAAAGACAAGAAACGGGTCAACAAAATTCTTCTTGCTGCGCGAGATTCTAGCGTAGGAGACTCACCTTGCCACAAGCACTCAGGTATTTGTTGTTGCAGGTGTGGAGAGCGTACTTCCCTCCTTCATCAGCGCGGAACTCCAGCGTGAAGAGCGTGTCCTCGCCCCAGGGCACGTTGGCGTCCACGTGGATCTCGTCCAGAGACTCCGAGAGGTGAGCGAACCGCTTGCGACCGATCGATCGCAGGTTCACCTGATAAAAATGACAAATTACTAGATGTCACCTCATGTGAAAATAACGCTGGAAGAAACTAGAGAGGATGTGTTTTGTCTCATGTTTGCGCATGGGTTACCTACAAACATGAGACAAACACACCCCCTCCACTTTCTTCCAGCGTTCATTTTAGATGACGCGATCTTTACCAGTGCTGGGTTTAGAGCAGCTTCTAGCCAGTTCTAGCTGAAAAGCGAATGTAAGAATGTTGAAGTATAGGTAAGTAGGTACACTGTTCAGAGCCAATAACGCACATGAGCTGCGTTTGCAGGCTATACTGCGGCCCTTTAGAGAGCACCACAGAGGCAGAGAATGGGTTTAGTGATGCACATTATTACGTTACGAATTTACGATCCAGTCCAAAGTTTTCAGCTGGACCGAGAAAATCACAAACGTTGTAATAACTGATATTCTGATTATGAAAACATTCATCATTAGCTAGAAAACATGCACCATTCAATATCCAAGACCAAAAAATAACTATACATGGTTGTTTAACATTCCCACAAAAATCCTAAAATCCAAACTGATTTGAGCATTTACACATTCCCTGCCCCGGCAGCATTCACAAGGAGCACATTCGTCGCTAGCACTGAAAGCGTTAAATATACATTAATATACAATTGATCGAAGAATGCAATACGTTCCTACATTTACTTAGCATATTCACAGTCAATGCTCTGTACGATCACCCGTCAATAGGGAGAGGAAGATTGATAGCATCTGGTTGTGTCAACCGGTTTATGTTTAGGGCTGGGTTGACGACCAAACGGCCCATTGTTCTACAATTGTTATGTTCCTTTGATTTAGATCATTGCTTGTTTAAACTTTGAGATATTCAGGGATAACAATGGTCTAATCAATCTGATTGGATATTTATGTTTACTAAACGGTTTCATAATGAATGGCAAATCTATACTAATCTATAGGTACTAATATAATAAAGCGGAAGAGTTTGTTTGTTTGAACGCGCTAATCTCAGGAACTAGCTACTACTAGAGAGGATGTGTTTTGTCTCATGTTTGCGCATGGGTTACCTACAAACATGAGACAAACACACCCCCTCCACTTTCTTCCAGCGTTCATTTTAGATGACGCGATCTTTACCAGTGCTGGGTTTAGAGCAGCTTCTAGCCAGTTCTAGCTGAAAAGCGAATGTAAGAATGTTGAAGTATAGGTAAGTAGGTACACTGTTCAGAGCCAATAACGCACATGAGCTGCGTTTGCAGGCTATACTGCGGCCCTTTAGAGAGCACCACAGAGGCAGAGAATGGGTTTAGTGATGCACATTATTACGTTACGAATTTACGATCCAGTCCAAAGTTTTCAGCTGGACCGAGAAAATTACAAACGTTGTAATAACTGATATTCTGATTATGAAAACATTCATCATTAGCTCTCACGCGTTCATCAACATTCTCAAATAGCTCCACCATTCAATTATCCAAGACTTAAAAATAAATATAAATACGTTATGTTTAACATTCCCACAAAAATCCTAACTAATTTGAGCATTGACGCATTCCCTGCCCCAGTCATGCACAAGGAGCACACTTGCGTCGCGAGCACTGAACACGTTAAATACAATTGATCAAAGAATGCAATACGTTCCTACATTTACTAAGCATATTCACAGTCAATGCTCCGACCGATCACCCGTCAATAGGGAGAGGAATATTGATAGCATCTGGTTGTGTCAACCGGTTTATGTTTAGGGCTGGGTTGACGACCAAACGGCCCATTGTTCTAGAATTGTTATGTTCCTTTGATTTAGATCATTGCTTGTTTAAACTTTGAGATAATCAGGGATAACAATAGTCTAATCAATCTGATTGGATATTTATGTTTACTAAACGGTTTCATAATGAATGACAAATCTATACTATCTATATCTAGACTAATATAATAAAGCGGAAGAGTTTGTTTGAACGCGCTAATCTCAGAAACTAGCATTCAGATAATTTGAAACATTCTGCATTTGATAGCTAAACTCTTGAGGAAGGTTATAGGCTACTTTCATCATCATCATCATCATCACCATATACCATCACTAAGGGGGCAACGCCGCGAGGGCGCTGCTCGTAATCTATGCTTACCAATCTATAAAGCGGAAGAGTTTGTTTGTTTGAACGCGCTAATCTCAGGAACTAGCATTGAGATTTGAAATATTGTTTCTGTATTCGATAGCTAAACTCTTGAGGAAGGTTATTATAGGCTACTTTTCATCATCATCATCATCACCATATACCATCACTACGGTGGCGCTGCTCGTAATCTATACTTACCAATCTAAAGAGGAAGAGTTTGTTTGTTTGAACGCGCTAATCTCAGGAACTACCAGTCCGATTTGAGGAATTCTTTCTGCATTTGATAGCTAAACTCTTGAGGAACTTACTTTTATACTTTTTTTTAAGTAAGAGGCATTCAAAATCGTTTGAAGATGTCTAACTTAAAAGACTCTTTTCTAGGCGTATGGTCTGGTTATTGACCTTTTTAGGAACATGACTACTTATTGAGTGAGAGTTATTCATTCATAGCTTCGATAAGTCCAATATGTTGTATCATGCCTTATCTCGTCTGGAGAATGTTATTATGACAGACTTTAACCATCTTTATCAAGTCCTTGTGCACCGTATGCAGACTCTCTCTCCAAAATGACTAATACATACCCAAAGGATGGGGGATCTTCCGCGACTTGAACTTTTAGATTATCTTATTTATCCATTAATTTTTAATCCACATTTAGGTAATATTTCATTGAAAAAGAAAAGTCAAAATTTTCGATTCCGACGGGATTCGAACCCGCATTGATAATGCGATCCTCCTCAAGCCGGAGTGCCTTAACTAACTCGGCCTCGGTTATGCAGCAAAGCGGCTTTTGATGAGCGATATCGTTCTTTCGTCACTGATGATCACCAAAAATCTAATGTCAAAGGAGACTGTTCTAAGAAATGGTCTCAGAACCAATAGAAATACTTTCTCTAGTGGTATTTTTGAGGGAATACCTCAACAGTTGTCCCAATGGCTCTAGGCATTCGTGAAGTCAGGCTTTTCGCTGGGCAGTAGAAAATTTTGTATGAAAAAGTTGCACTGCGCATCGAAACGGCTAACTTCACGAATGCCAAGATCCGTTGGAAGAAGTGTACGAGTACTTCCTTCTGCAAAGGGGCATCATAATCGTCAGTTTACCTGCGGGCGCGCGGCGAGGTGGACGTGCCAGAGCTCGGAGTCGCCGGGCACCTTGGCGGTGCAGGTCAGCTTGTCGGAGCTGGAGCCGAGGAAGTAGCCTCGCTCCACGTTCTTCAACGCCCAGCGCCCGCTGTTGTCCTCTGATACACTGCAACAACATTACTCTGTGAGGAGTTACGCGAGATACTGGTGTACATTTTGTTACATTTGAAAATGAAAAATCTTATCAACGTTTTTTTCAATTCCGACGGGATTCGAACCCGCAATGATGCAAGCGATCCTCCTTTAGCCGGAGTGCCTTTACCAATTCGGACACGGAATCATTAATCGTAAAGGTTGAAAATCATGATAGGAATAGGACCATATCTATCGATTAAAGCATCGATGAGTGCCATAGATTTTGTATGTATCTAATACATACCATTTATTTAGTCTGTAAACAACAGAATCTACAAGTTAAATGCAGTAAGAACTGTTAAGCAAGAGGACTTGTATTTTTAAAACCACCCCAACAACAACTGGTTTAATAACTGTTCAGATAATAAAAAATAATATGATTACTTGGGATAATTAGTCCGTTATTTCGTAATTAACGAAAGCTCAATCATCCAATAAAAATTCTTGATCATTATCTCTTGAACAATTAAACCGCTTGTAAAAACTGGAAATACATGCAAGGCAAGCTTGTCAACACGATGCTCTTTAGGCCGGGACTCCACCAAAGCAGAGATGTGTGCGGTGTGCTGTGTGCTGTGCGAGAAGAGATATTTTTCAGCTCGGGGGATTCCACCAAAGCGGAGATGTGTGCGGTGTCTCTCTCATCTCTCGTCTCCACTGCGCGTCGTCCGCGCACAGCTCACATCTTCCATCGCGCCATACAAATATTACACATCTCCGCACAGCGATCTCCACTGAAGCTGAGCGGAGAGATGTGTCAATAACACAATTCTATTGGTTGTTTAAAAAACATTTCCTCTTCGCTCGTTTCGTCTCCGCTTTGGTGGAGTCCCGGGCTTGTCGGGAAGTTTGTGAACTGGCGCCAGCCAATTAGGTATATAGGAAAAGCAATCAATTCATTAAGCACATTTGTAAACATGGCAGAGCCCGCAGAGCTTAAAGCTGGTTGCGGCGAACGTGATTGGGATACTTAGGAGTTTACGAACACTAATCAGATATTAACATTTGAATTAGTGGTTTGATTTAGCCAAAACATTTTGTATCGTGGATATTGAGAGATTGTTGGGCTAAGACCAGCCTGCAATCTTAGACCTGTTAACGACCTCTGTGGCGCAGTGGGTGAAGGCCCGTCTATGACACAACAGGTTCCGGGTTCGATCCCCGCCGCGGGACAAATGTTTGTATGATCTGCAAATATTTGTCTCGGGTCTGGGTGTTTTCTTTGTATTAATGTATGTATTACAAAAATAAATATGTATTTAAGTAGTACATTAGTCATGTGGTTCCCATAACACAAGCTCTGCTTAGCTTGGGGCTACATGATGCTGTGTGAAATGTCCAGCATTATTTATATTAACCATTTACACTAGCTCAAAGCTTATAGTATTCTGTTGCGTTCACTTTTAGACATTGACTGAATCCTTCAAAGCTCAGAGACTAGATAGAGTTGAGCAGTGATGGTTAAAATAATGATGATAATAGTGAAGGAAGGCTCACAGACACATAGCAAACAGAGCCCGTTCACGCAAATTGCAAAGCCAACATCTCCCTGCGAGTGGTTAATTAAAATGCACTGCAGGGCGAGGGGTATTGTAAGATTGCCTCCCCTTCTTGAATGAACAACTAGACTGCTGTTTTGCATAGTATATTGAACTTTGGCATATGGAGTTTGAAAAGCTACAGTACTTGAAGCTTTAGAATGGATCTCGGTTATGTTCATGTTTTCGACATGATAAAACTTTTATTGGACTCCACGATACAGGCTATGCCTAGTGTGGAGGCCGTTGAAAAACTGTACCTGTGTTGTTTCACCTTTTTAATGAATATTTTTTCATTTTCATTTCCGAATATGTCTGACAGCAGTGTATGATTTCACAAAACAGAATGCGACAGAAGTGCACGTCATTTTCAGCGCACGGCTTGCATTGCAACTAAGTAATTTGCTTTTCTTAAAAATGACATAGATATTAATTTGTTTGCGGTAAAGATGAAATTATGAGTAATTTTCATTTCCAAATGACTTTTCGTCAATCGTTTTTGTAATTTTATGCGAGTGTTTCCGATGTGACGAAAACCATTCTTTTTCTGGTTTTACTGTACAATGGAACGAGGTAAAAACAAAGGATCTTATGACAGAACTCTTGCACTTAGATCGATTATAGTTCCTGATGGATTCTAAGAGATAAATCTGGAGTTATTACATTGGTCATTGATCTACGTAGCAAATGCCAAAGAAGCCATTGCAAAAGCAGTGTTGGCAACAAAATTGACAATAATGCCATTGAGGTAGCTCAGCTGTTTGGGATTCCATTGAAATGTCACAGCAATATTATTAGGAATCTAGGACAGAGCACTAGGACAGCACTGGGACTTAACTACTCAAATTCTGGAGCAGTATAATCGAGACTCAGATTTGTGACAGAAATATTTGAGCACTTCAGATATTCCATGCGATATTATTTAATCACAGAATCAAAGAACTTATTAATTTAAAGCTGCAGCTTTTGAAAATATCATATTGTAGTAGCAAAAACATTCGTAGGAAGAAAAAGCAAAAAGATTGATCAATGATCTTTCAATAATGGATTAGAAAGGATTAGAATGACTTCTGTGATGTATGACACTTTAAAAGCTTTTATAGAAAAACAAGAATAGGCAAGCGTTTTTGAAAAGATTTGGAGTAAACCACAAAATATACGACTATACCAAGTAACGTTCTGAAATACTAATTGCTCAATTAACTCTAAAGCCCATGAAACTAGCAAAAATTATCTAGGTAGAACACAATCAAATTAAATTTTATACACAACAATTCTTTGCGTTCGTTTCTATGGTGAGTGCCACCCTCAACCTAATGTCCTACTATAAACCAACAACACCCCTAAAGAGACAATCAGGGCCCCACGACATTCCTAAAACAATTATGCCCCTAACGATGCAGAAATAGCTCTCAAAACCATTCATTTGCAGTTCAGGCACGAGCTCATTAAAATGTCCCTGCATATTTTGCAAACTGCGAAAACCACCTCTAGTTTTCTTAAAGTAAGGTATAGTTTTCCACGAAAGGTTCGATAACCTTTGGGTGGTACTTCAGTCGCCCTTCTCCTAGATTGGATCAATATTTTAGGGTTGTTAAGGTTAATGGGGCGTAATGGTGTTGTTTGGAAAGTCTTCATTTAAAACAATGGAGGCTAATCTATTGTTTGGAATTTGGGATCATGAGATAATCTACAAAGGAAGCCCCTACAATCGACGTGGAGAGGTCGGCCAACCGGAATAAGAACCAGAAAACATCATCATCTACTAAGCAATACGTAGGAACTTGCTGTAAAGTAATTGTCAACTAAAGAGTGTATTTTGTCAAGAAGCCGAAAGTTCAGCAAGTTCAAGCTATTTGCGAGTGGTGTGTGAGTCAGTGTGAGTCAGCTCATCCCTGACTCACGAGACGTATCGATCGAATGCTTCCAAACTCAACAAACTCTCCAATTTACGAACTTCTGAAACAATTCGAGTGCACCGCGAAGAAAGTTTACTTTGATATGGCGCCAATCGGTAAACCGATGTCATTGGATGGAATGTCTGCGGATGAGGGCATATTCTGCAATGCAGGCTAGAAATTGAAACCTTTTTTTTAGGGGGGCCTCCTTACATGGGATTAAGAGGCGGTCAAGAGCACTTATTAGCTCTTAAGACGTAGGTAGTTTCGAGCGAAACGTTGGCCAAAATAATAAAATTACTGGAGTATTCCAAAAAACCATTCCTCAAAATTTTAAAACAACAGACGCACGTCAAATAAATCAAAAATGCAATAAAAGTCTCGCGAATGTGCATGAAATAAATAATTCGAGTTCCGGTGAGTCACGGTCTCTTGCAGATTAGTATGCAACGGAACCCTCCTTACTACAAGTATCTGGGGAGCCGTGAGAAATGCGTTATCGATATGCGTTATCTTTGGAAGCAGATAGTAGCCAGTAAACCAATACTTTCGCCCAAATAATGTTCCTTTCGTGAGAGAGCTTTGAACAGTTGGTCTACTTTCGTTGGTATCCGTACTTAATACTGGCAATGCAAGTACATAGCTTGTGGGTGAAGGTAGAGGAGAATCACCTAGCTCTTAAGAAGTTTCAATGTAATTCCAGACATCCTACTGAATTATTTGACTAAGTATGACTTTAAATAAATAATGCTGAACATTTCACACAGCATCATGTAACCCCAAGCTAACCAGAGTCAAGCAAGCCAGCCAAAATAAGATCCGCGGCGGGGATCAAACCCCAACCTCCTGCGTCACAGGCGTGCTTTCACCCACTGCGCCTCAGTGGTCGTCAAAGAGGACTTTAACTTTTTTTTTTTAATCTAGCCTTTGTTTAGCCACAATCTCACCTGATGGTAAGTGACGATGTGGCTGACGATGGATCACAAAGGTCTAGAAGACACTTATTCGTTCTTGACTTGAAGAGACCCAGGTTATAATTTTCGGGTAACCTTTTTGTGTGTACTAACCTGATTTGGAACTTGCTGCCTGGCTCCTTCTCCTCGGACTCGCAGGTGACGTTGCCGAACGAGTCCACCGCCAGGTACTTGTCCAGGTGTGAGCGCAGGTAGATCATGCCTGGAACAAACAACATTTATACATTTTCAAAACTTTCGTGAGTTGTACTAGACATTATTTAACACACGGGAAAAACAGTGTGAGACGCGAGCGCGAGGAGTTACCTTGCCGCAACTCCCTCCTTACCCAGATGAAGATTCTTCGGATGAAACATTGTCGGTATCTAAATCGACGATATTTTTACGTGAGCAATTCCCGTGTGTTAAATAATGTCTAACATTTATACAATACCTGGACAGGGTAAGTCTTTGAAAGGTCAGAGAGTCAGAGACTACTATTGGTGAAAGGAAATGTCATGAATTTGGAACAATTTTGGATTAACTTATGTGCCCTTGTTTACCTTGCCAATAACATCTCTTGGTAAAGCCTCTATAAGTAAAAATCATCTTCAGATACAATCTCGTTGTTATCCTAACGCTATGCTGATGTAAGGCGATAAACCCAGTATTCAGAGTCTACAGTGCACTCTTAATGAATCGTGTTTCAAGAGAATATTCAATATTCATAGAGAACTGCCAAAAATCGAGGCTTGAAAGATCCACGTCTGAGAGAATACTCTGAACTCTGGCCTTAGTACTCGTATTACAGGCAGATTATCCTTGGGTCTTATCTCGATTCCCGATCATAAAGCTGTTATATTGTACCTAAAACTGTAATTACATTTCGAAGTGTTAGTTTAGGTTGGTACCGTTTGTGTACCTTCCAATAAAGTTTACCGAACCTTGTTTGCCTTCAATCCATACTATTACGGGGCAGAATCTCTAAAAGTTCAATAGCAGTGTAAATATCGAACGATTCAAACAAGAGCATGCTATACAAATATTCGGCATCCCCAAAAGCACCTGTACGTGGTATCGATCGGCGCCAGCTGGGACCTTGGGGGACCACCCTCCGACGCAGAATACTCTATAGTTACTACAACACCGGCAGGGAGGAGGCACCAATTGGTATATTTGAACTTTAATTTGCTGAACGAAAACTCAAAAGGCAACGTGGTCTTTCGAGACGGATACTTTTATCGAGCGAATTCGTAAAGACAGCTGAAATAACTGTATAAATAAATAAATAATCTTTACAATTCGTGTGGAGCCGACGCTGCATTATATATAATACAGTCAATGCTGAATTACAGTAGACATTTGCGTTGATCATGTTGAAGTAAAGTTATAACTTGAAGAATTGGTATTATGGTGTTGAGGGAAAATTATAACAAAGAGTTGGCATTATGTTTTTTATGGTGACAAGTCTCAGATATATTTTAAGATTTTTATTTTGATTGTAAAATATTTAAGTAATAAACACTGAATGACCACCGCTTGTATGGGAGTGATGGGCGTAGTTTACTTTATCTATTTGAGAGCTCCACAAGTGAACATAAACCGGCGGCAGGGAGCGGGCAAACAGACATCGCCGGAGATAACGTCTGGAAAAGGAAGTCCATTCACGGCTGGCAGCTGTCAGACACTGTCACTGTGATACTATCAGCTTCCACTAGGGATTCCAATGAACGTCAGTTGGCGCCTCACGTTTCACAGTGCACTATTTTCTCCAATGTTGACCATCACTTAGGCCAATATGTTCACCAATGTTGACCATCATGTAAAGTAGGGGTTTATATTCACCTTGATGTGTATTTGAGTGTTGGCCCACACATCGGCGCGAGATCCTTGTTGTATTGGTTTTTTAACACTTATTAAAGGGTATGGCAGAGTTATACAGGGTGAATTTTTGAGACGGGGCAGTAAGGGCAGCTACCATAACCGTTGTAGCTAGAAAAAAACGTTCTTAGGAGACTATCCTTAATTTTTGAAAATATTTCGACTTGCATTCACAGATTTTGAAAAAAATGTACAGTCAGTGAGAAAATGGGCAATTTACGCAAAAACTTTTTTTGATGCCAATCGATCCGGTTTCATCTAAGGATTAAAAGGCTCCTTCAGACCAACTGAGGTTAGAGTACTAGAAAAGTCAGAAATCGCTAAAATGTATTTCCGAGTCAAGGCAGTAATGGCTACCTTAACCGTTGTAGCTACAGGAAAACGTTCTTACGAGACTATCCTTAACTTTTGAAGATATTTCAGCTTGCGTTCACAGATTTTGAAAAAAATGTACAGTCAGAGAGAAAATGGGCAATTTACACAAAAACTTTTTTTGATGCCAATCGATCCTGTTTCATCCAAGGATTAAAAGGTTCTATCGAACCAGCTGAGGTAAGAGTACTAGAAAAGTCAGAAATTGCCAAAATGTATTTTTGAGACGGAGCAGTAAAGGCAGCTACTTTAACCGTTGTAGCTACAGGAAAACGTTCTTAGGAGACTACCCTTACTTTTGAAGATATTTCGACAAAATGATGAAAAATTATGACAAATGACAAAATGATTTCGTACGAAATGTATAATCAGAGTTATTTGCGTTTTCTGACTTTTCTATTACTCTTGCCTAAGTTGGTCCGATAGAGTCTTTTAATCCTTAGATGAAACAGGATCGATTGGTAACAAAAAAAGTTTTTGTGTAAATTGCCCATTTTCTCGCTGACTGTACATTTTTTTCAAAATCTGTGAACGCAAGTTGAAATATCTTCAAAAGTTAAGGATAGTCTCGTAAGAACGTTTTCCTGTAGCTACAACGGTTAAGGTAGCCCTTACTGCCTTGACTCGGAAATACATTTTAGCGATTTCTGACTTTTCTAGTACTCTAACCTCAGTTGGTCTGAAAGAGCCTTTTAATCCTTAGATGAAACAGGATCGATTGGCATCAAAAAAAGTTTTTGTGTAAATTGACCATTTTCTCGCTGACTGTACATTTTTTTCAAAATCTGTGAATGCAGGTCGAAATATTTTCAAAAATTAAGGATAGTCTCCTAAGAACGTTTTCCTCTAGCTACAACGGTTAAGGTAGCTGCCCTTACTGCCCCGTCTCAAAAATTCACCCTGTAGATGCCACGTTCATACGTTGGCACTCCACAACACTATTGACCAACGTGAAGAGGCAACATAAGAGCGTAAGTACATAATTATTATATCAGTTAGTGGACAACTCATGTAATGGATTCTTTAAGGTGATCAAGCATGCCACTTGTCGTTTGTCCACCGCCGCCGTCGCGGGGACGTCAACGAGGACGATATTATTTCTGGTTGAGATCAAGATGACGTGACGGTCTTCTGGTGGACAGGCGGCTATAGTAAATGTATGGTCGCTACCTCTCGTTGACGTCCCGGTGACAGCGGCGGTGGACAAACGGCCTTAGCGTGACTTTGCGGAAACGTGACCCCAGTCTTGTTTTGTGACAGCGCTGAAAATTGCCAGTTTCGCAATATAGGCTCCATGTACTTTGCCACCACACGATCGGTGCCGCAGGCGGTAGATAGATTGGTATTCATCGAGGGGTTTCGACTTTTCGAGGCATAATTTGGGGTGGGGAAGTTTTTGCTTCAATTAGCGTTTAAGGGGTAAACTTGGCTCTTTTGCTTTTCACCAGAGCTATTCAATAATTTGAATATTCATGAAACTGTTATACGTACTGTCATTAGCCTGGCCGGACACCGGCTCCAAGGTCCATATCTGTTTCTTCTTGAGGCTGGCGCCGTTAGCGTTGATCTTGAAGCCGAAGGTCTCCGCAGTGAGGTATCGGTACCGCGAGTTGATCAGCCCGATGGTCCACCAGCCGCGCTGCTGGTTCTGAGTGATGATGTCCCCGGCGCCGTTCACCTCCCCGTTGGCGTGACCGTTCAGACCGTTCATTGTGATCTGGGGAGAGAGAGGATTATAAATACTAGAACACCTTTGCTACAATAGGCACATACAACATAGATATTGGGAGACATTTCTACTATGTAATAACCGAAAAGTTGAACACCCCTCGTCTGTGGTACAGTTGTGATGAAACTTTGAAAGCTTTCCTATGAAAAAGGCTGATATATGATACAAACAATATTGGTTTTTTTCTGGTAGGTACAACCGATTTTAGCTGTATCGAATACTTTTTATGGAGTACACTAACATCACACAATAGTGACAAAACGTGCAACCAAACTGAGCTGGAAAAAGAAACAAAACATCCTAACACAAAACTTCACTATTAGTACATAAGTCAGAGCTCTCTGCTCTTAGGAAAGATGAATCGAAACGAAAAGTCAACGACGCGCGACGGCTAGAACAGCCGTTTTTTCATGGACCTACTATTTTCTCCTATTAGTAGGACCACGAGGGAGACCTATTTCTGTCTTTCCTATTATATACTATAAATAGAAACAACCAATAATTTATACACCCTGTATATTAAAAACAATTTCAAATAATACAACTGCAATACTGGTCTGAAATAAATAATTTTTATTTACAGCTTATGTCAAAAATGACAGCTTTTGTCAGAAATGACAGCTCATGTCAAAAATGACAGGTCATGGCAAAAAATGACAGATAATGTCATAAACGACAGATAAGTAAAAAATGACAGATACATAAAAAATGACAGATAATGTCAAAAACGACAGATAAGTAAAAAATGACAGATACATAAAAAATGACAGATACAAAAAAAATTACAGTATGTCAAATTGACATGTAATTTTGACAGATTATTTGTAAAATTGACAGATTATGTAATTTGGACAGACAGATTATATTTCAAATTGACAGATCTCCGTTTTCGGTTCAAATGAAAGCTATGACCAAGATCTACATTTTTTTAAATGACAGCTGTCAAACTTCAAACGGCCATATCTCGGAAACTACTCGTCCTAGACTCTTCTTTCTAAGCTCAAATGAAAGCTATCGAAGAGATCTACATTTTCAATGACAGCTGTCATTTGAACCGAAAACGGAGATCTGTCAATTTGAAATATAATCTGTCTGTCCAAATTACATAATCTGTCAATTTTACAAATAATCTGTCAAAATTACATGTCAATTTGACATACTGTAATTTTTTTTGTATCTGTCATTTTTTATGTATCTGTCATTTTTTAGTTATCTGTCGTTTTTGACATTATCTGTCATTTTTTATGTATTTGTCATTTTTTACTTATCTGTCGTTTTTGACATTATCTGTCATTTTTTGCCATTACCTGTCATTTTTGACATGAGCTGTCATTTCTGACAAAAGCTGTCATTTTTGACATAAGCTGTACATAAAAATTATTTATTTCAGACCAGTATTGCAGTTGTATTATTTGAAATTGTTTTTAATATACAGGGTGTATAAATTATTGGTTGTTTCTATTTATAGTATATAATAGGAAAGACAGAAATAGGTCTCCCTCGTGGTCCTACTAATAGGAGAAAATAGTAGGTCCATGAAAAAACGGCTGCTAGAACACCACTGAATCCTAATGAGGCGAGCCCATTGTTCTTGCACTGTTACTGCTGTTATTCTCTCTCGATGTTGACAAATGAACCGTGGGATGTCCCAGAGGATTTTTTTACTTTATTTCGGCAAAACAGATGGCGAGATTTACTAATTTCACGGGTGTCACTTCGTGTTGAATCAATTCGCTGAAATGGTACTTTTCTACGATCGTTCTAGTCGCTTTAGTTTTTCTAGACCCTAGCTAGATGAATAAGCAGATGAATCGCAATAAGATTTGCCGATTATAAGCATAAAGTAAACCAGACAAATGAAATCGGATAAAAAGCATGCAGTTTCACAATAAACATAAAATGCAAATCAGGCATTTTAAAGTGTTCAAAGTTTCGCTTCTGATTCAACTAGTTACGGCTCGGGTCAGTCCACTGTCTAGACAGGTTTGATACTCGACCTCCCTAACTGTCGTCAATAGATTAGAATTGTCTAGTTAACTAGCTGGATGAACTGGATTCTATGAAGCTAGAAATACACCAGGGTTTTGGCTAAATTGAAATCATGGTAGCGTATTGTATAATTAAGGACATAGGTCGTAACATGCGTAGTTGTTTACTATGGAATCAAATCTAAAGCGATTTTGTTTGAGTCTCCGAAAGTTGGTGCAATCAAATGCTAGAACATAAATTTATTGAAGTTATTTAATCTATCGAGGTTAAAGTTATTCTACGTCAACTGTCGTTTCTCATTTATATAAATAACTCTTTTAAATGTTACAAAAACTTGTTTGAATGTAGAAGAAAGTGATTTAAATTGTGAAGTTATGAGCCATTATTATATCTTCGAAAACGGAATAATTACTAACAGCATTTCTGATTTGTCGAGGTTTTGAAATAGACAATACATGATAGTCCATATCTTGAATTTGTTATTTTCAACTCATTGACTGATATAAAAACATGCACCGAGGCAACGTGCAAGACCAGAAAAGATGTAGGATTCCACAAAGAGACGTGTTCGCCGAGTGGATTAGTGCTTAGACTGTTTCCGGTCGCACATCAATTTATTTATCGTTTCGAAAATTTGAAGTATGCGATTTGACTTGAGCTGAGACAACGAAGAAAGTGTCGGAGTTGTGTTTCTAATTAGCGGATAAACATTTTGTTACGATAAGATCTTTTTGTTGTTTCTGTTTCACAAATTAATAAAAGGCCTCAATGAGAACAGTCCTGAAGGCCTCGTGACTCGCCGGCGTCACGGTGGCTGCAAGGTCGCCGCGGGTCAAAGTCACCCATTGTGTCGGGTTACACGTATGACATAGGCGGGTCGACTCAAAGCCTAGGTTAGGTGAAGAGTACTTAGGTACTTCAATGAATGGATGTTTCATATCTGCATAAAGCATTTTCCCATCGAAAAAAAAAAGATTCAAATCCAGTTGGAAAACAAACCATCAGATTTGTAGCTTGCCATAGATAGGTATTTTTTTTATACCAGGCGTCACGCTAAATGAATGTAATAAATAGTATGTCAGACTAGGAAGGCTAGGTCAAGGAGCGTCTAGGCCACAGGATAGGGCAAGGCACGCGACCGTGGCGCCATTACAATGCGAAATAGGCGCGGAGACCCAATTACGGATAACGAGGAACTACAAATGCTGTAAATGGCTAAAATGTTCTATTGAATAAAGCTTTTTACCATTTTGGGAGTGGTGACTCACTGTATCGCTTATCTGAGCCTAGTCAATCTATGCCGGGTTTCCCTGGAGATTATATGCCTGGAGTTAGGTTAGGATGTGTCATGGTTTTTTATTAAGGTCAGGAAGATGATGTACCTAGTAAGTATGTACTCAACATAACATAAAGTAGGTGATTTTATCGGTCTGACTGTGCCAGAAGGAGGGTTATGTTTTTCGAGTGTCTGTTTTTCTATTTCTTTGGCAGACTCTGTAGCCTAGCGCTCTGTACATTCATGTTGATTGTGGGAGGTTTTTACATTTTCAATAATTATATTTTATCAATAGATTTCGGTACTTGCAACTTCTACTAGTTCGAAAAGGCTATCTTCATTTAATGTAAATAATATATCTGCCTAACATTTTTATCCGATAGGTATGAGTCAGAACAGTACTACCTAAGTAATTCCGGAGCCTGCTATCGGATATGCCCAGTGGTTTACAAGTCGTAGGTTCTTCTCTGAGTCACATTATCTAACAATTATTTCTATGTTATGATAGTACCCTTTATGCGTTTCGTGATTATAATACTTTTTATATGTGAATTTACCTTTGCTAGCTACCCATTTTACAGTTTCTTACCTTTGGCTTTAATTATAAAGTCGATAGCTACAAAAAATAAGGACACGTGTCGAACTTACATAACTATTTAAATATCTTTGCAGGGGGCTGGTTCATCGCACTGTCGGCATCAGCAGAATGCGCGCAAAAAGTCTATTTACGACTTTATCAACGTGATTGGTGTTTATTTTTAGGACCATCTGTTGCGGCTCCCCCAATCAGTTTGGAAGTAGTAATTCATTATAAACCGCTCTACTTAATCTTCTAATTAAAATAGACTAGTAACACTAATTTGTCAGGATAAGTTTAGCTTTGAACATTTGTTTTTCAACTTTAGTTTGGAAACGACATGTTATTGTAACACATTTATAAGTAAGTAACTAAATACTGATGATTGATGCTGTTATTTGCATTTGACATGTTGTATAGAAAATAAAGAAATGGCACTATACAAAATTGAACTGCGTCGTTTATCAATAAATTATTACCATTTTATTCAGTCTATAAATATCTTATCAATCCGTTCTCCGCAGCCCTGGGTCTTCGACCGCAGACATAAACTTTACTTTTCTAAACACAACATAATAAACAGAAGTTTTCAGTCCAGTTCGTTCACTTTTGAAAGCTTAGAAAGTAACGATTGTTGTTATAGAAACAAAAGGTGAAACGTTTATGAAACCACAGGAGTAAGTAATGACCAAATTATCTCAGTAACAGAAACTAAGGTCGATGACTTGAAACGGGTAGCACCTGGCTCGGACATAATCATTTAAGTATCGAATAAACTTATAATATTGAATAAAACATGACAGTTTCATTAAGAACATCATTGAAGGAAATGTGGAAGGAAGGCAAAGAAGAGGAAGACCGAGGATAAGCTACATGAGCCAAGTGAAGTTTTGGTGGTTTTGAAGGTTGCTGTCAGTGTTGCTGTCGTATAATGAGATCAAGGAGGCTGCCGTGGAAAGAGCTTCGTGGAGAAAAAGGCATCAGTTATGACGACAAGGGGCAATCCCTTAAAAGAAGATAATTTAAACAGTCATGTTCATAATTTCCGGATAAAAAACGGCACAATAAAAAAACCGGTCAAGTGCGAGTCGAACTCGTACACCGAGGGTTCCGTGCCTAGCCATGGTGCCAATTAAGCTAGTCCGCTTAATTGTATGAGCGCCCATACAACTCGGAGGACAATTTTAATTGGCGTCAACTATGTATGTATGGGAACACCCTTTTATTTTCAACTTTTTTAACTTTTTGGAATTTTTCCTTTATTTGTGCTATAAGACCTTGCTTTTTGCCAAATTTCGTTATTATGGGTCAACGGGAACTACCATTTAGGTTTTCGACCCAAAACCTCTAGGGTACTTCCGGTTGACCTAGAATTGTCAATTTTGGTTACAAGCAAGGTCTTCCAGCACAAGTAAAGGAAAAATTCCGAAAAATAAAAAAAGTTGATAATTAAGGTAAGTTTTGGTACTCACAAGTTTTCACGAAAACCTAAATTTGCCTATATCTTTTTATAGTGTTGACTCAGGACCTTGATTTTTATACTCACAGTAGGGACTATAGACCTTAGTATATGGTATAAATTTCAACTTGCTAGCTCTACCCGTTCCTGAGATAATCGATGGTGACACACGGACAGACGGACAGACAGACGGACAGACGGACAGACGGACAGACGGACAGACGGACAGACGGACAAGAAAGTGATCTTATAAGGGTTCCTTTTTTTACCTTTTAAGGTACGGAACCCTAAAAACAAACAATCTGATAAAACTAATGAGTCAAATGACACAATACGAAATCAGGCTTCCAGTTCTGCATTTAAAAGAAATAAAAGAGCAAAGGATCATCGTCCGGAATGCAGTACAATGACAAAACAAATAAACAAGTAGTTAAGCCTGTTTGCTACCCTGATGGTCCTAGATGGCGCGGACAACGAGATTGTGAATAGGTTACAACTGGTTTTATACCATTCCGATAGAATCTTGTGCTTAGTGAAAACTGAACGCTGGTGGTCTTAACAAGATACTTTGTACGATATGCCAATTCCTGCATCAGATTATAAAAACCGCCGACTCCACTGGTAGATAAAGTGAGCTATATAATTAGGTAGTTACTGCATTTTGAGGAGCGATTCTGCTCATCACGCTGAAGATCCTCATTAGATCTTCACCATTTGAGGAGCGATTCTGCTCATCACGCTGAAGATCCTCATTAGATCTTCACCAAATTTTTATAAGACCAACCTTTCAAACAAAAAAAAACCATCGAAATCAGATGTCATAAGGCTTTGGAGGTAGTAACCCTTTTTGGAGAAGTATTCCCGACGAAAATCTATAAAATTGTCAAACCTACTCACAAAATTTCACGAGGATCGATTCAGAAATGCGATATGTAGAGGAGAACAGACGGACAGAGTGATAGAAAGACGGACAAAAACATTTTTTGACCAATCTTGAAACTAAGACGCTTCACTCGCTCGGTCAATAAATCCAAAACTTTACGTGGGCTTAATCGACCTTAACCGGCCAGACTAATCCAAAACAGCAATAAAAGCAATACCCAATATGTATGCAATTTTTGGACCACTTTTAAATAACCTAAAAGAGCAAACAACGATTAGAAAACGTTATAAATTCATTCACCTAATGTCTTGACCATACACTCACAATTGCTTCCAAATTGAAGGTCGTCGCTGCTTTTGGAAACTGGTCGCGACCACTTTTGGCATCGACGTGATACCGTTTGATCCGTATAATGTTGATAAATACTACCTTACCGGTACAACGGTACTAAACGAATTAACGGTATTGTAAAAAGCTCATATTCTGATTTTATTGGACGTAATAATTTGAATAGGGACTTTATTACGACGGTGTTGGTTATATCGGTAATTTATAACCAGTAATTTGTGTGATAGCAGAAGTGTTCTAGGATGATTCGCAAGAAGCGGTCCGAAAAACGGTACCCCATTTTCGCAATTTTTTTTTTGGTTATTTAAAAAAAAAAAATAACATACCTAATTAAGCACTCAAAGACATGCATTTTAATGTTAGCGGCCCTCAATTTGATAAAGCCGTTTTGAAGTTTTAGTGGTTTAAATATATTCGTGCCCATTGAAATTAGGTTTGGTCCAGAGAAATTAGAAAAATGCCAGAGAAATTAGCAAAATGCCAAAGAAATTAGCAAAATGCCAGAGAAATTAGGAAAATGCCACAGAAATTAGCGACAGAGAAATTAGTTTTTTATCGCGGACACATTTGTTTGCTTTGTAAAACAGTAACGTGGAGTTAAAATAACATGAAATTTGATTCACCACTACCTAATAGTATCTATATGGATGATTCGCAAGAAGCGGTCCGAAAAACGGTACCCCATTTTCGCAATTTTTTTTTTGGTTAAGGTCAATGCGGGGAAGTCCGTCTGCGGGGCAAGACCGTACACTGAGCTTTTTGACGAAACTATGCACCCTACGCATGTTTTACCTATATTGGCAAATCAATCATATCCATCTGGTTTCAGCTAGCTCTAATAGATGTTTCTATGTCGCAACAGTTCGCGAAAAAACCTTCACAAACTTTTCGTGTAATTTTAACTCGAATATCGAGATAGACATGTGGTGACAAAAACGAATATTTTAAATATAAAGAGTGAAGTTGTCGGATTTAATTATTCTAAGAGTTTTTTAATAATATTGCCCCCTCCTATTTCTCTTATCGAATTTCAAAAGAACGCCATATCTTCTGAGATAATCGCATCCAAAAATATCTACCTTCCAAAAGTTCAAGTTGGGAAGTCCGTCTACTTTACGCGGGGCAAGACCGGCATATGCCGGGCTTGCCTCAAATCAGAAATCGTAAACCTTTTTATTCCAAATATATTGGATATGACCTCTTGATGACCTTTTGACCTCACATGACCCCTTGGCCTGTCATGACCCCTTGATCGTGTCTTTTATTTCATTAAAATTAGTAATAACTGTTCCTTATTTTCTTTCTATTATCTTGTATGGTTTGGCCCTGCAATAAATTATGATATAGTAGAGTAGAGGGTTGACTATCATAATAGGTGTTAAACTACATAACCAGAAAGTCTTTACTTACTTATAAATTTTTTTCTGTTTTTAGATAAGTACCTAGTCCCTACTATTAGATAGGTATACACATAAAAATCACAAACCTAGTAAAATACTTTAAAATTGGCGATTGATTGCTCTAGTAGATTGTTATTGTGCTGCTTAGATTTTTAAATTTACTTACTAAATATTTTTTTTTAATTTACTCAGGTACCTACTCTACCTACCTACTTTAATAATTTTAATACGTTGAAATAAGAATAAAGTGATTAACACAAAAAATCACAAGTATTCATATCCCATGGCAACCGTGCATTTTTCTTACAATAATAACATTATTTTTATAGAAATAATGTTTCCTTAGAATGTTTGATCAGAAACATAATGGTTCTTAGTTTGAAAGTAAGTCCCTACCAAAGGATTAGATGCTTTGGTAGGGGCTTACTTTCAAGAAAATGTTGCAAAAATGTTCACCACCCCTGAATCCTAAAATGTGACGGACTTACCCCGTTTTACACATTTTTGACAATATCTTTGGATTGGGACCTTATTTAGAATCGTTGAAGACATAACATTCATTGTTAAGATGTAATACATGCTGTGAGTTACTTTAGACTCTTCTAAACATCTCCTGTCGCCTACAATAACTCCTAGACGGACTTCCCTCATTTAGCCGGGGAAGACCGTCTACTGCCCGAGTTTTAAAAAACCTCCGATTTTATTGTTAATTTTATATAGTTTTAAAGGTTTTAAAGCTTTTTCTGATTCTTGGATAAATTTGCTAACGATGAATATCTTTAACTTTACAGAAAAATGCATAGTGACTGAGATATGATCAATCAAACTGAACTTTGAAAAAAGTATGCCGGTCTTCCCCGCATTGACCTTATTTAAAAATAAAAAAACCGGTCAAGTGCGAGTCGAACTCGTACGCCGAGGGTTCCGTACCTAGCCATGGTGCCAATTAAGCTAGTCCGCTTAATTGTATGAGCGCCCATACAACTCGGAGGACTTTTAATAGGCGTCAACTATGTATGTATGGGAACACCCTTTAATTTTCAACTTTTTTAATTTTTTGGAATTTTTCCTTTATTTGTGCTATAAGACCTTGCTTTTTGCCAAATTTCGTTATTCTAGGTTAACGGGAACTACCATTTAGGTTTTCGACCCAAAACCTCTAGGGTACTTCCGGTTGACCTAGAATTGTCAAATTTGGTTACAAGCAAGGTCTTACAGCACAGGTAAAGGAAAAATTCCGAAAAATAAAAAAAGTTGATAATTAAGGTAAGTTTTGGTACTCACAAGTTTTCACGAAAACCTAAATTTGCCTATATCTTTTTATAGTGTTGACTCAGGACCTTGATTTTTATACTCACAATAGGGACTATAGACCTTAGTATATGGTATAAATTTCAACTTGCTAGCTCTACTCGTTCCTGAGATAATCGATGGTGACACACGGACAGACAGACGGACAGACGGACAGACGGACAGACGGACAGACGGACAGACGGACAGACGGACAGACGGACAGACGGACAGACGGACAAGAAAGTGATCTTATAAGGGTTCCTTTTTTTACCTTTTAAGGTACGGAACCCTAAAAAAAATAACATACCTAATTAAGCACTCAAAGACATGCATTTTAATGTTAGCGGCCCTCAATTTGATAAAGCCGTTTTGAAGTTTTAGTGGTTTAAATATATTCGTGCCCATTGAAATTAGGTTTGGTCCAGAGAAATTAGAAAAATGCCAGAGAAATTAGCAAAATGCCACAGAAATTAGCAAAATGCCAGAGAAATTAGGAAAATGCCACAGAAATTAGCGACAGAGAAATTAGTTTTTTATCGCGGACACATTTGTTTGCTTTGTAAAACAGTAACGTGGAGTTAAAATAACATGAAATTTGATTCACCACTACCTAATAGTATCTATATTAACGTTAACGTTATAAAAAGTGTCAATTTATATTTCATTATTGCGTAATAAGCGATTGAATGCAGATAGGGGTGTCGCGGACACACCAGAGAACTTAGATTTCACGACTTTAGAAATTAATTACAGCTTTCCTATGTATATAATTGAGGATATTACTAGTGCCATAATAGCGTACTCGTATACTATTTCCAAATAAAAATACAGCAATACTGAAACTGGTCATTTTAATAGGTTCGCAAGGCCGGACATGCCAAAAACACGAGTCCTGCGAAACACCCTCTAATAGAAGATTTACAGCATTAACGTCATGGATGGTATTATAATAATATAAGGATGATTTGTGAGTGTATAATATATCCAATTAAAATAAATTGTCTCGTAAAACTTCAAATACAGCTCAAGATAAGCACCTAGTTAACTATGGAGATGAAAGAAAACAGTTAGCCCCAGATACATGATGATTCATCATGTATAATTATTTATTATACATGATGATTAGTGAAATGCTCTTATTCAGAAAGAGTAACAAAAAGTGAAAGATGTATCAATCTTAGTACACTTATGACACCTCGCAGACTGCAGACTTTCTATCGGCCGAGAGTCAGGCCCAGACGTCCGATTTTTGTCGGTCCGACTGTACGATCCGATTGTCTGAAGGCGTTGGTGCCATACATTTGTTTGAACATGGAACACACGTTTGATCCGCCGATATGGCGGGGACAGTCGTGTCGGACGACCGGTCAGACAAAAAGTCTGACGCATGTGACCGGTCTGAATCAAAGAAAGAAGTATGCAAGTGCGCACACTAGGTACAACGATTCAGTATCAGCCAGGCCATGTTTGCACTAGCAGATAGAAAAGTTTGCAGACTGCGAGGGATCTAACTGTTGAGGTATGAGACGCCTCGACCTCATGGATATTCATTCCAGCGGAAAAAAAACATTGTGAAGCGGTTATGCGTATGTCCGTATATCAATATCAGGATAGATTGAAGGTCGAAGCATGTCTACTTACAATAATCATTTGAAGTAGGTAATTGCACATGTCGGCTGGGGTAAAAAGGAAATTCAAAGTAACAATCTTCGTACAATCAGCAAAACTTGCACTTACAAGAGGGAATATAAAGACCACTTCAAACTTTACAAATTAATTTTAAATATCTGAATGTGACCATCCACTCGAGAGATTGGTTTTGTGATGTTGGAGCCGACTCACCACCGCCACAGGCAATCTAGCAGTTGGTAAGCATTGTCAAAGATTAGCCAACAGTTAGTACGCCAGCACACGAGAATATGAACCGCCGTTAGGCCGCCCCGGTTCGACGACCTTCATCTCACCAAGTGTTAAAGTGTTAGTTTCATCTTGCGATGCATTGATCTGTTAGAAAGTAGGATAATTTCAGACTTTTATATTTTTGGAGGCAAAAATGCCAAAGCTTAAATTTTAGGGGCAAGATTATGTCATGCGCATGGTTTATTCATTGTATGCAATCAGAAGACAAAACCTTCAATCACCATAGTAGTACAATTATTTGGCTGGATTTAATATATTTGGAGTAAAGAATAGAATAGAATGAATAGAATGTCATTTATTGCAAAACATAGGTACAATTAAGATGATAATTTATGTTTGTGTTCCCCTATGTTACCATCAGTGTTGGTATACAATAATTAGTACTTAATTATAAAGAGTTAAAAGAGGCCTATAACAGCGATGGATGCAGTCAGATTGCGAATTATGGTGATAAAAAAACATTCTGCACATTGTGCGATTACTTTCAAAGCTGTTATTTTTTTCTTTGACTCAAAGAATCTTTTAAGATTTATTTAGCTAAAGTGGAATACCGAAAGTAAGTGAAGACGTAAGCTGCAAAATGACCAGTGTGGTCACCGGCGCGTGACAGCAGATGCGGTCTCGCTCAGTGACCACCAGCCCAGCCCAGCTCTAAAAACTATACTCCAGCGAGGTAAGGCAATCAACTATGGAAATAACACCACCATTACACACTTGGGATTACGATAAAAAACTAGTCAAGTGCAAGTCGGACTTGCACGCGAAGGGTTCCGTACCATCATCATCCACAGCCCGATTTTACCCACTGTTGGGTATAGGCCTCCCTAAGTTTGTGACATCCACCACTGCCAGTCCATTGACGCCCCGCGACTTGATCTATGTCGGGTTCCATCTATCTATCTAATCAGCCCACATCTACCCACTGCTGAGTATAGGTTCATTTTCACGTCACTTCTCTCAATCCTGCGCCAATAGAATCCAATGCTTCCCCGCTACCTTCACTATTATCATCAGTCCATCTGGCCGGTGGTCTGCCTGGTGTTTTGTGACTCTCGCGCCGTCACTGTCTTCGTCTATCTACCGTCTTTCCGGATTCCGTACCACAGTAAAATATTTAACACTATGTTTTGTAAAATAAAGTTCAGTAAGTAATCGTTTCATTTATGAAGACCTTTAATTTTTTACTTTTTTTATTATTTGTTATCCTAGCGGCTACAGTAATTCACACTGTCAAAATTTCAAGCGTCTACCTCTTGCGGTTCAAATGTTACAGCCCTGTGGCAGATGGCCGAACAGAAGACGGAAGGACGAACAGACAGACCGACAGCGTAGGCTTAGTAATAGGTTCCTTGTGAAGTGTCTCGGTCTACCTCTTAGGTTCAATTACAGCCCCGTGACAGATGGCCGAACAGAAGGATCTAGATCTAGGCCAGTGGTCGTCACACTTTTCTGGCCAAGGGCCGCATAGGACAATGTGCGGTATCACTGCGGGCCGCACATTCTTGAATTATTTATTTGATGATTTTTCGAAATTCCTATACTTGTGGGGTAAAATCCTAGTAGGTACTTAACTACCTACTAATGAACTTGAAACATAGCATAATTTTGCGGTGCTCAAAGACTCGCAGCTTGTTGGTAAAATACCTACTCCTGAAGTTATAATGCAAGCGAATAGAGCTCCATTTTTGCAAGTCAAATGTGACACTTTTTTATTTTTGCGGTGATCAAAGAAAAAACTCGCTGCTTATCGGTTCTTATTCTATGGTTAGACTACTCACTTTACTCGCAATATATACCTTACTCATGAAGTTAAATTCGAGCGAAGCGAGCCGAATTTTTCAAGACAAATGCAACATAATTATGACACTTGATTTTGTTTGCGGTGATCAAAGAAAAAACTCGCTGCTTATAGGTTCTTATACTTTACTTAGACTTTACTAACTCTTCTCGCAAAACATCGGACTTATGAAGTTTTAGGCGAGCGAAGCGAGCCAAATTTTTTAAGACAAATGCAATATTGTGACACTTGATTTTGTTTGCAATGATCAAAACACAAACTCGCTGCTTATCGGTTCTTATTTTGTGGTTAGACTTTACTCACTTTACTCGCAATAGACTTTACCCATGAAGTTAAATGCGAGCGAAGCGAGCCGAATTTTTTAAGACAAATGCAACATTGTGACACTTGATTTTGTTTGCAATGATCAAAGAAAATACTCGCTGATTATCGGTTCCTATTTTGTGGTTAGACTACTCACTTTACTCGCAATATATACTGTACTCGTGAAGTTAAATGCGAGCGAAGCGAGCCGAATTTTTTAAGACAAATGAACATGTGACACTGGTATACATTTATTTACAGAAACTAAACTACTACATATTTACATAAAAGTATAAAATACAAAAAGAACCAGTTGAGCCACCTAAGGATCGTTGGAAACGATCTATAGGTAGCTCAACTGATCCAAGCCACTGCCAGACGGAAGCGTGCCCAAGACACTGGCAGCATTACCGCGCTGGATGGCAATGCTGATATGTTGAGCCAAAAAAGTGCCAGACTTGGGATCACGCGTCGCTTCGATAAGATGCCCTGAAAGAATTTTGAAAACGCGATGGGCTCCAGTACCCCACGGACCCAGAGTCTCAACCCCAAAAGGTTCAAATATATAAACCCTATCAAGATTTACATATTTGCGCCTTTTGAGATCCTCAGCCGAATCTGCCGCAGCGCCAGGCCTAACTGATGTCCCCGGTAGATGTGAATGCGCAAGGGTATCGACACAAGTAGCGTCCCACACCAAAGGCCTTCCCCTCTCCCAAGGGACAAGAGTCATACCGTCGGGGCGCTTGCCATCGTCACGCATCAGACCGCTCGGTTCTAGAACGGCTGGTACATTGGCGCCGACAAGCGCTCGACGGATGAGGTCATTAAGACTGGCGTGTCGGCAGATCCTACCGGCGGCCCTGGTGCACGACAATCCGTGGTGTCCAAGCTGATCGACCGCAGTACCGCACTGACATTGGTGAGGGGCGCAACACGGCGCACCCAACCGTAGGCATACTGCAACACGGAAGCTAGCGGGATCCATTATTGTTCCTAAATTATGTGAGGGAAGTGCTTGAAGCCACAAACCTGACTCCCATTTTGAAACGGCTAAGAGACGGGCACGATCTGCGGAGCTTGAACACGTCTGTAGGAGACAATTCCGTGTCAACTCACACAGAGGCCCGTCCCATTGCCTTTGAGACGAAAGGGTAGATGGGGGAGCGGTTGTAGGACAAGCACTGTGCCAAGCGTTTAGTGCCTCGTCTTTAAATGAAATTTGAAGACTACGTCCAGGGAAAGCCAAAACTGATGGGGATAGAATTTTGTCAATTAAGGAATTATTACTATAGATCGATGACAAAAACGCTGGTAAAGCTACACTTGAAATTTTGCGAATACCTAAGCCTCCCAATCTGACAGGTAGGGAGGCCTGCGACCATGCCCTGTCATCCAAATAAATATTCAAAACCGACGACAGTGTGTCCTTTATAATGTTGTCCAAACCTTCCGCCAGTTCTCTGTGTTTCCACAGTTGACAACATCTTAAAGCATACGTGAATTTTGGAACAAAAAGACAAAATTTAATAATAGTAAAAGCCATGTGACGGTTAATTTTGAGCAATCTGTCTGAAGTTTTGTTAAAATTTTGAATTTTCTCATCTATGTAGGCCGGAAAAGATTCGTCAAAGATTGGTGAACCGAGGAGGCGAAGTGAACTTTTATCCATTACCGAAATGTTTGAAGCCAAACTGTGAAATTTCCCAATGACATAATTTTTATCTAAACAAGTGTCTGAAACATAAAGTTCGCACTTCGAAAAATTTAGTTCTAAACCTATTTTTTGAAATTCATCAATAATAATTTGTAAATCGCCAAAAACCGTGTCCACGTCTCCCCCTAAGGTTCCGTCATCCAAATACCAAATATTGAGTTTGGATTGAAGACGTTGAATAATCGGATGGATGGCTAGGCTAAATAACAGAATTTTTTAAGACAAATGCAACATGTGACACTTGATTTTGTTTGCGGTGATCAAAGAAAAAACTCGCTGCCTATAGGTTCTTATACTTTACTAACTTTTCTCGCAAAATATCCTACTCATGAAGTTATACGCGAGCGAAGCGAGCCGAATTTTTTAAGACAAATGCAATATTGTGACACTTGATTTTGTTTGCGATGATCAAAGAACAAACTTGCTGCTTATCGGTTCTTATTTGGTGGTTAGACTTTACTCCCTTTAGTTGCAATATATACCTTACTCATGAAGGTAAATGCGAGCGAAGCGAGCCGAATTTTTTAAGACAAATGCAACATGTGACACTTGATTTTGTTTGCGATGTTCAAAGAAAAAACTCGCCGCTTATCGGTTCTTATTCTGTGGTTAGACTTACTCACTTTATTCGCAATATACCTTAGCTATGAAGATAAATGCGAGCGAAGCGAGCCAAATTTTTTAAGACAACTACAACATGTGACACTTGATTTTGTTTGCGGTGCTCATAGGAAGGCTCGTTGCTTGTCGGTTCCTATTTTGTGGTCAGACATAAATAACTTTGCTCTCATTATACCTACTCAACTCTGAAACTAAAATGCGAGCAAAGTGAGCTCTAAACCAAGCAAACAAAGCAAGCTTCCTTATCTCGAAGGTTTTAAGTCAATTACAATTATTATTGTAGTAACGTAGGTAACATCATTCATCATCACCATTTCCTTGCCTTTTTCCCACAAGGTTGGGTCGGCTCAACATGCTCTCCTCTAACGTGGTAGAATCATTATCTACTGAAATTGTTTGCTTGGTCGCGGGCCAATATCGTCCCGCGGGCCGCACAAATATCGTTTTTCTCATTTTGTTATTTTGCTTTGTTGTATATTGTATTTGTTGAATAAATGTATTTTCTTTCTTTCTTTCTTTCTTTAAGGAAGGACGCGGAAGGACGAACATACCAACAGCGGAGGCTTAGTAATAGATTCCCGTTGGCATTTGCGTACGGTACCCTAAAAACTATGTGTACTAGACTGTATACAAGGCTCGTGTATTGTAGGAAGTTGACGTGAACGTGTCATGGAAAAACTAAAGCTTTACAACAAAGTTCAATAAAACTACGTTATTTATTAAGTGCAATCTAGAGGTACTTATTACAAACTATCACGCATATTAATTTTGAAGTGTTTAATGGTATTTATTATGTTTTACGTTCATTATCGTATACTAAGAAATCCATTAATTATTTTATAGCACTTTTACCTTAGCTAGTACTTGACTAAACTCGCCATCCTTTGCTTACAACCTTATTTTCCTTCTTTTATATTATTTCAATGTTCAATATATTTATTGATTCAAGTTGGTTTTATAAGGTCTTAAATATATTTGTTCCACAGCAAGAACCTCGCTGGGGCACCACAACATTTTGTTACAACAATTGTAATGTACAATTTTTTTTATAGATAGATAGATAGATAGATAGATAAAGCGTTTATTTGTAACTCAAAGTCTTCTTAAAATACACAAAATAAAAATTAAAAACAAAGGAGTGAAGAAATTTACTGCTACAAAAAGGCGTCTGACTCAGCCTTATGTTGCGCGAAAGCACAACGCTGATCTTCCGTCAGAACCGGATGAATACGTTCTGGACGTTATAATGCTGGACATTTCGCACATCTAGCTCCAAAGTAAGCAGAGCTTGTGTTATGGGAACCACATGACTGATATACTTACTATTTACTTTTTTTTGTAAATACATACTTTGTTGGATTCAAATTCAAATCTCAGCAACAAATCACTGGTGCGTGAGTTTTGTTATATCCCTTATCACAAAGAACTTCCGTTCTTTATCTTTTATTCATCAGAATAATGTATAAATGAAGCCCTTTTAAACCCTCCGAAGGTATAACATAAGCCACTTAAGTTAAAACAAAACAACGCATCTATTTATAGTTAACTCTTGAACTAATAGGGCCAGCTGGCTGTAAACTATACTTAATTCCTTGGACATAAGTTTGTCGTAGTTTTATCTTCTGAATGATTGTTGATTTGTCGAAAGGATCGATCGATATATGAAGAAGAATCGATATAAGATTATCAGGATTTTACAGTTGTCACAATGGATCTAGCTAGGCATTCGTGAAGTTAGGCTTTTCGCAGTAGAAAATCTTGTATGAAAAACTTGTACTGCGCATCGAAACGGGTAACTTCACGAATGCCAAGATCCGTTGGAAGTGTACGTGTTGAAACAAAAGATGATAAATATTTATAAAGATACATGCTATGTTATCTGAGGCTGGTTTTAGTCTCACGCTCACCGTCAGCGCTGATAGGCGAGTGATCTTTATTACAATGAAATAAGGACATTGATTGTCCAGCACTGACGAGAGCAATCAGCGTAGCCATTTCTGCTAAACAATCAGTATCCTATTTTCATTGTAATAAAGATCACTCACCTATCAGCGCTGACAGTGAGCGTGAGACTAAAATCAGCCTAAATATCCGTTTCATAGAGTTCCCAAGAACAATGCTGAAGAGCATTGAGGTAGGTCGCAAGACTCTGCAGTTGGGATAGGTTAGCCACATTGAGATTAATGGACACTTGTTCCGAGGAGCAAGTAATTGAGATGAACTTGTTTGTACAGACATAACCATCAACTTGATTGTTGATGGCTTTTTAATGGTCTCAAATCTGGCAGAAAGCTTCATTCATTGCAAGCAGACATTACGTAGATTTACTCCTCTCTCATTATAGTAGTTCAGCCTTAGTTGGTGGAAGACTAATTCGGAACAGCCGACCAAACTGTACTGATCTACGATACTTGGCATGCTATATCGTTTTCGTTTTTGGGAGTTAGGGCCCTGCATAGGCATCAAACTTATCTAAATGTACAAATCCGAAAACGAACCAAGGTTAAGATGTTGGTGATTGGTGATCGAATTTTAGAACTCAAATGGAGCTGGTGACACATGGCGAGGCGAGGTGATGGCCGGTGGAGTGAAGTCATAACGATGGTGGACGAGACAAGGATACAGAAATCTTGGTCGTCCGTCGGCAAGATGGGCAGACGACATCGACAAGGTTGCAGGCTAAAGATGGATTGGATTGGCGCAAGAGGCTACTTCCAAATCCAAAACGATATACCTATCGTGCCAATTTATCGTAGTTCAGCTTATATTGGTAAAATGTTCTGAAGCCATGATACATCGTTTTCGGTTTTGGGAGTAGGAGCCCAGGATAGAGACGAGTGGCACAAACTAAGGGAGGCCTAGTACCCAGCAGTGGGTGAAACCGGGCTGTGGATGATGATCTGTTAAAAAAGAGTAAGAAATGCTCATAAAACATAGGAAAAAAACATTCATGCAGCAAGATAATCACAGATAATATAAGGTGAAAGGTACTTAAAACCAGAACGGTTAATTTAAATAGATATAATATTTCATTATTTTTAATAGTTCGTTGCGTTGCGCAGCAAAAGCTTTCATTATCGTGTAGTTTCTTAGTTTTAATAGTTACATTGCCCTTTTATTTATTGTAATTGAGCTATTTGAAAAATAAAACGTATAACTTTGCAGTATAACATTTTTTTTAATGACTGTACCATAAAAATAAATCTAAGGACTTTAAAAGCAATGCAGCTGCCAGTCCTAAAAAATAAAAAAGTGCAGTCACTCGAGCGCGGTGCGCGGCGCATGCGCACACAGGCTCGCGGCACAATGTACTGCCTTGACCTTGACACTGATGATGCTGGGACGAACTTGCAACGTGTACTTCACTATTTTGGTTTAGGTCGCTATTATACAAAGTGACACAATACCAAATTGTGACATATTTGTGTGATCTGGGTACTTATACTTACTGCTTTTAAAACGGGTTTAAACTGCCTAGACTTTGACACTGATGAATGATGCTAGGACGAACTTGCAACTATTTTGGTTTAGGTCGCTATTATAAAAAGTCACACAATACCAAATTGTGACATATTTGTGTGATCTGGGTACTTACTGCTTTTAAAACGGGTTTAACATAAAAAAACACAGTTAGAAATATTCACTGACATTATCTAGTTAATTTAAGGCCTTTAATATTCACATACACGTGATGATGATGTCTGTCTTCTGGTGATTTTTTTTTTCACCTTTCATAAAATCTTTTTCTAACCATTCTTCGGGATAAAGATCGATTGATATTTATAAATCCTCTGTAGATTTTACCCATGAGTCGCGTAACATAGCCAATGACAGTTTACATTTTGTTTTCTTCCACTGTAAAAAAAATTCCTTTATAAATATTGTAGTTTTTCGTCTAAATTGAATGCATTCGTTATAAAATATTTACACCGGGCGTGTCAACATGGGCTCTGGCGTCCCTAAGGCCCAGCGTGCATCACAATGAGCCATTCACATATGCCCAGGCCGCTTGATACATTAGATGATCGTAAAACATTTCAACTTTATTAACTCTATTCATGAGAGCTTTTACTGCAACTAGATGAAATAAGGGCCTGGTTTAGTATAGGACCTCGACTATTTAGCGGAGCTCAATAGTTATTTGTGCAACAAGAGAGCAAAGTTGATGTTTACCTCGAGTGCTGATTTTGAATCCCGAGCGAACGAGGGATTCTAAGAATTGAATCACGAGCGTAGCGAGTGATTCTACGTTAGAATCCCGAGTCTAGCGAGGAATTCAAAGGCACGAGATGTGAAAAACTTTGGTCTCGTGTAGCACACAAAATTTTTCACCTCAGCAGCGAGAACATTAACCTACAAATAAAAGATACAACTTTGTACAAAATGAAGCAACTAATCCATAATAGGTATTCATTTAAATCTATTTAAAAATAACGCATTTTTCTCAGAAATTAAACGAACATAATATAACAGTTATTGTAGTTTTGTAAATTAAAAGTTTCTGTTTTGTTCAGAACTTACCTACGTGCTTCTCAGGAAGGGAACTTTGTTCATCACAATCACTTTTTGTCTCAACTCTTCTTTCTGGAGATAAATTAGTGTATTCGCCACTGGTTTCACTCATCTTTATTGTTTTATGAATTTTCAACAAATAACTAGCGTAACAGAAACAAATTCCCGCTATTTTATTTTTAAAAGGTACGTTCTTTGTTTTTTTTCATAGACAGGCTAGCGATTGACCGCCATGCACTACCACGTGTCAATCGACGACATTCGAATTTCAAATCACTTTTCCTCACTGAAACCAGTGTGCAAAATGCGATTTTGCACACTGGTTTCTCGCAGCAAAGGATGCCATTTCGAGCTGCTGAGGTGAAAAAGTACTTTAAAGCAGAATCATAATCCTAATTTGCACTAGACGCCGACTTTTTTATAGACATGAGAGTGACAAGAATCAATCGTAATACGAATCATTTATGATTCTGCTATAACGGCCTTTTTAGCCCCGCAGTTTAACCTAATTCCGGCTGTAACTTTGGTTAGAACATCTTCAAAACGTCTTTAAACAGTATCTTGGAAAATGGGCTTGTCATTTATTACATGTACCTAAGTCGTTTTACTTATTTTATACTTAAGTGTTTACAAAAGAAAGGTGTAGAATGTCAACCATGTTTATTCTAATGTCATGAAGCCATTAAGCACGTGTTTTGAGGTGAGGTAGGATTTTAAACCGACTAGTTACGACTGTTGTTTACAAAACGGAGTAAGTTCTGGATGACCAAAAAAAGTCCAAAAGCAAGTAAGTAAAAAAAGCAAGTGTGTCAACATGAGTAAGGCAAAAGGACATGGTGTCTCCGTGCATCTAAATATAGATCCTGCCTTGCGTCGGGGGTGCCAAGATGTATTTGTGCCCTTTTTGCATGAAAACATTCATGTAACTCTTAAAAGCTTTTCGACAGCGACTCTGAAACGAAAAACATGCAAAATCGACTTTGTAACTATATCATAATTTTTAGTACCTACATAACTCTAAATGTGGCTAAATTAAAAAATTAAAAAATTAAAAAAAACAGACTTCAATATGTAGTAAACTGAGCAAGTTTCTGCACTCTCGAGGTGCATTTCTGTTCATAACTCCGAAGATCCTCACCAAATTTTTATGTGGTAAGTTTTAAATCATTCGAACCGATTTAGAAAAATTATTTCCTAAATCGGTCCAGGCGTCTTCGAGTAATTTGTGAACATACATAGATTTAGAGTCCTCTGAACAGGATATTACTACATTGTTTGGTTATTTTGCATTTTCCTATTATATTCATGAAATTCATGCACTGCATAATGTTGTTTGCCCAAGTGTGCAACGATGACGATTTTCTATGTACCTAAATATAAATAACTTTGTGGATGTAGATTGAAAATGTATAACAGGATAAGTTTATGCATTTAATAATAATGTTGTTTTGCCCACTGCTAAGCTAGAACATACTACATAGCTTAATGATTATGGAGTTGCACTTTATTTTCCATGCCACGGGAACGCCTTAGGAAATTAAGAGGCGTAAGTAAGTGTGATCCATATAACGGTACATAATAGTTCATACTATAAGTCATAGTATTTTGTACCGTAACACGTAATATTACTCCCAACACATACCTATGGGCTCCCCACACATAACTGCGGGCTTAAAAAGGTCGCTAAAGCAGAATCACAATATGAAATGAACTATAACGCCGTCTCTTTTCACTCTGTCAATGAAAAGAGATGGCATATACATAGTTCAATTCCTATTGCGATTCTGCAATAACGACCTTTTTAAGCCCGCTGTTCTGCGAATTCGCATCGCATAGCAAATATCTGCGAGTTCGCACGAACGAGTTCCTGCGCTCTGTGATGCGGCGTCGTATCGCATCGCATCGCGGTTTTGTGTGGGAGCCCTGTGTCGATAATGATGTGATGGTGAAGGGAGGGTATGGAGTATGGAGCCAGTTTGGGATGATGATGAGTCACGTCCCGTATGTATGCAGGCACACGACACGGGGCGCAACAATGGACGGATGTCTGTCTGTAATCAAGTCTCGGACATGTCGTTTGTCTCACTATGGATGTACATTAATAAAATAAATCTATATTTACGTACCTATATCTTTATTAAGAAACTCTTAGCATTTTATTAGATTTTGTATTTTATGTAAGCTGTCAAAAACAAAACTGTGAAGACTACTCTTTGTGGATGCAGTCGTGCGTGATCAAGTTTATTTTTTTTTCTTTTAAAATAATATCAATTTCGAATACTCAAGATTGTATTTTCTTCAATTAGAAAATATTCAGTCATCCCATTCTAAAGCACAAATACAAAAAAAAAACTATTATACTTAGGTATCATACTTCAACGACTTACTTTGACTTGTGATCCTTGACCGAAATATAGCAAAAATCAAAACTAAGTTCCGTTCATAAAGATAAGTAGACTGGACACTTAAATAATGAACGGTCAATAAAGCTCTATTAGCAATACAGATAATACGAATACAGGGAAACTATCGATACGCTAATAACGGCATAACTTGAGATACGACAGATAACGTATCGCAGACATCACAGCGAAGATAGATATGTCAATCATTGACGAAATAACTTCTCGAAAATATAGGTTTCTATTTGCTGCATTACTACTATTAAATTCCAAAACTCAGGCAATAGTTATGTTGCACAGTTAGAATTAAGTGACCTAATTCAAAAATTTGATTGAAAAAAAAATGACGAAATTGTTAGGAGTTTTTTACCATATTTTCCAAAAAATAAGTCACACTTTTGCAGCCTGGTTAGTGTACCAGTTCGTATTATTTGGAATAATGCACCTCACAAAATGTTAGAATACATTTTAAAATTGGTGCATTGATTTCTTAATCCTAGTTTTCTATTTTAGGCGCTAAATGAGATCCAATAAATTAGGTTTATGTCGTAATTCTATAAACATACCAACGAGGTTAAAAAAGGCCATTAAAGCAAAATCACTATAGGAATTAAACTATATGCCGCCTCTTTTCATTGACTGAGAGTGAAAAGAGACGGCATATAGTTCTATTCCTATATTGTGATTCTGCTATAACGGCCATTTTAACCCCGCAGTCAAGATAATTTTTTTTTTATTAAAAATGCGGTATTTATTACCGGTATCAAAAATTCAAATTTATCATTTATTCAGTAGGACCGCTATGACCACTTTGAATCGTCTTAAGTGCTAGGTGATTCTACACCTGTTCTTTCGCGACCAACACCGTGAAGAATCAGGGCAATGGGGCACTGGACGGTATGGGGCCTAGATTTCTTTTCGGTGATCCATCCGCTTAAATCTAAATAGTCAAGCTCCAGTGGGGAGCCAGTCGAACAATGTGAGTCTCGTCAAAAGAAAAAAAGAGGAATAATACCTCAACAAAAATTATCTGTAGATTTACTATTAACGAATGTGATTGATCAGCGTGGAAAGCAACGGAAAGACAGGTACAATGCTGCCTTTCTCCTCGATTTTCTCCAAAGATGACTTTACGATTTGATTTAGATGCAAGTCGACATAATGAGCGAGCATCTCTGAAATATTTGAAAGTATGAATGCTTTTTTAGAGTTGTTAGTCACTGTGCAAAGTTATCGTAGAATCACGAATAGGAATAATCCTGTTTGTGTAATCGGCCGCACGAACCGTTCACACTATTCTTACAATCAGGCATTGGTAAAGGTAGTATATAACATTATCATTATCTTTATATGCATTATAAATAGGTTCTTCTCATTAGCATAATATTATGTTTTTAGTTATTTGATTCTGTTTATATGCACATAATAATATTATATATTGATTAATTTCATTTTTACTGCGGTTCGTAGGGTTGAGTGACTGGATCGAAGGTCTCGGCTTAATAACAGCGCCGACCTGTCATCTGATAGGTAAGCATAACGCTGAGTCGAGATCTTTTTGCTGCTGTAGCACACAGGCACACGCACTTTTATGTTAAATGCATAATTATTGATGTTTTTATCCATTTTTACTTTTATTGTTTTTACTGTGTTATTATGTTATGTCTTACCTTCTTTTATTCTGTATTGTTTCGTCTTCTTTTGATATTGATGTATGTGTTTGTGTGCTTATGTAGTGAATAAAGAATGTCTAGTAAAGGTGCTAATATTCAAATAATCAAAAGTTCCAGAAATAACAATGGTTCAATGAATTTAGCGTCTTGGGCACTTTTTTCTTTTTTAGCTATTCGTTTTTTTAATAAATAAATAAATCATTTATTTCAGACGATCTAGTCCATAGTAAGGTTCACACACATTTGAAAAGCACACAATACACAAAATTTAAATTAAAATAGAACAATAATACAAAAACAGATTCCCGGCCCGACTTACACTTTATTTATTTATATGAGTGAATGAACTGCGCGTGTATCATTCTAAGATGATTCACATATTCGCAGTCGAATCTACACGCAAATGCCTTCAGTATGCTATTTGAGCAATCACAAAGTTTCATGAATTGCCGATTTTGTTCTAACAAGTGAAGTATTTTTACCCGGCTGACTGTCAAGTCACCCGGGTTATGTAGATCGCGCGTTTCTATGTATGTGGGTTCGTTCGTATTATTAGAAGCTTTTATTTGACTTTAACCTGTTATATTTAGAAAAAAGTACTTAAGTTTTTCACAAAGTAACTTTGTAATTCTCCGTGACAATGCAATATCATGGTCACAGCACAGCAAGCAGCGGGGCTAAAAAGGCCGCTATAGCAGAATCATAATAGCAATTTTTTGCAATATAAGTATGCCGTTCTTGTCACTGAAAAGAGACGGCATACAGTTTAATTCCTATTGTGATTCTGGCATAACGGCCTTTTTAACCCCGCTGGTTTGATGATGAAGTCAGAAGTTTTTCGTCGGGACTAGAATTATCATGTTTTCATTATTCAACAATAACTATTTACTTGGCTCGAATCTTGACTGTAATGAGATCCTTTCAAATGAGTAAAATATTGCATTGCATTTTTGCAAGCAATTTAGTCAATCAAGTCCTACGGCAAAAGCGGGAACTAATTGTTTTATTTACTTTAATAAGCTCTTTTAGTTTTAGGGTCGTTCAGTTGCTCTGATGTGTAGAATTAAAGAACATTCAAACTTGCATAAATATTATTGTTCAAGCCTTATTTGGACAATTAGTAATTTTTTACCTAACCTAGTTCTGCGACAGCAGCGCTGCGTCTATCGGACTTCAGTGCTGACGCCGACTCTACTTAGCAGTCTAGACAGAGTCGTAGACAAAACTAATTTGATCTGTTTATAATTATAATAAGGCTTAAAAGAAACTGTACTAGCGTTGATTTTGAGCAGAGCGTGGTTATTATGATTCATCATCACGATTTGAAGGTCGATGACCGCAGTTACCGCTCAAGCGTCGAGGTAAATTACAATAACATATTTTTTCAGTTTATACACCTACTGGTTACGAAAATGTTTCAATTTTAGAACATTTGAAGAGGTCTAAGGATTTTTGGACTTTTGACTAGATTTGAAAACTTGAGGCTACAGTCGTAATCATGTTTCGTTTCGTTTAACTCCATACAGTAGGTACGCACAATGGATCTAGGCATTCGTGAAGTTAGCCGTTTCGATGCGCAGTAGAAAATTTTGTAAGAAAAAACTGCACTGCGCATCGAAACGGCTTAAACTTCACTAATGCCTAGATCCGTTGTGAGTAGTGTACCTTTCTGCCCATTCTCCTTGCCACAGGCCCTACCTAGCTACCTACGTGCCGTTATTATCCAGCAAAGTTTAAGAGGAACGACGACGATTCTTTATCTATGGTTTAAGATACCAGCATGACACGGACACTGGCAGAATTGTGACAACCCTAGTCACAGTAGGCATAAAGAAGTTGAAGTTCCGTTATTATATTAGCAAGCGCAAATTACCTTACTCTTTAAGACCACGTACCTATTCTACCTAGATGGTAAAGCCCTGAGTTTGTTAATGAGGTGTGAACACGACACCCGACACTGCAAGGCTAGCGTCTGAGAAGTCTTCTCCAGTTACAAAATAAAATAATACTTTATCTGATCACTTGTGCAATAGCTTGCAATCTTATCAAATGACAGATGTGATCTGCATCGATTTTAGGTTAAACTGTGGTGCTAAAATGGCCGCTATAGCAGAATCATTTAGAAATTGCAATTTATGCCGTTCTTGTCACTCTCAGTCCATGAAAAGAGACGGCATGTAGTTCAATTGCTACTGTGATTCTGCTATAACGGCCTTTTTAAGCCCGCTGGTTAAATTTAGAATAGGTTGTTTTTATTTTTGTTGTGGAGTAGCCGTGTTGGCGGAGTAGGATTGGCCTCGAATTTTGATCCGAATGTTGGTTCTAATCTCGGTCGTGTATCAATAGATTATTCGTTTCGAAAAAATGATATGCGCATGCGCACCAGTACGAGGAAAACATGGTGAGGAAACCAGTTAGCGCTGTAATTGAGGCGAATTTTTCTGCAAAATATGGCCATATCTCATAGAATATAAGGACATAACTCAGTTGTGTATGTTGTACACTTCTTCCAACGGATCTTAAGCCGTTTCGATGCGCAGTGCAACTTTTTCATACAAAATTTTCTACTGCGCGCAGCGAAAAGCCTAACTTCACGAATGCCTAGATCCATTGTGACAACTGTACTGCAGGCTTAAAAAGGTCGCAGAATCGCAGTAGGAATATATACCTAACTAAATATATACCTAAGTACTATTTATTAATATTGTGTTTTAGACAGGGATATTCCGGTTAAGGTTAAAAACCGTAATGAATCGGTTGTTTAACAGTTTGAATACCGGTTAACCGAAACAATGGGTTACCGAAACGTTTCTGTTAATAACAACCGAAACGATATGGGTTTTTTTCTTAAGGTTTAAATTGGCGCATTTTTGGCGTGTGCTGCGAGTAGCGTAATGTGAGTGCGACGGAAATAATGTCTCACTCATCTTCTGTCGCGTTTAATATTCTTGCTTGCTTGAATTTCTGTCGTTGCGTATTTATGTAGTTTGCGTGCGAGTATCGACGTGATTATTTTGTTTATGCACTACCTACCGTACCTATCCGCTTTTTGGCAGATTATTTCTTGCCAAAGCTGTAGCGAACGAATGTATTATTTAGTTATTGTGAGTACTGAATTAGTAGAGAGTTGTTGAATAAGTACTACAAATAAATTACTTTAAACGATTAAACATTGGTATTTTTTTCATTTAAATGCCTCGCAAACAGTCTAACGCCGTTCATAGATATTTTGAATATAACAAAAGGACTGGTTGCAGTTTATGTATGCTTTGTGGAAAGCAGTTAAAGGTAAGTAGGTAGGTATTATTTTAGTTAGGTATTAGAATCAGACAAAATAAATAGGTACTTACTTATTTAAGTAGATTAATATCTACTATCACCTAAATGGAAAACTATTCAATGTTGTTTTAGTTCGATTGTTGTTAGTAGGTACAGTGTTGTTAATATATTATATTCATTTACTTACTTATTGTTATGCCGTTATATCAAGAATAATAAATAGGTAGGTAGGTTAGGAGGACCTTACCTACACCTACTACTGAGTTGTCATGTATGTACTTACCTATGTCCTTTATATTTTTTTAACTTACCTAAGGTAGGTACTTAGGTATTACCATACTAATTATTTACCTACCTACCTAGTTAAATAGAAAAGTCACGAAAACAAGATAAATTGGCTAATGTGTAAAATATAAAATAGGGTAAAATATCCAACAACTAGCCGGGACCAGTAACGGGACACCAGTATTCAAAATTACTAGAAATATTTATAAAAACGTATTATTAACAGTAACTTCTAATAAGATACGAAGTTGCGAAGTTACGAAGATACGAAAAAACGAAGATACGAAGATACGAAGATGCGAAGATGCGAAGATGCGAAGATGCGAAGATGCGAAGATGCGAAGATGCGAAGATGCGAAGATGCGAAGATGCGAAGATGCGAAGATACGAAGTTACGAAGATACTAAGATACTAAGATACGAAGATACGAAGATACGAAGATACGAAGATACGAAGATACGAAGATACGAAGATACGAAGATACGAAGATACGAAGATACGAAGATACGAAGATACGAAGATACGAAGTTGCGAAGTTACGAAGTTGCGAAGATACGAAGTTGCGAAGTTACGAAGTTGCGAAGTTGCGAAGTTACGAAGTTACGAAGATGCGAAGATATGAAGATACGAAGTTGCGAAGTTACGAAGATGCGAAGATATGAAGATACGAAGTTGCGAAGTTACGAAGTAATGAAGATGCGAAGTTGCGAAGTTACGAAGTTGCGAAGATACGAAGATGTTGCGAAGTTACGAAGATACGAAGTTGCGAAGTTACGAAGATACGAAGTTACGAAGATGCGAAGATGCGATGATGCGAAAATGCGAAGTTGCGAAGATACGAAGATACGAAGTTACGAAGATATGAAGTTGCGAAGTTACGAAGATACGAAGTTGCGAAGTTACGAAGTTACGAAGATACGAAGTTACGAAGATACGAAGTTACGAAGATGCGAAGATGCGAAGATGCGAAGATGCGATGATGCGAAGTTACGAAGTTACGAAGTTATGAAGATACGAAGTTGCGAAGTTACGAAGTAATGAAGATGCTAAGTTACGAAGATACGAAGTTGCGAAGATGCGAAGTTGCGAAGTTATGAAGTTACGAAGTTACGAAGATACGAAGTTGCGAAGTTACGAAGTTACGAAGATACGAAGTTACGAAGATATGAAGTTGCGAAGTTACGAAGTTGCGAAGTTATGAAGTTACGAAGTTACGAAGATACGAAGTTACGAAGATACGAAGATACGAAGATACGAAGTTACGAAGATATGAAGTTGCGAAGTTACGAAGTTGCGAAGTTATGAAGTTACGAAGTTACGAAGATACGAAGTTGCGAAGTTACGAAGATACGAAGTTACGAAGTTACGAAGATACGAAGTTACGAAGATATGAAGTTACGAAGATGCGAAGATGCGAAATTGCAAAGATACGAAGATACGAAGATACGAAGTTGCGAAGATACGAAGATACGAAGATACGAAGATACGAAGTTACGAAGATACGAAGTTACGAAGATACGAAGATTCGAAGATACGAAGATACGAAGATACGAAGTTACGAAGTTACGAAATTGCGAAGTTACGAAGATACGAAGATACGAAGATACGAAGTTACGAAAATACGAAGTTACGAAGATACGAAGTTGCGAAGTTGCGAAGTTGCGAAGTTACGAAGTTACAAAGATGCGAAGATAGGTAAGAACGGCGAAATGTAGGTAGGTAATAGGTACCTACCTTATTCTTATTCTGACCCTGGATAAAACGCATTTTTCGCATGCGGACATCAACAGGCAAAGATTATTTACATACCTACCTTACTTTATCTGTTGAAATTACATAAGCAAATTACTAACCATTATTTTATTCATATTCATATCATATTCATTTATTCATTGCTTGTATGTAGGTACATAGTATAGCTTAGGTCTAGGTAGGCTTAGTAGGCTTTATACATACACCCTGTTGGGCACTGCAATGTAATTTAAATTTCATGCAAAATTACTAAATTAAAATCTTAAATTAAATGTCATAGGTAAGTATTAATGTCATGTCACAAAGGAAATTTAAAAATATCAAGACTTACACTCACACTAAGTACCTAAAATTAAAATAAGTTAAATACGCCTATCTAGAAAAATACAATCGCCGTGGCCGAAATCGGCTAGGAAGTCATCATCACATTAAATAAAACATTTTCTGTGAATTATGCGCAAACTGCTTTCAAATAAGTCAAAAACACGAAATCCTTACATTCGCTGGCAACCAAGCTGGCAACGTCGCACTCAATGCATCGCTCTCTTTCTACGAAATATTTACGTAATAATGCGACAAAAATACAGTTATAAAAAACCCAATCATTTCGGTATACCGTTTCATTCGGTATGGGTTATTATTTCGGTTAATACCCAATCATTTCGGTATATCGTTTCAATCGGTTACCGTTTCAATCGGTAAGCGTTTGAAGCGGTTACCGTTATGAATGGGTTATCCGATCCCTGGTTTTAGATGCCCTAATTAAATGAATCATACACACAATCAATGAGGATGTTTGCAATGTATACCTAATTAGGCGCATACCTAGTAAGTAGGTATCTGCTATAGTATAATATATACTATACCATAATACCTACCAATAATAGGTACCTTTATAGGGGAAGAGTTTGTTTGATTGTATGTCTGTTTGAACGCGCTAATCTCAGGAACTAACAGTCGGATTAGAATAAATATTTCTGCATTTGATAGCTAAACTCTTGAGGAAGGTTAATAGGCTACACTTTTTCTCATCATCACCATATATACCTACCATCACTACGGGAGCAACACCGGATGCACATTACGCAACTCATAGGCCAAAGAGCAAGACAGAGCGATGATTCTAGAATTCTAGATCGTGAAGTTAGCCGTTACGCTGCACAGTAGAAAATTTTGTATGAAAAAGCTACACTGCGCAATTGCGCATCGAAACGGCTAACCTCACGAATGCCTAGATCCATCGTGCGTACGCTAGTACGTACGTTTATCGTGCGTACCTACTTACTGCATACATATACAATTTGTTTTTAGGTATTTTATTACCGAAATAAAGTTATGAATGTGTCATATCATGACATTTACAGTAAAATTAATGTTCCATATTTTTAGGTACCTACGTAGGTAGGTACCTAAAATCTGTTTTTAGGTATTTTTATTACCTCAATAAAGTTATGAAAGTGTCATGTCATCACGTTTACAGTAAAATGAAAAGTGAAAGTAGGTACCTAGGTAGATAGGTAGGTACCTACCTACCTACATTACGAATGCAACAATCTTGATTTTATATTCATGTCGCTCTAATCCTCGCTCAATTTGTAACGTAGGTAGGTACTTACTCATTCACTGTTAATTTCACGAATGAAACTTTCTCGTTTTCGATATCCTCCTTGGCTGGAGCTTACAATTTACATAAAATTTAGTATTGAATTATGTAGTAGTAATAACTTATACTTTTAAATTATCAGAAGTGGGACTCACAGTAAAAGACGTAGATTATTATCTGTTCTGTGGTAAAAGCCCAAAGCATAGAACAGAGGAGTGACATTCCAAAGGCCTTATTTCCTTACTAAAGAAATTAAAGAAACCGCCTGTGACGAGTTCAAAAGATGTGGTTTATTTATTTTGCCTGTGCCAAAGTACCTACCTACCAACCTTGCTCTAAATATTTCTTTAACGATATACAAAAAAAAAATTAAGTTGAATCGTGGAATAAACAGGTACCTACTTGCCCTTAACTAAATTTTTGTACCTACTTACTGCAAAAAAACTTTTTTAACATTAATTATTTATTTATAAATAAGTCCCTAAGATTGAAACTATGGAAATAAGACCGAAACACTAACTTGGAAATAAGGTCTTTTGAAAACATCTTAATTTGGGATCCATTAAAAATTGTGACCTTTTGTTTGATTTTTTTTAACTTCTTTATAATCACGCAGGAAATGCATGCCGTCTCTTTTCATAGACTGAGAGTGACAAGAACGGCACTATTGTAATTCCTATGTGATTCTGCTATAGTGGCCTTTTTAGCCCCGCTGTTAAGAATTCGGAAAGTGACGTTTTTTCGCAGAAAAAACGTCAACTTTCTGAAGAAAATCTTCGATCGCATTTCGAGTTCGAATTGTAAGTGTGAATGTGAATGGCTCTGCTGGCTGGAACCAGTAGTAGGGTAGACGAAAGACTTATATTTTTGCTAGAAGGTAGGTAAGTAGGTAGGTGATTTATATTGGTAGGTAGGTATATGTACCTACCTACTAATATTACTAAGTAGGTAGATAATAAGCTTTTTTCTTACGAGAAGTTGCAAAAAGCTCTGTTGTGGTTCCTAAACAAGGAAACCAGCGCAACTTGCTAGTTCAAGATCACCGGTAAACGAAACAACAAATACAACGGCAGGGACGAGAGAGCGAGGGTGTGGAACCCTAGCGTCTATGTAAGTAGGTATGTACCTATCTACCCATCCCATGTCGGGACAATCGATTCGCGGGAGCCCGGGCTCCCCTACCGGCCGCCGCCGCCCGGCCAGCCACCCGACACATTCTAGCGAAACCAAACAAAAACTTACCTTTTTACACTCGAACAAGCTCACACCGAAGAAATGCAGTCACGTAGATCGCGAGATCAAATCACTGATGCACTTCAGTACTGAATAGCGATCAGCTCGGTCCCCACAAGTCAACTGATCAACTTATCACTGAATCTAATATGAAATACAGGTAGTTTATTTCTGAAAATGCGTGCGCCGGCTAAATGGATACCGGTGGATTTAAATTACGGTTATCGTTGCAACACAACGCTAGTCCCACGGAGGTTCGCGGCAGACTGACCGAGATGAAGATGGCGCGATCCGTGCGATGCGCCGGGGATGACGCGAGTGAACATAGCTACAGGAAACCCGTTACCCATCTGACCAATGAGCGCTCGTCGCGAACTTCACCGGCCAATGGCACGACGGAGAAGTGATGATTTTGCGCGTGAAAGTTTAAAATTATTGTTCACGTTTCGTCGGCATTTTAACTGACTATGATTATTCAAATATTCATTACTTTAGTATATTTTCATATTTAAACATTTATGATGCCTTAATTGCGTACCTAATTAACGGTACAAAACAGTTAAATTCGTAAGTATGTTAAAAGCAACATAGTTGAACATAAATTAGGTAAATTTGCGAATAATATTAGGCGGGTAATTTTATGTGCAGTATCTACGCTGACAATAGCGATAAGAAAATATATATACCAATCACCTATTATGTAGGTAGGTACCTACTTATATAAAAGTTTATAAATTATTGCATAAACTTACTTAACTCTGGGGCTGTGCAAGCAACTGCAATGTGGAGATCCTTCAGAAATTTCAAAACATTGCACTCAAAAATGTCTGTCTCAGGCGCACACTGGTTTGTAAGAAACTCGGAAGTTCATGATCACCTCGAAATGCCGAACGTTAAATATTTTTAAACAATTAATTACTTACCTACTGTTATTTTACCTACTGTTACCTATTCGAAAAGAAGAAGACTTACCTACTTATTTGATTCATTTGAATAAAAGTCCCATGTAGAAAAAATACTCTCTCGTCTTCTTTTATCCTAAGTTATTTTGTAATCAATACAATAATCTCAACAGGCTAACCACCCACTTATCGATAGCCACTGAGGAATCCACAGTTTCATAGCAATTTCCTTGGCATTCCACTGCCGCCGCCTGCCGCGAATCTGTTGGCGGCGCAGCGGCGCGTGAACGCATCTTATTTTACTAGCATTCGGACCATTCTTCAGCCGTGCTTTCTAAACCGACCACAATGATATAAATTAAGCCACAGAGAGTAACCAACAGAATTTAACAACTTACATTGAGCATTCTATTTCTTTTGGAGCGCCTACTACATTCTTCTAGTCTACAACATTCTGCGCAGTCAAGTGGATGGTCGCTCGTAGAGAGCTCGTTAATCTTACTTTTTATGGTCAGCAATACTTTAGGTAGATACTTATTATTAGAAACAGTGCCTAAAAGTGGATATAAGGATGTCAGATATATTGTAGACTTAGCGCCCCAGACATTTCCAAAGTAGGCATCTTGATTTATCCGATTTTAAGGAATGTTAAAGCTACATCTACTGATGATAAAATGCTTCTGACCTTTCTCTCCTTCCATGCAGAGGAACTTCAAATGGTTTGCTCTAACGAATATGCGAAGTTCATGCTGCGCGCTGCGGTCTAAAGGCCGTTTTGGTTCAACAAAATATTAGGTAGGTACTTATTGAAATCGTAATTTTTTCGTCAGTCCAGGGACGTATATAAGGGGGGGGTTTAGGGGGTCCGGACCCCCCCCTTAGCCCATTAAGTTCGGAGGAAACCTAGTCAATTTTTGTATTTTGGAACCCTTGGACCCCCCCCTTAACAAAGATCTTTGGTATATTGGAACCTTTGGACCCCCCCCCTTAACAAAGCTATAGCACAGATTACTAATTAGTAATTAGTAATCTGTGGCTATAGCTACGCCCCTGCGTCAGTCCCATGTTTCATGACTTGAGTTTGCACGTCGAAAGAAATAACGGAGTCTATTGAATTCAGTGCAATTAAATTAAATTACTTTTACCAAAAGTACCTTCATAATGAAAAACGTTTTACTTATATAAAGTACCTAGGTATTTAACTCTATGATAGCTCTACAAGTTTATTGTAGTATTCAGTCAGACATGTTATGGGGTTGATTTTATTTCGCTGATTAATAGTATTGATCGCCCGGAACTTTATAAATGGAAATTTAAATAGTTATTGGCACTTTGTTTGTACGTAATTTGCATGAACATGACTAGTACGATTTACTTACTTTTTGCTCTTGCTCTAGGAGCACTACACACAGACAAATAAGTAATCTAACATCACTTTCTGCTACGAGAATAGTTTTCGTAGCAGTCGTAGAACTGCTACGTTATCAGCGGTTCATTTATTTTTAGCGTTATTTTTGTTGCCTTCGGTTGGTAAGTATAGATAGGTACTTTACTTACTACTGCACCTAGCACAAAGTTGTTGAGAGAATAGTTTCCTGCTGTAGTGAAGATACATTATTAATAAATATTGGTACTGTCAAGTTTTTTTCTGGAAATAATTGCACGCATTTTTTTGTTAGGTAGCTTCCTAAGTACCTACTTATTAATTATTACAGAAATTTTGAATAATATTACTTACTTACTATTATGAGCCCCTGACATCCCACAATAGGCCAAACACTTCCATTTTCTACTCCGAACAAAGTGACACGAAGAGGTGATTATGTACCTATGTCAAATAAGTAAGTTTATAAAACGTCTAAGTAAGTGCTAATCTAAGTCTAAGTAAGTCTAAGCTCGTGAACGTTATGTGTCGTGTTGCTGAAGCACATTATAAAAATTAAAATTCCTATGCAGCTGTGATACAGCGGTGTCGTGACTGCGTGCCGTTTCTCAGTTTGCCGCTATTTAGTAAGACTGTGGTTTCTCTAGTGACGGCACCGTTAAATAAGGACGTAATATTCGTTGATATTCCTGATTTCAACACCCCGCAGGAGAAATTAGTACCAGGACACGCCCTGCCGTGGCCCGTGTGGATGTCATTAAATCGACTTCGCACCCAAGTTGGCCGCTGCAGAACTAACATTGTGTGCATGGGGGTTTAGGGAGCCTAGGCTAACACATTGTGACTGCGGTGCTTCAGCACAATCCATGCCGCACCTGTTGGTGTGCCCTTTGTGCCCAAACACCTGCATAAAGGAAGACCTCAACGCTGCCACAGAAAGTGCAGTTGAGGTGGCAACCTTTTATGCAAAATTAATTTAACCGTGTGGCATCGACACGATAAGAAGAATATTCTTTACCAGTGGTAATTTATTTGAGTTGGCTGAAATACTATTAAATAATTATTGTACCATAATGTAGGTACCAATATTTGAATGCCTTTGATGATCCCCTAGAAATCAGCACAGAATGCTTTAGTTAGCATTCTCTAAGTCTAAACTTTAGAGAGGAACCCTTTCCTTTCAAAAGTCTAGAGAATGCCAATACCACATCTTGCAAGGTCGTTATGGGTTTTATTTTATTTTATTTTATTTCAGGGTTCTCAATTTATGGTAAGGTTAGGTAGGAACCTATTCGTAGTTATGATAAAAAAGTAGATGAAATAAAAGAAAATTGTGCAAATCTTATGATCATCACATTGGTGATGACACCGCTTTACAAGAAACCTAGGCCTGGAAAGGTGACTACAAAAACTGCTACAAACAGCACAACCGTAGGAACCGCCATCAATGCTCTATTGAGGCGGAACAATTAACTAATTTATTGTTTATCTATCGGTAGCAGTGCCATCAGCCTCCTGATTCTGTACCTCTCGATGCGACTCCAAAAAAACTAGTCCCCGTAAGAAACTTCTTGTCTCGAAATTTTTGGTTCGAAACTTTTTTAACGAAAACCATAAAAATATAAATCAAATGTAAACTTTATTGCTTTGAGTAAGTAAGGTTTTGTAGGTGGTATGAAAGGGCTTGAAACTCGAATTAATTTTCAGTTCTGAGTTGGGTTTTGATGCTCAGCTAACTTCGGAATTCCGGAAGTCCGGAGTTAGAATCCTGACAAGTAAAAAATTAATGATTCCTAAAATTAGTGTGCAGTGGTATGGATTGCATTTGATTTGATTATTGGTATCGAAATTAATGTTAAAAGTAGTAGTTTGATAAGAAATAAATCTTGCCAAAAATCTTATATGCGAGGCAGATTATTAGCAGCATCGAGTGATGTTGGATGCTGGTGCAGCAAGAACAAGAAATTGCGTAATTGACGGCTTTCACCGGCAACCGGCACCTGTGCGGCTAATTTGTTGATTTGCATACCACTGTGCACTGTGCGAACCGCCCATCGCGGGGCTATGATGATGGTACAAGAGGAAGCGGAAATTAACCTTATCCTCTAAAGCATTGGTTCTCAACGTGGGCGATAACGCCACCTTGTGGGCGTTTGAGACTTTCAGGGGACTTTCAGTCTTCGAGCTTATAGAACCTTTCAGTAGCAGACCCAGAAAAAATTAGGGGGCATTGAGATGACGCAGAGGGTGCGAAAATATCTAAAAGGTGTCTAAAAAAGGCAAAAAAATACACCCTAATCATATAGGTACCTACCTACTGAAGCAAAGTTAAAATTAAAACAGGAATACCACATGCTATTTGGGAAGATTTAATTTTACCAGCAGTTAAAGAAGTAATAACCACTGTGCTCCAAAAATCTGTTTTAAATTCGCGACAGATGGGAAGAAAAAGAAAATTCCTTTCCACAATGCCTTGTTCATTCTTCCTCCCTTCACTTTTTGGAAGGGGTCCGTTTGATTTTTGGAACAATGAATGAAAGGGGTACATATGAAAAGTCCGAAAACCGAAATGCCGATCCTTGAAATGCCGATGCTTAAAATAGCGAAATTCGATATGTAGAACGGTTGAAATGCAGAAAGCTTGAAAGATAGAAGTTTGTAAGGTCGAAAGCTAAAAGTCAGAATGCTCGAAATGCCGAAAGTTTCAATTGCCGAACGTTTACAAAGTAGAATGCTTAATAAGTATAAGTTCCAAATGCCGAATGACTAAAACATCGAAAATGATCGAAATAAGTACTTACATAAATTATTGAATTTTTTAGTACTTTATTTCGTGGTAGTTTTTACGGGTGCGAAAGTAGTTTAGGTGTAAAGTAGCAAGATGGAAACGTGATAGTGAAACGACTTAAATACTTACAAAATTATTGTATTCTTAACCGAACTTACAAAAATAAGGAGGAGGTTCTCAATTCGTCGGATTTTTTTTTGTGTTTTTTGTGTACGTTCACCGGTTACTCGAAGACGCCTCGACCGATTTCAAAGATTCTTTTTTTGTTTGAAAGGGTACACTTTTCCAATGTTCCTTTTGATCATCAGGTCAGGATCTGATGATGGGATCTTGGAGAAATCGAGGTAACTCTTCATATTTAAAAGGCATACGCGATTCGGGAATTTTTTAAGAACTTGATAGGATATCAGTGACAATGCAATATGATGGTAACATTAAGCTGACCTGATAATGGAGTCAGAAGCTGTTCAACAGAACTCCTCAGTAAATAAGCCGATTTAGTTAAAACTCGGCATATCTGTCAAGTTCCGACTACAATGTAATAATATGGTCATAACAAGCTGATCTGAGGATGACATCAGGAGCTGTTCAACAGAACTCTTCAGTAAATAGTCCGATCGAGTTGAAACTTGGAACTCAGCGTATCGGTGAAGTTCCGACTACAATGTAATAATATGGTGACAGCTGCTGATCTGATGGAGTCAGGACCTATTGTGTCAGAACTTCTCAGTGAATAACAGTGGAAAATCCATGTTTGGGTCTCCCTCCCCCTCCCCCTCCCCTCTCCCTCACCCTCCCTCTCCCCTCCTCTTCTCCCTCCCCCTCTCCCTTCCCCTCTCCCTCTCCCTTCCCCTCTCCCTCTCCCTTCCCCTCTCCCTCCACCACTCCCTCCCCCACTCCCTCCCCCTCTCCCTCCCCCTCTCCCTCCCCCTCTCCCTCCCCCTCCCCCTCTCCCTCCCCCTCTCCCTCTCCCTCTCCCTCTCCCTCTCCCTCCCCCTCCCCCTCTCCCTCCCCGTCTCCCCCCTCCTCCCCCCTCCTCCCCCCTCCTCCCCCCTCCTCCCCCCTCCCCCCTCCTCCCCCCTCCCCCCTCTCTCCCTCTCTCCCTCTCTCCCCCCTCTCTCCCTCCCCCTCTCCCTCCCTCCCCCTCTCTCTCCCTCCCTCTCCCTCCCTCTCCCTCCCTCCCTCTCCCTCCCTCCCTCTCCCTCCCTCCCTCTCCCTCCCTCTCCCTCCCTCTCCCTCCCTCTCCCTCCCTCTCCCTCCCTCTCCCTCCCTCTCCCTCCCTCCCCCTCCCCCCTCCCCCTCTCCCTCCCCCTCTCCCTCCCCCTCCCCTCATTCTAAATACAGGTGAAAGAATTTTTTAAATCAGATGAGTAGTTTTTGAGATAACCTCCTACATACGAGTACAATACAAACACACTTTACCTCATAAGTAAAGACAAAAAAAAATTCTTACATCTACATAATTATTTCGAGCATTACTGGTTTCAAGCTTTTATATGTCAAGCATTCTAAATTTTGAGCGTCGGCATTTTAAGCTTCTATGTTTTAAGCTTCGGTATTTTGGCTTTCGGCATTTCGAGCATTCTGATTTTTAAGCATTCTACATTTAAAGCTTCTACATTTTAAGCATTCTTCTTTACGAGCATTCGCTATTTCAAGCATCGGCATTTCAAGGATCGGCATTTCGGTTTTCGGACTTTTCATATGTACCCAATGAAAGTGGTCCGAGTCCTGCTCTAGTGGGACTCCGCTGCAGCGTCCGCTAAGCGTCTACCAGTGCGGCAGACAGCAGACATGATGCGTGCCGGCCGCTATCTTTCTGCTGCGCGCGTCAAATTGTCCGCTTATCGCGATCCGATCGGACACGCCGCCTTATCGCAGACATTCTCGCCGGTAGAAATCTGGGAAATTACCTCGGCTAGCTCTCAATTGAATCTAGCGCTTACCGACATTCCGGCTCAAATCCTACCTAAAGGCACATCCAACGAATTTAGCTAAAAATTGCGCTGAAATGGAGTCTTATGTGATGTGATGACCATCAAAACATTATACCTAAGTAGGTTTCGATAAACAGAGATAGGAAGGAAGATATTAAAACATGTACCTAACTGCCTAAGTATCTACTGTTATGCCTACCTACCCATATTTTCTTTTCATTCAAAACCAACGTAAAGTATCGTTGACAGAACTGATGTTCAGTGGTAACATGATCACATTGATCACATACCAAACGATTGATAAATGATGTCTGTCTGTTGATTTATCGAATGCTACATAATAGGTGCTGAAGTCGCATGCGAGAATGCGATGCGCAAGTCGCTGAAACGAGCTGAAATGACATGATCGATGCCTGAAGTCAAATCAGCTACTAATTAAGGCGAGATGAGGCCGGCAGACCACCGCAGCAGGTAGATTGGTAGACTCAAGTAAATTAATGGGTAAACTAAACTGGCAGTTTATTATAAAGTTATAAGATAAAAAGCTTTGTCATGCTTTTAGAAGTAAATCTCGACTAAAGGTCGTCAATTTTACCGTACCGGTAACTGGATGGACATTGAGTTACCTCAGAATAAACGCCGCTTATCATATTTTTCAACGTACTAGACAATAAAATATACTTAGAAGTAACTTAGATGCTTAGTACAGCTACCTACTTTATATTCTTACAATTACTTACCTACTTATCTTCATCGCAACATCTTCATAAACACATTAGAACAGTGAAAGCAAGTAAATTATTAAAACGTTATCAGTCAGCGTCTCGCATACCAAAAACTTCGTCATGCTCTTTTTGGTCACGATACCACCAGAAAACCTAGACCCCATGTAACATGTATAACCATGTATTGTACTTAGTTGAGTTTATATACAAAGTTTAATTAGTATAAGCAAAGTATTCATTGACTTCTGCGATTTATTAGTAAAATTCAGAGGGAAGTTTGTGAATTTTTTCTATCGAGAAAATTTTAAGTAATCGTGTTTTCACATCATATGAACCCCGGTGCATATCCTCAACTTTACTATATATTTTTTTCAATATTATTGGTTCAATACTTTTATTGATATACGGGATCAAAAGTGCGAGTTGGAGCAGTTTTGACGTAGGGTAAACTCTTAACTGGAATCCCCTTGCCTAGAGCTTTTTGTACTCTAGAGAGGGGTAAGGGATATCAAATAATACTGGTGGGGAAAGAATAAAATTGGGGGTGTAGAGGTAACAGACTAAAACCTAACCCCACTACACAGTGTTAATTTAGTGTCTCGAACTAGACTTCTAGGAAAGTTTTAAATGAAGTGGTTATGAAGGTGAGATGAGATGGTCCGATAGCCGCAAAACGCATTGGAATCAACGCATGTCAGAAGCAAGCAGATTCCAGTTTATCAGATCTAGTTCATCAGTATCAGAAGCAGAAACAAGCAGATTTAATTTACCGAAGAACAAAGACTAGTCTTTGCCGAAGAACTAACTTAATTTGGTAAATGTTCGTAAAAATAACAAACAAATGCATTGATTGGAAAATTGCATGCGGTATCTCGCGGTCTATTGGAAATCATCTGCATTTCACAAACTGATACCTATCCATGAAACAAACTAAAAACTGATACGTTTGTGAGGATCACGCGACTTAGAACAGCCACAATATCGTTTGCTTTCATAATACCTACCTACACCACTAGCACAGATGCTAGATAGGTACCTACCTACTTTCTTAACTCGGTTTTAATTTTAATTTTAATTTTTAGGGTTCCGTACCTTAAAAGGTAAAAAAAGGAACCCTTATAAGATCACTTTCTTGTCCGTCTGTCTGTCTGTCTGTCTGTCTGTCTGTCTGTCTGTCTGTCTGTCTGTCTGTCTGTCTGTCCATCTGTCCGTGTGTCACCATCGATTATCTCAGGAACGGGTGGAGCTAGCAAGTTGAAATTTATACCATATACTGAGGTGTATAGTCCCTATTGTGAGTATAAAAATCAAGGTCCTGAGTCAACACTATAAAAAGATATAGGCAAATTTAGGTTTTCGTGAAAACTTGTGAGTACCAAAACTTACCTTAATTATCAACTTTTTTTATTTTTCGGAATTTTTCCTTTACTTGTGCTGGAAGACCTTGCTTGTAACCAAAATTGACAATTCTAGGTCAACCGGAAGTACCCTAGAGGTTTTGGGTCGAAAACCTAAATGGTAGTTCCCGTTGACCTAGAATAACGAAATTTGGCAAAAAGCAAGGTCTTATAGCACAAATAAAGGTAAAATTCCAAAAAGTTAAAAAAGTTGAAAATTAAAGGGTGTTCCCATACATACATAGTTGACGCCAGTTAAAATTGTCCTCCGAGTTGTATGGGCGCTCATACAATTAAGCGGACTAGCTTAATTGGCACCATGGCTAGGTACGGAACCCTCGGCGTACGAGTTCGACTCGCACTTGACCGGTTTTTATTAATTAAGTAGGTACCTACCTACTTAATTTTTAATTATTAATTTTTAAGTTTTAATTTTTTTAATTTTAATAAAAGATGGTGCTGTGGGGGATGACACGTCACGTATCAAAAACGTCAAAATCAACATTATGTGCAATAAATACTATAACTTCGACTTTTAATTGAGGGCTAGGCTTCGAGCATGGGCTAGGGACATCTAATGGGTTGTTGTTTTTTTATGATGAATATAAAGTAGTAAATCAAATATACCTAGTAGCAACCCTACCTTATGTCCACCCCAGCCACTGCCACTGCGCCCGCGCACGGAATTCGGAAAGCCAGTCGCGTGCTCACAGACGAGCATTATCATAATTGATGAAAGCAGCGACGCAGTGGCTGAGATTGGCAGAACGTGCCGATCTCAACATCATTTTAAACTATCATCATGATAATAACACCTAACAATTACCTATACCTGCCTACGGAGCATAGATTACCTACCAATTTTTGTAATCAACAGTTTACTAAAATCATGCGAATATTTTAACCTTAGACGGGTACATACATAAACTTACCTACGTTAGATCCAGAAATCGTGGTTACAGCCTACCTAGAGCACAGAATAAATCTAGAGTTTCATTGTGGTAATACGTACCTACCTAGATAGCCTAGGTAGGTCCTAGATTTTGTGATCGCAAACATTGGATGTTGATTTGATGTTGTCTCTAGAAAAAGTGTTGGCCGAGGGGTATAGTAAGTACCTCGACTTTCGATCCGAAGGTCGTGGGTTCGAATCCTGGCCGTGCATCAATGGATTTTTCGTTTCGAAAAATTTATATGCGCGTTAACACGAGCTCCAAACGGGGTGAAGGTGAAGGAAAACATCGTGAGGAAACCCGCGGCTCAGTCAGCCCCCCACGTAGGTATTGACCAGTCTTTCCTGTGGTTATGGCCGATTAAGCTGAGAGGATGGTGTAGGCGCTGGGCAAGCCTACTCCATCTCAACATTATCCCAGGCACTACAGTGTCCCGTTAAGTGTAGGCAAAGATTGCCTCCTGACACTGTATAAATCATCTAGTAAAGACGTAAAAGGCCTAAGTTCTATGCCGAGCGTTTAGCAATATAGCGCATAGGGTGAAACTGATAATGATGTCTGTAGATACGTACCTAAGTAGGTACCTATCAAGTTTTTGTGGCTTAGGATGTGGTTACTCAAGTATGCTGTGCGCGGAAAATTGATCAGAATAATCCGAAGCTAATCCATGTAGGTAAAAAAGCAGTCATAATGTAAAGAAGTTATCGCCGACTGGAGAAAGTGTCATTTCAATGAAGCGGAACCGTGTTTTTTACACTGTAAATTACTGAAATACCAAGACATTTATCTCTTTAATTACTCACCCCAACGGACGGACTGAATAAAAACGGTTGTGACATACCTACCTAGTAGGTAGGTATCAGCCATGGTAGAGTCATTCGGGGCAAGTGGGCGCACTTTCCACTTTGACACCTCACTGTGCTCAAGATCTAGTATTTAGAGCACCTAAAGTATTGTTTTTAGTTAGAAAAATTATCTGTCAATTAAAATAAATGAAATTTGTACTGTCATTTATTTCAGTTTTTGAAATAAATGCATTTTAAGATGAAAAATCGGAATGCGAATACTTGCCCCGACTTGCGGGTAAGTGTGCGCACCCTTACGGGGTAAGTGATTGCATGTGGTGTAAGTGTTCGCGTTGCAAAATAAAAGTAAACCAAGCATTGTTTATTCCGATTACAAGTATAAAATACACTTAGAAAACACATAAGAAAGAATCACTTTAAATATTATAGTACCAGCATGTTGGCAAATGAAATAATCAATCATCATACAATTTATATACCTAATAAAACGTTATGTTATGTACCTATATATTTAAACAAAATTTTAACTTTTATGTTTGCATAGATTTTACCTATTTAGAGATCAGTTAATCATAATTAGTATATCGAATTTGACATCAAGTTAAAAAAACCTAGAACTTATCTTAAGTAAGTTGGCAAATGAAATAATTAATAATTATAAAATTTATAAACCTAAAAAAAAATAATTATTACTTATTAATTATTTGCTTAGCGTAAAAGTGCGAACACTTACCCGCACCCACTTACCCCAAACGGAAAAATTACGAATGAATGCACACAAAATCAGATAATTATTTATTCAGCCAAGAACTTTCTTTTGCAAAACACGCTCAGATAAGTTCCAAATCTATAGCAAAGGCCTTACCACTATCGGCCTTAGAACGTAAATGCTACACGCTTCGTAAAATAACCCAAAACTAACTTTAAATTGTCAAAATTGTAGTTCGCTCCTTACCAACTCGTACACGCACAGCGCGGTCAAACTATGTGTCGCAACTAGTTGTCTGCATAAACGTTGCCAACCTACCAAAACAAACTGTATACCCCCGTGCCCCGTTTCGGAGATAATGGCACTGCGCCCACTTACCCACTGCGATCACTTACCCCGAATGACTCTAATATGATAGCCTTTGGAGTTTGGACTAAATACCCCCCGGAGTCTTTGGACTAATCCTGATACAGAGGTCTTCAGGCACTTCCTCCAAGAAGTTTAAACCATAAAACTACCGAGGTAAGTATACTTATACCTACTCGAATTTTAAATAATAGGTTGGGGAAAAAGTTTCTTCGCATTTTTTAAGAAAATTCAAAACATTTTTTAATATAGTTTATTTATATTTAACTAAAGTATGTAGGTACCATTTTGTTCGATAATTTTTTGCCATCTTGTGGGTAGGGACATGATCCCATTGCTATAGAAATTTTGGGACTTCTGATCAAAATACCGCGACAAGTGGTATTGGCAGTCCTCTCGTGATGTTAACCTGACACTGCCTAAAGAATTCTGAAGAGACCGAAACAGGTGGAAATCTTAAGGTGCAAGGTCAGGACTATACGGCGGATGCATTAACACCTCCCAGCCAAACTCTCTTAATTTTTGCTGAGTGGCTAAAGATGTGTGAGGTCTAGCGTTATCATGATGAAAAACCACACCCCTTCTGTTGATTAATTCCGGCCGCTTTCTCTCAACTTCTTGCTTTAATCTCATCAGTTATTCGCAGTAGAGTTCAGAATCGATGGTCCTGCCTGGTGGTAACAGCTCATAATGAATAAACAATCACAAATGAGTACAGGGTTCATTAGGTTTACAGTGAGCTCGTGAGGTATCCAAATATCGAGCTTTTTTGTGTACCCAGTTTTTTTCAAATGCGCCAAAACTGTTTTGTGGTCAATTCCCAGTTCTTCAGCTACGTTGTAACTACTGATATGCTGATCTTGCTCCACTTTTTCAAAAATGGCATCCATTTTATCCGTAATAGGGCGACCAGAGCGACGTGCATCTTTGACATCAAAATTTCCGGATTGAAAACGCCTAAACCAAAGAATGCCGGCGAAGTTCTTTGAAGCTACGACCCAACTATAATCTGCCTCGTTCATGAACGAAATAAACCAAGATTTGTACAACCTACCACCGCAAACAAAATAATACTAAAAGTTACCCTCTAAAAGTTGGGATTAAACACAAATTAAATTAAATAAACACCACAAAATCTCTGCGCAAACAAACACGAACGAAATCGAAGTCAAAAACTGAACTCAATACTAGCTTAGATAATGTCAGTCTGACATTTTCTCATAACAGATAAGTTTCATTTAGTTCTCGCATCCTTGAAAAGGTTTTGTTGTCAATCTTACACACATTTTTGAAAATCATTTAATTTTTTATACCCAGCTTTAAAAAATCACTAGTTTTTAGGATGAAAGTCTGACAATAAAATAATATTTATATTTTATGTTCTTCACCATGCACGGTTCTATAAAATATTGGGTCGACTTTCGCCATACTTCTTTGTGCTACTCTCACAGACACTGCACTAGGTCCATAAACATGGCAAATTTTTTTCGCGGCTTGCGTTGCATTTTTACCTTTTTTGTAGTAAAATTTTAAAATGTATCGAATTTCTTCATTAGATTCACTCATCTTGACGGTACGAAAAACAAATGAAAATCACACATTTTCCTAATTTTAATTTGGAATTATGTTCTTTAAAAGTTAAACTTTTAATGATACCAAAACCAGCCAGATACATATAGTATAGCCAAAGATATTTTATTACAAGTTCATACATACTATAATGCGAAAAGACTTTTTCCCCAACCTAATAGATTAGCAGTAGTTAAGCAAATATGAATGTTTGGAGCATGACTTTACATGAATTTACTTTTCTCTAAAACCTATACTACCTACTTAGTGACTGTCGTAATATATGTTTTACTCTAAAAAATGTAAATCCGTCATTGGCTGTAAGAAACATAAATAAGTCGATTTATTACTACTAAGAGCTGTGGATTTTGTCTAATAAATAAATAAATAAATAAATAAATAAATGACGACATCTTTCATACTTTCATTTCTTAGCTACCAAGGTAGCTAATTTGGAAATGTAGGTATGAAAGAACATTAGGTACCACTTAAACGACTGGTAATAAAACTGCGTAAACATCTATGCTGGATGAAACTGATGGTCTTGGTAGGTACCTACCTAGATGCGTAAAACAGAGTTCACACAGACTTACTTAGATAAGCATTTACTAAGGTACATAGGAAGAAACTGTGATAAGTACATAAGTAAGTAGGTAGGTACCTACCTAAGTATTTAAGTTTATTTTATAAAATGTTTAAATTCTAAATAGTCTCTAGAAACGTGAGAGGGTTCCGCCGAGCGGAACGGGATCCTAATTAAATTATCTAGAGCGTGAACATGCGCGCGCGCAGTTTATGCTTCGCGTTTTTCTGGACGTGAATTTAAACCGTCTATTTTGTTGGTTGGTACAGCATTAAAATTACTAATAAGACTACATACGGTAATGAGTGAGATTTTACTGCTTAGTTGAAAGCGAACTTTCTAGTGCAAAAAGAACTTTCCCAGTACCTACTTTAGACAGTAGTAAGTACCTACCTACAAAAGGTAATGGAGCAAATAGTGAAATTGGGCATATTCCCTAGTTTGGTCAAAATAGAACTTAAATTATCCGCTTCTCTTCCATTTCAAAATACTGTTGTGTATGGCTAAAATGATCTGGATCCAGTTTCAAAAAAGCTTGTTAAGGTACTGTCACTCTATGTCATTTCACTTTCACTGTCACCCTGATCATTCTGTCAGAGATTCAGTCAAATGAAAAATGACAATGACATTCGAGAGAGAGAGAGAACAGAAGTGAGGTTAGTTTATTTATGTGTCGGTCGGAGGAGAAAACCAAGAGAAAACCGAGAATTTATGGAAATAAGAACTTTAGTCATTTTTAATTTGGAATTTGGATGTTAAAAAAGTTTAAAAAATGGCGCTTGCATCTTTGCGTTTTGGTTTAATTCAGAGAGTAGTCAAAAATGGGTCCTTTACCACTTTGCTAAACAGACCTATGGCATACAAAAGTTCTATTTCCTTGGAAACTTTGTACCCCAACAGCTCCTTGAAGCTCACGACATCTTCCATTGTAAGTATCCACAATTCCTTATCATCAGTCTGAACCAGAATGACTAGAAAGTTGTTTGTTTATCTAAGTAAGTACCTATTTGTAATTTCTGTTTCAGAGCACAGACCCTAATGAAAAGTTCTCTGGGTACATCCCACTTGACAAGCTTCAGATCACATACAGTGCCAGTTCGGGGCCCGGTGGTCAGAATGTCAATAAGGTAACATTCCTCTCTCTCTTCCAAGCTATTTGTCCCATATATTATGGTGGTGGGGTCAGCTTTCCTAATAGTTTGCCTCCATTTTGCTCTACCCTCGACGTCGTTTTCGGAAGCTTGGCACTCTCTCATATTATCCTTTAACACTACATCTCTCCATCTCATTAACAACATCCCATTCACAAAAAATGCTTGAACTTTATTCATAAGCCGCCTATACATGTCTGGCGAGCCTAAGCCAACGCGAGCGAATGCCAACGTGTAGAAAGGCATATTTGCCTCACTTTGCCATCGCTCGGTGTCGCTCCCCGAGCTGGCTTGCAAGCAAAGCTATAGCTCCCAGACTGGTAGATAGTAGCACTTACCTTGCATCAATTTAGGTACCTACATAATATATAGCCTATGTTCATCCTGAAAGTTCATTCTAAATACTCGGAAATTATTTTTGAAATCGGTCCAGTAGTTTCGGAGCCTATTTGTTACAAACAAACAAAAAAACTTTATATCCTCTTTCTAATATTAGTGTAGATGTTCTTGTTCAGGCCATCACACATCTATCTTTCATTACTACTTGTCCTAATTGAAGTATGAAATTAATATGAATTCGCACTTTGGTAAACGTTTTAGAAGATTTTTTTTATTCTGTTTCCAGGTTCATACAAAAGTAGATGTTAGGTTCAAGCTGATGGAGGCAGACTGGTTGCACCCGGAAGTCAAAGAAAAGATGATTGAACTGGTATGTTGATTATTTTGTTTATAACTTTTACAAAAATTCACATATATCATTAGCTAGTTTTGCCTGTGTTTATGTAAGTGACCAAAGAACTTAATTTGTTACCCTATGCTATGTTAGTGTATGTAATGTTAGTGCTAACTATTTTATGTACACAGCAAAAGGGTTTGACTTAGACAACATCCCTCAAAAAAAATTCAAGGATGTTTAGTTCGAGATGACCACTAAACTTAGGCTTATTATCCCTTAGGATCCCCCCGCGGGACAAATGTTTGTATGATCTGCAAATATTTGTCTCGGGTCTGGGTGTTTTCTATGTATATTATGTATGTATTTACAAAAAAAAAATGTATATAAGTAGTATATCAGTCATGTGGTTGCCATAACACAAGCTCTGCTTAGCTTGGGACTACATGATGCTGTGTGAAATGTCCAGCAATATTTATTTATTATTTATTATTTATTTATTATTGACTAGCAGCGCCCTCGCGGCGTTGCCCCCGTAGTAATGGTTTATGGTGATGATGATGATGATGATGAAAAGTGGCCTAACCTACCTCATGAGTTTAGCTATCATATGTAGAAATAAATTTTCAAATCCAACTGATAGTTCCTGAGATTAGCACGTTTAAACAAACAAACAAACCCTTTCGCTTTATTATAAAAGTAGAGATTTATTTAATCTGACACTCTGCCTCATTTCTCTATTGTTATAATGTATGTTCCCAGCACAAGAACAAGTTGACCAAAGAGGGCTACCTCATCATTCGTTCAGACATCACTCGCTCTCAGCAGCTCAATCAGGCTGACTGCATGCGCAAGCTCCGAGCCATGCTGAGGTTTGCTTCGGTCACCCAGAAGGAACCTTCACCAGAGACTCAAGAAAGAATTAGACAAAGGTATAACTGTTAATCTTTTATGAACCACCTAGAATCACATAGCTCTTAAATTTCTATGTGGTCCCAGAGGTTCCACTGAGTAATGATTATTGAATTTGAACAAATAGCCATTAGGTATTTAAATCATGCAAAAGTGTACTATGAATCACAACCTGGCGTCTCCAGTCACACCCGTCAAGAGGCATAACTGGTAGGTGTCTCTAACCTAGAAATTTTATCCTATTTTTAAGTAATGCTAGATTTTACTTTCCGAAGGAAGTCCGAAGTAGGGTTCTTGAAATGTATACAATTTTTTTCTTTCAGGCATTTGAAGGCGTCCCGACTCCGCGTGGCCGTGAAGCGCGAAGATTCCCTGAAGCGATCCCAGAGACAGTCCCCCACTGTTGTAGATTTATGATTCTTTTATTAAATTGGGCATGCGTGATACTGAGGCCTGGGACTGAGATATAGAGACACCAGAAATTGTCTACCTGCTTACTATTTTCACAATGCTTGATTTCCTATACGAATTAATGAGATAATCTACGCGATGTTATCCGAGAGGCTAGTTACTTGGTTTGACTAATACCATTTTTTCAATAGTCACAAAATACCACGTCGTCAAGGCATTGAGTAAAATATGAATTGAACAAGAAGAGGAACTTACCAACCAATTTTTTCAAGTAGTAGGTGGAGGTGAATCTATGGACTGAAAAGAAAGTTCAGGCCTGTATCGTTTACTTGTTTTGGATAGATAAGTGTTAAATAAATATAATTGATAGTTTTAGAAATGGTTATTTCAATATAGTATTACAATCTTAATTTTTTATAAAAATAGACACCTGCTGGTATTATTTTAGCAAACCTTCGTGTCCATGACGAAGATGTATAATAACTTTGCTATTGTAATAACGTAAGGAGGAAAGCATTTGACTTTATGTGTAATGCTATAGTTGTTAGTTAGGGGTTGTAGCAGTTGTATGTATGTTAGATTACATTTGGATTAAGTACTTCACTATCTAACAGAACAAGTAAATTAAAGTATTTGTGAAAGGTTTATCACAAATGCATAGTTTGCCCAATTTAATATATCTTTAAAACTAGTAGTATTAGTGGTAGGGTATAATTATTATCTTTAAAATAGCTATACCTACTTACTTATTTAAATATTTAGTTAGAACTTTAATTAAGTATCTAATACTGTTCTGTACAAAGTTCTGTGTAGAAGTGTAGAATAAAATATGTGAAAAATTATTCCACCTCTTTTGTTAAATGGGTCAAATACTTACCTATAGTTTTTGTCTATGTTTTTCCCGTTCGTTGCCATGGTAACGCTTTTGTGTCGTACCTAAACAAATCGCTGTCATTTTATTTTTTCGTGAAGTGTTCTCTAATAAATAAAATATCTACTTATTAGCGAGCCTTGGAAATGTCCTACAGAGATTTAAGAAGTAAGTGCCTGTTAAGAAGTAAGTCGTGTTTGTAATCACTGATGTTTACCATCTTTTAATTGGAAGCAAGCAAGTTCGTATGAGCAAGGGGCTAACTCAGGGAATTTTTAAGCCGCCTAAAGGCCTCCGTCATGTCTTAACAACTTAAAAGCCGGGACCGACAATTTAACATGCCCTCCGAAGCACGGAAACTTAATTCTTTTAATTGTGAACAAATATTTTGACTAAAGAGTACCCTAAACCGACGAGCTTGCATGAAGAATGTGATGAGAGTGAATGAAGCGAAAGAAGTATGTCAGGATCGTAGCAAGTGGCGATCTGTGGTCTCTGCCTACCCCTATGATGGGATACAGGCGTGAGTTTATGTATGTATGTATGTATTTTGACTATGTGCTTCAGATTTTAGCGAAGCCATGCGTGTGCTGGGCTTTCCGAGAGCGATATCGCTGGAGAGTTTCCGTACCCCGAACTGGGAGCTGATGGAGGAGTGCCTGCGCTGGCTGGGCGCGCGCGTGGAGCCCGACGAGGCGCTGCCGCGCGCGAACAACATGGAGCAGAGGGTGGCGCTCGTGTCGCAGGCTATTACTCTCTTTGTAAGTCTTGTGGAAGAGAACTTGTTATTTTTCATTCATAGTAGGTAAGTACCTACCTTTATTTCAGTCCTGAATGATTTGATTTGTTTGACCAATAGATTTTACTCAAATACCTACCCTTCAGATTGTGTACCTTCCTGCTTTAACTGACTTCTATGTTCTTAATGGAGTTCGATTTAAAGATCTTATAAGGAGTGGAGTTTCAAGTTTCACTCTTTCGTTTATCGAAAAACATTCCATCAATTCGTGGATAAAGAAAGGCGGTACGAAATTGCTCGTCAATTAAATACTAGGGATGCCTATGTTTCGGAAAGAAAGTATCTTGATGATAAAGTGATTAGGATCTTGTTATGACTATATTTCTTGCATTAAATGAATGATTGATTCGTTGATTGATGATCTCATCGAATAAATCTGTTATCGCCAGCATTCCAGAGCAAATCTAAAGCTGAACGGCAAGCGGTTGTACGGCGCTGACGGGTGGGCGGTGCGCGAGCTACTGAAGGTGGCCACGTTCCTCCGCGCCGCGCTGGACGCGCCGCCGCCAGCCGAGCACCGCGACGAGGGCGGAGTCAGCTACGACGTCAGCAGTCGGGTGAGTGTCAGCATACACAAGTGGTTGTATCGTGTGTATGGTTGGGGGAAGCGTGAACTGCTTGGACATTCTTCCGCGCTGCCGGCGCCGCCAGCAGACCATCGGGTGGGTGTCAGCAGCCATACTAATCTGTTAAGCTGTTAACGCTGACCAAGGCTCGCCGTGTGAACGCGAGTGCCAACATGTGGGCAGCACCACTTGCCTTGCCATCGCTCGGCTAGCTGGCCGAGCGAATACGAGCGCCAACTTATATTGGTTTGCATAGACTCGCCAAGCGTGTGGACGGTAGCACTCGCCTTGCGTCGACTTGCCTTCGCTCACGCTGGCTTAGGCTGGCCCAGCGTGTGTTTGAGCATTTAGATATTGTTAGCGATAGGTGCTGAGGTGTGCCTTTTATGTGTTGTTATTTACGAGGTGGCTGTGCGCTTTTGAATGCCTGATATACTCGATGCCTCAAATCAATGATTTGCTATAGGTTGTATTAATCTCGTTGCCTCAAATTTATTTATTTATTTATTTATTTATTCACATATAGCATATAACATTACAGTAGTCCAAATCGTTATATCTATCTAAAGAAAACACTTAGGTACATTTGAACTTTGAAGCTATTTAAACATAGGTACCGAAACAATGAAATTATCTTTGAAAGGTAGCGCGAGAAAAATTACAAAAAATAAAAAGTAGTACATAAAGATGACAAGATCTGAGGTGAATCTTGAAAACAACACAATGAAACAGCGTATTATTTAAAAATTAAAACCTAGCAGTTCTCTGCGTATTTATATGATACTCGTTCCATTTTCATGTAACTGTCAATGAATACATCAGTTTCTGGATACAACTTGACGAGTTCGTTAAGATGGTGTTGAGCGCGGCAGATGGGAGATTGCTGTCGTGCTACAGTGCGCGCGGGGGTTGGTGCGAACAGTGGGACTCTGCCGGGGCGGAACCTAATAAGCTGCTCAGGTACACTAAGCCGACTCGCTTCACTCACTAGGTCGGGGCAGTCCATCACTCCTCGCAATATGCGACAGAGACACATCAGCTGGTCAGACAACCTTCGCACTTCAAGGGAGTTATAACCAAGTGTACCGAGTAAATACATAGTTGGATATAGATAAGGATAATATCTAAGACATTTTTTATATAAGAAGCGTAGAAAACGTTTTTGGACTTTTTCAAGCATAAGGGTATATGTTGCTTCGTGAGGATTCCATATGCACGAGCTATTCTCAATTTTGGTACGTACTAGTGCTGTGTATAATAATCTAATGATGTTGACTTTAGTAAAATCCCTACAGTTCCGAGTTACAAATCCCAGACGCCTGAAACAATCTGCTGTAAGAGAACAAATGTGCTCATGGAAATTCAGTTTTGTGTCAAATATTACACCTAGGTCCTTTACTGTGCTGCATCTAGTGATCGTCAGGTTTCCCAGCTTATAGTTGTAAGATAAAGGAGTGTTAGAGCGTGTGAAACTCATAATCTGGCATTTGGCTATGTTAAGGTATAACTGATTTTCCTCACACCAGCTCAGTATGGAATTGAGGTCGTGCTGCAAAAGTTTACAATCCTCAATCGATTGTATGTTTTTAATTATTTTGAGGTCATCTGCGTACAATAAGCACCGGCTGTAATTTAGACGATCAGCTAGGTCATTGACCATGATAGAAAATAATAGTGGACCTAAGGATGATCCCTGGCTAACGCCGGATCGCGTATGGTAAGACCTGGAGTCATAACAGCCAAGTCGCACAAACTGGCTGCGATCGCGGAGATAGTCAGCAAACAACTTTACCAATTTGGGAGCAAATCCAACAATTCCAAGTTTTTCCAGAAGCACATGCATTTTTCCAGAAGCAAATGATGTCTCACTTTGTTCCAGCTTGGAGAAATAAAGCAAACGCGTTCGCTGGCCACCGAAATAACAGCGCAGGGAGCTTTCCTCTACGATCTGCTGGTCAAGGAAGCTGATAACAAGGTAATAGTCATTAGTGGCTACAGACTTATGAAAATGATGACCAATCGATACGGTTGGAGTTTAGTCTATTACAGAGGAATTTCATTGCTCTATTTTTTGAATCGGTCACTAACTCTTTTAAAATAGGTAGGTTGGTACATCTTTTACCTAAGTAGGTACTTACATCTTTTAGTGGTAGAGTCACAGCTATGCCCAAAAGCATATTTAATAGGAGTTATGAAATAAGAGCATTAAATGCTTTTGGTCTGATTCAAAGTGATAGATATCAAATTTTGATATCTATCACTTTGAGTCAAACCAATTATAGTTTTAAATTTGTAAGTAGGTATGGGTGAACGCAGACTTGGCCGCACCGCAGTCGCCGCAGTCGTTCCCGTAGCCATTAACAAAAGTGATGACTGCGGCGACTGCGGTGGGTTCAAGATTTTTTCGTGTTTTGTAGGAGGTGCGCGAGCAAGCGCTCGCCCGTCCGTTAGACATGTCGGTGATGGAGGCCTGTCTCCGTCGAGCTCTGGAAGCCGTCAGCGGTCGAGTGTCGGGCGCGCGGGACCGCATCGACAGCGTGGCCGCCAGCGAGGCCGCGCTCGACGCCAAACTGGAGCGGCGTCGCGCAGAGCTGATGCGAGCCGAGAAGCGTCTGCATACCGTGCAGAAGATCAAGTGAGTCACACTACCATGGACCTACTAGATATGGACTACCAGTTAGCTCTGGACGATGTCAGCAGTCGAGTGTCGAGCGCGCGGGACCGCATCGACAGCGTGGCCGCCAGCGAGGCCGCGCTCGACGCCAAGCTGGAGCGGCGTCGCGCCGAGCTGATGCGAGCTGAGAAGCGTCTCCATACCGTACAGAAGATCAAGTGAGTCACACTACCAGAGACCTATAGATATGGACTACCGGTTTGCTCTGGACGCCGTCAGCAGTCGAGTGTCGGGCGCGCGGGACTGCATCGACAGCGTGGCCGCCAGCGAGGCAGCCCTCGACGCCAAGCTGGAGCGGCGTCGAGCAGAGCTGATGAGGGCCGAGAAGCGTCTCCATACCGTGCAGAAGATCAAGTGAGTCACACTACCAGGGACCTATAGATATGGACTACCAGTTAGCTCTGGACGCCGTCAGCAGTCGAATGTCGGGCGCGCGGGACCGAATCGACAGCGGACCGCGCTCGACGTCAAGCCGGAGCGCCGAGCTGATGAGGGCTGAGAAGCGTCTCCATACCGTACAGAAGATCAAGTGAGTCACACACTACCATGGACCTTTTGGGGAAAACGGTGGAATCCCCAAAGGCAGAGTAGGTGGTTCCCTACAACGGGCCGGCCCATCTGGCCCACTTGCCCGTGGTCTTTCGACCGACAGTTGTCGGTTGGTCGGATATATGTCTATCTGCGCTGAAAACTTCGCTTGCGCGATGATGTTGTGTGGCGCCATCATCGCTGAAGCTCGTAGTGCGTATGTTTATGTCGTTCATCTAGTGACAGGTAGATGTCGCTACAGATTAATTGTATTTCGCAGACCCGCATACCAGGGCGAGTTGTCAGGTCTAGAGGCGGACCTGGAACGTCTGTGGGAGCAGTACGTGCTGCGTTACCGATGTGTGGAGGCACTCAAACATCAGCTCAGTGTGCTGGAGAGCGCACAGGCCGAGGTAACAGTAAATCAGTTCTGGCAATTCTATTGTTGTTGGACCTACTGGTACAGACCGAATTTTTATACAGTAGAACGATGCGTAGTGCACCTTTTCATACTTTTTCTAACGGTTAACTTCACGAATGCCTTGATCCATCGTGCGTACTGTATGTCAATAATCAAAAAATCAAAATCAAAATCAAATATCATTTATTCAGTAGGACCGTTATGACCACTTTGAAACGTCTTAAGAGCTAGGTGATTCTACTCCTGTTCTTTCGCGACCAACACCGTGAAGAATCAGGGCTACAAACACGGTATGGGGCCTAGCTTTCTTTTCGGTGATCCATCCACTTAAAATCTAAATAGTCAAGCTCCAGTGTGGAGCCAGTCGAACAATGTGAGTCTCGTCAAAGTCGTCAAAAGAAAAAAAGGAGGATTAATGGAGGAACTATAGCTTCGCTTTGAGCATAGGCATATGTTGCTTGACATTTTATAAATGAATCATCTTGTAAATGTAAAGGCTTAGTTATTTTAATGTTTTAGGAAGCAGAGGAGCAGCAAGCTGCGATAATGCAGCTCATACACAAGTATGAGGCCGAGGATGTGCTGGGCAAGCTGAGCGACTCCGGTGAGTGAATACGCGACTATTACGGAGGTTATGGCTGTGAATCTTGACTGAAAATCATTGGGTTTTCATTTTAGACCCTTTATTGCAAGAATTTGATGACAAAGTGCCTATATTTGTTGCAAAGATTTCTTTGTATAGGCATTCCATGAGGAAATCTGAATTTCATGTTACGAGAAGGATGTAGCGGAATTACAGACCAAAGAAAAGAAGGACTGTGTGAAATATATGAGAAAGAAAGGATTGAATGTTGAGACGTCAGCCGCTGTTATGCCGACTCCACCTGAAACTGCTATGAGAGCAGGGAGATATTGAGTTCTTCTGATCAGAGGCTGTAGTCAAGTGACTTATCTACAATCGCTAAAGCTCTAGAGACTAGTGGCTGTGAGCTGTAGACCTCGCGAGCCCCCTTTTTGCCCCTTTTTGGAGGAAGTACCCCCTCCAATTAAAAATCCCTGACGACAAAAATTGCTCACAAAATTGCACGAGAATTGGTTGAGAAATGCGACCCGTAGACCGTAGACCGAACATATAGACATCCGGACAAACGAAAGCATTTTTGTCCAAGTTGAAGCAGAGAGGCTTCGCTCGCTCGGTCAATAACAGAGAAAAGAATGGTATGGAGATTGTAATTCAACGACGATAAGTCACGTGGTCAGAAGTGTCAGAACAAAGTATTAGCGATGATAGAAAGGGATTCGATACGAAGCGCTTGTAATATGGTTAAGGGGGTAGTTGCCGTATAAATGGTATAGTTTGTTTTTCAGAAGAATCGGAGTCGAGTGACGATGACAAGGATCTGAGCGAGGTGAGGCAGCCGCGCCCCGCTACGAGGCCCAAGACTCGCCTTAGGATCAAAACTGCAGGTTAGCTTCACATTTTCATAGCTCAGTGTGTTTATTTTCGACGGAATTACCTTAGATAAGATATGATAGATAAATATAATATATAAAGATAAGATATAGATAAATATGATAAGATCTATAATATATAATCCAGATAAAAAGAAGCCTATGTGTTTATGCCAGGTCAGAAAGTATAATATTCCAAGTTTCATTAAAATTCGTTTTTGCGTGAAAGAGTAACAAACATCCCTCCATCCTCACAAACTTTCACATTTCTATTATTAGTAGGAAGTAGGATATGAAGGTTGAAAAATGTACGACGCCCTTACAAATTTACGTCTTGTAACAAAAGCGTTATGGGAGGAATTGATTTTAATGGAACGCAACTTTCTCTTCAGCTGATCTTTACTATTTTCTGAGGATTTTTACTAGGACTTTTTATATCGTCGCGAAATCATCAAATGATCCTAGTGGTTCTGCTGAATAAATGATATTTGAATTTTGAATTTTTGAATTGTAAACTGTACTTACCTTAGGTAAGTACAGTTTACAATTCAAAAATAGTTACCTACCTACTTTGATTTGTTTTTTTTTTAAATTAATGTTTGTCATCAGGCGGTGGTGCGGAGGCGCGTCGTGCGTTCGGTACCGTGGGCGGCGCCGGCGTCTCGCGGGACTCGCTCGATGACATCCGAGACGAGGACGACTCACGGACGGACTCCGACATTTCCGACACACAGATATTCGGTAACTAACTATCCTCACTGATCATTTTGGTTCACAGTCACTACTGGCACAGTGCCGTAACTGGCGGTGTCAGTGTTGCCCAGGCCCAGGCCACATATTACCAGCATGCAATAGGAATCACAATAGGAATAGGCATGATGACAGTAATCAAGTATCGCCAAAATATTTATCTGATCTAATGAAATAAGATTCAAAGATTTTGAAAAATGTATTTATTCTCTTATTAATGTCGAGATTACTAATTTATTTGCTAAAATAAATCTACAAAATACAACAATCCGCCATGATAGCCAAAACGCTCGCCGGTGTCATGGCGTCTGTCATTGCGTCTCGTCTCGGTAAACATCCTTTTGTTTCTATAGTAACTATGTAGGCATCACTGGTTGATATACCGATCCGTGACGTAATAAAAAAATATTTTAAAAAAACAAAAACCCGACTGCGTCAAAACTAAAAAGAAAAAAACAAGCCTGCAAAGAATTACTCACAGTCGGTACCCATTCATTTTATTACCAATCAAATCTTCCCAATGTTATGGGTCCCGACTGTGAGTAATTCTTTGCAGGCTTGTTTTTTTCTTTTTAGTTTTGACGCAGTCGGGTTTTTGTTTTTTTAAAATATTTTTTATTTAACACTTTTTAGTTATGATAAAGTTGATTTTAAAATACCTATTCAACGATACCCCACTTGATATAGAGTGACGATTTTGATTCTTTTAATTTTGACAATATGGCGTCTGGTTGTAGCCCAGGTGAATTTTGATTACTGTCATATCTTTAGTGACACTCCCAAGGTTGAGACAAATCGATTGACGTAAGAATCATCAAAATCGGTCCACGCGTTTGGCCTCTAGAGTGCCACATAGAAACATCCATAGCGAGAATAATTAATCAACTTTAAACCGTTATTTTTCCTAAACTATTACTTAAAATGAAAAATGGTAAAAGAAACATAAAGTTGATTTTGAAATACCTATTCAACGATACCCCACTTGACATGGTGTGACGATTTTGATTTTTTTAATTTTGACATTAAGGCGTCTGGTGGTGGCACTGGTGAATTTTGATTACTTTCATGTCTTTAGTGACACTCACAAGGTTAGGACGAATCGATTGACGTTAGAATCATCAAAATCGGTCCACGCGTTTGGCCTCTAGAGTGCCACATAGAAACATCCATAGCGAGAATTATTATTAATCAACTTTAAACCGTTATTTTTCCTAAACTATTACTTAAAATGAAAAATGGTAAAAGAAACATAAAGTTGATTTTGAAATACCTATTCAACGATACCCCACTTGACATGGTGTGACGATTTTGATTTTTTTAATTTTGACATTAAGGCGTCTGGTGGTGGCACTGGTGAATTTTGATTACTGTCATGCCTTATTAACACTCCCAAGGTTCAGACGAATCGATTGACGTAAGAATCATCAAAATCGGTCCACGCGTTTGGCCTCTAGAATGCCACATAGAAACATCCAAACATACATACATAGACTGATAAACACATTACCCTTCCTTTGCTTTGCGCAGTCGGGTAAAAACAGACGCCATGACACCGGCGAGCGTTTTGGCGTGAATTTGAAAATTTAAATTTAAATGTACTTTTATTGCACAAAAACCTTAATTTTCTACAGAAATATGATATATTTTAGACATAATAGATACTTCTGAATATCATAGAAGAGATTTTGAAAATTAGGATTCATGCCTATTTAACTATATGCCATCTCTTTTCTTTGACTGAGGGTGAAATGAAACGGCATATAGTTCATTTCCTATTGCGATTTTGCTTTAGCGACCTGTTCAAGCCCGTAGATTGTGGCGTGGTTTAGACCTCGGAATGCATTCCAAAAATAAGACTTTTCATTGTCAATGAAATATCCAGCTCCCTAGCCATATTACACTATCTATCGTCACGATAGAATAGAATACTTCAAAATGTATAGGAATTGACGTTTCAAGGTGATGAGTCACGTGGTCAGAACGTCAATTCCTATACATTTTGAAGTATTCTATTCTATCGCGACGATAGATAGTGTAATATGGCTAGGGGGGCAGTTTACAGTGCTTATAATATTCATAACCATGTTAGTTTCATAAGTGTTATTTATGATGTATAATGTGAATGTTGTGTTGTAGGCGTGGGTTCGTCCCGCTGGCCGCGCACGCGCCCGCGCCCCGCCACGCGCACCATCGCGCCCGCTGATGATGATGACTTCGCAGACCTCATAGAAGGTACACCAACGGATCTTGGCATTCGTGAAGTTAGCCGTTTCGATGTGCAGTGCAACTTTTTCATACAAAGTTTTCTACGAAAAGCCTATAACTTCACGAATGCCATTGTGACAACACCACAACAGCAGGCTGATTGTCTCAAACCTCGAATTGGTCTCAAACTGTCAAAACAATCGCTCGCTGGTATCTTTTTTCGCGTTCGGTCTCGTTGAGATGAGAGTGACAAAGCTACTTGTGTAGTCACTGAACTGTCATATTTGAGAGTTTGAGACCGATTTTAGTCGCTATCAAGGAGCTGGGCACCACTCCGTGGTTACTTTGGCCCACTGGTCTCCCGACTTGCGGAATAAGTTGTAATAAAATCTGAAAAAAAAAGTCTAGGGGATACAGTAGTGATGATAGTCTGCCATACGTGCTTGTGTGTCCATCATGTCCCAACACCTGCACGATACATAAGGTCATAAGGTCCTCCACCTTATGGCTTGCTCAACAAGTGCCGTGGATGAGGCCACCAAAAGTCAAAAGTCAAAAGTCAAATTCATTTATTCAATAAGATCACAAGTGTACCACTTTGAAACGTCTTAAGAGCTAGGTGATTCTACTCCTGTTCCTTCGCGACCAAGACCGTGAAGAACCAGGGCAACAAACACGGTTTGTTGGCACTTATTGGTCAAAATGGCTTTGAAAAACTGGTCTCAAAATTGATTACCTACATCGACTCGAAAGAAGAAGAAGAAGTAGTGATGATGTTTGTTCCAGGAACGGAAGGTGGTGCGGAGGGTGGTTCTGGCGACTCGCTCGGCAGCTCCTCTGAAAGTGAGCTGCGACTCACGAGCGCGCGACCCAGCGCCGCGCCCGGTCGCGCCTCCGTGCTGTCCGATAACGAGTTCTAAACTATACACACTACGGTGCATTCTTGTGGTGAGCTCTGTCATATAAACTTGGTTTTATGATACCACCCCACTAGCGCGTTCATATTCGATGATTTCTACGTGCGCTGATTGTGTTCGGGGAGAATTGCTGATTGCTTGGAGGCGAAGCGGGCTCTGCGCGTGCGTCAAAAGTCCAAAGTCAAATTCATTTATTCAATAGGATCACTTAGTGTACCACTTTGAAACGTCTTAAGAGCTAGGTGATTCTACTCCTGTTCCTTCGCGACCAACACCGTGAAGAATCAGGACAACAAACACTAAGGCCCCTTTCACTCTGTCGTGTGCGGTCGGTCGCGTGCGAGCGCGACCGACGCAAGTAGCATGGGAGTGAATGGCGGCTTTCACTCTGTCGCGCGCGGTCGGTCGCGTTTTTCGAGACGCCGGACCGGCGCAAAAGGCTGACCGGAGCCCGCGCGCCCCGCGTGTGCCGGTTGGCGCGCGGGCCAGTGTTGCCACGTGAGCTTTCACTGTTGGACGTGCGCGTGTGCGTTTTGCGTGCAGTCATGACGACTGTTGTTAGAAGTAAAAAAAATGCCTGCTATTTGAGATTTACAAAACCTGTTGTATAAAAACAGAGTTGTTGGATGGAATTAGTTAATGTTATAGTACCTACCTACACCTTAACTGTCGTATAACTAGGTAGGTATATCAGAATTCGTTACTCTGTTTTTCTATCTATAGAGTGATAAAAATATAATGATGTGTGTGTACTTTAAAAATGAATAAAAAGTTATTTGAAAATGTTGACAGGGACGCGAACAGATTTTCTTTTTCTTCATTCTGAAGTAGAGAAGTACCTACATAAGTACCTGTCTAAACATTTTTTTTTTGCATCTTCTCGTAGTTATGAATACGAATAAAGCGTTACGTTAGATGGGCTGAAGTTATAGGATGCATGAATAATATTCCTTTTGGACTGACACGGCGTTTTTTGTTTTAATGCTATCACAGAAATAAGAATAACTTTTTTTATTACTTGTTTACATGATTGTACACGTCCAGCTCAACGTTGGCGCACGCCGAACTGTGAAAGGTCAACTCGACCGACCGCGTCGGACGCGACCGGTGACACGCTGAAGAGTGAAACAAGCCTTACTTTCTTTTCGGTGATTGTACACTTTTTGCACCGATCTATTTTTTTTTTAAGTCGTTAAAGGTCTTAAACTTTCTGTCTTTTTAAGTACCTAGGTACTCAAATATGAAATAAAAAACTACAGTAAGTACATTTTAATATTTTATTCGTAATTCACAAGCAATTCGAATCGCTGATTTAAATAAATACTTAATAAACAATTTGCTGAAGCCGTGAGCATTAATTTTTGTTCACGACTGTACCCTTACCAACTCGTAGTGATAAATACCTAAGTAACGTAGATTACGTTAAAAAATAGTGCCACTTTTGCTTTACCATGCCAGATTCTTTAATATAATTTTAAAGAAAACCAAAGGTGCAACAAGGAAATTTACGATAAAATACCCACAAAATTAATGTTCGAATATGTCCAGATTTATACAAAAGGTAGGGTTTTGTTGTCTTTTCAATTTCGGAAAAGTGGTTTCGATGCCTTTGGAACTCAAGCCCACAATACATTTTGACTGCATGCAACATGCCAACTTCTTGTTCATTCATTTAGTGCTAGAACATTAAACCATGCTGAATTCAGTGCACTAACTGCTTGTTCATTCATAAATTAGTGCTCTGTCTCGCTCTTTGGCCTAAGAATTGCGTATTGTGCATCCTTCTTTTACCGATGCTAACTGACTGAAGTTATCTACAGATAGCCTCAGTAAGAGTAGGATGCACAATACGCAATTCTTAGGCCAAAGAGCGAGACAGAGCACTAATTTATAAATAAACATGCAGTTAGTGCACTGAATTCAGCATGGTTTAATGCCGATTTCAACCTTTTGGCATATTTGTTGGATCGAGTAGTGAATAAAACTTTTGAAACTATCATGGTTGCAAACATTGTAAACACTATAAACGGGATATTTACCATGATTTTTGGATTTTCGAGTCTCCCATAAGGCGCATGCAACTGTGCCGAAATATCGGGAGACTCGAAAATCCAAAAATCATGGTAAATATCCCGTTTAGAGTGTTTACAATCGAGTAGTGAATATTAATAAGACTATGAATGTATGGCAAATCGTTAGGTAGTACCTGAACAGTAGGTAAAATAATGTTATAAGTAGTAGAAAACCAAAATCGTATTTAATTTAGTTTTGTAAAAAAAAAATCTAGACAGAAATCAGGCATGGTGTAGCCGTGGCCTAAGGCTAGCTGTACACAATCATAAGATAAAATAAACAATAGTCATAAGTTCATAACAATTACGTGTAGGTATACCTATCCTTACGGTTATACATTGGTAACAAGATATTATTAGTTAGTTATATAAAATTTATAAAAAAATGATTTTTATATAATAAAATGAAACTTTCGTTGATAGATATATGAAAAATACTTAAATTGATATGCATATTGACAAAATGCACCTACTTTGTAGACATTATTTCATGTCAATTCTGCATTATCAAGACTAAATTAAATTAAAACCTAATCTATATTACATTTATCTTAGAACATAAAATAACTAGACATCTCGCAAATCCAATTGAGCAACAATTTCTTTATGTACATGACCAATAAATTCACGTTTTCAGTTTATTTGGCACCACTTAGGTACATAGGACATTATTTTTATATTTACAAGTGCTTTAGAACTTACTCTAAACGAGCTCTCCCAAGATAATAACTCTATTGAAATACATTCTTGGTCCACTCGGAGCTAAAACTAGATAAATAAGACTTAGATGTAGGATTTAACACAGATATTTGACGATTATACGCAATTTACAAAGTTTTTGTGTTAGTTCAGTGTTAGTTACAGTTTAGTAAACGTTACAATTCTTAACCAGTAGTTTGAAATTGAGGAACTGGCGCAGCCGGTAGGATATTTTTTTAAATTTACTGTAAATAATTAAGTAGAAATTATCAAATATCAATAAATTTATTTATTACAGAATTAATTTCTTTAAAGTACTTAGTGTTAGTTTTAAACCACACTTCATAGCACATTTCATAAAAAAATTCAACCGATAAATTTGATCTTATCCGGATTTTCGGGCCGACGTTATAGGATTCCGTGGCTGAGTTGGTTAAAGTACTCCGGCTTTAGGAGGCAATGCGGTTCGAATCCCGTCAGAATCGAACATTTTGATAAGAATTTTCATTTAGATCGAATTAAATTTTGGTAAGAATTGTACGTCTTTTAATCTTACTTAATGTAGGTAACATATTTAGTGCAGTGTTAGTGTGTTACAAAAAAGCGAATATTCAACACCTAGATTGTCTTAAATGTTTAGTTTCATACGATATGTTTAGATGTTAGTTACTAAACTAAGAGTATTCAGATATGTTAAAAACTAAGTACTTACTTAAAAATAAAATTTATACACTATAAAAATACTAGAATTTACAAAAAAGTAAAAAAAAAATTGCATGATAAAGTTAAAAAATCTCAAGATTTAAAATTTAAAATACTAAGAAATCTTGTGAAGCGATTCAAAGTTTATTCAGTTCATTGTTGGCAGTTTAGCATAAATGTGCGACAAAATGATTAGAAATGGCGTCTCTTAGAAGTGCAGGGGAAATCTGTTTGAATTGCTAAAACTTGCAAATTGGTTGTCTCTATGTCATTTGATTCCGGAGATATCTACGAATAGCGAAATCTTTAGGTGATTTATTTCTATAATAGGTACAATAGGTATATTTAATACTAGCTGCTGCCCGCGGCTTCGCTCGCGTGGTACCCGGATAAAAAGTAGCCAATGTTACTCTCCAGCCCTCCAACTATCTCCTCACAAAAAATCACGTCCATCCGTCGCTCTGTTTTAACGTGAAAGCAGGACAAACAAACAAACACATTTTCACATTTATAATATGGGTTGTTTCAGTTACTGATATAGCAGCAGTGTGTAACAAGGTATGAGACTCATTTAAATCTTAATATATTATTTGCGTATCAGTGTAATGTAGCTAATATAACTAGAGTTCATTAGATCACCATTGAGAAAATAAACGATTTAAGAACGTTTTGATGTTTGATTTTAAGTACATGTGGTATCGTAATGTCGATAGGTAGTACCTTGAATCTCAGATCAACGAATATTTGTAGACAATTTAAGAGCCAGTATACAATTTCGCACTCGACAAAATCAGCGCTCGGAGGGACAAAAGTTGCTAAATTCTAACACCCAATGAACAGCGCTCCGTTTCTTAGACTAAACGGTTTTGGTAATTTTCATGTGATTGATTTATTTGAGATAGTAAAAATACTTTTTGGGTAGGTCCTTAGGTAGGTACCTATAGGTATAACACAAAACAAAGTCGGGTTAGTTACACTTTGAATACAAATAATTACAAAAAATAAATGTTTGTTTTTTTGTCCCATAAACCATATTGTGCTGATCTGATGAGTCAGGAGCTTTTCAACAGAACTCTTCAGTAAATAGTCCGATTGAGTTGAAACTTGGATCTCAGCATGTCAGTCAAGTTCCGACTACAATGAAATAATATGGTGACAGCTAGCTCATCTGATGATGGAGTCAGGACCTGTTCCATGGAACTTTTTAATGATATGGGTATCAAATGACAGGGCTTGATGAGCGCAACACAATGCTGATCTGATGATGGAGCCAGGACCTGCTCCATGGAACTTTTTAATGATATGGGTATCAAATGAAAGGGCTTGATGAGCGCAACACAATGCTGATCTGATGATGGAGTCAGGACCTGTTCCATGGAACTTTTTAATGATATGGGTATCAAATGAAAGGGTTTGATGAGCGAAACACAATTCTGATCTGATGATGGAGTCAGGACCTGCTCCATGGAACTTTTTAATAATATGGGTATCAAATGAAAGGGCTTGATGAGCGCAACACAATGCTGATCTGATGATGGAGTCAGGACCTGTTCCATGGAACTTTTTAATGATATGGGTATCAAATTAAAGGGCTTGATGAGCGCAACACAATGCTGATCTGATGATGGAGTCAGGACCTGTTCCCTGGAACTTTTTAATGATATGGGTATCAAATGAAAGGGCTTGATGACCGAAACACAATGCTGATCTGATGATGGAGTCAGGACCTGTTCCATCGAACTTTATAATGATATGGGTATCAAATGAAAGAGCTTGATGAGCGCAACACAATGCTGATCTGATGATGGAGTCAGGACCTGTTCCATGGAACTTTTTAATGATATGGGTATCAAATGAAAGGGTTTGATGAGCGAAACACAATTCTGATCTGATGATGGAGTCAGGACCTGCTCCATGGAACTTTTTAATAATATGGGTATCAAATGAAAGGGCTTGATGAGCGCAACACAATGCTGATCTGATGATGGAGTCAGGACCTGTTCCATGGAACTTTTTAATGATATGGGTATCAAATGAAAGGGTTTGATGAGCGAAACACAATTCTGATCTGATGATGGAGTCAGGACCTGCTCCATGGAACTTTTTAATAATATGGGTATCAAATGAAAGGGCTTGATGAGCGCAACACAATGCTGATCTGATGATGGAGTCAGGACCTGTTCCATGGAACTTTTTAATGATATGGGTATCAAATTAAAGGGCTTGATGAGCGCAACACAATGCTGATCTGATGATGGAGTCAGGACCTGTTCCCTGGAACTTTTTAATGATATGGGTATCAAATGAAAGGGCTTGATGACCGAAACACAATGCTGATCTGATGATGGAGTCAGGACCTGTTCCATGGAACTTTTTAATGATATGGGTATCAAATTAAAGGGCTTGATGAGCGCAACACAATGCTGATCTGATGATGGAGTCAGGACCTGTTCCCTGGAACTTTTTAATGATATGGGTATCAAATGAAAGGGCTTGATGACCGAAACACAATGCTGATCTGATGATGGATTCAGGACCTGCTCCATGGAACATTTTAATAATATGGGTATCAAATGAAAGGGTTTGATGAGCGCAACACAATGCTGATCTGATGATGGAGTCAGGACCTGTTCCATGGAACTCTTTAATGATATGGGTATCAAATTAAAGGGCTTGATGAGCGAAACACAATTCTGATCTGATGATGGAGTCAGGACCTGCTCCATGGAACTTTTTAATAATATGGGTATCAAATGAAAGGGCTTGATGAGCGCAACACAATGCTGATCTGATGATGGAGTCAGGACCTGTTCCATGGAACTTTTTAATGATATGGGTATCAAATGAAAGGGTTTGATGAGTGAAACACAATTCTGATCTGATGATGGAGTCAGGACCTGCTTCATGGAACTTTTTAATGATATGGGTATCAAATGAAAGGACTTGATGAGCGCAACACAATGCTGATCTTATGATGGAGTCAGGACCTGTTCCATCGAACTTTATAATGATATGGGTATCAAATGAAAGGGTTTAATGAGCAAAACACAATGCTGATCTGATGATGGAATCAGGACCTGTTCCATGGAACTTTATAATGATATGGGTATCAAATGAAAGGGTTTTATGCGCGAAACACAAAGCTGGGTTAGGATTTACTTTTGACTTCGATTTTTGATGTTTGACTTTTCAATTTTAATCTTGATTTTAATTTTAAAATCAAAATCAAGAAATAAAAATCAAAATAAAAACCCGAGATCCGAGAATCGAGAAATGAGAAACAAGAATCAAGAATCACAAATCAAAAATTAAAAAATTGAAAATCAAGAATTAAGAATCCGAGATACAAGATCCGAGAATCGATAATCGAAAATTGAAAATCAAGAATCAAAATCAAGAATCAAGAACCCGATATCCAAGATCCGATAATCAAGAATTGAGACTCGAAAATCGAAAATCAAGAATCCGAGATCCGAGAATAGAGAAACTAAAATTGAAAATCAAGAATCAAAGTGAAAGTCAAAATCAAGAATCAAAGTCAAAGTAAACCCCGACCCAGCTTTGTGTTTCGCTCATTAAGCCCTTTCATTTGATACCCATATCATTGTAAAGTTCCAGGGAACAGGTCCTGACTCCATCATCAGATCAGCATTGTGTTTTGTTCATCAAGCCCTTTCATTTGATGCCCATATTATCATTAAAAGTTCCATGGAACAGGTCATAACTCCATCATCAGATCAGCATTATGTTTTGCTCATCAAGCCCTTTCATTTGATACCCATATGATTAAAAAGTTCCATGAACCAGGTCCTGACTCCATCATCAGATCAGAATTGTGTTTCGCTCATCAAACCCTTTCATTTGATACACATATCATTAAAAAGTTCCATGGAACAGGTCCTGACTCCATCATCAGATCAGCATTGTGTTGCGCTCATCAAGCCCTTTCATTTGATACCCATATTATTAAAAAGTTCCATGGAGCAGGTCCTGACTCCATCATCAGATCAGAATTGTGTTTCGCTCATCAAACCCTTTCATTTGATACCCATATCATTAAAAAGTTCCATGGAACAGGTCCTGACTCCATCATCAGATCAGCATTGTGTTGCGCTCATCAAGCTCTTTCATTTGATACCCATATCATTATAAAGTTCGATGGAACAGGTCCTGACTCCATCATCAGATCAGCATTGTGTTTCGGTCATCAAGCCCTTTCATTTGATACCCATATCATTAAAAAGTTCCAGGGAACAGGTCCTGACTCCATCATCAGATCAGCATTGTGTTGCGCTCATCAAGCCCTTTAATTTGATACCCATATCATTAAAAAGTTCCATGGAACAGGTCCTGACTCCATCATCAGATCAGCATTGTGTTGCGCTCATCAAGCCCTTTCATTTGATACCCATATTATTAAAAAGTTCCATGGAGCAGGTCCTGACTCCATCATCAGATCAGAATTGTGTTTCGCTCATCAAACCCTTTCATTTGATACCCATATCATTAAAAAGTTCCATGGAACAGGTCCTGACTCCATCATCAGATCAGCATTGTGTTGCGCTCATCAAGCCCTTTCATTTGATACCCATATTATTAAAAAGTTCCATGGAGCAGGTCCTGACTCCATCATCAGATCAGCATTGTGTTTCGCTCATCAAACCCTTTCATTTGATACCCATATCATTAAAAAGTTCCATGGAACAGGTCCTGACTCCATCATCAGATCAGCATTGTGTTGCGCTCATCAAGCTCTTTCATTTGATACCCATATCATTAAAAAGTTCCAGGGAACAGGTCCTGACTCCATCATCAGATCAGCATTGTGTTGCGCTCATCAAGCTCTGTCATTTGATACCCATATCATTAAAAAGTTCCAGGGAACAGGTCCTGACTCCATCATCAGATCAGCATTGTGTTGCGCTCATCAAGCCCTTTCATTTGATACCCATATCATCATAAAATTCCATGGAACAGGTCCTGACTCCATCATCAGATCAGCTCGCTGTCACCCTATTATTACATTATTAGTTACACAACAATTCAGATCATTATTCTGCTTTAACGGCCTTTTTAGCCCCGCAGAAAATATTTAAAAATAGGTAATTAATAACTTAGCAACCAATGTATCAAACGCTCCTATTTCGCTATATTCTTCGTAGCCGGCGACGTGCTTTGCGAGTCGACTCAGTGCGAGCTCCGGGATGCAAAGCGATACGTCCACCCCCTAGAAGCGCTCGGCGCGGTCTGCTTGCGTCGAGTAGATAGGGTAGTAGATACGACGCGTTTTAGGTTGTTTTAAAAGATTTTTCATTGCCAATTTTTTAATCTTTTTGCATTTTTTTTTTCAGAAAAGTATTGATTTTGAACTAAAGTTTATTTCTGTTTTGTTAATTTTACGAACAAGAGTTCTAAGTCAGTTCTAAGTAGCCAAAATCAAAAGCAATTCTTTGGCCGTTTTCTCGAAATTTGGACTAAGTTAAAGATTTTTTTACTCAAAAACTAAATAAAGGTAGTAAAAAGTGATCCATTTAATAGTTTGGTTGACTATCACAGCAAAACATCGTAATTTTTTTATACCATTTGGACGTCAAAATGATTCGTAAATATGGTGATTTCTAAACCTCTTACAGCAAAAATTCACAAAACAGTCGCCGGTTTGAGGTCGATTAATCAAAAAGAAATAATAAAAATACAAAAGTAGCTCATTTAATAGTACAAAATTGAAATGATATTTCATGCTGTGCCATAATTTTTTTATAAATACAGTGTTTTCATTGAAAAATCCTGCCCCAAAACATCACGTAAATCAGAAAATTTTGTCTAATGCCTCTTAAGATTTAAAACTGTACCATGTTTAACTTAACGCTGAGTGCAACCTAAGCACGTGTTGGTAGTGAAAGCATTATGCTACTAATATTATAAATCCGAAAGTTTGTGGGTATGTTTGTGTTTCAATCACGCTTTCAGTGGACTTTGATGAAACTTGAAATAGTAGATAGCACATAGACTAAAATCCGTACTACGTGAGTATTTACTTTGAGTACATTATACGGGCGACTTGCTTCCTCCCGCGGCTTAGCTCGCGTGATACCTACCCAGATAAAAAAGTAGCCTATGTGTTATTCCAAGTCATAAACTACCTATGTATATTCCAAGTTACATTAAAATCCGTTTTGTAGTTTTTGCGTGAAAGAGTAACAAACATCCATACACTCTCACTGTTGTTCGCCTTCGACTGGCCTCTTAGCTCAGTTGCTCTGCCTTTCTGCGCTGTACGTTGCGGGTTCGATTCCCACCCAGGACAAACATTTGTGTAATAAACATAGATTTTGTTCTGTGTCTGGGTGTTATAAAGTATAATAAGTATGTATTTACAAAAATATTTAAGTATCCTATCATTTATCTGGTTCCCATAGTACAAGCTTTGCTTAGTTTGGGGCTAGATGGCGCTGTGTGAAAATGTCTATTAAACTTTCGCATTTATAATGTCCACCGACAAAATGGACAGACGACCTTGTAAAAACTGCAGGTCGACGGTGGATGCAGGCCGCTTCCAACCGCAACACATGGAAATTTTTGAGGGAGGCCTATGTCCAACAGTGGAGGTCCAACGGCTGAGATGATGATGTTGATGATTGTAAGTTATGATATTAGTAAGTTATGTGATGTGATGATGTGGGTCTATGAAATGGTGCCGTGCGAGTTGGTTGAGTCGCTTGTGGCGGTGCTGGCTAGCGAGTCGTGGTGCTCGGCAGCGTGACGGGTCTCGTCGATCACTGCTATAAACTGCTCTGCGTAGGTTCTGGAAATGGAAATGTTAAATTAGATTATTTTTCGAGCTTTGGTGCGAAAGAGTGGTTTTGCCGATGAGTGTTTAGTTTACTTACGTCTCACAATCACAAGATTAAAAGGGGTGCTAATTAAACCGCCTTCTATTTAATAGCATTTTTCGCCTCTAAAAATTTATATTGACCTCTGAATTACTAAGTCAGCCACTATCAATGTGCCTCTAAAAAATACTATCATAGCCACTAAATATCCTCGATGTAAGCCACTGTAAATACAACTCAGCATGGCAGTTATTTTTTAGCATCTAAATATGTTTTTTGGGATCTAAATTTGTAACACATATTCAAGCGGGAACTCCTAAAATATTTAAATATGACACCAATAAAGTAAGTCTATCTACTTCTAATTTTATAACTCAGCATGTTTAAAATATAGTGTAACATTAATTGTAATGCCAAAGCTTAAAATAGCGAATTTCAAAATCAAGAATGTTTGAAATGTATAAAGATCGATTGATCGAAGTTTATAAAGACGATACTTGGAAGTTAGAATGCTTAAAATGTCGAAAATACCGGAGTATAATATATTGTATTCTTTATGAATTAGATTTCTGTCGCTTCGGAGGCCACTGCCGCGGCACGCTCGCTATGCTCGCTTACTTCGGCGTAGTTATTTCATAATCTAACCTAACCTAACCTAAACTGTTGGTTAGTTGTAAAATCCGTGGCTGAGTTAGTAAATTTGATGGCGATGTATAAATCAGTAGGTTAAGTAAAAATAATTGTTGTTATTTACTTGACGCTTTCTTTGGAATACTTAGTTGATGCTGTAAAAAAGACGAGTTAGTTTATTAGAAGGTTTCTTATTTTCCCGTTGCTTAGTTATAAAATCAGAAGGTAGGTTCCGTGGCCAAAAAATAATTCTGCGGCTCGACTTATTATTCCCCGATTAAAAGTAGGGTAAAAGCGGGTATCCCCGGTCAGGTGACAATGCCGGTCACCTCATTATCTTCCAAAATATAGCGTATATTCTCACATACGCATACATAGAGGGTGGCGTGAGTATTCCCTGCGCCAACGCCTTTGCCCCCGCTCAGTTCCGAGCACGCGTTTGGGAGTACCATACGTTAGTATGTTTCGCGAAGTATCGTTGTAACTTTTTGGTCGCGGAACATAAGAGGTGAGTATTTTGATTCTCATGTTTCATTTATTTTCAGTAGTGATTATAGCCAAGTAGCTATTTATCTACCCATGTAATCACAAGATTCGAGCACTTTGCACCAGGTTTTCGTTAAAAATGTATTTAATCTGAAAAGTATACGTGCGGCTAATGCCGGTCATGCTGACCGGTATTTCCCGCAAGTTAATTTTGCAAGTATCTAGATGATATTTTTGACTTTTTTATCTTTTGTACCTAATATTATTATTACCCGACTGCACGCAGAAAGGAGGGTTATATTTTTCGAGTGTTTGTATGTATTTAAGTAAGTATTTTCTTAGGTATGTATACATAAATGTCTATTTCTTTGTGCCGCTCTACAGCCTAAACAGTTCAATTTATTTTAACGTATTGAGGTGTCATTAGATTTGGCTTCGTTGTGGGATTGCTTTTAATAATGTTATTTAGGTTATAAAAATACGTCAAATTTTGTTATGTTAGGTTTTTCGTTTAAATTAATAATTTTTGCTTGTTTTCTTTTACAGGATATCGGGAATTAAAGTAATACTTAAAAGTCTCGAAGGGGAAATGGAGCCATAAAGCACCAAAGTGTGCGATTTGTGTCGCTAAAAACCTTGACCGGCATTGCCAACCTACTGACCGGTATTACCCGCCATGTCGGGCAATGGCGGTCAAAGCCATTTTATTTTGAAAGTGTTTTTTTTGCCAAAATTTGAATATTTCTGATCTTAATGGTTGTGATTATGTTAGAAGAATACCTAAAGCTACCTTTAATAAGAGTTTTTTTAATAAACATCAATTTTTGAATGAATAGTAGTGATTCTTGCTTAAGTGACCGGCAATACCCGTTCTTACCCTAGTACTTTATAAAAGTCAAAAGTCAAAAGTCAAATTCGTTTATTCAATAAGATCACAAGTGTACCACTTTGAATCGTCTTAAGAGCTAGGTGATTCTACTCCTGTTCCTTCGCGACCAAGACCGTGAAGAACCAGGGCAACAAACACGGTTTGGGGCCTAACACTCTTTTCGGTGACACACTTTTTGTTTGTAATTTTTTTTTATATATATTTTTTTTATGTAAGCAATTATTACAAATGTTAATTTAATGTTAATTTAAACGTTAATTTTTACAAGTATATAATTATAATAATAACTGAATTGGAGCATATTCTTGATCACTTTGACACGTCAATGATAGTTATGATTATTATTTGTTACAATATTTTTATGATTTAATAATAACGGAGTTGGAGCATATTCAGTCCCAGGCGTTTTTGTCATCCAAGTAATCTGATATTTCATAATACGCTTTTTTATAGAGATGACGTTTAATTGATTTCTTAAATTTGTTGATTGATAAGTTTTGCAATTCGCCTGGGACTTTGTTGTAGAAGCGTACACATTGCCCTATAAATGATTTACTAACTTTCTCAAGCCTAATTGTATAGAACTTAAGCCACAAGATTCTAGTAGATGAACTAGAACTCGAGCGACGGAAAAGATTCTTACTTCTTAACTTACTACTACTTACGCTTTGAGCACTAATATAAGACGAAAATGTGAGTGATGTAAGAATAAATTCATGTAGGTAGGGAGTGGTAAATTAGAGACAAATTTGTCTTTCCTCTAACGATACTGGTCAGACGTTATTACCTATCACGTAATTTATCATCATCGGGGTCAAAATATCTTTTGCTGCGACAAGTAATCTTAGCCCCGTTCAAGATGACTCAAGCGAGAACCTCGTCTCAGAGCGATGGAACTACTCAAATTAATAGAGAACTTGAGAATTTGAATGCAATATTTTGAAGACAGTTTTAAGAGTGCTGGAGAAAAAGGATGGCCTGCTGTGCTTGAGCTTGACTCAAGTCATATAGTGTCTATAGTGCTAGAGGAAGAAGGATAGCTACCTATCTAAGCCGGTGTAGGTCCTCTTAAGCTCTGCATCAGTGAGTCTTGGGTCGGGCCGCCGCTTGCGGTGGATGCGCTCCAGCGAGCGCGCGAGCTGCGTGTCTCGCTCGCGCTCGCGTCCGTGCTCGCGGCGCCGACGCTCGCCGTGCGACCGAGGCGAGCGTCTGCGACGGACTCGCTGCAAACACAACAAAGAATATAAAACTTTGCATTCGTACATGCTTATTCGTAATGAACTTATAGGCTTACTAGAGCTGATGGCTGCTAAATCTGTTGCCATTTCTTTTCACTGATATAAGAGTGACAAAAAGAAAACATTCTCTAAAGCCTTAAATTGACAAGAATACAGTCTTAACTTTAAGTGCTTTTTTTTCTTCAAATATTATACAAGCGACAGGCAGTGCTGCGGCTTCTTTGGCTATGAACGTGTTAAACTGTGCCCGTTGGTAATCACAAAAATTGGCGCAGTCGGAAGGATCTTTTTCTTCTCGAAGAATATCTGACATGTGATTATCTTAAGACTAACGGTAAGTATTTACGTTAGCATTACAAAAAATGTTTCAAAGGACACACGAATGATCATCTTGAAGTAATATCAGATGTGCAACTTACATTGTCGTGGATGGGATAGTACAAGGGGGCTGGCGGCGGCAGCGGAAGGGTGGCGTACCTCGGCGGCGGCACCATCACGCAGTTCGCTGGCATGCGGCCCAGCTGTGGACAAAAAACAAGAATTAAGAAAAACTTATTTATAACGTTGCACAAAAATAGAATAAAAATAGTTCACGAGGTCCTAATGCGATAATAAATAGACACAAGAATACGGCCATTAAGCGCATCACACACAGCAGCTTTTATATTATGAAATACTTATTAATCTTCACAGATCGCGCCCCAACAAATTCTATGGAGGACTACAAACAGCGAATATAAATTATAAAATATATTTCGTGCGATCTGTCAAGTTTTTATTTCATAAGATATATTATCTGTTGTGTGTGTGGTGCGATTAACGATACGGTAAGTATAATTTCAAGACATAAATTTATTGTTTTACAGTGGATTCCATCACACGTACAACTTAAAGAGAATGAGGCGGTTGATGTTTTAGCTAAACAAGCTATTGCTGATGGAGTGCCTATGCCTGTGCGGCCGTTGCACACTGACTATTTCCGATGGTTAAGGGTTGAATGCAAAGAGTTGTGGCAGGAGTACTTTGATAAAAGGTCAATAGAAAAGGGTATTTGGTATCGAACTATACAACCTCAAATTGCGCTAAGACCTTGGATTGACGAATTTAATTTTAACAGAACTATTTTGGTAGCTGCTCTCAGGCTGCGTTCTGGACACATTCCATCCAACAAATTTGCTTTCTTGATGGGAAGAGTAGCATCACCCAATTGTGATTTTTGTCCGGTTATCGAGGATATACAGCATATATTGATGGAATGTGTTCGGAACGCTGAGGATAGACTCAAATTGTTTGGCAGTAGCCGTAATTTTGATGTTGGTCGAGTAAATAGTGCTCTGGCGGCGCCCCTATCTATGGATGCCCAAATTTTCTACGAGTTATTTCTTAAGTTTTCTAGAAGTGTATAATTTTTTCTTTTTTTTTCTTTTTTGTTTCTGTTTTCACAATTGGTTTAATTTGTATCATACTTAGCTTAATTAGATATTAAGATAATTTGTTACCCTACAGGGCGATGTGGTCGCTCAGCGACAAAGCCCTTTTTTTTCTTCTAAATAAAAAAAAAAAAAAAAAAAAGTATAATTTGAAAAACATAGAACTATATCTGTTCTATCATTTGAAAAGTGTGTCTATGTCCTATTGTACCAAGTAAACAAAGCCCAGCCTCGCCAAGATGACGTGAATGAGACAATACAACCTGCTCAATATTCCGACGCTGGAATGCAGCGCGAGCTCCACTTCCGAACGCCTAAACACAATGAACAGCTAAACTGTGACACTTGTACCTGCTCAATATGCATCTCTCTGTGTGGACCAATCTTATAATCGGCCGTTAAGACGCAGAATTAACAGATAATGATTTGAAAACATTTTATTATTTTGGACTTTTATGTCCTGTGAACGAAAGTTCTTTTTTCCGTAAATAGCATACAATCCATAAATAGTTGTTAGTAGTCACATTTAGACAGTTGTCCAGTAATTGCGTAATTTCATTTAGGTTCTGCAATGATTTTGCAGTAGGTGGTTGATTTTCCAAGCTATCTTCTGTACCACTGCAGGGCAATGGCCTCTCTTCCCTCTTTCCATTGATCTCTGTTTTGTGCTTGTTGGAATCAGTCTTCGCTGGAGTTATGCTCATCCCGCCATCGTCGTCTGGGTCTACCACTTGGTCATCGTTGTTGGAGAACTCAAACGGTGGTTGTTTTTTCTTTTGCCTTATTTAGCAAAAAGATAATTTATATCTCACACTAGTCAACTTCTGCAGATTTATTGCTGCTTCTAAGGATTTTATTGCTGTCTTATAGGATTTAAGGGTAAAACCAGTGATAACATTTTACGACGTGTAATACCGTGAGATTTGTACATATCGAGGCCATCATTGACAAGGGGCGTACAAACAAATATGCAATTTTTTTTTATTACGGCATTCAAATAAGAATTTAGTGATCCATATATTGCAAAAACAATCATATTTTTAGGAAATACCGTTTTTTTTTTATTCAACAAAATGCAATAGGCGTACACTTTCAAATCATTATTATGTGCCGTGGAATAGGGGCGTATCGTGGACGTAAACACAACTCCTGACTTTAATAGTCGTGCGAAAGAGGCGTACAGCGTAAACATTGCTCACGCGTCTAAAGCCCGTTTTCCACCGCGAAAGGAAAATGCTAGGCGGAACGGAATATTTTAAATGAAATAGGTGTTGACATTTCCACCAACAAATATTGACTGTTGATTTCCACTGCAAAATGAAAATGAGAGCGGGGAATGAGCGGAGCGAGCTGAACAGAAAATGAGAAATAGGAATGAACAGCCAATTTCCACAGAGAGCGAGTTTAGTTGTGGTTTTAAACTGGTTACGTGTTAAGTTACCTACCGAAAAGCAGCAGATTATGTATGAAATTCAATTTAATTAAAATGAAATAATTAAGTAGGTATCGTTTTAAAAATGTGAAAATTTACTTTTGTTTATAATTATTGTAAATAATAGTCATCAGTTTTTTTTAATCGATTCGCCGTTTTTTCACGGGCACTCCGGCTCAAGGAGGATCGCTTGTATCAATGCAGGTTCGAATCTCGTCGCAAACGAAAATTTTGATACTTACCTATGATTTTACATTTCCAATGAAATAATAGGTACTTAGGTAAGTACATAAGTATTGATTAACATCACACTTCACACTATCACACTATCACACTATTATTATAAATGCGAAAGTTTGGATGTTTGGATGGATGTTTGTTCCTCTATAACTTGACAACTACTGAACCGATTAGGCTGAGATTTAAAATATAGATAGATGATGACCGGGAATAGAACATAGGCTACTTTTTGTCTGGTACCACACCAGCGAAGCCGCGGGCAGCAGCTAGTTATAAAATAAAAAAACTAAGGACAGACGGCGATTTTTATAAAATACCTACCTATCGATAATTATCAAAAGCCCGCAGCTCTTGTCGGTGCAACGATGCAATTATTAGTCGACTCTTTTTATTACTCGACTATTATTACTCGTACAAAAATTAAGTAGGTAAGTATGTGGTTGAATTCAGTTATCCAGAAAAAAAGTAGGTACACTAGACAAAGTATGTATGATGCCAGTATAGCTAAGCTCAACTCGTAATAAACTGTGCCATCGTTTAATTCATTATCAGGGTTTAGATTTTGAAAAGCTGTTTCTGTAACTTTAGATAGATACCTTGTATGTGTTCAAGAAAATGTTTAGGTAAGTAGATGTTTGACGTTAAAATTTTGGTAAGTTTTTGGTAAATTTTGGCGCTACTAACATAGCGCACCCATAGAATTACAGTGACCTAATTCAAAATTTATCAAAATTTAGTTATGATCTTAAAATGACTTAAAAAAACCTAGATACTTACTCCATCGATTGTTGATTTTAACTTGATTTTGATAAATTTTGAAGGTCACTATTATTCTTAAGTAGGGGTCCCACGGCCTGTAAACTGACAGGCGAGGCCGCGCCAGGTCAGGCCGCAGGCCGTAGGACCCGCACGTGCGTGTACGCGCCACAGCAAGAGAAATGGAGTCGAACGATAGGCCGGTACAGGCTGACACACGCCGTGAGAACGGCTCGGCGCGAGCCACCATCAGTCCACAGGTGTCCACAGGCGTGGCGCGGTCCGGCCTCGCCAGTGATAACACGGGCCGTAGGACCCCACCTTGAACCGATCCATCGGGAGTCGGTAAGTTCAAAGATGTGGCGCGGTGCGGAGCGACGGTGCCTGCCGCGGCCTGTGAGCGCGCGTCTGCGTCGGTTCAACTCATTCATTTCAGTTTTTTTTTTAAATCTGGCCACCGAATATAACTAAAGCAGCTGCACACGCAGCCATCCGTTCCGTATCACTTAAAATGTTGGACTGGCGGTAACGACAGGCCGGTACAAGCCGACGCATACCATGGGAACGGCTCGGCGCGATACGCAATCAGCTGCACAGGCTTCCACAGGCGTAGCGCGATCCGGCCTGGCCTGTGATAACACGCGCCGTGGGACCCCAGCTTAAGGGTGCGATAAATTCAAAGGCAAATTCTGACACTTCATAGTCTTCAAACAATTATTTGGTTTGATAAAAAACCAGCAGGGGAAAACAAGCCTTAATTTGAAAGGTTACTCGTACATAGGTACGTACGCCTCTGTTCAAATAGGTAGTTTGCCAAATTAATGTCGAGGGAAAGGGGCGTACGTAAAATTTAATTAAATTTTTCTGGATTGTGGTTTACTGATTTGTTTTTCTATAATGTTTTTTTAAGATACTTACGTCGTTTTGTTTAATGTTAAAATTGTATCATTGACTATAATTATTTTTATTTTTTTTACGCCTCTTAATGTATGTCAACTTGAACTATGAAAATGCAATGAAAACGTTGGGCGATACAGGCGTATATACAAAAAATAGTATTTAGAGATATTTTAGACAAATTTAGATTAAACGGTACTTTGAGGTTTCGTACAATACAAACACCCTGAAAATTTCAGATTTTTCTGACCTACCCGTAAAAAGTTAGACAGTTTTTTGTTCTTCCTGTAAAGTAGCGTTTTGGCGGTACGCCCCTTGTCAATGATGGCCTCGATATGCATGTTTATGTGACTCATTTGTTTCAATTTTAGGACGTGCCTCAAACTACCTCCCTTTACCAAGATAGATTGAAAGAACATTGACTGCGCTTGAACGTCCTAAATTAATTAATTTACTTATAATACCAGTTGCATATTGATATTATATTTCGAGCAATCGCATTATTAATTCACTTTCCCCAACGCAATTCAATTTATTCACACACCAATAATAAAACTGCACTTACATCATTTATTGCATCACAAAATATTGTAATTCAACAACACGTTTTTTTCTCGACATTCCTCTCTCAGGAGTGGCATGCTGTTGACCTCAGATTTGTATTTATTGCAAAAACTCTTACAGTAAATACTACCTGCTGTTATTATCTTATCTGATCATTTTGCCCAAGTCTTCGAAAGCCTTCGAATCGATTCGAATATAAACAAAGGCATGGTTTAGTTCGTTTTATGTTTGTAGGACCTTGGAACTCTCGTTCAAAAACACAGCACTAAGTTCTACAAGTTGTGTTTTTTCTAGAGCGATCTTGTTTAGATAACTAAGTAAGTAGTTATTTTATTTTTTTAATAATAGATTTGAATAATAGAATAATAAGATGATGCAGTCGTGTTGCCGAGTGTGTTAGTACCTCGACTTTCGATCCGAAGTTCGTGGGTTCGAATCCGATTTTTCGTGAAGGCAAATGCAAATTTCGCGAAGAAACCATCGGCTAAGTCAGCCCCACGCGTATTAATCATGTCTTTCCTGTGGATATGGCCAGTTAAGCTAAGAAGATGGTTTAGGTGCTGGGCAAGTCTACTCCATCTCAAAATTGTCCCAGGCACTACAACGTCCCGTTAAGTGTAGGCAAAGATTGCCTCCTGACACTATAAAATCATCTAGTAAAAGAAAAGGCCCGAGTATGTAATAAAACGATACAATTACAAATCACGTAACTTTGTCAGATCAACTGACTCTTACAAAGTTTTAATCCAACCCATCTTCTTTTGACCTTCTTTTATCCGTCATTTTATGCCATCATGGACATAATATCCAGACACATTAAAGATTAATCTAATTACTAATAAACGCTACAACTAATTAGCGGTTACCATCAAGCAACATTCTAACCAGTTATTAACAAAAGGCCTAACTTGTTTCTCTGCCGGTAAATGTATCAAGGAGATTCAGTTCTCAAGCACTTTGTATTCAGGGCTTGTACTTAGACCCTAGTGCACCTAAATGGTTACTACAGTAATGTTAACTTTCTAGAACGCAACTATTATCATATCACGCAAATTGAGAAAGTATGGCTTAGGGTAATTTGAGAAGTGGAGTTCAAAAGGGCATTCATTTTCTTCAACACTTGCTCGCTGTTCGGCGAAACACATACTTACGCTACGTATATGCACGTACATTATGTTACTAGTTGAAATAATACATGATACCTAAAACTTAGTGTATGGAATTCGTATTGAACTCAAAATTTGGTCAAGCAACGTCGGGTTAGCTATAATAAATATTAGCTCTTGTGTGCCCCTCCTGCCCCAACTCATGCACTATGGCTGATCTTATGTCCTGCTCGGATAATGCCGTAGATGTAGCTACATACTGGTCAAAGTCCCTATAGGTTGTAATAACGACACGAAAGAAGAAGAAGAATATTAGCTCGTATTTTTGCAAGACACTGTTTTGTACAACAGTTAGTTGAGCAATATAAATTACGTGTTCAACTTTACTGATTCTTAACTACCGAAGATTAGGTAGATAAGAGTAATGCACGTTATAATCACTACAGCTTATTGAAAATGTTTTTTTATTACCCAATCGGATTATGAACTAAAACATGATCGCCATTGCGTGTGCTACTTCGATGCGTGTCAGGATTGGAAGTGCAGAAGGGGATTATTTGCCGACCATTATTCCTATTAAAAAAATAATCATGTTCACCAATGTTTTAACCTGAGGTTAACGTAACCCAGAGTAGGTACACGTATGAATTCCTGTAAGTTTAAATTGATCCTGCTAAAACAGGTTCATTCCGACTTGTCATTGATAAAACGTATTATTTAACGGTTTTATGTGGCTAAAAAGGGGTAAGTACTGTGGGATTGATGTTAGAACATTTATTTGAATAGACGTTTATTGTGCGATTGTGTCTGAATAAAAACATTGTTCTCTATCGTTTAACCCATTCCCTGCCCCGGCTTTGCGGTCCTCTCCGAAGATGAGGGTCACATGACTTCCGCAGCCCGGAGCACAAATGTGCGTCATGGAACGCACTGAACGCGTTAAGGCTAAACTCTTTTGACAAAAAAAAATACGTTTAATATTAATCAGAAGAGTGCTTGATATGAAAGTATGGATGGATATATGAGTAGAGGTAGACCAAAGAAAAGATGGATGGATTGTGTGAAAGTTGACATGAATAAGAAAGGGGTGAATGCTGAGATGACGGCTGATAGAGGGAAATGGAAGAAGAATATACGAGTAGATATGTTGTGCCGAGTGACGACCCCACGTAAGTGGGAAAAGGGCAGGAAGATGATGATTAATCAGAAAAAAATATGTATTTAAGTACTTTATCTATTATCTTATAAACTTAAGTAAATAAATCTTACATAGGTAAATATACTTCTCAGAAGTTCTATAAATGAGTTTTTTGTAGTTCTGCACGGAGATGCTAATTTATTTAAACGGCTTCCTCCCTGTAATTTAAATAGCCGTTTATTGTTTTAGTGAACGTAATCCCTAGGTTCTAGACAAATTGCTCGGCTGTTACGATTGTCACTGTAATGTAGTTGTCTGAACAAAGGCTGATAACAACCAGTGCTTTACTTGTCGGACCTGTTCAATTATGTTGCTTTGAATTAAGCTTGGAAGATTGACAGGCGCCTGGAGCGTAGTTGGTGAATGACAGATATACTTACTTACTTACTCCGCTGGCTCAGTGACCCGAAGTGGGTCTTGGCCTCCGACAAAAGAAGACGCCATCTACTCCTATCTTGAGCTAGTTCGTTAGCTGAATGACAGATATAGTTCTTTAACTTACTTATCTAGAACTAGCGACCCACCCCGGCACGGGTCACATCACACATCACATTAGAAACCTCTAAAATCATCAATGTTTCTCTACTATATTATGCATGTATTTTACATATAAACCTTCCTCCTGAATCACTCTATCTATTAAAGAAAACCGCATCAAAATCCGTTGCGTAGTTTTAAAGATTTGAAGCACACATAGGGACAGACAGCGGGAAGCGACTTTGTTTTATACTATGTAGTGATTAAGAGAGATCTCTGTACCTTATTCAGTTCCATCTCAAGAAAGATTTTATGTTTGAACATTAATTATTGTTTTTGAAATTCGTAGAGTAGCCCGAAAATTAACGTAACATTTAAAATTCAACGAGCAATTTCGTATAAAATATGTAGAAATAGCAAAAGTTACACCACTACTTCTAAACCAGGTAATTCACACTGACTTTTCTTTGCAATTTCACTTTTGTTACTACAGAACACTCAAGAATTAACTCTTAGTGTTAACGTTTTGGGTTTCAAATTGCGTGGCTAATTTGTATGGGAAAATGTTAAAAGTTAGTGAATGTGTTGACGCAAGGTCAGATTATCTCTTTGATAAATGGATCTAGTTTTAGAACCAGGTTATTTTTTAAGCAATTACATATTTTTGCTACCACAAATTGTACATAAGTAGGTACTTATGATAACCTGACGTACCTAACGCTGAGACGTTCTTGATCGATCGTTGAAGATAAGCAACATTGTGCGCGGTCACAATTTGGATGGGTGACCGCAAGTGGCATTACGAGCTGAGCGCTTCCGTGCTTCGGAGGGAACTTTAAATTGTAGGTCCCGACTTAAAACTCGTTAAGACATGACGGAGGCCTTTAGGCGGCCTAAAAACTCCGTCACCAGCGTTGGCCACTTGCTCATACGACTACTTACTCCTATGAGAATAATTGTATTCTTATAAGTAAAGGTTCAACTTGAGACATCGATTTGGTTTCGCAATACAACTAGGTAATCGATTCTTGAAAACCTTGAGATGTTCTCAGAAATTACTTTTAGTAATTAAGCAATTAAAATAATTATTTACAGATGATGTCGATACACGCCGTATTTAATTTATACTAAACTAGCGGACACCCGCGGCTTCGCCCGCGTGGATTACTACTTTTATATCCCACGGAAAACATGCATTTTTTCGTTGTTTTTGTCAAAACAACTAGGGCACCACCTGCTACTACAAATCTAATCTTAGCGTCAATTCACACGTGCGACTACCACACCACGTCGCAGCGACAAAATGTGGTCCAGCTGTGGTTGCGTGTGAATTGTGTCGCAGCGACTTTTTGCAGTTGCGTTGTGGTACCGACAAAATGTCGATGTGACAGGCGCCAGCTAGGCGCGCGCTGTTGATGACGTCATGTCGTCGCGATGTGGTTGCGATGTGGTTGCGATGTGGTCGTATTACACAGGTGGTCGATAACAACGACAAAATGTCGTACGTGTGAATTGTAAATTCATTTTCAATACAAATATACGCCCGACCACGTCGCGTCGTTGTGGTGTGGTTGTGGTACGTCTGAATTGGCACTTAAATTCAAAATTATTTTCTACTCAAGTAAAGTCGACACAGCATGTTCTACAGTTTCCGAGTACTTATTTCTTTCAAACACATTATAATCCTGATTGAATAAAATGTAACATCACTATACAGAGTGTGAAAATGTTACATCAATATACAGTCCTAAAAATATCCTGTCCGATTCGAAAGGGACATGTCGGAATCCCAATACCATTTAAAAAAAATGTTTTTATCTTATTTATAAGCCTGATGTTTCCCACTGCATACTTGTAGTACTTTTAATAAGGACCAAAGGGTTTTAAAAAATCTTATTGATGAAAAATTGTGATACAGATAAAAAAATCGTACTTTTTCAGAATATTAATAAACTAAATACTTATACTTAAAATGCTCTGTTTTTAATTAAAATATCTTAGATATAAAATATTTCGTTTTGAAGTTAGGTGGCCCTTGTTTACCGCAAGTACCTTATGATTTATTCTGTGCTGCAGGGTAAAGGCCGCTCTCCCTTAAAAAATAATCAAATTGATTTATTCATTTAACTAATTTTGAGTGTATATTCTAAAGCTAAAGCTTTCTGCATCTGTAAAACCAAAAGCAGTGGTTGATTACAAAACCGCGATGCGAGTATTTCCGCCGCGTGCATTCGGAATGTCGACTGTCGGAGCCGGTGCGCTGAGGTCGCCCGGTGTCGACTCTTGCGCAAGGTGTGATCTTCGTAGGTCTATACTTCGGAGGCTTAGAGCGGTCAACTACTACTTTTCTTATATAAATTACCTTGCGAATAGAGACAGACAGGTGGTCTTAATGAGATCTACCTATAAGGTTTGAAGGTTGCGAATTGAAAAGCATAAGATTTTAATTACGGAATTTTTTTATAGCATGATCCCTTAACGATGAAGGAAAACATCGATAGGTCTGCAGTCTGTCACGTACGGAATGATTTTACAATATGAGTTTGTGCCAAATTGCCTACGCCATGCCTCTGGCTACTATCTGAACGTCATCAAAAGATTTTGATTATCTTTTGAATACAGTTAGTTTCTAGTACTCTTACCTGAGTTGGTCCGATAGAGCCTTTTATTAATCCTTAGATGAAACAGGATCGATTGGCATCAAAAAAAGTTTTTGTGTAAATTACCCATTTTCTCGCTGACTGTACATTTTTTTCAAAATCTGTGAATGCAAGTCTTAATACCTTCAAAAATTAAGGATAGTTTCCTAAGAACGTTTTCCTGTAGCTACAACGGTTAAGGTAGCTACCCTTACTGCCCCGTCTCAAAAATTCACCCTCTATAAAGTCGCTAACTTGGATTCGTTCTAACAAATTGATTTTTTACGAACAACATTAAAGTTATTTACTGCAAAATCGCTTTATATATTTTACACAACAAACATGTCTATCACTTTTTTCCAACCATCTTCATCGTAAAAAAACAGTTTTTGTTGGAACGAATCCGTTAGTGACTTTACGTGTGAAACAAAATATCCCAGCTGAGCAGATTTGTTGTCCCTGAAAATGCAGTCGTGAACTGCGGGGCTTAAAAAGGTCGCTAAGGCAGAATCACAAAATGAAATGAACTATAACGCTGTCTCTTTCCACTCAGTCTATGAAAAGAGATGGGATAATAGTTCAATTCCTTTTGCGATTCCGCAATAACGACCTTTTTAGGCCCGCTGTGCTGTTTTAGAAATTAGATTTCGCATAGCGATGTATAGTGCAGAGATAAATGGATTTACTACTAACTGTAAACGATGAAGTGAGACGTTATAGTAAATCACATGCTTCGAACCGGACTCCATAAGATTTTATGCGCGTTGGCGGAACGTATTAGAATATTCAAATTTATGTGAGGTTTTATTGAGTTTATAATTAAAACTACTTTCACTGCGCCCGCGCCACTGTGCGCTTACAAACGAGCGGTCGGAGCTATATTCAATAGGCGGGTCCACACAGAGCTCGGTTAGTGTGGACGTGTGGCTCGGGCGCGCGCTACCGCGGGCGAGCGTCCGAGCGCCCGAGCCACACGTCCACACTAACCGAGCTGCTTCGCGCGGCAAATGCCTCGCGAGGCTGCTCGCTCTGTGTGGACCCGCCTATTTAGGAATCTGTCAAGAGTAATTGGGCAAGAAGTTTCAGCGTCTCTCGTTCTCTTAGTCATTAGGTAGGTACTTATATATTGAAGCTTCGACTGTATTAGCTAAGTAGACGTGTGGCACAATATGTATGTATGATCATGTTTATTTGAAACTTGTGCTGAAACCAGGTTGCGATACAGTGCCCTTAGTGTGTGCGAGACCGTAAAGATTAATTGTATCTTTTGATAAGACTAAGAAGAGTTTTAAATGCATCAAAATAAAACAGAATTTGATTACCGTTTTATTTTTTTCTGTTTTTTAAAACAGAATTTAATATCTGTTTTATTTTGATGATTGAGTAGCTGGATTTAAAAGAGCGCGTTGAAATCTTTTATATGAAATACATTTTTTTTCATATAAAAGATTTCAACGCGCTCTTATAAATCTAGGTAATCATTTTTGACAACATTATAGGATTTTCTTTTGATAGTAGATATTATCTACAATAAATAACAAGTACTTATTGTATATTATATAATATGTACCGATAACAAGGTATCTGTAGCAGTTCTAAGTGATTACAATTATTATTTATTAATTTATTTAATAAAGTCTTATTAATTTAATTCTTATTAACTTCGAGTGACCCGTGATCATATAATTAATGTGGCGTGAGGGTGTGATGAAATAATGTATTGAGCGAAATTACCGTACAATCGATAGATAAAACTTTTGGGGAGAGTAAAATAAAAATAAATAATCAAGATTTATAGGCTAATTTACTCGTAATTTTCAAATATCCAATTTATTTTCTTGATCAGCACTTTGCTATAAATATTGTGTAGTTAATTGGACGATAATTGGCAGTTTAGTGTGATTAACGAAATATCTTGACAAAAAGATAATTGCTCATACATAATAATTAATAACTAACATTAATTCAGTTTTTGTTTAAATTTGATCATAAACAAAGTACGTTTACTGTTTTAAAGTCAGTTTTTAAAGTCAGCTTATATATTTCTAATGTTAATAAATATTCAAAATAGCTTTGCAAAACACAATTTTAAATAACGATATCCAAAAATTCAGTTTGAAACTGTCTTTATTTAAATGCTAGTAGCGATTATAAAAATAAAATATGTTTTCTTTTCTATTTGATTAAACTTGTCAAAAAATACACTAAAGACTTGTGCTTAAAGTAAAAGCTTTTTAAAATAATTCTTCATCAGACTTTAAATTTTCCCCTCTACTTATAAAAGTCTGTTAAAATTGAAACACCATTTACACAACTGCCATCCTTTTTTGTTAGATAGTGTCAAATAGAGACAGGGCGAATCTTGATCATTATTTAACCATTTCATTGTTTAAAAATTTTACATAATTTTGTTAATTAATATAATATATGGCTCTGATATGTTAAAAATGTATGAAAGCATAGCATTTATAAATAAATTTGAATTGAATTGAATTAACCAGTGTTCAAGATCATAAGTAATTTTTTTTTTTTATAAGTAAGGCCTTTTGAGGTTAGCTAAACATAACCGGAGAAAGAGTGCAAACCGGAACCGTTATACAACTATCTATAATTTGTGCGGACATACGGACATGTTTGCTATCATTATTGCATCATGGCTTATGTATGAATTGATACAACTTGTTTGGGCAATTGACGGTGGCTTATTGCCCGACTTTGTAGCTAGTACAATGTTACATTTGACTAACTACGCCTGCAAATTGGCCAACTCTCAACTTACGTTAGGATACCTAAAGGTCCCGAATCCCGATGATGTTTTAGTATACAACATAGCCTATGTATTTAGTAACAGATTTGTTATAATAATAATTACGAAATAGGGTTGTCAGAGGCATGTCCAAATACATTTTGATACGTGCTTATATTTTGCAGAAGTTAGCATTCCACGCGACTCGGCTATAATAATAAATTTACCTACCCATTGTTATATTTAAGTAACTATTCTATTTATTTATAATTTTAAATAACACACACAATTAGTTATTTTCTATGTTCACACGTAACACTTTAAGTAGTTAAATATAAAACGATAACAAAAATACAAAATGATGACTTTACAATTTTTCGTTAGCAAAAACTAATTTGTTTATTGGTTTCATAGATTCAATGGGACTTTCTCAAAGAGCTTATAGTAACTGTTACACAATCTGCGTACATTAGACATTTGGTCATGCAATAGGCTAGCGTTAGCGGCAATTACGATGCTACATAACATTAATCAATTTCTTGTTAATGTGTCATAAAATCATGCCATTTATTAACTAGCATTTTATAGTTATTATTTAGCTTTTGTGACATTTTATAATCATAAATTGATTATCTCTAATAACTTCATGATATCGTGATCGTGATTATAAAATCAGAAGATTGGAGCAATCGATCGCTCTTACAAAACATAATGAAATACTGAAACTGAACCGCAAAATTAATTCCTGTTTTTAGGGTTCCATACCTTAAAAGGTAAAAAAAGGAACCCTTATAAGATCACTTTCTTGTCCGTCTGTCCGTCTGTCCGTCCGTCTGTCCGTCCGTCTGTCCATGTGTCACCATCGATTATCTCAGGAACGGGTAGAGCTAGCAAGTTGAAATTTATACCATATACTAAGGTCTATAGTCCCTATTGTGAGTATAAAAATCAAGGTCCTGAGTCAACACTATAAAAAGATATAGGCAAATTTAGGTTTTCGTGAAAACTTGTGAGTACCAAAACTTACCTTAATTATCAACTTTTTTTATTTTTCGGAATTTTTCCTTTACTTGTGCTAGAAGACCTTGCTTGTAACCAAATTTGACAATTCTAGGTCAACCGGAAGTACCCTAGAGGTTTTGGGTCGAAAACCTAAATGGTAGTTCCCGTTGACCTAGAATAACGAAAGAAGTATGGCGAAAGTCGACCCAATATTTTATAGAACCGTGCATGGTGAAGAACATAAAATATAAATATTATTTTATTGTCAGACTTTCATCCTAAAAACTAGTGATTTTTTAAAGCTGGGTATAAAAAATTAAATGTTTTTCAAAAATGTGTGTAAGATTGACAACAAAACCTTTTCAAGGATGCGAAAACTAAACGAAACTTATCTGTTATGAGAAAATGTCAGACTGACATTATCTAAGCTAGTAGCATTGAGTTCAGTTTTTCACTTCGATTTCGTTCGTGTTTGTTTGCGCAGAGATTTCGTGGTGTTTATTTAATTTAATTTGTGTTTAATCCCAACTTTTAGAGGGTAACTTTTAGTATTATTTTTTTTGCGGTGGTAGGTTGTACAAATCTTGGTTTATTTCGTTCATGAACGAGGCAGATTATAGTTGGGTCGTAGCTTCAAAGAACTTCGCCGGCATTCTTTGGCAAAAAGCAAGGTCTTATAGCACAAATAAAGGAAAAATTCCAAAAAATTAAAAAAGTTGATAATTAAAGGGTGTTCCCATACATACATAGTTGTCCTCCGAGTTGTATGGGCGCTCATACAATTAAGCGGACTAGCTTAATTGGCACCATGGCTAGGTACGGAACCCTCGGCGTACGAGTTCGACTCGCACTTGACCGGTTTTTATTTCTTTTCATGATACTATGTATATTATGTACCTACCTACCTACGTAGGTACCTATTTTACAAAAAAAGTATAAAAAGTGTATCAGTCACCTAGTTCCCCTAACACAAGCTCTGCTTATTTTGAGGCTGGATGATACTGTGTGAAATGTCCAAAGTTATTGACATTGGAAATTTATTTTCGTTCGCTCCAGTGTAGGCTCCGATTTCACGAAAAAGTGCGATCCCCATATATCTCAGAGAGTTGTAAAGATATGATATTCAAAAGACGCGTATTTACAAGAGCAGTAAGGTGCAAAAAGAATTATTCGAGAAAATAATAAACGAAAAAAGTTATGGCCGAAATAGTGAAAAAAAAATCAAATTTTCCGATATTTTGTAAACTTATAAGTATAATATCAAAAAATTGAAAAATTGTCCTCTGGACAATTCAGTCAGCTACAATTTGAGCCTAAAACAAAGACGATCGGGTTAAGGGTTTGCCCTGTAGCCTAACACTTTTGAAAAATATCATAAAAATATTTCTTCGAATTCCGTAGATTCATTTCCAACGTGCTCGATAGTCGTGTGAGGCACGAAATCTGTGAATGTTTATTTATCTATCGTTTTCGCTCACGGTACTTGTGCGATTTATCTAGACGTCTGTTGATGTGGTCGCCGGCGTCGGTGAAAGTTGGCTTTTATTTGTGTTATTTCCTATTCGGGTGCTATTTCTACATTATTGCTGATCGATATCGCTTTTATTTTATTGTGATTGATTGAGATATTCGATTTGTAATAAACTTACATACAAAATATAAATAGGTAGGTACATCCTTAGGGAAGTGGATCATGTTTACATTTAAAACCCGATTTATTGGGTAACATTCGTCACTTTTTATCGTTTTTAGACTAGACCGTAGGTTGGTATCATTTTTATGGTATGGTATTATGTACTCCTGTTTTTTTTTTGTTTTTTTTTTATTGTAATAAGTATTTAATGGTGTGATATGGGCACAACGCCTGAAATAAACGAATTTTATTTTTATTTAATTATTTATTATACTAATCTAGAATAATTACTTTTTTTAATACTACTTAGGTAGCAGACAAGCATACGGCCCACCTGATGGTAAGCAGCTACCGTAGCCTATGGACGCCTGCGACACCAGAAAGAGGTTTAATAAATTCGGTAATAAAATAGGTACAAAATTCCCATAAAATTGTGACGAATTTCTCAAGCACTGATTACAACATTTGAAGCGCAGTTTATTCAATTTGTTGATTTAGATACGCATTAAGGAGCCATGTAAATTCCTCCAGTTGGTGTAGGTGTACTCGCCGGCTCCGAGAATTGAACCTGCGACCTTTGATATCAGTGCCGCTGATTGTTTCCAAATAAACATTGCTATTGCGGAATGGGAGTACGGTTGGCAAAGAAATTGAGTTACAGCTACATATAAACAACATTGATTATTATGAAAAATCTAAATAAGTAGGTACCTATCGTACGTTGTTTTAAAGCTAAAACTAAGCCTCGCTCTTTGATTTCTATAATTCTTATACGATACAATAGGGACGAACAGATAAAAAGACCTAAAAAAGATAAAAAGATAGACAAAAAAGATTCTAGTAAGTAATTATTATCCTTATTTCAATCTCTTCCGCTAAAAAAACCATTATACATATATGTAATGTAGGTCATTAAAATATTCTAAGAACTTATGATCAAGCGGAAATCTATTTCTCCTGGGACAATATTTAGATGGGGTCGACACCTGTACACACAATTAGTCAGACTTATCCACAGGAAATATAACTATGGCATAGGTAATGAAGTAAAACTGTAATAAGTACTGCTGGAGCAAATGCTGAGAGGTAACCTTTTTTTCCTTTTTCTTTTTACATACCTACACATACATTTTATTTTGTTTGTATTTGACACCGAAAATAAAACTTTATTCTATTCTAAATAGCATTTTTGCTGGCCGTACTGCAAAAGTTCGCGTGAGAAATAATTGAATGAGCCCGGGGCTTACACGCCGGTCACTACTACGTGAGCTGTAGCTCTTTGTGCAAATATTAGATGACTTTGTGTCCAATTTACTCCTTTGTTGGGACTTCAATGCCTCATTCAATGGCAATGGACATCGCCTCTGGATGTAGACCGTTCTCACGTAAAAATAGGAAAGTTAGAGTTGAGTTTTTCTTTTTCAAAATAACTTTGAAAACTGTTATACTTACTAGTGGATCTTGACCCAAAAACGAGCTGATTTTCTTAGCTTGGTCACTAATTGCTATTTTTTCTAAAGTCCAAAGGGATTTCTTCAAAATTTTTGAGCCTGCAAGTCTATACTAAACGTTTCAAATGATATAACTACTTACTGTGGTTTAGCTTATGTCGGTGAAGGCTATAATATTGTTTTCCGGCTTCAGTCTAGAGGATTTTAGTCACAAGCCGTCCAAAAAGGATCAGGCTACTAGAAAAGATCACTATGATCTTTTCTGTCATTTTGGTTTAAAAAAAAACTATTTTTCGGTACTACCTAATTAACATTTTTAATAGCCATATTCCAGGTCATAATCTACATAAATTCCAAGTTTCATCCAAATTGGTATTGGAACACAAACACACAAACTTTCAGATCTGTTATGATTAGTAGGATTGACTGGCAGCGAGCCACTCCGACCTTTGAATCGCAAGGTGAAGTAGGTTTCCCATGTTTCAGTGCTCTGCCCGCGGCTCTATTTAATAGCCTAGTTTAATTTATATTAACATTGCGCAAATCAATTCCACCACCTGCCAATATTCGAGTAGTCCATGAAACCGCGGGCTTAAAAAGGTCGCTATTGCAGAATCGCAATAAAGGAATTGAACTATTGCCATCTCTTTTCATTGACTGAGAGTGAAAAGAGGGCGTTATAGTTCATTTCATATTTAACGACCTTTTTAAGTCCGCTGGTCGGAAATACAGTCAGCTTGATCAATTTTTGTGTAATCCTCTTTTCCTAGTTTATTTAAGACCAGTTGACCATGATAACATCTTCATCTGCAGTGCAAGTTCAAGATGAATAAACCTCTTCGCTTTTGCCACTTTACACTCGACCAGCCTTATCAACATAAGCTCATTTAGGCCTTTAGTACATCTTCACTTGATGACTTTTATCGCTCTAAAAACAACCTATGCATGCCCAACAACCAAACCATTAATCAGCCGAATCCACAGGAAAGACATGATCAATGTGTGGACCTGACGATGACAAAGCTGTAGGTTTCCTCACGACATTTTCTTTGGCAGTTATGAATTTTTCGATCCGCCGGTATTGGCGGCACATCCTCTGATTGAAAACAAGAGCACATCCAAGCAAACACGGCTCAACCTATGCTCGTGTAGTATGACGATTGTCTACCCTGGTATGTTATTTAGGTAATGTAATGCTACACGGTAATCAAGTATTTGACTTTTACGACGCGTGTGCGACTAGACATGTATCAAGCTTGAATGTAGGCTAACTGTCGACATTCTACAAAATCGCAGGTGTGTGTGCTTTTGGCGACAAACAGGAAACTCAAATAATCATGACGGTCGCTTGGTGGGGAATGAGATGCGAGTTTTATACCCTAGCCAGGATGTTTGTTTCATATGCAAATAGTTCTGCGTTATTTGGTACCTTATGTTGTGTTATTTGTAATTCCTGATACTTAATTATGACACAGGCAGACTACATTAAGTAGACCCAGGAGTACCTATGTATGGCTGTTACATATTTAAAGCATAGTCCCATTAATACTACTTCTACCTACTGCTACATCAATAGTGATTTCATAAAAAGAGAGGTGTGTCGTGACGCCCAAGTGTGATCACACGTTCTTGTCACATCAACATCTAAACAACATTTTCTAATGAAGCAATATAAATATTCAAGCATATAAGGAAATAAGGAGTTATATGCCAGGTCCGACATTAGTTAAGAACTTAACTTGTTCCCGAAGCACTCAATGTAAATGCTATAAGTAGTCACCCATTATTTTAGTGATGATTGAGAAGCGCTACTATCAATTCATATCTGTAGAACCATTTAACGTCAATCTCTTAGATGCTTTCAGAGCCTTCTTGCATCAGAGATGACGAACTAACAGATTAGATTAAGAAAATCTCGGCTCAGAGTAGCAACGAGTCGTGCATAAATGTGGGCTGGCAATCTGCAGGTGAAAGGGACGCCCCTTCGCGATTGGACACGTTCCGCGGCCCTGCCGTGACTGAACCAAATCATACTAATGCTTACTAGCTCCTGCAAAGCCTGTGTTGGCCGTAGATAGTGAATAGTGCCTCAACTTTCGATCGTATGGGCAGCCAACTTCAAAGTGGGCATATACCATGTATGTATTTGGATATACCTCTGACTACCCCCTTCTTCAAAGGATCTTAAATTTGCCTAAAAAAGATCTGAGAGAATGCCTACCGTGCCTCTGGATACAGTCGTGATCATAATTTTTTTTTTTTCATTTGTTAAATTTGTCATTTGTCATTTGTTTTATGGATAAGGACAATTACGTTAAGAGGATGGTTTAGGTGCTGGGCAAGCTAACTCCGATCTCAACAACGTCCCAGGCATTAGAGCTTCTCAGGCATACATTGCCTCCTAAGCTGTATAAATCTAGTAAAGATATAAAGGTCTAAGTTAGCTTCTGCTCTAAGCTTACTTCACGCGGTAGAAATTGAAAACGAAACAGGATCAGGACTGTATCGTGATCCCACTTACATGCATGCAATACCTACATTGTAGATGCAAATGTTTAATAATTTATACTGATAAGTAAGTTCGTATGAGCAAGTGGCCAGCTCTGGTGACGGAGTTTTTAGGATATTTATTATTTATACTGATGGATAATATACTTAATCAAAGTTGCTCCTGACTGAACGTCCAGTCATCTGTGGTTTTACAAGTTGCATCATGGTGTTTTTCGTAATAGAGACAAATATAATTGTAAATGTGGCGATAATCGAACCCATACGGTCAGGTGGCCAGTCGGTCAGGCCAAATAATTTAAATTTAGGTTTGAAATCGTGCCTTCCACGTTTCTAGACACTTGACCGGCTCGGTTCCAGGTTTGTGTGCTAAGCTGCTAACAACTACAATACGTGAGCGTTTTCTTAAACAATGCGAAGGAGGCTGAGCAACTATTGCGATGGTTTCCGTGTTTACAACAAATCTACTTGCGTTTGTAAGGCGTGTTGTATTTGACTATTTCAATTATGGGTAAATTAATCCTAGTTGCGCCCTCGCGGCGTTGCCCCCATAATGATGGTTTATGGTGATTATAATAATGATGAAATGTAGCCTTCCTCAAGAGTTTAGCTATGAAATGCAGAAATATTTTTTCAAATCTGATTGGTAGTTCCTGAGATTAGCGTGTTCAAACAAACAGCCGCTTTATTACATTAGTAGGTACCTATAGATGTTGAAATTCTAGATGATGGTAGAAATCTACTCATATAATAAGATAAGTACAAGAAGTTCACGAAAATATTGAGACAAAACATTCATCAATCGGCCGTAGTTGTTGCCCGAAAGATGTTGTGTTGTGTTCACATAAATAACTTTACATCTAAATATATAATTCGGCTTCTCTTTGACATGATTTTGAGTCGTTTTCAGAAACATCAGTCATATTTTATAGTTCATGATGATAACAGACGACAATAAAAGAGAATTTACTTAAACATGTCCTGAAATATACATAAGCCAGTGGGCTTATGTATATTTCAGGACATGTTAGGTTATGTATAGGTGGAGACACAGGTTTCCTCACGATATTGGCAGCACAGAAATGTTATTTATCCTTATCCAGTTATGCAAGCAAATCCGCTAGTTGAATATACAGACGTTTAAAAGCTTGTTTTGTCCATAAAACACTGTATGCTGAGACAAAAATAGACTTGAAATACCCACTTAAACAATTTAGTCTTGTCGTGTGCTATGGCTAGGTCAGAAGTTCAATGCCTGAATATTAATGATCAGAGGATTCATTTTGCTGCTAAATAATTCAACATCAATCAAATAAGTAGGTACACGGGTGAGAATTAAATAACCGGACTTCAAAAAGTTCAAAACAAAGTTGGAGGATCCGTGCCGTGTTTGATGAGTTTTTTGTCGTCTAACATCTCTACGGCTATTTCCTGTATATCACTACTCAAATTAAATCAAAATAGGCACAAAAACTGGTAGTTTGGTTCAGACAAGTGTGGTCAAATATTACTTTTACAGTAAGGCGGAATAACATAAAATTAACCCAACGAGCAACGAAGTCCTTTACATGAGCAATGAGCATTCCAAATTGTTCATCAATTTATGCCTTTGTTCAATAGTTTAAACCACTAGTAACTCATTATGTATTGGTCAAACAACAGTGGTTTAAAATAAACCCCTGATGTTGCGTCCAGTTTGCGCAAGCGCGTAAAGTTCAAAGTGTCCGGCGCAGGCGCACACTAATGGCGCAGTAATGATCTCCAACCGCTGCGCTATTTCTATACTGTATGTGTTTCATGGCCTTTTGTAAAAATATTTTCTAACAGCAGTTGGCACCACAGCAGAACCGTTAAACTTAGACTTTATAACCCTTCTTTTTGCTTCGCCCTAGTCGGGTAAAAAGAGTCTCACTTGGTACTTGAGATTTCTGAGTATCCGCAACGTTTAGATGTCTTTGATGATTATAAACTCATCTGACTTCGTGACATCACTCGCTGACAGTAGTACTATCATAAAATGAAATGAAAGTTTAGTTAGTAGCTAAGACAAAGGAACTATCATAGTACCTAGCGGTGTAACGAGTAATTAATGAGCTATTTAACTGACTTATTTCATGTTTCATTGCACACTATGCACGACAGAACAGTCTTTTTATAAAACATTTCAAAACCAATAGCCCAACAGTTTCGTATGGGAAAATTAGTTGGAATTTTCTTGTGCTTTTGTGACATATGCTTCCGTTGCAAGTGGTGCATTTCTTCGAAGCCTGCGCCCGCGCAGTGGTTCACAGGTTTTTGTCCAATTGCGCGGCATCCGCTGTAACAATGCAGGTACGTGGTTGCTGCAATACTACTGCTGCTGGGACAATATGTCCGATTTAAAGTTTAAATCGAAGAATAATTTGCCCTCTCCTTCCCTCTCCTCATAGGTAAGGCTGAGAAAAACAGCGTCTGGTTTCAACCAGGCAGAAGCTGAGCTCTTGCCTTTTCAGCAGGCGGACAATGTTTTAGTTTTAAGTACTTAACTAGTTATATTGTCTTTTTTTTATTGTCCGTGCCAAATTGCTGAATAAACATGTTTTCTTTCTTTCTTTCTTTCTCTTTATGGCCTTCTAAGCTTGTATGCATCAGTTGTTTTTTGGTGACCGAGTAAAATCTTAATTTAGATGCTACATTCTTACTTCGTCGTCAGTTAAACGTTCACGTATTTTAGTTTAATATGTTAGTAATATGTGCTTGACTTAATGTTTTGGATTTCGTAGAATTCTGCTGTTGGTTTTCCTAACAATAAATATAGTTTTCGAGTGTAGCATCAAACCCTAACTTACTAGGTAGTTTAGGCATGCATTCCCCAGCAGGTATCTGTAGCATGAAGCACCTGTGGTAGAGCAGGCCTGCGCTTGCGCAACCCGAGTCGGCGACCGCAGAGAGTATTGCTCTGCTCTGTGGTTGGATTGCAACCACGTTTATCATTTCTAAACAACTTCCATTCATATTTAGATTGAAAGAACATGATACATATATCAAAGGTTGAAGACATGTTGACTTTCCAATAGTGTTACGTGTTTCCTACGACCTGCGGCGAGGTGGTGCTCAACTGAGACGTGAATAGTGCACAGCAGGTTTGATTCAAAACAAATGAGGAATTGAACTTTACACCGTCTCTTTGCATAGACTGAGAGTGACCAGCGGAGCTAAAAAGGTCGCTATTGCAGAATCGCAATAAAGGAATTGAACTATTGCCATCTCTTTTCACTCTCAGTCAATGAAAAGAGATGGTAATAGTTCAATTCCTTTATTGCGATTCTGCAATAGCGACCTTTTTAAGCCCGCAGAACGGCACTAATTTCAATTCCTATTGTGATTCTGCTTTAGCGGCCTTTTTAACCCCGCTACAAGTACCTACTGTCTAGGGTACCTTTGTCAGAAACATATAAACTTTAAAGCTACTTACAAATTCTGCCGGTAGTAAACTTACCTGCAACAAAAAACATATTCATTAAATATTGCAAAAAAGTAGAGATCAAACAGAAATTTCTTTCCCGAGAAAAACTTGACCTGCCAAAGGAAGAAGCCGCATTTCGCGAGCATTTTCCGGAGAAATTGTAGCATGCTTTCCTGGTGGAAGGCAGACGGTGCGATTTCTACGTGATTGACGGAGCCGGGACGGGTTTGTGGGCACTCTCGCCGACTGCCGACGAAACTGAAAGCTGCCGGGCGGCGTGCCCCGACACCTGGCCCGACACTAGCTGTTGCCATTGACTTATGTCATCCTGCTCCGTGAACAATATAGAAAGGATTTAGGATCCCTTTATCATCCCCCCTGGTATTTACTTAATACCTAACAATCCCTTTAAAATCAGGCCGCGCCTAAAATATTAAGGTTTTTAATTTATAGAATATTCGCTGTGCTAGAAGTCTCGTAAATAGTTGTAGGCTTAAATGGTCAGAAATACAAAGACTTTTCCAGCATACGACATTTTAGATGTTCTTGATAGATCGTCCAAAAAACTGCAGTTTTGTTGTGTTTCGATGCATGCAGTTGTCGTAAGCGCCGCAGCGTAGCGCATTCTAAATTCATCTTTATTTTAACAAGCTAAAATAAATATTTTGAAGTTGCACTCATCAATGTGCTAATTTAGGTCGTGGTACCGCAAGTGGCATTACCAGCTGAGCGCTTCCGTGCTTCGGAGGGCACGTTATATTGCCCCTTTTAGCTGTGAAGGCCTTGAGGCGGCCTCAAAACTCCGTCACCAGAATTATTCACCAGCTCAAATAAATAGCGTTAAATTATCGGTCCCGGCTTTTAAGTCGTTAAACCATGACGGAGGCCTTTAGGCGGTCTAAAAACTCCGTCACCATAGTTGGCCTCGCTCATACGAACTTCCTTCCTTCCACTAGCTCATACGAACATGCATGCATTCTGCATTGGATAGTAATGGCCGTGGACTCGTGCCGACATACGGAAGACTTTCCCACTTTCCAAGCGCAGCCGCATGCTTGCACTGCCCACTCATCTATGGTACATCACATACTTACGGCGTTTTCACAATTTTGTTCTGTTATTATCTAGCAATTAACTCGTGAAAGGCATTTTCGTTCGTTATTACGCTCGTAGATTTAATCGCGAATCTGATAATACTAATATTATATTGTAGAGTCTAACGGTCTTACTTATGAAAGATGTTTCAAGTTGAACACTGGTTAAACAACGTCCTGTCTTTATTTGTGGAAAGTGACGAATAGAGACAGGACGTTGTTTAACCAGTATTCAACTTTAAACATCTTTCATAAGTAAGGGGGGTAATTATCTAGATTGAGTTAATCCTAACCAGGAAAATAGTCAACATCTCTCAAATAGTTTTTGTTTCACAAAATATACTTACCTACTGTGTAAATTGTTATAAAGCAACACATAGCTTACTCAGCTCCACAAGTATTAACCATGTCTTTTCCAAGGATAAGACACTAGGATGAGTAAAGCAATTAGAGGACAAGTCAACTCCATCTAAACTTTGTCCCAGGGACTGCAGCTACCCTTTGCATTTTCTCAGATTAAGATAGCTCCCTGACTCTGTAGGTACACCTGCATCATTTAGAAAACATGTAATGTCATATAACTCTAGCAATTTATCTCTCTGTAGTCGGCCCCTCATGACTGAGGATCATGGTCATCATCGGGTGGTCTGCATCTAGATTGGATGATCTGTCTCCATCGGCTCCTATTCATTGCATCTCTCACAACGTTGTGGAACCTGACGGCTGATGACTCTTTGATTTGATCCGTCCATCGAGTTGGGGATCGACCACGCGAGCGTTTTCCGTCTGTGTTCCCAACCACGATACCCTAGGGAACCCTAGCAATAAGAGGCCCTAAATTCTCAAGTATCCCGGAAGGGATACTAGGATTCGCAGATAAGCACAATAGCCATGCAGTCCATGCCGCATAAATATGAACAGCACATTGCTCCATATCATAAGCACATCGCAACGGGACTGCGCGCGCGCACAATATAATCCGAGCATCTCGCTCTTAAACAATACCGCCTCTATCGTTTTAATTCGATGTAACCATGGGTACAGTTATCTGGTGCCTACCACTGTAGAAACGATATAAATAAATGAAAACTATCAAAATTATATGAAACAGTGAAAAAAAAATCTACTTTCGTAACTTGTTACGAAAAACAGTTACAAAAATGGACAAAAGGACAATGTATCCGGGTATTTATCACGTAAATTACCTATAAAAATTGTAAAATATGTATTTAGACATCTATGCCCCCAACCTAGCTAGCTGACAAATCTCTTTCTATCATCTCTAGGTTATCTTTTGTTCTAACATTGTCCAACTCCATTGCCCTGCGAAAACCGAAAGAAAGTTAAATTGAAGAACTTAAATAATTATTATTTCATGCTGCAGGCTGTTTATATCAACATTGCATAAGAATAAAGTGGTCCTATGCTAAACAAACAGTTGCGATGTTCTTGAGTTGTAATGACATCTTGTTCTTGCCCAATACTGAACGCATGACGCTGCGTAAACAGATTTCATGAGTTTAAAGAAAATTCTAAATGGACTTACTGATACTATTTAATTTCAGTACTATTTAATTACAATATAAAAAAAAACATGAATAGAAAAATATTGAATACGATCGGACACACCTAGAAAGTAACGAGACGGAATTAAATAAGGCTGTTGGTTCTTTACAGGTAGAGGCATAAACCGAGAATTATTATCACTAAACACTTCAAGAGATTAATTCCAAAAATGTATTGACTGACCACAACTCATCGTCTTTTAAAAGTGTTTAAGATAGGTAAATTTGGTCTGTGCGAATACTAGCCGCGGCACAAATGTTTGTATGATCAGCAAATATTTGTCTCGGGTCGTGGTGTTTTCTATGTACCTACCTATACCTAGTAGATATGTATGTATATTGTATGTATTCACAAAAAAAGTACTTAGGTATGTCAGAAGTTTTTTTTTAAGTATACTTATAGAAAATAGATCTATGTTTGGCCAACATCTCGCCTGATGATAAGCGACGGTGCGACCGAGGATGGATCACATCGATCTTTAGATCGATAATAATAAATGTCGTATAGAAACGACATCTATTCACTCTAGCCTTGAAGGCGCCTAGACGGCCTAGATAACAGTTTTCAGGATAGTTAAAAGAAAGTTATCAGTCATGTGGTTCCCATAACTCAAGCTCTGCTTGCTTTAGGGCTACATGTTGCTGTGTGAAATCCCCAGCATTATTTATTTATTTAATATCCCACATAAGAGAAGTCGGAAGCTTTCAAATGTCTCCTGACGAACATTATCCAAGTGAATGCCGACATAAACATAAACATTGATGGATATGGCCACTGACAGCCGCATAAATGCATACACAGCAGTTATTATATGCTAAACCAGTCCGTATGTTTGTAATTATAATGTAACATCTCTATGAGATTGTTATTTCTGAAATGAGAACATGAATTTTACATTACGCTGTTTCAGCCATTGTGATGTCTGTTATGAGACGATAGAATTGTGTACTTGAGATATATTCATTATTCATTTTAGTATAGTTGGTTATGTAAAGCCTGTGGTCACTCTACGTCACCCATCATCGGCCAGTCATGTACGTCTACTGCAACTTAAATCTTGTCTATTGATACCTAACTTTCGCCTATTGCTTCGCTTATTCGGACTCGGACTGAAATTTGCTTTTTTTTTATCCAATTTACGTATTAATTTCATCCCTACGTTATTAAAAATCGTCTAGCCTATGAATCGTTATTGAATCACAAAAACTGTCAAATAAACATGCATTTTCTGGTTTTCTAGGTTTTCGCGACTACTGCAATCTGACTTTACAATATAGCAAGTCGAAAAATGTTGTATGGTTACATCGCTGCCAAACGAGAAGATGACGTAAATCACCACAAAAAGCCGCTCAAGCCCTGCGCTGCCATTTCACCGCCATACACGTCACATACAAGGCGAGAACCCGGCTCCGCCCGCGGCTATTACCGCACTTTCTCCTCGCTTATGGTCGACTGATGACCACGAGAAATCTACTTCCAATAAAAAGTGTACTGCCTACTGCGAGTACAGAACTATAATGTACTTCTAATAAATCAAAGGCTGCTACTATTATGGGTAGCTAGTGTTTACTCAAGCCTAAACCGCTAATTCATTGGACATTCTTAAGAGCCATGTGTCAACCGGAGAGTTCCCACATTTTCACAATAATGATGTCTGCATTTTGCTAGATAGGCATGCGCCAGTGATATATTTCATACGTGGCTAATTATAAACCGTGCAAGCTTTATTTTAATAAACAATGCGATTTATGGTTTCATTTACGAAAAAAACATCTACCTACTGGGTGTAATAAGACTACTTCTGAAAACTCAAACTAAACTTCAGGCCATGGTTCCGGTCCACCAATGAAATAAGTGCTACATTCGAACACGTTAATAAAATGTGAGATCGACTTAAGCATTCCAGGATTCCAGTTATTTTAAACACTATGATGTCCAAAACAAACTAAAATAGCCCTAATCTTGCTATCGTAATAACTTGATTTATTTATTTATTTTATTTATTGATTTACTTACGAAAAAAAATTTAGGCCGTTAAATCTTTACTAGATGATTATACAGTATCAGGACGCAGTTTTCGGGACACTGTAGTGCCTGGGACAATGTTGAGATGGAATAGGCTTGCCCAGCACCTAAACCATCCTCTCAGCTTAACCGGTACTTACACAAAACCACAGTTTGAATTGCAATTTCAGTTTTGAAGAGTACTGTTATTACACCCAACACAAAACTCGTAAATATTTTAATTGGTTGGTAATTCGCGTGACACAATACGTGAACGATTCAAACAAATCAATACAAACAATAGCTATGTACCTACCTAGGCTATACAATGGGGGTGAACAGCCTCACCGGTGGGAAAGTCGAGCCGTCTGCGATACCATCGCCACGATGCCAGCTGATTGTGGACTCCCATTACCTACTGGACATCGTAACTTGTGATGTAATTGCAGTAGGTAGGTACATACGTGGAAAATAAAATTTCTCATTTTAACTGTCTTGTAATAAGAGGTTGTTGATTCGGTGTTTTTGTATTATTTTTAGGCATGTTTCACGAGAATTGGTTGAGAAATGCGACCTGTAGAGGAGAATATACAGACAGACGTCAGATATCCAGACATCCGGACAAACGAAAGCATTTTTTTCCAACCTGAAGCATAGATGCTTCGCTCGCTCGGTCAATTATTACAACTTATTATTACTATTAGGTAGGTACCTACTTATTTTGTTTTTTTATTCAGAAATATCACTGTTTGCATAAAAATTGAAATTAGTTGCAATGACTATTACCAACTGACTATTAGTTGCAATGAAAGATAGCGGATTTCAGATAAACAGTCACCCTACACCACTAGCCCAAACTTTTTGTTGCCCATTCATCAAAGTTCGCAAAAACGATACCTTCAAACAAAAGCATTACAGCAAATACTAGTTATTCTATGTCTCACATGCCTTGGCTATTGTTTCACGAAGATTTATAATCGGTAGTACTCATTTGAAGATATCAACAAGAAAATGTTATCTAAGGGAGTGGGCACACTGCGTTTTTTGAAGCGTATTTGTATTGAATTGCGGGCTTCACACGTAAAGTTCGGAACGCGGAAAACAGCACGCGCCGGCGCCGTTCCATCCCTCGCTCCGAAACGTACCTACATGTAGATGCGCGGGGCTGACAGTTCGATCTGCCATCAAAAAACTTTTAAAAATACCGTTCCACGCACCAGTCTAAACTGCGGTCGAAACTCTTGAAAATCAATTTACACGCACAGTTTTGATCGTTTGCCAAAATATGTCAGATTCGCTCGCGTTCCAATCCATGGACACATTTTTTATCGTAATTAGCACGACAATTTGATCCGCAGTTAAAACTGCACAGATCCATCCGCGGTTTGGAACGCAGTCCAGATGCGCGGTCCTAACTTTACCGTGTGGGGACCGCTATTGATACAGACAGACGCGCTGCTCAAAAACGCGCTTCATAAAACGCCGTGTGTACCCTCCCTGATAAGTACCTAAAGTAACTTCTCTTTGTGGTAAGTTATTGTGTAGGTATACCTACCTATAGTTTTACCACCTAAAATATTATTGCTTGCATAACATTCCCTTCCTATAAAACTATTTACAGTTGCGCAAGAGTCGATCGGAGGTTGAGTTCACGCAATAACGATGAGCGTGTCTTTTAGGTTATTACTTCGTTAATGACTTTTTAATTAGGTAGAATTCTTAAAATGATAACATTGCATTGTGTTGGGAATTTAGTAAGAGGTGATAATGGTGAGCAGAAAAAGCTTTGAGAAATAATCGATCATACAAAATTTACATCTTATTAATAAAAGTAACATCACACCTTAACCGTTTCAATCACACCTTAACCGTCCCTGGACCGATTTGGATGAGACTTGGAAATGGTGTAAATTGTGATCTGGAATAGCATAGGCGAGCGAAGCCGATGGCTTACAATCGGTACTAGTAAATCATAAAAGTTTACAAACCAGTGAGTTTATTCACAGCCATAAAAATAAACATAGGTATAAATAAACATAGGTATCATCTCTCTCTAATGCAGTCTTTCTCAACTGTCGGCTCCTTTGAAAAGCTCATAAAAAGTAGGTGCCACCTTCCTGGTGAAGGAACGTCTAATGCTGTCAATCAGCCAGGGTCCGTCTTATCCTTGCCATTCAAAGTTTTCGCAGTTTACGATCTTTTACCTCAGTAATAGCGCAGGTACAGTCAGCAATAGAAGTTGATCGATATTTTCAGGCACTGTGCCTCGAGCACCAGTTTACTATTCTATGTACGAGTTTACTATTCTGTCCATGACTATAGTAAAGTATGGACAATATTGTATGGACTGAACTTAGCTTAGTCAAGTTACCGCTAGAGGCACTGCACTGAATTATATACAATTGAGATACTTTACTATAGTCACGGATAGAATAGTAAACTCGTGCATACTGATGCTCGAGGCATAGTTTTCAGAATAAATAAATATCAATTGATGCATGTACCTACATGAGATTCATTTGAGAGTGGCTTTACTTTCGTCAATTTGTATGAAAAATTGGGGAAAGGCACCGAAAAATTTTAACTCATGCGACGCGACTTAGTTCGAATGGCTTCAATACTTGGGTAACATTATGATGAAATGCTGATTCACATCAAAGTTATTTAACTCGAAATGTGCTATGATTTTTGTTGCTGACTAAACTTCTAAGCTAAGATGGCTGCTATTCTGCTATAAAACCAAGGGTAATAATAGAATGGTAGGTAATAATGATCATTACGATAGTCATGTCTGTTGGTATGAGTATTTTATGCGTCTATTATTAGGTAGGTACCCTTTTCTGAACAGGTAGGCAGAAACCACGGATTTCCACTTGCTACATCCCCGGCACATTTGTTTCACTTGACATCGAAAACGTAAAGCTCATCAAAAATAAAAAAGTTTAAAACAAACAAATGAATTGCAAATGAATGTAAAAACAACAAAAATAATGTCATTTTCTAAACGTCGTTTTAGCGCCTTTAATCACAAAATTTTAATTGTGATACTTAAGTGGTCTCGGCTGAAAATTTGAATGTTACAATGTTGTATATTTTTAAACAATTGGATACGATGGCAGAGCAATTAAAGTTTTCTCAAGTAATTTCTAATTGACTGCACTTTCCTACCTAAATGTTAATGAATCTGTGAAAGAATTATGAATGAAATTCCGGTACCTCCTCACGCCTGTCACATCTCGCTCCAATTACAGCGGCGATCGTAAACAATCAACAATATTCATTTGACAGACCAATGCAAAAACGACCATAATATTTACACACCAAAGAAGATATTCCGTTCGGGAATAATGTGCGTGCACGCATCTAGATGATCCAGTTTTCTATTCTAAGTTCATACGTATATGTTCATATAACGGATGCAATTGCGAGATTGGTGTAATTGTGCGTGATTATGAACTTGTATTTAGGACTGAATGCCTCAACAACGGTGTGCGTTTATCCCATGACATCCATAACTTCGTTGGAATCCGTTTTGCAGAAATCTCACGATATGTTTTCTTACAGGCTTGATTCTCTTATTGAATTAATTTAATCTCGATCGCTAAGTACTTAGTACCTAATTATTAAAAAAGTCATCTAAAAAAATAACGAAAATATTTAGCATCGGTATTAAACATTTATTGTATATAGCTGTACCCGGCATGCGTTGCAATGCCACGTGACGTGAAGTAAAAAAGTGTTTGGTTTTATATTCTGTACATAATCAGATTTTTTTGGATTTTAAATTAAATAAGTTTGTGTCATGTATCCCCGTCCCCATCCCCGTCCCGTCCCGTCCCGTCCTCCCGTCCCGTCCCGTCCCGTCCCGTCCCGTCCCGTCCCGTCCCGTCCCGTCCCGTCCCGTCCCGTCCCGTCCCCGTCCCCGTCCCCGTCCCCGTCCCCATCTCCTCCTCCCCCTCTCCCCCTTCCCCTTCAGCTCGATGTCACCATATCATTACATTATATTGGAAACTTGACAGATATGCTGAGTTCCGAGTTTCAAATCAATCGGCATATTTACTGAGGAGTTATGTTGAACAGCTCCTGACTCCATCCTCAGATCAGCTCACTGTCACCATATTATTACATTGTAGTTGAAACTTGACAGGTTTGCCGAGTTTCAACTCAATCGGCCTATTACCTGAGGGGTTCTGTAGAACAGCTCCAGGATTCCATTATCAGATCCTGACCTGATCTGACCAAGACACCACCTTTCAATCAAAAAAATAATGTTCCGAATCGGTCCAGGCATGTTCGACTAATAAATAATCGAGTACCTCCTTTATTTTGAAGTCGGTTTAATAAAAAGTGTTTTAAATCACGCGTAGACTAATAAGTGACTGCCGCGTGTTTTCATCAGCGCGATTCAGAAAATGGTCATTTTTAGTCCCGCCATCTAGTTTTGATTACGGAAAACCAAGCGTTTATCTGGCTTTCTTTCGTTTTGCTCGGCTTTTGCCTTTTCGTGATGATGAATAGCTTAACACCTTCCTCAAAAAATTAGCTATCCAAAACCAGAAATATTTTTTCAAATCCAACTGGTACTTCCAGAGATTAGCGCGATCAAACAATCAAACAAACTCTTCCGCTTTATTATATTAGTATAGATTAAAGATAAAGATAAGTATAGATTATTTCCAACTTTTCAGATCACCGGGTTTTTTAATTTTTTATTAATATTTTTTTTGGAGACACACAGCGCCATCTAGCCTTAAACTAAGCAAAGCTTGTAGCTACTATGGGAACCAGATATCACAATCTGGTTTCAGCTAGCTCCAATAGATGTCTCTATGTCCATTGTTCTCGAAAAAACTTTAATTTTAATGAGTGAAGTTGTCGTATTTAATTACTTACATAAGATAAGAGTTTTTTAATAATATTGAAAATCATGCAAAAAGTTCATTGTAACTTGGATATGCTGGGTAACTGTGGGACTTTAGTTCAGAACAGAACTATGCTGGGTAATATATGACTCATCTCAGAAATGGCTTTACCGATTTTTATGCAGTTTTCACTGTTGTATTGTGGTAAACCTGGGTCATTTTTTAGTGTTAGTTTCATCAAAATCCGTTCACAAATAAAAAAGATACATCCTTTTTTATATTATTTTTTTACTAAAGTCACAGTACATTCTTTAAATGGACATATCTTTTTTATTTGTGAACGGATTTTGATGAAACTAACACTAATAAAAGGTCCAGACTTACCACAACACATCAGTGAAAACTGCATCCAATTTGGTTAAGCCATTTCTGAGATCAGCGCGAACAGCGAACAGAGAAATAAAGTCACAGATTACAGCATACTATGCACTTTTTTCATTCTAGAACGCGCTTACGAAGTGTTTTGAGGCTCTAGGGTTATATAGATCAAAAACTGACTTCACTTAATTGAATACTTATAAGTATGTGCTTAGACTTCATTCTTATTATAAGTATAGATATAGATTTTCGCAAAATTGATTTTTAGAAAAGCTATGTCCTCATCATTTGTCTAGCTTAGAAAATATCACAGACCTATTTGTGGTTTCATTTAGGGAGTGACCACACTGCGTTTTCTGCAGCGCGTTTTTGAGCTGCGCGTTTGTATCGATACAAACGCGCAGCTCACAAACGCGCTGCAGAAAACGCAGTGTGGCCACTCCCTTACATTCAATCTTTAGCACTCCGTCAGTTATAACAAAATTAGATTCAATTTTTATGACTGACCACAGAATGATCAATAACTCATAAATCAAAGACACATGGAACAAGATACCGATCGACAGGCCTATCTACGTAATGTCACGGCTGGTAATACGTGGAGACAGGTGCTGCAGACAATCGATTGGACGAGCCATCCTTGGCACACATACCATGCGTTGCCCCGCCATGCCCAGTGCAATAAACATTGAATGAATACGTGTGAAGTAAATCTTTGCAGTCATTGATTGATCATGTGTGTAAACAATGTTTTAGTCTTGGTATTTCTTATCATCATCATCTCCTTACTCTTGTTCTAAGTAGGGTCTGCAACGTTTCTTTTCTATATTTTCCTCTATGGATCGACATCATAGCACTCACTCCTTTCACATTCATATCCGCATTTTATTTTTTTATTGCCATGTCGCTGTCTTTTTTCTCCATTAACTTTTTCTATTTTCTTTAGTTTACAAACTATTTCTACATGCATGTCGTTTTCTTTAAGATTCCATTATGTTCGATTAGGCATTACCATTATTGATCTAACGTTTACGGTTTTTGAATTAATATGTTTTTGAATCTAGTAAAATAACTCTTACGGACGAAATAGTGCTAGGTCATAGTAAACCTCGCGAAAATCACTGTTATTTTTCAAATATGTATGTAAAAATCGCCGTAACTTTGTTTTAGTTTTTTTTTTGGTCTACATTTGGCATAGCTGTCGTAGTGATGATAATCGCTAATCCATATTGGTTCATTAGTGCTTCCTCGTCGGCGTCTGCGCAGGCGCATAGCGGCGCGCTAGGCTTTTTGCCAGAGTTTACTCGTTCCGCTCTCATAGACCGCTGCACTCGCCACAGAATTATGAGACAGCTGGTGCACAATCACATCACATTATTAAAAAATTAGTAGTTAGTCATTGAGAAAGTTTAGTAACGTGTAAAAAATAGGAATCGGACATGTTTCTCGGCATTATTGAATGGACAGATTCTAGTTGTAGATAAATCACATTCTATACAATGCGGCAATTTTATTTGTGATACGAAGAAGAAATAAACTGACAAATACAGAATTAAGGATTGTCGTCATTACGATATGCCTAGTTTTGAGAGACTTTGGAACTGTTTATTCTGTTTATTGATATCACCTTCACTCCATTAGTTGTCATTTATTTTATTTTATTAAGGAGTGAACTAGGTGTTCAGTGGAGGCTGCGCTCGTGACTCTACTTCGTGACTGGTAGTGCATTATCTTATTGGTAAAGATGATGCATTTTCCAATTAACAACACGCCTGTACCTGACTATTTGTAGGCTAGTTTGTTATTTAAACCTGTTCCGTGTTAAAAAGGTTTTTCTGTGTGTAAACAATATCACTTCAGCTCGGATATTTTGTTTCACACGTAAAGTCGCTAACTCGGATTCGTCCCAACAAATTGTTTTTTTTTACGAACAACAATAAAATTATTTAATGCAAAATTACTTACATATTTTACACAACAAACATGTCTTACTTTTTTCAACCATCTTCTACCATTTCAAAGTATTCATCGTAAAAAAACAATATTTGTTGGAACGAATCCGAGTTAGCGACTTTACGTGTGAAATAAAATGTCCTAGCTGATTGGATTTTCGCAACGAATGTGAGCTGACTACTTTATTTGATTGTATAATTTGATTTTTGTACCTAGGTCTCAGTAATTTTGCGAATACTCTGGTCACAATAATAAGTTTCCAGATTTGCAAGAAATTCGAAAATTCTAGTACATTTTGATCAATATTTTCTCAGAAGACCCTTAGAAGTTGTTACTAGAGTTAGAATGTGAATAAGTAGAATCAGATATTGATCAGAGCTTAGAAATGCCCCAATCCTAAATTATAGCAAAAAATCGTCACCGAATCTTTTGTAACTTATCTTGGGCACTGGTCCGCGGCCTCAACATCTATGGAGATTTACTTTCCCCCGAGTTTTGGCACAAAACGGCAGCTCCGGCTAGAGGTACTTATTCAACGCACACAAATATTTAGTGGAACGCACGAGCTGAGCTTTTCTTAAGAATACCAAACGTATTGGTGAAATATTTCGTGCAAATCGTGACTCATCTTTGACCCGTGCCGTGCTCTAGAAAATGTGTCGCTAGATAAAGCACAGTCTGGTGTAGAACATAGTTTTATCCTACTTCAGAAAATGAGGAGGTTCTCAATTCGTCGGATGTTTTTTGTGCTTTTTTATGAATTTTCACCGATTACTCGAAGACGACTAAACCGATTATTAGAAAACATTTTTTTTAAAGGGTTGTTGACTTTTCGATTGGTGCCATAAAAATTGATGTGGATCTGTTGAGGATCTTTTCATAAGAACAGAAATGCACATCGAGAGTGCAGAAAATCATAACATTTAAGTCGGTTTTTTTACATTTTTAATGTAGCCACTTGTTACCGGATAGAAAGCTTATTTCCTCATATGTGATCATGATCAGTGTGTGACTAGGTGATGATTATACCTACACAATATTGTGATGTATACGAAAATGTACCTAATGAACAAGTTTTTATAATGGACCGGGGCAAAGATTCTATTACAATAACTGTCGTCGTGCCGATGTCGTGCCGTTGCTGGCTATTGTAAACACATCCATTATTTGGATATCTAGTATATAGAATCAATATAAAGATAAGTAAAGTATTTCAGATGTCATTACCTTCCAACTTGTCGAATAAAAGTGAAACCAATATAAATCAATGATATAAATACACCAACATTGTCGTGTCCATCTTTTATAGCAGGAAGGCTGCACGCGGAACACAAATACCTACACTATTTACCACTTTATGCAACGCTTCGGTTTTTGCATGTTGGTTTTGGTATTTGAGGAGTGGCAGTGGAACCAGTAAAAACATAATTAGAGCACTTGATTGATTGGGTAACTGGCAGGTAGTGCGCCAGAGCTGGTTTTGTTATTAATCTAGCTACTTTGTATGTAAGTTTTAAGCGTTGTATTTACTAGTCCACTTATAACAGGCACTACAGCGTTCCGTATGTATGTTGCCTCCTGGTTTATGGGCCTTACTTATAACCGCTCAACTTGAACACTGGTTAAACAATGCTCAAGATTCACCCTGTTACTATTTGTCAGCATCTAACAAAAAAGGATGGCAATAGTTTGAGCGGTGTTTCAATTTTGACAGCGCTTGAGGGATTTATGCGTAGAGCGTTATATCTCGAAAGGGTGCAAAAAATACGCTTTGAGCGACTCCGTCGCACATCATGTCTCGCTTCATTATTTGTATTTGTTTACACTTTCACTAGTCTGTTCACGTGGTACGATCAGTCGGGTCTGATATGTAGATTCGAATGCCATCTATTGTCGGTGCAAGTATTTAGTTTAATCCAAGCTCAAAATAAAACTCTAGCATTTGGATTAGTTACGCACAACAAAGCAAACAGACAAAGTTTTTCAATGAAAAGTTTCATTACAAAAACCAGAATTTCGCCTGTTCTGAATACCTGAATTCGAAAATGATCGGTCCCGTGTGAAAAATCGAATGCAACCAATCTTCTAAATACTGGTTGCGTCGTGACGCTGCGTGACCCCGGGTCGGGTCAGCGAAGAGCGTGACACTGCGCAATGAACGGTTTGGGTGCTCAACGTGAAATAAATCGTAACTGCGTTTATGTAAGGTGACTATTGAACTTTGACATGTTGAGCAAGAGGGAGATCAAATTGACAAGCTAATGAAGGGTGGAGAGTAATCTTTGCTCACATTCCCCTGGGAGGTGAGATCAAATGCTGACCTAGCATTGTACTCGATACACCGAAACTAACTTGCCATGTGGTTCTACATAATAGGCTACAATACCGCAGTTAGGAAGACATCGTTTTAAAACGATGTGTTTTAATACTGTTAACAGTATTGTGTCATCTTTATCGTAATCATCATCATTGACTTTGATGATGTCTTCCATTTAATAATCAGTAAGTACCTAATTTAGTTCTTAAAGAAGTAGGTGACAGAACATTTAGTTACCATTACCACAGCTGAAATTTTACGGGATGACGAGTGGCGGGTTGCATTCCTTCGGTTGAACTCATTATCTGGCTGAAATGTTTAGGATCTAAGTAAAACTGACCGTGCTGGCAGGATGCGGGCGGTGCGCGGGCAGCAGCACGACGGGCGGCAGGGGCCGCTGCTTGCGAACTCCGCGGCGCGGCCGGCCCCCGCCTGCTCCTCCGGCCGGTGCTGTGGTGTTGTGTCGCCCCAGCCACCGCGAAACCAGCTTCTCTTTGCTGTTCGCGCTGTCGAACTCGCCTCTCTCATCCTGCTGAAGATCAATGAATTAATGATGAAAGGTAAATACAGAACTGAGCGCTTGCCTATTCAGCAAGTGGATAATTATAGTTCCATTTAATTTATCTTTTTTAGTTTATAGTATCTTTAGTCCTTTACACGGTGTATACCTATTACGCAGTATAACTAACTCGCGTTATGCCTGACTTTGTTGCATGCATGATGGATCTGTAGTCGGAGTTAGGTTTGACAGACTATGGAGCCACTAAAGACGTTTAGTCTGAACTCAACATAAAACTAAATTGTTGCATGCACCATTCCATCTGATGTTATCATAACAGTCACTTAGATATGACTCACCTTCTTCTTCTTGAGGGTTTCTCCCTGCAGCTTCACCTCCAGATCCTTGCAGAGCTCGTGGTTCCTGACCCTCTCCGCGTCATGTCCCTTCTTCCCCTCGTCGACGTGCACCACGAAGGGCACGGCTTTGAAACCAGGGTCGAACTGGTTGTGATCGAAGGCCTGCTTCGGCTTGAAGCAGGGGCAGACTCGCTTGGAGAGGTGGTAGATGGAGACCACGCAGACCAGACAGTGCAGCGTCGCTATGATCAGCAGTGCGATGTTTGTGAGGACAGGGGTCCACGCTTGCATCTCATCCTGAGGACAAGTTTTGTGGTGTAATTCTTCATTGATACATGAGAACATTAAAATTTACAAATTACACACATGTAAAAAAAATTGTAAGTGTGTTTAGCAGTGGCGTACGATTTGTAGGTTTGATTGGAGCCAATATCATTCATTTACTTTACAGAGTGTGCAGAATTTTTTCTGCCGCGAGAATCGAACTCATGCCTTTTGATATCATCTATTTTAGATGACAACAATATTCTCAAGATCAAGGTCCTATAAAAGCGTCATCATGTCCTAGTGAACTTTATAATTCGTGCGGCATAAACTCGTTAACACGTTTCCTAAACAGTTACTAAGTATAAATTAACCTACAATTTTATCACAAATGGCAATATCTGCAGTTTTATTGCATCGCATTCTGGGGGGCAATGACCCGAGGCTCGCCGAATTACATGAATGCTAGTTTTTAGGGTTCCGTACCCAAAGAGTGCCAACGGGGTTCTGTTGGACTATAATTATTAAGCGTCCGATGTCGTTCTACCCGTCCATCTTTAACATATTATTTTAAACAGTAATAGGCGGGTCCACACAGAGCGAGCAGCCTCGCGAGGCATTTGCCGCGCGAAGCAGCTCGGTTAGTGTGGACGTGTGGCTCGGGCGCGCGCTACCGCGGGCGAGCGTCCGAGCGCCCGAGCCACACGTCCACACTAACCGAGCTGCTTCGCGCGGCAAATGCCTCGCGAGGCTGCTCGCTCTGTGTGGACCCGCCTAATACCTAAGACACTTTCATTTTGACAGTGTGTAAGTGTGTGGGTAAAATAAACATAAGTTAAAAATTCCCCATAAAATAAATAAATTTAATTTTGAAAAACGATTTTTTCATTTTGAAATATTGTAGATAGTATACGGTGGCAAGGAACCCATCACGTGCGAGTTCGACTCGTACTAGGTTGGTTTTTTTACATAAACATATTGTCGCTGGCAGACTTATTTGGTATGTCGAAGGATAGGTATGTATGATGCGAAAGGTCTTTGCCCCGTGGATCGAAATAAGTGAAATAAACAAACTAATTTATAGTACCTAATTAATAGGTAATCATCACTAACTAACGTAGACGGTGGACTGATGATATTATAAACATAGCTGGGAAGGACTGGATGGATGCAGGAGCCGACGAAGAGTCATGGCTAAAGATGGAGGAGGCCTTTACCCAAACAGGGATCCATTTCTCTCAATAAATAAGTACTTACTAACAATTAGGAATAGAAACTAGCTTTAAGATAGGTACCACTAACAGTTTAACTTTAAAACTCATTAATGTAGGTAAACTTTATTCTAAGAGGTTTGGAAATAAAAGGCTATTATTATTATTATTATCACTAACTAACACAATATTTTGAGCAAATAAATTATCTCTAAGTATCTTTATGCAAGAAAAAAATAAGTAGGTAAGTAGGTACTTCCATTATTATTTTTTTTTAATTTGAGACTTTTCTCCAAGTAGTTCAAATATTTCGTTAGTATTTTCATGGATTGAGCTGATTTTAGCCATTTCCGCTCAACCATTGAAGCATTGCCATGAATAATGGAACGGTTTCAGCATTCGGACGATGAAAACGCATTGCGTACGACATCCGACAGCTTTCAAAACACACTTTCCTGTGACTGAAGAACCACTTGCAGGATAGTATTTTTTTTACGATATTTTGCTTGCAGAATAAAATAAAATACTTATATTTTTTTATTGATATTTGCCGCGAGTGTGTAGGTTGTCCACCGGCAAGATGGGTCGACGACATAGTTAAAACCTCAGGTCGTACATGGGCTAGATTGGCGCGAGACAGGGATGAATGGCAGAAACGAAGAGAGGCCTATATCCAGCAGTGGGATGAGAAAGGCTGATGATGATGATTTGCCGCGGAAGCATTGACGAGAGGATATCGAGAGAGGCTTCCGAGAGGCTGCGAGGAATGTAGTAGGTACCTAGAGATGGAAGAAATTGGGGAACCTTTGCACAGTCAGTAGGATATAGGTTGAAAATGAAATTTTTTATCAAAATTTACTATTCCGACGGGACTTCAACCCGCACTGATACAAACGATTGCCTTTACCAACTCGGCCACGGAATCCTTATTCGTCGGGTCGAAAACTTGATAAGCTCATAAATCGGTTTAAGCCCCGATTTAACTAAGTGTCGTTTAACACTATAAAACATAAAAAATTATAGGAGATAGGTTGTTAAAAAATGGTAGGTATTTAAGGTGGAATCAGACGGTTCATTTTTTGTTCATTTCCGCCGTTCATTTTGCATATTACACTCAAAGTCTGAACATAAAATGGAAGAAAGGTGTCCTAAAAAACCCCAGCATTCATTCTCCTTTCGGGGACAAGACGCAAACAGGACAATCAGGAATAACCCCATTCGAGTGATCTTTCACTTGAGTGAACCGTCTGATTCCACCATTATCACCCGCAAAATAGCATTCCTAAGATTTGGCAGCAATCATTCTTAAGCAATATCAAATATAATAATAGATCAAAATGCGTAGGTAATCTAGAAAATTGATTGAAATATTTAGTAGGTACTTAACTAAGTAGGTATGTAGGTACTTACTTACCTGATTATTAACAGTGAAAATAGCTATGTGAACTAAACATAAAAGTATCAATGAATTACCTAGCTTAATAGCAGTGTGAATGCAATCTCTCTGGATTTGCACTTTAAAATGTTAATTATAGTAAAACGCATAAAAGTTTATTTAGCTGGCAAGAGACAGGAAACCTCATGTGCCTCAAATTAAAATATAAGTACCTACCTACTTCAAATAGACGGAAATCCGTTGCTCATTCACGTCTGGTTCGATAAAATAATACTGAATGCAGTTTTTATTCGTTCAACTATTGAATGTCTGGTAAAAACGGCACAGCTCAACAGTATAAAAACAAACCAGCGGTGTGTGCTTTGCAAAACAAATCAAGAAAGAGCATCAATAGACTTCCTTACCTTATGAGAATTATATTCTTTTCTTTGCTCTACGGAAAATGAGAAGGATCGTAAAAATTATGTTTAATAAAAGGACTTTTAAGTTATTGACTGCATTAATCAAATTGTGATAATATAATTTACCAACCATTTTACTATTTGTACCTATGTCATCATGACACATTATGACAAATGTACCATACTTTATGACCATATTCAAAACAAACAAATAAAATGAATTTTATCTTTTAAAAGCTTGTATAAAACACCTGGCTGGTAATGATAACTATTAATAAAACTATTTCTTTTTGATAAAGCAATAAATTGAATGATTAATCAACATTTGTTCGCCGATCACGCAGATTACGTCGTGTAAGCAGTGTGTACCTACTCGGTCAAGGTCGGCCCATCATCGTAGTATTGCGACGGTTACAACTTACAAGTAATGTACCTACTCTAATCTTCCAAGTCACGAATACACAGTAACGCACCTACAGTACGCGCCATTCTTATGCATCTCTAAACAAGTAAAACAATTCTTAATTTAATGCTTTGACAATATTTTTTATTTTTACTTGAATAAATCATTTCAATAAATAAATAATCCCATCAAAAACATATTATGTGCAAAAATGCATTCAAAAAATAAAAATGACAAAGTACACAAAATAAATAAACCATAAACTCATTCTCAGGATTTTCTTTTAGTGTCATTTTTTTATTTTACTTAGATATTTTTATTTTTATAGTGTTGTTACCTTACACTTGGGATCTTTACATTTTAGGATCTTTTCCTACATGAGTCAATCTTTTGTGTAAAAATATTCTATCAAAACATGCAGTGACGTTCCCTGCACTGTACAATCCACAGACTCGACGTGACTAACAAGTGATCATAAGTATTGGCCAATGTGCGTCGATTCCAAAACGAGGTACCTACTCAGTACAATACCTCAATAGAGGAATAGCAAGCTTGTTGTTATTACGAGTATTAAAGCTTGCTATTATAATCATTATAACCAAACATTACTTTTACAATCAAATATTTTATTGCTATTCTTGTGTGGGATTGTGGCTTTACGAGTTGAAATCAAATTATAGAGTAAATACAGTCAATAATAGCACATAGAACTTGTCTAAAACTGCCTCAAGCAACTAAACCTATTGCAAGTAGGTACTTAAGAAATCGCGCTTACTGGTGCATAGTGAATCGGATATTTGCAACTATTTAGTTATTGCTATCAACTGAGGTTATTGACTGAATATTAGAATATTGATTATGTATTTAGCTTATATTAACGATGCTAAATTGCAGTGTAGGTTGCATAAGACAACCAGCGGGAATATTATCATAGTGATCAAACAGGTAGCTGAGACGAAAGTTGTGGGTTTAAAGATGAAATCAGACGGTTCACTTTTCGTTCATTTCTGTTCATTCGGCATCTTATACTCAAAGTGACACATCTGAACATAAAATGAAATTCACAGAAAAATTCAAGTGATCTTTCACTTGAGTGAACCGTCTGATTCCACCTTTATGTCAAAACGGGCGTGGTCAAGAATAGGGTTGCCAAAGCTAGATTTTATGAAAATTGATGTAAGTTTTTGTGTTTTAAATCAATTCTGTACGTTCTTTAGAAAATTTTTCAGACTCGGGTAGGTATGGTTTATAGGCCGCCGGATGGCCTCTATCATAGCTTAACCACTGAAAACCTGGGATCAACAATTGAAAGTGCCCTCCGAAGCACGGAAGCGCTCGACTTTTAACACGTTAAACGCCATGTTGGTAAGTATGCATCATATTTTTTTTATTTGCATATTATATATATATTTTACCTTACAGCGCCACTACGGTCACTGGTGACCTCAATACGCTTTTCAGGAATATCTTTGAAGTAAAGCCTTAGACCGAAACCTAAGGGAGGGGCTACACGGCGTTTTCTGAAGCGCGTTTTTGAGCAGTGCGTTCGCAGCGCGTCTGTATCGATACAAACGCGCTTCAAAAAACGCAGTGTGCCCACTCCCTAGCTAAGACATAGCACGAATCTTAAGATACTGCGGCGGTGATCACAGCGCAGCAAAAAAAAAATTAAAAATTGTATTTATGTGAGCAACTTGCAGTCACCTATCTAAATTGTGACCGGTCAGAACGTCACTTAACTGCAACGATCTCCGGCTGGATGGTAGGTACTAGTTTCACTCACAAACATTACTGCACCAGCGATGTATGTGTATGCAATTGAAAATCGTATTGTAATTGTAACCTCTGTGTGCGGGCGCTCAATTATTGTCACTCGCAAATAATTTTTTGTCTGCCGTTTCTTTCTTCTTTTTTATGTTTGTAAATATCACTCATTATTAGGTACCTACTCATACTGTTAACGAGAACCATAGTATTTATACAAACTTATATAGGCTAAAAAACACTACCAACAATGTCTGTTAAATTCCTGTCAATAAATATCTATCTATAAATCTACATATAGTTTCGTAGTACTCACGTCGAAGGTGGTGTGTGCTGTGGGCGTGGCCCGCAGCGAGTCGCGCTGCAGGCCGCTGGCCGCCAGCACCGCGGCGCTGTTCCCGCACGCCAGGCACAGCAGCGACAGCGCCAGGAACGCCGTCAGCAGCGGACTCCTACACACAACCATACATTAGTCATCATTCTCATGCCATCAGCATATTTAAAAGAAGTCGGCACAAGTCATCTCTCATTAAGCCTGGGATACACTAGGGGGCAAATTTGCGGAACATGTCCCTCAACAACTACGTGAAGTGTCCCGCGACAATTGTCATGGAACATTTTGCCGGCTACACTAGTCAGTGTTTAAAGAAATGTCGCCCGAGGAGGTTGTGGCTATTAGTGCTGCGTACATAGCTAAGAGGCACGTTGCGTACGCGACTATACTTGGTGACAAATGGCGCGACACTGACGCGGGACACGTGCGCTCGCTCTCGAGGCGGGAGCAAGCAACATGCCCCGCGTCACGTACAATGTTGCGGGGCATGTTGCGGGACAATATGCAACGTTGCAGCGTCACGTAAATTATGTGTTGCGCGTCATGTTGCGGAACAAAATGTTCCCTAGTGTATCCTTGGCTTAACTTGTCATCTCCGTATCTAATAAAAAGAATAGGGTACCTAACCAAGACTTTTTCGCTGAAAAAACGTCTACTTTCCTAAGAAAATCCGAATCGGATGCATTTTCGGAAGTCTAAATCGCACTGCGGGAGTCCGATGACGATAATTTTGATCCGCAAATAACAGCAAAACAACATGGCTGCCATAAAACATAATAAAAGGAGTTTGACGAGCTGTCGACCACCGTCCACGGCAATTAACGAAACTGATCGCAGCTTTCTCCGCTTAATTATACTCTGTCTTTGTTAAAGCACCCGGCATGCTAGAGCAAAACGTTTTATATCTCTCTAGTCTAGAAGTCTAGACCAGTATCATGACCGTGGTTGGAAAAATATTACAAACAAAAATGACATTGGAAACCAATTATTTCCAAAACACACACCGTAGACAGACTAGTAAGTTACTACTACAACGAATGGTTGTTCTTTCTTCATTTTTCTTTCATTCTTCGCTGAAATAAAATTGTAACCATCTATGTTCTATGTCGCTGGGCGTCAATGAATCCGTCTAGCACAGGATCGTGGTGGATGGCGCACACTTAGGGAGGCCTATACCCAGCAATGTGTAAAATCAGGCTGTTGATGATGATAATGATGATCTATGAAATATTTAGTCTGTAGTACTGAGCCGTGTTGGCCGAGGGGTACCTCGACTTTCGATCCGAAGGTCGTGGGTTTGAATCTTGGCCGTACATCAATGGATTTTTCGTTTCGGAAAATTTATATGCGCATTAACACGAGCTCTAAACGGTGAAGGAAAACACCGTGAGGAAACCCGCGGCTTAGTCAGCCCCACATGTATTGACCATGTCTTTCCTGTGGATATGGCCGGTTAAGCTGAGAGGATGGTGTAGGTGCTGGGCAAGCCTACTCCATCTTAACAATGTCCCAGGCGTGTCCCGATAAGTGTAGGCGAAAATTGCCTCCTGACACTGTATAAATCATCTAGTAAAGATGTAAAGACCTAAGTTTTTTTAGTAGTGAGTACTCAAATCAAATCTTTACTCAAACATATTGATTCTTCCAGATTTTTGTTAGTTTAAAACTAGTAGTTCGCCCCGAACTGAGATCTCGCGCACCGTAGATGGCTTACAGTGCCACAAGTATAAGTTGGCGGTGGCGATTGGAGGAACTAAAACGGAAAAACGGAAAGAGTATTAAGATGCGAAATATCACTATACTATCTTATACAAATACGCAAATGATTAAATCTTTCTTACATATTTTCCCAAATTTCGTGGTATTTTCTGTACAATTAATTATATTTTTTGAACACAGTGGCGCTCAGCCGCGCCAAGTTATACTTGTGGCACTGTACATTTCGACTTTCTTCTGACTACCCCTATAATTTCAAGTGCTACTACTGCCGAGTATGCCTATTGCGCTAGCTCTTCATGGTAAAAAATACATGCATGCATGCATGCAATACATAATGTCGTGTCTAATTTTTCATTTATTTCATATTTTTTATGAATTCTCGTCGTATTTCTAAAAGTATACGTGCTAGAATAAAAATAATAACTATTTTGGAATGTACAAATAAAGACCTTTCATTTGACACCCCATTCAATATATTTGTTTACTTAACTTTTTTTACCCCAATTATTTTCATTCTTTATCAAATTTTTTTTTTATCACGAAAATAAATCAAGTAGCATCTAAAATCATTGCAAACCAAACCGCAACGATGCCACTCTCTTTTTAAGACCGACCAGTTAATGAGCTACGAAGACATCGAAACTCTATGAAACGGGAGCTCTTGCAGCTCTGGTTTCGTAGTTTTTGTTCTTTGGTCGTATTTCAAAAACTATATATCCTAGATTAAAAATAAAAACCATTTTGGAATGTACAAAATAAGCCCTTTCGTTTGACACCCCACTCAATATATTTGTGTAACTTTAAAAAAAAATTACCCCCTTGGGAACCTAATATCTTCACAACCCCTTCATCGATTAAGCTCATATGCTCCACCGTAAATTTCCTTACTACAACCTACTGACCTACCAAGTTTCATGCAGATTGGATGAACGGTTCGACAGTTATGCGCGAACAACAATTCGTGAAACATACATACAAACATACAAACATACAAAGCAAAATCGCCCAACTTACCACTAAGATCTTCGCTCGCTTCGCTCGCTCGATCGATTAAAAAATACTGTCTGTTTCAAATTTTTATTTTAATAGGTAAGTATACGAAACTATGTCAAATGAGTCAGTTATTTTCATTCGTAGGTCATAAATAATTTTATCGACGACACAGCTTGAGAGGTAACAATTTATTTTATGTCAGTATACAAATTGTCTTTTTCAATAAAACCAAATTGCCCAATCAAATTCATGGGTCGTCAATTTCATTTGATAGGATACTTTTATGATGCTTTTACCACGCTTACAGTTAGCACCTAATTTAGGTACAAAGTCAACGAAGAAATATAAAAGTAAGTGATGTTGAAAATAAAATTCCCAACTGATATAAATAATAGACATTAGATTAGATAGATAACTAGCAAATATTTGTCTCGGGTCTGGGTGTTTTCTATCCTATTCTATTAAACGAGCAATATTTGTTTGTTTGTTTGTCTGTACTTACGTTAACGATTTCGATGTTTGCGTTACGGGCGTTTAAAGGCGTGAAAAATCGATCTAGCTAGAACTCATATTATTATCTGGGAAAATTCATTTTCTCGGCATTTTCACGCAAAAACATTTACCAGTGCAATGTGGTTCGTGATTTCAGAAAATTCGTTGAGATCAAAGTGGCCGAGTGGATTGGGTGTCCGCCTTTCAGCCGAAGGCTTCGAGTTCGAATCTCACCCAGTGAAAGTTTATTTTTTGTAAGTTTGTTTTTCTTTTTCTTTTTTAATTTTTCTCTATTCACACCCGAACATAGCTCGGTCATCCAGATATTGTAATTATGTATGTATAAAAATACAAAAAAAAATATTTAGCGCAGATTATTTCCGTACCATTTTCCTACCCTCACATTACAATATGTGCAGTACATCATTCCTCAACCAAGACGAACCGCATAGTTAAGCATGCATAATAATCTATCGTCAGGAAACATGGACGAGACAAACGGTAATGATAATGGAGACTGGAGACAAATCATCACCACACTCTCACAGACATTTCCATAAACATTTCCCATGGACATCAAGCGCAGTTGTCATATGCTATTGCGAATCATTGTCACTAGTCTGAGTTTAGTTTACTGAGCTGACATAGCCCTCTATTAATAAACTCCGCTCAACTTCTGTCACAGTTGCACCACGGATTTAACTATTGTCATCCTTTTTCGTTAGACAGTGACAAATAAGGATGGCAATAGTTAAATCCGTGGTGCAACTTAGACACAAGTTGAGCGGAGTTTATTAATAGAGGCTTATGTTTTATCTACAGTCGATGACACGACACGCGTATATAGGTACCCGTTACCCATTGGTATTACTCAAATTGGCATTTTTTTTTTTGTATTTACACTAATAATAATGCTTTAGTTGTTTTGATAGTTTACGTCCGTGGATCTAATTCAAGTAGTATCATGTTGGACCTGCCATATTGTTTCGTACATAATATGCTATATTTATATATATAGCTTTAATAAATGAATAGGTAAATCTACTTTTATGAACTTCAAACAACATTTTCCCAAACTTCTGAATGGCCAATAGAAAACTCTTTCAACAATTTTACTGTACATTACAGATTTGATTCAAACTTCGCGCAATCTCAAATGTGATTTTCACATAAAACTCGCACTATGCCCTCTCCGTCATGTGCGAATAAACATAGACACTGAATGCACCGACATCAGGAAGTAGAAAGGTATTAGAACGGTACCGTTGCGCCCGCGCCGCTGCGCTTTCTTGCAATATTACACGTGCTTTTAGAGGTGCATCGCATGTGTTAATATTTTCTTGTGCACTATGAGTTTTAACACTAGGCTCATATTCTTAAAGGCACTAGGGAACTAGATTTGTTTTTTTTTTAACCATATAAAAAGTTTGTTTTTGGCAACAATTAACCTTTGAACGAATATTCCAAATTTCTTTACATTAGATTTAAACGCGCTCGGCGCGTAGCTTGTCACAAGACAAATATCATTTTAACTTTAAAATGTACGGACAAACGTAAAAATATTAAAGACTATGTATGTATAGTACTTCCGGTCTGTATTTGACCTGTCACTGTCTAGAAGTCAGGACTGACAGCGATCTCTGATTTTGTACTTTCTAATAAAAAAAAACCGAAGGATCTCTCAGGACATCTCGTGCCAATTTTCGTGATTTATTTATTTATTTTATTTATTGTGTGATGATTATTCTATTGTTGGTAAAATATGTCTTCTAATCTAGTAAAGTTTATAGTATTTCTTGGTCATTACTTTCGGTAGGTACCTGCGATGCACTTGCGTCGCGCGCACTATGCGCGTGCGCACACCGGAACAGAGTGCAGCGGAGCGCGTCCGACAGCCGCCGCACTATTGTGCGTCTGCGCGTGCACAGAAAAACTGCCTCGTACATCGCTCGACCGACACTTAGCTATTACCACTATTACTTCTGTTTTATTGTGATTTCTACTGATTATCAACACCGGATTAGTTTGTAGTATATTTAGGCATCTTATTTCTATTGTCTGTGATTGTCTTGTGGAAATGAATGTGTTCTTTCTTTATTACATACATATAGGTACATACACAAAATCTCGCGTCTTTTCCATAGGGGTAGGCAGAGACCACGGATTTCCACTTGCTACGATCCTGACTCTTTCGTTCACTCTCAAGTAACAGCCTTTATTAGTGCTTTCTTTCATAGATTGGATTAAAAAATGCAAAGTACTTGTTTCACCGTTTGTTTAACTTAGCGAAGCGCTCGTGGTGTAGCTTGCTTAGACGTTCTTGATTGATCGTTGAAGTTAAGCAGTGTTGTGCGCAGTTACAATTTGGATGGGTCACCGGAACGCTAGTGGTATTACAAGCTGAGCGCTTCATCAAATCAATTTGATATGCCTTGAGGTAATGCTCATAATAATTCAGTCAGTTTCACACTTTAATTTATGAAAGCAAAATCTTTACAGACAAGTAGGTATATCAGCTCTCTTTTGAACTACCAGTTGAACTACTCAGTAAAACTTCTGATCCACCGAGAAAGCTCTGTCATTATGAATATGAAGTAAGTAAATTGAATGAGCTCAAGTAAGTACATTTACATATTATTATTTAAATGCATTAGGTAATGATTACGACACGATCATTGACCGGAGACTGGTTGTAGAAAGCAGCTGACTGTCATCAATATAACATTAACTAGCTTCCGCACGCAGTTTCACTTGCATGATACCACCAATATAACCAATGACGCTCTTTGACACACTTCTACCAGGGATTTTTTTTTCAAATCATTTCAGTAGTTTTGGAGAGCAGAAACTAGTTCGATTCCGGTAGTGTTTTTACTGTTAGGTTTTCTAGTGGACCTCCCAATTCTATTCCCGTTATATCCATACATACATAATGAAACTGGCAAGTTCATTAGAGATCAGTCACGTCCGTCTGTCTGTCACGGCGGTTGCGGAAATACTTTGCTTATTTGTAATATTACGTAATGAGCCGATCGGCGATTGACCGAGCGCGTAATTGGCTCGTTACCCAAATTATAGACAAATAAAGTTAAGTAAACACGTGAATTACATTCTGATTTCATAATTTTACGTTCATTCCGTGTTCGCAGCTCCAATATATCTAACTTGTTAAATATAACTAACTTGTTTTTATTTTAACTTTACAGGTTTTTATACAAGTTACTTTCCAGCTTTTTTCATTCTATAATTGTTTATGTATTACTTAGTGTATTATATACTTAATCAGTTTTTGAGTAAATTAGTAATATTTTGCACGCCTTGAACATTATAACCTTAGAAGTCAGTAGGTAAGTAAGTAAGTATAATGAAACAAACGCTATGAGCTAGCAACCTGCCTGACACGTATAGATGCTAGCCAAAAATGTGGACATAAGCAACATATATGGATAACATATGGATGAACATAGTTTTAAATTCCTCCATCATCATAAAATTTTAGATAAATTAAAAATTCAAATTCAAAATGAGAATAATTTGTGTACTAGATGGCACCTGCGGCTTCAGCCGCGTGTGAACCCTTTATTTCGGAAATTGTTTTTTTTTTTCGGGATAAAAAGTAGCCTATGTCCTTCATCAAGGTTCAAGCTATTACTGTATCAAATTTTATAAAAAAAACCATCACGCCACTAAGCCGTGAAAGCGTAACAGATAGAAAGAGTAACTTTCGCTTTTATAATATTGATAATTTTCAAAAAATATTTATTTAATAAAGACAATTGTTACAAAACATAGGACAAACGTAGGACAAATAATTAGGTCTTATAATTTACAGTGAACCTCGCACTAGAATTTACCATCTGTACTATTCATAAGCTGCCTGAAATAAAGTTTACTCAGCACTAGCAGCGCCCTCACGGCATTGCCCCCGTAGTGATGGTATATGGCGATGATGATGATGAAAAGTAGCCTGTAACCTTCCTCAAGAGTTTAGCTATCAAATGCAGAAATAACTTTTCAAATCGGACTGGTTGTTCCTGAGATTAGCGCGTTCAAACAAACAAACTCTTCAGCTTTATTAGTAGGTATAGATTTTATTAGGCCAAGCTTATATCGCAGGAGTCCGAGTATAAGTAAGAAGTATGGATTTTTGTGTAATAAATATATTTTATGTCAACAAATTGGTGGCATCGCATGCCACAACAGTGTGTTTCTCCAAATTTATTGGGTTTGTAGGTTCGTAGTTGTGTGTCGACCGTTACGTGTGCAGATTAGGTTATTCAGCAAATATCTAAATCCTCGGTCATCGTTACCCGGCAGAACCACTTTCTTTAGATTTGTGGATCTTTAGCTGCTGCTCCCAACTTGGCTTGCCAAGTGTAACTACCTATCGTATCAAAATCCAGCTCAGAATTATCATTAATAATAAAATTGTACTTAATAACTTGAACTTAATTATGTTTTGAAAATTGATTAAACAAAATTTTGGAAGAAAGTTGGAAAATATTCAGTTGCAATTCAAATAATTTGAAATTTTTAAAAGAATTTGGAATTTGTTATTGTAGCGAATACATTATAGTTTAATAACTTAAGGTATATATCTAAATATAGATTACTTCAGGTTTCCAAAATTAAAACTAAACTTAAACTTATAAAAAATAAACTTACCTACTACCTACTTAAAATAAAATCTCAATTTTCCATACAAAAGACATCAACGCGCTCGTTCTGTACATTTTTACTACCACGGCATAATATCGTTTGCAATGCTTGTTTTAAAAAGAGTTTTTTTTCAATGTCATCATCATTTTTCTGTATAAGAACAATGTATTATCATCAGTTAGACATTTACATACTTACAAACAATTAAATTAACCATAAAGCAACCAGAAAAACATTGAGTAAGATTTTACAATCTAAAAGTACATGATCTGAAAATTGTGACAACGGCCAGCGGGCTTAAAAAGGTCACTGTAACAGAATCACAATAGGAATTGAACTATATGCCGTCTCTTTTCATTGACTGAGAGTAAAAAGAGACGGCATACAGGGTGGAAAAAATGAATGGGCCCTGGAGGGAAACTACTCTAAATCCTTAAGATACAGTATTTTACTTAAAGGAAACATTCCTTTATATTTAAAAAGAAACATAACTGCATTCAAAGATTTTCTAAAATTCACTTGCTTCACCCAGGAATCGAACCAGCTAAAAATTCAAAAATTAAACACACCCTATTTTATTCCACTAGTCGACACATTCAATACTAAAGATAAAACTTCTCAAAGAAACATGAGGTCTTGCACTCGTCTGTCGTACAAAAAATCCATGAAATCTAATATTTAGTACTTAAGGGTACATAATTGCAATAGGCATGATGACAGTAATCAAGTATCGCCAAAATATTTATCTGATCTAATGAAATAGGATTCAAAGATTTTGAAAAATGTATTTATTCTCTTATTAATGTCGAGATTACTAATTTATTTGCTAAAATAAATCTACAAAATACAACAATCCGCCATGATAGCCAAAACGCTCGCCGGTGTCATGGCGTCTGTCATTGCGTCTCGTCTCGGTAAACATCCTTTTGTTTCTATAGTAACTATGTAGGCATCACTGGTTGATATACCGATCCGTGACGTAAAAACAGACGCCATGACACCGGCGAGCGTTTTGGCGTGAATTTGAAAATTTAAATTTAAATGTACTTTTATTGCACAAAAACCTTAATTTTCTACAGAAATATGATATATTTTAGACATAATAGATACTTCTGAATATCATAGAAGAGATTTTGAAAATTAGGATTCATGCCTATTTAGCTCAACAGTGGAATGGTGAGAGGTATCCAGTAGTGTGATTCAGACCTTCTCTGAATGTATTACGAATTCCGAAAATAACGTTTCTTCTCTGAAAAACCGTCAACTTTTCGAAGAAAATTATCGAATCGGATGCATTGTCGAAAGTCTGAATCTCACCTCAAATAGACAAATACCGTCTAGAAAAGTTTTGACGCAAATGGTGAAATAATAAAATTTCGTAAAAAAAATTGTGAAAATTAATGTTAGATTTCATGATCTTTTTTATTTCTAAAACCAAATGTGTGTTATAAAGATTTTATCCTGACATTAATCCTATCGATTAGTGGTATTAAATAGAGCGAGGTTTGTTTTTTAATTTTTAGCTGGTTCGATTCCGGGCAAGGCAAGCGAGTTTTAGAAAATCTATGAATGCAGTTTTGTTTCTTTTTAAAAATAAAGGAATGTTTCCTTTAAGTAAAATACTGTATCTTAAGGATTTAAAGTAGTTTCCCTCCGGGGCCCATTCATTTTTTCCACCCTGTATAGTTAAGGCGAATATAGGACCTGATTGGTCTTATTTGGAGGCATTCTCCTCATAGAGGAATCAGTTTTATGTGCTCAAAAAAATATATGTCATTCTTTGACCTTTTATCTACAAAGTGAACTTACGAAAAAGTTCTACCTGTTTATTTACTATGTGAAAAAAAATAACAAAGTGAAGCTGTTTTCGACTTTTGATTCGATTCAACCTCTAAACGACATAAAATTTTGACATTTTTTTTTTACTAAAATGTGCGCAAAGACTTTATCTTTAAGTTGTACTTGCGATTTTGTGCTGCGACGGTTTTTCTCGTGGCAATTAATTATTTTCCATTTTTCCGAATAATTAGTGGGCGTTACGGTCGCAGGGGCGACGGGCGGCAGAGTAATGCTGACTGTCGTACGGGATGGTTGTGTTCGTCTGCCTCGCACTCACCTTTTTTTGCTTGTCGATTTATTGGTATTTTATGTTATTTGCACACAGACGATTTATTTAGTAATCTAAGTTATCCGCGCATGAACGTTTTATTTAGTGTTACGAAATTAAATGTTATTAGCGCATGGACGCTTTATTTAGTGTTAGATAATAATTTGTTGTTAATACTTACCTACCTATTAGAAATATTAAGTACCTATGTAGATTTTCATGATTTTAAGTAAGTATGTTTGTTATTTTAAAAGGTCGTGCAAAAGACAACTTCCCGATAAAGAAAATAGGTAAGTAGGTAGGTATTATACCAATTCCAAAAGAAAATGATAGCGTGTAACCTACCTATACCTACTACCACTAGATAAGATATCTACTACATAAATAGTTAGGTAGGACCTCTCTGGCGCATGTACATAAGAGTCAATTCACATTGTAAAACCAATCAGTAGGTACCTATAGGTGCTGTGTATGTATAGCTATGTGTTGTCCTTCAATTCAACACTAGCCAATTCCTATACTCTGCACTCAACTCGCGCGCGGACAGTAGGTACCTATAGGTAGGAAAGAACAAATGAACGAAGATAGATGTAAAGAAGTAGGTATGTATTTTACTTAGTAGGTACCTACCTACCTAACTTACCTGTAGGTACCTAAATACACTCGAGAAAAGGTAATGAATCTGGGTCACCGACGACACATCAGAGCGACCCGTATTCTTTTCTTCTCATTCTTACTTATTATTGTTGGGTAGGTGTCTACCGTACCTACTGATCTCACGTACATTATTATTCATTTACATGTACAGAGACCGAACAAGTTCAAGTTGAAACTGGAGTGATAATGCTTGAGTAGGTATACCTACTAGAACATCCTTGGTAAAACATCCAAAGTCAAAGTCAAAAATCTTTTATTCAATTCGAACACAATAGGATCACCTTGATTTGGTGACCTATTCATTCGCATAATGTTTTTCGTCATAAAATCATACGACATAGGTACGTATCTAGCCATAAAATATTGTAGTCATATTCGCATAATTATTAACAGGCATACATTTCTGATGTCCTAATATTTTTCAAACATAATGGTACCTAATGAGCATAATGGTGACAACTCCTAAAACTTTTTGTCATACTACATTTTGAAAATAATTTTGTTAGTAATAAACCTTTATGTCCTAATATTTATTGGACATAATGTTTAGTAGTCCTAATTTACTGTTTTATCATAAGTAGGCAAAATAGGTCAGGTTTATAAAATGTTTCATATACCCACGCAGATAGGACTTGCTCACAGAAAAAATAAGTAGTTTAGGTTTTTTTATAGCACGCGTTTCACACACCACGCAGAAAGGACTTGCTCACAGAAAAAAATTTGGTTATTTTTTTTAAGCACGTGTTTTACACACCCACGCACAAAGGACTTGCTCACGGAAAAAATAGTAGGTTTTGGTTATTTTTTTATAGCACGCGTTTCACACACCCACGCAGAAAAGACTTGCTCACATTTTATCATAAGTAGGCAAACTAGGTCAGGTTTATTTAATGTTTCATACACCCACGCAGAAAAGACTTGCTCACAGAAAAAACTAGTAGGTTTTGGTTATTTTTTTTTATAGCACGCGTTTCACACACAAACGCAGAAAGGACTTTCTCACAGAAAAAAATAGTAGGTTTTGGTTATTTTTATAGAACGCGTTTCACACACCCTGAAAAGACTTGCACACAGAAAAAACATTAGGTTTTGGTTATTTTTTTTTATAGCACGCGTTTCACACACAAACGCAGAAAGGACTTTCTGACAGAAAAAAATAGTAGGTTTTGGTTATTTTTTTATAGCACGCGTTTCACACACCCACGCAGAAATGACTTGCTCACATTTTATCATAATTAGGCAAAATAGGTCAGGTTTATAAAATGTTTCATACACCCACGCAGAAAGGACTTGCTCACAGAAAAAATAGTAGGTTTTGGTTATTTTTTTATAGCACGCGTTTCACACACCCACGCAGAAAGGACTTGCTCACAAAAAAAAAACAGTAGGTTTTGGTTATGTTTTTTTATAGCACGCGTTTCACACACCCACGCAGAAAGGACTTTCTCACAGAAAAAACTAGTAGGTTTTGGTTATTTTTTTAAAGCACGCGTTTCACACACCCACGCAGAATGGACTTTCTCAAAGAAAAAATAGTAGGTTTTGGTTATTTTTTTATAGCACACGTTTCACACACCCACGCAAAGACTTGCTCACAGAAAAAACTAGTAGGTTTTGGTTATTTTTTTTTTAGCACGCGTTTCACACACCCACGCAGAAAGGACTTGCTCACAGAAAAAAATCACACACCCACGTAGAAAGGACTTGCTCTCAGAAAAAATAATCTGGCTAGGATACATTTTATCTTAGCCGGGTAAGCTATGTGATTCTCGAATAAAACCGTAGTCGTCACATAATTATATCGTTGTATTGCTTGAATTCAAGCAGGGATAGGCGTACAGACAGTGCAGGAAGTAGTTTGGGACGCGACAGGACACTAAAATAAATAATAACTTTATTGAACATTTTTAAAAGTACACAATACATTTCCATGCACACTACATAGGTAATCAGTAGGTAGGTAGTAATTATTTATCGTCATGTCTAACTTGGCTCATACAGAATAGTAGGTAGGCAACTACTAGGTATAGTATAGGTAGTAAGCACAGTCTGCGATTAAGCTTGTAGGTGTACATGGCTGATCTCAAACTCCCAACTAGGTTACCCTGTATTTGGGATATCAGTGATCCTCCTGTAGATTTTAATTGTAATTAAATTACGCGCACGTAATTTGCTGCCAGAGAAGCTATAGGCACATCCTTTGTACTTTACAATTTGTATTAGATGGGTAGGTAGGTATAAGCGAATTAAGTAGGTAAGTAAGCGTAGTTTGGACAGATAAATATGTAGGTAGGTAGGTAGATAGAAAATCATTTCCACATGGGATGGACAAAGGTTAGGTAGGTAGGTATTGGTACTTATATAATTTAGGTACGAAAAGAAAACATAATATGAAGAAACTAAGAACAATTAAGTAGGTAGGTACTAGCTAACCCGGCGAACCTCTCCGCCTCAGAATTCGAGATAGGTAGGTAGGCAGGTACCTAATATCTTTATTCTGATATTCAGGCGGAAACAAATCAAAGATCATAATAAAATGGGTCCAGCCGTTCCTGTGTTAAACCTGCCCACAATTAACTATATACTTACACTCATATTATTTATAGATAGGTCTGTAGGTACGTAATATTTATTTTAAGTGCAACAGTTCAGTCTCACGCAAAATTAGCTGATCTGATTTTGAATAGGTAGTGTAGGTAGGTAGGTAGTTATGCATTATGTTTAGGCAGGTTAGACACGTAAAATATTTTATGATTTTCAATTAATATGACTTCAAAAATTATGACATTAAAAACTTTTGTTTATCGAAGTAGTATGGTTTGATACTATAATGACGATGAATATTATGCGTACTAAATTGTATGTCAAGTTATAAATATGGCTAAATATTTTAGGATTATCAATGAATAGGACTTAAAAAATTATGACATTTATATTAGGTATTTACCTATGAAATTGCCGTTTTTTATGAAAAATTTTAACGTCATTTTTTTCTATATTTTTTATTTCTATTAATCAAAGTAATCACCCATGCAATTGATAGATCTTTGCCAATGCCGTGGCAGTTTATTATGCCCTTCTTGAAGAAATCAGCTGGACTGAAGGCAACAAATTCTTCAAAGGCATTTTGTACTGCCTCTCGGGAATTCAATTTTTTTACCACCAAGAAGTTATCCAAATTCTGGAAAAAGTGGAAGTCTATAGGCGCAAGGTCTGGTGAGTACGGTAGATGACAGAGAGCTTACAACCCTAGCTCTTGTAACTTGGAGACCGTCTACTATGCAGTATGAGGTCGCGCGTTGTCGTGCAGGAGCATCGGTGACGAGCGATTGATCAAAGATGATTGGAGATTGCAAGCTTCTCCATCATTGTGTTCAGTTATTCAAATTACACATTTGTAGTAATGCTTATCCCGTTTGTTAAGAAGCTGTGATGAACTCCACAATCGCCTTTAATTCGTCATTGTCAACCAAAGTTTTCGGATGAGTACGGGGTTCATTTTCAGGTCGAAATTTCCAGAATGGAAGCTGGCAAACCAATAACAGGTAGTTCGTTCGTTTGTACTGTTCGCTCCGTAAACGTCGTTGATGTTGCGTGCCGCTTGTGGCGCGTTGCTGCCACGACGGGACTCATATTCCATAATTACTCGAATTTTTAACGTATCCACGATGACGAAAAAGATTCAAATGCGATGAAAACATAACGCTAATCAATAAACAAATGACTAATTTTGAAAAAAGAATCCCATGTTTTTAATATAACATTAATTTGAAATTATAATTCGTAGCCAAACCACAAAATATTTTTATTTGAAATGACCAGTACCGAAAAACGGCAATTTCATAGGTAAAGACCTATTATTTTATTACTATTTGAATTTATTACAAGTGCTGGTAGGAGTAGTGATGTTATTATTACAAATGCTTATGAATAACAAATATTAGGACGTGAAACGTTATGGCTTTTAAAACTATGACTAAAAAAATTATGCCATAACGTTTCACGTTCAATATTTGTTATTCATAGGCATTTGTAATAATAACATCGCTACTCTTACCATCACTTGTAATAATTCAACTAGTAATAAAATATAAATGTCATAATTTTTTAATTCCTATTCATTAATAATCCTAAAATATTTAGCCATATTATAGGAGCCAGTTTCTGAGAGCAAGTCCTTTCTACGTGGGTGTGTGATTTATTTCTGTGAGCAAGTCTTTTCTGCGTGGGTGTGTGAAACGCGTGCTATAAAAAATTTACCAAAACCTACTATTTTTTTCTGTGAGAAAGTCCTTTCTGCGTGGGTGTGTGAAAGGCGTGCTTTAAAAAAAAATTACCAAAACCTACTATTTTTTTTATGTGAGCAAGTCTTTTCTGCGTGGGTGTGTAAAACGCGTGCTATAAAAAAAATAACCAAAACCTACTAGTTTTTCCTGTGAGCAAGTCTTTTCTGCGTGGGTGTGTGAAACGCGTGCTATAAAAAACAATAACCAAAACCTACTATTTTTTTTCTGTAAAAAAGTCCTGTCTGCGTGGGTGTGTGAAACATTTTATAAACCTGACCTGTTTTGTCTACTTATGATAAAACAGTAAATTAGGACTACTAAACATTAAGTCCAATAAATATTAGGACATAAAGGTTTATTTCTAACAAAATTAGTATCAAAATGTAGTATGACAAAAAGTTTTAGGAGTGGTTACCATTATGCTCATTATCATTATGTTTAAAAAATATTAGGACATCAGAAATGTATGCCTGTAAATAATTACGCGAATGTAATAATATGACTACAAAATTTTATGACTAGATACGTATGTCGTATGATTTTATGACAAATAACATTATGCGAATGAATAGGTCACCATACTAAAAATTTTATTCAAGGTGAAAGTTCTCAAAAATCAGTTTTTTTTTAAATTTTTCAGCCAAACGGTTAAAACACCACCTATAACGGTAATTTTGTCTGTAGGTTTTTGTATTCCCTTTCTCCTTTAGCTTAGAGGTTTTGTTTCGAAATCATTCCACCCGTATCTTATTTACGTACCTACTCGATACAATAACATAAAACCTCCACTAGGTAGTCCCTACACTAGGAATCCGTCATGGGTATCAAAAATTTCGATTAGGTAGGTTACTCACATCATGCTAGGAAGTTAGGTACCTAGGTAGGTACCTACTTATCACAAAACACAGACCAGGAACAAATAGGTACTTGCAGATCTTGTAAAAATGTATCCCGTAATGGAAATCGAACCCGCATCTCTCGCGTCTCAGCATTCGTTTACCATTCCACGGATGTCTTCAATTGCGGTTTAGGTTACGCGCGAAAACTATTTCGCGGCCGGCGCGGAACCGCGCGGAAGGTGCGGGTGGTGCGGGGCCGAAATAGTAGCCACACCCATTCGCTCAAGGTCATCGGCTGGTATTAGCACCTTAAATTGCTTTTGCGATTCTGCTATAGCAACCTTTATAAGGCCGCAGGCCCTGCGCAGCTAAAATGCTATTGCAATTTGGTCGCTATTGCAGATTCACAATCATCTGATTCACGGGAGATTCGTATTGATATTCAGCTAAAGCAATTCTTCTTTATGTACGTCAAATGTTAGCTGAATTGTACGCAATTCAATTCACAGTAGAATCACATGCTAGGCCTTAAATTGCCACACGAAAAAAAATAACCCGGTTGGTTTTCATTTAATATTGCATCGTATTATTACTACTAATACTCTGTAAAAAAGTATTTGATTTTTAAGTAAGTATTTAGTATGTTTTAATAACAATAATAAACATTAAATAATATTTGATTGACACTTAGTGCAATTCCAATTCATAGGTGGCCATTTTATTTTACGATTCTCCACAAAACTGTCAAACAATAAGATGATATTGCCGGTACGGAATTGTCAACTTAGTGATTTCTAATACGAGCATCTCGACGCAAATCATTTGTGAATCTGCATTAGCGACCATTTTAGCTCAGCTGTTCATAACAGGATATAATTATATAGATAAAGTTTTGATTATGATTTGCATTACGTCCGTTAAATACCTGTCGTAGTTTTTGGACGTCCGCAGATTTAGTATGAACTGCATATTCATTTCGCCTATTTCTCATAATGTTTGAGTAAAAGTGACTCCTTTGACATTGCGTCACAGCTTTCTCTAGTCTCGCAGGCCAGTTGAAGATACGCAAAGGTCGCGGGTTCAATCTTAACAAATTATACTGTTGTTGATCAATAGTAAATAACCTACTAGACAAGCTTATCGCTAATAGAGGTTAGTGAATAAGGACAAAAGCAAGCTAGATATATCTGAACCCCAACTCATGCATACATTCCTCATAGATATGGCCGACATTCAAGCTTTTCTGTCTATGTGTCTATTTTATTACCATCAATGATAGTTGGAGTCGCCTAAATATTTTCAGTTTTTTTGTAATTTCTCTGCATATTTCGTTGGAAAAGCGTTATTGGACAGAAATCAAAGTCATCATCTTTTTTTGTGTTGTGACCGACATTTTGTAGTAACTACTGATTTATTCTACGATGTAACAGTTTCGTACTGGTTGTTATTGTTGGTTTGTTTTGTTTATCTTTATTTCGTTTACTAACAGAAGAGAATTTTGTTCAACCTTCAGTGAAAATCAAAACTGGTAGGTAGGTAGCTAAAGGATTTGTTCCGTTTTAACTAATACCTACTCAATTTACGTTTTCTATCTTTACTTTGTCCTACTTTGGCACTTGTGCCCCACTTTGCACTTCTATGCAAAGGCCATGTCCCGTCTTTTGCATTCTATTAGACATAAGAATCACATAGGTACTTCACTGAGCAAGTAAACATCACGCATGTGTATCCACCAGAAATATGTCCAATCACAAAGCCTTAGGTCTAGTACCTTATATCGGTTCAGCACGATTAAATAGGTAGATACAGTCAAAAAGCATTTATTCAGTAGGTAAGATCATGTAGATCACTTTGACACGTTTTAAGAGCTAGGTGGCTACACCTGGTTCTTTCCCAACTAAAGACGTATTGTTCAAAGAGTTGGACTCACCCACTCCCGACACCATAGAGTCCGTAACAGTCATTGATGCCGGCCAGCACGCCGACGACGCCGGTGACGACGGCGATGCAGCCAGCCCACAACCCGGCACCCACCCGGGCCAGCGCCGCGCCCTTCACCACGGCCAGCGCGCCCGCGCCCACCAGCAGCGCGCCCAGCACCACCTGCCCCAGCCCCAGAAACACTACCAGTCTCCTCCGGTCATTAGGAACCTCACTGCCCGCTTCAACACTCTTCGAAGTCACACTTTGTTCTTTCACTTCCTTGATCTTCCTCGTCTTCTGTGGAGTCTTGCATATCAGATGCTCGGTGGAGTCCTCGGACTTGAGGCTGGAGACGGTGGCGGTGGGGGCGCCGGCGGCGTACGTGTCCGGGCTGTCCGGTGCGCGCTCCGGGTCCGACATGCTCGTCTAGCTGGACATCACGTGCGACGCGCGCTGCGACATACACTTTACTAACCGCCGAGCGCAGCGCTATGTCTACCGCTCTGAGACCACACGGCTCTACCTTTCACTGCTTTACTTCTGCATTGGGAAATGTGTTTTATGGCAATTAGTATCGATTGAGTTTGGTTTGGCCGCGAGAAACCTTACCTCTCGAAGACTAGGTGAAAGCGAGCGCTGATTGTCTAATCTTCTCGTTGAGAATTGGAACCGACACGTTATGATTTTAGGTTCCAATATCGCTCGCGCTAGTTCACAGATTCATTCGTACTTTATATTTGAAGTAAATTGTTAGTGCTACTATTTCTGGTGTAGTATAAGGTGCGCACGCGCTTGTACAGGTGGTGGAGAGAGTGGTCGCTGCACTATCAAGCACCATCTCTGGCAAGAGGTGTTGTGTATTAATTGATAATAATTGCAGTGCAGAGTTGAAGATGGTCCATTTAATGAGTGATTGCTACTCTGCAGTACTTCCTCATGGCATAATATTAGGTAAGAGCAAATAATGTTACGGAAGCGAGAGTGATGAAATTAACTAAAGGTACTTACTGCTTCTTCCTGTTCTAATAAATTACCTACTCAAATGCCGATTTAATTATCATCCAAAATTAGTTTAATCAACATTTTATTCGATTAAAATACAATTTCCAACAGAAATCATAATTGAACATGATAAATGCGTTATGATAACATGATTCGTTTTACCCGACGCGATGGTCGGTCAAGCCAATTCAATTCTAGGTACTTATACTAAGTGAAAAAATTATTCACTAGTTCACACTAATATTAATACCAAATCATGATGATTGAAAACCTCAATTTTCCACCTGACGTCATATACCTACTTCCTGTATGCGCGTGCGCCGCTGCACTCATCTACGGGTGAAAGCGACTCTCGCGCCGACCGATGCGACGGACTCGCCCGTCGGTACCGTACCGGTGCATTCTCACGTTCTACCTTACGTTGTCTGGAGGAGAGTACCCTTGTATTATGTCTCTGATTCATTAGGGACAATCAATTTATGTTCTACGTGTCTTTAGTTTGTTAGATCTTGCTAAGTTTATACATAATTTAAAAAATAAACAAGACTTTTGTTTGTATGGTGTTCTAAAGACATACTGCAAATAAAACTGTGGATCTAACCTACTACTACTCGTAAAGTGAAACATGAGATACTTCCTGACGCTGCATATCGGACATCTGAATCTAGACAGCATAACCTACTTCATTTTATTAAAATTCAATGATTTTCTATAAATAAAGAAACCATAACATAGCCATTAGAAACCGGCTCATAATGTAGAAAGAAAGGCATAAAACCAAAGAGTTTAAATAAATTATTCAAATTGCCGCTAATACTAAACTGTGTCATGAATAGCGCGTGTGCGACATCTCCTCATGTGCCATGAGTCAAACGGCAAGAAAGTGACACACGCCTGACTTTTAAGATACCTATAGCTGAGCATAAAGATGAAGCGTATCGTTACTTTTTTCTTAGGCCGAGCAATGATAAATGTACTGAAGCCAGTAGCCACTACTGCCGTCACCGAGAACCAGATTCCCCCTTACTTATGAAAGATGTTTAAAGTTAAACACTGGTTAAACAACATCCTGTCTCTATGCGTCACTATCCACAAAATAAAACAGGACGTTGTTTAACCAGTGTTCAACTTTAAACATCTTTCATAAGTAAGACCCATTATTTCTAGATGAGATCAAAATGCACGATACATCATATTCATGAATATTGTTCAATTTTTATTTCTAAATAACATAGTGTTCTGTGAATGATAAACGCTATGCAAAAACCGCAGCTGAAAAAAAGAAAGAAAGCAGAACCTTCCCTCATAAGCTTCCTGAGAACAGGAAGTTAATAGAAATTAGGGGAGAATCTGGTTTCTTACGAGGAGCAGGCGCCGGCGACGCACCTGTCAAAACAAAACTACATTTACCGGCTGCTCAAACGTAAAAACAAAAACATGATAGTGCAAGAGATAGCGATAAGAAAAATTGAATGTCAGAGCATAGTGACACTAACACACATATCATTTGAATTGGATTAGATAGATATTGAAAAATATGATAATGATTTCGTTGATCTAAAACGGATATGTATTAAATGTGTAGGTACTTTGCGTTGATAGAAACAACTTAACTAAAATGGATATTATGACAGTGTGTTTTGAATATCTACGTAGAGACTTATACCAAAGTTGACTGTGACAACTCTAATACCATCCATGCCTAAGCATAACTTGTCAGAATACAAGTAAAAAAAAATCCGAGATTAAAATCTATGGAAAATGTTTTATCATTTTTTACTGTAATCCTCAAGCTATAAGTATCTCGTCAAATCTCAAATTGTACCTTTATCTGTTACTAAAATGACTGGTGACATAATTTACATGAAACATGTGACTCGCTTTATCGCTATCTTTAGTTCCTGGACTTCAACACAACTCACATTGCAAGTCTTCGATAACTAATGCAAGATAAGGCATAATGATTACGTTGATACGATAACCTACCTAAAACGAATAGATAAAATGTTATTGTACGATATTCACAACAAGGTCAAGCAACTATAGAAGTTGTTGACTCGTAAGAAATTATAATGTCACTTTTTTGTAGAGGAAAAATTGAACTTAAGGCTGTCATTTTCCCTATAGGTATCTCTCTCTCGTAACGTCTTCTAAGTATTGTAACTGTACTAGAGAAAGACGTATGAAACATAGGTACTTAATTATAGTAGGTAGCTACCTAATAGTTTCATTTGAAGTTTCATTTGCGACTGGCTCCTCTACTACTAGCGACAATTTCGTCTGAACAGATAGGCTGGTACACTTCTCACAATGGATCTAGGCATTCGTGAAGTTAGGCTTTTCGTTGCGCAGTAGAAAATTTTGTATGAAAAAGTTGCACTGCGCATCGAAACGGCTAACTTCGTGAATGCCAAGATCCGTTGGAAGAAGGGTAACACCAAAGACTTTAAGTATATTGGGTGACACTGTAAGCTGCCGATGACAGCATCGATTATGATGATGACATTACACTTGGTAATCAATGTACTCGTAACCCGTCCCATCGGTAACGTTGCGCATGATTACGTCCCTGTCCTTACACGGAGGGAAATTGGTGCTAATGAGTAAACAGCGGTGACAATTGAATATGCAACGCTACCTTACATAATACTGTCTAATCATTCTAATTTGATTGGGACACGCTAAGGTATTTTCAACGGACATTATTATTACAATTTGTGTAATCGAAATGGCTCTGCTATATTATGACATCGCTCATCTAAAAAACTAGTTATTTCAATTAGATTACCTATGACCAGCAGAGGCAGAACAATAAATAAAAATAATATGTTTAATTTCTTTAGTCTTTATTTTTAAAATTGAAATTACTTACATTTATAAATTGTAAACTACCTAAGCTACAAAATTTTTGAAATTCTTTCATGAACACAATCGATTTTTTATAATACTTAGTCAGAAATGTCACAAAGTAATCATTACCTATTAAAATTATTCACTAACACAATAACGAAAAAGAAAGCACTTTCCTCGCGAGCTTCCGACCGCAGTCCGTCGTCCACGTAGACTTGATTGGTATAAGTGGTCCATTTATTCCGCTCTATAAGCCTTTTTAATGAAGTCCACGGCTTTCTCGGCGATCATCACCACCGGGGCGTTGGTGTTTCCCCTCGGCACCTTGGCCATCACGCTAGCGTCCACCACCCTCAGTCCCTTCACGCCGAGCACCCTCAGCTTTCCATCCACCACCTGCCCCATCGCAGCTGTGCCGACGGCGTGCCACGCCGACGTTGCCATCGCCTTAGCCTTGCACCTCACCTTCTCAGGACCAGTCTCATTCTCACAAATTGCAATTTTAATATCCACGAACTGCGCAGACTGTTCCTTAAAGTAAGTGCTCTTTGCCAAAGCGTGAACGACGTCAACAGCTACGGGGTAGTCATCCAAATCAGCGAGGTTATCGAAGGTGCCAGAGTAGATTACTGGATCATCCAGGGCGTTGCTCGAGCGCAACCGAACCTTGCCTCTGGATTTGGGTTTGAGCAAAACAACAGCAATAGACAGCAGCTCGCTGTGCTTATTAATTTCGCCGAGCTGTTCGCAGACTTCGCTGCCTATACCTATGATCGAGAGACAGCTTTCCTGAAAGTTGGATCCCTGCGGAACGCAGGTTGGGTAGTAGGCGAAATCTGGAGTATTTGGGTCAGATGTTTTTAACGCCAACAGGGCTCCCATGCTGTCAGCGTTCGCCAAAGGTCCTGATCTATCGTACATGTAATCAATTACGTTCTTATGCTGTTTAGCTTCACTCGTATAACAGGTACCATTTTTCGCTGCTATGTAGTTTAAATACATGATGTGGTCGTGGAGATTGCCTCCCACTGGAAGATCTTTTACGATGTCGATGCCAATTTCAGTCAAGTGGTCTTTTGGGCCGATTCCTGAGAGCATTAACAGTTTTGGTGAATTAAAAGTACCAGCGGATACTATAACTTCTTTACCCGCTTCGAAGTGGAACTCATTGCCATCGATCAGCACTTTCACGCCAACAGCTGTGTTGTTCTCTGTGAGAATTTTAGTTACCAGCGCATTTTTCAACACGAAAATGTTATCTCCAGTTGCCTTATTCAACAACGCGGTCAACGAACTGTCCCTTTTTCCGTCCCTTATCGTGTGAGAGAACATCCCCGCTCCTAATTTGTGAGGGTTCGTCATGTCGTCCACTATGTTGAATCCTGTCTCGTTGAATGCTTCTAAGAAACGTTTGATGGTCTCAGTAGTTTCGTATCTTCCAGATACTTCTATTTCGCCATTAAGTCCGTGGTATTTCATCAAATCCTTATTCTGAACTATGTGGTCATCTGTCATTTTTTCAGTCTTTTTGAAGTACGGCAGGACGTTTTCCCAGCTCCAATCTGAGCCGGCTATCGTAGCCCACTCGTCATAGTCGGCGGGGAAGCCCCGCGCATAGATCATGTTGTTGATGGATCCACTGCCTCCGAGCATCTTCCCGCGAGGCTGCTTCTGGCTGCCTTCTGACAAGGCTTGTCCTGTCACTTCATCGTCAGTGGTTGTGAACTTCCAATCGTATGGTCCGGCAAGCATTAAACTGTGGAACGCTGGGATCTGCAAGGCGTAAATATCATCATGTTAGTCAAAAATATTTTGGTAATATGTGCGTTTCTAATATCACAAGGTGTAGGTATTATACTTACGATGGCTTCTTGCGGAGGATTCGATCCAGCTTCAAGGAGTAATACGGTGAAGTTCGTGGCTGCTAGTCGTGCTGCCATCGTGGAGCCTGCTGTGCCAGCACCCACGACAATAAAGTCAAATTTGGAGCCATCTGCAAAAACAAACACGTCAGACAAATAGGTCACCTGGCTTAGGTTAATATATGATATGAATTGACCTCTATTAGGTAATGGATAGATGAAAGCTAAACGGTGAAGGAAGACGTCGCGTGTCGTAAGAAAACAAGCTTGGGAATACAGTCATTTTATATTGTTATCCACTTGACATAAACAGGGTTTCTATATTAAACGTTTAATGTCTCTTCTCTTCAGTGGGAGTAAACGGGCCGTAATGATGATGATGAAACAGCAAATTCATATTTTGAATATAAAAACGTAGGTAGATATGCATGAATGGTAACTCACTTGAGACTGTCGCGTGCTGCGGCCACGGCTCCTGCACGAGGCACTGCGTCGCCGCGAAGAACTGAAGAGCGGCGGACAGTGCGGACCCCACGACGCTGCTGCCGCAGCAGCCGGACGCTAATGCTGGTGGTGCCATGCTGCAATGCACGAAGAGTACCTATGCAATCAACACTTCAAATTAAAACTTTGAATTTGAAAACAATTTTACTTAAATATTTTTGTATTGCATACGGCGTAAACGGCAAAAGCCATGCGCTTTTCTCGTAATTTTTTTCAATACGTAGCTATAATTTTTTATGAAAAAAATTGAAATTTTAGGAGCGGTTGGCAAAAATTTGAAATTAGGACGACAATGCGATTAGGTCAGTTAACTTGCCTAATTTTTATTGCACTATCTATAATAACAAAGCCAAAAAATTGTAGCGTGGAATTGGCTAAAATCAGTAGAACTTTTGTAAAGTTTTTTGTTAGCAGACTCAACAGATTATAAAACAAATACCTAGCTATATTATTATTTATTAGATCAAAGCAATCTTTAGCTACTTTCAAGCTTTTAGTTCTAGTAAGTATTCCTTACCTGATAGAATGCGCTGAATATACTAACTTAAACAAACAAGAGCTTATATACTTATAGAAAAACTCCTGATCATTGATAACATTACTCATTTAAGGAGATAATGATAAGATTGATCATAATCTAGGATATGACAGCTGTTATCGACGATAGCGCCACGAAGTAGATTATGATACCACTTCATATTCTTTCCGATCTGAATGAGTTAGATAACTATATCGAAAATAACCATATCAGGAAGAGGTCGTTGCACTGGCACCTTGAGCTTATCAATTAATGCATAATCCTCGCTGAAAGACCTCTTATCATCCTGCTGACGTAGGTTATTAGGAAAATTTTGCAAATATTGTTTTTAATCTTTAATATCTCTAATTTAAAAACAATTAACCTATTAACCAGCTATAGGTTTGACAAAAAAACCTCGGTCATTGGGTCAACTCCCGTCGATTTCCTGTTTACCCAATGAGATACTATTCAGTTTTTATAGAAGATCATTGTGTTTACCTACATTTTTTGAAAGAGCTGAGCTTTTAGTTTCAACAAAAAACAACTAAGTAAATACCTACCTAACTAAGAACCTACAATAACATGTGTTTAACTACTCTTCTTAACTTTATCATAACTCTTTTGATGGTGAATCAATTTCAAATCTCATATAAGTATTGTTGATTCTTGTGCGCATGAGTCAGATGTAACATTTGCTCTGTTAGTATTACTAGGAGATGAGACAGGCTTGCTTGCAGGTTGCAACACTTTACCATATACAATACCAAATATTAATGTTTCCGTAACTTTCTAGAACAAAAATTTAAATGTCATTCAATAGGAAAACTAGGATCACTTTGAATCGTCTTATGAGCTAGCTAGGTGATTCTACTCCTGTTCTTTAGCGACCAACACCGTGAAGAATCAGGGCAACAAACACGGTATGTAGAGGCCTAGCTTTCAAGCCAGCGGACAAAATCGTAATCTTTCACAAAGTCATGAGTCTACAACTTCTTAATTTTTGATTCAGTATCTTTTGGCGGAAAATGTAGCACAGTGCCATGTGAAGGTGTGTTTGTGTAAGCACATGTGTAATATTTAGATGTACGTCTAACAAGAGCAAATGAGCATGAGTTTTTTATTGTTATTCAACGAATAGTCTTGTTGAGGTAAGTATTAATCACTTGTGTTTTTTTACCAATTTTGACGAGCCTCACTTTGTTTGTAGTTATGGTATATGGTGATGATGATGATGATGATGATGATGATGATGAAAAATAGCCTCCCCAAGAGTTTAGCTATCAAATAATTTTTCAAATCGGACTAGTTCTTGAGATTAGCGCGTTCAAACAAAAAAACTCTTCCGCTTTATATAATTAGTAGGTATAGATAGATAGATTAGTACCTATAGATTAAGAAATCTAGATTGTTAGGCAATGTATCGTAAATGTACTTCCTATTAAATTCCTTCATAGGTATCACGCATTACCTTGGGACATTACATTAGTCGAATGCATTAATTGTTTCAAAAATGCTGTACTTAAGTAAGTAATTTTATTATCATTCACAGATGTAAATGAATGTACCGATTGGTATGAACCTTAGTAAGCAATACCGCATAAAGTTTGGTAGGCATCCAGCTAGACTAATCTAGGTTGCCTGTATTCATATTAGGGAGTGTCCACATTGCGTTTTCTGCAGCGCGTTTTTGAGCTGCGCGTTTGTATCGATACAAACGCGCGTTCGCAACGCGTATTTTTCCATACAAAAGCGAACCGGGAGGGCCTGCGCGGGGGGCTGCGCGTTCGCATCGCGTTCGAATCGCGTTTGTATCGATACAAACGCGCTGCAAAAAACGCAATGTGGACACTCCCTTATAGGTACCTAAGTACCTACATATTAAATACTTAACTATTTACCTGCTAAACGAGTGACGAAGAACTAACACAATGCACGGTTTTTATTACTTATGCTTCTTCTAATTTAAAAATTTACTAAACGTTAGGATTTTCGATAAGACAACCTGTTTTGTTGAGTTAAGAACAATTTACTGATCAGTTCATTCTTTAATCAATACCAATGAGTCAAGCCTTTTTTATTACGTTTACGTTGTAAGTGCCCGAGTACTTAGTAGGTACTAATGTTAGCATCGTAGATCGAACTGAATTACATAAACAGAAGATGTTTGTTGAACGTATCAGTTTGCGTTTCCACCAGGGATGTGCTGGTAGCTGAGCTGAGCACTGCGAGGATACGTGACGTAAGGTACCGAAGCTGTGAAACCCTGAGAGCGCTTCCACCAGAGATTGTGCGTCTTCTGAATTTGACTTCAATTTCCCTCGCACACATCCCTCGCAACACATCCTTAGCATACATCCTCGTAACACTCCTTCTTCTTTCGTATGAGCAAGTGGCCCTCTGGTGACGGAGTTTTTAGGCAGCTTAAAGGCCTCCGTCATGGCTTAACGACTTAAAAGCCGGGATCGACAATTAACGTGCCTTCCGAAGCACGGAAGCGCTCAGCTCGTAATAACACTCCTTACGGAATAGAATGGAATAAGAACTTATAATTACAACATACGAAAATAAAACAGAACAGAAAAATATGTAGAAACAGGATGGCCTACATCAGAATTCATCACAGGCGTGGTTATGCAGATTGATACTTTGGGATGAAATAAATGTCTTCTTCTTGACAGTTTACAATAGTCTCGAAATAAAGCTTCTACATCGTCGATCACATTTATCAAACTCGTTATTCACTCTAACTATATTAAAATATAATTGGATTATAGCAATACATAGCGATTTGTCGAAGACGTGGTGCGCAGTTGACCATCTTTTCAGAAGTCCCCTTCTCAAGATTGTCATCCCGCCTCCATCGACACGACACTTCGCTAGAGCGACCTTCTTGGTCACTCTGGTTATAGACGATTTGCTAGAGCGACCTCCTTGCAGTTCATGCATGTCACTCTTGTTATAGACAATTCACTACAGCGACCTTACCTTCTTCCAGTTCATACTTAATTGTTATAGACAATTCGGCAAGGCGCCGACACGGCCATACTGACATACGACCGTCCTCGGGCGTTGTATTTCTGAAACAAACAATATCCGATCACTAGGACATCCGCTCGTCCATCCTGCTAACACCAACCACATCATCATCATACTTTTTATCATCATCATCATCAAATTAACATCATCACCATCAAATCAACATCATCACCATCATCATCACAATCATCATCATCAACAACATCATCATCAAATAACATAATCACCTTCATCGTCATAATCATCATCGTCAACAACACCATCATCATCAACATCATCATTACATCAACATCATCAACATCAACATCATATTCGAACCACACAGATCAAAAGTGCATCCCTTCAATCAACCGGTACCTACCGGTCTGACCCGAATGACACCGCCCCCATAACTAAAAGTACAACTAGTCAAGTCAACCCAAACCACATTATCAAACCAGATCCCAACAACCAACCGTACAACGGGCTGGCATGGACGGCACTCTCCGTCCAAGATCAACACAACAAACCGCACCTCTGAACCAGACGAGCGAGACCCGATAACCAGCCGGACAGACCGGGATGGCTCGGATGGCACCCTCCGATCAGGAACGATATAAACCACACCACTGAACCAGACGAGCGAGACCCGATAACCAGCCGGACAGACCGGGATGGCTCGGATGGCACCCTCCGATCAGGAACGATATAAACCACACCACTGAACCAGACGAGCGAGACCCGATAACCAGCCGGACAGACCGGGATGGCTCGGATGGCACCCTCCGATCAGGAACGATATAAACCACACCACTGAACCAGACGAGCGAGACCCGATAACCAGCCGGACAGACCGGGATGGCTCGGATGGCACCCTCTGATCAGGAACGATATAAACCACACCTCTGAACCAGACGAGTGAGACCCGATAACCAGCCGGACAGACCGGGAAGGCTCGGATGGCACTGTCCGTCCAAAACCAACTATGGGGACTTGACGAGCGAATTCAAACGTTAAAATAAATGTCACTATCTTAGTATCCTGGATCAGCTTAACAAACACATACAAGACACAAAATATCCTGATGACACACTTCATCATCATCTCCCTGCCCTTATCCCACTAGGTGGGGTCACAACATGTTTTCTTCTACCACTTCATTCTATCCTGATGACATACTTAAGATCGCAAAATACTTTGTTCATTATAAATCTCAATTACATTTTAACATTGTCATGTCATGTTTTTTTTTTGTTTGTTTGTTTGTTTGTTTGGTTTCTATCTGTCTCTATCATTCATTATGCTAAGTTATGTCATCTACATCATTTTTCTTTTCGCCGACTCGGCCTCATCATAGTACGAAAGACGACTCTTTCCTTTACAAAATAACAAGATGATTCGCAATCACACAAAACAAAAACTGAACTCATAACGTTTACTCAAAAGAGAAACCTGGACAACTTAAGACTCCTCAAACTTCTCAATACCTACTTACTGAGCTCAAACTAACACAAGAGGTCAAGTACTACCAGGGGAACACATATTGCCCAATCGCGTCGTGGACGCTTGGAATCAGTTACCAGACTCAGTGATCAGTGCCTCCTCAGTGAACGCTTTCAAAAACAGACTGGACAAATATTTAAAGCGCACTGACAATAAATAGGATATACACGCATCAGCTCTAAGAGCTGCCTGTGTATTACAAATAATAATAATAATAATAAGATCCTCGACAATCCGAGGTCACTCCACGAGAGGCCTGCGAAGGCCCCAGAAATCTTGTACTCCTAGGAGGAGCTAGGCTGACTCCACAACTAGTGAGCCAGGTCATCCCCACTCATATAGGACCAACTTTGAGTCTTAATGCGGAAAAGAGAGTCCCCATACATACATACATACATAGCAGGTCATAGTACTTAATCTTTTTCTCCATAGTATTGTAAGAAAATGTAGTATGCTGTGGCGGTCGTAGGTAGGTACACCATCCATACATTTTTGCCCACAGTCCTTTCTCAACTGTGCGGGAATGATTGGCTTTAGGTTTCTAGGTTGCATCATCCAAACATCGCTGATATTTTCCAGCTTGTTCAATTTTCTAAATATTCACACCGGTACAGTTTTGTTTTTCATGACGTATCCCGCTGTCATTCTGATACAGCATCGACATCTCATCCAGGTCAAATCCAGTTGTTTTTCTTCATCAAACAGCTCATTCGATCCCACTTCTGATGTAGAAACAGGATGGCCTACATCAGAATTCATCACAGGCGTGGTTATGCAGATTGATACTTTGGGATGAAATAAATGTCTTCTTCTTGACAGTTTACAATAGTCTCGAAATAAAGCTTCTACATCGTCGATCACATTTATCAAACTCGTTATTCACTCTAACTATATTAAAATATAATTGGATTATAGCAATACATAGCGATTTGTCGAAGACGTGGTGCGCAGTTGACCATCTTTTCAGAAGTCCCCTTCTCAAGATTGTCATCCCGCCTCCATCGACACGACACTTCGCTAGAGCGACCTTCTTGGTCACTCTGGTTATAGACGATTTGCTAGAGCGACCTCCTTGCAGTTCATGCATGTCACTCTTGTTATAGACAATTCACTACAGCGACCTTACCTTCTTCCAGTTCATACTTAATTGTTATAGACAATTCGGCAAGGCGCCGACAAATACAAAAGACAGAGCATTATTATGACAACAAAAAAACATAGTAAAACAACAAAAGCAAAAATATCAACAAAAATAAAGTAGGTCATGCGCTGGTTGCTCGGTTAATGTCGGAGGTTGTCAAAGGGCACAAACTCAGCTTTAAGCTAACTTGAAGTGGGGTTAAAGTTAACCTTAACTACCAGGTGAAGAAGCGCTGGTTTTCAGCAGGGCATCCCTCGCTTTTTCGCAAAAACCTCGCTACGCTAAGTCGTTTTTATATTAGGTACTTACCTAAGAATCTTAATTTTCCTAAACCTTTGAGAATATTTACCGTGCCTTGTGCGTGTTTTATTTAATAAAATTAAACTATCTTACTTTTTCAAACTCTCGTCTCCGAATCCACAGAACACTATTTACTCACGAGGTAGAATCACAATTCAGCTAGCGCCCCGCGCAGATGACAGCTGATCTAAGGTAGTCAAATAGAAGATGCCTACCGCCCACTTCCTATCTTTTTATAACAACAACACAAGCCAAGCGCGAGTCGACTCTCGCACAGAAAGTTCCATTAATTTTTTCGAAAAATGAAATCATCATTAGTGGTAAAAAGGGTAGGTATTCAACAGAAGTCGAAATGCAACTATTTACTTAATGAATGCACAACTTCTTCAAATACCTAGTCTTCTCTTGGTAAGATAAAAAAGACGATTCATTATCTATTGGGGAACATCGTTTCATTTTTCTTGCAGCATTGTTCAAGCATCTGTCTCAATTGGGCTGTAGAGTTCACAGAACACTATGTAGAGTTCTTCGTTTTCTAAAACGGTGTAAGTATTAATATTTCGACGTAGGTCCATCGATACCAGTCTGCGATTCAATATTGTAAACAAATTTATGAAGATCACTTCGAAACGTCTCAAGAGATTCAACACCTGCAGGCTGCTCGCCACCTCAAATTGTGACCATGGCATTATTAGTGTTCAAATTCGTAGAGACTATTGACTTGTTCAATAGATTTGTTTATTTAGTCATTATATTTACGATTATTTACACTAATAAATTATAAGTAGATCTTTGCAAAAATCAAGGTTGTTCCACCATTTGACTGATTGAGGTAAAATTACAAAGAGTTTAGTCGTTTCCTAAATTTGCTCCCAGCATTGTTGTGTTGAAGAATGACCTCATAGATAAATGATGCCCATGGTTTTGTGTGCCGATGATCTTAAAATGTAAAAGACCTTTCGAATTTTAAGTTTCTTTGAGTTTTAAGTTTTAAAACTCAAAGTAAATATGACTATTTACTATAAAACTGAATATGGTTTAAAACTGGTGTTTCCAAAATCTCGAAATTTGATAAAAACTCTCAAATGTTTATTATTTAAACCGACTTCAATGTTGTAAGCTAAGCAATTTTCTGAACTCTCGAGGTGCATTTCTGTTCATAACTCCGAAGATCCTCGTCAAGATCCTCAGCAATGTTTATGGGAACACATTTGGGATACCCTTTCAAACAAAAAAGAACCATTAAAATCCGTCTCTATATAAAAAAATATAATAATAATAAATAATAATAATAATATCTTTATTTCAGGCAACTTATCTAAGTAACAAGATGTTAAAATACTTAATATAAGGCCCATAGAATATATACCTTACAGACTAACATATATACAATTATATCTTAAAATACTAAGAACACGTTTTTTCTGCGACGTGAGACGCAATCGCGGTGTCAGCACTACGATTCTGGGGCAGTCGACCGATGAACCGTCGAAATTTGACTCCTGCAGGCCAGTACTCCTGACTCATATAAGTCGAGAGACAGGGTGTTGGAACTCGCACCATAAAAGAACCAAAACTCACGTTAAATATAAAGTCGAACATAGAATCTTCCTCCTCCTTTTTTTAAGTCGGTTAAAAAAGTATTTGTATGTGCAAAGACCTAGACCCTTTTCGTTTAAATGTGCCGTTTGAAAATTTTGGTACGGAATCCTAAAATGCCATTAAAATCGTAGTTTACAATTTATTTTGTAAGTTACTACCTGCAAGTGTAGTGTTTGCTTCGCGGTGGTTTTTAGTCAGCTTTTTGTGTAATTTGTGTCCTTGTTATTTTTCTATTTTGGTGTCAGAAGCGTACCTAGTAGTAACAGTGTGTTATTCTAAAGTATGTGCTATTAGCTTGTATGAAAACATAACTAAGTACCTAGGTATGTGTATCAAATAATGTGCCATGTAAGTATTTCTTCTTGTCAGTTTAGTTTACCTACTTTACTTATACAATTAAATAGGATAGATACATTAACTAATGAAATGGTGATTTGTAACTTTAACTAAAACAAGGAGTTGCCCATGAGTCAACATGATGTTTAATTTACATGCTTCGAGGATAACCGTGGGTTATTACAAAAGCTTTTCCAATACACCTAGAGATTGATCGTTCTGGGTAATACTAAGTACCTAGGTATAGTAGGTATTAAACAGAATGCATAATCATAAATATATAAATCTAAATGCAGATTTTTTAATGCAATATTCACATAATGATCGAATAATAGATACCTACTTATCTACATATAATTATGTATGTAGGTACCTACTTTATTTTTAACCGACTTCGAAAAAAGGAGGAGGTTCTCAGTTCGTCGGAATCTTTTTTTTTTTTTTTTTTTTTTTTTTGTGCTTTTTTTTTTTATGTATGTTCACCGATTACTCGAAGACGCCTTGACCGATTTCAAAAATTCTTTTTTTGTTTGAATGGGTACACTTTCCAATTGGTCCTTTTGGTCATCAGGTCAGGATCTGATGATGGGATCTTGGAGAAATCGAGGTAACTCTTCAAATTTTATAGGCACACTTGAAGCGATTAGGGTATTTTTTAAAAGTTTATCGGTGACAATGCAATATTATGGTAACATTGAGCTGATCTGATGATGGAGTCAGGAGCTGTTCAACAGAACTCCTCAGTAAATAGGCCGATTGAGTTGAAACTCGGCACGTCTGTCAAGTTTCAACTAGAATGTAATAATATGGTCACAACGAGCTGATCTGGGGATGGAGTCAGGAGCTGTTCAACAGAACTCCTCAGTAAATAGTCTGATTGAGTTGAAACTTGGAACTCAGCATGTCGGTCAAGTTCCGACTATAATGTAATAATATGGTGACAGCTAGCTGATCTGATGATGGAGTCAGGACCTGTCCAATGGAACTTCTCAGGGAATAACAGTGGAACATCCATGTTTGGGCTAATTTTAATTAGCTCACCCTAAGCCTTACCCAATACAGTTTGTATTGAAGTCGGTTTTTTTAAATTTTTAATTTAGCCACTTGTCTCGTATCGAATAAGTCGGAACAGTTGATACTGCTTCAGAGATACCTAATCAGATCCCTGAAAATTGCATTCTTTTGCAGCGCCGTAGCCTAACCCTGAAATATCGGCATCACCGCCCTCAACAAGGGATCGTAGGTAAGTAAGTTGTTGCTCCTTGAGAATGGCACAGAAAGGATGAAAGCGATATGTAAAGTTTTTTGAGCGACAGTAGTCGACTCTTATGTGACCTTAAACATGTTGAAAGTTGAAACAGAAGTTTAATACAAATACAAACAAATTTATTTACCAAAGAAACTTAGGTTCCTACAGAGGGTTTGCTGGTTGTCCCCGCACGAGGTGAGCCTGTATCGCCGGAGGCCAGTTTACAAGATAGATTACTTAACTTAGGTACCTACCCAAAATTGCAAAATTGAAAAAATAAAGTAAAGAGATTTTTAAATTAACAAATGAGAGAAGCGGTCACTAAGAGTGTGTCTGTGTGTGACTTTTATGTTACGTTTGAGTGTTTGTTTATGTTTGATAGAATAATCTCGGGGAGGAGGAAAGATCTAAAATGCGCAAAAAGGTTTATTTGTCACGAATTAAATTACTCAAATTGTTTATCACGGGACACTGCTGTAGTGCCTGGGCGGGGCTCCCGCCACTACAGTGTCCCGTATGTATGTAGGCAAAGAGCTGTAGGTATTAAATCATCTAGTTTAGTTGTAGTGTAGGCAAAGGCCTAAGTAGGTTACCTACTACCTACCTACTGTTAAATTAATGTTACCTACCTCAACTCAAATCAGTAAGATCAGTGAACTTATCAATAAGCATTATGTCAGTGTGAACGCCCGATTGGCACTATCGGCTTTACGTGGGACTACAGGAAATCAGGCGCCATTTTTTAATAGAAACAAAAAGTAGGTAAGTACCTACCTTAATTTTACCTACCTCAACTCGAATCAGTAAGATCAGTGAACTTATCAATAAGCATTAGGTAAGTCAGTGTGAACGTCCGATTGGCACTATCGGCTTTACGTGGAACTACAGTGTGACAGATTAAGATATGCAGGCGCCAGCCTGGTGGCGCCAAAATATATATCCAAGATAAAGTAGTGGTAGGTACAAATAAAAGTAACTTAGTCAACCCTAGGTACCTACTAGGAATACTTACTTAGTTATGATCTGATGATAAAACTTAGGCCTTTACATCTTTACTAGATGATTTATACAATGTCAGGAGGCAATATTTGCCTACACTTAACGGGACACTGTAGTGCTTGGGACATTGTTTTTAAGATGAAATAGACTTGCCCAGCACCTAAACCATCCTCTCAGCCTCTCAACCGGCCATATCCACAGGAAAGACAATGGTTTTAATACGTGTGGGGCTGACTAAGCCGCGGGTTTCCTCACGATGTTTTCCTTCACCGTTTAGAGCTCATGTTAATGCGCATATAAATTTTAGAATAGGTAATACTTTACTTATGTACTTTATTTGTACCACATGCATGATACCTAATACTTTATGGTGCTCTAAACATTTACTAACATAAATGTTAGGAATTGTTACATTCTGTTATTGTTAAATATTTTGAGGGCTTCTAGAAAGCTCCTTTAGAAGTTTTTACGAACATTACCTACCTAACATGAAAACATTTTGCTAAAAAATGAAAACATTTTGCTAAAAAATGTTTACAATAATAATTGTTTGTAAACATTTTTTAACAGCTGTGTGGGAGCACCATAAAGCTACATTTATTTGTATACCACACACAGCTATGGTGTTCGTGTTCCAGGTAAATTAAATACATTACCTATACTTAAACAATTTCTCTATACATTTAAAATTGTAATAGTTCTTAAACTTAAATAGAGTAAGTAGTTATATTTCATACAGTTGTATTGTGGCTACTAACTACTGGTAACTGCCTTGTTGATCCAAGTACATGCTTTCTTCGGGATCCTGTAACAAAACCATGACGTCAGTTTAGTTCAAGATCTGAGGGTAATTTAGCGATGATCGCAGGCAAAATATGTTAGATTAATCTTAGTCATAGGTACTAATAAAACGCGGGAATTCAGGTTGACAAGTGAATTTATTTTTTATTACCATATACACATAGATAAGTAGGCCATAGACTAAAACAGATTATTGTCATTCTCAATTACTTAATTACAGTGTTGCTATTTTGATATCAATAAATAACACATACCAGCTGCGGTTTTGCTGGCCTATGGCAGATCCCAAGCTGGCCCAGCAGGATGGGGCCCTGCGCCAGTCCAGTGCGACAGTTGATGGAAGTGATGCGCGCGCCGGGCATGTGGAACTCGTAATATCTAGGGACAGCATAATGTCAAATTCATAAAGGTAGCAAAAAACGTGACTCCCTCACCAAAATCAGAGTCTGCGACTGCCAGTGGTTGGGCATCGTAGTATAAGGTATCTGTTGTGTGTGCTTGCTATCTGTTGTAAACACGAATTGCAGCACAAAAGGCAGTGACTCAAACACTCGGAAGCTTATGCAAAGTACCTACCTAATAAAACATCCTTATCAGCCCCTCGAGTTAGAGGGTGCTTATCGTGATTCAACAAGCACGTGGAGAATGTATCGGCGCCACTGGCCTCCCCGAGACATGCTCGAGAGTTCGGTGCCCGCGAGGCCGCTCGACCGCTCACCTGACTTTCCAGCCGAAGGAGTTCTCGACGGGCACGTAGAAGCCGGGCTCGTTCAGCAGCAGGTAGCGTTGCGTGCTCCGGAAGCGCGCGCCGTGAGGGTCGAGCGCCGCCAGCGCGCTCGCCCCCACCCCCGCCCCCGCCCCCGCCCCGCCCCCCTCCGGCAGGCCGCGCCCGATCAGCTGCACGCGCAGCTCCTCCCCGCGCGCGCCGCGCACGAACAGCTTCAGGTTCAGGAACTGCTCCGCGAAGGGGGGCAGCTGCTTCGTCACCACGCAGAACACGAGCGAGCCCTCGCAGAGGAAGTCGCAGTGGAGCAGCCGCGCGAGGCGGTGCTCCGGGCTCAGCGCGTCGCAAGGGTGGACGCGCAGGCAGGAGCCGCCGTTGAAGCCGTCGCCGAGGTGCACCTCGAGGCACTCGCGCTCCTCGGGCACGCACGCCAGCGCGAGCCGCCGCAAGGACCCCTTCCGGCCTAGCTTCAGGCTGACGGACGTCCGATGCGTGGACCCGCCGCGGCCGTCCTCGCTCGAGCACGGCTCCTCGGGGCCCGGGTCGTCGCCGTCCTTCCGGGGAAACCTGTGCCGCAGCAGTCTCTCGATGTAGCCGCGGACGCGAGGCACGGGCTCGGCGCCCTCGGCGGACTCCGGCCCGTCCTCCGCGTCGGAGAGGCGTTCGGTGTCGGCGGCCGACCCGCCGGCGCGCGGCTCGGTCGCGCGGACGACCGACCCGTCACCCTCGGTGGAGTGCAGCTCGATGCGGCTCGTCTCGAAGGAGTCGCGGTGTCGCAGGATGCCCCCGCCGTCCCTGTGGGAGTGGCGCGAGCGGCGGAGGGCTTGGTCCTCCGTGCACAGCACGTAGCCGTGCGGGCCGTGCGACGAGTTGGGCTGGTACCGCTGGTGCCGCAGGTTGTACCACGGCGTGTTGCACAGCACCTGTCGACCACACCGACCGTCAGCTCCGTCGTCCCTCGGACGATGTAGCCGCGGTGAGATGATCGGTTACCTCTCCGTACATGTGTCGCCTCCGGCCCTGTCCGCGGCAGAAGGACGTCTCGAAGGGCAGGGCGCAGGGCACGCGCGTGTTGAGGAAGGGCCACAGGCTGCCCCACAGCGCGCGGTCACGCAACAGAAACTGTTGGCAGTTGCTCAAACCTACCGGTACAACTTACTTTATATTGAAAAAATTACTTACCTACAACTAGGTAGGTAATATAGGTAGCGTCATGTAAAAAGAACGCTGGAAGAAATTGGAGGGGGTGTGTTTGTCTCAAGTTTGCTAATAGGTAACCCATGTGCAAACATGAGACAAAACATGACACGACCTCTATCTATGATTGAAAATTTGACTTGACTACATTTCTGAACATTGCAGAGAAGGGAGTCTCACCGTCGGCCATCGTGATAGCGTTGATGTCGCATTTCTCCGTGCTCATGGCTTCGTGGGTCCACGCGGGCGCGAATATGGCCAAGGAGCAGCCGTGTTTATACGCCACTTTAACTGCCTGCAAAAACACGTCAGTCAAAAACGTAAGTCGGTAGGTTGGTAGGTACCTACTTACTTAAACAGTAGTAGGTATCATATATCAAAGTAGATAAGTACCTAACTGAAGAAATTGCGAACCGTGAATGCCTGTAAAATAGTTTCTAGCGAAACTAATCCTTTTAACATTATGTAATGAGCCACTGGCTACCACTACCTAACACTCACTGGTAAAGGAGTCCTTTTAACCTTATAACTTTGATACACCTAAGTAAGTAGGTAGGTACCTACCTACAGAAAACATTCTCAGGAAGAAAAATACGTTAATTCGAGCCCATCATTTGAGTTCGATGTATTCGACCCAAAAGACGGACACAGGTAGGTACCTACATTTATAGCAACAGCTTTAGGTAGGTAGGTACCTACCTATCTATGTTAAATGAGTGAACTAACTAGATAAGTAGGTAGATATGCATCCTTTGTACCTACTGCATCATTATTATTATTATAACACAATCAAGTAGAATTTCTTAAGCAGTTAATTGCCAAGTTTGCCTATAAAAACAGTAAGAATTTAAATTTAGCGCCATGGAAAAGAATACCATAGAGTAAACTTTGAAGAATATACTTCGATGGATAGTCGCATACAACAGTGGTACGCGCTTTTATTAATTTTATTCATAAAAATGTTTTCTACTTAGGTACCTACTTTTAAAATATTTTCTACTTTTTTTAGAAGGGTTACCTCTTGGGTATTAAATTGTCCACCGCCATAGAAGTTCCGACCCCAGACATCAATGCCTATGTACAGGTCTGTGAGGCGGTCCCCCGCTGCTACAGCACTTTCCTCCACGTCTGACTCGCTCCACGAGTAGTTGGTGAAGATACCATCGCATGCGTCGAAAAATGCTCTATAATAACAAAAAAACAAAACTAGCTCAAAACTCATAGACAATCTTTCAATAAATCTTGCAAGTCTGCAGCATGTGCAAAAGATAAATTATGTAGTATTTAATCCCTTACTTATTCTTTTCATTGAGTCCGTTTTGCCAGTTGAGTGTACCTTGGACAGTGACGCTATCGTACCATATAAGAACGGCATGAGGAATTTCCTGGTGTAGCAGGCGATTCAAATATCTGACAAAGTCCAGAAGAGCTGATGGTTTTGCCACCTAAAAGTATTAGGGAGGTAGGTACTTACTTAAATAAAACTTGGGCACGTACTGGAAGTTTCAGTACGTCCCCAAGTTTTTTTAATTTTATCATCACTGATAGGTAGGTAAATAATGTTCTTAGTGCGAAAAAATATTTTAGAATTACTAACCTTGTTCTCAACATTTAATAGCCATCCGTCGAATTTCAACGTCTTTGTGATAGCAACAAGGTTTCTTGCAAAATTCTTAAATTCGGTTTCAGATTCAAGTACTTTTTCCCAAAATACAATGCCTTCTGACCATTCTGTGATAAGTGTGCCTAAAAAAATAAGTAAAATATTCTATAAAAACACGATATGAAGATTCTAGGGGTAGCCAAAGGCAAGTCCACACAGTATGGCTCTCGCCCACGTCTTGGAAATTTTAAAACGGTACTTACCAGATTTAAAACATAGACACTTAGGTCATGCTAAACGACGAGAGATAATGACAAGTATTTACCTAGGTAGGTACCTCATTAATGAAAGACAGTGTCTATGGATAATACCTACACCGTGCACCGGGGAGGCAGGCGTAGGTAGGTAAGTGAAGATTTATGGACTGGAAATGCGGGACCACAGTTAAAAAGGAGACAAGGAGACGATGATGAAAAAAAAAAAAAATTAGGTAAACAGTTACATACGTAGTTAGTAGGTACCTTACCTATGACTTTAACACCATGCGCGTGAGCAACATTTATCCATCCCAAAGGCGGAATTGTCAACAAGTGGTGACTAAAGTAGCAAAATATATCAATTCCCGCCCAATTGTAGAAAGTGTATGCTTCATGGTTTGCCGTTCCATCGATGAAACTAAAATTGAGAAAATAACAAATTAGGTAGGTACCTAGTAAACTTGTGGACGTCGCGGTCCTATCTTCTAGGTAGGTACTTACACCTATTTTAAATACCTCAGAAGTAACAAAAGCTTCCCCCCATTTTTGTAGTTTGAGAATTATAAATATTAATTAAAAACAAAAAAAAATATGATTATGGCACATATTTTAAACTTTTGTTCTCGATTGTACATAGTCAAGGAAAGAATTCATTTGATTTCTATAGTGTCTATGGCTTCAACCTCCCGAAAAAAAACCAATAAAAAAAAAACAAGAATTGACGTGACCCGACGTTGACATTGACATTCAAATGACAGATGTATCAATCAAATGTGCCACCACTTATTTATTTTAGACTTGGCTACTTACCTTTCTTGGAGTTAGATTACTAAAATTATATCTTTAAATTAGTTAAAATCATATGTAGGTACCTGTCGTCGTGATATCCATTGGCCATATCGTGGCACACCAAAGTTTTTGGCAATGTACTCTCATCATATCGCATGACGTCTTCCGCATCCGGATCAAAATGACAAAAAGTTTGCGGTGTATCCAGAAATGTGTCATTGTGTTTGTTTATTGAACTATTTTTCAACATAGATTTGCTATGTGGCGTTAACTCCTTGCATAAACTTCTCCAAGGGGGTGGATTTTCCAAGTACATCATTATCTCAGCATAAGAATCTAGCGGCTTACAGGTTAGTTCATCATCTTGCCATGATCTCTTACTCATTATGGTTTCACTGAGCTATGCTACACTATTCACGAAATAAAACTTATATTTTTTGCTTCCTTCTACAATAGCACAAGGAAATGATAAGATAACGCAAAATAAATGATATTGTTTACGTCTTGTTAGTATGTCAATTGACAATTTGTTTGGTGGACTACTGACAGCTGATTTTGATTTTTAGAAATGGCGGCTAATACAAATCGTCTGAGAGTTGAATGTGCAACTAAAAAATAATACACGCGCTGCAGCTATTTAACTACGGTTCTATTCGCTAAGTGGGACACGCGTAAAGGTCGCACGCAATTTTATGTACCTACCCACAGAAGATACTATTAGTAATAACTTTGAGATTAATCAATTTGTGCACAACTGATGTACCTTTATACCAACTATGGGAATATAAACAATGCACCACTATCTACTTAACAAAACCACTAAGTACCTATCTACATCATTTTCTTATCATAATAAACATCCTTTGCAACTTGATAACAGAATAAACCCATGAAACAAGTTAAATGTACACATAAAGGTGCGTATATTGTGGTTTAGTTAGAGTAAGTAGCAGATCTTGATCACTAACTAGGCAAAGAAATAGAAAACACTATGTACACCATACCTACAATATTAATTTACTTCTAGGTAAAACTTGACATTCAAGATTCAGTTCCATACCAACAGCTCTTGCACTGTCTATGAATCATTTGCAATGTCATTTTAATATATTGCCCCTGTCGACATTGGTGGACCAAAGTTTTCAATGGTGGCCGCACATTTGAAGTCATCAACATTAGACAAATAGCGGGAAATTCCTGGCATGGCACAGCAAATCGGATTACGTGGTGTTTACAGAGGGAGGCTTACCTAAACCCAGCAGTGGATACCTATGTGATAACGTTGAAATTAAAATTGAACTGTCTTGATGAGACAATAAAATTGTAAATAACAAAAATATAATAAATAGGTATGATTTTTGTTTCTAGTTTGCCCTTGTTGTGATAGATAAGTATTCAGGCTAATGGGACAACAGATAATAAATGCTCTATTATTTAAATACTGGCATTTCCTACATAATATTTTAAAATTACATAAACTTAGTGTAAGTCCTTAAGCTCAAGGACATAATGCTGGTGGCATTCCTATTTAGGTAATAAATAAATAAACTTGTAGACTAGTGTTTAATGATGTCTCTTACAAATGCATTGAAGCCATTAAGGTCTTATGGAGAGTGTGGGGTACTAGAGCCAATTCAAATCAGGCAGATCGCAAGATAGAAAGCTAATTAAAAAAATCCTAATTTAAAAAGAGAAATTAACATAAATTCATTTCAATTTTTCAAAAGTATTAATTAAGCAGGTACTACAATCTAAATGCTTTAATTTTAAAAGATAACAGTTTCTAGATTACCTAATCTTATTTGATATTTATGTATTCTTACCATTTAGTTGTTATTTTTTTGTCATCATCATCAACAAATAAGTCACAATTTATTATTTTAAGTACATATTTTTGTTACAGGTGATAGCGAAGCAAACGTTGAATTGATGTAGATCTTAATATTATTCCACTAAATTTTACTAAGTTCCTGTCAGTTACCACAAATGCCGAAATGTTCAAAACACAGGTCAGTTATTAACATAGTAATATATTAGACTTTTCCTCTCTATGTGTATTCTACCGCCTGAATAATGAGTTGTGTTCTGAAGAGCTATTTCAAATGGTGTCTGTAGCTCCATTCTACCATCGCAATGCTCGCCATCGGCAGGGAATCCATCCTCACACCTTGAAGCCAATGTGGTCACGTACGGTGCGGTTCCAGAGGAATTTCCTCCCGCGAACAATTGGGTTGTGGAATGATCTACCTGCCGCGGTTTTCCCCAGTGACTACAGTACGGGGTTCTTCAAAAAGGGCGTTTTGAAATTTTAAAGGGTCAGCAGCGCGAATGTGGCTCATCTGGTGTCGCAGGCGTCCATAGGCTACAGTAACCGTGCACCATCAGGTGGGCCGTATGCCTGTCCGCTACCTTAGTAGTATAAAAAAAAACTGCTCCATTACTTTTCTGAATTACAATACTTTATGACCATTTCATTACAGAATACTACAACTAAGACTGCTAACATGTCTGTTCATTGTACTGGGCCTCATAGCAATTGTACAATTCTTCGCTGCTGCTGGCATCTACAACTACAGACACATCCCGAGGGAAACAATACTTAAGGAGCTGTACAAAGGGTCCATCCCCTACTTGAGCAAGAAAAGAACTCAATGTAAATACGATGAAATAATACACAATACAAAGAGTATAGACGCATGGGACATACCATTGAAGAATGATGACTTTTCACCAGCTGGTATCGGAAATGGAAGCTTCGTCCCGGACTGCACTCCGGCGTTCAGTGTAGCCATTCTAGTCACGTACAGGAATAGACAGAAGCAGTTGGACATTTTCTTGCCTTATATGCATAATTTTTTGAGGAAGCAGAACATACATTACAAGTAAGTTATTCACTACCATCTTGATTATTTTCTCAAAACACTTTTAGGAATTTTGGGAAACATGGTGGAATCGTTCCCCAACGGCAGAGTAAGTGGTTCCTCCGGGCCGGCCCATCTGGCCCACTTGCCCGTGGTCTTTCGACCAACAGTTGTTGTTGGTTAGTCAGATATATGTCTATTGCTGCAGAAATTACCGCTTGCGCGATCTGGACATTCTGATGTTGTGAAGCGCCATCTTCGCTGAAGCTCGTAGTGCGTAGCATGTCTATGTAGTTCATCTAGTGACAGGTAGATGTCGTTACAGGAATTTTATTAAAAATTCAAAATTCAAAAAATTTTTGCAAAAAAACCAATAGCATAAAAATCACGATGCAGTTACAGCTTAGCTTATCTATTAAATCGCTGTTCTTTTCCCAGGATATACTTAATAGAGCAGCGCGACGAGAAGCCCTGGAACAAAGGTATACTGTACAACATCGGCGCCAAGCGCGCGATCGCCGACAAATTCCCCTGTCTCATCCTCCATGACGTGGACCTATTACCTCTGGACCACAGCAACCTATACGTGTGTACAGCCCAGCCGAGGCACATGAGTGCTAGTATCGACAAGTTCCGATACGTTCTGCCGTATTACAAGCTAGTTGGTGGAGTCCTAGCGGTGAGGGCTGACCAGTATGTGGCCATGGATGGCTTCTCAAACCGCTTCGAAGGCTGGGGCGGCGAGGATGACGATATGTATGAGAGGATCGTTGCGAGGAACTTTACTGTGGTCAGGTGAGGCTTTCAGTCTATTTTTAACCGATCTATTTGGATTCCTCACGGTGTTTTCCATCACCGACTGTGTATGATTACCTACTGTTAAGTCACAGAATAAATTATAGTACAAGGTTAAATGTGTATTACCATTAGCCCACAAAAAAGCAATCGAAATGCTAACGACCATTAAAAAAGTCAAACTCATTAGTAAAATACTATAGATTGGAAGTAGGCTAGTAAATCAGTCCTCTCTTGAAACTAAAATCGATAGGTACGTCGTAGTCCAATTTTCGTTGTTAATCTAATGCTAAAAAAAGCGTCGGTCTTAGTTTTCACCAATAATTATCATGCCAAATGACGGATCTAGATTCTAGTGCTGTATGACCACAGTGGGTAGTTCCCATTTGATCATATGATCCGTTTGTGGTTGCATCTGATCAAACAAAAAGATGCCAAGTGCTTAAGCACAGGGCGCAAACCCAAAACGACCAAATCAGGTCGTGGTAGGGTCATTTTCCATTACACTTAGAGTATTTTTCAAGTGCATTTTTGAATGCAATAAATAGATAGGCTACTCCTATTCTCACGACCAACGCCGTGATCGACCGATCCATCGATCGTAAGCGTCAATTCACACGTGCGACTACCACATCACGTCGCAGCGACAAAATGTGGTCCAGCTGTGGTTGCGTGTGAATTGTGTCGCAGCGACTTTTTGCAGTTGCGTTGTGGTACCGACAAAATGTCAATGTGGCAGGCGCCAGCTAGGCGCGCGCTTTTGATGACGTCATGTCGTTGCGATGTGGTTGGGCATTTCTCCTCAAATTGTTATTTTTGTCGATTTTTTAGTCACTTTTTATCCCTTTAGTTTAGGTCTAATCTTTGATGCTGGAATGATTTGTATGTTAAAAATAAGTTATTTAACGAGAGGTATCCATCAAATTAACTGATATTTTAGGAGATAATCAAAATTGTCGGTTGATAGGAATGACCCTAAGTGAGAAAAATGATTAAATTGTAGAGAAGAATGACGGTGTGTTGCTAAAAATGATAAATCCATCAAAAACACATGTTTCTGATCATAACAGCATAGATTAAAATTAGCTAAGTATAAAATAGCTAAGTGTATATTCTCAAAATTAGCTAAGTGTATTATGTTATGTAAATAAGTAGGATTTGTAAGGATTGACAAAATCACCATGTTCTTAAATCGGTGCCTATTTTTATAATATTCCTTAAAAAATCTTACTTTTAGGGTTCTGTACCTCAAAAGGTAATAAAAAGGAACCCTTATAAGATAACTTTCTTGTCCGTCTGTCTGTCTGTCTGTCCATGTGTCACCATCGATTTTCTCAGGAACGGGTAGACCTAGCAAGTTGAAATTAATACTATATACTGAGGTCTATAGTACCTATTAGGTGTATAAAAATCAAGGTCCTGAGTTAACACGATAAAAAGATATGGGCAAATTTAGACTTTCGTGAATACTTGTAGGTACCAAAATGTACCTTAATTTTCAACTTTTTTTACTTTTCGGAATTTTTCCTTTATTTGTGCTATAAAATCTTGCTTTTCACCAAAATTGACAATTCTAGGTCAACCGGAAGTACCCTATAGGTTTTGGGTCAAAAACCTAAATGGTAGTTCCTGTTGACCTAGAATCACGAAATTCGGCAAAAAGCAAGGTCTTACAGCAGAAATAAAGGAAAAAATCCCAAAAATAAAAAAAGTTGAAAATTAAATGGTGTCCCCATACATACATACTTGACACCGATTAAGATAGTCCTCTGAGTTGTATGGGTGCTCATACAGTTCAGAGGACTAGCTTATTATGGCGGTATAATGGGTAGGTATCTACGGGAACCTCGGCGCACGAGTTCAACTCGCACTTGACAGGTTTTTTTTAGATATAATTACCTAATACCTCCTATCATTAGACATAAAAGTAAATCTTCTCAAAATTAAGGAATAGTAATAACAATAAGCCCGCAGGGCACCTTTGAGGCGAGGTGTCGAATGAGTAGCGACCCCGCGGACCCGTGTGCTCCCAGGGGGAGGTCACTGTTCCTCATCTCAGCTTGCCTTGATTGACACTGACGAGAAACAGTCCACCTCCGTGTTGTCTTCACCGGCCGGACGGAGTGGAGTCGCTAGAGCATTGCTTGGGGGCTGGAAGGTGTTACGTAAGTGATGAGTGGGGCACGCTGAAGTGAAGTGAAGCTGGACCCTCAGGGAGCTCGTGATCGTCGTTTAAAACCCGGTACGTATACATCAGACCACCCTCTAGCAACTCACGTATTTTTGCCCCCTTCTTGCCACACGAGTAACTGTTTTGGGGAACCAGTTGTGAGTTGGCGAGTCTCCACCTGCCATTTTGACCATTTTGTACGTGTTTGTAAGTGTTTCTATATTTTTTTAAACCAAAAATCATCATTCTTAGCAACAATCATCATTGTTATCATCATTTTTAGCAACACGCGTCATCGTGTTTTTGTCGTTGTTGCTTGTAATGAGGTTGTGAAAAATGACGAACTTCAGAAAACAATTCGTAACTTGTATTTCCGAATGCAGACCAAAAGAAAAATGTTAGTGATCAATAGCTGCATGTTTAATTTAGCTTAAGTCGAAAAATAATGTAAATTTGACGCACTGATTTCATAGTTATAGTAATAAATCAGAATGACGAAAAAAGTGTCACACCTTGGAGAATCATATTCAATAGCTCACCTTTCCGAAATGCGACGCGTCTTGCCTCCGTGAAGTGCTCTGGCCGATTGGTCCGGGAGGGCACGACATTTGATGTTCAACACGATCTTTCAATGCCTTCCGGTTTACGTATTACGATGAAAACAAAAACTGGCGACTGTAATGATGCATATTTTGTGACAAGATTTTGATTAAATCTACCATCGAATTCCAATCAAATAATTAAAACTGTTTCTTGGCATTAGATTACAGAGTTTGTTATCTATAAATATCAGTAATTACAATTAAACATAGTAAACAAATGAATATTTTATGACGAGAAACTCCTATGCGCAGGTCATTTTCATATGTCGAAAATGGCTATTTTTGGAGGTTTTTTGTATATATCTTTTTACCTTCTAATTTAAATGAAATTTCACTGTCGATACCTTTTTTGTAATATATCTAGACATTCAAATCTAAGCTTTTGTTTACAAAATAATGAACAGTTTAAGAATAATCTGGAGGAACCTAAATTTTGGCCCCCCTGGAGAAATGCCCGGTTGCGATTGTTGGCAACACTTACAAAATACCCGCTCGTGATTTTTGTTATGACGGGACGGTAGTCAGCCGCCGGTCATTCTGGCTCGAGATATAAAAAAAATACCTAGGACGTGCGAAAGTATTGTCGAGACGTATTTAAAAATAAGTTTTTGAGAATAAACAAGTTATTGTATTATTCAGTTATTCAGTTATTTATTTACTACAGATTTAAATTATCATTGCAGATAAACATCCAATGCGATAATCTAGATACTTCTGGAAGTGAACATCTAATCAGAATACTTGCATTTACTAATTATTTGAGGTCCCTACAAGGAGTCGTTAATATCCGAAGTGGTAAGAACGTTGGAAAACGCCCATTGGTATGTACGAACCATTTATTAATTTTCGATGTTTTATGTTCTACTTATCTACCCACATACGTTTGTGTTTACCTACTGTTTGCTTTACTTTTTCATAATGCATACTTACATCGATTGAAGTTCGATTGTGTCTGGGCTCTTGGAACGAACTTACACAATATCACTTGCCTTTGTCTAAGTTCGTTATTCTAATTTCTAATACTAGCTAAATCTGAGATGATAGCACAGAACAGATAATAATACTACGTACGATAGGTTAGAGTTACGAGTGTACGTTACATAATTTGCGTAGGCACCTAGACTACCTGGGTATCTCATCATAAATATCTGAATAGAACATTCGGCAAGTAGCGTATTGTAGGTTGACCTTGTGATATTGGTACCTAGGTATAACGCACATGTTTTAGGTACCTATCATAATTATTTTATTGATGTCATTCGTGTGGGTATGATAGGTACTTGCCTACCTACCTACTAGTTTTTTTTTTTTTAATTTACTAAGTTGAGTAAGTACCTATACCTACCTACCTACCTACCTACTAGGTAAGGTAATGTATGTGTTCATTTTAAAATTACGATTTAAAATAATATGTAGGTACCTACCTACCTACCTAAGTGATATGCAGCAACATTTATAAATTTAATTTAAGTGAGTTTAATAAACTATTATAATAAAAGTGTGTAGTAGGTACATAAGTAGGCAAGTAGTTTGAAGCGCTCTTGGCGTGGCTTGCCCATGGTACGTTTTTGATTGATTGTTGGAGTTGAGCGGCGTTGTGTGTGAGCGGCCGCAGTTGGATGGGTGGCCGCGGGTGGCATTGATTGCGATCTGGGCGCTTCCGTGCTTTGGGGAGCGCGTTTGGTTGTTGGGAAGATGTGTTAAGAAAGTGCTTGTTGATATAATTATCCAAGTCATACCTACCTACGACTTGACCATTTTTTTATTAGATAGGTACTTACCTAGGTGTACAGCCAACAACGAAAGTTGATCAAGGGTTGTAGTTTTGTAAAACTGTGACACGTCATTTATAATTAGGTAGGTACCTGGTACGTTTATGATTGCCTAAGTAGGTACCTACTTACTTACTGACTAAGGAGACTTCATAATACCTTGATAAAATCTAGGATCATAGATCCTGAGTTCTAAGATAAGTAAGTATTTCAGTTTTAAAAACTGAAATTGTTTATGCATTTTGTTGCCGACTGTAGTAGCTACCACAGCTAAGTACCTACCTATAAGTATTTAATTTATTGGGTTTATTAAATATAAAAAGTTTTAGGTTGTTTTATGCTAAAAGCAACCGGTGTGATGCCAGGCCAATCTTGTTGAGTTATTAATTCTTATTTTTATTTTGACTTTGACGAGTCTCACTTTGTATGACTGGCTCCCCACTGAAGCTTGACTGTTTGGATTTGGGCGTATGGATCACCGAAAGGAGGGCTAAGCCCCATAGGTACGGTGTTTGTTCTTCACGTAATGGTCGCGGGGGAGCAGGAGGAGTGGAATCAGCTGGCTTTTGGGACGATTCAGGGTCGTCCTGGTGGTCCTGACGTTCATGGTCACGGGATGACTGAAGTACTTACTGGGAGTTACCGCCGAGAATAAAACTGAGGGTAGGATTCACGACTACCCCCAATTCGTCTTCAGAATCAGAAAAGTCCTCGTTCACATTACGACACACTACACTGACGGTGTCAGGCTGACGTACAGTCGGACAACCACGTAGGTGTGTATCTTTTTAATTCCACGCAGATGAGAGACGAAAACCAGCATCTCAATCACCTTTTGAAATATCCTCTTATAATAATGGTGTTCTTTGGATAGAACTTTTGGGTCATGTAGTCTTATCCAGTAGTTAGGGCCTGAATCAACCAGATGTTCCGCATTCACTGACTTATACAAATATACACTTGCCTATTTTGACCGCTGTAATATGCTCCTTGACGCGTTCGGCTATTGTACGTTTAGTTTGCCCTATGTATGAACGGCAACAGTTACAGTCAACCTTGTATATCTACGCCTGGTATTTGCAGTGGTTTAGGTATCTTACGGTGTTCTGAGTTGCTGAGAAACTTTTGTGTGAGGAGTGAGAACCGACTCAATTGAAAATCTCCTAAACATGTTTCCTATTTTATCCGTCACCCCTTCACATACGGAAGAAAGATAGATTGTCTGCTGACCTTCCGCACTCGCTTTCATTGATAAGTCTTATCAAAATTTGCGATTCCGACGGGATTAACTAAATAAAACTATTTAAGTAATAAAAAGTAGGTACGCGATATAATCCCATAATGATAATTTAATTAAGTAAATGTTGTAGATCTTTGGTATAAATTTTGTACAAGTGGTTAAAACGTGAGTTCTGGAAAAATTAGATATATACATATTTGGGGAACATGGTGGAATCGTTCCCCAAAGTCAGAGTAGGTGGTCAAAAGACCACGGGCAAGTGGGCCAGATGGGCCGGCCCGTTGCAGAGGAACTTAATACTTAATTATGTTGAGTTATATAAGCGGCTTAATACTAAAAAGAAAATAATAATAATAACTATATACCTACTATACCTAATAATAATTGAAGTGGATTATTTCCAAAATTGAAAGGCATCGAATCGGATAGTAGACGTTAGTCCTGGTGATATCCTAGCACAAAATAAAAAAACTAACCTTTCAGACGGATAAAAATCCGAAATTTGAAAATTAGGTTACTGTTAAAGTCAAAGAACTAATTGAAATAAATATATGTAGTTACCTACCTAAATCCGTAAGTGAATGAACCCTCTTACGGTCCTCCGATGGTTCTATTTAAAAAATAAAAAAAAAATAATAATAAACCGCAAAGGGTGTGCCGCGGCACACTGGTGTACCGTGGCCATTAGTTGGTGTGCCTCGGATTAAGGTTACTTGGACCGCATAAGCTAACTTAACAAGCTCATGTTTTGCATTTCATTTATGTTGTATCTGCAAAATTTTCCTATTTCCTAGATGTACTTTGAACACAAAGTTTGCAGAACACTGTCCTAACTATAAATTAAATATTTATAAATTATAGGAAGCTAAATAATTACTTTCATTTAAATGTTAAACTAGTAACTAAAAACAGAAAGCCACTGATAAGTTTTCATAACTACCTAAGTACTTAGATATCGGAAATTAATTTCCTCAGATAAACATAAAAGAAACTGTTCAAAAACAATTTCGCTGTTACTAAATTTATAGAATCTGTAACGCGCCTTTCTTTAACCTTGTGATGGTCTTATTAACTTTATCAATGACTTCATGATGGTTACCTGTAGGTTCCTAGTCCTACTTGAAAGTAAAGGTTACTGCTTACAAACCTCAGAAGTACCTTATTAGATCAGAACCATTGCGAAGATCAAAAAAATAAGTATCTACGGTTGCAAGCATACGATTGCAATGCTTGTGCTGATGATACCTCCCAAACTGTCTGTTTATATCAACTTAGCGTGATTTATGATTGCTATTGCGATAGTTTGTCCGTTCTTGACGCTAGGTAAATATCTTGTAAAATAAATTGTACATTATACATACCAGACATCGGACATCTTTAGAAGATTTGTTTAGGTACTACTTTATTTAAATATTACTAAAGTGGTGGCCAACAAATTGACTAGAATTGATAAAGGTACCACCCACCTACTAAGTATAATGTTTAAGAGGATGTAGGTACGTTAGCCCCAATCCGAAACCGACTCGATCAATCAAATCAAGAGAAATTACCATAGGTAATTAGCAGGCATGCATGGATGATGGTGCTGTAGAATTCCTAGGTTCATTGCCTAACCCTAGGGGACACTTGTAAGTTTCGTTTTAAACTATTTTGGCAGGTATAAAATGATTTAATTTATCAAAACGATAATCATGAAAATGGTACTTATATTAATATTATATAAGTACTAAAGTTACATTTAGTTACAGCAACTAAACTACTACATATTTACATAAAAGTATAAAATACAAAAAGAGTACTTATAAGTACTTAGGTTGTAAGATTTAGTGACAAAATAGATTTCTTGTTAGTGAGTATTGAAACAGTAGAACTGCCTATTGTACTACCTTTAGTAGGTAAGTACCCAATGATCTGCTAATAGTCTGGGGTGGATGCGTTGTGCCCCGCTCTGTGTGGCGAGCAAGAGTCAAGCTAATGGCTTGGGTCGTCGGTTCGGTAGCACTTTGATTTGCTCCGATGTTGCGCGCATTTGCACGCGGCGCCGGCGCGCGCGTGGATTGTCTCTTTCTGACAACGGTATTGTATATATCTGCTAATTTCTTTGGTTTTCTTGATTGATGTTGGACAAAGCTGCTGTATTCTACCTACGTGGCTATAGCAAGGTTTCGCCGCGTTTCAGAGCCTTTTCTAGTAGGGGTAGCGGCTGTATTGGTGAAATCTCATTGATTGTACTTATTACCATAATAATACCATACCTTCCACATTGAAACGGTGAAGTAGTAGAGCGCCAAAGTGGGGACATTTAGAACGAACTGAAATCAGTCAGACGTAGAAGACCGATTGGGAGGAAGGCGAAATACCAAATAAGGTCCAATGAAATAATGTTTCTATAACAACAAAATGATGACTTAGAATCCAAGTCTTAAATGACTGTGTTGACGTGCAAGTTATTGATATTGTTAATGTATATAATGTTGATTTGGAATTTCCGTTGTAAACAATGTAATTCGGTTTTGGAATAAATAATTACGTACTTAGCTATGAACTATAATCTACATAATGACAATAACGCACTTACCTAACAGTAAGAGGCAAAATTTCTTCGGAGTTTTTACAGTTTGCGTTTTAGGAAGAAATTATTGTTACCTACTAAACTTTTATAAAATTCCTCAACACAAGACAAAGAGTGACAATAAATAAAATCATGAATGAGAAAGGGAAAATATATGAGAATAGGAAGCAAAGAGCGAAATAATGATGTCTATCGAAGAATGAATGTTGATTTGCTGAAACGCATATTAATAAAGAAGTAGAAAGAGATGGTAATTAGCAATTGGTTGGTGATGAGATCACTGAAGAAAAATGTGTGTGAGTTATAATGACATGTACAATTATGCACTTATTTATATGTCAGTCATGTGGTTTCCATAGCACGGGGCCCTGCTTGCTTTGGGGCTACCATGATGTTGTTTAGATTTCCGGAATTATTTATTTATTTCTTTAACGTCACTACATGGATTCTATTCAAGATTAAAATAATTCACCGACTTTGTTGTAAGAATAAGAATAAAATAAGAATATGAAGAATTTATTTGGACCTAAGCCAAATAAATGGCGTACCCAGACCTAGGTACCTTGATTTATTATTATTGATAATAATTATTCCATATATAATTATAACTGGATTTTGATCTCAAGTGAAGGTGAAATAGGTATGTGTTAAATTATGAAATAGGTATGTTTTGGAATAGAAATGAAGTTTTTATCTAGTGCTTTTACTGTTTAAAAGATAGAGGATGATGTTGTAGCGGTTTAAATATGATTGTCAAAGTGCGGCAGGTAGTACATCAGTTGCTTTAGTCGTGCTGTGTCGCTGGAGTGACACAGCAACACCTGACATAATGATCAAGTTGGGATTTTTGGGTTTGTCCTTTTTATTTTATAATGAGACTGTTGATATTCCTCTTCTAAATAGCGGGATTTAAAAAGTATTTTAATATGAAGCACCACACTATGAATAAAATTATATGGACCGGCAGCATTTTGGGTAGGATATGGAATATGAGTGACGCGCGCAGCGGCTCGCACCCAGTAGTTTCAAAGAGAATTAGAACTGGCATAAATGAACCTGTCCTAGGGTTAATAACTGGAACTATGTTGGATTGTCTTTAATGTGATTTCATCAATTTTTCATCAGTTATTATTATAGTGCTTATCTAGAAGCGCCGCGGGAGGATCAGGGATCCAATTCCTTTAATTTACAACGTCAATTATTTAAGTATCAACCTCTGCGTTTTGTTTCGTTCTCCAAAATGACAGTGATTCGCAGAACCTGGTTGGTAATATGTTTGGAAATGTCATCACAGCAGAGTAACCTAACCTCATTGGTCACCGATTACGAAGCAAAACGAAGTAGTTAACGGTTTACTTTCGTTGACAAAGGTTTTCTTGGTAGAATCGGCCTACAAGGCTGCTTCGGTTGTATCTGGCCCAGGATGGGAACTGTGTGATGTCCATTGCTTAGGAGCAGCAATCAGCGGTTCTGCAATTACAATAATAGCCTGTAATACCTACTGACTTCTGTGTGTTCTAGATACAGGCCGTGCCCCGAGGGTGGCAAGCGGTAGTTTTCAACGTCAATCAATAAAGTGGCCGTGTCCCGAGGGTGGCAAACGGTAGTCTTCAACACCAATCTACAAACTGGCCGTGTCCCGAGGGTGGCAAACGGTAGTCTTCAACATCAATCTACAAACTGGCCGTGTCCCGAGGGTGGCAAACGGTAGTCTTCAACACCAATCTACAAACTGGCCGTGTCCCGAGGGTGGCAAACGGTAGTCTTCAACACCAATCTACAAACTGGCCGTGTCCCGAGGGTGGCAAACGGTAGTCTTCAACACCAATCTACAAACTGGCCGTGTCCCGAGGGTGGCAAACGGTAGTCTTCAACACAAATCAACGAAGTGGCCGTGTCCCGAGGGTGGCAAACGGTAACATGAAAACTCAAGCTGCAAACAAATCATCTCCGGTACACTGAGGACAGATGGACTTCGCGAATTCTAAAACGGAGCGGACTACACGGGACAAGAAGAGTTGGCAGACCCAGTTGTCGACGGCAAGACGAATTAGTTGAAACTGCGGGGAGAAATTGGACTGAAGTGACGAAAGACAGGCGCAAATGGGATTCTTTGGAGGAGGCTTTTACCCGGAGGGAGTCCATATAAATCATATGTTATAACTCATATTATTAACACTGTTCTACTTACTGCATGGATTTAATATTTATAAATGAATAATTATAATTGAGATGTAAGGATTATATGGAATAAGTAAAGCTATTATTATTATTATATTATATTGTTTTCCGCTATAAATAGTGATTGGCAAATCTAATTAAATTTTTATTTTTCGTAAGGAAAATAAATAATATTAAAATGTTGTTAATGTAATTAATTATATAAAGTTAAGATTTTAGTTTGTTTAAGTACTTCTTGAATTCTTGTCAAATTATTGTTATTATTTTTCTAGCTATAAATAGTGTTTGGCTATGGGGACATATCCCTGTTAGGAAGGCCGAGGGTCCAGGAATAGGGACATTCCTGTAACAGGATGGCCGACTGTTGGCAACACTTACAAAATACCCGCTCGTGATTTTTGTTATGACGGGACGGTAGTCAGCCGCCGGTCATTCTGGCTCGAGATATAAAAAAAATACCTAGGACGTGCGAAAGTATTGTCGAGACGTATTTAAAAATAAGTTTTTGAGAATAAACAAGTTATTGTATTATTCAGTTATTCAGTTATTTATTTACTACAGATTTAAATTATCATTGCAGATAAACATCCAATGCGATAATCTAGATACTTCTGGAAGTGAACATCTAATCAGAATACTTGCATTTACTAATTATTTGAGGTCCCTACAAGGAGTCGTTAATACGATGTGGTCGTATTACACAGGTGGTCGATAACAACGACAAAATGTGGTACACAAAGCGTCACCATTAAGTACCTCCCCTGCTAAGACGTCAGTTCGCAACCCGTTGATCTCAACTTTTTGTAAAACATTTACCTTTTTTATTAGATTTGTCATTCTTACTTTCTTATTCTTACTTACGTATGGATAAGTAATTTCACGCACTCTGCTATGCGACCGATTGGTGTAGCGGTAGCGACCCCCAATTCAAATGCTCCTGCGTGGGTCCGGGCTTGGTTTCAAATCCTGTCACGACTATGTATTTTTTGTTTATTTTATTTTTATTTTTGCTTTCACAACGAACTACGTTGTGAGTATGTAGTAAGTTACCTAGTAAAGTTATAGTTAGATGAAACAACTTTTAGTAGGGTCTTAGTAAATTTATTTAAACACAAACCTAATACTTAATCCAATAAAATTAACGAGTGAACAAACATGTCATGTTATCATTGGAACAGTTTATACGTATCGTATAAAATCCAGTGAAAAATAAACAATTTAGATCTCTCGCAAATCAGATCAGACTAAGTAATATTATCTACTTACAATTTAAAACAATATCAGTTATCTTTCAATTTTATAAAAGTTAGTAACAGCTCGCGAACGATGAAGCGCAGTTATCATGAACTAAATACACTAGGTATTCCTTCTCGATAAGCAACTCGCTGGGCCAATATTATGACATCTTTCCATCCCCAATAACCTGAAAATAAGAACATTATTACATAATGGCATAGGTTATAAGATAAAAAAACAACCTCTGTAATACTTATCAATTATCATACCACTTACCTAACGTTATTCTGCAACTTGCTGGTATTAATAATAATGTTTGTGGCGTTCACATAGATCTATTTAGACTTCTTAGTTCTTTCGGCCTGATTTGTGTGGCTTTATATGATTCATATCACCAGTCGATAGAACTGCACCGATTTGACCTACGAAAAGTAAAATAAGTGTTATACATTTATACTCAGGCAATTATTTATTCACAAAGATTCTTCTAATATTTACGACTTACCATTATTCCATGATGCCAAGCAATCTCTTTTATGCTTATATTTTGTTCGTAAAGAACAACTATCTTTGTCCTTTCAAAATTGATAAAATGCACCATTGCTATGCTACACGCACCGAAAATAAAACAAGTAACAAAACCAGTCAGTTAATTTTATTGTTCAATAGAATTTAGTGCACAACTACCTTCAATACAATTTTATTAGTTGATGGTAGTCGTGTAAAGAGTTACCTACTATTATTTTGTAAACGAATAATGTAACTTATAAATTCAGCGCTGTTGACAACTGGTGCGGTAGCTCAGTCGGAAAAGCGTGGACTCGCTCACGTTCAATTGGGGCATCGGTGGTTCGAATCCTAGCAAGCAAATTTTTTTTTTTATTTTTTCTCAGTCATATTTGCGATCAGTTATGAAACTATGAGCAAATGGTCTGTAGGTATAATATCGGGCAGAGCACACTCCTGCTTTCTATGCATTTGGCACTCTTCATTTTCAGTCATTGAGCTGCATGACATCTTTTCTCTTCAGCCTCCTTCTGTATGAGGGTGTTGTGAGCTGTTGTGCAAGTTGGTTGGGATGGTGTGACAGCTTGTCTTGGTAGGCTTTGGCAGCAGCTTTGATCTCTTCTGCTACGGTGTTGACTTTGAGTATGTCATGCAGCTCTGTGTTTTTTATAAACCAAGGGGCATTAGAAATGTTTTTGAGGATGCCATTTTGGAAGCGTTGTATGTAGTTTATGTTCGAGGTGTAAGCAGACCCCCACAGTTGGATGCCATAAGTCCAGATTGGCTTTATTACTGTTTTGTAGATGAGTAGCTTGTTGTCTATTGATAATTTAGAGTTTCTACCAAGCAGCCAATAGAGTCCTCTATATTTAAGAGCGAGTTGGTCTCTTTTCATTTGTAAGTGCTTCTTCCATAACATTATTATTTCTCGCCATAACGTGAGTTTTGGTTCTTTTATGGTGCGAGTTCCAACACGCTGTCTCTCGACCTATATGAGTCAGGAGTACTGGCCTGCAGGAGTCAAATTTCGACGGTTCATCGGTCGACTGCCCCAGAATCGTAGTGCTGACACCGCGATTGCGTCTCACGTCGCAGAAAAAACGTGTTAGTATTTTAAGATATATAATTGTATATATGTTAGTCTGTAAGGTATATATTCTATGGGCCTTATATTAAGTATTTTAACATCTTGTTACTTAGATAAGTTGCCTGAAATAAAAGATATTATTATTATTATTCTTCCAAGTCAGGCGGCGATCAAGATGCATGCCCAGGTATTTAACGGCATCACCATGAGGGAGTGGATGGTTTCCTAGTTTGACTGGTGGACAGTCACCTTTTCTTAGCGTGAATGTTATGTGAACTGACTTGGAGGCACTTGCTGCAATCCTCCACTTTTTCAGCCAGATATCCACAGCGTCTAGACAACTTTGCAGGAGTTTTGAGGCTTCGAATGGATTTGTACTGTTGACTAAGATTGCTGTGTCATCAGCATATGTCGCGATGGTCACATTTTTCATTTCGGGAAGGTCAGATGTGTAGATTGTGTACAGTACAGGCCCTAAGACGGAGCCCTGTGGAACGCCTGCAGTTATAAGATTGAAGCCAGATGTTTCTTCACCATCTTTAACTTGGAATATTCTATCTTCGAGGTATGACTTCAGAAGAATATAAAAAGTATGGGGTAAGAGAGTTTTAATGAGGAAGACTCACGATTTTAGTTGAGTATGCAGATTTGTAGATACAAAAAAAACAAAAAATACTGTGTTTTTGGTTTTTCAATCGGATCAAAAATGACCGAGTTACAGAGATTTTAGTGCACCAATCTAAAAAACGCTCGCGAGAAGGCCGCGACTGGCTGTGACGTCACCAGGCGCCCGCGGCTCGCTCCACTAGTACAAAATCCCTAGTTATTTTCAAACTAATTTCTGCCCGCGGCATCGCTCGCGTGGCACCTGGATAAAAAGTAGCTTATGTCCTATTCCCGCTCATTACCTATCTATATTTTAAATTTCAGCCAAATCGGTTCAGTAGTTGTCGAGTTATAGAGGAACAAACATACATCCAAACATCCAAACTTTCGAGGTCATTCACGTTTTTTGTTAAGTAAGTACTTATGCAGATTTGTAGATTTAAAAAAGTTATAAATGATTTCATTTTTATTTTTAAATATGATTACGTCTGTATTCCCAAGGCGCAGTAGACATATTCTATCAGATCTTTTAGGAATTTTTAGATCCGTTGAAAAAGTCTAAGCGGGTAGTCAGAGGTAGAGAAGCAGTGTTGGCCGAGTGCGCTAGTGCCTCGACTTTCAATCCGAAGGTTGTGGGTTGAAACCCAGCCGTGCATCAATGGATTTTTCGTTTCGAAAAATGTTTAAGTAGGTATCTAAGTAGGTATGCGCTTTAACACGAGCTCTAAACGGTGAAGGAAAATATTGTGAAAGTGTGATAGTGTGATTTGAAAACCAAGTTTAGGTAGGTAGGTATGTGATTATTTTGACTCGTACATACAAATTATTAATTTTAGGTATTACGATTAAAAGTGTGTAAGTATTTATTATTACGTGCTAGTAGATAAGTTTATATAAATTATGTATGTTAGACTCTAAGGTATATATTTTATATGGGCCGTAGTTTTAAGTATTTTACATCTGTTACTTGCTATTGTTGCCTGAAATAAATGATTTATTATTATTATTATTATTAAAAATACCTATTCACTAAAAAGTTTAAAGGTGAAAATTATTTTTAAGTAGGTACCTACCTAGGTAAGTAGTAAGTAGGTAGGTACCTATTTAAAAATAATTTATGTAGGTAATAATTTAAGTAGGTAGGTAAATAATTTAGGTAGGTAAAGTTAATATTAGTGTGATTCGACTCCTGATTGTTAGTTTTGTTTGTTATTGTTTTCGGTAAGTACCGGTACCTACCTAAAATACCTATTCAGTAAAAAGTTTAAAGGCGAAAATTATTTTTAAGTAGGTACCTACCTACCTACTTACTACTTACCTAGGTAGGTACCTACTTACAAATAATTTTCGACTTTAAACTTTTTACTGAATAGGTATTTTAGGTAGGTACCGGTACTTACCGAAAACAATAACAAACAAAACTTTTAAAATTATTTTTAAGTAGGTACCTACCTACCTACTTACTACTTACCTAGGTAGGTACCTACTTACAAATAATTTTCGACTTTAAACTTTTTACTGAATAGGTATTTTAGGTAAGTACCGGTACTTACCGAAAACAATAACAAACAAAACTAACAATCAGGAGTCGAATCACACTAATATTAACTTTACCTACCTACTTAAATTATTACCTACATAAATTATTTTTAAGTAGGTACCTACCTACTTACTACTTACCTAGGTAGGTACCTACTTAAAAATAATTTTCGCCTTTAAACTTTTTAGTGAATAGGTATTTTTTTTATACATACTTGTGTTCCTCTATAACTCAACAACCACTAAACCAATTTGGTTGAAATTTTAAATATAGATAGGTAATGACCAGGAATAGGACATAGGCTACTTTTTATCTGGGTACTACGCGAATAAAGCCGCGGGCGGAAGCTAGTTAATATTAAAAATGCAAAAGTTTGGATATTTGGATTTATGTTTGTTCCTCTATAACTCGACAACCACTGAACTGATTTGGCTGAAATTCAAAACATAGATAGTTCTTGACCTGAAATAGGACATAGGCTACTTTTTATCCAGGTGCCGCGCGAGCGAAGCCGCGGGCGGAAGCTAGTTTGAAATTAACTAGCGATTTTGTACTAGTAGACCGAGCCGCGGGCGCCTGGTGACGTCAGACGCAGCGCGAAGCTCCGAGCGCGCGTTTTGAAATGGCCGAAAAGAAAACTTGAATAACTTCGTCATTTATTGATGGATTTTAATTATTTAAAAAACAGAATGCTCAGAATGCTAAAGAGTATACGCCCTCATACTTAGAAACCCAATATTTCGTTTAGTGATTGATCCCCATTTTGTAGAGAAGACCTTCATGCCATACTTTGTCAAAGGCTTGCTGGATGTCCAAGAAGGCTGAGGAGCAATATTCTTTGTTTTCTAAGGCACTTCGGATAGTATTATACACTCTGTGGACTTGCTCAGTTGTTCCATGTTTTGCTCGAAATCCGAATTGATGTTCAGGAATGACTTTTTGATATGTTAAAACTGGCGATAAGCGTTTCAACAGTATTCTTTCGAATAGTTTAGAAAGCACAGGTAAAAGGCTTATGGGACGGTATGAGCTAACTTCGTTGGCGGGTTTGCCCTCCTTGTAAACCATTATTATTTGAGACACTTTCCAAAGAGATGGAAAGTATTGCACTCTGAGTATTCCGTTGAAGAGTGTTGTTAGACTGAGTATAGCCTTTTGTGGCAGTTGTTGTAGGACTTCTTTTGTTATTAAGTCAAAGCCCGGTGCTTTCTTATTATCTAGTAGGCCTATTTCGGATCTAATTTCATTAGGAGTAACAGACTTTATTGGTAGGTCTAGCTGTAGGTCTTGGTTCAATATATCTTTTATATCTGTATTAGGGTCATCGGAGTCAGTTTTATTTGGGGTAAATACGTTTTTCAGATGCTCTGCAAACGCGTTAATTCGTTCTTGGATCGATTTAGCCCATTCATCATTTGGTAGTTTTAAAGGTGGGTTGACTTTTTGTGGTTTATTGGCACTTTTGATTGTCTTCCATAACGAGTAGTTTGTTGTTTTGGTGGCAGTCAAGGATTCTATTTCATTTTGAATACATTCTTCTTCTACATCTCTTAGCATAACTTTTAGGTCCACTATTGCTTTGTTCAGAGCCGCTTTGTCGGAGGGACACCTACTGATGTGCCAGACACGACGCAGTCTTCTTTTTTCTTGTACTTGTTTACGTATTTCCCAAGGCACATTTTTCTGTCTAACTTGATTTTCTGATTTGTTAGGAGTACATTTCCAGCAGGCTGACTGTATCGCGTTTGTGAGGTGCATGGTTGTGTCGTCAACATCCTGAGGGGTTTTTAGGGCCACTCTTGGTTTTAACTTTTCATTTAATATGTCCCGAAATGAATCCCAATCTGTATGTCTATTATACAGCGAAGTACCTTTGTCTCGCAGTAGGACTCTAGAACTCACTTTTAGTATGACAGGAACGTGGTTTGATGAGCCATAAAGACATGTTTCAGTCGTAAATGAATATTTAGATAGACCTCGGGTTAGAAAGAAGTCAATGATGTCTGGAATTTTATATGATTCAGTCGGCCAGTGCGTGGGTTCAGTGGGAGATAGATAGTCAAGAGTATTATCGTCCAATGCGCACTTGAGTATTCTTCCTCTTGTCGTTATGAGTCTAGAGCCCCAGTGGACGTGTTTGGCGTTCCAGTCACCGCCAGTTATAAATCGCTGCTCTAGAGTTTCAAAATATGCATTCAAGAGTTCTGTAGTGAATTTATGCTTTGGTGGGCAATAAACTGCTGATATATTAAAATTGCCGTTTTTATCTTCCACTGTAATTGTTGCAGCTTGGATTTCTGGTGTTTGATATTGACTTAGGAGGTGGTGTTTAATTGAGGCCTTTATTATAACTGCAGCACCTCCATGAGCTGTACCGTCCGGGTGATCACTCCTGTATATATTAAAGTTGCGTATGTTTATGAGTTGTTTTTCTGTAAGGTGAGATTCTGATATGAGTAAAATGTCCAGATCATGCATATCAATGAACGTTTCCACCTCTCGCTTGTTGGGAGCTAGACCATTGATGTTCCAGGTGGCTAGCTTTAGAGTTCTTACTTTATAGTTTTTTCTACTAGAGCTACTATAAGACTCACGAGGGAGCTTATTTGCTGGAGCAGAAAATCAATTTTTTCAGTTTGTTTTAAGAGCAGATCTTGCAGGCTCTGGTTTGGCTGTATAACTTGGGCGGGTTGTGATTGGGTTACTGTTGATTAGCAAGCAAATAAGTTTTTGTAAGATTTTATTTATTTGAGTCGTTCAGGCAAACAATTTCGTTAGTGTAGCCTGCATACGGCAACTTTCCATTTACACTATAAAGGGTTACCAATTGGTGACGCAGTGTGTACCTACGTGTGAATTGGAAATTCATTTTCAATACAAATATACGCCCGACCACGTCGCGTCGTTGTGGTGTGGTTGTCGGTGTCGTGTGGTTGTGGTACGTCTGAATTGACACTAAAGGCCAACGGGGCTAAAAAGGCCACTATATTATATAATCACAATAGGAATTGCAATATATGCGCGGTTCTTGTCACTCTCAGTCTATAAAAAGAGACGGCAATTCCTATTGTGATTCTGCTATAACGGCCTTTTTAACCCCGCAAGTGTAACGGTATTGTGTTACAACAGGTTCCCTCGCGAGATGTCCCGCTACAGCATGTTGCGTCACGCGCCGGAGCCGCGCAACGAGCTGCGCGCGCGCGTGTTGCGAGAGAACAGCCGCGCGCGCGCCGCGCAACGCGCGCGCGGGGACGGACTCGCCAGCCTTCCTTACCGGGACCAAGAGGTAACCTGCTTACTGCCTATACTAAAATACAGATGTAACTAAAATACACAATGGAACTAGGCATTCGTGAAGTTAGTTTTGTTTAAAAAGTTGTACTGCGCCACACCCCTATGAAGCATATTTTAAAACACCTTTTTTGATAGAATTGGGTAAAATGAATTCTATAGAAAACTGTCAAAAAAGGTATTTTAAAATATGCTTCATAGATGAAGCATTAATGAAGCAAATATAAAAGTATTTATGAAACATCTGATGTTTCATCAAAAGTGGCCACTACTTTAGGTACCCAGAACAACGCCAACTAAAGGCGAAAACGTGAAACTTAAGCGTTAAGGCTTGTGATTGGTTGATTCCATAGAAATCCACGTTTACAGCACTCGTACTGATAATTTTTTTTTTTTTTTAGGTCAAGCAGCACAGACTATTCACCATGATCGGGGTGAAGTTATGATCCAGGTTGATACTGTAAGCTCTCCTGTGAAGAGATACTGTAAAACTATAGGAAAAAGCCTTAGCCTGCACTTTTAAAATAATTTATTGATAGATTTTGTAAGACCTACTCCCAATGTAATACTCCGAATGGTGAAACTTGGTCATCGTGATTATGTATTTAATTAAGTTTTAGGCATGCCTTCCTAGCTTTTCTCGTGCATGGCAATAGGGAACTCCCACAATTTTTTTTTTATGATTTTATACGATAGGTTATATCGTCAAATAACCGTAACAAAAATTCCAGCGCCGTAAAACTAAAATTTTATAACAAAAATAATTTTTAAAATTTACCAACATTTTCATGCACTTGAAACGGACGTGACGTCACAATTCACGGCAATTACACGCGCTTGTAGGTAGAAAAAAAAACTTTCTGTCGAGTTTGAAGGAGTGTGACGTCACAGCACATGTGACAAATAGCGTTGCGTTTCATCATCATCATCATCATCATCCACAGCCCGACTTTACCCACTGCTGGGTATAGGCCTCCCTAAGTTTGTGCCATCCACCACGATCCTGTGCTAGCCGCATCCACTGACGCCCCGCGACGTGAACTATGTCGTCGACCCGCCTCGCCACCGGTCGCCCGACACTCCTTTGTCCCATTCTCGGCCACCATTCAGTCGTGGCTTTGCTCCACCTGTCATCACCACGCCTCGCAATGTGTCCAGCCCAACTCCACTTGAGTTCCATTATCCTGGTTCCGACGTCTTGGACTTTCGTCCGTCGTCGGATATCGATATTAGGAACCCGGTCGATAAGTTTGATGCCGAGCATGGCACGCTCCATGGCTCTCTGTGCAACTCGCAGCCTGTACACAGTCTCCTGCGTGAGCGTCCATGTCTCGGCACCGTTGCGTTTCAAGTCTTATGAAATTCCCACTATATTTTTCCCCTTTTTAATTATTAATTTCTAAGCGAAAATGAAATAATATTAAAAAAGAATTACACACACATAATTCTAAAGCCATAATGTTCATAGAAAAATATGTTTAACCCGCTTTTGAATCAGACGCATATTGCCTATTGATTGTTTTTATTATTTCTTTGAGATTAATTTATTTACAAATATAATAGTATTATTAGTGATCTAAGCGCTCGTGGCTTGCTGAGACGTCCTTGATTGATCGTCGAAGCAGTGACCGCAAGTGGCATTACGAGTTGAGCGCTTCCGCGCTTCGGAGGGCACGTTAAAATGTCGGTCCCGGCTTTTAAGTCGTTAAGCCATGTCCTCCGCGGCCTTTAGGCGGGCTAAAAACTCCATCGAGTTGGTCACTTGCTCATACGAAACTTACTTTTTAAGTGTTTTATGAAATATAAGTACACAAATTAAAATAAGTTATGGATTTTTAAAAATGAATTTATGTAAGAGTACAAGTAAGTACCTTTGAGCACCTACCTATCTTGATTTTTGTGTTAGGTATGAAATGTAAATTTAGTGTGTTCTATAGTTCTAGTAGAACTTATATTGTAATGAATTTTAAGTAGATTTATACACCTACATCAGAAATTATCGAATTTCATGAGATAACAGTCAATCTGCCCATCTTATCAAGCAGTTTTAAGGCGCACATGTATTACCTACTGCATTTAAGTGCTTTACATTTCTACGCTTATTACATGTTAGGTACTTATACAAGCCCACCTTAGTAAAAGAAATATCTCCATACAAATTATTTACAATCATTTTTATATAACTTACTTTGTTCTTCCAGTGCTTGGTTGCCAATAATGACTAGATTTTAATACAAAGCATAAATAAAATAAGTACGATCCAAAAATATGTGTCTATGCTTCTGAAAGAATCTAAACTTAACTACGCAAGTCTCGATATAATCTACTTTATACTTTATATGTTTTTAGTTAAGGTTCATAATGTACTTAATTGCTATTAATAAATGGTTTTCTCTACAATCTTTTTTTTCATGACAACCCACGTGTGTCCGATGTTACAGTACGCACTATGGATCTAGGCATTCGTGAAGTTAGTTCGCTGCGCAGTAGAAAATTTTGTATGTAAAAGCTACACTGCGCATCGAAACGGCTAACTTCACGATTACCTAAATCCATTGTGCATTGTACTGTACACATCTCAGGAACCACCTGACTGATTTTTTTCGATTTTTGGGTAACCCGTTCGACCAAAATGATTTTTGTCGTAGCGAGGAATTATTTGTAGGTAAGTACTTTAAATTTTAATTCCCTATTCATCGCGATTTTCTCTAAAAAAAAGGCAGGGTGTTTTAAAATACAATTTATTCCGTAACAGGTGGAGAGTACTCGTTCATATCTCCCCACGTGTCGCCGACGGATATGGAGACAGGCAGCGTCACGTCCATGCCACACTGCTGGCCACAGCTCTCCATCACTTCCTTGATTATAGCTGTGGGAGTGAGAAGAAATAACACCGTGATCTAGTAAGTATACGTTTTAGGGACTAATAATATAAAGGACTTAGATGTTTTCACTAGCTCGAATGGGCGCTAAAGTTAACATGAGTGTGACTATAATTTAATAAAAAGGATTCTCTTATCTCTAAAGAATTTGATTATTCTGGAGGCTCTGAAATCAGTATCTGTATGTATACCTACGAAATAGGTACCTCCCTATCTCTTAATTGCTTGCTACATAATTGAATTTTGTAATGTCTTTTGGAATTACAAATTTTGTAATGTCAAGTGAAAATCGAGGACCTTTGCCTACCCTAACGGAAAAGAGGAGTAGATACTTAGGTATCTACTCCTCTTTTCCGTTCCGTTCCGTCTCATTTTATAAATCAACCAAACATACGCTAGGTACCTACAATACAAAGTAGGTATAGCTAGCGTTTTTATTAGATTCTTAATTATTTTATCTACCAACTCTACACAATAGTCATCAAAATGTTTCATTTACGGTGTTAACACAATATTTCAGTGTAGTACCTGCGGCAGTGTCGACATGTTCCTCCCTGACCTCCCAGACCAGTTCATCATGTATCTGCAGCAGCAGAAAGCCCTCCACGGGAGGATCGTGCGAGCGCAGGCGACGGTGAGTTAACACCATCGCTATCTTGCACAGGTCAGCTGCCGACCCTGGGGTTACAATGAACTTAGACTTGTTACACTCTTCAGCGTGTCGCCGGTCGCGTCCGCGAGTTGACCACTCAGCACAGAGAAATTAATTTTGACCATTCACAGCACAGAGAAATGTGCTGTGAATGGGTCAACTCGCGGACGCGACCGGCGACACGCTGAAGAGTGAAACAAGCCTTATTGATCATCCATAGTACGTCTCACGTTAAGAGGGGAGGGAGGGGTTGACTAAGTGTGACATTGTGTGACAGGGGGTGGGAGGGGGTCCTAAGTTTCGTGACGTCATATTTCAAAATCATAAACATCTGTATTAAAATACTATTAACGAAAAACTTTTTTAATTTAATAATTTCTACTTAGATGTAAAATTGTAAGATATGGTGACGTCACACTAGGGAGGAGGGGGGGTTTCACAAATGTGACCAACTGTGACAAGGACGGGGGAGGGGTCAAAAATTAGTTTGAAGTTAGAAATTAGTGTGACGTACTTTATGGATGACCCCCATATAGGATCTTTAAGTGGATGTAAGTCCTCTTTCGTGACTGGAAAAATAAGGTTTGCTTCTCTTCTTCTTCTCAAAGAGGGATTTAAGTATTTTGAAGACAAGGGTTGTCAAGAATCAATGGCCTTAAAAACTGCAGGTCGGCGGTGGATGCAGGCTGCTATTTAAGGGAGGCCTATGTCCAACAGTGGACGTCCTGTCTGGGGCCTTCCTCAGTCACCACAAGTGACTCTGTAGACACCCTGTGGTGACTAAATTGAGACATATGACTATTTACGCAATAGAAGACTCCACCGATACCTTGCCTGACAAAGTTGAGGATAGTTCCTACCTTGTACTACAAAGTTGAGGGAAGTTCCTACCTTGTACTACAAAGTTGAGGGAAGTTCCTACCTTGTACTACAAAGTTGAGGGAAGTTCCTACCTTGTACTACAAAGTTGAGGGTAGTTCCTACCTTGTACTACAAAGTTGACGGCCTGTCGTTCGGCCTGCGCCCTGAGCTGCGTATCCTGGCTGGTGATGTGAGGGAAGCGACGCACGCGCCCGCACAGTGAGCCCAGCCGGCCCCCGCCGACGACGCAGCGAGACACCACCGAACGACCGAAGCTCTTCAACGATGGAAACGTTCCTATACACAGATAATAATACTACGTATAGAATGGCCACTGTCTCCCCCCACCAATCGGGGCTTCCTCACCGCGCGACCGAATTTGGGCTGGCGAGGGGCTGACTTTGAGGGACGCGCCACGCGTGCAAACTCCACAACGAGACCGAGACCACAGTGAACAATAACCATTCATGTGATGACAACCTTATACGCAAACAATAGGCAATATGCGTCTGATTCAAAAGCGGGTTAAACGTATTTTTCTATGAACATTATGGCTTTAGAATTATGTGTGTGTAATTATTTTTTAATATTAAGTATTTCATTTTCGCTTAGAAATTAATAATTAAAAAGTGCAAAAATATAGTGGGAATTTCATAAGACTTGAAACGCAACGCTATTTGTCACGTATGCTGTGACGTCACACTCCTTCAAACTCGACAGAAATTATTTTTTTCTACCTACAAGCGCGTGTAATTTTGGTGACTTGTGACGTCACGTCCGTTTCAAGTGCATGAAAATGTTGATAAATTTTAAAAATTATTTTTGTTATAAAATTTTAGTTTTTCGGCGCTGGAATTTTTGTTACGGTTATTTAACGATATAACCTATCGTTTAAAACCATAAAAAAAATTGATGCATATTGCCTATTGCGCGAGTACATAAATGTCATTGTGTAGTGTCTGTGTAAATAGGTAGGTAGTTCTTTTGCATAGAGATTTCGTCGAGTGTCCGGGGTGTGACACAAGAGTATGTCGGACAAGAGTTGTCTTCATAGGCAGAGTGCTTGATATGAAGGTGGATGGATGATATGCGAGTAGAGGTAAGTAGGTAATAAAAAAAAAGATAATGAATTTTATTGTGTGAAACATGAGTATGAAAGGAGTGAGTGCTGCCGGCCTAACATGTGCAACATAGAGAGATATCTCGATTGGACGAACTGCTCTAACGCAATACGTTAAGCAGTTTAACCGATCGAGAAGTCTCGATTCTCGACTCTCGATGTTGCGCATGTTAGGCCGGCAAGTTAAATAGGGCCACTGGAATATCTTAGAATCTTTTATGGACTAGGTACATGATTTGACTTCTGATCTTTCACGTCGTATTGGAAAGAATCAGATCACCATGAAGAAGTTAGATAATCACAAGAATATTGTGACACCCGAAGCCTACTTTATATTTTTACCCGAAATCTTCCACGTCCTATGTCGTGAACAGACTTACTATTGAAGCTGGCGATGATGGAGAGGGTCTGTTCGTAGCTGACCCCGAGGATATCCATCAGTTTCCTGCATCCCGCGCCGTACAGACTCGCGTACACGATGCGCTTGGTGCGCTCGCGGTCTTCAAACGATATCTCTGCTTCTGGCTTGTTCAACCTGGAATTATTGTCGATTCTAGTCTAGTAGCTGTTCAAACGATCATCATCATCTCCCTGCCCTTATCCCACTAGGTGGGGTCGGCACAACATGTTTCCTTCTTCCACTTCATTCTATCACTCGTCATCTCAGTGCTCACTCCTTTCACACATATCTGCATTCACACAGTCCATCCATCTTTTCTTAGGCCTACCCCTGCCGCTTCAAACGATCATCGCCTGAAATTTAGCTTCATGAATCAGTATCGAAAAGTCATTGAAACCATTGTTGCCATTGTTATAAAACCACCAAAGCTACGCCCCATACCGTGTTTGTTGCCCTGATTCTTCATGGTGTTGGTCGCGAAAGAACAGGAGTAGAATCACCTAGCTCTTAAGACGATTCAAAGTGGTCATAGCGGTCCTACTGAATAAATGATATTTGAATTTTGGAATTTTTCAATTGAATGTCTCCAAAGTCATTATGAGTCTCAGTGGCTCGGCACGGTATAAGAAGTTGCTTTGTATTCCATGGTGACTCACCACTGAGCGGCAAGTGCGCGGAAGAGGTCTCCAGCACGCAGCGCGTGTCCAAGTGAAGCGTCAGCAGCACAGTGCGCGAACACGCGGCATTCGACGTGTTGGAAGTCAGCGGCCACCAGCCGCCGCCCGGCACGCGACACGTACACCGAACGGAAGCTGAGCTGAGGGTTGTCTGGTGCAGGGAATTTAGTTGGGGCTTGAAATCTTGAAAAGCAAATCTTATTTTCGGGCGGATCTGCCATACGTTTACCTACTGGATCCGGTAGGTAGGTACCAAGTGTCAATATAGCGGATCTGATGACCGGATCCAGTGATATCAATTTTTGGCAAAACCGTGCTGTTGCATGAGTAGTACCTAATGAACCTGAAACTCCGGAAAAGGCATTTTTGGCCAGACTGCTAATGTGCTGAAAGTCAGCTGCTAACTTGGTTACGAGGGCTACTTGGTTTAAGGTTTGATCTAGTAGATGATGAAATTGATGGGTTAGATTGAACATACAATGCGTTATGGAAGCCAGCTGCCACAGAATTCCTAGGACACCGGAACGAATGGTGCGGTTTTACTTTGATGGTAGGTTGTCATTTTTAAGCAAGGCGATTTCTAAATAAGTATCATTTATGAGATAACGAAAATATATTCAAAATGAAATATTTATGATAAGGCATACCAGAGTTGTTCTCGTCAGGAAACAAGATAAGACTGAAGGGGGCTTTGGGAATCGCTTGCAGATTTGGATTGTTGGAGGCTATTCGTCCAGTAGCAGCCGCTGTTTGTACCCTAGAAATTATGGTATATTCTAGTTTCCAAGAGATTATTATAGGTAGAGATCGCGAATAGGTTACCCATGCGCAAACATGAGATAAAACACACTCCCTCCACTTTCTTCCAGCGTTCTTTTTACATGACGCGCCCTCTACCTACCTAATTCTTAGAATGTCAACTCACCATGTGGGTCTGACGATACCATCCTTCACTTGCTGAGCGATGCCTGTTAAGAATGTTGCGTGGGCCTTGTGCAGATGACGGTACTCTAAGATCAGCCTCGGAAGTGGATGTACCGATACGAGACTTCGAAGCTGTCGGAAATATAGAGTTTGTAACATTTTCCATAGCATCGAAAAAACCTCCATGATCCAGCATTCAAAGTGTACATTCTTGGATCTTACCATTGTTTCTGAGGTAGACTTAGCACCCTTACAGATGGTCTCCTTAATCTTCACATTACATTTGGTATCTAGTTGCAGCTCATCGTATACTATCGCCCGGACCTGCACAGTCGAGTTGATCTGGAAGGTTCTCCCAGCTGCCTTGTAACACTCCTGTTCCACCTCTTTCATCTCGGTAAGGAGGATATCTTCCATTGATTTAAGCTTCTGTAGGTCTACGGTCACGCCTCGACGCTCCATTTCTAGAACATCAGAAATGTTTGAATCATGAGAGCAGTTTCAAGTTAGTTCAAAGCTAGGCCCCATACCGTGTTTGTTGCCCTGATTCTTCATGGTGTTGGTCGCGAAAGAACAGGAGAGAATCACCTAGCTCTTAAGACGATTCAAAGTGCTCATAGCGGTCCTACTGAATAAATTATATTTGAATTTTAAATTTTGAGAATTTTGAGGACCTACCTGCTATGATAGGCAAGAGCTTCATTTCTACATCAACAAAGACACGCCACAAGCCATCTTCTTTAAGAGCAGTAGTCAGTTTGACTGCACATTCATCCAACAGAGTGGAATACCAAGCCGCCTTCTGCAGGGCGCATTCCGTGGCTATTGTGTATTGGGGCGAGTAAGATATCAACTTTTGTAGGTCTGAGAAGTTCTCAGGTGGTTTATCCGGATCTATGAGGCTTCCACCAATCTGTTGAGTTAATCATAATATTTGTACTTAGGTATATATTTTGTATCAATCGTCATCATCAGTATTAATAGTTATCGGTATATTATCTTATCAACGGCATTGAGAGTCACCTTGGTGTCAATAGCAAACAAGTCGTTGAACTCCAAGCCAAACTTGGATTTGAAATAGATGAGTAAGTTTTTGCCTTCGTAGAAAATGATCCGGTTTTTCTCGAACAAATGGCCGATCACTTCCCTAGAAAAAATAAAACAGGTATCTATAGGGTAGGTAGTATCAATCAAGGTAAAATAGGTACCCTATGTCAAGTTATCAACGTACTTGAAACTTTGATTGAAGCCTTTAAAGTAATAGAACTTCGCTTCGATGTTAACAATAAACCCGTCTGGTTCACAGGAGTCTTCAGTGTGTTGCTGGTTAAGTTGAGAGAAACCGTTGCTGGAAAGAAAATCATCGTTCAAATCATTCAGAGACTTGGTAGTTCGACTGAAACCTTCTACTCAAAAATAAAGATGCATTTTACCTGTAAATTAAAACGATAACAAGATCTTTGTTCTCAATCAAACGCAAGTTTTCCGTATACTTTTTTATGTTATCATTATCTACGGACACTATTTCATAGTCCACTTCTTTGACTGGCAGCTGAGATTTTATTGGAGCCACAAATTTGGGTTTGACTTTCCTATCCTTAGATTTATTAGAATTTTCATCGTCTATTTTGGTTTCGGTTTCTGTAAAGATTTTTTCTTTTGGTTTCCCAAACTTCATTTTGCCGTTTTTGTTTGCAAGTTGCGCTTGAACCACCTTTTTATTTATTTTGTCTTTGTTCTTATCAAGAACTATTAGATTGGTTTTGTTCAGCACCTCCTCTTTCTCGTTTTTATCTTCTTCTTCAACAGAGTTGTTGGGATTCACGTCATCAAGCCAATTTTTAACTGTTGTCGTATATTTTTGCTTTCGAGAGTTGTTTTTAGGCTTTTCTTTTTCGCACACTTTCTTAACTTTCTTTGGTATAACATCGGTAACTTTGAGTTGAGTTTTGCGCTTGGTATTTTTAATATTATTTTGTTTAGTTTTAAGTATTTTATTACTGTCATCTTTGCAATGTTCTTTGTCATTAGCTCCTCCTGGGTATGCAATATTAAAAGTATTCTCAGATTTAGCAGCAACAGCATTTTGCTGAATCATGAGCTTCTCATTAGCATCTAAAGGGAGTAGCTCAGTATCAAACATGTCATCCCAGTTTATTCTTGGCCCAATCATAGATTCTAATTCATTATCAACATTATTCACGGTGTCCAGGTTATTAAAGTCATCCAATTTGTTATAGAAATCATCTGTGATGTTTGTAAGTTTACTTTTTTCTATTACAGGATTGATCAGATCATAAGTTGAAATATTAACTTCTTCCATATGGCTGCTAGTTAAGATATTTTCGTCTATTCTTTTGTTTCTGAATAAAAGGTCTTTATCTACTTCTCGACTATCGTGGAATTCTTGAACTGTACTAAATAATTCCTTAGTTGTATGTACCTGAGGTGATTGTTTCTCAATATCATTGAAGTCAAAAGGTTCGTCTTCGTCGATATTGTTTTGATTGTCGATGCAAGTGATCGGAGGAGCCAGTGGCAGTTGTGGTGTTCGGGGCTGTTCACTTAAAAATCTGCATATTCAAAATAAAGTTAGAAAACAAGTAGGTAAATCTGCCCACCCAGAGAGGGTATCTAACCTACTAGATAAAGAAGGTTTAAAGTTGAAATATTGAGGTTACTAGGTAACATGACTCTAATAGACAACATTTGTAGAGGCAAGTAGGTAGGTACCTAATTCGTAGGGGTTTTTTAGAATAGGTACTTAGTAGATTCACAACTACCTACTAATTTAGGAAGGTACCTACTTACCTAATTACCTACCTACCTATACTTGCTTCTGCCCGCAGCTTCGCGGTAGATACCAGTAAGAGTCTAATGCTCTAACCACCTACCAGGCCATCAATCTCTTTCTACATCTACTTACTAACGTTATTTACAAAAAACATCTACTTAGGTACCTAATTAAAAACTTACTTCAGATTTATTGATAGGATGATCTCAGATGCCCTACTGAATAAACGTTGATCTTTATTAAATAGTTTCTTATGTAAGAATCAGCTTTCATTGGATATGTAGACTATATCTACCTACCTACCTACATTATAGATAAACTAATAATATTATGCAATAAATATAGTAGGTAGGTAAACATACGTTAACACTTTTTTACTACGAGGCCAATCCGATGCTGGTGGATCAGGCGGAGGCATCCGTGACTGGTATGATGAATGTTGATTTTGGCTTCGATTACGATCTGGAAATTAGAGCAACTCACGGTAAGAAAATATATAGGTTTATACCTACTAATCATTAAAATTCTTCAATTAAATTTTACCAGCAGTCCATTTTTTTATGAGTGTATCCAAAACTTTTTTCCCAAACAATGATAAACTTCCTTCATATCGGCGAGGATTAAATTGAAACGAATTCCTGTATCTTGTATCCATGAGTAGAATTTATTTTAAGATTTCTGTGTACCTACTCGACACCTCAAGTTTTTGAACAAATGGTTTTTAAAATTCCCGCTAAAAGTCGGGCGGACGTATTAACCACAGATGACCAATAAAAAACAAGTCATTTTATGGAGAAATAAATATAGCTTGACCGTGTCCAAATACCTTTACATCAAATTTCTATCTAGTCTGTGGACTTTCAAAGTTTGATTGATGTCATGTCATGTCAAAAATGACAGCTTCTGATTGCTCAGATTGATTTGACAAATCAAAATAAATGCGAAAATTGTGAAAAAAAGGAAGGAAGAAGAGCAAGATTCCTGAATTTTATTACGAACCATGTGAAAACTGAAAAATGTGGATTTAATAATAAAAATATGAAGAAAAATTCAATAATGGCTGTCAATTTTGAGAGCTGTGATAGCCTGCCTCCAGACGAGGAACCAAAACTGAAATACGATCGAATGGAGAATGATGTTCAAAACATTTTGTTGAAAGACGCAGTGAGTTGTATTTGCGTGCACACAAAGTTTATTTGCTTGGGTACACAATGGGGAGTGATACATCTACTGGACCACGAAGGGAATACGGTGCCGATATCCCAAGACGGGAAAGACAAAGAGTTGCAAGCTCACGCCATCGCCGTGAACAAGATCTCAGTGGACGTGAGCGGAGAGTACATCGCCAGCTGCTCCGACGATGGCAAAGTGGTCGTGTACGGACTTTACAGCAACGACAATACACACAACTTGAACCTTGGGCGGGTGGTCAAGTCTGTGGCCATAGACCCTCACTACTTCAAATCTGGTTCTGGAAGGAGGTTCCTCACTGGTATCTATTTTTTTTTACTGTAAAGTTCATAAAGTGCCATGCAATTTGGAACTCTATGTCATTCATTGTCTCTACATAAATGATTATCATCTCTTAACACAGTTGAATCAATACAGTACATATATTTAATTAGATGCGCAGCTACTGTAGATTGATTCAGTATTCAAATTCAATTAACTGGTTAGTTATGTGGCGAATGGTAAATGAAACATGTAGCTTATTGGTTCTTGCTATCAGAATATTAAATAAGCTAGAGGAAAACAAGTGTTGAAAAGGTACTTATCTAAGTTAATTCAATGTGTCATAAAAAAATTATTTCATGAAATGGTGTTATGTTAGTATGTTTGTTGACTCATTGTACCTACTCATTACCGTTAATGAGGTTACTCATTTCGAAGGTACCTACTAGGTACATACATACATTCTTTATTTTGTTATTGCTAGCTAACTTTACCTTCAAAATTTTTAGGATTCATTCCTAAAAATTGCATAATGTGACAGGTTGCAAGCTCATTGCTATCTATTAAAATACTGGTTCACAATATAATAAATTCACAATGTTTCTTTCCTTCCTCCATTGTTTATGACATCAAGAATCAACAATGTTATTTTGATTTTACCCAATTTTTTTTAGAGCTGTGTTGGTTTACTTGTTTCTCAATTACACTTTACCAGGGGCTCTAAACAATGAAATGAACCTTATGAATTTGTGATATTGTACAGTATTTTAATAGAGGGCAATCAGCTTGCAACCTGTCATACTATGGAATGCCAACTTCTGCAAAATTTGGTCAAGTCCCTAATATGTATTTGAATTGGAAGTGCCTCTGGCTATCCTCTTATCCATTTTCAAAGGATCTAAGTATCTACCATTCTCAGTGCTTAAATCATAATTATGCCTGTTGTTAAAAATAGAAATAAATAATTAATCATAACACTACATTCTCCTATTTCAGGTGACAACAAATTGACACTTTATGAGAAGACATTCCTGAACCGCCTGCGCAGCACAGTTCTCTGCGAGTGTGAGGGCTACGTACAGGCCATGGCGTGGCACGAGCGGTTCGTGGCGTGGGCCAGCGAGGTGGGCGTGCGCGTCTACGACCTGGTCGCTCGCTGCTCGCTCGGCCTCATCCAGTGGGAGAAAAGCCCCAACCGATCCATCGAAGACTACCGCTGCAACTTGTTGTGGTCGGCTCAAAAAACTTTAATGATCGGTTGGGTCGATACCATTCGAATTTGCATCATTAGAAAACGCAGCCAAGTGGAGCTACAAACTAGAGATGTTACGGAATACCTTGTGGATCCAGTTTTCACATTTCAAACCGATTACTACATCAGCGGTCTTGGTCCATTAGATGATCAACTGGTTTTATTAGGAGTACCCAAAGAATGCGATGCGGTGACTAAAAAAACGCAGAGGCCGGTGCTTATGGTTGCAGACTACAAAGATTCTGAATTCTGTGAGCTGTCTTCTGATACCCTCAATATCAGATGTTATGAAGAATATTCTTGTAACGACTACTATTTAGATATGATCATAGAAGAGAAAAGGTTTTTTATTGTATCTCCTAAAGATATAGTCGTCGCGAGTCCTTACGACATTGATGACAAAGTAAACTGGTTGACGGAACATGGTAGATTTGAAAAGGCGATTACAGTTTTAGAGGATGTCGGAGGAAAGACTGAGAAGCACTCCGTGGTGACTGTGGGAGTGCAGTACCTGGACCATTTGATGGCGGAACATCTGTATGATGAAGCGGCTATATTGTGCGCGCGAATATGCAAAAATGACAAAGCTCTATGGGAAAACCAGATACTTAAATTTGCAGCAGTAAATCAGTTACGAGCCATCAGCGCCTATGTCCCCAAAACCCCTGAGCAAGCACTCGGTTCCAACATTTACGAGTTAATCTTTTATGAATATCTAAAAGTTGATCCTCAAGGCTTTCTAAAAATAGTACAGGACTGGAACCCCGCATTATACAAGACTGGCGTTATAGTGAAAGAAGTTTTGGAACATCTTTTAACAACCGAGATTGATAAGAATATTTATTTAGAAGCTTTGGCCTTACTTTATTGCTACCAGAAGAAATACGATAAAGCTCTAACAGCCTATTTGAAACTTCAACACAAAGATGTGTTTAAATTGATCACAAAACACAAAATGTACAATGTGATTCATGATAAAATACTCGATCTGATGACCCTCGACTGTGATAAAGCCATCTCTGTTCTTCTTGACAAAACCAAAGTGCCAGTTGAAGTTGTAGAAAAACAACTTGCCAGTAATGAAATATTTCTTTTCAAATACCTAGATGCCTACAGCAAAATTGAACCTAACGGGCGCTATCATGGCAGACTCGTCAGGTTATACGCTAAATACGCTAGAGACAAGCTATTACCATTCCTCAAATGCAGTGATAATTATCCCATACAGGAGGCATTAGATGTTTGCCAGTTGAACAAATTCTATCCAGAAATGGTCTTCCTTCTTGGACGAATTGGAAATACCAGAGAAGCCTTGCAGATTATAATTGAACAACTGAATGACATCAACCAAGCCATTAAATTCTGCCAAGAACACAATGATAAGGAACTATGGACTGATCTCATAAAACAAACAATCGATAAGCCAGAATATGTAACACTTCTGCTCAAGAGAATAGGAAACTATGTAGATCCACGTATGTTGATTGAGAATATTCAGTCAGGGTGTGAAATCGAGGATTTGAAAGAAGCACTCGCTAAAATGATGTGCGATTATCACTTACAGCTCTCTGTGCAGGAGGCGTGTAAAGTGATTACGTTGAGGAACTACTTCGACTTGCATGAGAAGCTCATAGTGGGTCAGGCGAGAGGCATATCCGTGACCGATGACTTCCTATGCTGTGTATGTCATGGGAGAATCATTATAAGAGACCTCTCTAATGCTTTGGACCTGATGGTGTACAACTGCCGGCATTCTTTTCATGTAGAATGTCTTGAAAGAGTAGGAAGTGAGAATTGTACAGTATGCAGTGCAGTGAAAATGTGACCCATGTTAATAAAGCTCAATTTGTAGATAGAACTTGTAACAAATAATTAAACAAAATTTTTCAATGTGTATTTATTTAGCTGTTATTACTAATGAACTGTTTATCATGTAAATTTAATATAATATTATCACTAATTTGGTGCTTTTGTAATGAAGTGACTTGCTTTAATTTTCCTTATATTTGTGAAGGTTAAACTACATAGCTAGGTAAATAGAGAATAATGTCAACGTAGTCGGTACTACCATCATTAGAATGTGTAGCGTGCGCATATTGTTGCATTGACTATTTTTAGTACCTACTTACCTACACATTTACCTAATGTGCAATGGCTATGTAGCTCAACTCCCAAATAGATACTACTTGTAGTAGTTAATTGCAATAAAACATTTAAACAATGTACTTACAAGATTGCTTGTATTTTATGTACCTACCCTACCTTTTTACCTATATTCACAGCTATAGTACCTACAATAATCTATTATATTAATAATCTATATTATTAATTTATTAAAGTGGAAGAGTTAGTTTGTTTAAACGCGCTAGTCTCTGGAAGTAACAGTCGAATATGAAAAATTATTTCTGCATTTGATAGCTAAACTCTTGAGGAAGGTTTAAGGCTATACTTTTCATCATCATCATCATCATTACCATTATACCATCACCTGTGCCATCACTACGGGGCCAACGCCGCGAAGGCGTAATCATGCCCAGAAAAAATACTTGAAAATGGTATTTCTGTACCTGTTCCCAATGCACTGGAAAGAAAGAAAGAAGCATCTAATGAAAAAAGTTAAATTAGGTCACGGGTTCGATTCTCAATAGATTCAATAAAGTTCACTGTTATGCATTCTGTGTGTTCATACCGTCTTATCTAGAAGCTCGAAGCTCATACTTAGAATCAAGCAAATTAATATAAAAAAATTCAGACTATAAAAAATCTTTTTTTATGATTTGGAAATGAAATTTTTATTACCCCGCATCCACACGTTGGGGCCAACGTTGGTCCCAATGCCTCTCACCAACGTGTGGTGCTGACAAAATAGCTTGGCGCCAACGTTGGGGCCAACGTTGGGGCTTGGCCGTGCCGTGTCGGTTTTATCAAAGGAAGTTGGCGCGCCAACGTTGGGGATCCGTCCACACGTTGGCGCAATGCTCAGTCCCGTTTCGACGCGCATCGTGAGCGCACGTGTCGACTGACGAGCGAGAATGTCATCGTATTCCTTATTTATTGTGTTTGTAGGACTATCGGGCTGAAATTTTGCACACTTATAGATTCTCGGTGACAATGAAATATTATGGTATCAACAAGCTGATCTGATGATGGAGTCAAGAGCTGTTCAACAGAACTCCTCAGTAAATAAGCCGATTGAGTTGAAACTCGGCATATTTGTCAAGTTTTGACTACAATGTAATAATATGGTGACAGCGAGCTGATCTGATGATGGAGTCTACTATTTTTTTTTATGTTACGGGAACCGTGCAATTTTTTGGGATAAAAAGTAGCCTATGTCCTATTTCCGGTTATTATCTATCTATATTTTAAATATCACCCATATCGGTTAAGTGGTTGTCGTGTTATAGAGGAACAAACATACATCCAAACATCCAAACTTTCGCATTTATAATATAGTGTGTTGTGTGAAGTGTGATAGTGACATGATGTGATGTGATTGTGATAAAATTGGTATTCAGTAATGTAAAATCACTTAGAGAAATTTCAATTTCTGTATCGGACGCGCAGACATCGGACGTCTGCACGTTGGCTCTGACGGAACAAGACTGGTGTATCGCCAACGTGTGGATGGTTCACGAAATCTTGGCGCCAACGTTGGGACCAACGTTGGTCCCAACGTATGGAGCCGGCGTTATACGTTTGAATTCTCTATTTTTTTACAAAGCAATCGATCGGTTTGATCTTTTGAAGTTGCCCTTGTTTTTAATCTGTAGTGAGTTTTTTTTTTTTTTTTTTTTTGTCATGTATGTCTAGGTAAGGCTTTTCTATTCCTCCCAGTTTTGTCAATTTCAAAATACTGATTTAATTTTTAAGTAATACCAATATAAAATAATCAAATTGTTCCAAAACATAGTTAAATTGAATTTAACTGTATTCAGATACCAAAAATCAGCCTCAAACTTTTAAAAAGCAAATTATTTAAAAATTATATTGCTCGGATGAATAACCTAATGTCTTTTGCGTCTTCCTAGTGAAAAATATTAAAAAATAAAAACAACAACAATTTCCCATGTGGTGAAAAATGGACGCGCACATGATTCTGTGAGGGTTTGAAAATGTTTACCTACACTGTTAGCTTTCGTTGAGCAGTGAAAATTGACGAGCTTGTATCCAAGTGTTGTGCGAAAATGACAGAAATGCCTCCTTACCTCGCGGTCAAAAATGAGGATAAAAACAGTGGTGAAGGTGACAGTGAGTCTGGCAGCGACGACGTAGAAGATTGGGATTTACCCTGTTCTTTCGATAAACCGAGGCACCTTGAGGTCATAAAAGGCGCAGAACGAGTAGAGCATTCTTGGAGAGTGAAAGAGAAGGTGAGCCGTAGCATGAGTTCTGCAGACTTGAGCTATTTGACCACAACTAAATGACAACAAACACACATGCATTACAAATACCCCTGTGTTTATTTCAGTTTTTACTATAACTCATACACTGAGATATTATCAATCCCACATCTTACAATCATCTGAATCTATTTAAGTACTAGTTTAGAAATTCAATGCTATCAAAACATTCAACATTTCTAAAAATGTCATGGAACAATCCTACCACAGAATTCTTCTGTGAATCCTACATACAAATCAAATTATGATTGATACATAAGTGTTTTAACTTTCAGTACAAGACTCATTGTGTGGCACTGGTCCTCTGCTTGAATGTCGGAGTTGACCCACCCGATGTGGTTAAAACACAGCCTTGTGCACGGTTGGAATGCTGGATTGGTGAGTGGATCCCTTATTAATATTTATTATACGACGTCGCTGCATCCTCGATATTTTATAATTCACCATGTAGTCCATTGCTTAATGTACTGGGCACGAACACTATTTAGAGCTAGAAAAAAAACTTTAAAAACATGATAACATAGATATAAAAACGACTCAAAGTCCGTAGAGGGCGCCTCGGAGCTGCCGAGCCGCCCCGACCTGCCGAACCGCCCCGACAGTTCCGCTGTATTACCCCCATTCGTTGTTTGTGTTCGGGCACGTTAACACGTCTTATTTTACTGTCTACAGTTTTTAGAAAAAATATTTTTTTTCTGTTGTTTTGATAAAAGTGAAGTGTTGTTAAAATGGTTTAACGAAAGACCCAAGAGAAGAAAATCCCTTACAGGAACAAACTGATGGCGAATACCGTGAGTACCTACCTACTTAATTTTAAGGTATTTTTTCTTCTGACGACAATGCGCTTGTGATCGCCAAAAAGCGTTTGCAATAGCAAATACCTAAATGCGAACGATAAAAGTGCAACGCTTGCACCTTTTTTTTCCTAACCTAATGCTCAATGCTGACCTTACCGTCTAGATAGCTTTAGAATAACAATTATTCAGCTACATATTTTTTAATTTGACCTCTACCTGAAAATTTTCAAACGAAGTACGGTAGTTTATGTAGGTACCTACATTTTTGGATATTACTAAAGATAACCTTTCCATCTGTTCAATCTCGAATTGACAGTTTAGATACGTCTACTGTTTGTAGAATAACAGCCATCTAGTGCATAATTTTTATTTTTCAAGCAAGGTTGTTTAACCGTGTCTTTGGATACTATTTCCAATAGATAACTGTGTAGATTTTTCTACGATTATTAACGATTATTATCTATTCGCCACCATTTTTAATTTTTATATCAAGAACTGTGTTGCGAATGCAGTCTGATTATCATAAGCTTTTATAAATGGATTCCGTATAAGTAACACATTTTGTGAATTGTTATATTCGAATGTGATCACACAATCGAATAATCGTATTACCCAACAATCGAATATTAAAACGATGTAGAATTGACAAATATTAAGTGCCTAATTCCCATTTTTTACATACCTACCTGAATTTCTTTAAATGTTTTGATACTAATAATACTTCTATTTTACTGTTTTATAGAATAACAAATAATTATTGCACATTCTTTTTTTTTTACCTACCTACCCCAAGTTTTTAACAAGGTCGTTTGGATCCATCTTAAGAGTACTACCTCCTTATGATAGCATGGTAGATTTTCGTAAGAGTAATTACGATATTTATTTGTGGCCCCTATCATTTTTATTTCAAGAACTGCGTTGCGAATGCAGTCTGGATGGCATAAATAAACAGTGACAAAATTGTAACTTTAACTCAAATAGACCACGGTCTTCTAGAGCTGTGATGCAATTACAGTCTGAATTGTGCAAAATACATTTGCCGCCCTTATCATCCTTATTTCAAGAACTGCGTTGCGAATGCAGTCTGGATGGCATAAATAAACAGTAACAAAACTGTAACTATAACTCAAATGGACCATGATCTCCTAGAACTGTGACGCGATTACAGTCTGAGTTGTGCAAAATACATTTGCCGCCCTTATCATTCTTATTTCAAGAACTGCGTTGCGAATGCAGTCTGGATGGCATAAATAAACAGTAACAAAACTGTAACTATAACTCAAATGGACCACGGTCTCCTAGAACTGTGACGCGATTACAGTCTGAGTTGTGCAAAATACATTTGCCGCCCTTATCATTCTTATTTTAAGAACTGCGTTGCGAATGCAGTCTGGATGGCATATATAAACAGTAACAAAACTGTAACTATAACTCAAATGGACCACGGTCTCCTAGAACTGTGACGCGATTACAGTCTGAGTTGTGCAATATACATTTGCCGCCCTTATAAATTGCCGCCCCTATAAATTTGCCGCCCCTATAAATTTGCCGCCACTATAAATTTGCCGCCCCTATAAATTTGCCACCATCGTAAATTTGCCGCCCCCATAAATTTGCCGCCCTTATAAATTTGCCGCCCTTATTTCAAGAACTGTGTTGCGAATACAGTCTGAGTTGTACAAATAATGTTTGCCACCGTTATCATTTTTATTTGAAGAACTGCGATGCGATTGCAGTCTGGCTGGTTAGCTCAAATTATAAAAGTATATTCTAAACAGCAGTTTGAATTGCATAATATACGTTTGCCGCCATTATCACTTTTATCTCAAGAACTGCGATGCGATTGCAGTCTGGCTGGTTAGCACTAATTATAAAGATAACTATTCCAAAATAAAAGAACCTATATACTTTTTTATTGTGATGCGAATACAACCACAGTAAATCTATTTATACAAATGTAAATACCTACATCCAGTAGGTACATTTATAACCATAATGAGATTACGATCCTCAGTGCAGTCTGAGTTGTACAATATACGTTTGCTGTCGTTATCATTTTCATTTCAAGAACTGCGATGCGATTGCAGTCTGGCTAGTTAGCATACATTATAAAGACCGACCAACTATTATCGAATGGTGACATTATCACCACCTATGAATACTGAATATTATATCATTGCGGATTATGATTCTAAACACTCTTTTTCTTCGAATTAAAGATGATGCGATCGATAATATCGATACCCCTAGTACCGGATAGACGGTGTGACCCAACCACGCAACCTATGGCTGATTCCACGGATGCAAATAATGCAAGCACTGCTACAATGATAATTTTTTAGGAGCCTTATGAACTTCAATAATAAACCTGAAATATTCGTACAAGATCTCTGAACGTTGCGGAGAATAATGGTGGGTTGGCCTGGCGAAGAATCATTATATAAATACCTAGCTGAAAATATTCACATTTTTGAAAATTTCAAAGCGCAACAGAGACAAGAGACACGAGAAGCTCAATTTCATTTTGAGAAAGAGTCTTTTGAGACACAGACCCAATTAGTTATCTATCTGACAAGGAAACCGGTGAGACCCACCCAAGCAACCTGCTAAGACGAACAGCAATAAACTCGATCTCAATAATTAAAAGTAATCCGGTACCCCCGGTAAATTTAAATGTTTCTCTTGTTTGGAAATCAAATCAAATGAAATCAAAGAACTTTATTTGTTAACATAACTTACAAGTTATTAGATACATTATTGTTATTAAACTAAATGAATTGATTTAACAAAAGGCCTCCACTCAGCATAAGCTACGGCAGATAGTCTACCATAGCGCTGGTCTTCCGTGGTAGCACAAAGTATACAGGCGAGCAGTGGCTTTCGCGATCAGTTAAGTTAATTATATGAAACCAAATCATAATATATATAATCATAATCATAATATATAAAATGATCCTTTTTAACTCTCAGTTAGAGTCTGGTACATAACTTACTTTAAGATACCGCGCGTTACATAACAAAATTAACCAATAGAATATTCGTTTCCTCTCTAGACTAGAACATTATCTATAATATTGAGTTGAAAAAATTACTACAATCAGCTACAATTACAACATGTTTACTATGTACTATTTTACTATGTACCTTTAGTGCCTACTTTTGAAGGCTGTGACAAATGTTGACGATAAAATTAACTTGTTACAAAACCGAAGGTTTATAATAAACCACAAAAAGTGTCAACTTCTAATACTTAAGCGTATAATATTTCTAGGTAGACTCATGAAACTACCTTCTACGCAGGTACTTGAGATTTTGAAAAATTTGTTTGGTGCATTGATCCTTGTATGTCCAAGCACCTATAGATTAACATTGAGTTTATAATAAACTTTTCGAGATAGGAAAAATCCTGGCACACCAAACATCATAAAGATTAAGACATCTCAATGACGTTTATTTATTTGCATCGTACATCAAATCCCAAGAAAATGTAGATGCAGACAAAGTATTATATAGACGTTTTGTGTAAAAGACATTCTGATTCTGACAGTCCTTCACTGGTCCAGCCAGCCCTGGTATCTCTTACTTCCGGAATGTCAATTATAACGCGGCATTTCATATAGCGAAGCCTTTCTCCGGTGCCTTGCCACTTACCAAATCGTAAAACCAGACACCGTCTAAATTATGATCGCATTAATAAAATAATCATAATATTATATTGAAACATTATGACTATTATCTTAATATAAAAATTGTGGATTTTTTGTCAGAATAATAATATTTTCGACTATTTCGATTGTCTATCTCAAATTCGTAAATATATATATAAAAAGTAAATTACGTGATAAATATCCGGATACATAATAAAATAATATGTACCTATTTAAAATATTTCAAATTCGTTTTGCTTTAAACTTTATCACTCATCACTCCAATTCTGGAGCTATTAACCATTCCACCGTCAACACTATCCCGTCAATTTCTCTAATACGTACTAGGAAATAAATTCAGCAAAGATGCTAAAATCTCTCGTCTCCTTAAAAGAGTTTACCGAACTCTGCCATCTTTCCCAAAATAGCAAAGTACTCGGGACACTAAAATTGCCCTTGTTTTGCTGATCATCTTACTCATCCTAATGAGCAATTACATTTGCCTATAATAACCACAAAGCTTGTGGCTCTGCTAGCACTGTTAACTGCACAATGTGTGCATTTTTTGATTACCTACGTTATCTAAAATAAACATTATTAGTCCTCGATTACAAATTATAATTATTAATAGTCTAATAAAGAATTCGCCTCCTAGGAGAGCGTTACCATGTTAAGTCATCCCTCTGTTAATAGAGATATGTCCGACAAATACCTTATTAACCTACATGAATATGATCAGTTTATCCAACTGCAAAGATGGAGAAGTTATTCTCTGCACACTCAGCTCGCACGCTGCAACTGACCGACGTTAGCGGTAGATCATAGGGCCTTTGCTATTGAGGCAATAAAAAAGCTGCAGGATGATCTGGTAATTTCCCTATAGTTGTAAAACTTACAATAGGGCCTAGCCGATATAATTTTAATTACTATTTATTTATTAATAAACTAAACAGTCTAATTAACTACGCAGATTAGACAGCCGGCATAGTCCCATTGCAGAGCAAATGCCTCCCTTTTTTCTTCTACACTCATTCCGATCTTGAGCCAAATTGCGCTAGTCATCGGTATGTCAATTATTGTTTATCCTATACTATTGAGTGAAGAATATTTGTATTGGCCTAAATATAATTATATTACATTTTTGTAATTTTGTTCTCGAAAACGGCTCTAACGATTTTAATGAAACAATTAACAAATATTGTGCCTAGTAAATTAATCCGATTTTGCAATGCAAATCATGGAGATAGTACCTAGTTAATTTTATAACAGTAAATCAAGGTTTTGTTTGTTCATCTAACTAAACCATTCTATCCCAAAGGGGTTATTATAATACACGATTTCCCAAAAACTCTGAACATCTACATGGTGAATTATAAAATATCGAGGATGCAGCGACGTCGTATAATTGAAGGTTAAACAAACTTACCTAAAGTGAAGTTTGACCATAATTATACGACGTCGCTGCATCCGAAGCATATTTTAATCCCTCCCTCCCATAAGTTGTCTGAAACTTATCCCGTACTAAATCGATATAATATATCGATTATGCTTTTGGGAAATCGTTTTATCCTCTGAAAAGAATGAGGGTAATACAGCGGAACTGTCGGGGCGGTTCGGCAGGTCGGGGCGGCTCGGCAGCTCCGAGGCGCCCTCTACGGACTTTGAGTCGTTTTTATATCTATGTTATCATGTTTTTAAAGTTTTTTTTCTAGCTCTAAATAGTGTTCGTGCCCAGTACATTAAGCAATGGACTACATGGTGAATTATAAAATATGCTTCGGATGCAGCGACGTCGTATAATTATGGTCAAACTTCACTTTAGGTAAGTTTGTTTAACCTTCAAGTAAATAGATATCCATCCAATAAGGTTTATTGTGCTGAGCTTACCTAACTAAACAATAAATAAAACAAGGTCAGTAATCTAAGGTAGTTTAAAAAACCCCCCATCATATTAATAGTGAATTTTTTTTTAAACAAATTTTTGGATATTTTTAGATCATAGCTTTTCTGGATGAGTGCTACTAATAGTAAATTATGTAGAATCCCAAATTATTCAGTGAGTCATGGTGGAATCCTCTGAGAATGATTCACAGTGTTCACACATTTACGTCACTTGCAGTTCATCTATATTTAGTTTGTAGGTAGAATGACCTACCTCAATAACATTGAATGATTTTAAAATTTACATTTTCATAAAAAAAGAACCAGGCTGGCTGTAAAAAATATACTCTTATTTAGATTTCATTTATGACTACAATCTAATGTACAAGTGTTTTTTGAAATGGTTGTGTTAAAGAGTATATTTTCATTCAGTTTCAACCAATATAAAATTGCAGTGTTGTTTGACTTATTTTAATTAAGTAAAATAGGATTTCAAGTGAAAACTTTAATAAAACATAATGTTAGGCCATTATTTCTACCCAGTGTAAATTAAACACACAGTTTAAAAAAATATAAATAAAATAAAAAAGAAAAGAAAGAAAGGGTAGCAATCTCTCTGATCATCATTGTCAAACGTACAAGCCTAATAAGTCTAGTTTAGAGAGTAAGCAAGCAATTATTTCAGATCCACAGTCTCTGTCGCCCAGTAAAGCGTTGGAGAGCATCGGGCATGCACTGCAGTCTCAGTATGAACGCTGGCAGCCACGGGCACGATACAAACAGTCACTGGACCCCACTAGTGATGAGGTAAGTACATTCATTGTATTTGGGGCATCATCTGTTCGCAAATTTCTTAATAAGTCACACAATCTATTGTGCTGCAGATTTTGAATAGAAGTCCTACTTAGTAAACATTTTAATGTCTGACTTATGCTTAAATACCGGAGCGCTACTTAAATTTTTGAGACCTACTTATCCAATTGGGATGTTCTTACTAATTAAAATCGTTTACAAAAATTACAGTACTGTTAATGTCAATGATAAGCGCGACTTAAACTAGTAGCGTTTCAGTGATCGGGTGTGAGTCTTCATTTTAGTATCTAGTAGCAATAGTGCTTTTGTATGAAAAAGATTCAAATGTGTTGAATTTCAAAGGCTTATGGTTCTGCAAGGACATGACTTAGCAATTTTTAGCCTGGACTTGAAGTACAGAAGTACTCGGTTGCTAGTACTATCAGAAGATGATAAGCTAAATTTGTCAGTCAGCCAATCATTAGGGATCACTGTCAATGAAGCTACATTTTATCTAACTAGATAAGCCAAATTGTCTTGTGACTGATTTGTTGTGAGAAAACTGGTGTGATGACAATTTTGTGTGCAAATCTACACTCAAGAAAAATAAACTTTAATAGACAAAAAAAATATTTTAAAAAAACAAAAACTCGACTGCGTCAAAACTAAAAAGAAAAAAACAAGCCTGCAAAGAATTACTCACAGTCGGTACCCATTCATTTTATTGCCAATCAAATCTTCCCAATGTTATGGGTCCCGACTGTGAGTAATTCTTTGCAGGCTTGTTTTTTACCCGACTGCGCAAAGCAAAGGAAGGGTAATGTGTTTATCAGTCTATGTATGTATGTTTGGATGTTTCTATGTGGCACTCTAGAGGCCAAACGCGTGGACCGATTTTGATGATTCTTACGTCAATCGATTCGTCTGAACCTTGGGAGTGTTAATAAGGCATGACAGTAATCAAAATTCACCAGTGCCACCACCAGACGCCTTAATGTCAAAATTAAAAAAATCAAAATCGTCACACCATGTCAAGTGGGGTATCGTTGAATAGGTATTTCAAAATCAACTTTATGTTTCTTTTACCATTTTTCATTTTAAGTAATAGTTTAGGAAAAATAACGGTTTAAAGTTGATTAATAATTATTCTCGCTATGGATGTTTCTATGTGGCACTCTAGAGGCCAAACGCGTGGACCGATTTTGATGATTCTTACGTCAATCGATTTGTCTCAACCTTGGGAGTGTCACTAAAGATATGACAGTAATCAAAACTCACCTGGGCTACAACCAGACGCCATATTGTCAAAATTAAAAGAATCAAAATCGTCACTCTATATCAAGTGGGGTATCGTTGAATAGGTATTTTAAAATCAACTTTATCATAACTAAAAAGTGTTAAATAAAAAAATATTTTAAAAAAACAAAAACCCGACTGCGTCAAAACTAAAAAGAAAAAAACAAGCCTGCAAAGAATTACTCACAGTCGGGACCCATAACATTGGGAAGATTTGATTGGTAATAAAATGAATGGGTACCGACTGTGAGTAATTCTTTGCAGGCTTGTTTTTTACCCGACTGCGCAAAGCAAAGGAAGGGTAATGTGTTTATCAGTCTATGTATTGTAACGGCTTAAAATTTTATTACATGGCCTGGCTACACGTCAATTTAGAGAATTAGTAATCAGTACAATTATATATTTAAAACTAAACCGGGATATTGCAGCGTTCTTGAAAAAGTGTGTAAGTTAGTGTTGACGGCACAGAATAGTTAAAGCACAGCCGAGAGAGAGCCTCTCTGGCTGTGATACCGGTCACTCAGGCACGGAGGGGAGCACCACAGAAGAAGGGGGCGCCGCCAGCACTCCGTGACCTGGCTCCGGTATCCAGGGACTCGATGAAGATTAGAGTAAAACTTGGAACCTGTGGATAGGGAGAAGGCTCTATAGCTTCTATCCAACAGAATTAAATAACCTAAACCAGAGATATAAAGAAACTTACCCCAAGAGGGGTTCCGTTGTTATGAAATTTAATAATTTTCGATCGTCGGGAGGGACGACGACTGCGTCAAGCGCGGCAAAGCTCCAGCTGAGCCCAGCGAAGCACCATGCTGTTGAAAGAAGACTGTTTTAGAACAAAGACTAGCACGACATGCGCACGTGGCGCGCCCAAGTAGGTTAGCAAGCAAATATTTACCGCGCCGGGGCGCTCGATCCGAGCTTAGCGATGACTCGGTGATCCGCGCGGGTGTACTAGGGCAGATGTGAGGGCCTAACCAATGGTCTCACCACGCGGCCACGTTGTCAAAGCCCCGGACGCTCGCTCACGGACCCTAAAATCAGACGGGATTCCATGAAGGGCGCCGCGCTGATGAAGAAACCATTGTCCTAAAGACAGGCTGCTGGCATACATACCAGCTGAAGCACAATCACTTTAAATTAAACGACACCGACTAGGTTCTCGAACGAAGACCAGGATTGAAAGGAACCTAATACGTGGCCATACGCCAATGACATTTGCAAAGTGTTGCCGTCAATGGTCTGCAATTTTCCCATTGACGGACGCTGATAAAAGGACTATTCTAACCAATGAATTTAAATTACTAGAGTGATAAAGTTGTAGATAATTAAAGCAAGAGCCTGAAACAAAATATGAAAAAAGAAGGGAGTCGCACTAATACTTCTGAAACAATAAAAACACTAATCGAAACAAATCCAGGGGAGTTGCCATCTCCGAAATTGACCTGAATAAGTGTGAGAATTAATTTTACGGAAACATCGACATTTGTCTATTATGTATTGTAATTTTAATGTCAAAGTCAATTTGACAGCGTCATACGATACGAGTAGAATAACCAGGGTTACAGTACACCCCTACGCACGATAGAATTTTCGCCAGAAAATTCACGGCTGCCCACAGCCGTAAACTAAACAAAAAAGAAAGAGCGATCTTACAATAAGACCCAGCAGCAAGAATTAAGAGTTCCTACCTATGCAACCCAAAAAAAAACCAAGGAAAATTACCAACTTATTGGCCCACTAAAATCTATTTATGCAAAAACCTACCTACGTAGTAACCTAATGTCAAGTAGTTAGGTACGGACTGGTTTTCGGGACTAGTTCTCTAGGATAGAAGATCCTAGGTAATTCCATTCATTCTTACACAAACACAATTCCTTTCATAGCACCTCACACACTAGAGTTCCATCCAAAATACCCAGTGTAGGCTTATTTTAATAGTCACGACCCGCTATTAGCAATTGGGGAACTTCTAGTGAAACCTTCCATACTATTTATCAAGTGAGGGTTCCATCCAAATACCCAGTGTAGGCTTATTGAATAGTCACGACCCGCTATTATTAGGTAATGGGGAACCTCCTTGTAAAGAAAAAAATCACCGACAAGAAAAAATCCCAGTTTAAAAAAAAACTACAGAACCCAACATACCTACTCCCTAACTCCTACCTACTCTAAAAAAAATCCTAGACTACCTAACCTACTTAAACCCTACCTACTCACTACCACGCACTAACCTAACAGACCACGCATAGACTGGGCGAAGGGTGGCGATTTATCAAAATCGAACCACGCGACACCAAGCGAGCCTATGCCACTAACAAAATCATACCTTAAAACCTATCAACCTATTCCTAACATGCAACTAACCTAACGGACCCCGCATAGGCCGGCGTAAAGTGAGGGGTGGCGATTAGAGGCATCGTCCCACGCGACACAATAACAGAGCGGGCCTATGCCACCTACAAGAAAATACCATAACACCAGCAATCCAACATACAAAGTAGTCACATCTAGCCAGGACAGATCTAACGCAGCCTAATCTACGGTCCGGGCGTCATTGGAACACTGGAACACAGTCCAGAATTCCCCACCTATCAGACATCCAGAGAGAACTTTATTTGTAGAATAAAGTTTTAAGGCCAGCCCAGCGCAGTATTTAGAGTACTGGTAGGTACTGGGCAAGCAATTAGAATGCCTAGAGAGGCACTAAGAATGTGTGCCTAAGTCTAATTCGTAGAATCTAGACTTAGGTAAACAACAAGTCTAAGTTTTGTAAAGTACCTACATACTTATACCTACCTATATAATATAGGTATAATATAGGCAAACTATATACCTAACATCATTAACCTAATACCTAAAGCAAGGTAATTAATAACTACAACCTAAACTAAATGATAATAGTAAGTATCCTAATTATCACAGAACAGTACCTAAACTAACTGTACAAACAATCCTAGATAAGTATCTAAAGAAAATAAAAGCACTAGCCTCTATTTAAACTACCTACCTATACCTACTATCTATGTACAAATAGAACTATATACAACATACTAAGTATGCCCTACTCCAATAAACACCTCCAACAAAGCTAATAGTAAGGTTGGTATGGAATGAATCCATTTTCAAACCTACCCACACACAAAAAAAACAACCACAAGTTTGACTCGAATTTAAAAAAAAATGCCTAATAGAAAAAGAATTATTGCCTTTATAATAAGCTCAAGAAAAAGAAATCATCAAAAAGTTTGACTCTAAAAAAAAATTTATAAGTTCAGAGAAAGAACTGATTTTATGTTAAAAAAAATATTTAAAAATTATGTTTCATCTAAGAATTTAAAATAAGTACTCAGGTACTTACAAGAAAAAGAACCGATATTACCTACCACTGCAAAACACTAAAACAAAGTTTCAAAAAAAACAATTTGAAGTTGAATGAAAAATATTCTACAATATTTTTAAAGTATCACTTTCCTACAGAAAATCACCAAAACATTAGCTAGGTTTAAAAAGCAGTCCTAAAACAATGCTAGCAAATCTAGACCCGTCTCCCAGAGAAGATGCTTTTAGAACTTGATGGTTTAGAGCCATTCAAGCTGGTTTAGAGCCATACAAGCAGCGCTCACAGAAAACAAGAGAATCTATATTTGTGCAGTTTAGGAAAAAAAAACAAAACAAGAACCTACAAGGCAATATTGAAAAAAACTAAAAGCTTTACACACCACTGAATAACCTGTAAACAATGTATGTGCATGTGGTAGTTATATTTCTAAATTGTGCAGGAAATTATTAAAGTTTCACCGAGCTAATTTGAAGTTTTGGTTAAAAAAGTAAGTGTTTTAGAGCAGTTAAATTTTAGCAGTTTAGAATTGTAGTGGTTACTAAGAATTCACATTCAGTATTTCAGTTCTTATTACATGAAAACATACAGGATCTAAGCAGTGTTACAGATACTAAGTGTAATACTTAGTCACAAAAATTACAAGTTCAAAGCATTAATCAAAGGATTTAAGCAGTGTTACATATACTAAGTGTAATACTTAGTCACAAAAATTACAAGTTCAAAGGTCTAAAAAGTTGAAAGTAAGTCTATCAAATTAATTACTTACACACCTTATACTATGACACAGTAAGTACACAGAAATAAAAGCAATATAGCATAAACACAAGTAGAAATTTTAACACAAGGAAGGAAATAAAACACAACAATTATATTTCACAAAAATTGCTTGTTTGTTAGTAAAGATGTGTTGTACTGGTTACTAAGTATTGACAAACCAGATGGGCAGCCACTGTAACGGCTTAAAATTTTATTACGTGGCCTGTCTACACGTCAATTTAGAGAATTAGTAATCAGTACAATTATATATTTAAAACTAAACCGGGATATTGCAGCGTTCTTGAAAAAGTGTGTAAGTTAGTGTTGACGGCACAGAATAGTTAAAGCACAGCCGAGAGAGAGCCTCTCTGGCTGTGATACCGGTCACTCAGGCACGGAGGGGAGCACCACAGAAGAAGGGGGCGCCGCCAGCACTCCGTGACCTGGCTCCGGTATCCAGGGACTCGATGAAGATTAGAGTAAAACTTGGAACCTGTGGATAGGGAGAAGGCTCTATAGCTTCTATCCAACAGAATTAAATAACCTAAACCAGAGATATAAAGAAACTTACCCCAAGAGGGGTTCCGTTGTTATGAAATTTAATAATTTTCGATCGTCGGGAGGGACGACGACTGCGTCAAGCGCGGCAAAGCTCCAGCTGAGCCCAGCGAAGCACCATGCTGTTGAAAGAAGACTGTTTTAGAACAAAGACTAGCACGACATGCGCACGTGGCGCGCCCAAGTAGGTTAGCAAGCAAATATTTACCGCGCCGGGGCGCTCGATCCGAGCTTAGCGATGACTCGGTGATCCGCGCGGGTGTACTAGGGCAGATGTGAGGGCCTAACCAATGGTCTCACCACGCGGCCACGTTGTCAAAGCCCCGGACGCTCGCTCACGGACCCTAAAATCAGACGGGATTCCATGAAGGGCGCCGCGCTGATGAAGAAACCATTGTCCTAAAGACAGGCTGCTGGCATACATACCAGCTGAAGCACAATCACTTTAAATTAAACGACACCGACTAGGTTCTCGAACGAAGACCAGGATTGAAAGGAACCTAATACGTGGCCATACGCCAATGACATTTGCAAAGTGTTGCCGTCAATGGTCTGCAATTTTCCCATTGACGGACGCTGATAAAAGGACTATTCTAACCAATGAATTTAAATTACTAGAGTGATAAAGTTGTAGATAATTAAAGCAAGAGCCTGAAACAAAATATGAAAAAAGAAGGGAGTCGCACTAATACTTCTGAAACAATAAAAACACTAATCGAAACAAATCCAGGGGAGTTGCCATCTCCGAAATTGACCTGAATAAGTGTGAGAATTAATTTTACGGAAACATCGACATTTGTCTATTATGTATTGTAATTTTAATGTCAAAGTCAATTTGACAGCGTCATACGATACGAGTAGAATAACCAGGGTTACAGTATGTATGTATGTTTGGATGTTTCTATGTGGCATTCTAGAGGCCAAACGCGTGGACCGATTTTGATGATTCTTACGTCAATCGATTCGTCTGAACCTTGGGAGTGTTGTTAAAGGCATGACAGTAATCAAAATTCACCAGTGCCACCACCAGACGCCTTAATGTCAAAATTAAAAAAATCAAAATCGTCACACCATGTCAAGTGGGGTATCGTTGAATAGGTATTTTAAAATCAACTTTATGTTTCTTTTACCATTTTTCATTTTAAGTAATAGTTTAAGAAAAATAACGGTTTAAAGTTGATTAATAATTATTCTCGCTATGGATGTTTCTATGTGGCACTCTAGAGGCCAAACGCGTGGACCGATTTTGATGATTCTAACGTCAATCGATTTGTCTCAACCTTGCGAGTGTCACTAAAGACATGAAAGTAATCAAAATTAACCAGTGTTACAACCAGACGCCATATTGTCAAAATTGAAAAACTCAAAATTGACAAACTATGTCAAGTGGGGTATCGTTGAATAGGTATTTAAAAATCAATGTTAGGTTTCTTTTACTATTTTTCATTTTAAATAATAGCTTAGGAAATATAACGGTTTAAAATTCTGTTTGTGTGTATCTTGGCCGCGCATCACGTCTCGGTCGAACGAAACTACTGGACGGATTTAAATGAAACTTGGTATTATTTGAGTGCATACATACTATACTACTACGAGGTATAAATAGGATACTTTTGATTACTATACCTACTTACTTACTGAAATTCAAGACGGTTCCCTTGGGAGAGGAAATGAAAATCAAAATGAGTAGGTAGGTATCTGGTTGTAATTCATTAACACATCGCACCTTCGACAGGACAAGGTCTCAACTGCACATTTTGTGATTTTACAGGAGAGCCATTTTAAATATTTTTATTCATTCAACGTCGTATCATTCTGTATTAACTGCTCTGAAGAGATTGTTCTTTGCACAAAATATACTTTAAACTTTTATGAATCGGTGCATGTTTCATAAATGAGTGAAATATTTTTTATTTGTTTTATAGAAGGTTTTTATAAAAAAAGGGGTCACATTTATGCCCTTGTCCTCCAAAAGTTAAATAACTTTGTAATTAGGGTTGCATATACAACTTAAAATAAGTACTAAATATGACTTTGTTCCTCCACAAACTTAAACAAAAAACAAAAATATGTGGTCATTGAATATGCCCTATATTAACCTTTACGGCGTTGTCGCGCCAGAATTGACGAAATATCGCAATAATCTGACAAAGTCACTGTTGCCCTATAGCGAAATAAAGCCAAACTAAGAAAGAATCTCTGTCGTTTCAGATAAAAGGCCGTTTTTTAGGCCCTTGGGCATACTCAACTCATTTTTGGAATATTTGACAGTTACGACCTTGTCCTGCCGAAGGTGCGACATAGTACGATTTTATTGATTCTTTTTACCCGACTGCGCAACGCAAAGGAAGGGTAATTTTGTTAGAAAGTAGGTATGTACCTACTTTAAAATGTTCTGTAAAAATTTCAAGGTCATCGGTTTTGTAGTTCAGAAGTTACAAACATCGCAACCCTCAGTATTATTTTTTATTTACATTAATTACCAAAAACACAACTAGATGTCGCTGCTAAATCTGAACCAATCCTAGATCGCGCTATCGTTGCGTTTTGAAAAGTTTACCTATTCTATCAATTTTTGAGGGCCATTATCGAAAGTTTTTGATATTATTGGATTGGATTGAATTATTGGCTGATGGGGAATTGGATTGGATGGATTTGATGAATAAAATTGAATAAATAATTAGGGCGATACGAAGTTACTTAGTTTAGTTGGTTTATTAATTTCTTGTTGGGTAGGTAATAGTTAATCAAGGTATTTTAAAATCAACTTTATCATAACTAAAAAGTGTTAAATAAAAAAATATTTTAAAAAAACAAAAACCCGACTGCGTCAAAACTAAAAAGAAAAAAACAAGCCTGCAAAGAATTACTCACAGTCGGGACCCATAACATTGGGAAGATTTGATTGGTAATAAAATGAATGGGTACCGACTGTGAGTAATTCTTTGCAGGCTTGTTTTTTTCTTTTTAGTTTTGACGCAGTCGGGTTTTTGTTTTTTTAAAATATTTTTTTATTTCTTTTTAGTTTTGACGCAGTCGGGTTTTTGTTTTTTTAAAATATTTTTTTATTTCTTTTTAGTTTTGACGCAGTCGGGTTTTTGTTTTTTTAAAATATTTTTTTATTTAACACTTTTTAGTTATGATAAAGTTGATTTTAAAATACCTATTCAACGATACCCCACTTGATATAGTGTGACAATTTTGATTCTTTTAATTTTGACAATATGGCGTCTGGTTGTAGCCCTGGTGAATTTTGATTACTGTCATATCTTTAGTGACACTCCCAAGGTTGAGACAAATCGATTGACGTAAGAATCATCAAAATCGGTCCACGCGTTTGGCCTCTAGAGTGCCACATAGAAACATCCATAGCGAGAATTATTATTAATTAACTTTAAACCGTTATTTTTCCTAAACTATTACTTAAAATGAAAAATGGTAAAAGAAACCTAAAGTTGATTTTGAAATACCTATTCAACGATACCCCACTTGATATAGTGTGACGATTTTGGTTTTTTTAATTTTGACAATATGGCGTCTGGTTGTGGCACTGGTGAATTTTGTTTACTGTCATGTCTTTAGTAGCACCAGGCCTGGCTCACTTCTCACTTTAGGTATTTATCGGACGCGCGCCCCCTCGGGGGGCGCGCGACATAGGTTGCCACTTGCCGCTCGCTCGGCTTGCGGACTAGACGCATTGTGCGTAATTATCGTGATCTCGTATACATCGTTTCTTGTGATTTTTGCACGATAACTAAACGATCTAATCCGTATAAAAGATACTGCTGTGTCTACGGGTGTCTAAACAAAAGGAAAAGCAATGAATGGACATTAACATTCCACAAAATTCCGGAAGATATTGAAAGGTTGGTAGGTAGCTACTAAGCTTTTCTATAATTTGTTGTAAGTACCTATTTAAATAAATCATCAATAAATACCTAGGTAGGTACTTACTTTTACTCTGTAACTGTAGGTGCATAATGAAAACGAGATTTTATAGGTACCTATTCGATTCCTTTTTGATTGAATAGGTACCTGTTTACAAATAAACAAACATAATACACGTACAAAACTACCTACCTACAAAACTGTAGGTAGGTAGGTACCTACAGTTTTGTTTATTTACATATGTACCTAAAAGTAACTTATCCATTAAGTAGGTACCTAACCTACTTAATATAATAATTGTAAGTGTTTAGAAGTTACATTACATTCATAGAGCCATGTTGGTCGAAGTGATTAGTACCTCAACTTTCGAGACGAAGGTCGTGGGTTCGAGTCCTGGCCGTGCATTAAATTGCAAATGTGATTGCAAACCTAACATTAAAAGGGTGATTATCGGATAACGGCTCCCGGTCTAGTTGTGTGATGATGATGATTGTGTGTGTCTGATCGATGTCTAGGTAGGTATGAAGGTATAGATATTTTGAAATGCAATTGTTTACAAAACGAACGAGATAATAATGTATCTACCTACTTCACCTACCTACGTACAATACGTAGTACCTACTTACTACTATTTATTCTGTGGTAACGGTAGATTAAATTATATTTAGGCCTACTTATTTTAGAACTTAAGTAGGTACTGTTTTTGTGACAGATAAAATAAATTAATTTATTTGTGTTGTCGCAAGCGAAAATTCGACAACCCTTACGAGTCGCGTCACACCGCGCCAGACAGTGACACAGTTACGCATTAGAGCAGGATGGGAATGTTTAGGCAAATATCTCGATAGGTAATAGGCCCATAGGCGAGTTGAATTGCACTTTATGGCTTCGCCGCGAGAGTCTCTATTTAAACAAATTTACTCGCGAAGTGACCCTTCTGTACGTAGTACTCTAGTATTCTGTGGTAGCACTCCCAAGGTTGAGACGAATCGATTGACGTAAGAATTATCAAAATCGGTCCACGCGTTTGGCCTCTAGAGTGCCACATAGAAACATCCAAACAAACATACATAGACTGATAAACACATTACCCTTCCTTTGCTTTGCGCAGTCGGGTAAAAAGCTACGCTTTAATAGATAATTATAGCATTGAAAATTTTACAAAAAACTTTACTGATATTGAAATAGGGCCTAGTCTAGAATATGCCTTAAGGTAGGCTATTTTTATCCAGACATTTCGCGAGCGAAGGCCCGGACGGAAACTACATAAATATGCCTACATAAAACTACACATTTGGAAATCCCCGGCGACACGGCGCTATTATGCTAATGAGCAGACATTATAATTACCCGGCCTCGAGTGCGCGCCGACCTTGCTAATGGCGACACGAAGCTAAACGCTCCCTATGGCCGCCTGACACGAGAATGTACTGCCCAAACTGTATGAGGGTCGCTGGTGGGCCGGGGCCTCACGTCGCGTGTCCCACACCCATATCATAACCGTGGAATGATTTATGTACCGATTTAAATTCATCTATGTGAATAAACCAATTTATCATACAAAATTTTAGCCCTATTTAGACAGGAACTAGTACCAACCAGCAGGGCGATTCACACTTTTCGAAATGTTTCTAATTCGTAAAGTTTTTTCGCTGAAAAAACGTCAACTTTCTGAAGAGGAACTTCGAATCGGACGCATTCTGAGAAATGTGATACGCACAGCAAGTCACTTTAAAGGAAGTACGTAGCTGATTCAGTGACTTGGCATGGAATTTGAATTGGGTACTATTCCACACACTCATTTCGATATTACCCTGTGATATTATCTAAATTGGGGTCAGCAGGCTAACTAAAAATGGACAAATGAATGATAACATGTTTTAAAATGATTCGATCAACTAGAGTTCAAGGAGATGGATTACCTAGGGATTGTAATGTTTCTACCATGCTGAGTCATTAACACCTATAGCTACTATGTTCGATTGGCACCTCGTTGGAACTTGACTGTTTAGATAAAGCCGCTATTACACGCTGGCGCACAGGCTCGCCGAGTGAACCTCTCGCTCTCGCCTTGCATCAATTCGTCTTTCGCTCGCGCTGGCATAGGCTCGCCCAGCAAGTATAGGCGGCATAAGAATTGGCGTAGAATCACCTAGCTCTTTACGACGCGTCGTAAAAGGCTAAGTGAGTCTAATAAGGTCACCAGGATAATTTCGAATCGTCGCGACCGTCGACGACTTGTCCTGGTGACCTTATTGAATGCCTGTCAACTTGAGGTAACAGTGTACTGTTTTCTCTTAGGTGAAAAAGCTCTGCTGCTCGTTGCGACGCAACGCGAAGGATGAACGGGTGCTGTTCCACTACAACGGACATGGCGTCCCCAAGCCGACCACGCAGGGCGAGATCTGGGTCTTCAACCGGGTAAGTCACAATTTGTATGGGTGACCGCAATTGGCATTAACAGCTGAGCGTTTCCTTGCCCCGGAGGGCACGTTAAATTGTCGGTCCCGGCTTTTTATTCGTGAAGCCATGACGGAGGCTTACCACTGGAACTATTTAGATTTAAGCGGATAGATCACCGAAAAGAAAGCTAGGCCCCATACCGTGTTTGTTGCCCTGATTCTTCACGGTGTTGGTCGCGAAAGAACAGGAGTAGAATCACCTAGCTCTTAAGACAATTCAAAGTAATCATAGCGGTTCTACTGAATAAATGATATTTGAATTTTGCTGATAGGAGAGTGATCTTTATTACAATGAAATAAGGATACTGATTATCCAGCACTGACGAGAGCAATCAGCGTAGCCATTTCTGCTAAACAATCATCCTTATTTCATTGTAATAAAGATCACTCGCCTATCAGCGCCGACGGTACGCGTGACTGTAAAACCAGCCTAATTAAACTCCGTCATCAGAGTTAGCCACCAGCTTATACCTCGAAATTGAGGGTAGAATTGTGTGCGTTTTAGTCCATGCCATGTGTTGACGTATTTTTCCTCGCAGGCGTATACTCAGTACATCCCGCTGTCAATGTACGACCTGCAGACGTGGATGGGCGCGCCATCTCTGTACGTGTACGACTGCTCCAACGCGGGCGTCATCGTCGACAACTTCAGACTGTTCGCCGACCAACACGAGAGGGAGTACGAGGTATGTATAAGCTATTTTTGTTTTTATGTGTTAAAGTAAGTATGTTTTAACAATAATAAACTTGAAAACGATTGTATACATGCATAAACCCTTAATAATAATTCTAGTTCTAAGTTTAGTAATATTTTTCGCTGGAAATAAGTTGCCTGCCTGGTTTTTATCGACGTCAATATCAGTAGCCTAGCCATTTTACGATTCTCCACAAAACTGTCGAAAAGATGAATTGCCGATACGAATCACAGGAGAAATTGTTAATTTTGTGATTTTTAATTCGAGAATCACACTATGATTCATCATGAGTCTGCTATAGAGACCTTTTTAGCCCCGCAGGGTATTATACCATGAAACCTTAACCTTCCAGGCGCAGCTGAAGACGGAAGAAGGCGCAGGCACCCCTCAAGTCTCCTACAAGAACTGCATCCAACTGGCGGCGTGCGCGGCCGGACAGAGCCTGCCCATGAACCCGGAGCTGCCGGCGGATCTGTTCACCGCCTGCCTCACCACGCCCGTCAAGATGGCCATGAAGTGGTTCGTGCTGCGGACACGGACCAGGGTCGCGCCGCACAACGTCAACGATCTTATCGACAAGTGAGTGCCTATACTCTCTAACAACCATGGTGCTGCTGGACCAAATGCTGAGGAGTAGCCTTATTTTCTTGTCACTTTATTTGTAATATTTCTGATTTGTGTTTTTTTCTATTCTATGTAGGTACTAGTATCTCTGCAGAATCACAATGATCTTTCCCAGGGAAGAAAAGAATTGAAAGCAGGATACATTTTTATATAGCAACATAAATTGCATCGAGCAATGTATCTACAACACTCTGCAATGTGTTTTTTCTCAATTTTTCTGTAGAGAGATCATTGTTCTCGAATGGTGTTGTGTTCCTGCGGTGAGTAAGGTTGCCAGAGCTCTGCGAAGATGCGCTGCGGTGACAACTGGTGGACCAGTTTTGACCTTTGTGTTGTCGGCGCAATGATTTCTCTTAAAGGGTCAGCAGCGCGAGTGTGATTCGTCTGGTGTCACAGGCGACGATAGGCTACGGTAAAAGCTGTATGCTGTTTAAAATAGGTTGTTACTTTTTCACTTTCAAAACTTTCGTGAGTTGTACTAGACATTATTTAAGAGGGCAGCGACGAACGAATTCTCCATACAAACGTACTACCGAAATCATTTAAAATTTGAGCGTATTTTCACCACTTTATGCACTTATTTAGATTAAGGAAGTATTAATCTAGGTTCCTGTTAAACTTTTGATCTAAAAAACTTACCTGAAACAAAATGTAACCAAATTGTATTTCTAACATTTTTACAGCAAAAATATCGTGTTTTCGTTGCATTTGTTCTGTATGATAAACAACAATGATTGTAATATCCTTTTAATAGGAACACAGCTTAGAGTGTCTAGTTACAGGCCATACAAAAAAAATTGCGAAATCATTAACTTTTCATTCATCATTTTTGGTATTACGGAATACATCGTAAATTCTTGTAAATTCTGAACTCGAGTATTGCCGTACGCGTTGCTCGGATGTCTTCAATGTGTGTGTATAGTCCCGGAGGCGGAGTTTCGACACTCACACTAACGCAAAATTGGTTTGCAACGACCACCGCTTTTTATAATTTTTAGCATTTTTAGCTCGCTCGATGTATAGGTATGTAGGTATAGGTGTAGGTAGTATACACACTAACTAGATAGGTGTACCTAGCGTAGATTAGAATTGATTTTTACTTTGAACAATTATTTCAATTTTAAATGGTATGTAGGTAGGTAGGTTTTGTAGACCCTTTTATGAAAATTACTTTCTTTTTAACCGACTTCAAAAAAAGGAGGAGATTTTCAAGTCATAGGAATATTTTTTTATGTAGGTAGGTATGTTTCTCGAGTATCTACTTGAATAGGTGAGCCTGGACCGATTTGGAAAATTATTTTTTTGTTTGAAAGGGTACCAGGTGGAGCTATGGTCATCAGATCAAGTCAGGATCTGATAATGGAGTCAGGAACTGTTCAACAGAACTCCTCAGTAAATAGGCTGATTGAGTTTAAACTCGGCATAATGTAAGCTGTCTTGTTCCGTTTCGTTCCGACTACAATGTCATGTAGGTAATATGTAATACCTATGCGTACCTATGGTGACTGCGAGCTGACCTGATGATGGAATCAGAAGCTGTTCAAAAAATGGTGCTGGTGATGATGATGACGAGTTCCAGCTCCATCGGCCTATTTAGATTTAGGTAGGTACTGATGTGTTCTGTTGAACAGCTCCTGACGCCATCATCAGATCCTGACCTGATCTGATGACCATGGCACCACCTGGGACCCTTTCAAACAAAAAATAATTTTCCAAATCAAAAAAATTCCAAAAACATACCTACCTACATAAAAAAATATTCCTATGAATTGAGAATCTCCTCCTGTTTTTGAAGTCGGTTAAAAAGAAAGTAATTTTCATACTAAAGTTATGAAGTTGAAGTTATGAAAGAAGTTGAAGTTATGTTTTTAAACTTCAAAGTCTATAAATAGAACAGTACCTAGTAGTTTTGTAATGACGTCACAAAATGACGGCGGGCCATTTGAATCTGCCAAGAGGGGCTTTTCCATCCTACTAATAATTTTACAGTGTGAAAGTTTGTGAGGATGTATGGATGTATAGATGTACCGCTATCTAGGGATGTTTGTATGTTTGTTACTCTTTCAAGCAAAAACTACTGATACACGCGCGGTTCGAGGGGGGGGGTCATGGGGGTCATGACCCCCCTTCCCTCAAAATCCTTGAGAAACCTGTAACATCCAGCAAAAAGAGAGGTAGGTACGCACTACCAAAACTAGTGACCCCCCCCCCCCCAAGATCAAAGTCTGCGACCGCCAGTGCTACTGAACGGATTTTAATGAAACTTGGAATACATATAGGTAGGTACCTATACTTACCATAATTTATGACCTGGAATAAAACATAGGCTACTTTTTATCCGGGTAGGTATCACCCGAGCGAAGCCGCGGGCGGAACCTAGTATATTTTACATTTGTCTCTCTGATGTTGGCTGTTAGGTAGGTATTATGTTTTATCTCGCTTACATAGATACCTACCTACTCTACTGCCTATAACAGTGGCGGATTTCCAAATTTGCCGCCAGTAGGCTATTCAACTTTTGCCGCCCCTACACTCGATACCACATCACAATCATATTAATTACATTTTTTTTGGTAATGAAATTGTAACTTTTATGATTTGTGTAATATTATTTATAACCGACTTCAAAAAGGAGGAGGCTCTCAAGTCGACTGTGTGTTTTTTTTTATTTTAGGTATATATTTTTTTTAGTTTTTTGTGTGTGTGTTACGCCATTTCTCCGTCAATTGTGGACCGATTTTGACAATTATTTTTTTTTTTGGTTACAAAGGATATACTCCAGAAGTGGAGGATCTGATGAGGGGATCCCATGGAAATCGAGGGGAACTCTCAAACTTTATGGTTATTTATTGTGTTTGTAGAACTATCGGGCTGAAATATTGCACACTTATATATTCTCGGTGACAATGAAATATTATGGTATCAATCAAGCTTATCTGATGATGGAGTCAAGAGCTGTTCAACAGAACTCCTCAGTGAATAGGCCGATTGAGTCGAAACTCGGTATATCTATCAAGTTTCAATTACAATTTAATAATATGGTGACAACGAGCTGATTTGATGATGGAGTCAAGAGCTGCTCAACAGAACTCCTCAATAAATTGGCCGATTGAGTAAAAACACAGCATATCTGTGAAGTTCCGACACAATGTAATATAATAATATGGTGACAGCGATCTGATCTGATGATGGAGTCAGGACCTGTTCCATGGAACTTTTTAGTAAAATAGAAATAGAAATAAGTTTTATTTTCGCCACTACGATACATACAACACAAATCAGAAATGCTACATTACAGTGACAAGAAAATAAGGTTACCCCTCAGCATTTGCTCCAGCAGCGCCATGGCTGTTAGAGTGCTGGTTTTCAGTATCTTAGTTTTTAGTAGTATAGTAGTATAGTAGTAGTGACATGGATATCAAATGAAAGGGCTTGATGAGCGAAACACAATAAGTAGGTAAGATGACATCATTCTTAATAAAAAATAAACACTAAAATGAAAAAATAAAAAATAAAATACTTAACCGACTTTAAAACATACTTGCACTAAAAAGCAAAACATAAGAATATAAACAGTTTTATTTACCTAATTACTAATTACGCGCACTCCGCACTTTAGGTACGAAGCTACAAGTACATTGGTGGGCCCGCCCGGGCGGGCCTTAGCAGGGTTCCCACTTGCCACTCGGCTCTAATACCTATCGCGTGACAACTCGACAACCCTTCCGCGTCACTCCGCGCCAGACAGTGACAGAGTTATGCGTTAGAAAGAGAGAATTTGTGTAGGCAAGTGTCAGTGCATATTGCACTAGGCAAAGAACGCTTACGCGAGCTGAATTGAACTTTGTCGCATAATTCTGTGCTACAACGTAGGTATTTTATTCAAAGTTTTCGTCAGAATCTACGACTTTTTGCCTTCTTGAGAGAATCATTTTGAGACAGAGATTCGTAGATCACACATACATTTGTCTCACAGGCAGGCAAAGGGAATTAAATTTGCAACCTTCTGTGTTTCAGGCGGGCCTTCGCCCTCAGCACCACAGAACATTGTTGTCATGATGAATAATAATGGATTCATAACATGTCGCATATTGTGGCTGTTTTCGGCCTCCCGTGATCGTTTCACTAGGTTTTAACAGTTCAAAATAGATGAGATTCTTCTGATCCTACCAAATACAGGGGGTCTAAAGTGGCCACTTTTGATGAAAAATCAGATGTTTCATAGATGCTTCATCTATGAAACATCTGACTTTTCATCAAATGCTTCATAAATGCTTCATATGCTTCATCTATGAAGCATCGATGCTTCATAGATGTTTCATAGATGTTTCATAAATGCTTCATATATGAAGCATCTATGAAGCATTTCACAAAACATCTTTTTTGACAGATCTATGTGCGAGGTTAAATTTATTATATTGAAAAGTTTTATGGACACGGGATTTTATCGCGTAATTTACCTTATTTTTCCCGACGTTTCGGCTATGTTGCAATAGCCGTGGTCGCGGGCAGACTGTTAAATTTATTTTTATAAATTAAATAGGTAGGAACCTACTTAGTTTTTTTATAGAAATGATTGCACTGCGCCACCCTGATGGACATATGGAAATATTTTTGAGGCACACGAATAAATAAAAAAGGTAAATTGTCGCGGGAGAGGGTCTCAGGTTTTTTTTTTCTTAAATTTGGCTTCGCATGGGTTTTGCATTCAGCCATCCGTTTTCCATTCAACCTATTTTCTTTCTAAAAATAAATTTAACCTCGCACATAGATCTGTCAAAAAAGATGTTTTGTGAAATGCTTCATAGATGTTTCATAGATGCTTCATCGATGCTTCATATATGAAGCATCTACACCGTTTATTTTTGGTCAGTTTAAAGCCAGCGCCTACGTAATCTATATCGATAACCTTACTCAAAAATAATAATAAATATGAGATCTATTTTTTTGCAATTAATAATATCACGAAACATAGGCAGGATAAATCACGGAGATACGTGCTCTGTGCTCAGCTGTTGCTACGGCATAGAGTCTATGCTACGTCGTAGTCATACATACATACCTAGGTCAGTAGCTCTGCGCGCCTACGACACCATAACAAGTGTTTTACTCACTTTTGTTAATCTTTTCAACTATTTAGTTTCGTATGAAATACTTATCAAATTCAAAAACGAAACCAACGACACGAATACGATTAAGCAATACAAGCAGTGGGTGCTGGCTTTAAACTGACCCAGAATTAACGGTGTATAAAGCATCGATGAAGCATTGATGAAGCATCGATGCTTCATTTAAGAAGCATATATATGAAGCATTTATGAAGCATTTGATGTTTCATCAGATGTTTCATAGATGAAGCATCTATGAAACATCTGATTTTTCATCAAAAGTGGCCACTTTAGACCCCCAGACAATTACCTCAGCACCAACAACAACAACCAGCACCAACAACAACAACCAGCACCGACAACTCGTTTGGAGTTGTTTGCACACCAGCTTAAGATGAGCCGTACATTCAACGGTTCCTGTGCATTCCGGGTGTCAAGGATTCCGGCTGTTTGTAATTTCGGAACTACAAAACCGATGACCTTGAAATTTTTACGGAACAATATATAAAGTACTTACTTTCAAACAAAGTAAAAACCGGTCAAGTGCGAGTCGAACTCGTACACCGAGGGTTCCGTACCTACCCATTATACCCATTAAGTTATTGAACAATTAGTAATTTTTTTTGTACATATCCTAGTTCTGCGATAGCAGCGCCGCAAATGTTCTGCGCACACGAGCATAATATTGCAATAAATATTTTCTTTTATTTACTTTCACACAATAGCACAATTTTATTTATTTACCTTATTTGAGGATGGTGCCAATTAAGCTAGTTCGCTTAATTGTATGAGCGCTCATACAACTCAGAAGACAATCTTAATTGGCGTCAACTATGTATGTATGTATGTATGGGAACACCCTTTAACTTTCAACTTTTTTAATTTTTTGGAATTTTTCCTTTATTTCTGCTATAAGGCCTTGCTTTTTGCCAAATTTCGTGATTCTAGGTCAACGGGAACTACCATTTAGGTTTTCGACCCAAAACCTCTAGGGTACTTCCGGTTGACCTAGAATTGTCAATTTTGGTTACAAGCAAGGCCTTACAGCACAAGTAAAGGAAAAATTCCGAAAAATAAAAAAAAGTTGATAATTAAGGTAAGTTTTGGTACTTACAAGTTTTCACGAAAACCTAAATTTGCCTATATCTTTTTATAGTGTTGACTCAGGACCTTGATTTTTATACTCACAATAAGGACTATAGACCTCAGTATATGGTTTGAATTTCAACTTGCTAGCTCCACCCGTTCCTGAGATAATCGATGGTGACAGACAGACAGACAGACGGACAAGAAAGTGATCTTATAAGGGTTCCTTTTTTTACCTTTTAAGGTACGGAACCCTAAAAAGAATCAATGAAATCGGACTACGCGCTCATGAATTACAACCAGATACTTATTTTGACTTTCATCCCCTCTCCCTAGGGAACCGTGCTGAATTTCAGGATTAAAAGTATTTTATATTAGACCTCGTAGTATGCACTCAAATAATACCAGGTTTCATTTAAATCCAACCAGTAGTTTCGACGTAATGCGCGGCCATGATACGGACAGACAGACATGAATGAAAAAAATTACAGTTTTGGCTTCAGTATCGACAATAGAGAGCCCTCCAAAAAAAATTTCAAAATATCTTCAATGTACAGAATTTGACCTGTTACAGTTTTATTATAAACTAGCTGCTGCCCGCGGCTTCGCTCGAGTTGTAACCGGATAAAAAGTAGCCTATGTTACTCTCCAGCCCTCCAACTATCTCCACACAAAAAATCACGTCAATCCGTCGCTCCGTTTTGACGTGATTCAACTACAAATAAACAAACAAACAAACACACTTTCACATTTATAATAGGGGTACGGAAACCTATTGATGTTTGATTGGTTGATGATTGATGATGATTGATTGATGATGTGAAATTTAATGATTACTTAATGAAAATAAAAATTCTTCGGTACACATAGGGATTTTTCGTACATGACGACCTTACACGTGCTGATTACAGCTACAGAAACAAACATGATCAACAGGTAAACTGTTGGAAATTTTCGGGATACTACTGTAATTCGCGGGCCCATCTAAACGCGCCGCCTTTATCGCTCGTTTCCAATCCAATTATGGAAAAAAGTTCTAAGCAAGAAAAGCTCTCACTCTAACAATTTTTAAAACATTATAGTCCGACACAAAATAATAGAAATAAATGGGGGCGCCACTGTGCAAGCTAAATACGCGAAATAGATAAATTCTCTTTTAGAAGTAAATTATTACTTCTGACTGACATCTTCGGCACCTGTACCATAGACAAGAAACCTGTACTTTACCATAGATTAGTAGAGAAAGGGTTTCCAAAGTACTGAAATTTTAGTTGCTGTGTCTACCCGTTTTTGCCGGACTATACTTACATGTTGAATTGTTTGTGTGTACATAATAACATAGCATTATCAATAAATATAGGTAAATATTATTTTTCTGTAACACAAAAAAAAAAATTCCCTATTTGCCGCCCCTAAAATCTGCCGCCCTAGGCTCCAGCCGAGTCCAGCCTTCTCAGCCTATTGGTACCACCAATTGATTCGCCACGTCATAAGTACCTAAATATGCGTTATCCTTTGTTGCACTTATGGGGGCATCCATTAATTACGTCAGGCTTTTAGGGGGCGGGAGGGGGTTGAGCCAAATCGCACCTAATCCCATGTGGGATTAAAAATGAAAGGGAGGTCTCGGCAAATCTAGGTAGGTACCTGTTTAAGATTATTTTTTTTATTCTCACGTGAGATTAGGGGGTGGGGGAGGGGATCGAGCCAAATCTCAGGACATCTCACCAAGGGGGGAGGGGGTGCGGGGGTTGAAAAATCGCAAAAATCACCTTTAATTTTTATTCTTTAATTTTAATTAATGGACGCCCCCTAATTTCAGAGGGACAAACATCCGTTGTGACTTCAGTAGTTAGGTAGGTTAGGTAAGTACCTACTTACCTATAGACATTGGACAGAAAAAAACATAGGTAAGTACCTACTTAGGTAAGTACCTACTTCCCTTTGAAAATTTAGGTAATTGTGTACCTACTTATATAGGTAACAACCCACATATTCTGTCTAGCGTCATAATATCGATCTCATCCCTCCCTAAAAATCTTGAGAGTAAGATGGGTAGGTAATTACCTAGATATTGTAGATAAATTTCCAAAAAAAGCATTTTTACCATACATTTATCTAACGATTCCATGAAATAAAATGAACATTATTCATTAGTGACTGACAATATAACATTTTTGGCCTCTCCAAAGATGCAAAAACTCAATATCAGCAGGAATTGATCTCCATTCCGCAAGTACTTACCGCGCTGCAAGCGGAGCTCACAACCGCTGAGCCAAACGTCCTGATGCATTTGTATTTGAAATTATTGAATAGTAGCTGCGCGTAATGCGTCCTGAATCGCGCCAAAAAGGGCGGGCCTCATGTCAGACTCATATCTGCCAATCACAGATTAGGTAGAGGTAATACTGCCAATCGGGGCTGTGATTGCTCATAGTAGACTGAGTAGTACACCTATACTATACTACATAGAGTTTTTTGCGTGACAAGGACGAACAATTTAGATAGATACGTTGGAAGAGAAGTTCCGAGCTCCACTCACCGCAACCTTAACACACGGGAATTACTCACGTAAAAATATCGTCGATTTAGATACCAACAATGTTTCGATTCATCCGAAGAATCTTCATTATATAGTTATGTCACAGAATGTGACCTTAGTTTAAGCCCTTTCTCGTGTTGTATTTTTTTCTTTTATCTATCATTTGTGTGTGTGCTAAATGTGTCTATGTCTATGTCATCTGGGTAAGGAGGGAGTTGCGGCAAGGTTACTCCTCGCGCGAGCGTCTCACATTGTCGGTATCTAAATCGACGATATTTTTACGTGAGTAATTTCCGTGTGTTAAATATAAGGTTGTTACTTGTTTGTTCCCAGGATCCCGGGCCAGGTGACGGACCGTCGCACGATGCTGGGCGAGCTGAACTGGATCTTCACGGCCATCACGGACACGATAGCGTGGAGCTCGCTGCCGGCGGATCTGTTCCAGCAGCTGTTCCGCGCCGACCTGCTGACCGCCTCGCTCTGTCGGAACTATCTGCTCGCCGACAGAATCATGAGGTACACTTCTCACGATGGATCTGTAGCGACATCTACCTGTCGCTAGATGAACTACATAGACATGCTACGCACTACGGATGGCGCCACTCAATGTTAGAATGTCTAGAATGCGCAAGTTTTCGGCGGCGATAGACATAACTAGGACTATCCGACAACAACTATCGGTCGAAAGACCACGGGCCAGATGGGTCGGCCCGCTGCAGAGAACCACCTACTCTGCTTTTGGGGAACGATTCCACCATGTTCCCCAAAATCTAGGCATTCGTGAAGTTAGGCTTTTCAATGCGCAGTGCAGATTTTTCATACAAAATTTTCTATTGCTCAGCGAAACGGATAACTTCACGAATGCCTAGATCCATTGTGAGAAGTGTACTCTGTCTCCTTATAATCAATCAGCAGCGCCCTCGCGGCGTCGACCCCGTAGTGATGGTATATAGTGATGATGACATGTACAGATTTGTGATACCTTTTAATTTTCGATGAAATAAGACCTAATTATGGTTTAACACTAAAAATTAACGAGTGTGTATGTGTGTTGTAGGTCGTACAACTGTACGCCGGTGTGCAGCCCGGCGCTGCCGTCGCTGGCGCGACACCCGCTGTGGGCCGCGTGGGAACACACGCTGGACCTGGCGCTGGCGCAGCTGCCGGCGCTGCTGGCCGGCGCCGGCGCGCCGCACGCGGACTACAGGCACTCCGCCTTCTTCAGAGATCAGCTCACAGCCTTCCAGGTACACTATACTATACTGTACTGTACGAACACACCCGCTGTGGGCCGCGTGGGAACACACGCTGGACCTGGCGCTGGCGCAGCTGCCGGCGCTGCTGGCCGGCGCCGGCGCGCCGCACGCGGACTACAGGCACTCCGCCTTCTTCAGAGATCAGCTCACAGCCTTCCAGGTACACTATACTATACTGTACTGTACGAACACACCCGCTGTGGGCCGCGTGGGAACACACGCTGGACCTGGCGCTGGCGCAGCTGCCGGCGCTGCTGGCCGGCGCCGGCGCGCCGCACGCGGACTACAGGCACTCCGCCTTCTTCAGAGATCAGCTCACAGCCTTCCAGGTACACTATACTATACTGTACTGTACGAACACACCCGCTGTGGGCCGCGTGGGAACACACGCTGGACCTGGCGCTGGCGCAGCTGCCGGCGCTGCTGGCCGGCGCCGGCGCGCCGCACGCGGACTACAGGCACTCCGCCTTCTTCAGAGATCAGCTCACAGCCTTCCAGGTACACTATACTATACTGTACTGTACGAACACACCCGCTGTGGGCCGCGTGGGAACACACGCTGGACCTGGCGCTGGCGCAGCTGCCGGCGCTGCTGGCCGGCGCCGGCGCGCCGCACGCGGACTACAGGCACTCCGCCTTCTTCAGAGATCAGCTCACAGCCTTCCAGGTACACTATACTATACTGTACTGTACGAACACACCCGCTGTGGGCCGCGTGGGAACACACGCTGGACCTGGCGCTGGCGCAGCTGCCGGCGCTGCTGGCCGGCGCCGGCGCGCCGCACGCGGACTACAGGCACTCCGCCTTCTTCAGAGATCAGCTCACAGCCTTCCAGGTACACTATACTATACTGTACTGTACGAACACACCCGCTGTGGGCCGCGTGGGAACACACGCTGGACCTGGCGCTGGCGCAGCTGCCGGCGCTGCTGGCCGGCGCCGGCGCGCCGCACGCGGACTACAGGCACTCCGCCTTCTTCAGAGATCAGCTCACAGCCTTCCAGGTACACTATACTATACTGTACTGTACGAACACACCCGCTGTGGGCCGCGTGGGAACACACGCTGGACCTGGCGCTGGCGCAGCTGCCGGCGCTGCTGGCCGGCGCCGGCGCGCCGCACGCGGACTACAGGCACTCCGCCTTCTTCAGAGATCAGCTCACAGCCTTCCAGGTACACTATACTATACTGTACTGTACGAACACACCCGCTGTGGGCCGCGTGGGAACACACGCTGGACCTGGCGCTGGCGCAGCTGCCGGCGCTGCTGGCCGGCGCCGGCGCGCCGCACGCGGACTACAGGCACTCCGCCTTCTTCAGAGATCAGCTCACAGCCTTCCAGGTACACTATACTATACTGTACTGTACGAACACACCCGCTGTGGGCCGCGTGGGAACACACGCTGGACCTGGCGCTGGCGCAGCTGCCGGCGCTGCTGGCCGGCGCCGGCGCGCCGCACGCGGACTACAGGCACTCCGCCTTCTTCAGAGATCAGCTCACAGCATTCCAGGTACACTATACTATACTGTACTGTACGAACACACCCGCTGTGGGCCGCGTGGGAACACACGCTGGACCTGGCGCTGGCGCAGCTGCCGGCGCTGCTGGCCGGCGCCGGCGCGCCGCACGCGGACTACAGGCACTCCGCCTTCTTCAGAGATCAGCTCACAGCCTTCCAGGTACACTATACTATACTGTACTGTACGAACACACCCGCTGTGGGCCGCGTGGGAACACACGCTGGACCTGGCGCTGGCGCAGCTGCCGGCGCTGCTGGCCGGCGCCGGCGCACGTTGGTCCCGAATTTAGTGCTCCATACACATAGAAACCAAAACTCGATTTTTTAATTTTTTTTTATTGGGGATTGTTCTAGTACACAATTCTTATTCAAATATGTAGGTACAGTCACCATAGCAAGCTTCATGACGGAATAAAAAAATATTTAGTTTTTTTTTGTATGGAGGAGAACACTTAAATAGGATTATCTCTCGACTCTTAGAAACTCAAGGGCTGCCGCTTATAGAGGGTGTACACCCACACGAGGCCGTCCTCATAAGCCACCAATCTCGCACAGCTGGGCACGGTTTTAGCACCCAGAGCAAACTGAATATTCGAAAATTTGCCTACTACACCAAAACTAGAATTTCTTAAATGTTTGCATGGTAGATTGTTCTAATTCACTATTTTTATCTAACTATGTAGGTACAGTCACCATAGTACGCTTTACGTAAGAAAAAAAAAATATTTTGTCTATTTTTGTGTATGAATAAAAACACTTAATTCGGATTTTCTCTCGACTCATAGAAACTCAAAGGCTGCCGCTTATACAGGGTGTACACACACATGAGGCTGTCCTTATAAGCTACCAATCTTGCACGTCTGGGCACGGTTTTGGCCAAAAAACTAATAATTCGAAAATTTTACAGCAATACCGAAACCAAGATTTCAAAAAAGTTTGCATGGGGGATTGCTCTGATACATGACTTTTATCTAAAAATGTAGGTACAGTCACCATAGCAAGCTTCATGACGGAATAAAAAAATATTTAGTTATTTTTGAATGGAGCAAAACACTTAAATTGGATTATCTCTCGACTCTTAGAAACTCAAGGGCTGCCTCTTATACAGGGTGTACACGCATATGAGGCCATTCTCATAAGCTACCAATCTTGCACGGCTGGACACGGTTTTGGCGCCCAGAGCAAACTGAATATTCGAAAATTTGTCAACTACATCAAAACTAGAATTTCGTAAATGTTTGCATGGTAGATTGTTCTAATTCACTATTTTTATCTAATTATGTAGGTACAGTCACCATAGTACGCTTTGCGTAAGAAAAAAAAAATATTTTGTCTTTTTTTGTGTATGAATGAAAACACTTAATTCGGATTTTCTCTCGACTCATAGAAACTCAAGGACTGCCGCTTATACAGGGTGTACACACACATGAGGCTGTCCTCATAAGCTACCAATCTTGCACGTCTGGGCACGGTTTTGGCCAAAAAACTAATAATTCGAAAATTTTACAGCAATACCGAAACCAAGATTTCAAAAAACTTTGCATGGGGGATTGCTCTGATACACGATTTTTATCTAAAAATGTAGGTACAGTCACCATAGCAAGCTTCATGACGGAATAAAAAAATATTTTGTTATTTTTTGTATGGAGGAAAACACTTAAATTGGATTATCTCTCGACTCTTAGAAACTCAAGGGCTGCCGCTTATACAAGGTGTACACCCACATGAGGCCGTCCTCATAAGCTACCAATCTTGCACGGCTGGGCACGGTTTTGGCGCCCAGAGCAAACTGAATATTCGAAAATTTGTCAACTACACCAAAACTAGAATTTCGTAAATGTTTGCATGGGGGATTGCATGGGACATTGCTTTAATACACTATTCTTATCTAAATATGTAGGTACAGTCACGACAGCAAGCTTTAAATTTTACTTTCGGTGTAGTTTATAGATTTTCAAATAATCATTTGGCTCTAGGCGCCAAAACCGTGCCCAGCCATGCGAAATTTGTGGCTTGTGAGGACGGCCTTATGTGGGTGTATACTCTGTATAAGCGGCAGCTCTTGAGTTTCTAAGAGTCGAAAGATAATCCAATTTAAGTGTTATCCTCCACACAAAAATAGAACTAAATAGTTGTTTTTTCTGTCATGAAGCTTGTTATGGTGACTGTACCTACATTTTTACACAAAAATCGTGTATTAGAGCAATCTCCTATACAAACTTTTTAAAAATCTTGGTTTCGGGAATGCTGTAAAATTTTTGAATTATTAGTATTTTGGCTCTGGGTGCCAAAACCGTGCCCAGACGTACAATATTGGTAGCTTATGAGGACAGCCTCATGTGTGTGTATACTCTGTATAAGCGACAGCCCTTGAGTTTCTAAGAGTCGAGAGAAAATCCGAATTAAGTGTTTTCATCCATACACAAAAAAAGACAAAATATTTTTTTTTTCTTACGTAAAGCTTACTATGGTGACTGTACCTACATAATTAGATAAAAATAGTGAATTAGAACAATCTACCATGCAAACATTTATGAAATTCTAGTTTTGGTGTAGTTGACAAATTTTCGAATATTCATTTTGCTCTGGGCGCCAAAACCGTGTCCAGCCGTGCGAGATTGGTAGCTTATGAGGATGGCCTCATGTGGGTGTACACCCTGTATAAGCGGCAGCCCTTGAGTTTCTAAGAGTCGAGAGATAATCCAATTTAAGTGTTTTGCTCCATTCAAAAATAACTAAATATTTTTTTATTCCGTCATGAAGCTTGCTATGGTGACTGTACCTACATTTTTTGATAAAAGTCGTGTATCAGAGCAATCCCCCATGCAAACTTTTTTGAAATCTTGGTTTCGGTATTGCTGTAAAATTTTCGAATTATTAGTTTTTTGGCCAAAACCGTGCCCAGACGTGCAAGATTGGTAGCTTATAAGGACAGCCTTATGAGTGTGTACACCCTGTATAAGCGGCAGCCCTTGAGTTTCTATGAGTCGAGAGAAAATCCGAATTAAGTGTTTTCATTCATACACAGAAAAAGACAAAATATTTTTTTTTTCTTACGTAAAGCGTACTATGGTGACTGTACCTACATAGTTAGATAAAAATAGTGAATTAGAACAATCTACCATGCAAACATTTAAGAAATTCTAGTTTTGGTGTAGTAGGCAAATTTTCGAATATTCAGTTTGCTCTGGGTGCTAAAACCGTGCCCAGCTGTGCGAGATTGGTAGCTTATGAGGACGGCCTCGTGTGGGTGTACACCCTCTATAAGCGGCAGCCCTTGAGTTTCTAAGAGTCGAGAGATAATCCTATTTAAGTGTTCTCCTCCATACAAAAAAAAACTAAATATTTTTTTATTCCATCATGAAGCTTGCTATGGTGACTGTACCTACATATTTGAATAAGAATTGTGTACTAGAACACTCCCCAATAAAAAAAAAAAAAAATCGAGTTTTGGTTTCTATGTGTATGGAGCACCAAATTCGGGACCATTGTGCGGCGCGCCGCACGCGGACTACAGGCACTCCGCCTTCTTCAGAGATCAGCTCACAGCCTTCCAGGTACACTATACTATACTGTACTGTACGAACACACCCGCTGTGGGCCGCGTGGGAACACACGCTGGACCTGGCGCTGGCGCAGCTGCCGGCGCTGCTGGCCGGCGCCGGCGCGCCGCACGCGGACTACAGGCACTCCGCCTTCTTCAGAGATCAGCTCACAGCCTTCCAGGTACACTATACTATACTGTACTGTACGAACACACCCGCTGTGGGCCGCGTGGGAACACACGCTGGACCTGGCGCTGGCGCAGCTGCCGGCGCTGCTGGCCGGCGCCGGCGCGCCGCACGCGGACTACAGGCACTCCGCCTTCTTCAGAGATCAGCTCACAGCCTTCCAGGTACACTATACTATACTGTACTGTACGAACACACCCGCTGTGGGCCGCGTGGGAACACACGCTGGACCTGGCGCTGGCGCAGCTGCCGGCGCTGCTGGCCGGCGCCGGCGCGCCGCACGCGGACTACAGGCACTCCGCCTTCTTCAGAGATCAGCTCACAGCATTCCAGGTACACTATACTATACTGTACTGTACGAACACACCCGCTGTGGGCCGCGTGGGAACACACGCTGGACCTGGCGCTGGCGCAGCTGCCGGCGCTGCTGGCCGGCGCCGGCGCGCCGCACGCGGACTACAGGCACTCCGCCTTCTTCAGAGATCAGCTCACAGCCTTCCAGGTACACTATACTATACTGTACTGTACGAACACACCCGCTGTGGGCCGCGTGGGAACACACGCTGGACCTGGCGCTGGCGCAGCTGCCGGCGCTGCTGGCCGGCGCCGGCGCACGTTGGTCCCGAATTTAGTGCTCCATACACATAGAAACCAAAACTCGATTTTTTAATTTTTTTTTATTGGGGATTGTTCTAGTACACAATTCTTATTCAAATATGTAGGTACAGTCACCATAGCAAGCTTCATGACGGAATAAAAAAATATTTAGTTTTTTTTTGTATGGAGGAGAACACTTAAATAGGATTATCTCTCGACTCTTAGAAACTCAAGGGCTGCCGCTTATAGAGGGTGTACACCCACACGAGGCCGTCCTCATAAGCCACCAATCTCGCACAGCTGGGCACGGTTTTAGCACCCAGAGCAAACTGAATATTCGAAAATTTGCCTACTACACCAAAACTAGAATTTCTTAAATGTTTGCATGGTAGATTGTTCTAATTCACTATTTTTATCTAACTATGTAGGTACAGTCACCATAGTACGCTTTACGTAAGAAAAAAAAAATATTTTGTCTTTTTTTGTGTATGAATAAAAACACTTAATTCGGATTTTCTCTCGACTCATAGAAACTCAAAGGCTGCCGCTTATACAGGGTGTACACACACATGAGGCTGTCCTTATAAGCTACCAATCTTGCACGTCTGGGCACGGTTTTGGCCAAAAAACTAATAATTCGAAAATTTTACAGCAATACCGAAACCAAGATTTCAAAAAAGTTTGCATGGGGGATTGCTCTGATACATGACTTTTATCTAAAAATGTAGGTACAGTCACCATAGCAAGCTTCATGACGGAATAAAAAAATATTTAGTTATTTTTGAATGGAGCAAAACACTTAAATTGGATTATCTCTCGACTCTTAGAAACTCAAGGGCTGCCTCTTATACAGGGTGTACACGCATATGAGGCCATTCTCATAAGCTACCAATCTTGCACGGCTGGACACGGTTTTGGCGCCCAGAGCAAACTGAATATTCGAAAATTTGTCAACTACATCAAAACTAGAATTTCGTAAATGTTTGCATGGTAGATTGTTCTAATTCACTATTTTTATCTAATTATGTAGGTACAGTCACCATAGTACGCTTTGCGTAAGAAAAAAAAAATATTTTGTCTTTTTTTGTGTATGAATGAAAACACTTAATTCGGATTTTCTCTCGACTCATAGAAACTCAAGGACTGCCGCTTATACAGGGTGTACACACACATGAGGCTGTCCTCATAAGCTACCAATCTTGCACGTCTGGGCACGGTTTTGGCCAAAAAACTAATAATTCGAAAATTTTACAGCAATACCGAAACCAAGATTTCAAAAAACTTTGCATGGGGGATTGCTCTGATACACGATTTTTATCTAAAAATGTAGGTACAGTCACCATAGCAAGCTTCATGACGGAATAAAAAAATATTTTGTTATTTTTTGTATGGAGGAAAACACTTAAATTGGATTATCTCTCGACTCTTAGAAACTCAAGGGCTGCCGCTTATACAAGGTGTACACCCACATGAGGCCGTCCTCATAAGCTACCAATCTTGCACGGCTGGGCACGGTTTTGGCGCCCAGAGCAAACTGAATATTCGAAAATTTGTCAACTACACCAAAACTAGAATTTCGTAAATGTTTGCATGGGGGATTGCATGGGACATTGCTTTAATACACTATTCTTATCTAAATATGTAGGTACAGTCACGACAGCAAGCTTTAAATTTTACTTTCGGTGTAGTTTATAGATTTTCAAATAATCATTTGGCTCTAGGCGCCAAAACCGTGCCCAGCCATGCGAAATTTGTGGCTTGTGAGGACGGCCTTATGTGGGTGTATACTCTGTATAAGCGGCAGCTCTTGAGTTTCTAAGAGTCGAAAGATAATCCAATTTAAGTGTTATCCTCCACACAAAAATAGAACTAAATAGTTGTTTTTTCTGTCATGAAGCTTGTTATGGTGACTGTACCTACATTTTTACACAAAAATCGTGTATTAGAGCAATCTCCTATACAAACTTTTTAAAAATCTTGGTTTCGGGAATGCTGTAAAATTTTTGAATTATTAGTATTTTGGCTCTGGGTGCCAAAACCGTGCCCAGACGTACAATATTGGTAGCTTATGAGGACAGCCTCATGTGTGTGTATACTCTGTATAAGCGACAGCCCTTGAGTTTCTAAGAGTCGAGAGAAAATCCGAATTAAGTGTTTTCATCCATACACAAAAAAAGACAAAATATTTTTTTTTTCTTACGTAAAGCTTACTATGGTGACTGTACCTACATAATTAGATAAAAATAGTGAATTAGAACAATCTACCATGCAAACATTTATGAAATTCTAGTTTTGGTGTAGTTGACAAATTTTCGAATATTCATTTTGCTCTGGGCGCCAAAACCGTGTCCAGCCGTGCGAGATTGGTAGCTTATGAGGATGGCCTCATGTGGGTGTACACCCTGTATAAGCGGCAGCCCTTGAGTTTCTAAGAGTCGAGAGATAATCCAATTTAAGTGTTTTGCTCCATTCAAAAATAACTAAATATTTTTTTATTCCGTCATGAAGCTTGCTATGGTGACTGTACCTACATTTTTTGATAAAAGTCGTGTATCAGAGCAATCCCCCATGCAAACTTTTTTGAAATCTTGGTTTCGGTATTGCTGTAAAATTTTCGAATTATTAGTTTTTTGGCCAAAACCGTGCCCAGACGTGCAAGATTGGTAGCTTATAAGGACAGCCTTATGAGTGTGTACACCCTGTATAAGCGGCAGCCCTTGAGTTTCTATGAGTCGAGAGAAAATCCGAATTAAGTGTTTTCATTCATACACAGAAAAAGACAAAATATTTTTTTTTTCTTACGTAAAGCGTACTATGGTGACTGTACCTACATAGTTAGATAAAAATAGTGAATTAGAACAATCTACCATGCAAACATTTAAGAAATTCTAGTTTTGGTGTAGTAGGCAAATTTTCGAATATTCAGTTTGCTCTGGGTGCTAAAACCGTGCCCAGCTGTGCGAGATTGGTAGCTTATGAGGACGGCCTCGTGTGGGTGTACACCCTCTATAAGCGGCAGCCCTTGAGTTTCTAAGAGTCGAGAGATAATCCTATTTAAGTGTTCTCCTCCATACAAAAAAAAACTAAATATTTTTTTATTCCATCATGAAGCTTGCTATGGTGACTGTACCTACATATTTGAATAAGAATTGTGTACTAGAACACTCCCCAATAAAAAAAAAAAAAAATCGAGTTTTGGTTTCTATGTGTATGGAGCACCAAATTCGGGACCATTGTGCGGCGCGCCGCACGCGGACTACAGGCACTCCGCCTTCTTCAGAGATCAGCTCACAGCCTTCCAGGTACACTATACTATACTGTACTGTACGAACACACCCGCTGTGGGCCGCGTGGGAACACACGCTGGACCTGGCGCTGGCGCAGCTGCCGGCGCTGCTGGCCGGCGCCGGCGCGCCGCACGCGGACTACAGGCACTCCGCCTTCTTCAGAGATCAGCTCACAGCCTTCCAGGTACACTATACTATACTGTACTGTACGAACACACCCGCTGTGGGCCGCGTGGGAACACACGCTGGACCTGGCGCTGGCGCAGCTGCCGGCGCTGCTGGCCGGCGCCGGCGCGCCGCACGCGGACTACAGGCACTCCGCCTTCTTCAGAGATCAGCTCACAGCCTTCCAGGTACACTATACTATACTGTACTGTACGAACACACCCGCTGTGGGCCGCGTGGGAACACACGCTGGACCTGGCGCTGGCGCAGCTGCCGGCGCTGCTGGCCGGCGCCGGCGCGCCGCACGCGGACTACAGGCACTCCGCCTTCTTCAGAGATCAGCTCACAGCCTTCCAGGTACACTATACTATACTGTACTGTACGAACACACCCGCTGTGGGCCGCGTGGGAACACACGCTGGACCTGGCGCTGGCGCAGCTGCCGGCGCTGCTGGCCGGCGCCGGCGCGCCGCACGCGGACTACAGGCACTCCGCCTTCTTCAGAGATCAGCTCACAGCCTTCCAGGTACACTATACTATACTGTACTGTACGAACACACCCGCTGTGGGCCGCGTGGGAACACACGCTGGACCTGGCGCTGGCGCAGCTGCCGGCGCTGCTGGCCGGCGCCGGCGCGCCGCACGCGGACTACAGGCACTCCGCCTTCTTCAGAGATCAGCTCACAGCCTTCCAGGTACACTATACTATACTGTACTGTACGAACACACCCGCTGTGGGCCGCGTGGGAACACACGCTGGACCTGGCGCTGGCGCAGCTGCCGGCGCTGCTGGCCGGCGCCGGCGCGCCGCACGCGGACTACAGGCACTCCGCCTTCTTCAGAGACCAGCTCACAGCCTTCCAGGTACACTATACTATACTGTACTGTACGAACACACCCGCTGTGGGCCGCGTGGGAACACACGCTGGACCTGGCGCTGGCGCAGCTGCCGGCGCTGCTGGCCGGCGCCGGCGCGCCGCACGCGGACTACAGGCACTCCGCCTTCTTCAGAGATCAGCTCACAGCCTTCCAGGTACACTATACTATACTGTACTGTACGAACACACCCGCTGTGGGCCGCGTGGGAACACACGCTGGACCTGGCGCTGGCGCAGCTGCCGGCGCTGCTGGCCGGCGCCGGCGCGCCGCACGCGGACTACAGGCACTCCGCCTTCTTCAGAGATCAGCTCACAGCCTTCCAGGTACACTATACTATACTGTACTGTACGAACACACCCGCTGTGGGCCGCGTGGGAACACACGCTGGACCTGGCGCTGGCGCAGCTGCCGGCGCTGCTGGCCGGCGCCGGCGCGCCGCACGCGGACTACAGGCACTCCGCCTTCTTCAGAGATCAGCTCACAGCCTTCCAGGTACACTATACTATACTGTACTGTACGAACACACCCGCTGTGGGCCGCGTGGGAACACACGCTGGACCTGGCGCTGGCGCAGCTGCCGGCGCTGCTGGCCGGCGCCGGCGCGCCGCACGCGGACTACAGGCACTCCGCCTTCTTCAGAGATCAGCTCACAGCATTCCAGGTACACTATACGACGACTGTTAATTAGACCGGTGATTCCCAAAGTGGTCCAGGTGGACCCCCAGGGGTCCACGGGAGACTCGAAAGGGGTCCACGTTGGTGAGAAACAAAAATGGGGGTGCACAAGTATTTTGGGAATATGGTACAAATGTAGCAGCAGGGGGTCCACCGAAACCAGTAAAATTTTGAAAGGGGTCCATGACAAAAACTATGTTTGGGAACCACTGTGTTAGACGAACAATATTTGTATTCACGTTTTCGATAACGACTCGACTGATTTTGATGTTTGCAATATCCACGGATGCTTCGCGGAGGCGAAAAATCGATCTATGCTCTAGCCAAAACCAATAAATTATTTTATACCATACCCCCTCGAAAAAGTTTACTTTAGTCCCTGAAAACAGTGAATAAAAAGCTAATTATTCCACTAGTTGAATAATGAATATTCAACTAGTGGAATAATGAGTTACTAGTGAGATGTGATTGGTCGACATTTTCTTCGCTCGTAATATTGACCAATCAAATCGCGACTAGTTATTTACTTCACGTGTTTTGATTGGTCAACATTTTTGACAAGGAGTTTAGCATAGATTATAAACTGTTTTGTGTTATTTGCTGTCATTAGTAAATTGGCGCTATTTTGTACGAACACAAAGAAGAAGTTTTTGTGACTTAATCGATTGAAAATGCAGTCAAATGATGAAGAAGATGTGTTAACACCTGAGTTTACGAAAGATAGGGCGGCCGTTATAGTAGGGAACTTGCTACACAACAAATCACGGCTGGTTTACATCAACTAGGTAGGTACTTACTTTCTTTTTCTCGTAGTCATGGTATAAAGTATAGTATGCAACTCTTGAATAAAACGGATTTATATCGAGGGCCATGAATCACTCGCGTCGTTCAGGATTCTAACACTTGAATCACTCGCTACGCTCGTGATTCAATCAAGTTAGAATCCTTCACTTGCTCGTGACTCATCTATGGCCCTCGTTTTAAATCCGTCCTTTATTCACTAGTAGCATAATATACTATTATTTACCTCGACGTTTCGTTTTCTACTCGTGACCACGGCAACTGTAATGTTGCCGAAACGTCGAGGTAAATAAAATAATTTCATTACGCGATTAAGTCCCGTTAATAATAAATTAAAAATATCCTTGTGTTGTGCAGGTGTGGCTGGAGCTGGGTCCGGGCGGGTGGCGCGCCCCTCCCGCCCAGCTGCCCATGGTGCTCCAGGTGCTCCTGTCCACCCTGCACCGCGTGCGCGCGCTGCAGCTCCTCTGCCGCTTCCTGTCGCTGGGCGCGCGCGGCGTGCGCGCGGTGCTGGCGGTGGGGATATTCCCCTATATGCTGAAGCTGCTGCAGGCCTCCGCGCCGCCGCTGAGGGCCTCCATGGTCTATATATGGGCGCGCATCGTAGCCGTCGACCCGGTACGTACACAACACTCACTATCACGACAATATTAATCTATTAATTATTTAATTATTTATTATTAATCTATTCTGTTATTTAAGCTGTTAGTTTTCCAATAAATCTAAAAATCTATATCACTCACTATCACAACACTGTATACATACCTCATTGTATCATCAGTCATCACCCACAGCCCAATTTTACCCACCGCTGGATATAGAACCAACCTTTTCGTTGAGCACCGTTATCAAAACAAAGTGTCACATGTAGCATTTTCTAAAAAAAATAGTCTCGCTACTACAGCTTGGCTCGAGGCTCGCTAAATAAGTTACTCACTGCATTACGTAAGTAACTACTTCTGAAAGTAATCTAACGCGTATGAAGTCGCGGGCAACAGCTAGTTTATCACAATACAAAAAAACCGGTCAAGTGCGAGTCGAACTCGTACGCCGAGGGTTCCGTACCTAGCCATGGTGCCAATTAAGCTAGTCCGCTTAATTGTATGAGCGCCCATACAACTCGGAGGACAATTTTAATTGGCGTCAACTATGTATGTATGGGAACACCCTTTAATTTTCAACTTTTTTAACTTTTTGGAATTTTTCCTTTATTTGTGCTATAAGACCTTGCTTTTTGCCAAATTTCGTTATTCTAGGTCAACGGGAACTACCATTTAGGTTTTCGACCCAAAACCTCTAGGGTACTTCCGGTTGACCTAGAATTGTCAATTTTGGTTACAAGCAAGGTCTTCCAGCACAAGTAAAGGAAAAATTCCGAAAAATAAAAAAAGTTGATAATTAAGGTTAGTTTTGGTACTCACAAGTTTTCACGAAAACCTAAATTTGCCTATATCTTTTTATAGTGTTGACTCAGGACCTTGATTTTTATAGTCACAATAGGGACTATAGACCTTAGTATATGGTATAAATTTCAACTTGCTAGCTCTACCCGTTCCTGAGATAATCGATGGTGACACACGGACAGACAGACGGACAGACAGACAGACAGACAGACAGACAGACAGACAGACAGACAGACGGACAAGAAAGTGATCTTATAAGGGTTCCTTTTTTTACCTTTTAAGGTACGGAACCCTAAAAATCAACCTACAGTTCACTATCTTTTGACTACCTATCAATAAGTATCCAAAATCCAAAACCCAAAAAATTGCCACTGCAGGGTAGCTACCATTTCTTTTATAGTTAGAAAGTTTTGTTCTTAGGAAACTATAGATTTATTTTGAAGAAAAAAATAATTGCATTCTTAGATTATTGAAAATAAAACCGGTCAAGTGCGAGTAGATCTCGTACGCCGAGGGTTCCGTACCTACCCATTATACCCATTATGTTATTGTAGCCCGCTTATTTGTATGAGCGCCCATACAACTCAGAGGACAATCTTAATTGGCGTCAACTATGTATGTATGGGAAAACCCTTTAATTTTCAACTTTTTTAATTTTTTGGAATTTTTCCTTTATTTGTGCTATAAGACCTTGCTTTTTGCCAAATTTCGTGATTCTAGGTCAACGGGAACTACCATTTAGGTTTTCAACCCAAAACCTCTAGGGTACTTCCGGTTGACCTAGAATTGTCAAATTTGGTTACAAGCAAGGTCTTACAGCACAAGTAAAGGAAAAATTCCGAAAAATAAAAAAAGTTGATAATTAAGGTAAGTTTTGGTACTTACAAGTTTTCACGAAAACCTAAATTTGCCTATATCTTTTTATAGTGTTGACTCAGGACCTTGATTTTTATAGTCACAATAGGGACTATAGACCTCAGTATATGGTATAAATTTCAACTTGCTAGCTCCACCCGTTCCTGAGATAATCGATGGTGACACACGGACAGACAGACGGACAGACAGACGGACAGACAGACAGACGGACAGACAGACAGACAGACAGACAGACAGACAGACAGACAGACAGACAGACAGACGGACAAGAAAGTGATCTTATAAGGGTTCCTTTTTTTACCTTTTAAGGTACGGAACCCTAAAAAGTACAGTTAGCCTAAAAAATGCATTTGTCAAAGTAAAAAGTTTATCTTAATCAACTACCATACATTTTTGAACTATAATTAGCAAGCAATATTGGTCCAAAACCACCGATTTTTTTTCTTTTATTTTGTGTTTCAATTAGTTATTTTGTTCACAGACCTGTCAAGTGGATCTAGTCAATGCAAAGGGCCACAAGTACTTCCTCTCAGTGCTTCAGGACCCCACCGTAGATGTAAGTGTCACTATCAGCGGGCTGATTGTCTAACTTGTCTCAAACCTCAAATTGGTCTCAAACTATCTACCTACTAAACGATCAGTTGTCACAATGGATCTAGGCATTCGTGAAGATAGGCTTTTCGCTGCGCAGTAGAAAATTTTGTATGAAAAAGTTGCACTGCGCATCGAAACGGCTAACCTATTTTTTTTAGTGAATATTGCGTTAGGCAATAAGCGCTTACGCGAGCTGAATTTCACTTCGTTGCGTCGCAGCAAGAGTGACTATTTAAATAAATGTTTTCGTTTTCAGGCTTCTGTACCTATTTATTATGTGGTATAATGTTGTTTGTACTTGCAGAGTGAACATAGGACGTTAGCTGCTTTCGTGCTGGCGGGGATCGTTGATAACTATCCCGCGGGGCAGGAGGCGGCGCTACAGGTACGTCTTGCTATATAATTTGTCATCATCATCATAAGCAGATCATCTAATTCCAAGCTAGGCAACCTAGGCTTTGTTTGTACCAACCTTTTTATAAACAAACTAACTTCCGCCCGCATTAAGTATTAAAATCTGTTCAGTAGTATTTGCGTAAAAGAGTAACAAACATCCATACATCTATAAATTCAGACATCCTACTAAACTTTCTAGGTTCTAATTCTTTTTGCTGTTCATTTACGCTATTTTTTTTTTTTTTTATTGCAACACAAAAACAATAAAATGTTACGTTATGTCACAAGAACTGAATTATGCTAATGAGCGTAGAAGTACTAACGGATACGTGTCTTTTTCATTTTGAATTCTATGTTTACCTATGCTCTGATTTTAAAGCCGAGTTGACACGATCCAGATCAGCTTGGAACAAGTCCAACTTGGATGACTCTGATTGGGCGCCGTCGTCCTAGTGAGTCACATGAGTCCGACGGCGTCCAATTAGAGTCATCCAAGTTGCACTTGGTCCAAGCTGACTTGGATCGTGTCAACCCGGCTTAATAGATTTAGTAATAATGTAATTTGTTTCAGGGGTCGATGATCTCAATCTGCTTAGAACAGCTGAACGACGGCAGTCCTTCCCTGGCCTGGTGGGCGTGTATCGCCATCGGCAAGCTCTGGCGCGGGTTCGTACAATACTAACTATGAAAGTTTTTACCTAATTAGACTTTGAAGAGGGAGAATCAGACATCTTATACAACATGACATCTTCATAAGGAACATCATAGAAGGAAAAGTAGAAGGAAGACGAGGAAGGGGTAGACCAAGAATTAACTACATGAGTCATATTAAGAAGGTTGCTGTCATGTCGTATAAAGAAGTAAAAGAAATCGCATTGGAAAGAGATAAATGGAGAAAATTGCATCGTGACACCGACAAGACTGAGCTCTTATGACTAATAGACTTTGATGTAAAATTATCTGCTAACTGCTAAAATTATATGCTTTAAGATAAAGCACGTAAAATAATTCTCTACAAATCTACAGTGTTAATTCTGTTTATTGTTTATTTTATGTTGGTTTAGTTACGACGCGGCGCGGTGGGCCGGCGTGCGAGATTTGGCACACGAAAAGTTATACCCATTGCTGCAGCACCAACACCCTGAGGTATATCTTAACTATGTCCCACCATCTCGTTATATTTTTCTTTCTAACCGACTTTAAAAAAAGGAGGGGTTCTCAAGTCGTCCGGAGTCTTTTTTTGAGCTTTTTCATGTACCTGTTCACCGATTACTCGAATTTTAATTTTTAGATTATTATGAATTGAATAATGAAGTTTGTTATTTATTTATTTTACTATTTTAATTGTTATTAACTTTACTTTATTTTTATACAATTTTAATGTAATCGATAAGTAATTAATTTTTTGTTGTTTGAATTTAAATTTTATTTTATTTTAATTGATGATTTTATATTTTAACTTTTACCTAAATATGTCTGTACTCGCTCGATGTATCATTTAAAAGCTTGCTGTCTGTCACCTATAATTATAATAGCATTTACCTCGTCTTCTAGAACTAGCTTTCGTATATTTGCATGATTGGATGTATATTATGTTGGTGGCACAAATAAATAAATAAATAAAAGACGCCTGGACTGGTAGATTCCTTTTTTGTTTAAAAGGGTATACTTTCCGATTGCCAATTTGGTAAGGATTTTTGGAGTTATGAACAGAAATGCACATCGAGAGTGCAAAAAATTGCTCAGCTTACTTAGCGTTGGAAGTCGTTTTTTTTTTTCATTTTTAATTTAGCCTCTTGTACGATTGTTAAATGTTGTACGTGTTCGTGTGTTTGGTAGGTGCGTGCAGCGTGCGCGTTCGCTCTGGGTTCGTTCGTGGCGGCGGGCGGCGCGCGCTCGGAGCACGGCAACGCGCTCAACCAGCAGGTCGGCATCGCACTAGCATCGCGCCTCGCGCACGACGCCTCCGCGCTCGTGCGCGCTGAGATACTAGCAGGTAACCTCACGTGCTGTTTTTTGGAAGCGCTGGTAGCGACATCTATCTCTCGCTAGATGAACTACATAAACATGCTACGCCCCTAGGAGCTTCAGAAAAGATGGCGACACAACACCATGGGTCTTACTTATAAATGATGTTTAAAGTTGAACACTGGTTAAACAACGTCCTGTCTTTATTTGTGGATAGTGACGAATAGAGACAGGACGTTGTTTAACCAGTGTTCAACTTTAAACATCTTTCATAAGTAAGGGGGCATATGTCTAGATTGCGCAAGCGAAGTTTTCAGGAGCGATCGACATACAGACGACCGACCGACAACAACGATTGTTCGAAAGACCACGGGCAAGATGGGTCGGCCGTAGTCCAGTAGCTACGCTCGTAGCGTAGCTTGCTTGGACGTTCTTGATTGATCGTTGAAGTCGAACAACGTTGTTGCGGTCACAATTTAGATGGAACCGCAAGTGGTATCACGAGCTGAGCGCTTGCAGTTTAACGTGCCCTCCATGCCTCTGAGGGGCACGTCAAATTGTCGATCCCTGCTTTTAAGTCGTTAAGACACGACGGAGATTTTTAGGCGGCCTAAAAACTCCGTCACCAGAGTTGGCCACTTGCTCATACGAACTTAGTTACTTTACTATAAGCACGGCAACGCGCTCAACCAGCGGATCATAATAAAGATGAAAGTAAGCCTCTACATTGGTGAAAAAGAATTCCTATCAAACCTCATCCCGCCCATGGTTTCATGATCAGTCACAACTTTGAATCACAACTTTGCGTCTTGTATTACAGCTCTCCAATGGCTGGTGCTGATATTCGAGCAGTACTTCATCGCCGTCCACATACAAGAGCGCGAGCGTCGCAGCGAGAGGTAATGAAAACTATCCAAACATTCCTTCGTTCAGTACAGCAAAAAACTAAGCATCAGCAGGCTGATTGTCTAATAACTTGTCTCGAACCTCAAATTGGTCTCAAACTGTCAAAACGTTTGCGTAGGTATCTTCTGTTCGGTACAAGTCACCGTGCATTTTCCTAGGTCAGCAGAACGCGTCGCGCGTGCGACCCACTTTTCGCTTTTACTTTAATTCATTTTTACGAAAAAATCATCAGTTCGCAATCAGCCACCAAGGGCGCGCGTGCTCATTAACATCAACATCATCTAACCGAAGTTTATTTGGACAAAAGACAAATTCCTCCTGATCTGTGTTTATCATTTTAACAATTCTAATGTATGGCTAACAAGGCGCCGTATACTTTCGTCGCGTTCGATCTCGTTGGGATGAGAGTGACAGATCTACTTGCGCGGTCACTGAACTGTGATATTTGACAGTTTGAGACCGATTTTGATCACTATCAAAGATAGACAATCATGGGGCTGATCAAGCGTCATAGCACACCGCATTCGATGAAATCTCTATGCAAAAGCTGCGTCTATTTACACTACACAATGTCATTCAAATTCATTTCTAATGAGATACACAATGTCAGTTTTGTACACAGTAAGGTTGTCACTGTATGAATAATGTACACTGTGGTCTCGGTCTCGTCTATGCGTCTGCGCGTGTGGCGCATTCCGTGCTTAAAGTCAGCTCCTCGCCAGCTCAAACTCACAGTGTCCATTCTATTATACTTACGTAGTATTATTATCTTTTCTGTAGTCATAGTGTCATCATGTGTGTGTTTCAGGGAGGGGCGCGAGGGGAGTAAGAAAAGCGTGCGCGTGGAGCCCGGGCAGGACGCGCTGGCGGGAGGCGCGCGTCCCTTGCACGCCGCGCCGCGTGCCCAGCCTCTACAGCTGCCGGCCATAGGTAAGTAGAGTGCGCCGCAAAGTGCGCCGCAGATTCGACCGGTTGTCACTGCAGCGCTTCAGACCAGAGCTACCTAACATCATTTTAGAAGAATGATGTTATTTGGTTGCGGTATTCTGTAAGGTGGAGTTATACTCTCTATATTCGAGCAATCCGACTGGGGAAGTCCCCAGTCGGATTGCTCAAATATAGAGTGACATTTATTTCTCTCTCGCTCAAGGAATCGGTTTGACGGTTTAGGCGTAAAAAGGTAAGTACCTACATAACAGACAGACAGATAGAACTACTTTCGCATTTATAAGAGGTATTTAGGGGGATTCGAGTCAATGAATTTGATTTAGTGGGTAAGAAAGGTTTATTTGCAAAAGCAGGACATTTTTGCTCTTGCTGCGGACAGCGGGACAGACAGCCTGAAAGCGGGACGTATGGTCACGTTCATCATGTGCTATCCCCCAGTATAGTATGGTATTATAATGTGTGGTTTGTCCATAGGTTTCGGCTCTGTGTACACGAAGCTGTACAACATGCTGGAGGCGATGCAACACGAGCCGCATCCGCAGGTCTCCAAGATGGCCGCCGACATCGTCAACTACATCGCCAACCAGGTAACATCAGACTATTGCAGATGAAACAACTAACTCTATGTAAACTAACATACAAACCTTTTTAAATTCCTTCGGATAATTTATAATATCTGAGCGACCAAGTTTTGCTGCGGGTGAAAAAAGAAAAAAAAAATTGGAAAAACAAAAAATACAAAAATCTTTCAATGGCCAAGATTCGATCTCGCAGCATTCAGCGTTGCAGGCCGATACTATAGCCACTGAACCCGTAGTTACTGCAGCGAAATTACCATTGCACGGGTAAATCTTTTTGCGTGAAAATGCCGAGAAAACGAATTTTCCCAGATATGAGACCTAGCTAGATCGATTTTTTGCCCCCGTAAACTCGTACATTGCAAAGTTTATCGAAATCGTTAGAGCCGTTTTCGAGAACGTGAATAAAAACAAATATACAAGGATTGCTTATAGTATAGGATTGTATTATACCAACGTGTTTGGTAGGTTGACAACGTGGCGACGCTGGAGCCGGCGGCGTCGGCTCGCGTCAACAGCGGCGGCAGCAGCAGCCTGCCGCCCTCGCCCAACACGCAGCCCTCGCCGCTGCACGAGCACTCGCGCACGCTGCCGCACGGTCAGTCGACAATATCGGTCCTACTGGTGACCCTTGTGGAACTACACTTTTAATATTGAACTCGCCCACGAAGCCGTACGGTTCTTCAACAATATTGGCCCTACTAATCACCCTTGTTGAACTCCACTTTTAATGTTGAACTCGCCCACATTGCCGTATGGTTAGTCAACAATATCAGGATTAGGGACTCTTGAACTCCAATTTTATGTTGATCTCGCACACGCTGTTGCACGGTTATTCAACAATAAAGGCCCTACTGTTGAACCTTGTGGAACACCACAATTGATCTTCACCTTGCCTCTTCTTCGAGCCTTTGATAAATTTGTTGACTTCAATAAAATTGTTTCTGATATAAGGTAAGACTTAAAACAAAAAGCTCTCCATAATTATCTGGGTTGGTTAGCAGATGGTTAAAGGTCAATCACATAAAACGCATATGAAAGTTCAAGGAATAGGCCTGCTACCTCTTTTTTCTCATTGAAATGAAATAGTATAAAATGTTATATTTAGTTGGACCTAGCTATGAATTGATCTGTAAATTAAGTTAATGCTCATTTCTCAGTTGGATTAAAGTTCAATTTGGCTTGCTTTGCTCACAACATAGGTCCCCGCCGCCAAAAGTCGGGTCTGCCGCACACGATATCAGAAGACTCGGTGGCACAGCGCGACCTGCCGCGGGAGCGCGATTCTACCTCAAGCAATACTAGTGAGTATGACATCCCATGTCACTCATAATGTCATCAAACATTGATAATTCCGTTCTTTTATTATAGAGCACGAATTATAATGATAAACAAACAGCCTGTAAGTGTACAGCATAGTTATTGTGCACAGTTGGCGATTTTCAATTGATATTTCTTCAGTATTTTTTATGTTTAGCGTGGTATTGTCAGCGTCTTGTTTGATAGCACCTGACTTTGGTTATTTCAATTTAAGATGGACCATATAGAAAGCAGTATCCTGAACCGTGCTTTATACTTGGAGTTTTTACGGTATTGATCTTAAGGCCCTGATCGACGAGCGAGTAAAACCGCGGTCTTTTAGCTCGTCGGCAAAGCTCGCCGGTGTATCATTGCAGTATCGCGGTTTTGTGAGTTGACGAGCCTGGCTCGCGGCTCGGCATGTTTGCTTCATTTTTTACTCAGCTCGATCGAATTCAAAATTCAAAACCTCGATTCGACTACGATACGACTGTTTCACTCGCTAGTCGATCAGTACCAACGAGCCACGAGTAAAACCGACGTTCTTTAAAACCGCGGTATAGGCTCGTACATCTTTCACCTACTTTAGTGGTCAATTAATAAATACCTTTTGGCTTTGGTCATTATAAAACTAATTAAATGTGAACAAAAAAATGTGCCTGATTTACTTTAAATGTTTTACAATATTTCTCCAGGTCAATCGTACCTTAAGAAGCAGATAGTGAGCACTCAGTTCGTGGAGTGGGCGTCATCCAAGTTCGCTCTGCCGGAGGGGGCACCCGGCGCCATGGCGGGGGCGGGGGCGGGGGCGGGGGCGGCGGGGGGAGAGGACGCAGACTGCGAGAGCCGCGCCCACCACGAGCGACTCTGGCGGAGGAAGAGAAACCGCAGTCTCAGGGCGGAGGCACATGGTGATTGTTTACACTTTCCTTATCCTTAAACACAACCTTCAAATTGGGTTGTGTGGCAACAACCAGTGACTTAACCTGTGCTGTATCGTCAGAGGCTTAATGTGTTCACTGCCAAGTTTCTGTCTCCGAAATTGGTGCCGGAGAATGCCTTCTCAGGCACCCCACTTTAGGCGCGTCAGTGGGTTTCAATTCAACATGTAAAACAGATCATCATACTAATATTATAAAGGCGAAAGTTTGGATGTTTGTTCCTCTATAACTCGACAACCACTGAACCGATTTGGCTGAAATTTAAAGTATAGATAGATAATGACCGGACATAGGACATAGGTTACTGTTTATCAGGGTACCACGCGAGCGAAGCCGCGGGCGGAAGCTACTAGTTCATAAATTTCAAACAAAATTCTTAGATAGCTTTATCCAAGAAGAGAGATCCATTGGGACAACTGTACAGGTTCTCAAAATTGTCTTTTTTTCAGCGGCGCTGCGCAACATCCCCGAGCCTAAGATGGAGACGCAGATGTTCCACTCGCGCTGTCCACTGCCGCCCTCCGCCATCGTGTTCCATCCCTACGAGCAACACATCGCCGTCGCCTCCAAGGACAACTACCTGTAGGTGCTATATAATACATGTGGCGACATCTACATGTCGCTGGATGAACTACATAAACATGCTACGCACCACAGATGGCGCCACACAACATCAGAATGTCTAGACCTCGCAAGCGAAGTTTTCAGCTGCGATAGACATAATATCTAGAACCAATAACGGCTGTCGGTCGAAAGACCACGGGCAAGCGGGCCAGATGGGCCGGCCCGTTGCAGAGGAACCACCTACTTATTACTTTTCAGAATCGTACAAAAATATGATAATATAAGTTAGCACTTTGGTCTCTATTGTAAGTTTACTGTCATAATTGTATTAATAAATAACTAAATGATAAGCACTACTAAAACTAAGCACCGTTACAGTATTCGGGAGTCAGCCGGAAGCCTTCAGATGGTCCAGCGGGCACCGTACTGAAGTGGATGTGTTGTTCCAGTACGTTCGAGTGGGGCAGCGCGGCGCGGCTGGGCGGCGGGCTGTGGCAGGCGCGGTGGGGCCGCATCACGGACCTGGCCTACCTGAACGCGCACTGCGGAGCCCTGCTCGCCTGCGCCTCGCACACCGGCCGCCTCGCCGTGTTCCGCGCCGCGCCCGAGCCCGCGCTCAGCGCCGCCTGGCGCGCGCTGCCCACAAGACGCGCGCCCGCGTACAGACCGCCCTCCGCACAACCACTCTACAGTGAGTACGACACTCCTCGCACACCGGCCGCCTGGCTGTGTTACCCACTGATAGTACTGCTCGACGAGTACCGGGTACTGTGCTGTCCCCTCCCTCCCTACTTCCATCTTCAGAGCGATCCGACGCTTCAGAGGATTACACAGCAGATGGTCGGGCTCCCTGCGGAGGTCACCTTGGTCGCAGCGTCGGCTGACAGATCTACCGACGGTCGGCGACGAGCTCCCGAATTCAGTATAGTTCGGAGGCGCTCCGTAGAGCTCTATTTTATCTGATGCCGACCGCAGCTGTATTCATAGTGCTCTATGGTTGGACCGACACGCCCACCGACCGAAGTCATTGAAAGTCTTGTCGGCCGACAGCCGGCTACGCAGCACATTCTGCCAAGGTGACACCTGCAGAGAGTCCGACCATCTGCCGTGTGGCCAGCCCTTTACTTACCTTTCGCGAGACAGCAACTGTTATGGTAAGGTAATTGTTATATTACCTTGTTCAAAATGTTTGGTGATACTCACATGTATTTAAAAACCTCTATTATTCCATTTATCACATTTTGATCATGAAGGTACAAAAAGGTACGTATATTTTTATTTCATTTTATCTTATCAACGCATATTATTCATATCATTATCATGCTCACCCCCTCATCTCATTTCAACATTTAGTTGCGGTAGATCTGCCAATTACATTATCGATAACGCTTTTTCGCTTCAATATATAATTTCAAAACAGTTCAAAAGTAGAGTCGCTTTATAACACGAGAGACGCTTGAGTAAAGAGTCTCTTTGTACAAAGTAGTTAGATATTCGCACTTAATCTACACTGATTCTTTCTTCGTCACATGGCTCTTTTCAGGGCCACATTTGCCTGACCATGTTACTTGATAAAATGTAATTCTATTCATTACCAGCCATAGGTGAAACGAGTTTGTAGTCAATTCCTAAAATGATGCGCTCGTTTTCGAATTAGCATTTGTCAAGTAGCGTTATGTGACGAGGGAATGAGTGTCGCGTAGAGTGGAGAGTAGAGAGTAGAGTGTAGAGAGTGGAGAGTGACAGTTGTGGTGTAACGCAGGTCTAGCGCAGCTGGTGTCGGAACAGTTCTCCTCTCCCGACGAGAAGGCGGCGCAGGGCAGGACCAAAAAGACAGACGATCGTGAGTTCATACACCATCATTCCACCATACATCGATCATAGGTATTGGTTTTTTTTGTTGTGTATTTCAAAGGGATAATATGTGGTCTAAATTTTTATTATTTTGTCTATTTTGATAGACAGATTCTGGATTAACTTAATAAAAGGAACACAATATAAAACGAAGAGGTGAATAAAACAGTTATTAATAACACGGATACAATTTACTTTAGAAACAACAAATCACGTTAGTTCGCTCGCTTAAAATTTGCCGAGAAATCCTCTACGCGCGTAAAGTTTGGGTGACCGACGATTGATGTCACGCGATCGGCGTGCGATTGTGTCACTCAAAGAGCCAAAAGACTCGAGCGATCGCGCTGCTCCCCTATTGGCTGACGCGATGCGCGGCAGTTGGCGTCTCGCGTCCTTATTGGATGGTGCGCGATGTTTAGGGATTCTTACGCGTTGTACTAAAAATCGAAGCCCCCGGGTTTGACTGTTTTATTTTTTGTAGTGATTATATTCAGTCAACACAGTCATGTTCAAAATAGAGTTATCAGCTCGTATCGTCAACTAACGTTTCGATTTGAGAATATATAGAACTCCGACAGGCTGTCTGATAGTGTGTTTGTGTGCGTAGTGGGCAGCGGCAGCAGCAGCCCGGGCGCTGGGGGCGGTGCGGGGGGCGCGGGCAGCGCGCCCGCCACGCTGGTGCGGTGGCGCGCGCGGCGACGCTCGCTCGCCGTGGCGGGCTGGGCCGGCTGCGTGAGACTGTGGGACTGCGGCGCGGAGCTGCTGGCGCACCAGGTACACACACACACACACACACACACACACACACACACCCGCCACGCTGGTGCGGTGGCGCGCGCGGCGACGCTCGCTCGCCGTGGCGGGCTGGGCCGGCTGCGTGAGACTGTGGGACTGCGGCGCGGAGCTGCTGGCGCACCAGGTACACACACACACACACACACACACACACACACACACCCGCCACGCTGGTGCGGTGGCGCGCGCGGCGACGCTCGCTCGCCGTGGCGGGCTGGGCCGGCTGCGTGAGACTGTGGGACTGCGGCGCGGAGCTGCTGGCGCACCAGGTACACACACACACACACACACACACACACACACACACCCGCCACGCTGGTGCGGTGGCGCGCGCGGCGACGCTCGCTCGCCGTGGCGGGCTGGGCCGGCTGCGTGAGACTGTGGGACTGCGGCGCGGAGCTGCTGGCGCACCAGGTACACACACACACACACACACACACACACACACACACCCGCCACGCTGGTGCGGTGGCGCGCGCGGTGACGCTCGCTCGCCGTGGCGGGCTGGGCCGGCTGCGTGAGACTGTGGGACTGCGGCGCGGAGCTGCTGGCGCACCAGGTACACACACACACACACACACACACACACACACACACCCGCCACGCTGGTGCGGTGGCGCGCGCGGCGACGCTCGCTCGCCGTGGCGGGCTGGGCCGGCTGCGTGAGACTGTGGGACTGCGGCGCGGAGCTGCTGGCGCACCAGGTACACACACACACACACACACACACACACACCCGCCACGCTGGTGCGGTGGCGCGCGCGGTGACGCTCGCTCGCCGTGGCGGGCTGGGCCGGCTGCGTGAGACTGTGGGACTGCGGCGCGGAGCTGCTGGCGCACCAGGTACACACACACACACACACACACACACACACACACACACCGCCACGCTGGTGCGGTGGCGCGCGCGGTGACGCTCGCTCGCCGTGGCGGGCTGGGCCGGCTGCGTGAGACTGTGGGACTGCGGCGCGGAGCTGCTGGCGCACCAGGTACACACACACACACACACACACACACACACCCGCCACGCTGGTGCGGTGGCGCGCGCGGTGACGCTCGCTCGCCGTGGCGGGCTGGGCCGGCTGCGTGAGACTGTGGGACTGCGGCGCGGAGCTGCTGGCGCACCAGGTACACACACACACACACACACACACACACACACACACCCGCCACGCTGGTGCGGTGGCGCGCGCGGTGACGCTCGCTCGCCGTGGCGGGCTGGGCCGGCTGCGTGAGACTGTGGGACTGCGGCGCGGAGCTGCTGGCGCACCAGGTACACACACACACACACACACACACACACACACACACACACACACCGCTACACACATACACACACACATACACACACACACACACACACACACACACACCGCTACACGGTACCGGCCACGCTGCACAGTCGGAGAGGGAGCAGCGAACATCATTTCGACCAAATCGTAGCGTTGATGGAAAATTCTCTATGTAATCTTTGAGAGTGATTACCCGAGACGTCTTCTGAAGCGCGTTTAAGCTGCGCGTTTAAACTGCGCTGCAAAAAGCAGTGCGCCCACTCTCTTGGACGGTGATTCCGATGGGGGCCATGTTTGTAAATATCTGTTCCGTCAGGTGGAAACGGGCAGCGAGGCGGCGGTGACGGCGCTGTGGCGCGGCGAGCGCTCCGAGCTGCTGCTGGGCGGGTTCGCGGACGGCGCGCTGCGCGCCTGGGACGAGCGCGCGCCCGGCGCGCCCGCCCTCACGCCGCCCGCCCACCGCGCGCCGCTGCTCGCCGCCGCCCTACGACCGGACGACTTCACGCTCGTCTCAGTGTGGTAGGTACCCGCTCGACTGTATATCGACGTTGGTGGATGATCACTAGGGATCGGCGCAGGTAGTGCTATTTTGGGTCAATGAACCTGATTGATAATGTTAATGTGGACATGCCGGGATTTCCGAGAATATTTTTCTGAATGTCGATGTTGAAGTTAAACTGTTTAAGATATCATCGCATGACGACATCAGAAAACTAATTTCTGGTTTAGAGAAACTGAATTTTCTTCTTTTACATCTCAATAAGCACCATTTTTTGACCAAGGGATGATCTTAGTGACCAATACAATATAATATGTATTTGCATAAAGCTGAATAGGTACCTACTATGTAAAATACAAATTCATAAAAAACCTGTTTAATAAAATAAATAATATATTTCCCGGGATAGAAGGCATATCCATGTTAAGTTAACGATCACTAATTCCCGTTAATGGCACCACCTACGCCGATCACTGATGGTCACAGATCTGTTACAATGTATGTGTTGTGTCCCCAGTGCGTCCGGCGAGGTGCGCGTGTGCGACGTGCGCACGCTGTCGGCGCGCGAGGTGGCGCGCGCGCCGGGCCCGCTCAACGCGGCCGCCGTGCACCCGCTCGCAGACCTGATCGCCTGGTAACCTACACATTATCCCCTCTACTTAGAAAATTATGTTAAAATTGAAACACTGTTTAAACAATTACCATCCATTTCTGTTAGATAGTGTCGAACAGTGACAGGGCGAATCTTGAGCATTATTTCAAAAGTCAAAAGTCAAATTCATTTATTCAATAAGATCACAAGGGTACCACTTTGAAACGTCTTAAGAGCTAGTAGGTGATTCTACTCCTGTTCCTTCGCGACCAAGACCGTGAAGAACCAGGGCAACAAACACTCTTTTCGGTGACACACTTTTTGTATGTAATTTTTTTTTAATATAATTTATTTAACCAGTGCTCAAGTTTATAAGTAAGACCTCATATGAACTGAACACGCTGAGAGATGTTTAGGTTAAGATGTTCTCTTCTATTATAAATTGCTGTTATGTATAACTTTAAGTTTTTCTGTAATGTCCAGTTTGGAGAACAAACAATAAAAAGAAGAAAAAAAAAAATAAGAAAATCCCTTAGAATTTAGGTGCAACAAAGGATAGCGCATACTTACTGCTTGTGTGGGCGAGATGAAACTATAATATCATGTACAGTACGGCCAACGGATCTCGGCGTGCGTGAAGTTAGCCGTTTTGATGCGCAGTGCAACTTTTTCATACAAAATTTTCTACTGCGCAATGCAAAGCCTGACTTCGCGAACGCCGAGATCCGTCGGCCCAACTGTAACGTGTAATGTCCGCAGCGGGTCCGCCAACCAGTCCGTGCACCTGTTCGACCTGCGCGGCGCCTCGCTCAACGTCATCAAGTACAACGAGGGGTTCATGGGCGCGCGCATCGGACCCGTCTCCTGCCTCGCCTTCCATCCCTTCAGGTATACTACTTATACCATAGATTACGAATCTAGAACAATTCGATTTGAATCCATAAATATAAGCGCTATACCGATTGTAATCTGCTTTGTGAACTTTAAATAAATAAATAAATAAATAAATAAATAGTCGAATTGCTCATTGTACGAACTAAAAATATATGAAAAATTACATTTTGCCCGTCAATTTTAGTGCGTATAATGAGCAATCCGACTATAGTGTAGCGACATCTACCTGTCGCTACATGAACTACATACACATGCTACGCACTACGAGCTTCAGCGAAGATGGCGCCACACCAAACATGTCTAGATCGCGCAAACGGTAATTTCTGGAGCGATAGACATATAGCCTACCAACCGACAACTGTCGGTCGAAAGACCACGGGCAAATGGGCCAGATGGGCCCATTGCAGAGGAACCACCTACTCTGCCTTTGGGGAACGATTCCACCATGTTCCCCAAAATAGATTTCACTTTCAAAACTTTTGTGAGTTATACTAGACATTATTTTAACACACGGGAACTACTCACGTAAAAATATTGTCGATTCAGATGCCGACAATTTTTCAATTCATCCAGAGAATCTTCATCTGGGTATGGAGGGTTTTCATTGTCGGCATCTGAATCGACGATATTTTGACGTGAATAATTTCCGTGTGTTAAAATAATCGCGTCGTCCGCCGACAAGATGGGTCGACGACATAGGAAAATCCGCAGGTCGTACATGGGTGAGATTGGCGCAGAATAGAGGCGAATGGCAAAAGCGAAGAGAGGCCTATGCCCAGCAGTGGGATGAGAAGGGCTGATGATGATGATGTTAAAATAATGTCTGATACTAGATTGTATGACGAGGGAGTAAAATTATATTTTTTCGGCGATGGTGCTATTTGAATCCAGAACGGAGCGGATCCTAGGATTGTAACGAGAGATTCTGACGTATAATCCTGAGCGCAGTGAGAGATTCAAAGAATATATGAATAATAAATGAAAATATAAATATTCATTTATTACGTAAGACAAAATACTTACCTACTAAATGTACCTAAAAATGCGACTTGTTTGGACCCCCTCCCCAAATCATCTTACGTAATAAATGAACGGCCCCTTATAACATTGTGTATCATAATACCAGATTGGCGATGGGCGTGGGCTCCAAGGACGCGACGGCGTCCGTCTACACGTCGGAAGGCAAGCGGTGACCCTCGCGCACACATCTCGGGTAACCTATCACACCGACCCTCTTTATTGGAGCAGAACTTTGTTGTCCACTCCGGACTACATCCGAGCGTGTGTTAACACTTTAATAGAAAATCCTCTATGTATTGCAGTTTGTCTGCCGCCTGACAGTGGACCTAACCGAACGTGAACCGACAGCTCCGCCGACCGCACGGCGGCCGCTCACAAGTTACCAGGCAAATGTTTAGCTTATTATTGTAATTTACGTAGGTAATGATCCATTCACCAACATTGGTTTATTCTAAAACAATCAGAAAAGATAGGTCCACTCTGTAAAATGTAGCGAAGTGCTTAGCGGATGTTTTGTTCACCGTCGTGTTTTTATCTGATGGGTGACGGCTACGTATCCGACTGGCACGGAGCCGAGTGCCCGCATGCTGGACCGTATCCCTGAGGTCCTCGGCCGACATTGTACAGAAAGACTTAGGAAAATTTTATTAATTGTAAGGCGCCAAATAAAATTGTACAAATCGTGTAATTCTAGTTCGGCTTAGGAGTAGCATTGCGTGGTCGATCACACGGCTACAACACCGCCTGCCCCCACGCCACTGTATTGTACAAATACGTATTGTATACTTATAATGTTCAACGCCCTTTGAATCCCAACGGTGGGCCGGCAGGCGCGGGTGTCTCGATACGAACGTTTGGTGCTACCTTGTATTACTGCTGAACCAATTCTACTAATTTTATTTATTGTTCGAACACAGCAAGGTTCATGTATAACCATTAATTCTCGGTTGTATTTCGTAAAATTATGTAAAAATGTTATTTTTTGTTACTCAAACTCAGAAATAAGAAGAATCTAAACGTAATTGTATAGCTTTACTTAATCAGCTAGTTAACTTGTACATCGACTTGATTATTATACAGAAATTATAGGTTTTGAAATGAGTTACAGTATGATACATTGGGAATTAAGTCATTTTGAAAAAAAAATGTGAATATGGAGACAAATAAATTTCACAAAGTTAATTCGTTAGTACCCCAGAATATGCCATGCGCAATGAGCATAGTGGTTGTGCACAAGTCGAGTTTACAACATTTTGTAATTGCGAAGTGGGCTTACAGCCAGTTGTTTGATTACTAATTTATTTAATCTGTACATAATGTAACACTACAGCCTAGCTGTAGGAGGAATAGCTTAGTTATAGCATTGTATATTATAAATTACTTTTTTTAATAATGTCACTGCCAATAATAAAATTAAGTATATATTTTCTTCATAATTATTAGTTTCATAAAACTGATTGCATATTGTATTTTACTGCAGTACTGTTTCCAAGTGGCACAGTTTGACGAAAGTGTTCAAAGAGGTGCTACCCATCAGTCATCAATAACATACAACAATCGCGTGCAGTGATTTTACTCTGCATAATTCAAATGTACAAGTGTTTAATTTCTTTTATGATTAGTAAGTTACAGAAAGTTCCTACAACTTAAAACTATGAAAATAGATGCCATTTTTAGTTTGATTAGGGTTTTGTTTGTATTCGTAAGACAACTTCTGTGTTCCACATAATGTAAGGATCCGTGTAAAAGTGCATGTGATCAGTTTTTAATGATACATAAAATACGTGAATGGAAATTACCGGTAGCTATAGGGTTAGGTGGTGAAACCAGCATTTATTATAGCTAATATGAAGTCAAATTTGTGATATGATTTGAACAAAATATCTGCATAAAATTATGGAATAAATGAAAATCAATGTTTTATCAACATTATAAGAATGTACTTATAGTATCAGAAAGAACAAAATAATGGATAATGTTATAATATAATTGTGAAATTGGTGCCTTTCAAAGACCTTTGTCACTACTTAATGACACCATGATTGAATTACCCATTAATTAATGTAATGAACAATTTGCAATGAATGCCAATTGTTTTTTATTATTTGTAAATTAAATTACAATTATTGCATTTTTCAATAAAATGATTGATTATTCGCTTTTACATAATGTAATTATAATGTACATTTTACATAATATTGTTGTTGTTAAATAAAATGAGGTTGAAAAAAATTGAGTTCTTATTTTGCTAATGTGAAACAAAGCTCTTGGTAACAATTCTGCTTACTATGACATCTAGTAAACTGTCGCTGCACTTGTAGTTAATCAATTTATATACTTGCTTTATGTCCTGCTCTCGGGTGAAATTCTTAAGCTCAATAATTGGACAAAGCTCTCCCTCAATCTGTGGGATAATCTGTGAACTGTCATCGCTTTCTGGAGTTATCAGAAAACACACCAGTAGTTCCTGATCTTTCTCTATGCCAAACTTGCTCAAGCTTTGTGATATATTTTTAGAAAGTGATAAGTTGAAAAGTATTTCCGCGTAAATAGTCCGGGTTACCATCGAGTTGTGTCTCTGGGAGAGCACAGCTCGGTTCGCAGCCACGGCCACTTGGAAGGGGTCTAGAATTAGACTTGGTTTTATAATAGCACAATTCCAGATGCCTTTGATGATGTTGCTTCTTATGAATTCCACATTCTGTACGTTCTTGAACAAGTATATGGCGAGCCTGGTGCGGGTTTCAGGGTCAAGATCGCAGCTGTAGCACTCTGAACTCATCGTACCAAACCTGAAATTGATTTCAATGATAAATCACACTAATTTTAAAAATACGAAAGATTGGATGGATGGATGTGTTTGTTCCTCTATAACTTGACAACCACTGAACCAATTTGGCTGAAATTTAAAATAGGAAATGGGCTACCTACTTTCTATCTGGGTACCACGCGAGCGAAGCCGCGGGCTGAAGCTAGTGGAACAAATTTATAAAGGGTATTGTTTGTGTACTTAATGACCACCACTCCGCTAAAATACTGTTAGGTACCTTACCTTTACATAGACTTTGATTATACACCTGTTTTTAGGTGTGCAAAAACAGCAGAAGTAACACTACATAGTGAGATAAGAGAAAGAACGAGATTATCAAAATTCGATTCGTTTCGGAGAATTCGACGAAGTGTTTTGATTTTTTAGAGTTCGTTAGTCTATTTTTAAATAAAACCACCATCCGTGCTGCGTGTGTTTGGTTGATTAAACAAGAAAATTGCCAAAAGATTAGTAATAATATTCAGAAAAAAGTGTACATATTATTATTCAACAATTATTAATAACATACCTACCTATACTACACTTTTATCTACTGAACAACTAAAAGAATCGAATTTTATGTCGACTGAACCGTACGGAACCACAACATAATAATTTGGAATCGCTCTTGGTCGCTCGATTCGATCAACAAACTTTCATGTCACTGTCACACACATCAAGCAACTTAATGTCACTTCAATTCAAACTTCAAAGTCACATGGTTTGGTTTGTTTTGATTTCGTTTGCTTTGCGGCTTTGCGCTGCTGACTCGCAGAGGCAGTTTCTTTTCTTTCTCAACTCAAATCGTTATCGGAATTTTATCAGCAAATAGAAAGATAAGACTAAATGAAAATTCTTTATTGAGAAGGCTCTCTTTTGGCAATCATTTTGTATCGGAGTTAGCCTAAACATGGTAATCCAAGTCGCTAGATTCAATCAATTGAATAAAATAAGGTCGATCATAGCGAGTTCGCGCTTGCTGTCGACACAAACGGAAAATGCTGGACCTGTCGTGTTCCAAAGGTTGACGGGCGTGGACCGTGGCATCGCGGTGTATGGCCTCAACAGCCCCAAGGACCGGAACGCGCTGGGCTTCGAGCTAATCAACGCCATGCGAGAGGTCAACCAGATCATCCGGGAAGACACCAAGCTGTCCGTCATAGTACTGCATAGTCTAGTGCCTGGGATCTTCTGTGCTGGTGAGTCTTCAATTCAATCATTTCACTTTACAAGACAAGTATTGTTACCTATAAGTTCTAATTTTTTTGTTAATTTTCTTTTAAGGGGCAAACCTGAAGGAGCGGTTTAAAATGTCTGATGAAGAAGTTAGTAAATTTGTGCGCGGCCTGAGGGAAACGTTTATAGAAATAGAAGACCTACCGATGCCTACAATAGCTGCTGTGGAGGGGGTTGCAGTAGGCGGAGGCCTGGAGCTGGCGCTGGCATGTGACATCAGAGTAGCTGCTGAGACTGCTAAACTGGGACTGGTAGAGACCGGTCGTGGCTTGATCCCCGGGGCGGGAGGGACCCAGAGATTGCCGAGAGCAATCAATCTAAACATTGCAAAGGAACTCATATTCACATCCAGAATCGTGAGTGGCAGTGAAGCTAAAGAGTTAGGTAAGTACAATTACTACCAATGTGTTTACCAGTGCTGGCTTTATTGATAATTTTGTGAACCATGTCAATGTAAAATTATTTTTTTCAGGTATTGTAAACCATGCTGTGCCTCAGAATAATACTAAAAATGCAGCCTATGAGAAAGCACTTGAGCTAGCCAGAGAAATTATACCCAATGCACCTATAGCTCTGCGCTGCGCCAAGCAAGCCGTCAACCAGGGCATCCAGCTCAGCATCCAGGAGGGCTATGAGGTGGAGCAGAAGTTCTACGAAGTCAATGTTCCCACTAAGGACAGGCAGGAAGGAATGATATCTTTCATAGAGAAAAGAAAACCTGTCTATGAAGGACATTAAGCATTATCCTTGGCCTTTAAAATATATTTACACAAGCAATTATTTTTAATGTCAAATCAATGTTAAAATCTTGAAGACAAATGAAATCAACCACTATTTTGTTATTAATGGCGTATGACGTGGGTGTGGTATATCAGTGATAATATTGACTAGGATGCAATGTAAGGTGACAAATCACAAATATTTTATAATCATTTTTTAATTATACATCATGTTGATAATTTTTATACCTTGGTTTCATTCTGAACTGTTAACAGTTCACTATCTTATTTGAAAACAGCAAAATGATGTAACAAACACTATAAAGTTCATCATTATTATTATACTGACATGTAGTAGGTAGGTACAGTACTGAAAGATAACCTACTGTGATAAAACTTGTAAGTATTGGAAATAAAAACAAATTTCTTAAGCTGATTTTATTGTAATGATTGATTACTTACATTATGTACATTCTGGTAAAGCAAAATATTATAAATTTAATTTTTTTTGGATTTGTACTTTGGTATCATCAGGTGAGGTCACTTTGTGGCCGATCACTCTGGAGTCATTGTAAATCTCATGGTCATTACCCCCAAGATCAGTCTTATCTCCAAAGAAGTGGATCTCCTTGAAATGTTTGTCAGCAACATGGTTCAGACAGAATGTTTTGTCCCATCCTTCAGGGAATACATCTACACTAATCTGTCCTCCAAGAGCAAACTTCAGGCCGCTGCCTTTGAACTCGGCCTGCAGCGCTTCCACAAATGTCCGCCTGATGTTGTGCTCAATGTCAAACTTGGAAAACTGCTCCCGCTCAGCCTGGCTGCAGGAGCGCCCCACCGGGCAGATGTTGATCATGCTCGATCGAAACTCTACGAAATTACCTCTTTTAGCAGGCAGCTCCAGCTTAGACATGTATCCCAGTGCAAAGTTTATAACTTTTTGTAACTTCTCTTCACCGAAATGACTGAGGATGCTCTCTGAGCTGATCAAATTGCCACCTCTATATTGCACTACTCCATTTTCACAAAAAACGTAGTCGAACTTTGTTGCGACTTCTGCTCCATCCATTTGCTCAGCTATCTTAGCGTAATCCGAACCGCTCACTAATCCTACGGAGACTTGCGACTTTACATCGTTCAGTAGGAAGCTTTTCAGGTCCTCGGATATGACTTGTCTCGGTTTGGTCAGGGTCCCGTCGACATCGAACAAATATAAAATGTTTTTTCGGTTGCTCATTTTGGCAAGTAGACGTGTTATGGTTTGAATTTTGGAGCCAACTGGGAGAAGGTCAGTAGGTAGAGCCGGTCTGCGCAGGGAACCGGTTACTACTTCACTCACTTCGACACGTCGTCTGACTGAACAAACAGTTTCGGTGACGATGACGAGTGTGCCGGGCTTTGTTTACGTGTTTATTATTACGTTTAATCTTACGCTTGCGTCGGTGTTATCAGACAAAACAAGAAATGTGCTTATACTGCTCGGTGTGTTTTCATTCCAATAAAATTTTAGTGTGTACGTTTGTGCGCATTTGTGCATTTGTATTTCGATCTATCTTTATTCCAAATTCTCTCAAACTCAAAATCACTCGGTTTTCAAGTTTAATGACCTCATGATTGTCAGTGTCATTCAGTTCAGTTTCATCGGTGACAATGACAATCAACAAAGCGCTCGTGTCGTGCGTGGCGTTGTAGCCAAGGAATTTTTATACTAACGTAACTGGAACGCGCACTGATACAGAAAACGCGGTCCGCTTGAAATAAAACTTGGGCGGTGTGTCTCTTTCTTTTTGCAACTGTGTGAAAGAGACAAAGCACCCAAGAAAGCCTCTCAACAAGACCAACAATCCTTATAACCAAGATTAAATGATAATAGATCGTTGTATAGTCGTGATAAGGTTCAAAATCCTTTGTACATTAAATGTCAGTCAGCATTCTACTATGTATGAAATTTCTTTGGTTGTAGCTTCTTGCCTAATGGCTGCTCTACATATACTGCGATGATACGGTGGATCCACCCATATCGCCCGCGAAAAAACATAAAAGCACACTAGCAGAGAACAGTTTCTAAATGTCGCTAATTATTTGGATTTTGCTTTGCTTTTTGTAGAATCGTCGGACGATTCTACAAAAAATTGTAGGACGATGATTAACATCCTGAAAATATTGCATTAGAATAATGTTTTTATAGCGGATGACGGTGGATTTGAAATTGGTGCCTACGCAAATAAAATATGCCAGACTCCAAACATAGATGCTCTGGCGCATCGTGGACTTATCTTTAACAACGCCTTCACGTCTGTTAGTAGCTGTTCACCAAGGTTGGTACCTGCATCCTACATAACTCTAACTAAATTCTAACCACCTAGTCTATTATTTAATGCTCGAATTAGGTAGTCTTTTAAGAAATTGTTTGTCTAGTAAGAGATATTAGATCTATTGAAGGCTTTTGAATTTGCAGCCGAGCGGCGCTATTGACGGGGTCTCCGAGCCACCAGAATGGCATGTACGGCTTGCACCAGGGCGTTCACCACTTCAACTCCTTTGATGATGTCTCTAGCTTGCCGAACATACTGCGTGACCATGGAATTTATACTGGTCAGTATTTTCAACTAAGCACTGAAAATCTCAGATAATCTTAGCTGGAAATGGAGTATTTAAGTAACGTAGTTCGTGGATTTTAGAGTTTCAGTTTCCCGATATTTCGGCACAGTTGCATGAGCCATGATCACGGTAAACAAACTGATGTTTTTAGCGAGAGTGCGGGTAGTCACTTGCAGACGGTATACTTACCCTCATTCTCAGTCTTTTACTATGTAAAACACCCCTACCACCTGTTTCATTTTCGAATACAACTCGATCCCGGCCAGCATACAACGACGACGATTGAGATCGACTCACGATTAAATTAATTACCTGAGAGTTTACCACGAATCATGAGTTGGCCGTCACTAAAGTTGGCCACTAGCTCATACGAACTTACTTTCTTATGGTAAAATGTTGCTTTTAGTGCATGAAATATTCATCTTTAATTATCGCTGCAGAAGAAAGTATTTTTACCCGGCTGATTGTCAAGTCACAAGGGTTATTGTAATGTAATATCTCGTCATTCTGGTTGTGAAATTTTAGGCATTATTGGCAAGAAGCACGTGGGCCCAGCAGACGCGTATCGCTTTGACTTCGAACAAACTGAAGAAAACAACCACATCAATCAGGTGGGGCGCAACATCACACACATCAAACTACTGGCTCGAGAGTTTCTGACCAAGGCACAAAATGAAAAAAAGTAGGTACCTACCGGCATAAATGTAGGTATTTGTATAATAATTAGAATTACCTAAGTACCTATCTAATACTATTAAACGAGCAATATTTGTGTTTATTATAATCGCGTTCTCAAAAACAACTGTAACGATTTCGATGAAATATATATTATGGGAGTTTACGGGGGCGAACAATCGATCTAGCTAGGTCTCATTTCTGGGATAATACGCTTTCTCCATTTTTACCCGAGCAGAGCTCGATCGCCAAGGTACTAAAATAATTATAACAGCAACACAAAAAATTAAACACATTCATAAGACCTATTTAACATGACTCATGACTTGAGTTTAATATTGCGGTTTCACAGACCTTTCTTTCTGTACGTGGGTTTCCACGACCCGCACCGCTGCGGACACACGCAGCCGCAGTTCGGTGCGTTCTGCGAGCGGTTCGGGTCCGGCGAGCCCGGCATGGGTCGCATCCCCGACTGGCAGCCCTGGTACTACCAGTGGGACGAAGTGCAACTGCCTTACCACGTGCAGGTATACTCCATTTCTAGCAGAACCCTGTCTAAAGCAGAAGCATTAGGTACTTCTATAATATTAGTATTTTAGCCCTTATTGTCCCACTGGGCAAAGGCCTCTCTCCTAGTTTTCTAGACTTTTCTGTCCCTTGCACTATTTTTTCTGTGACCTAGCCAGTCTGGTAGATGCTCATCCAGCTCGTCCAATCCGTGGTCTACGCCGGTTTTGCCCACAAGTCATCTGACATGAGCTGCTCACTCTGCCCACTTAAGCTGGACAGACTTTTTATTAGGCTTTTTAGTTCCAATGATTATAATAACAGGGGTTACTCGACTGTTTCAGGACACCGAGCCTGCGAGAAGAGATGTAGCAGCTCAGTATACAACTATGTCACGACTTGATCAAGGTAGGTGTCTACTGACACAAACTGGGAAAGTTATAGGTAGGTAGACACATTATGAATTCCTCAAACCGGTATATATTGATTGGATACTTCCAGGAGTAGCACTTGTCTTGAAGGAGCTCGAAGCAGCCGGCCACCTCAATGACACGCTGGTCATCTACACATCAGACAACGGAATCCCATTCCCTGCCGGCCGCACGAACTCCTACGACCCGGGCCTGAGAGAACCTCTCATCATAGTTTCTCCAGAAGCAACTGCTAGAAGGAATCAGGCATCTGGCGCTATGGTCAGTTTATTGGACATCATGCCAACTGTTCTTGACTGGTTTGGAGTTAAGAAAGAAGAAGAGGATAGCAATGACATTGAAGTATGGCAAGACAGGCCGAAGAGCTTGTTGCCAATTTTGGAAAAAGGCAAGTAGATATCGAAAATGCCAATAGTTAAAATGCCTTTTACTATATTTTATAAAATTATATTATTAATTCCTCAGAACCACCGCTCTCGCAAGACGACGCAGTGTTCGTTTCGCAGACGCATCATGAAGTCACGATGTACTACCCCATGCGAGCCATACGTACTCGCCGATACAAGCTGATCCATAATCTGAACTACGGTATGCCTTTCCCTATCGACCAAGATCTGTACGTGTCTCCTACTTTCCAGGTAAGTCAACTGTATTTAACTATTGTTAAAAAGTCTTTATCTATGTATAACACATTGTGGTTGTTGTTGCAGGATATTCTAAACCGGACGCGCAGCAAGCAACCCCTACCGTGGTACAAAACGCTGCATGACTACTACTATCGCCCGCAGTGGGAACTCTTTGACCTGCGCGTTGATCCTGCAGAGACGCGTAACTTGCACGGTCAGTTGTTTACTTTTTAAATCAATGTTATGTTATGCTTATGACTGCTGTACTGATCATGCTGTGTACACATATTTTAGAGTACCATCTAGATCAAAACTATGTTTCTTTAACTTTATTTGTTGTATTGATTGTATTCTGTTTTGTGTGCCTAAATAAATAAATTACTATCTCTCTTATGATGGCCGCTGTACACACTCGTCGAGAGCCTCTCGCCGAGAGCCTCGGCCGAAAACACACTCGTCGAGAGCATGCCTGTACACACTCGTTCTAACATTTGAACTGAAGACTTACGAGACAATGGACGTAGAAATTGCTGCTGCTATTTGTCTTTGTGCCATGAGCTATTATAATTTTTTAAACATTTACTATAAAAAGAAAATTCGTAAACCATGGAGAAAAAGAAGATAGTGGATGATAACTATGCACCGCAATAGAAACAGGTAAATACATAATAAAACTAATCAGAAAGCAACTAAATGAACGAGTGTGTACATGCTCGCTCTCGTTTTACTCGGGCGCAAAAAACCGACAAGCCACCGAGAGCGACCGAGACGAGGACGAGAGATCGAGACGAGACGAGAGCGCGCTGTACACACTCGCGCTCGGCCTGTCTCGGGGTGCCTCGACGAGTGTGTACAGCGGCCATTACAAATCTGAGAAGGGTTGTAAGTTTGAGTACGTAATACGGTCAATACATGACTTTGTAAGCTTGATCCAGCCATTCACTGGCAAAAGTTATATTCTTCACCTATTCAATTTTTTTAAATGAATTCAGGTAAACCGTCCCTTGCACAAGTGGAACAGACGCTGACGGAGCGCCTGCAGGCCTGGCAGCGCGCGACGCGAGACCCGTGGCAGTGCGCGCCCGACGCCGTGCTGGAGCGGGGTGACGACGCGCCTGTCTGTCTCGGCCTTGGCTACTAGCTCTAAAATACATCGTCGCTATAAAATATTTGTACGTTAGGATAGGATACGTAGTAGATACGGAGCGGAAGCGCCTGCCCGCCACAATCGAGTATTCGTAAATTTTCTACAAAAAGGTACCTACAGCTTTTTTAAATTTTGTGATTCTAACTTATATTTTATAAGTTTAGGTACTCAAATACTTACTCATTTAATAAGCTTGTTAAATTCCGATTCCAATGATACCACAAACAGGTATATTCCAGGAATAAAATCACTGGCAAAAAATTAAACCGCTGGCTACTGCCGTTGCGCGGCGTAGGCTAGGGCACCGTCAAATCGGTCCGCGGGTGACGCACCCGAGCGGGAGTTTTTAATGTGGACGAACTGCAAATTGGATCCAAATGGCAGCGTCCAATCGATTGGACGATAGAATAGATCGTGTCTATCGTGTATGGCCGCCATTATTGTTACATTTTGCCATGGTTTGTGTTTTGTCAATGTCATAAGTCAAAGTCACAGTCAGTTAACGTCAATGCTGATGATAATTTTAGAATGGAATGAAAAAATTGGAAATAATAAAAAGTAAATAAAACATTACAAACGCGAGATTGCGTCTTGAGAAATATTTTTGTTTCGGACTAAAACTGTTTCTTGCATTGCAGGTAAACAATGGCAACGAACTATGCAAGATATAGCCAACTGATTAAAAACAGCACGACCTACGCGCGCAGGATGACCCGGCTCTCGAACAGGATATTCGGGGAGGTGGCGATACCCACCAATGATAAGTCCATGAAGGTGGTCAAAATGTTCTCAGACAGGCCTCTCCACACCAATGAAAACATAATTCATTACTATCCTCGACATGTAGAATCAGCTGCCCTCATGCTGAAGCTTCGGGAGTATGGCCTGTTCCGCGACGAGCACCAGGACTTCAAGGAGGAAATGAAGAGGTTACGGGAGCTCCGAGGCAAGGTCAAAGTTTGGAGACGCAAGTTAGAAGAAAAGAAGGAATAGTGTCATTGATTTATTATTTACTTAGTGAGTATTTTTAGATTAAAATTGTTGTAAATATAGTGGCTTTCAATTCTGTTTTAGCACATTGAACACCAATTTATAAAATCCAGTTTAATTAATTAACTATCCATGACTCCTAATCCATATCCATCCCTAGTTTATTACTATCCATTTGTATTGCACACTTATTGGTCTTATAAGGAATCTAATTCATGGTGCTTATGAAAAATTTCACTTTATTGATTATTGGACACCAGAATGGTCAAACATTCTCAACTGTTGTTTTGTCTAGCCAGTTTGTTACATGCCAAAAAGTTTGCAGTCATGAACATGAAACATGATCACAACGCAACAGTACCTATCCTCATTCTCTCAGATCTCACATAGCTATTTCAGGTCCTTATAAGATGTCTGAGGGGGTGCCTCAGAGGTATGTGCAAATACCTACATATTTGGTACTTCTACTTACCTACTTGGGTACCTTTGCAAAATGTGATGCCTACATGATGCTGTCAGCAGGCCAGCCAGAGACAGCATCATAAGATCTTTACACTACTTTGCCGTCAATCATTGTGATCATAAAATATTTCTGATTCTGATTATGTGGGTGACATCTCACTCAATCACATGTAAGTGGAAACGAAAACAATTTTATATGAAACCAAGTAAAATTTTGTGTAACTAAACTAAACTACCTACAGCATACATCTTAACGGGCTACCTCCACTCCAAGTACACTGGTTTTACTGTCCTCATACTTTAAGTTCTTATAAGGAATCTCATCACTGGTGCCCGTGAAAAATATCACGTAAATGAAGATTGCAACAAATGTTACGGACGGCACCAGAATAGTCGTCATAAACATTCGCAAAGGACTGGAGAACAGACAGGACTTATGTGCGTAGGAGACCCTGCGGCGGTCCATCGGGTATCTGTTGTAAACGTCTTCCATCCACGGAGCGTATCTGAAATAAAATAGGGTAGGTACCTACAATATCATCTCTCTAATTCTACATCTAGTAGGTACCTGTACCTACGTCTACTGATTGTCATAGCAATAAGCGTACGCTAGCTGCTGCAGTGAGATTTGAGGTGGGGTGGAGCAGAAGGGGTGAGACTCACCGGCCGAGGTGGCGTGCGGAGGAGACGTTGGCTGGGACAACCAGCTGCCAGTAGCGGCGGTCCAGCGCCAACAGCGCCAGGTCCACACTAGCCTCCGGATGAACCACCCGCGCACGCAACCTGCGCACCTCTCGCACTTGCCTACCTGCGCAAACACAACCACACAACTTAGTAGGTACCTAATCAAATGAGGCTTTACATAGTTTATTAGGTAGGTACTAGGTATCACATAGCACGAGTTAGCGCGAAGCGTAGCCAAATTGGATCAAAATCTACTCGTCTAGATATCAAAGCAAGTTTCCAATAGATAGGGCGGCGTGGCGTACTGACCCCCGTCGAGGTCCTCGCAGGTGAAGCCCTCGCAGTCGCGCAGCACAATCACGCTGGACAAGTAGCGGCCCTCGAGGCAGGAGGCGCGCGTCAGCACCCAGCTGCCGCGCCAGAGCACGCCGGGGCAGGCGGTCCCCCGCCCCCCCGCGTGGGGGGCCACGCACAGGCTCACGCGGTTGTCCCCCGCGGCGTCGGCCAGCACGCCCTGCAGCTCGTCCGCCGCCAGCCCGCGCCACACCACCATCAGACACAGCAGTTTCGCCCACATGTTCCAGTTGCCAGGTTCTTACCAAAGTCTCTTTGGTTCACAGAATACTATTACTCCTACTTTGGTTCTAACTTCTAACGCTTCTAACTCACTTTACGTGCAGACGCGAATGACAGATGAATAATATTTGTTATTATTTCCTAACGGCCAGTTTGTAACTTATGTGAGGTTTAATGCAAACGAAGTAGATTGAGATTGATTGAAATTTAGTGGCTTTTGTAAGGTGTCTGTCTCCTCCACACATCTATTTTTCGTCCGGCTACATTTTGCAGATCTATAGGTAGGTACTTAGTAGGTAGGACTTATAGGTAAGATCCCATCTTGCAGCAAGGCGTTCCACACTAAACTTGCCTATCGGTCTGTTCGGAACTGTTAAGAAAAATAAAAGAAGTGAAAAAATAGCCATCATTTATTTGATTACAAAATCTTTCGTCATGAAATAAATTGCTACATAAAATATATTTCAACAAGAAATGCCTCAACTGCATACCGAGTCAGCGGAAGCGGGGCCGCGCGTTAGCCGCGCGTGCCGCACGCTCGCGACACGCAACGTTAGCCGCGCGTTAGCCGCGCGTGCCGCACGCTCGCGACACGCAACGTTAGCCGCGCGTTAGCCGCGCGTGCCGCACGCTCGCGACTCGCGACTGCGCTGCGCCGCCCCTCGTCGCTGACAAACTCATCCCAAGAACACTTACTGACTCACTTACATAACATTATATTACATTTATTCAGTTCAACATCGGATGGGACAAAACTAAAATTATTCAAAGCCACAGACAACTTCAAAATAAATCATGGAAATCCAAACATGTCCCATAATAGTATAGTAACGTGCAGTTTTAAGCTCGGAGTGCTTTGGTGGACCGATCTGTCATTCTTTCATATTAGCTACTTGTAGACGTTAGAGCCGGCGGCGGCCTCAGTCATTCCTACGACGCGACGGACGCCGACGACACAACACAAAAGCTATTGAAGTGAGTTAGCGGCCTGAGAGCGCCGTTTGTTCTGTTCAAGATTCAATCACAAAACAGTCTTTACGTGGCTTTAGAACCGGCTCCCGAGTAGGGGGTCATTCAAGTTACGTAAGCAGTCTCATCCCCATTGTCAGCAAAAGTTAGCAAAGATCTATTCACACACTTCATTAACAAGCTTCTGTATAGGTACTACATTTTGCAATTTTGTGTTCGTGTGAGGTTTTATAAAACTTGTGAATATTATTTGGTACTCATCTTGGATCTGTCTGTATTATTAATATTGATGACACAATCACCATCCAGATCCCTTCCCCATGTCCTCAAAAATAAGCAAAACAAAGATTGGTGCCTACGAAATACTGAATACGGACTTGAATGGCCCGCTAGCGGAACAAAGAGCGGGTATTACAAAATATTTTTGAGCGACGACGTCCACACAGATTTCAAACCATTATCTATTTAGAATGTTATCTAAGTGTTTATATCTGACAGAGCTCCGCTCAGCCCCGCCCCGGGCCCGCTCGAGGGCCGTGACACGCAAGCTCGTGTACATTCCTGAGGTATAAGCTCCTTAGGTGATTGTCTACCGCCACTTTCACCGGGACGTCAACGAGAACGAGATGACGACGGGCGCCGAGGTAGCGACCATACATTTACTATAGCCGCCTGTTCACCGCGAGCCCGTCACGTCATCTTGATCTCGGATAGAAATAATCTCCCGGACGTCCCGATGACGGCGGCGGTGGACGATCGGTCTTACGCTCATTTTTCAAAACTTAAAAAAGTTGAGTTTATTAATTCATGAAATCGATTGTCAAACATCATCTCGAGCGAATGCAAAAGTCACACAAATGAAACTTACATCTCTATTAGTATGTGCGGGATTAATATCCATGAATGGTATTCTATTAGAATTATTGTGATTTGGTCACGTGCGAAGCCTACACCATTGACTATTCATATTCACAGAAACACTCAAATAATGTAAACTACATGTCATCATTACCATCGGAGAGTTTATGTCGCTTTAGTTTCTGTTGCCACATAAATAAAAGGGGCTGGTGACAAACTACATACATTTGTAATATAACAGGCTTTTATAAACATAAATTAATCTTTATGACAATCGATCTAATCGAGGCATAATATTATACTGTTAGAAACGTTCCTATAACTCTTAAACGCTTATCTCTCCTCAGTTTCATCGACATCTAAGAGAAGCTCGCATCAGCTTTAAGAAACGTAACCTTCCTAGACAAGCGGCAACGAAGCGTCTTCAGTTATAGAGATGTTCAAGAGCTGTCCATCAGCACAATTCATTATCATTTTGGTCGGTGAAGCCACGTTGTCACTCGTCTGGGAGGCGTGAGTGGACGGTCGCAGTAAGAGTTGTTGGAACAGTTCAGTAGGCCTAACATGTGCAACATCGAGAGTCGAGAAACGAGACTTCTCGATCGGTTGAACTGCTCTAACGTATGCGTTAGAGCAGTTCGTCCGATCGAGATGTCTCTCTCGATGTAGCACATGTCAGGCGGCAGGTCTCGGCCGCGCCGGCGCAGATCAACCCGTGTACCGTGTAACAAGTATCGTAATCCAAGACGGTACTCCTATTCTTCTACTTTATCAAACTCGAGATCTCAAGCGAAGCGTATCCGTAGAAAATCAGCATTATTTTAAGTTTATTTTACATTATTCAGTATGTTACACTACTATCACATCTCACAAAAAAGTTTTGTAAAAAAATGATTGAGTAGAATAGTTCATAACGTTTGACTCCCAGTTGTATTATAAAAGTTACTATTTTAATGGTAGGTACCTATACGGTCGAACGAGTGTGCGTGACGATGCATCGAGTTGATTTCGATTACGTGAGGACGTGTTGCATCTGCTCAATACGATATCATATACCCGTTTTACATTATTTCATAAACTTATAAGATATCTGCTGTGAATCATTTCCAAGGATCGACCGATAACAAAGCATTTATATAAAATTTTATTAAAATTAATAAGAAACAGCAATATTCAGTGTCGCAGAGTGCCCGCCGCTCCGCTCGGCCGGCCCGCGTGACGTCACGATGATCACGTAAGCAGTGCGACAGCAATCACTACGCGACCGGTCGAAAAATATCACTAAAAATCGTATTACGGTCGCAAGATGCACTATGGCCAAAGTGGAATTTTGCGACAGGCGAGTAATAGACGTGCGGTTGGCTTCCTTAGTACGATTTTTAGTGATATTTTTCTACCGGTCGCGTAGTGATTGGTGTCGCAAGTTTTACGTAGTCAGGGCGCGGCCCCGGCCCGGACGGGGCGACGCGCTCCCCTCGACTAGGCCTATCTACACACATGCATTCCTTACGACTAACCTAATTGTATATGCGACCTGTACAAATTGCCGCATTATAATATAACAAGAAGTGGATTACGTACCGACGACCAATCTATACTATCTTGGTACAAAAAAATTGGCATGTTCTGAATAGCTTGCGACGATCCGAATAGATTCACGTATACGAAGAAGCTATAACTATAGACCACGAGAACTGATACGATGAGAAAAAACTGTCATTAATTTATCAAGTTCATAATAATAACAAAGAATAAATATTTTCAAGCTGTGTTTCCCATAAACAGGCAAATAAAGAATGAGTTCATAGCTGCCCGAACATGACAGTCGGTGTACTCAAGGTGTAGAACGTTTACCTCGGTTACAGCACAGGTTAGGTAACTTTACACATGTAACCTTCCAAACTGAGGTTACACTAAGGTAAGGTAACCGTGCAAAGTAGCTAAATTGTGAACCGCTAATTGGCTGCCAAGATATTACAAAACTAATCATAATTATAATTGATTAAACAACACGTACAAGAACATAACATTAAGCTTACGGCTAGTTTCTATAAATCGCGTATACAATAACCGACATAATAGTACACAACGCCCGCTGATTGTGTCCAAATGATATCGTTAACTGATGAACTATTACAAATACTGCACTTTTCATTATATAGATTATATGTATATAAATCAGAACCAAGAGCAGGAGTGAAACCGAATTCAGCGCTAATTATTTGTCTGAATGAGAACATGACAAATACATTATTCACCTAGCTAGCTAGACACTGAGAACTAGCTGTTAGTTAGTGGATAACCTATAGAAACCGGTTTACCTGTCGCATGTACATGTATGATAGAATTGGACACGATCAGCCATCTTACAACGAATACAATTAGTATAGTACGGTACCTAAGTAGTTAAAAGTAAAGCTGCGTTTAAGCTGCCATGACATACACAGTTGACGTGCCCTTGCGAACGCGCGCGGCCGCGGAGTACCCGAGGCCAAGAGGCGAACGATCGACCGTTTACATTCTTTGGTCAATTTGGAGTTCAAATAGACAACAATTTCAAACACATGGCGAGCGCAGCAATTAGCTAAGCCTAGCCGCATACGAGCCACAAAACGCCGCAACCGATGTGTAGTTTTCGTATATTTTGTATAGACGCGCTTCACACGTGTAGCCGGTGGCGGCCACTCGCTACAGCTACAAAATATATGAAATCGCTGTCGCTGGCGTTCTGTGGCTGTGGTCGGTGGCCTGTTTGTCAACTAGTGAACTAATCTTGGGTCGCTAGGTCTGCACCGAAAGACAGTTTCGAATTCGAGACGCTACGTTACCGTGGATGTTACCGCAGCTTAAACTGAGCTGTCCGAGTCCATGCGACTCGCTTACCCCCTCCGCAACACACGCCAACGAACAAAGACAAGCGCTTCCGTTCAAGTACGCCATCGCAGGTCAAGTAATTATGGTGACGTTGTACAGATCTTTATGAAAATACATCTTTACTTCCCGTTGTATATTGTCATATTTGTAGTGCAAATATAGGTGATCATGTTGAGTGAAGCCAGATTATGATAAGGATTCGATGGTCAAAGATGTATAAGTAACTAACATTATGTAATTCGTTCTGTGTATCTCCTGTGCAATCGGAGGAGTCGCACAAAGAGCAACGGCAAAATAAACGATCACAGCCTACACTATGTTTAGTGAACAATGTATTTGATTAACGGTACCTAATTAAATAAAAATGTGTAAGAAATTCCTGATATTATATCACTCTATCGTGCTCCACAGTGAAGCGAGGGTCGCTTCCGCCGAGCGCTGGCGAGGCGGATACACGGTGAGATATTCTAAGAACGCTACAACTGTTCAGCTACAGCACAGAATCAGACTCACACTGTGATAAACGACAAGCTCCACCCGTCCGGTAAGCGCCCCCAGCGCTCGGCGAGATCGCCCATTGAAGTACACATCGAAGTTTTAACATTCCTCTCTGATACAGCAGACAAGATCAAAACATCTAATACAACGCACGAAACGAATAACCGGAGTTCCTCAGAGTGGGGTACCTAAGCTGCGTCCGTCGGGCGCGGCGTCCCGTTAAAGCTTTCGTTACTCCGCTCGGGCCGGCGCCGGCGGTGCGGCGCGGCGCGGCACGGTGCGGCGCCGCAGGCTCCACGCCGAGCGTGCGGCGCCGGCGGTGCGACGCGGGGACTCACTCACACTGGAACACGAACAAAGTATCATATTATAATTGCACGAAACGATTTTAAATCTTCTTTTATTCTCTAATGACTGGCCTCTTAGCTCAGTCGGTAGTAGCTTTGCTTTCTGCACTAAAGGTCGTAGGTAGGGTCTGGGTGTTTTCTATGTATATTATGTATGTATTTACAAAAAAATGTATAAGTATAAGTAGTATATCAGTCATGTGGTTGCCATAACACAAGCTCTGCTTAGCTTGGGACTACATGATGCTGTGTGAAATGTTCAGCAATATCTATTTATTTAATCAAAAGGATAACTACTATTATATACCTAAGTACCTAACCTACCTAGTTAAGGTTTATTTGATTTTTTTCTGTGTGCCAAATAAACGATTCTTTCTTTCTTTCTTCTTTACTATTAATAGATTAGTCGTCAATTTTAAAATAATATCTTATCTCGATAATCATGGATTCTCTATCGTATATTCGTCTGTGAGCGATGGGTGCTGGTGTCTCACCTGCGGCTACGTGTAGTCGTTGAAGTCGTCGATGGCGACGCGCTGGTGCAGCTGGTGTCTATCCGGCGCGGTGTAGGCCGGCGCGCGCTCCGCCGCGACGCGCTCCGCCTCGACGCGCCGGCGCAGCCGCTTGATGGCGCGCAGCCGCTCCAGCGAGTTGGAGGCGTAGGGCGCGCCGCCGAGCGCGAGGGACTGCGCGATGTGCGCCGCCAGCGCGCAGTGCAGCGCCAGCTGACGCGCCAGCAGCGCCGCGTTGCCGTCCGACACCACGCACGGACCCACGTGCGGCAGGAACTCGCGCAGGATGCGCTCGTCCTTACATAACGATAACGATCATTATTATTGCACAACTCAAGTATTACGGGTACATGGTGCTTAAATTACTTAGGTCAAGTGAGAACAATAAGCAATAGGCAATATGCGTCTGATTCAAAAGCGGGTTAAACGTATTTTTCTATGAACATTATGGCTTTAGAATTGTGTGTGTAATTATTTTTTAATATTATTTCATTATCGCTTAGAAATTAATAATTAAAAAGTGCAAAAATATAGTGGGAATTTCATAAGACTTGAAACGCAACGCTATTTGTCACATGTGCTGTGACGTCACACTCCTTCAAACTCGACAGAAAGTTTTTTTTCTACCTACAAGCGCGTGTAATTGCTGTGACTTGTGACGTCACGTCCGTTTCAAGTGCATGAAAATGTTGGTAAATTTTAAAAATTATTTTTGTTATAAATTTTTAGTTTTTCGGCGCTGGAATTTTTGTTACGGTTATTTGACGATATAACCTATCGTATAAAATCATAAAAAAAAATTGTGGGAGTTCCCTATTGATTATAATACACTATAAAATTATAAAGAAGGGATCCTAGGAAGAATGCAAAGCTCTGGGCAAGAAATTTTACAAGAAGGAACTTTGTACACTTCATGCGCTCTTCTAGAAGTCACTATCAATACGGCCAGCGTAAGAATGTTGTCGTGATACCTTGGACTTCATCCTGACGGCGGTCATCCCGTGCTGCATGGGCTCCACTATGACCAGACAGAAGTTGAGTTGTCCCTTGATGGTGTGCATGTGGAAGTCTGCTCCGGAGTCGTTGTAGACGATGGACACGAAGTCGTTCCCGATGTACTTGCGCTTCTCGTTGCAGTTCGGGTCCGACTCCGAGTTCGGCATCGCGGTCGCCACGTGGAACTGAACCTGCGGACACAGATACCATCGATCAAACTCAAGTTCATTTATTCAATAATACTTTGTGTACCACTTTGAATCGTCTTAAGAGCTAGGTGATTCTACTCCTCCTGTTCCTTCGCGACCAACACCGTGAAGAACCAGGGCAACAAGCACGGTTTGGGGCCTAACACTCTTTTCTGTGACACACTTTTTATATCAATTTTTTTTAAATATTGGTATTTTTTAGGGTTCCGTACCTTAAAAGGTAAAAAAAGGAACCCTTATAAGATCACTTTCTTGTCCGTCTGTCTGTCTGTCCGTCTGTCCGTCCGTGTGTCACCATCGATTATCTCAGGAACGGGTAGAGCTAGCAAGTTGAAATTTATACCATATACTAAGGTCTATAGTCCCTATTGTGAGTATAAAAATCAAGGTCCTGAGTCAACACTATAAAAAGATATAGGCAAATTTAAGTTTTCGTGAAAACTTGTGAGTACCAAAACTTACCTTAATTATCAACTTTTTTTATTTTTCGGAATTTTTCCTTTCCTTGTGCTAGAAGACCTTGCTTGTAACCAAAATTGATAATTCTAGGTCAACCGGAAGTACCCTAGAGGTTTTGGGTCGAAAACCTAAATGGTAGTTCCCGTTGACCTAGAATCACGAAATTTGGCAAAAAGCAAGGTCTTATAGCACAAATAAAGGAAAAATTCCAAAAAGTTAAAAAAGTTGAAAATATAAGGGTGTTCCCATACATACATAGTTGACGCCAATTAAAATTGTCCTCCGAGTTGTATGGGCGCTCATACAATTAAGCGGACTTGCTTAATTGGCACCATGGCTAGGTACGGAACCCTCGGCGTACGAGTTCGACTCGCACTTGACCGGTTTTTATTTTTTATATAAGTCTAACAAGCATGCTGACTAGAGTGATGTTCATTGTACAGGGTGATTTTTTGATCCTTAAGGGCTCGGCGAACGTATCTACTTACCTATGAACGTAATACCAAAATAATTTAAAATTTGAGCATATTTTTATCACTTTACGTTATTATTTGGATAAAGGTAGTATTTATCTAGGTTCCTGTTAAACTTTTGTTTCAAAAAACTTACTATAGAACAAATGAAAAGAAAAAATGCCATTTTTGGTGTACCTACAAATATTTCAATTCAATTGGCTTACATTTCTTTTTAGGTAAGTTTTTCGGAACAAAAGTTTAACAGGAACCTAGATAAATACCTACTCTTCTAATCTAACAACATAAACTGATATAAACATGCTTACATTTTAAATGATTTCGGTATTACGTTTTTATGGAAATTCGCCGGTCGCAGCCCTCTTAACTTTTGAAGATATTTCGACCTGCATTTACAGATTTTGAAAAATGTACAGTCAACGAGAAAATGAGCAATTTACACAAAAACTTTTCTTGATGCTAATCAATCTTGTTTCATATTCGTTTCATTAAAAGGCTCTATCGGACCAACTGAAGTTAGAGTACTAAAAAAGTGGAAGTATGGATAGATGTGTACCTGCATGACGTCATCGTGCCACACGTAGGTGTACTGTCCGTCCTTCCCGCCCGTCTCCAGGTTGAGGAAGAGCGGCTCCCCGCCCAGCAGCCCGCCCCCGCCCGCCCCCAGCGGCACCAGCGACCCCAGCTGACGGAGGAACTCCGCGTACCTAGCCACAATACATACTCATCACTATAAGCAACTTCACATACTCCAGGTCACTTAAAAGTTAGGGCTAATTATACTGATCAGCGTTGGAGCACTCATCTGATGATGAATGGTTCGACGGAGCATCTTCAGCGAGGTTATTGTAGAAGCACCGGTGGGTTTTTTGTCGGTATGCCGTCATTCGATTTGTTTTTGTGTAATTTTTCACGCTGATGTTTTCTCGTGATGTATGTATGTGACACTATCCGTGTATTAAGATCTTGTTATGACCATATTTCTTGAAATTAATGAGTGATTGATGAATTTGCTCTTCTGCTCTCCCGAGCCAGGGAGCTTTATAAAGAATTCCCCATTGAATAAAAGTGTGTGATGTTTGAACATGGATCTTTCAATGGCACCAAGATAAAAACTATCCATAGACTACTATAACATGTCCAGTGGGTCTAGCATGCGCATAGAAACGAGATAAATCTCGATGTTGCGCATGCTAGGCCCACTGGTATAGTGCGCCGCAAACTTTACGGCGGCTGAAGTGCAGGTACAGTCAACGAAATTGCGGGGAGGTGAAGGCGGTGAGGGGCGGGGCTAGGCGGGCTATGTAGATAAAGTTAACGTTTTCTATTGCCTTGACTGTACATGCGCAAAGTCGAATCTGCCGAGCACTTCAGCAGCTATAAAGTTTGCGGCGCACTCTAAATGATGTGACACAAGTCGAGTGGAGTGAGTGGGGAGTGTAGTGAGTATGTTCACCTGACGCTGCCGTATTCGTTCCTGAGTATGGCGCACTCGTTGTCCTGCTGACCCGGACCCACGTACAGGACGCCAACCTACGTAACAACATAGCGTTATTATGATCATATTAGAATAGCGTCTTATGATCATATTAGAACTTAGCTGCCACTAAGCGCGCCTTAGGGAATCATGATCAGATTTCATTTTTTTTTCATTTTTAATACTAGTAGTTCGCCCCGAACTGAGATCTCGCGCACCGAAGATGGCTTATATTTGGACTTTCTTCTGACTACCCCTATAATTTCAAGTGCTACTACTGCCGAGTATGCCTATTGCGCTAGCTCTTCATAGTAAAAAATACTAGCATGCATGCAATACATAATGTCGTGTCTAATTTTTCATTTATTTCATATTTATGAATTCTCGTCGTATTTCTAAAAGTATAGATACGTCCTAGAATAAAAATAATAACTATTTTGGAATGTACAAATAAATACCTTTCATTTGACACCCCACTCAATATATTTGTTTACTTAACTTTTTTTACCCCAATTATTTTCATTCTTTATCAAAAAATTTTTTATCATGAAAATAAATCAAGTAGCATCTAAAATCATTGCAAACCAAACCGCAACGATGCCACTCTCTTTTTAAGACCGACCAGTCAATGAGCTACGAAGACATCGAAACTCTATGAAACGGGAGCTCTTGCAGCTCTGGTTTCGTAGTTTTTGTTCTTTGGTCGTATTTCAAAAACTATACATCCTAGATTAAAAATAAAAACCATTTTGGAATGTACAAAATAAACCCTTTCGTATGACACCCCACTCAATATATTTGTGTAACTTTCATAATTTTTTACCCCCTTGGGAACCCAATATCTTCACAACCCCTTCATCGATTAAGCTCATATGCTCCACCGTAAATTTCCTTACCACAACCTATTGACCTACCAAGTTTCATGCAGATTGGATGAACGGTTCGACAGTTATGCGCGAACAACAATTCGTGAAACATACAAACATACAAAGCAAAATCGCCCAACTTACCACTAAGATCTTCGCTCGCTTCGCTCGCTCGATCGACTAAGCGCTTATGTGAGCTGAATTGCACTCTGTTGCGTCGCAGCAAAACTGGCTATCTATATATATTTTTTCACTTAGTGAGCGTTCTGTTCTTCCAACGGATCTTGGCATTCGTGAAGTTAGATGCGTAGTGCAACTTTTTCATACGACATTTTTTACTGTGCAGCGAAAAGTCTAACTTCACGAATGCATCCATCGTGACAACTGTATGTAGTAGTATTATTTTGTGTGTCATCTCATCGAGTGTTGCTAGTGTACCTTGTATGTCTCTACGGGGGGCAGCAGGTCCAGGTTCTTGATGGTCCGCTCGTGCTGCTCGCCGGACACACGCAGCGGACGCTCCGCCAGCGGATTCAGGATGCTAGTGTACCTTGTATGTCTCTACGGGGGGCAGCAGGTCCAGGTTCTTGATGGTCCGCTCGTGCTGCTCGCCGGACACACGCAGCGGACGCTCCGCCAGCGGATTCAGGATGCTAGTGTACCTTGTATGTCTCTACGGGGGGCAGCAGGTCCAGGTTCTTGATGGTCCGCTCGTGCTGCTCGCCGGACACACGCAGCGGACGCTCCGCCAGCGGATTCAGGATGCTAGTGTACCTTGTATGTCTCTACGGGGGGCAGCAGGTCCAGGTTCTTGATGGTCCGCTCGTGCTGCTCGCCGGACACACGCAGCGGACGCTCCGCCAGCGGATTCAGGATGCTAGTGTACCTTGTATGTCTCTACGGGGGGCAGCAGGTCCAGGTTCTTGATGGTCCGCTCGTGCTGCTCGCCGGACACACGCAGCGGACGCTCCGCCAGCGGATTCAGGATGCTAGTGTACCTTGTATGTCTCTACGGGGGGCAGCAGGTCCAGGTTCTTGATGGTCCGCTCGTGCTGCTCGCCGGACACACGCAGCGGACGCTCCGCCAGCGGATTCAGGATGCTAGTGTACCTTGTATGTCTCTACGGGGGGCAGCAGGTCCAGGTTCTTGATGGTCCGCTCGTGCTGCTCGCCGGACACACGCAGCGGACGCTCCGCCAGCGGATTCAGGATGCTAGTGTACCTTGTATGTCTCTACGGGGGGCAGCAGGTCCAGGTTCTTGATGGTCCGCTCGTGCTGCTCGCCGGACACACGCAGCGGACGCTCCGCCAGCGGATTCAGGATGCTAGTGTACCTTGTATGTCTCTACGGGGGGCAGCAGGTCCAGGTTCTTGATGGTCCGCTCGTGCTGCTCGCCGGACACACGCAGCGGACGCTCCGCCAGCGGATTCAGGATGCTAGTGTACCTTGTATGTCTCTACGGGGGGCAGCAGGTCCAGGTTCTTGATGGTCCGCTCGTGCTGCTCGCCGGACACACGCAGCGGACGCTCCGCCAGCGGATTCAGGATGCTAGTGTACCTTGTATGTCTCTACGGGGGGCAGCAGGTCCAGGTTCTTGATGGTCCGCTCGTGCTGCTCGCCGGACACACGCAGCGGACGCTCCGCCAGCGGATTCAGGATGCTAGTGTACCTTGTATGTCTCTACGGGGGGCAGCAGGTCCAGGTTCTTGATGGTCCGCTCGTGCTGCTCGCCGGACACACGCAGCGGACGCTCCGCCAGCGGATTCAGGATGCTAGTGTACCTTGTATGTCTCTACGGGGGGCAGCAGGTCCAGGTTCTTGATGGTCCGCTCGTGCTGCTCGCCGGACACACGCAGCGGACGCTCCGCCAGCGGATTCAGGATGCTAGTGTACCTTGTATGTCTCTACGGGGGGCAGCAGGTCCAGGTTCTTGATGGTCCGCTCGTGCTGCTCGCCGGACACACGCAGCGGACGCTCCGCCAGCGGATTCAGGATGCTAGTGTACCTTGTATGTCTCTACGGGGGGCAGCAGGTCCAGGTTCTTGATGGTCCGCTCGTGCTGCTCGCCGGACACACGCAGCGGACGCTCCGCCAGCGGATTCAGGATGCTAGTGTACCTTGTATGTCTCTACGGGGGGCAGCAGGTCCAGGTTCTTGATGGTCCGCTCGTGCTGCTCGCCGGACACACGCAGCGGACGCTCCGCCAGCGGATTCAGGATGCTAGTGTACCTTGTATGTCTCTACGGGGGGCAGCAGGTCCAGGTTCTTGATGGTCCGCTCGTGCTGCTCGCCGGACACACGCAGCGGACGCTCCGCCAGCGGATTCAGGATGCTAGTGTACCTTGTATGTCTCTACGGGGGGCAGCAGGTCCAGGTTCTTGATGGTCCGCTCGTGCTGCTCGCCGGACACACGCAGCGGACGCTCCGCCAGCGGATTCAGGATGCTAGTGTACCTTGTATGTCTCTACGGGGGGCAGCAGGTCCAGGTTCTTGATGGTCCGCTCGTGCTGCTCGCCGGACACACGCAGCGGACGCTCCGCCAGCGGATTCAGGATGCTAGTGTACCTTGTATGTCTCTACGGGGGGCAGCAGGTCCAGGTTCTTGATGGTCCGCTCGTGCTGCTCGCCGGACACACGCAGCGGACGCTCCGCCAGCGGATTCAGGATGCTAGTGTACCTTGTATGTCTCTACGGGGGGCAGCAGGTCCAGGTTCTTGATGGTCCGCTCGTGCTGCTCGCCGGACACACGCAGCGGACGCTCCGCCAGCGGATTCAGGATGCTAGTGTACCTTGTATGTCTCTACGGGGGGCAGCAGGTCCAGGTTCTTGATGGTCCGCTCGTGCTGCTCGCCGGACACACGCAGCGGACGCTCCGCCAGCGGATTCAGGATGCTAGTGTACCTTGTATGTCTCTACGGGGGGCAGCAGGTCCAGGTTCTTGATGGTCCGCTCGTGCTGCTCGCCGGACACACGCAGCGGACGCTCCGCCAGCGGATTCAGGATGCTAGTGTACCTTGTATGTCTCTACGGGGGGCAGCAGGTCCAGGTTCTTGATGGTCCGCTCGTGCTGCTCGCCGGACACACGCAGCGGACGCTCCGCCAGCGGATTCAGGATGCTAGTGTACCTTGTATGTCTCTACGGGGGGCAGCAGGTCCAGGTTCTTGATGGTCCGCTCGTGCTGCTCGCCGGACACACGCAGCGGACGCTCCGCCAGCGGATTCAGGATGCTAGTGTACCTTGTATGTCTCTACGGGGGGCAGCAGGTCCAGGTTCTTGATGGTCCGCTCGTGCTGCTCGCCGGACACACGCAGCGGACGCTCCGCCAGCGGATTCAGGATGCTAGTGTACCTTGTATGTCTCTACGGGGGGCAGCAGGTCCAGGTTCTTGATGGTCCGCTCGTGCTGCTCGCCGGACACACGCAGCGGACGCTCCGCCAGCGGATTCAGGATGCTAGTGTACCTTGTATGTCTCTACGGGGGGCAGCAGGTCCAGGTTCTTGATGGTCCGCTCGTGCTGCTCGCCGGACACACGCAGCGGACGCTCCGCCAGCGGATTCAGGATGCTAGTGTACCTTGTATGTCTCTACGGGGGGCAGCAGGTCCAGGTTCTTGATGGTCCGCTCGTGCTGCTCGCCGGACACACGCAGCGGACGCTCCGCCAGCGGATTCAGGATGCTAGTGTACCTTGTATGTCTCTACGGGGGGCAGCAGGTCCAGGTTCTTGATGGTCCGCTCGTGCTGCTCGCCGGACACACGCAGCGGACGCTCCGCCAGCGGATTCAGGATGCTAGTGTACCTTGTATGTCTCTACGGGGGGCAGCAGGTCCAGGTTCTTGATGGTCCGCTCGTGCTGCTCGCCGGACACACGCAGCGGACGCTCCGCCAGCGGATTCAGGATGCTAGTGTACCTTGTATGTCTCTACGGGGGGCAGCAGGTCCAGGTTCTTGATGGTCCGCTCGTGCTGCTCGCCGGACACACGCAGCGGACGCTCCGCCAGCGGATTCAGGATGCTAGTGTACCTTGTATGTCTCTACGGGGGGCAGCAGGTCCAGGTTCTTGATGGTCCGCTCGTGCTGCTCGCCGGACACACGCAGCGGACGCTCCGCCAGCGGATTCAGGATGCTAGTGTACCTTGTATGTCTCTACGGGGGGCAGCAGGTCCAGGTTCTTGATGGTCCGCTCGTGCTGCTCGCCGGACACACGCAGCGGACGCTCCGCCAGCGGATTCAGGATGCTAGTGTACCTTGTATGTCTCTACGGGGGGCAGCAGGTCCAGGTTCTTGATGGTCCGCTCGTGCTGCTCGCCGGACACACGCAGCGGACGCTCCGCCAGCGGATTCAGGATGCTAGTGTACCTTGTATGTCTCTACGGGGGGCAGCAGGTCCAGGTTCTTGATGGTCCGCTCGTGCTGCTCGCCGGACACACGCAGCGGACGCTCCGCCAGCGGATTCAGGATGCTAGTGTACCTTGTATGTCTCTACGGGGGGCAGCAGGTCCAGGTTCTTGATGGTCCGCTCGTGCTGCTCGCCGGACACACGCAGCGGACGCTCCGCCAGCGGATTCAGGATGCTAGTGTACCTTGTATGTCTCTACGGGGGGCAGCAGGTCCAGGTTCTTGATGGTCCGCTCGTGCTGCTCGCCGGACACACGCAGCGGACGCTCCGCCAGCGGATTCAGGATGCTAGTGTACCTTGTATGTCTCTACGGGGGGCAGCAGGTCCAGGTTCTTGATGGTCCGCTCGTGCTGCTCGCCGGACACACGCAGCGGACGCTCCGCCAGCGGATTCAGGATGCTAGTGTACCTTGTATGTCTCTACGGGGGGCAGCAGGTCCAGGTTCTTGATGGTCCGCTCGTGCTGCTCGCCGGACACACGCAGCGGACGCTCCGCCAGCGGATTCAGGATGCTAGTGTACCTTGTATGTCTCTACGGGGGGCAGCAGGTCCAGGTTCTTGATGGTCCGCTCGTGCTGCTCGCCGGACACACGCAGCGGACGCTCCGCCAGCGGATTCAGGATGCTAGTGTACCTTGTATGTCTCTACGGGGGGCAGCAGGTCCAGGTTCTTGATGGTCCGCTCGTGCTGCTCGCCGGACACACGCAGCGGACGCTCCGCCAGCGGATTCAGGATGCTAGTGTACCTTGTATGTCTCTACGGGGGGCAGCAGGTCCAGGTTCTTGATGGTCCGCTCGTGCTGCTCGCCGGACACACGCAGCGGACGCTCCGCCAGCGGATTCAGGATGCTAGTGTACCTTGTATGTCTCTACGGGGGGCAGCAGGTCCAGGTTCTTGATGGTCCGCTCGTGCTGCTCGCCGGACACACGCAGCGGACGCTCCGCCAGCGGATTCAGGATGCTAGTGTACCTTGTATGTCTCTACGGGGGGCAGCAGGTCCAGGTTCTTGATGGTCCGCTCGTGCTGCTCGCCGGACACACGCAGCGGACGCTCCGCCAGCGGATTCAGGATGCTAGTGTACCTTGTATGTCTCTACGGGGGGCAGCAGGTCCAGGTTCTTGATGGTCCGCTCGTGCTGCTCGCCGGACACACGCAGCGGACGCTCCGCCAGCGGATTCAGGATGCTAGTGTACCTTGTATGTCTCTACGGGGGGCAGCAGGTCCAGGTTCTTGATGGTCCGCTCGTGCTGCTCGCCGGACACACGCAGCGGACGCTCCGCCAGCGGATTCAGGATGCTAGTGTACCTTGTATGTCTCTACGGGGGGCAGCAGGTCCAGGTTCTTGATGGTCCGCTCGTGCTGCTCGCCGGACACACGCAGCGGACGCTCCGCCAGCGGATTCAGGATGCTAGTGTACCTTGTATGTCTCTACGGGGGGCAGCAGGTCCAGGTTCTTGATGGTCCGCTCGTGCTGCTCGCCGGACACACGCAGCGGACGCTCCGCCAGCGGATTCAGGATGCTAGTGTACCTTGTATGTCTCTACGGGGGGCAGCAGGTCCAGGTTCTTGATGGTCCGCTCGTGCTGCTCGCCGGACACACGCAGCGGACGCTCCGCCAGCGGATTCAGGATGCTAGTGTACCTTGTATGTCTCTACGGGGGGCAGCAGGTCCAGGTTCTTGATGGTCCGCTCGTGCTGCTCGCCGGACACACGCAGCGGACGCTCCGCCAGCGGATTCAGGATGCTAGTGTACCTTGTATGTCTCTACGGGGGGCAGCAGGTCCAGGTTCTTGATGGTCCGCTCGTGCTGCTCGCCGGACACACGCAGCGGACGCTCCGCCAGCGGATTCAGGATGCTAGTGTACCTTGTATGTCTCTACGGGGGGCAGCAGGTCCAGGTTCTTGATGGTCCGCTCGTGCTGCTCGCCGGACACACGCAGCGGACGCTCCGCCAGCGGATTCAGGATGCTAGTGTACCTTGTATGTCTCTACGGGGGGCAGCAGGTCCAGGTTCTTGATGGTCCGCTCGTGCTGCTCGCCGGACACACGCAGCGGACGCTCCGCCAGCGGATTCAGGATGCTAGTGTACCTTGTATGTCTCTACGGGGGGCAGCAGGTCCAGGTTCTTGATGGTCCGCTCGTGCTGCTCGCCGGACACACGCAGCGGACGCTCCGCCAGCGGATTCAGGATGCTAGTGTACCTTGTATGTCTCTACGGGGGGCAGCAGGTCCAGGTTCTTGATGGTCCGCTCGTGCTGCTCGCCGGACACACGCAGCGGACGCTCCGCCAGCGGATTCAGGATGCTAGTGTACCTTGTATGTCTCTACGGGGGGCAGCAGGTCCAGGTTCTTGATGGTCCGCTCGTGCTGCTCGCCGGACACACGCAGCGGACGCTCCGCCAGCGGATTCAGGATGCTAGTGTACCTTGTATGTCTCTACGGGGGGCAGCAGGTCCAGGTTCTTGATGGTCCGCTCGTGCTGCTCGCCGGACACACGCAGCGGACGCTCCGCCAGCGGATTCAGGATGCTAGTGTACCTTGTATGTCTCTACGGGGGGCAGCAGGTCCAGGTTCTTGATGGTCCGCTCGTGCTGCTCGCCGGACACACGCAGCGGACGCTCCGCCAGCGGATTCAGGATGCTAGTGTACCTTGTATGTCTCTACGGGGGGCAGCAGGTCCAGGTTCTTGATGGTCCGCTCGTGCTGCTCGCCGGACACACGCAGCGGACGCTCCGCCAGCGGATTCAGGATGCTAGTGTACCTTGTATGTCTCTACGGGGGGCAGCAGGTCCAGGTTCTTGATGGTCCGCTCGTGCTGCTCGCCGGACACACGCAGCGGACGCTCCGCCAGCGGATTCAGGATGCTAGTGTACCTTGTATGTCTCTACGGGGGGCAGCAGGTCCAGGTTCTTGATGGTCCGCTCGTGCTGCTCGCCGGACACACGCAGCGGACGCTCCGCCAGCGGATTCAGGATGCTAGTGTACCTTGTATGTCTCTACGGGGGGCAGCAGGTCCAGGTTCTTGATGGTCCGCTCGTGCTGCTCGCCGGACACACGCAGCGGACGCTCCGCCAGCGGATTCAGGATGCTAGTGTACCTTGTATGTCTCTACGGGGGGCAGCAGGTCCAGGTTCTTGATGGTCCGCTCGTGCTGCTCGCCGGACACACGCAGCGGACGCTCCGCCAGCGGATTCAGGATGCTAGTGTACCTTGTATGTCTCTACGGGGGGCAGCAGGTCCAGGTTCTTGATGGTCCGCTCGTGCTGCTCGCCGGACACACGCAGCGGACGCTCCGCCAGCGGATTCAGGATGCTAGTGTACCTTGTATGTCTCTACGGGGGGCAGCAGGTCCAGGTTCTTGATGGTCCGCTCGTGCTGCTCGCCGGACACACGCAGCGGACGCTCCGCCAGCGGATTCAGGATGCTAGTGTACCTTGTATGTCTCTACGGGGGGCAGCAGGTCCAGGTTCTTGATGGTCCGCTCGTGCTGCTCGCCGGACACACGCAGCGGACGCTCCGCCAGCGGATTCAGGATGCTAGTGTACCTTGTATGTCTCTACGGGGGGCAGCAGGTCCAGGTTCTTGATGGTCCGCTCGTGCTGCTCGCCGGACACACGCAGCGGACGCTCCGCCAGCGGATTCAGGATGCTCTGCGCCTCGCCTGACACACACAACATTAGATAAGCGCATTTCAGAACAACCTATAATATACAGGCTGTGGCAAATTTTTGGTCCCTTCGGGGTGTAGCTACCTTCTCTCTTGTAGTTAGAAAGTTTTGTTCTTAAGAAACGATAGTTTTATTTTGAAGAAAAAAATGATTGCATTTTTAGATTATTAAAATGTATAGTTAGCCTAAAAAAATTGAAATTGTCAAAAAAAAAAAAAAAAGTTGCTCTTAATCGACTCTATTTCCCACCAGAAATACTTTTCCCAAAACAGCATATAGACATTGACATTGCCGCCGAAAGGGACAAAAATCTAAAGTTTCGTGGTATTTTGTTCAGACCGTTGATTCATTTGATTTAATTTCATTTGATGTAAAATAAATTGCGAAAAATATCTAGATAACTCTGTTTTCTTCCCTTGTTTACACAAAACAAGGTGTCCAGCAGTCTCGTAAGTTGTTCTGTCTAGAAGAGGTAGTCAGGCATACCGGGCACGGGCGGCGTTATCGGGTAGGTGCTCATATTGTGGTACAGCTGCAGGAACACGAAGGAGGGCGTGACGCCACCTCCCCCGCCGCCCACCGCCCCGCCACCGACCCCCGCACTACCGCCCCCGACACCGCCCCCCGTCGCCCCGCTAGATGTGGACCCGTGCGCGTGGTTCGCCGGCCTGCAGCACAATAAAATTGTTGTATTTAGTTTTTTTTTAACTTTCGGTATAAAGCTGAAAGATTTGCAAGAAGTAGGTCTTAAATGAACTGGTTGGTGTGTGTGACCTGTGTCTCCTGGTGGGGCTCATCACTGAGATGGTGTTGGATCGCTTGGAGCGCGCCAGCGGCGGCAGATCGTCCCGCTCCTTGCCACCACCGCCCCCCCCGCCCCCCGCACCCGGCACCGTGCCGTCGCTCGCCGTCTGCGAACACAACACTCAACAATACTCCCTGCGCTCTTTGCCACAGTCCCACAGTTGTTCTATCTCACGAAGTCCGGTTGGTCTTAATTGTGTGTGTGTTCACATGCACGGTGTTTCTGTGTGCGTATGCTCGGGAGCGCTCAGGATCGACCCACGCACACAGAAACAAAGTGCATGTGCATCTACACACACAATTATTATCGGCCTTCGTAAGATAGAACAACTGTACTATGAAATCATTAATTTTAGACATACCTTCTGTAGCTGGTGGTGTTTGTTGTGTGCGGCGACGGCGGCGGCGGCCGTCGCGCTGCTGGCGGCCGTCAGCCCCTCCGCACCCGCACCGCCCCCTCCACCGCCCCCACTCGCGCCTGCAACGCGCAACCCGGTTATGGCTGCTCGCACGTCACGTTAGTAAGGATTAGCGCTAACTACATACAGGATGGAATATAATCCATTCCCAACTCAGTATGAGGTGAGAGTTACAATAATAAGAATGAAATACTTATTCTACAGATAAGATACTCAAGCTCATGTTAAAAGAGGAAATTGGTTTATAATACCCATTAAAAGAAATAATTGAAACTTAGGTAGGTAAATTAATCAGAGATTGTGGTGTTTGTTTTGTTGTGTCAACTTGTGTCTCATAAAAATCTCTCGATTTAGAAATATTTCATTTCGTCACTATCATGCATGAGTGTCCTTTTCATTCACATGAATGAAAATGGATGGAAGCTAATAGGGCATCCGTTTGATGGCCTCGCAGGAGACGCGCGTGTCGCTACAGAGGTATGTTCACTGACCCGGGTCTGAGTTGAAGGTGCAGAGATGTGGGTGTGTGTGCGGCGAGGTGCCGGAGATCTCCTCGGGTATGTGTTCGCAGGAGACGCGCGTGTCGCTACAGAGGTATGTTCACTGACCCGGGTCTGAGTTGAAGGTGCAGAGATGTGGGTGTGTGTGCGGCGAGGTGCCGGAGATCTCCTCGGGTATGTGTTCGCAGGAGACGCGCGTGTCGCTACAGAGGTATGTTCACTGACCCGGGTCTGAGTTGAAGGTGCAGAGATGTGGGTGTGTGTGCGGCGAGGTGCCGGAGATCTCCTCGGGTATGTGTTCGCAGGAGACGCGCGTGTCGCTACAGAGGTATGTTCACTGACCCGGGTCTGAGTTGAAGGTGCAGAGATGTGGGTGTGTGTGCGGCGAGGTGCCGGAGATCTCCTCGGGTATGTGTTCGCAGGAGACGCGCGTGTCGCTACAGAGGTATGTTCACTGACCCGGGTCTGAGTTGAAGGTGCAGAGATGTGGGTGTGTGTGCGGCGAGGTGCCGGAGATCTCCTCGGGTATGTGTTCGCAGGAGACGCGCGTGTCGCTACAGAGGTATGTTCACTGACCCGGGTCTGAGTTGAAGGTGCAGAGATGTGGGTGTGTGTGCGGCGAGGTGCCGGAGATCTCCTCGGGTATGTGTTCGCAGGAGACGCGCGTGTCGCTACAGAGGTATGTTCACTGACCCGGGTCTGAGTTGAAGGTGCAGAGATGTGGGTGTGTGTGCGGCGAGGTGCCGGAGATCTCCTCGGGTATGTGTTCGCAGGAGACGCGCGTGTCGCTACAGAGGTATGTTCACTGACCCGGGTCTGAGTTGAAGGTGCAGAGATGTGGGTGTGTGTGCGGCGAGGTGCCGGAGATCTCCTCGGGTATGTGTTCGCAGGAGACGCGCGTGTCGCTACAGAGGTATGTTCACTGACCCGGGTCTGAGTTGAAGGTGCAGAGATGTGGGTGTGTGTGCGGCGAGGTGCCGGAGATCTCCTCGGGTATGTGTTCGCAGGAGACGCGCGTGTCGCTACAGAGGTATGTTCACTGACCCGGGTCTGAGTTGAAGGTGCAGAGATGTGGGTGTGTGTGCGGCGAGGTGCCGGAGATCTCCTCGGGTATGGCCTCGCAGGAGACGCGCGTGTCGCTCTTCTTGGCCGGTTTCTTCCCGTGCAACGCCGCCATTGCTGTCGCGTTAGTTGTACTCGTCTCCCTCCTAAGGACAACATATAGAATAAGCAACCGATAGTATCGATAGAGCTTTGATCGACCAGGGAGGCTAAAATGGCCGCTTACGCAATTCCTTTAATGGCAAGCAAGTTGGTTCGTTAGGCCGCCTGAAGGCTTTCATCATAAACGACTTGAAAACCGGGACAGACAATCTTACGTGCCCTCCGAAACACCGAAGATACACACACACTACAAATATACAGTACGGCCAACGGATCTCGGCGTTCGTGAAGTTGGCCGTTTCGATGCGCAGTGCAACTTTTTCATACAAAATTTTCTACTGCGCAGCGAAAAGCCTGACTTCACGTACGCCTAGATCCGTCGGCCCAACTGTACAATGTTTTGAGCAAATAAATTATCTTTATCTTTAAACCTTCTTTAAACTTATAACACTCCTCTTTGTCTTGGTGTGTTAGTAACAGTGTAGTACGTACGTGGGTTCACAGCTGGGCAGCAGTATCATCTCGTCGGGGTCTAAGGGCAGGTCGGCGCGCGCCGCCTTCCACGACGACGACATCTCGGGGGACGAGTTCGAGCGGCGCACCGGGTGACGGGACTTGCCCTGCACAAACACACATCGTATAGATAAAAAAAATATTTGTTTACAACACACGCACACGTACAGGAAGAAAAAAAGAAAATTTAAAACAAACATATAATGTAAAGTGAATATACAGTGAATATAATGTAAAGTGAGACCTTAGACCATAGTTTCTCAACCTTATTTTGCCCACCGCCCACTTTGAGAATTTTTTTTTCAATAGCCCCCCCTCCCCATATCTTAATGCGCCATTTCAATGCCCCTAATTTTTTCTGGGTCTCCTACTGCCCCCTTGAAAGTTTCAAACGCCCACAAGGGGGCGTTATCGCCCACGTTGAGAAACTATGCCTTAGACAATGGATAGAAAATTGGTCTTTCCCTAAGTGTACTGCTAGCTAAACAGGTCCAGCCTCAGCTTAGTGTCGCTACCGTACAGGGACGATACCGACGCTGATCTTTAGTCTGAACCTCAACAAAATCGAAACACATCATACCGATAAAAGGAAAGCTAGGCCCCAAACCGTGTTTGTTGCCCTGGTTCTTCACGGTCTTGGTCGCGAAGGAACAGGAGTAGAATCACCTAGCTCTTAAGACGTTTCGAAGTGGTACACTGTGTGATCCTATTGAATATATGAATTTGACTTATGACTCGTTGACTTTTAGATTCTTCTCCACCGCGCGTCAACGCGAGGGAGACCCTCAGTAATACTGAGGGCCGTGACTCCCTCGCACAAGCCACTTGATATATTGATGAATAGATAGATAACTCTTTATTGTATCCAATTTAATACTAACACAAGCATACAACAACGTAACATCTAAAAACAGAAGGTACAATGGGCGGGTTTTATAAGCGATCTCTTACAGGCAACCTTTGGATGGACTAAAACTGACAAGAAAGAAAAAGCACGAAATGATATCACCAACTTACCCGTACTTTGGCGTACTAGTGTACTGTATGTACAGTGTACACCAAGGATGTTGTGGCTATGAAATTTCGAATCTGGATACGGATTGTATGTGTACGAAGACGTACAATTACCTCAGGTGTGTAATTTTACTGAATCGGCATTTCACACCCTTGTATTCAGTGCTTTACTGATCGCGCTCCGATCGTTACATGTGACGGAATCGTTAACCGCGTATTTACGTTCATTGTAACATCGTAATTTTCAAGTGTGATTTGTGTATGAACTTTTGCACTCCACTTAACTACTACCTAGGGTAAACCAGACTATTCTTGGCACCCTCACAATGATTGGCACTCTGGCATAAAAACCATTCATTTATGTTTATAAACATAAATGAATGCTACCACAATGAAATTAAATATTCTATCAAATAAATTACTGCCACTATAAAAATATGCTCGAAACTTTTATTTCTTTTTATGCCAGAGTGCCAATCATTGTGAGGGTGCCAAGAATAGTCCGGTTTACCCTACTTACTAAGAACTTTACTGTGCAGTCCAATAGGCAATATGCATCAATTTTTTTTATGGTTTTAAACGATAGGTTATATCGTTAAATAACCGTAACAAAAATTCCAGCGCCAAAAAACTAAAATTTTGTAACAAAAACAATTTTTTAAAAATTACCAACATTTTCACGCACCTGAAACACGTATTATTATTGTTGTCACAGATTACTGTTGTAGTAACAATTTGTGAACTGTGACGTCACGCGTTCAGTTCACAAATTGATACTAAGTACAACAGTAATCTGTGACAACAATACTCAGCTATTGAACTCATAGACAATATTAAGAATTTTACACCTGTAGTGGTTCCCTGAACGTAACTTAGTAGAGAGTGCGAAAATTAAAATCGAAACAATCGATAAATCGTTGGTGCAAAAAATAATCGTTGCTTTGTTAATTTGATTTAATTTTTTTGTAGAAAACAAGTGTAACAAATAAAAATTGTTAGGTACTATACATAAACATATTCATGGTATTTTATTGTATTGTATTGTATTTAACCTATACTGTCCCACTGCTGGGCAAAGGTCTCGCCTCGAGCTTTCCACTCTTTTCGATCCAAAGCCAATTTTATAGCATGTTTTTATATAACAGAATGTAAATTATACAAGTTTTAAGAGCCATTATACGATTTCGCACTCGACAAAATCAGCGCTCGGAGGGACAAAAGTTGCTAAATTCTAACACCCAATGAACAGCGCTCCGTTTCTTAGACTAAACGGTTTTGGTAATTTTCATGTGATTGATTTATTTGAGATAGTAAAAATACTTTTTGGGTAGGTACTTAGGTAGGTACCTATAGGTATAACACAAAACAAAGTCGGGTTAGTTACACTTTGAATACAAATAATTACAAAAAAATAAATGTTTGTTTTTTTGTCCCATAAACCATATTGTGCTGATCTGATGGAGTCAGGAGCTTTTCAACAGAACTCTTCAGTAAATAGTCCGATTGAGTTGAAACTTGGATCTCAGCATGTCAGTCAAGTTCCGACTACAATGAAATAATATGGTGACAGCTAGCTCATCTGATGATGGAGTCAGGACCTGTTCCATGGAACTTTTTAATGATATGGGTATCAAATGACAGGGCTTGATGAGCGCAACACAATGCTGATCTGATGATGGAGCCAGGACCTGCTCCATGGAACTTTTTAATGATATGGGTATCAAATGAAAGGGCTTGATGAGCGCAACACAATGCTGATCTGATGATGGAGTCAGGACCTGTTCCATGGAACTTTTTAATGATATGGGTATCAAATGAAAGGGTTTGATGAGCGAAACACAATTCTGATCTGATGATGGAGTCAGGACCTGTTCCATGGAACTTTTTAATGATATGGGTATCAAATGAAAGGGTTTGATGAGCGAAACACAATGCTGATCTGATGATGGAGTCAGGACCTGCTCCATGGAACTTTTTAATGATATGGGTATCAAATGAAAGGGCTTGATGAGCGCAACACAATGCTGATCTGATGATGGAGTCAGGACCTGTTCCATGGAACTTTTTAATGATATGGGTATCAAATGAAAGGGTTTGATGAGCGAAACACAATTCTGATCTGATGATGGAGTCAGGACCTGTTCCATGGAACTTTTTAATGATATGGGTATCAAATGAAAGGGTTTGATGAGCGAAACACAATGCTGATCTGATGATGGAGTCAGGACCTGCTCCATCGAACTTTATAATGATATGGGTATCAAATGAAAGAGCTTAATGAGCGCAACACAATGCTGATCTGATGATGGAGTCAGGACCTGTTCCATGGAACATTTTAATAATATGGGTATCAAATGAAAGGGTTTGATGAGCGCAACACAATGCTGATCTGATGATGGAGTCAGGACCTGTTCCATGGAACTTTTTAATGATATGGGTATCAAATGAAAGGGTTTGATGAGCGAAACACAATGCTGATCTGATGATGGAGTCAGGACCTGCTCCATGGAACATTTTAATAATATGGGTATCAAATGAAAGGGTTTGATGAGCGCAACACAATGCTGATCTGATGATGGAGTCAGGACCTGTTCCATGGAACTTTTTAATGATATGGGTATCAAATGAAAGGGTTTGATGAGCGAAACACAATTCTGATCTGATGATGGAGTCAGGACCTGCTCCATCGAACTTTATAATGATATGGGTATCAAATGAAAGAGCTTGATGAGCGCAACACAATGCTGATCTGATGATGGAGTCAGGACCTGTTCCATGCAACTTTTTAATGATATGGGTATCAAATGAAAGGGTTTGATGAGCGAAACACAATTCTGATCTGATGATGGAGTCAGGACCTGTTCCATGGAACTTTTTAATGATATGGGTATCAAATGAAAGGGTTTGATGAGCGAAACACAATTCTGATCTGATGATGGAGTCAGGACCTGCTCCATCGAACTTTATAATGATATGGGTATCAAATGAAAGAGCTTGATGAGCGCAACACAATGCTGATCTGATGATGGAGTCAGGACCTGTTCCATGGAACTTTTTAATGATATGGGTATCAAATGAAAGGGCTTGATGAGCGCAACACAATGCTGATCTGATGATGGAGTCAGGACCTGTTCCCTGGAACTTTTTAATGATATGGGTATCAAATGACAGAGCTTGATGAGCGCAACACAATGCTGATCTGATGATGGAGTCAGGACCTGTTCCCTGGAACTTTTTAATGATATGGGTATCAAATGAAAGAGCTTGATGAACGCAACACAATGCTGATCTGATGATGGAGTCAGGACCTGTTCCATGGAACTTTTTAATGATATGGGTATCAAATGAAAGGGTTTGATGAGCGAAACACAATTCTGATCTGATGATGGAGTCAGGACCTGCTCCATGGAACTTTTTAATAATATGGGTATCAAATGAAAGGGCTTGATGAGCGCAACACAATGCTGATCTGATGATGGAGTCAGGACCTGTTCCATGGAACTTTTTAATGATATGGGTATCAAATGAAAGGGTTTGATGAGCGAAACACAATTCTGATCTGATGATGGAGTCAGGACCTGCTTCATGGAACTTTTTAATGATATGGGTATCAAATGAAAGGACTTGATGAGCGCAACACAATGCTGATCTAATGATGGAGTCAGGACCTGCTCCATGGAACTTTTTAATAATATGGGTATCAAATGAAAGGGCTTGATGAGCGCAACACAATGCTGATCTGATGATGGAGTCAGGACCTGTTCCATGGAACTTTTTAATGATATGGGTATCAAATGAAAGGGTTTGATGAGCGAAACACAATTCTGATCTGATGATGGAGTCAGGACCTGCTTCATGGAACTTTTTAATGATATGGGTATCAAATGAAAGGACTTGATGAGTGCAACACAATGCTGATCTAATGATGGAGTCAGGACCTGTTCCATCGAACTTTATAATGATATGGGTATCAAATGAAAGGGTTTAATGAGCAAAACACAATGCTGATCTGATGATGGAATCAGGACCTGTTCCATGGAACTTTATAATGATATGGGTATCAAATGAAAGGGTTTTATGCGCGAAACACAAAGCTGGGTTAGGATTTACTTTTGACTTCGATTTTTGATGTTTGATTTTTCATTTTTAATCTTGATTTTAATTTTAAAATCAAAATCAAGAAATAAAAATCAAAATAAAAATCCGAGATCCGAGAATCGAGAAATGAGAATCAAGAATCACAAATCAAAAATTAAAAAATTGAAAATCAAGAATTAAGAATCCGAGATACAAGATCCGAGAATCAATAATCGAAAATTGAAAATCAAGAATCAAAATCAAGAATCAAGAACCCGATATCCAAGATCCGATAATCAAGAATTGAGACTCGAAAATCGAAAATCAAGAATCCGAGATCCGAGAATAGAGAAACTAAAATTGAAAATCAAGAATCAAAGTGAAAGTCAAAATCAAGAATCAAAGTCAAAGTAAACCCCGACCCAGCTTTGTGTTTCGCTCATCAAGCCCTTTCATTTGATACCCATATCATTGTAAAGTTCCAGGGAACAGGTCCTGACTCCATCATCAGATCAGCATTGTGTTTTGTTCATCAAGCCCTTTCATTTGATGCCCATATTATCATTAAAAGTTCCATGGAACAGGTCATAACTCCATCATCAGATCAGCATTATGTTTTGCTCATCAAGCCCTTTCATTTGATACCCATATGATTAAAAAGTTCCATGAACCAGGTCCTGACTCCATCATCAGATCAGCATTGTGTTTCGCTCATCAAACCCTTTCATTTAATACCCATATCATTAAAAAATTCCATGGAACAGGTCCTGACTCCATTATCAGATCAGCATTGTGTTGCGCTCATCAAGCCCTTTAATTTGATACCCATATCATTAAAGAGTTCCATGGAACAGGTCCTGACTCCATCATCAGATCAGAATTGTGTTTCGCTCATCAAGCCCTTTCATTTGATACCCATATTATTAAAAAGTTCCATGGAGCAGGTCCTGACTCCATCATCAGATCAGAATTGTGTTTCGCTCATCAAACCCTTTCATTTGATACCCATATCATTAAAAAGTTCCATGGAACAGGTCCTGACTCCATCATCAGATCAGCATTGTGTTGCGCTCATCAAGCCCTTTCATTTGATACCCATATTATTAAAAAGTTCCATGGAGCAGGTCCTGACTCCATCATCAGATCAGAATTGTGTTTCGCTCATCAAACCCTTTCATTTGATACCCATATCATTAAAAAGTTCCATGGAACAGGTCCTGACTCCATCATCAGATCAGCATTGTGTTGCGTTCATCAAGCTCTTTCATTTGATACCCATATCATTATAAAGTTCGATGGAACAGGTCCTGACTCCATCATCAGATCAGCATTGTGTTTCGGTCATCAAGCCCTTTCATTTGATACCCATATCATTAAAAAGTTCTAGGGAACAGGTCCTGACTCCATCATCAGATCAGCATTGTGTTGCGCTCGTCAAGCCCTTTAATTTGATACCCATATCATTAAAAAGTTCCATGGAACAGGTCCTGACTCCATCATCAGATCAGCATTGTGTTGCGCTCATCAAGCCCTTTCATTTGATACCCATATTATTAAAAAGTTCCATGGAGCAGGTCCTGACTCCATCATCAGATCAGCATTGTGTTTCGCTCATCAAACCCTTTCATTTGATACCCATATCATTAAAAAGTTCCATGGAACAGGTCCTGACTCCATCATCAGATCAGCATTGTGTTGCGCTCATCAAGCTCTTTCATTTGATACCCATATCATTAAAAAGTTCCAGGGAACAGGTCCTGACTCCATCATCAGATCAGCATTGTGTTGCGCTCATCAAGCTCTGTCATTTGATACCCATATCATTAAAAAGTTCCAGGGAACAGGTCCTGACTCCATCATCAGATCAGCATTGTGTTGCGCTCATCAAGCCCTTTCATTTGATACCCATATCATCATAAAATTCCATGGAACAGGTCCTGACTCCATCATCAGATCAGCTCGCTGTCACCCTATTATTACATTATTAGTTACACAACAATTCAGATCATTATTCTGCTTTAACGGCCTTTTTAGCCCCGCAGAAAATATTTAAAAATAGGTAATTAATAACTTAGCAACCAATGTATCAAACGCTCCTATTTCGCTATATTCTTCGTAGCCGGCGACGTGCTTTGCGAGTCGACTCAGTGCGAGCTCCGGGATGCAAAGCGATACGTCCACCCCCTAGAAGCGCTCGGCGCGGTCTGCTTGCGTCGAGTAGATAGGGTAGTAGATACGACGCGTTTTAGGTTGTTTTAAAAGATTTTTCATTGCCAATTTTTTAATCTTTTTGCATTTTTTTTTTCAGAAAAGGATTGATTTTGAACTCAAGTTTATTTCTGTTTTGTTAATTTTACGAACAAGAGTTCTAAGTCAGTTCTAAGTAGCCAAAATCAAAAGCAATTCTTTGGCCGTTTTCTCGAAATTTGGACTAAGTTAAAGATTTTTTTACTCAAAAACTAAATAAAGGTAGTAAAAAGTGATCCATTTAATAGTTTGGTTGACTATCACAGCAAAACATCGTAATTTTTTTATACCATTTGGACGTCAAAATGATTCGTAAATATGGTGATTTCTAAACCTCTTACAGCAAAAATTCACAAAACAGTCGCCGGTTTGAGGTCGATTAATCAAAAAGAAATAATAAAAATACAAAAGTAGCTCATTTAATAGTACAAAATTGAAATGATATTTCATGCTGTGCCATAATTTTTTTATAAATACAGTGTTTTCATTGAAAAATCCTGCCCCAAAACATCACGTAAATCAGAAAATTTTGTCTAATGCCTCTTAAGTCAAATCGATAAAATCGATGGAGATGAAATGATCGAGTCACGATTACGAGATACCTACTCCTTATAAAATTTTTTTTGTTAATCTCGATTTAAACTCAAGGACATTACTATTTGACTTAATTTGACATTTCTAAAATGTCATCTCGAATTCACGGAACCAAGGAAGTTTTATACCTACGTAACTGGAATGCTTACTGAGACAGAAAACGCGGTCCGCTTGAGAGATAAAACTTGGGCGGTGTGTCTCTTTCTAATGGGTGACCATAATTTATAAACTAAACATTCCTAGTCCCTAAGGGAGTGGACACATTGCGTTTTCTGCAGCGCGTTTTTGAGCTGCGCGTTTGTATCGATACAAACGCGCGTTCGCAACGCGTTTTTTTCCATAAAAAAGCGAACCGGGAGGGGTGCAGCGCGTTCGCATCGCGTTCGAATCGCGTTTGTATAGATCAAACGCGCTGCAAAAAACGCAATGTGTCCACTCCCTTTTACATCATTTTCTGATTTACGTGATGTCTCAGGGCATGATTTTTCAATTAAAATACTGATACAATTTTGATCCTTGATTTTGATTCTTGAATCTTGAATCTTGATTCTTGAATCTAAAAACTGAAATCTTGAATCTTGAATCTTTGAAGTGACAGCTGTCAAACTTCAAACGGCCATATCTCGAAATCTACTCATCCTAGACTCTTCCTTTTTAGCTCAAATGAAAGTTATGACCAAGATCTACATTTTCAATAACAGCTGTCAAAATGACATCTGTCATCTGAAATGTAGATCTTGGTCATAGCTTTCATTTGAACTGAGAACAGGGAGTCTAGGAAGAGTAGTTCCTGAGATAGGGCCATTTGAAGTTTGACAGCTGTCACTTCAAATGAAGATCTTGGTCATAGCTTTCATTTGAACTGAGAACGGGGAGTCTAGGACGAGTAATTCCCGAGATATGGCGGATTTAAGTTTGACAGCTGTCACTTCAAAGGTTCAAGATTCAAGATTCAAGATTTCAGTTTTCATATTCAAGATTCAAGAATCAAGGATCGAAATCAAGGATCGAAACCAAGGATCGAAATCAAGGATCGAAATCAAGGATCGAATTCAAGGATCGAAACCAAAGATCGAAATCAAAATCAAGGATCAAAATTGTATCAGTATTTTAATTGAAAAATCATGCCCTGAAACATCACGTAAATCAGAAAATGATGTAAAAGGCCCCTTAGGGACTAGGAATGTTTAGTTTATAAATTATGGTCATCCTTTAGAAAGAGACACACCGCCCAAGTTTTATCTCTCAAGCGGACCGCGTTTTCTGTCTCAGTTAGCATTCCTGTTACGTAGGTATATAACTTCCTTGGTCGCGCGCTATTGTTGACTGACAGAGAGCTGTCAGATTAGGAATTATAAAAATTAAAAAAAAAATCTTATCTATGGATAGACTCGTCATCATAAATTCTGACGTCACATCCCATCGCGTTGCGTTTTAAGTATTTTAAAATTTCTACTATAATTTGCAATTTTTAAAATTTAATTTCTAAGCGAAAATGAAATAATATTAAAAAATAAATACACACACATAATTCTAAAGCAACAATGTTCATAATAAAATACATTTAACCCGCTTTTGAATCAGACGCAATTACCCTATTGGACGGTACAGTATGAGTACACAGTCGGGTAAGTATATACCTCGGGCACTATGAGCAGCATGTCCTCCACATCGTTAGAGCTGGTCGCGCTCGGCCGCTGCGGCGAGCCGGGGATGTTGATCGGTTGCGTGCTCATCCTGATCATACAAACACGATACATATTCAAATAATGCATTCACTTACATGGTGCGCAGAAATAACAGTAATTTTGAATATAACTTTGACCTTTTAAAGAAAATTAAATAAGTTTCTAGCATTACTGATTATGTTAGACTAGCTGCTGCCTGCGGCTACGCTCGCCTGGTACCCGGATAAAAAGTAGCCTATGTTACTCTCCAGCCCTCCAACTATCTCCACACAAAAAATCACGTCAATGCGTCGCTCTGTTTTGACGTGAAAGCTGGACAAATAAACAAACAAATAAACACACTTTCACATTTATATATGGGTACGGACTTACAGTAGTTCAGAAAAATAGCGAATAACGATGGTTGTTACCTGAGTTGTTGCGACGACATCGTGCATTGCGAGGCCGCGAGATGATTCCTCTTGTCTCCCGTCACCACGGAGTCAGAACTGGAACAAATATTATCATAGTTGTGTTATGTTTCTGAATGTTAACCTGGAGTGAACTGTTTGCTTTTCCAGGTATAACCCGGTTCATTAAAGAAAGGAATCTAAAATGGCGGCGCTTATCATGTTCTCTCGCTTCGTGAGTATAGACGGCACTAGTGTGCAAGCGAGATAACATGATAAGCGCCTCGTTCGATTAGATTCCTTTCTTTAATGAACCGAGTTATACAATATAGATTGACAGATTTTGGTCAGTTGACACCACATAGTGGACAAGGAGTAGATGATTAGTTCTTGTACACTTCTTCCAACGGATCTTTGCATTCGTGAAGTTAGCCGTTTCGATGCCTAGTGCAACTTTTTCATACAACATTTTCTACTGCGCCGCGAAAAGCCTAACTTCACGAATGCCTAGATCCATTGTGATTGTGACAACTGTAGGTTTGTATAAAGGAGGGTAGGCAGATACCTGGATTTATGCAAGTCCTGCATCTCTGAGGAGGCGGGTGTCACTCGCGGCGCGCGGTGCGACGACGCGGAGTCGCTGCGGGACCGCAACGACGTCTCCGACTGCGGGGAATTATCATTTACACACAAATTATACTTTGTCTAATGTTGCAACAATCACAGAGATCTTGAAGTGACTTGCACGAAAAATATGAAACTCTTGCCTTCGTTAATTTTCTAGAGTTTCGTTGGGAGTAACAACTATCACCAAGGCTCCAGGCCGGCTAGCGCTAAATCAGATTACCGAGCGTGACAAGGTCTTCCTTATAAGCTCAAAGATGTAGGTAGTTTATGACATACCGCCGTCCGCTAGCTAAAACGCCGTTAAGTGACATTTGGTCAAACACTCTTAAATGCTACGTTATAAAGCTCAAAATTCTCTATGGATCGGTCTTGGAACTGGGTTCCTATCGTTTATAGTTTTCGAATTAGAGATAGTAAGAAAGCGGCAAGCGCGAAGCACGATAGTAAAGAAGCGGTGCGTTTTTTAGCGATATCTGAAAAAATGGTTTTGTCACTTAACGGCGTTTTAGCTAGCGGACGGCAGCATAGAGAATGTGCTTTGGATCGAAGTGAGGTGTCCTTTGACAAAGTCACAGTATTCACGTTAGAACAAGTTCGATGCATAGTGTATACGTACGTCGTGCCTCGAGTCCCCGAGGCCGGAGGAGGCGGAGGGTGTGCGGGGCGCGGGCGAGGCGGGGGCCGCGGGGGAGGGGGACGCGGGACGCGGGGAGGGGGAGGGGTTCAGCAGCGCAGCCACGTCCTGCAGCGGGGACTCCAGCAGGTAGTCCCAGTTCATCTGCAAAACATGAACACTCTTATAATGCGCCCGATAAGGCTCATATTAGCTTGTATCTATTTTGTATTTTTTTAGAAAACGGTGATGAGTTCTAAACGGGATGATCTAAATATTGTGAGGTAATCTGCGACGTGGTCAGCTCTCGTCTTGTTATGTGGCTTGTTGTCTTTCCTGTAAATAACTCAAATAAGATGAAAGGATGGTTCAGACGCAGAACTAATCCCCTCAATCTTCATCTGAAGCGCTACATCGTCCCGTTCTGTGGTAGGTCCACAGAACGGGACGACGAATAGGTCGTTAAAGCTAAATCACAAATGAAATGAACTATATTGCCGTCCCTTTTCCCTCTCAGTCAATGAAAAGAGATGGCAATAGTTAAATTCCTTTATTGCGATTCTGCAATAGCGACCTTTAAAAGCCCGCTGGTCGCATGTATGATCTGACGCAGCTGTAAGTTAATGAATAGTTCGCGTCATGTAAAAATAACGCTGGAATAAAGTGAAGGGGGTGTGTCTGTCTCATGTTTGCGAATGGGTTTTGGGGAACATGGTGGAATCGTTCCCCAAAGGCAGAGTAGGTGGTTCTCTGCAACGGGCCGGCCCATCTGGCCCGTGGTCTTTCGACCGACAGTTGTTGTTTGTTGGTCGGATATATGTCTATCGCTGCTGAAACTACCGCTTGCGCGATCTAGACATGACGTATGTTGTGGCGCCATCTACGCTGAAGCTCTTAGCAAGTAGCATGTCTTTGTAGTACGACTAGCTACAGGTAGATGTCGCTACATCCATGCGCAAACACGAAACAAACCACAACTTTCTCCCAGGCTTTTTGGCGGGAATTTGAGAAGTCAAGTTTCATTTTTGTTTTATTTTCCAAAACTTGTGTTTCTTCGAATGTTAATGTGTAATAATGGTGGATTATTAACCGTTAAGTGTTCGTGAACGTGCCTAAGTGTGGGGAAGTGAAACAAAATTGGATAACATTGCTTTTCAAGTTCTTCCAAAAAGTCCATGTTGATGTTTCAGTAAAGCCCCACATCTTTACTGAGGCACAAGGGGAGGGGTGGGATATTATTTAATTACTTGACACTGGCTGAATGCACAACCGTGCGAAGCCAAAATAAAAAAACAAAAAAAAAAAACTTTGTTCCAGCGTTCTATTGTCCATGTGTCGATCAGTACCTGGTTCTGCAGCCGCAGCAGCCAGCAGACGTCCCCCGTGGGCGCGCGCACGTGCAGCGAGGCCCACTGCGCGCACCAGCACGCGCACGCGCCGCCCCCGCCGCCCGCCGCGCGCCCGCGCCACCACAGAGCCTCCTCGCTGTCCTGCACACACACACACCTTGAGACCTGGGCCTTTACTCAACAAATCGACAATCGATATATCGGGTCAATTATCGTGGTTCCGCTATATTGGAGGAAACTGAACTCGGAACATTTCACCAACGTAAGCTGAACTACGAGCATTGTTTTATATCGTTTTTAGTTTCCAGAGTAGGGCCTTGCCCGTTGATTGACTATTTTTGTTAGCGACTAAAATCGGTCTCAAACTCTCAAATATGACAATTCATTGACCACACAAGTAGCTCTGTAACTCTCGTCTCAACGAGACCGAACCTACGCGATAGTTTTGATAGTTTGAGACCAATTTGACGTTTGAGACAAGTTAGACAATCAGCCTGGTTGTCTACACTTGCGCGAAGCGATTGGCATATTCTTCGCAGCTTTGCGTCGCGTTCGAGCCTCGTTCCCGTTTGTTGTCGGTTTTTTGTCCCGCGACAATGGGTTCGCAAGGGGTATATTAATACACAACTTACCACTTCTTTGGATATCCTCTCGAACCTCTGCGTGAACTGGTTGAGAATTTCCACGAGAGGGTCCGTCGCTTTACTGTTGTTCTCTGATGAGTTTTGTCTGTAATGAAAACAAAATTATGAATGTTTATATTGTTATACTGTTTCTACGCTAAAAGAAGCCTACAGTACAATTACATACTTTTGAAGAAATACATGGTGCTAAACATCCAAGCAAAATTAAAAACTGCAAAATTCCTCAACAAGTGAAACGAAAAGCCATGCTAGGTCGTGCCTGTGTTTTAAATAAGGACGGGTTTACTTATGAAACCCTCTGTAAAGTTAAATATCATTATCCTAGCTAATTAAAAACATGGCTAAAGCAGTTTTTCTGAATAGAATTAGCATCAATAAGTACAAGGACGAGTGGCTACTTATACAGCTGTGTGTCATGCGACCTACAAGCCTCAAGCCAGCGGTGAAGCGCACGAGCCTTGTTAAGTAACTGTTAGAAGATCAGAGGAGATTGGGATTGCTGTGGAGGATATTGGTAGGGATCCGTGGAGAATGCTTTTAGCGAGTGTCTAAAACTTGTGAAGGTGTCATTGTTTCCTGACGGACTACGAGAGTAAGGGCTGATTTTTCAATACCTAGATAACTTTTATCGGAGGAAATAAATATGCGATTTGACAGATATTGTATTGAAAATATGCCATAACGCCATATTTATTCCTCAGATAAAAGTTATTTATCGATTGAAAAATCAGCCCTAAGTATAATAAAAGGGTAGAGAGAAATCGGTTTCAGGGGGTTTTTAGTTTCACGGAAGTTGGAACTTCGATGGATGAATAAAAGTGAGATGGCCAGTTTAGAGAATAGGTTGGCTCGAAATGGTTGAGTCCGCGCGCGCTCGCAGTTCGGACTGATTCAACCATGCCGAGCGTTCGTTTTGTGCGCGGCGGATCCGCATTGACTCAGGACTCAGCCTTAGGGTTGTGGATATGATTCGTTTGAGGAGTGGTGTTAGGGGTGGATGTGGGGTTGTGTTGTCCACCTGGTGGTGTGTCCGCTGCCGGGGTGCAGGTCGGAGATGGAGAGCGAGCTGGAGGTGTCGGTGCTGCGCGAATGCTGCAGCGACCGCTTGCTGTAGCTGCGCCACACAACACATTGTTACCCGCACACACTACCTACTACCGAGGACTACCTTCGTCTCCCCATCTGCTAGCTCTGTTGCCCACGGTATGAACCATGCCGGCAAGGGAATGAGACACTAAAACGCTCATTACACCTTGCTGAATTTAGGGCACTAAATGCTAGTTCAGCGGGCTGATTGTCTAATTTGTGTCAAACTGCCAAAACGATCGCGTAGGTATCTTTTGCCGCTTTCGGTCTCGTTGAGATGAGAGTAAAAGAGCTACTTGCGTGGTCACTGAACTGTCATATTTGACAGTTTGAGACCGATTTTGGTCGCTATCAAAATATAGACAATCAGGGGGCAGGAGTCACCAAATGGCGGACCGCGGTCAAGCAGTACACAGTACAATGTACAAACAAACAAAAAAAGAACTGGTAGAATTCTGGATTCCACACGAAACTAATTGGTTATCCCTGTGCTAGTTCATTCACAAATTAACCCTCTGTCTCGCTCCTTGGCCTAAGAATTGCGTATTGTGCATCCTACTTACCAATGCTAAATGACCGTAATAAAGACCAAAGAGCGAGACAAAAAGCTAATTTGTGAATGAACTGGCATTTAGTACACTAAATTCAGCATGGTGTAATGAGCTCTTAACTGTGCCCGCGCAATTCATTCCAATGATACGATGTACTGAGCTGACAAGTCTCGCTAGTTTTATCGTGGTCAGTCGCCAGCGATAATCTTGGGTTAATATTTTTATTTTTAGTCAGTGAAAGCAGGACCGAATAGCCCACGGGTTAGTAGCGAAGCAGGTATTAGAACGCTCCGATTAGTAAGAAAGTATGATTAGTTAGTAGTTTAAAGCCAATTCGCGCGCTTCCATAGCCCAATAAGAGAAGTACGGAGGCGGTACTGTCTGCGTGCTTTTACGGAATTTTGAAGCTAACTCAGAAATAAGATTGGGTTGTTGAGGTGTACTGCATTATCAAGATAATATAAGTATATCTTGCAAGTATATTTGATTTAAAATGTGGGTTACAAAGCAGTAAGACCTCAACAACCCACAAAGCCTAAACAACCAAAAATCACCACACCACAAGACTTCACCTGTCTTTGTAAAAATATTTACGCCAGATCTTATACGCATGCTGTCTCTCAAAACACTAAAGACCTACTGACCGTTAACAGTTTCTTGATGTAGGGGCCGCACTACAGATATATGCTAGAGTTTATAAATATATATGTATCCGGATATTTATCACGTAATTTACCTTTTGTAAATATCCCGTTTATAGTGTTTATAATTTACCTTTATATTTAGCCCGACGTTTCGATTGGATTACATTAGCCGTGGTCGCGGGAAGACTGAAGTGTTGGAGGCGTTTTTTGAACTACCCTCACTTGATCTTCAGAAATGACTATATATGTTAGAGTTTTTGCCGATGTTCGTTGGCGAGGCCCCTCAATTTTCGTCAGAAATTAAGACAGAAATTGGGCATCGGCTTATCTCGGTAGTGTGGCCTCTACATCAGAAGTAGCGATTCCACACAAACTGTGTGCGTGTGTACTTACCGTTTCACTTCGGGCTGGTTCGGTTGATTCGTCGGCTCGCTCTCGCCATCGTTCACTTGCACTTGGATATGAGATTGCGGCTGTTCCGTCTATGGAGGCAAATCAAACCTTATTACTTTGCGAACAATACTCAAAATCGAAGAGTCGTGTAAAGTAGATTTTAATGAGGGCAAATCAAATTCTTCATCAATGTTGAGTGAAGTAGGTTCGATCGATTGTTCTGCTTTAGACGGGATCGTATTAGTCTACGATCCCTATAACCTAGAAGCTCAAAACTGAGTAATTACGAGAATATGAAGATAAGAACTAGTTTTAAGTCAAAATGTACATTTTCAATTTTATGCGGTGTTTACACACTCGAGTGCAAACAGACATTCAACGAGACAGATATTTGATTAGAGCTATCATGAAGAGGCTCCGTCACTCTCATCTCAAGGAGACCGAACGCGACGGAAGATGTGCTCGTTGAATGTCTGTTTGCACGCGAGCGTGTGAACGCGCCAATAAAATATGTAAAAAAAAATCGGTAGTAGTAAGGAAGAATAAGTAAATTAATTGCATGAGCACTATGCTAGTAATGTTAATAGAGAAGAGTTGTGTTACCTGTGGTTGTGGCGGCGCGTCCGTGTCCTGTGATTGTGCGGGCGTGGCGGGGGGCGGCGCGGGGGCGGGCGTGTGCAGCGGGGGGAGAGGGCTGGAGATGCTCTCCGCGTGCTGCTTGCACAGCGTCGCACAACTGACACGATAACACACGTCATACAGACTACATTTACAGATATGCCTAACAAATAATTACATTTTGAGCAGAGTAGCAAGTAGTAACGGCCGTGGAAGGCATAAGACGGTTGTTTATATTCTTTTAAAACTCTCTTTTTTTGTACATTTCAGATTTAAAAAATTTGGAATTCTTGGTGTACAAAACAATGATAGTAAGGGATGATTTATGTTAGACCGGGCCGTGTCCGGGCCAACCGTGGTGTAGACGAGCGTTATTTGTTAGTAGACGGGCCCGGACGGGACACGGATCAGGCACAGTTTGATATAAACTGCTTCATACAAAATGTATATAACGTTTCAAATCCGTGCCCCGTCCGGGACCACGTACACGGCACGGCCCGGTCTCATATAAATCATCCCTAATATTACTGAGATGTGAGTATGTTACCGGTCGCAGAGTCCCTGCTTGAGCGAGTTCTGTTGACAGCCGGAGGTGGTGATGGTGACCAGCTTGTGTCCCACCAGCCACGTCATCGACTGTCCGCCGTCGAACAGGAACTGCGCCGTCTCGCTCCTGCAACACAACACACGTTAACGTTCATCTTGATCATTTAATAATAATAATAATAATAAACTTTATTTCAGGCAACATTAGAATAAGTTACAAGATGTTATTTTACTTAGTCTACGGCCCATAGCAATAAATACCTTACAGCTAACATACATATTTTATAAATAACACTACACTAAATTTAAGCCGGGTTAACACGATCCAAGTGAACTTAGACCAAATGCAACTTGGACGACTCTGATTGGACGTCAGTGTGAGTCACGTGAGTCCGATGACGTCCAATCAGAGTCATCCAAGTTGCACTTGATCCAAGATGAATTGCTTGCTTGACCCGGCTTCAGTTAGATCATTCATCAGAGGCTAGGAGAGGAACAAGTAAAGTAAGTTCGTAGGCGCAAGTGGTCAACTCTGGTGACGGAGTTTTTAGGCCGCCTAAAGGCTCTCATCATGGGTCAACGAGTCAAAAGCCGGGACCGACAATTTAACATGCCCTTCGAAGCACGGAAGCGCTCAGCTCGAAACGCCACTTGCGGTTACCATCCAAACTGTGACCGTGCACAACGCTGCTCAAGTTCAACGATCAATCAGGAACATCTAAGTGAGGTACGCCACGAGCGTTTCGAGCGATAATGGTACTGGTACAACACGGGAGCCCTTCAGGAGGTATAAGTCGCATCACGTAAAAAGAACGCTGGAAGAAAGTGGAGGGGGTGTGTTGTCTCATGTTTGCGCATGGGTTACTTATTCGCAAACATGAGACAAAACACACCTGGTGGGTTTGGAGCTGCAGGGTGTGGCTGTGTATCTGGCCAGCAGGTCCACGCAGGTCTCCGTCAGCTCCACGTGGAAGGTACCTGGTGGGTTTGGAGCTGCAGGGTGTGGCTGTGTATCTGGCCAGCAGGTCCACGCAGGTCTCCGTCAGCTCCACGTGGAAGGTACCTGGTGGGTTTGGAGCTGCAGGGTGTGGCTGTGTATCTGGCCAGCAGGTCCACGCAGGTCTCCGTCAGCTCCACGTGGAAGGTACCTGGTGGGTTTGGAGCTGCAGGGTGTGGCTGTGTATCTGGCCAGCAGGTCCACGCAGGTCTCCGTCAGCTCCACGTGGAAGGTACCTGGTGGGTTTGGAGCTGCAGGGTGTGGCTGTGTATCTGGCCAGCAGGTCCACGCAGGTCTCCGTCAGCTCCACGTGGAAGGTACCTGGTGGGTTTGGAGCTGCAGGGTGTGGCTGTGTATCTGGCCAGCAGGTCCACGCAGGTCTCCGTCAGCTCCACGTGGAAGGTACCTGGTGGGTTTGGAGCTGCAGGGTGTGGCTGTGTATCTGGCCAGCAGGTCCACGCAGGTCTCCGTCAGCTCCACGTGGAAGGTACCTGGTGGGTTTGGAGCTGCAGGGTGTGGCTGTGTATCTGGCCAGCAGGTCCACGCAGGTCTCCGTCAGCTCCACGTGGAAGGTACCTGGTGGGTTTGGAGCTGCAGGGTGTGGCTGTGTATCTGGCCAGCAGGTCCACGCAGGTCTCCGTCAGCTCCACGTGGAAGGTACCTGGTGGGTTTGGAGCTGCAGGGTGTGGCTGTGTATCTGGCCAGCAGGTCCACGCAGGTCTCCGTCAGCTCCACGTGGAAGGTACCTGGTGGGTTTGGAGCTGCAGGGTGTGGCTGTGTATCTGGCCAGCAGGTCCACGCAGGTCTCCGTCAGCTCCACGTGGAAGGCGGCGGAGGCGCTGCCGCCGCGGGTCAGCCCTGCAGACCGAGGCACCGCCCGAGAACCCTGCAAGGACAATACACATCAGAAACATCCAACAGAAACAACACTTAAAACTACACCTTGTTGAGTTGCAGGCATCATAACTCTACCATGAGTTCTGGCAATCAACACGCTTTAGCTGTTGTAGATTCAAATGTATAAAAATTGTTGGTAGGTACGTCAACTATCCGCGAGCTAGAGGCTCTGTACTACACACGTGTGTAGACTAAATTGAAAAGTTTCTTAGAATATTTGCTTGAACAAGTTACATTGAAAATAGAGTCGTCAGAAAGTATCTGTAATACTCACAAGACTAGAACTCCGCTGCCTGTTCGACGAGTCCTCGTTGGCGGCTCCTTGCTGGAAGTTGTTAGTTCTCGAATGCAGCTGCTCTTCGAATGGCATTATTATATAATTGTGGAGACCCTGCAAACAACGAACAAAACATTCATTCAATTATGTACAGTCAGCGTCATCAATCGGTATCCCCCTATTGATTTTAACAAGGACCCTTTTCATTTCAACTTTGGATTTCAGTCGGATTTGCTAGTATAGGAACTCGAGCGAAATTAGATATCCATAAGTATACTAGCAAATCCGACTGAAATCCAAAGTTGAAATGAAAAGGGTCCTTGTTAAAATCAATAGGGGGATACCAATTGATGACGCTGACTGTACCTAATTGTCTACCTACACTAATAAAGTAAAGAAAGCAAATTTTATGAATTCGTGTAATTATGTGAAAGATTATCTCCAAGTGGTTTCTGAACCATTCACCTATTTCAACATTTTTAAGCATTTGAAATTCCTGATGCATAAAGGTTGGATGAAATCGTAGCGGGCCGCTAGTGTTTCAATAAGTTCGTAAAATCTGGTCAAGAGTACCCTAAACCGACGAGCTTGCATGAAGAATGTGATGAGAGTGAATGAAGCGAAAGAAGTGTGTCAAGATCGTAGCAAGTGGCGATCTGTGGTCTCCGCCTACCCCTATGATGGGATACAGGCGTGAGTTTATGTATGTATGTATGTAATCTGGTCTGACATTTTCGCGCCTTCGTTTGAGGATGAATTTTGTGTGCGAGGTACTGACGTGTATGATGAACCGCACGAAGTTCCTCCGGTAGGAGAGGCGGCACTTGAGGAACCAGGCCGCGATCACGTGGTGCGCCAGCGACACCACGTAGTGGTTGTAGCGGGACGGGTTCGTGTACGGCAGCAGGATGGCGAACACGGACATGTACTGGTCCTCTACGAACGACGCGAACACCTTCGGCAGACGCGTTAACGCTGGAATGAACACAAACGGGTTAAAACTCACATTCTTACTTGTTGAAGAATGTTAAGGGCCCTAGAAGAGAGCCTTGAGTTACACCGGTATAGAAAGTTTGTTGACCAACTTTTTATTTGGTTTGGAAGTAGTAAATAAACCGCAAGCAAACTATGTTTTTTACAATGTAATACAAGACAATGGATTTATGGAAAAAATATATCTACCTGCATAGTAATAATAAGTATCTACTTGGTCAAATGCTTCACAAAAAATCAAGAAATACATGAATGTATTAAAAAACGTAGTTCGAATGTAGAATAGACTTACTGGATAGGAACTCGAGCATAGGGCTGGCGATCGCTTGCGTGTCGGATATCTTGGAGAGGTCTAACAGCACTTCCGGCAGCATCTTCACCATCGTGTCCCTCGTCTCCAGCGTGAATATCGTCAGCGCGTTGATGTAGGGCTGCGGTGAACGAAGAACTGGAAACGTTAAAAGTAAATTGATTAAAAGTGATAAAATAATCCGAAAACAGATCAACAAGGAAATGCATTTGAGCATGGATACAGTGGAAGATCTGAGAAGAGATGGATGAACTGTGTGAGAGGATATATCAAAGGTGTTAGTACTAAAATGATAGGTAGAATTAAAGTACCACCTGTCATGTCGCAAGATGATGATTATTTTGCTCGAGAAGCATGAAACATTCTTGTCACTATCGAGTACAACCAGCGGTCAGCGGACGATCGATGTTCAATCGGGTCCAAGAGGGTCGAGTTCAAGCGTGTAAGACTGATTTGCTTGTGGCTAACTAGACGTCACAGTAATAGAGATGTTAGGTGGACTCACCCATGCCGTACTTGAGCAGACAGCGCACGATGCGCTGCTGCGTCTGCGGCTCCAGGTAGCTGTGGTAGGGAGCCATGGCGGCCAGCGCGGGCAGCGCCGCGCCGTGGAACTCCGATAGCAGCAGCTTCTGACCGCCGGACACGCGCACGCACTCCGGGAAACACAGGCTGCGGTCGGAGATCTGCAACACAACACGACCAACTCATTATAACAGCTTCGGTACTCCTTAGTTAGCTAAAGTCCCTTATATCCGATCAAGTTTGAGTTGTTCCAGTTCATTTCGGTGATGTCTCCGAGGTCTGTCGAAGGAGCCAGCACCGTCCACCGCGCCTGTGTGTCTCACCATGGAGCAGAGCGTGGAGGCTAGCAGGTCCAGGTCCTGCGCGCGGCGGCCGACGGCCAGCGCGCGCGCCTGCAGCAGCGGCGGCAGAGCGCGCAGCACGCAGCCCAGCACCGTCCACTGCGCCTCGCGGGCCAGCGCCCCGGCCACCACGCGCGCCACGCGGCCCACCGGCACCGTGCACGAACCCTGCATCACAACACGACAACCATCACGCACAGAACTAACGACGATCGGAACATAGAGGAGAGTGTAGTACCGGCGGCAGGTCCCTCGGCGGCGGCGGCTGCTGGCCGCGCACCAGCGGCGGCTCGGCCAGCAGGAAGGGCGAGCACAGCGGGCGCATGCGCAGCGACGCCGCGCCGCACACCGCGCTCCCCGCCGCGTCGTAGCAGAAACCCACGCAGTTGAACGAGTTCGCGCGGAGACCGAACAGCATCTCGAATATCTGACACACAACAGACATCTCACATTATACACGCGGAACAGAAAAGGCAAATTACAAGGCATGTCCGTCGAAAGTATTTAGATCGTTACCTTGAGCCTCAATTCTGGATGATGCTGGAAGAGCGCCGGCCGCTTGTAGTGATGATCGAGGTGGTCTAACAGGACTAGGAAGCAGCGGAGAGGTATCGCCGCGGGCGATGCTAGCAACTGAAACAAGATCATTTTATCACATCAACTGTTGTAAATATTGTGACGAAATAAAATACGGCTCAACTCACACTGAAGCAGAATCGAAGCGAACCGTCATGTATATTTAACTCTATTTCGCTTCGACTCTGCGTCAAAGTAAGTTGAGCTTATTACGAAATTTATTTAAAACGAGATTTGATTCATTATGTTTTACTGTTATCCATTGGGAAGTATTCAACAGCTCTTGACTTCAGCCAAACATTGTCCCGAGCAACGGCTCACCGACTAAGTGCTGTTGATAAAGGCTCCTAATCAGTGGCGGCCTTTGGGGGTGGCGAGCAGGGCACTCGCCCGGGGCCTCGCGCTTGTAGGGGCCTCGCGCAGCAAGCCGACTAGAGAAAATCTTTTATAAGCATTAGTAAACCTAACCGTTAAAGATAGACAAATTTTATTGTGAACTTTTCTTTAAACCTATAAAATAAGAACAATGCCTTCTACATTGTTTTGCTATTATTTATCTCAAAAAGAATAGGCAGCTTTTTTTAGGAAGACTCCCAGTCAGCTATATTTTTTCCAACTTTTTCAACAATCATCATCATAATTTCAACCAATTTACACAAAACCTAAACGAATTATACACCTACCCTTCCTCATGAACCACTCTGTCTGTCTATTGGTGAAAAAAACCAAATAAAAATCCGTTCAGTAGGTAGTTTATGAGGGGGCGAAGGACTTTGTTTTAGAATATGTGCGCGACTCCGACTTTTCGTCATCAAAATTTCAATATCTAGGAACTTTGGTAGGGCCTCGCAATGACTAGGCAGGCTCGGTCCCAGGGCCATGACACCCCACCCCCCCAAAATCTTTGATCCAGCATCCAGCATTAGGGGAAGATCGTCACCATTCGTACGGCAGGCACATTCGTACAGTGCTTATAAAACACAAACGAAAGGACCCGCGGACATTTCTTTTGCATGTGTGCTTAGGTGGTCTAGCTAGCAGCCAATACGTGAAAGTAGTTTCGTGCCAATCCCATCGGTAAGAGCGAAGTGACAGGCAGCATAGTGTTTTCGCGCACAGTAAGTAATTTTTTCAAAAATGTTTTCGTGAATTTTTACACTACTAATAATATGTTTTCCTACGCAGTTTTTTTCCAGTAACTATAAAACATCCTAAAGATATGTTTTTAATAACAAATTAATCAAGTTTTCATATTGATATTAAAACAGGTTTTATTTAATTATTATGTGGCTAAGGGGCACATTCGTACAGAACCAGGTGGGGCACATTCGTACGCATATGACCGACGTGTTTATGTTTATTTTATAGGACCTACCGACTTAATATATGGTTTTTACAAAAAAGAAATGGTGCAAAATTATAATCCGAAGAAGACACGTAACCAAACGTGGATAAACACTGTCGTCTTCTCAAGTTTTATTGGTTACTAACAGGTTCCTCATCTAAACGGCTACTTGACGATGATATAATCTGGACCAAATATTTCAAAATTGATTAATCTCTTTTTTTAGATTTGATTTGTATTAGCTAGAATTTATGAACGTACAAAATAATTAATTTCAAAAAAGTTTTTGTTGATTAAAATAAAAATAATTTAATATTTGGAGACTAGACAAAAAGTCATTGAATTTTTGTTAACAAGAAGATAAAACTTAAATTTTTGTTGACTTGAAGAAAAGTTATTGATTTTCGGTTATTTTGTAAATATTATTTACTGTCAAAATAAAAAAAAAGTTAATTCTATTTACAGTTTTAATCGCACTATACGAAGGTACCCCATAGCGTACGAAGGTACCCCCGACACTGTACGAAACTACCCCACACATGGGGCACATTCGTACGAATTCCCGATTGGTGTTTAAATCATCATTGTGCATTGAATATGAGTTATAATCATCTGATTTTTATTTTATTTTAAGCTCAGATATATATACTAGTAGTATATGCAATTAGTTCACTTCCCAATGAAATAGTCGAGATAAAAAAAAATAAAACGTAAAAACCGTACGAGGGGTAACGACCTTCCCCTATAATGTCTTAAATTCTTAAATGCTAGGAATTCTAAATTTTTCGTACAAACGTTTTTAGCCCTTTTCATCCCGTCATATCAATGTGTCATTCATTTGTCTTAAAAAAATCGGCTCGCTTTGTTCGCATTTTAGCTTCATGTGTATTTTGCGAGCGAAGTGACGAAAAAGTGAAATGTCTGACCGCATTGACGACCTCTGTGGCGCAGTGGGCGAATGCCCGCCTGAGCCGCAAGAGGTTGCGGGTTCGATCCCCGCCGCGGGACAAATGTTTGCATGATCTGCAAATATTTGTCTCGGGTCTGGGTGTTTTCTATGTATAATATGTATGTATTTACAAAAAAAAAAAAGTATATAAGTAGTGTATCAGTCATGTGGTGCCCATAACACAAGCTCTGCTTACTTTGGGGCTACAATGATGCTGTGTGAAATGTTCAGCATTATTATTATTATTATTTCTTTGAGCATTGTAAGCAAAATCTAGTGTCATTATGATGTTGCATTTTTCTTTAAAAAATTCGGCTCGCTTCGCTCGCATTTAAATTCATAGGTATTTTGCGAGAGTAGGGAGCTCGCTTTGCTCGCATATTAGGCTCATTATTTTGCTAGCAAAGTGAAAAAAAAGTGCTAAAAAAAATTCAGCTCGCTTCGCTCGCCCCCCCCCCCCCCCCCTTTCCCGCAGCATAATATCTCGTGTCCCTCCCAAAAATCTTGGTCTCACGCCCGTCACCAGGGGCCTCGCAAAGATCTACCGCCCGGGGCCTCGCGATAGCTAAGGCCGCCCCTGCTCCTAATGGTATGTGTATGTGTGTTACCTTTTCGTGCAGCAGTTGCAGCAGGCCGGTGACCGCCTGCCTCAGGTCGGCGGTGTCCGCCTCCGCCGGCACCGGCACGTCCGACACGTACATCTCGAACGGACGGTTCAGGATCTGACATCACACACCAACTACATTAGCATCTGATGATAATACACCTTCATAACACATTAGTAGGAACACACTCTTGTTGTGGAACATCTAAAGCGGGGGTGTCAGACCGATTGTTGGCGTGGCGACGTGAAGCTGTTTGATAGTATCAATATCTTAAACGGTGATTAATTCAATTAATAATTATTATTACTTAATAAAATTTATTATCATCATCGTCACTAGAATCAGTCAAAATAATGTCGATGTTTCACATTCGCCAGGCGTCTCGCGACGGATTCCTTTTTCTTTAATAACAGTCCAGTGACACGGACTGCGGAATAAGTGACTTGTGCTGCAGCAGGCTGATCGTCTAACTTGTCTCAAACCTCAAATTGGTCTCAAACTGTCAATACGATCGCGTATGTTTTGTCGCGTTCTTCTCGTTGAGATGAGAGTGACAGAGTTTGCGTGGTCACTGAACTGTCATATTTGAGAGTTTGAGACCGATCTTGTGATATACAATCAGGAGGCAAGTGGACAGATGTATCGTCCCTCGCACAGTGACAGGTCAGACAAGTACCTTCTCGAGCAGGCGCACATTGAAAGGTAGAGTAGGTACCTTCTCCAGCAGGTCTATGAGGTCGGTGCAGGCGTCGAGCGCGGCGAGCGCGGTGAGCGCGCGCGCGGCGGCGGCGCGCAGGCTGCAGTCCGCGTCGCCCGCGCACGCGCACAGCACCGGCACACTGTAAGGTAGAGTAGGTACCTTCTCCAGCAGGTCTATGAGGTCGGTGCAGGCGTCGAGCGCGGCGAGCGCGGTGAGCGCGCGCGCGGCGGCGGCGCGCAGGCTGCAGTCCGCGTCGCCCGCGCACGCGCACAGCACCGGCACGCCCACCAGCTCCACCAGCTCAGACCCGTACACGTATCTGAGGGGACGCCAGTTACAATATACCTCACTGGAAACTTATAATAAATAATAATAATAATAATAAATTCGAATTCGAAAAGGCAGATTCGACTTTGTGCAGGGACAGTCAACGCAATTGCGGGGAGGTGAAGGTGGTGGAGGGGCGGGGTTAGGCGGGCTATGTAGATAAAGTTTACTTTATTCTATTGCGTTGACTGTACCAGCGCAAAGTCAAATCTGCCGCGCACTTCAGCCGCCATTAAGTTTGCGGCGCACTCTACCATACTATGAAATTTAAATTATGGTACGTTATTAGATTCGTCTCGATGGCCCGAGAGTCACGGATACATGAAAATCAAAATGGCGGATTTGAATTTGAATCTTCTATGGCTCAAACACACGCCGGGCCAGCCTGGGCGAGTGCGAGCGAGAAGACGAATCGATGCAAGGCGAGAGCGAGACAGGCAACGCGTTCACTCGGCAAGCCTAGACCAGCTTGTATTTGCGCCTTTTATCCCGCAGTCGGGTTTTTTTAATTATGATGCTTGTAACGCCAGCCGCCATCGCATACCTATTCCTGTGTATGAAGGCCATGATCTGCTCCAGCGTGTGCGTGCGCACGTTGATGCGCGGGTCTTGCCGCAGGTACTTGTCGGCGAGCGCGAGCGCGGCGCCCACCCACTCGCTGCTGCCGGCCGACAGCGCCGCCGCGCGCGCGGTCACTAGGCGCATCGTCGACGACTCCTAAACACAACAACGAGCCAACACTCATTATTAAATTAAATAAAGTTTATATTATTATTATTAACAAAAAAGCGCATCGTCGACGACTCCTGCGCACGACAACCACGTTACCACACTCATTATTAATAAAAATAACACAGTTATTGGATGTCACTGAAGCCTCTGACCTGACAGTAAATACAATAATATCTTAAAGTAATGTGGCTCGATAAATTACATGGATACATACAAAAATTATAATTATGATTGTCCACAAAAAATTCTAAATAAATACATATCCTAGATATTAAAAAGTATCTCAAACTAAAACAATAAGAAGGCACGCTGGCGTAGCACAAGGGAGCATTTTGGGTCGTCTATTGTTTTATAATTCCATGGTATATTTTCTTACAAAATTTCGAAATACAATTTCCTAGCAAGTTGATGTAGAAAGATAAACTTTATAAGAATAATTAGGTTTTAAATGTAAAGTGATAAGGGTAGTAAGACATGTTGTTACCGGTCGGTCGTGCCCTGCGCAGTCGACGAGGTCCAGCAATGCGTCGTTGTCTCCGCCGAACTGGCCCGCGTCCGCCAGCTCCTCTAGACTGGACACCAGCGCGTGCAGTTTAGAATGGATCATCTCGTTCGGGGGGTCGTAACTCACTGTCCACAAAAAAAAATAGCCCTTTACATCTTACTAGATGATTTATACAGTGCCAGGAGGCAATCTTTGCCTATACTTAACGGGACACTGTAGTGACTGGGATATTGTTTGAGATGGAGTAGGCTTGCCCAGCACCACACCCCGGCCACTCGACGAAATCTTTATGCAAAAGCGGCGTCTAACTACTTATTTCAGACACCACACAATATCATTTTTGTAGATGCGCAATTGTGTGCGTGAAGTAAGGTTGTCATCGCTATGAATAATTGGTAATTATAACTTGTTAAACTTTCGCGATTTGTTATTTTTTTTATTTATTGATTTGTTCAGTCATCCTGTGACCACGAACGCTGTAACGTGTTCGAAACGTCGGGAAACAAAATAAATAAAAGGTACGCGATAAAATCCCGTAATAATAATTATCATTAATTGGTAATTACTGTGGTCTCGGTCTCGTCGTTGCGTATAGCTCTAGTCAGCCCCTCGCCAGCTCAAATTCGGTCGCGCGGTGAGGAAGCCCCGATTGGTGGGGAGGACCGTGACCATTCTAAACGTAGTATTATTACCTATTCTGTGGTATTATACCATGCATGCTTGTTACGTTAGGTGCAGCGGGCCTAAAAAGGCCGTTACAGCCGAATGAAATTGTTCTTGTTACTTTCATGTCTATGAAAAGAGACGGCACTAGACTATGATTCTGATTTAACAGCCTTTTTAGCCCCGCTAGAAGTAAGTATTGTTCTATCGTTAGATGAATGTCTTGGTAGTATTGTGTAGCTGTAGAGAATACAGTAGAGTACGTACTGTCCTGTATGAGCGCCTGCCTCAGTATATGCAGCAGTATGTCCCAGGCCGGCTCGCACAGCTCCAGCGGCGCGCGTTGCACGGCGCTGCCCACCCCGCATACAACCTCGTACGTCACAACCGGCGCGTTCCACTCCAACGCCTGCACACAAGAGGATATCAACACTGACTGTACACCACAAGCCGGATCATGAAGTGTCCCAGCTTCTCACCGGCCACGGTTGTTTCCGAAAGCGCCTGCGCGATATGGCGCTCGCGGAGGACGCGGGGTGCTGGTGCGGAGAAGCCGAGGAGACACGTGACCATGTGCTTTGGGAGTGCCGGTCGTACGACGACCTCAGGGAGGAATTGTTGGGGGGGATTGTGAGACCTGGGGGGGAGGAGGGGCCGATCTGGTTCGGCGACCTGGTCAGCAGCGAGGCGAACTTCGGACTACTCCGCAAGTTCGCCCGCGGCTGGCACCGCAGGCGCCGACTGGAGGAGATGTAGTTTTTCTTTCTGTCATAGTTATGCGTCATACTTGTGGAGCCAGTGATTATTGCTGTATATGTGTAGAGTACATTTATTATTGCAGGTATATATTTATATTAGTATTTATATGTTTATATATATTAGTATTTATCTATGTATATATGTTGGAAGCCTTTGGCGACGTAGAGATGGGCTGGGAGGGAAACATGGAACGACTCGCGTCCGGGCTGCCCGGCGACGAAGTCCGTTACTGTGTGTGTGCTAGCCCCAGAAAGGGGAGAGTGGCGGGACAATGTGCTTAGGAAAACAATTTGTAGAGGTGCGCCGTACTCGTTGCGGCGCATGACTCGCAGATTCGGTCCTTATAACCGCAAGGTTGGTGGGACCATGGGAGGTGGAGGGTCTGTACACCACAAGCACACGCTCTAACATTAGCGGCTTTTACACGTAGAGATCGGACCGCGGGAAATAGCACGCGCCATTCCAACCTTCGCTAAAAACCTTACGTGTAGATGCGCGACGCTGGCGGTTCGATCTGTCAAAGTTTTTAGCACAGTTTTTTGCACGCATCACCGTTCATAGTCTTACCACGCGCCAGTCTAAACTGTGACAGTAATTATCACGACAGTTTTATCCGCGGTTAAAACCGCACAGATTTGTCCGCGGTTCGGAACGCAGTCCAGATGCGTGGTAAAAACTCTACCGTGTAAATGCCGCTATTACATCAATTTACAAGAACCGTTTGCTGTATTAGATAGCAACAACTGCCGGTCGGAAGTCGAATTCTAATGAACATCTGTATAGAGAATTCGGCTGAAATAACACATACATTCATTAGTACTGTGTTATTTCAATCAGTCGAGTAGTTGATGTGATGGGACTTAAGAGGGCAGCGACGAACGAATTCTCCATACAAACGTACTACCGAAATCATTTAAAATTTGAGCGTATTTTCACCACTTTATGCACTTATTTAGATTAAGGAAGTATTAATCTAGGTTCCTGTTAAACTTTTGATCTAAAAAACTTACCTGAAACAAAATGTAACCAAATTGTATTTCTAACATTTTTACAGCAAAAATATCGTGTTTTCGTTTCATTTGTTCTGTATGATAAACAATAATGATTGTAATATCCTTTTAATAGGAACACAGCTTAGATTGTCTAGTTACAGGCCATACAAAAAAAATTGCGAAATCATTAACTTTTCATTCATCATTTTTGGTATTACGGAATACATCGTAAATTCTTGTAAATTCTGAACATGAGTATTGCCGTACGCGTTGCTCGATTGACTTCAATGTGTGTGTATAGTCCCGGAGGCGGAGTTTCGACACTCACACTAACGCAAAAATGGACTGCACAGTACTTCTGGATTCCGATTGGTGCATAAAATTGCACGATTGCACGATTGCACGATTTGCAGTTTGCACCAATCGGATTTGTACAAAAAAATTCGGATTGGTGCAAACGGCACATCGTGCAGTTCGCACCAATTCGATTTTTTTCCACGAATCCACGATCACCACTTTTCATAATTTTTAGCATTTTTAGCTCGCTCGATGTGTAGGTATGTAGGTATAGGTATAGGTAGTATACATACTAACTAGGTAGGTGTACCTAGCGTAGATTAGAATTGATTTTTACTTTGAACAATTACCTATTTCAATTTTAAATGGTACCTATGTAGGTAGGTAGGTTTTATAGACCCTTTTATGAAAATTACTTTCTTTTTAACCGACTTCAAAAAAAGGAGGAGATTCTCAAGATAGGAATATTTTTTTATGTAGGTAGGTATGTTTCTCGAGTATCTACTTGAATAGGTGAGCCTGGACCGATTTGGAAAATTATTTTTTTGTTTGAAAGGGTACCAGGTGGAGCTATGGTCATCAGATCAGGTCAGGATCTGATAATGGAGTCAGGAACTGTTCAACAGAACTCCTCAGTAAATACCTAGGCTGATTGAGTTTAAACTCGGCATAATGTAAGCTGTCTTGTTCCGTTTCGTTCCGACTACAATGTCATGTAATATGTAATACCTATGCGTACCTATGGTGACTGCGAGCTGACCTGATGATGGAATCAGAAGCTGTTCAAAAAATGGTGCTGGTGATGATGATGACGAGTTTCAGCTCAATCGGCCTATTTAGATTTAGGTAGGTACTGATGTGTTCTGTTGAACAGCTCCTGACGCCATCATCAGATCCTGACCTGATCTGATGACCATGGCACCACCTGGGACCCTTTCAAACAAAAAAGAATTTTCCAAATCAAAAAAATTCCAAAAACATACCTACCTACATAAAAAAATATTCCTATGAATTGAGAATCTCCTCCTGTTTTTGAAGTCGGTTAAAAAGAAAGTAATTTTCATACTAAAGTTATGAAGTTGAAGTTATGAAAGAAGTTGAAGTTATGTTTTTAAACTTCAAAGTCTATAAATAGAACAGTAGTAGTTTTGTAATGACGTCACAAAATGACGGCGGGCCATTTGAATCTGCCAAGAGGGGCTTTTCCATCCTACTAATAATTTTACAGTGTGAGGATGTATGGATGTATAGATGTACCGCTATCTAGGGATGTTTGTATGTTTGTTACTCTTTCAAGCAAAAACTACTGATACACGCGCGGTCCGAGGGGGGGGGGTCATGGGGGTCATGACCCCCCCCCCCCCCCCCCCCTCAAAATCCTTGAGAAACCTGTAACATCCAGCAAAAAGAGAGGTAGGTACGCACTACCAAAACTAGTGACCCCCCCCCCCCAAGATCAAAGTCTGCGACCGCCAGTGCTACTGAACGGATTTTAATGAAACTTGGAATACATATAGGTAGGTAGGTAGGTAGCTACTTAAGTAGGTACCTACTTAAGTAGGTACCTACTTAAGTAGGTAGGTACCTATACGTACCATAATTTATGACCTGGAATAAAACATAGGCTACTTTTTATCCGGGTAGGTATCACGCGAGCGAAGCCGCGGGCGGAACCTAGTATATTTTACATTTGTCTCTCTGATGTTGGCTGTTAGGTAGGTATTATGTTTTATCTCGCTTCCATAGATACCTACCTACTCTACTGCCTATAACAGTGGCGGATTTCCAAATTTGCCGCCAGTAGGCTATTCAACTTTTGCCGCCCCTACACTCGATACCACATCACAATCATATTAATTACATTTTTTTTGTTAATGAAATTGTAACTTTTATGATTTGTGTAATATTATTTTTAACCGACTTCAAAAAGGAGGAGGCTCTCAAGTCGACTGTGTTTTTTTTTTATTTTAGGTATATATTTTTTTTAGTTTTTTGTGTGTGTGTTACGCCATTTCTCCGTCAATTGTGGACCGATTTTGACAATTATTTTTTTTTGGTTACAAAGGATATACTCCAAAAGTGGAGGATCTGATGAGGGGATCCCATGGAAATCGAGGGGAACTCTCAAATTTTATGGTTATTTATTGTGTTTGTAGAACTATCGGGCTGAAATTTTTCACACTTATATATTCTCGGTGACAATGAAATATTATGGTATCAATCAAGCTTATCTGATGATGGAGTCAAGAGCTGTTCAACAGAACTCCTCAGTGAATAGGCCGATTGAGTCGAAACTCGGTATTTCTATCAAGTTTCAATTACAATTTAATAATATGGTGACAACGAGCTGATTTGATGATGGAGTCAAGAGCTGCTCAACAGAACTCCTCAATAAATTGGCCGATGAGTAAAAACACAGCATATCTGTGAAGTTCCGACACAATGTAATATAATAATATGGTGACAGCGATCTGATCTGATGATGGAGTCAGGACCTGTTCCATGGAACTTTTTAGTAAAATAGAAATAAGTTTTATTTTCGCCACTACGATACATACAACACAAATCAGAAATGCTACATTACAGTGACAAGAAAATAAGGTTACCCCTCAGCATTTGCTCCAGCAGCGCCATGGCTGTTAGAGCGCTGGTTTTCAGTATCTTAGTTTTTAGTAGTATAGTAGTAGTGACATGGATATCAAATGAAAGGGCTTGATGAGCGAAACACAATAAGTAGGTAAGATGACATCATTCTTAATAAAAAATAAACACTAAAATGAAAAAATAAAAAATAAAATACTTAACCGACTTTAAAACATACTTGCACTAAAAAGCAAAACATAAGAATATAAACAGATTTATTTACCTAATTTACGCGCACTCCGCACTTTAGGTACGAAGCTACAAGTACATTGGTGGGCCCGCCCGGGCGGGCCTTGGCAGGGTTCCCACTTGCCACTCGGCTCTAATACCTATCGCGTGACAACTCGACAACCCTTCCGCGTCACTCCGCGCCAGACAGTGACAGAGTTATGCGTTAGAAAGAGAGAATTTGTGTAGGCACGTGTCAGTGCATATTGCACTAGGCAAAGAACGCTTACGCGAGCTGAATTGAACTTTGTCGCATAATTCTGTGCTACAACGTAGGTATTTTATTCAATGTTTTCGTCAGAATCTACGACTTTTTGCCTTCTTGCTCATGCTTATTTTTGAAATAAACATGTTTAAAATACAATAATAATCATCTACCTTTGTGATTATGCAGGGTTTTCGTTTTGCATGCATTTAGAATAAATGTACCTACCTACGTAAAACTAGATACATTGTGCTTACTTAATACGTAAACTAAAATATATATAAAAATACCAACAACAACCAGCACCAACAACAACAACCAGCACCGACAACTCGTTTGGAGTTGTTTGCACACCAGCTTAAGATGAGCCGTACATTCAACGGTTCCTGTGCATTCCGGGTGTCAAGGATTCCGGATGTTTGTAATTTCGGAACTACAAAACCGATGACCTTGAAATTTTTACGGAACAATATATAAAGTACTTACTTTCAAACAAAGTAAAAACCGGTCAAGTGCGAGTCGAACTCGTACACCGAGGGTTCCGTACCTACCCATTATACCCATTAAGTTATTGAACAATTAGTAATTTTTTTGTACATATCCTAGTTCTGCGATAGCAGCGCCGCAAATGTTCTGCGCACACGAGCATAATATTGCAATAAATATTTTCTTTTATTTTCTTTCACACAATAGCACAATTTTATTTATTTACCTTATTTGAGGATGGTGCCAATTAAGCTAGTTCGCTTAATTGTATGAGCGCTCATACAACTCAGAAGACAATCTTAATTGGCGTCAACTATGTATGTATGTATGTATGGGAACACCCTTTAACTTTCAACTTTTTTAATTTTTTGGAATTTTTCCTTTATTTCTGCTATAAGGCCTTGCTTTTTGCCAAATTTCGTGATTCTAGGTCAACGGGAACTACCATTTAGGTTTTCGACCCAAAACCTCTAGGGTACTTCCGGTTGACCTAGAATTGTCAATTTTGGTTACAAGCAAGGCCTTACAGTTACAGCACAAGTAAAGGAAAAATTCCGAAAAATAAAAAAAGTTGATAATTAAGGTAAGTTTTGGTACTTACAAGTTTTCACGAAAACCTAAATTTGCCTATATCTTTTTATAGTGTTGACTCAGGACCTTGATTTTTATACTCACAATAGGGACTATAGACCTCAGTATATGGTATGAATTTCAACTTGCTAGCTCCACCCGTTCCTGAGATAATCGATGGTGACAGACGGACAGACAGATGGATAGACAGACAGACAGACAGACGGACAAGAAAGTGATCTTATAAGGGTTCCTTTTTTACCTTTTAAGGTACGGAACCCTAAAAAGAATCAATGAAATCGGACTACGCGCTCATGAATTACAACCAGATACTTATTTTGACTTTCATCCCCTCTCCCTAGGGAACCGTGCTGAATTTCAGGATTAAAAGTATTTTATATTAGACCTCGTAGTATGCACTCAAATAATACCAGGTTTCATTTAAATCCAACCAGTAGTTTCGACGTAATGCGCGGCCATGATACGGACAGACAGACATGAATGAAAAAAATTACAGTTTTGGCTTCAGTATCGACAATAGAGAGCCCTCCAAAAAAAATTTCAAAATATCTTCAATGTACAGAATTTGACCTGTTACAGTTTTATTATAAACTAGCTGCTGCCCGCGGCTTCGCTCGAGTTGTACCCGGATAAAAAGTAGCCTATGTTACTCTCCAGCCCTCCAACTATCTCCACACAAAAAATCACGTCAATCCGTCGCTCCGTTTTGACGTGATTCAACTACAAATAAACAAACAAACAAACACACTTTCACATTTATAATAGGGGTACGGATACCTATTGATGTTTGATTGGTTGATGATTGATGATGATTGATTGATGATGTGAAATTTAATGATTAATGAAAATATGACTTGTCCTGAATATCCAGTTGGTCACAGCAAAACAGTCTCCTACTTAATCCACTAAAAACTAAGTTTATGATTTTTGGTACTAGACAGAAACTGGATGATTTAGTTCTACCTTCGGGCATCTCAGTCATGGGTGAGCCTGTTGAGCGGGTTTACGAGGCGCGAAATTTAGGTCTCACTATGGATGTGGGTCTTAATTTTGAAAAACATATTACTAATTCAGTAAAAACATGTTTTTACAAATTAAAAGTCTTGTACAATATTAGACAATATTTGAGTGAAGAGTTGCGTGTGCAGCTCGTGGAATCTTTAGTACTTTCGAGACTAAATTACCTTGATACAGTTACTGGCCCTCGATTACTCCGCCGTACGCAACGTTTGGTGCAAAGGGTACAAAATGCGTGCACCCGTTTTTGTTTTAAGGTACCGCCTAGGAGCCATGTCACACCTTTCTTAAACCAACATTCCATCTTAAAAATGAGAGCGAGACAGAAATTACATCTAGCATGCCTACTTTTTGGCGTTCTTAAATACAGGACGCCAAGTTATTTATATGAAAGGCTTTCGTGGGTGTCAAAAACTAGATCGTTGCGTAGGTGTTCAAAGCAGCTGTCCACTCAAATACATCACTCGGCAGCCTTTAGAGGCAGTTTCCGGTACGCTGCGTCAAAGTGCTGGAACAACATCCCACCACCGATTCGTGACCTGCAAAGTATTCAGGGCTTCAGGCGCAAATTAAAATCTTACCTAACTTCCCATCAACTAGCTACGGGACACCTTCGAAATGAGGTTTCTATTTTGTAAAATAAACTAAAGCTATAAAATAGAAGCTTCACAGCCTTGTCACCTACAGGGACTTGGTTGCTTCTGTAAATTTATATATATATATATATATATTTCAACCGCCATCGTCGGTCGTCACCCGTCCTTCTTATCTTTTTTCACCACAGATAAATTAATGGGTACCTACTACGTCACCATTTTATAAAATTAAAGTATCAGTATCGTTCCTTTCAGTTCATCTTGGACTCTTGTATTATTTCATGTCCGTATAACGTCGGTCCACGAACGTATAAATGTCGGTGTACATGATATCTATTTATTTAACCTCTTATATCTGTCTTATTTATGTTCCTATACTGTAGGTATATTTATATTATAGTTCCTATATTGTTCCTGTATTGTATATTGTTCCTATATTGTAGGTATATTTGTATTACATTTATTATTTAATATAGGTATTTTCGAGTTATGTTTAAATGTTATTCTAACTGTTATAATTAAGTATGTTTAAATACTATTTTATTAGTAGACATCCGTGACTTCATTGCTAGGCTCCAACGGAAGATCAGCGTTGTGTTACCGTAATACAACAAATGCTGAGGTGGACGCCTTTCTGTGGCAATGTAGATGTGTAGATGGTCAACACCGGGAGAAGCACATTTCGGAAAACAACACCTAATAAATTATATTTCTGTTTACCTTTTTAAGTGGTTTGTGTAAGTACATCTACACTTGCATTGTTACAAATAAATGTTTTTTTCTTTCTTTCTTTCAAATAAAAATTCTTCGGTACACATAGGGATTTTTCGTACATGACGACCTTACACGTGCTGATTACAGCTACAGAAACAAACATGATCAACAGGTAAACTGTTGGAAATTTTCGGGATACTACTGTAATTCGCGCGCGGGCCCATCTAAACGCACCGCCTTTATCGCTCGTTTCCAATCCAATTATGGAAAAAAGTTTTAAGCAAGAAAAGCTCTCACTCTAACAATTTTTAAAACATTACTTACATGTTGAATTGTTTGTGTGTACATAATAACATAGCATTATCAATAAATATAGGTAAATATTATTTTTCTGTAACACAAAAAAAATTGTTCCCTATTTGCCGCCCCTAAAATCTGCCGCCCTAGGCTCCAGCCTTCTCAGCCTATTGGTACCACCAATTGATTCGCCACGTCATAAGTACCTAAATATGCGTTATCCTTTGTTGCACTTATGGGGGCATCCATTAATTACGTCAGGCTTTTAGGGGGCGGGAGGGGGTTGAGCCAAATCGCACCTAATCCCATGTGGGATTAAAAATGAAAGGGAGGTCTCGGCAAATCTAGGTAGGTACCTGTTTAAGATTATTTTTTTTATTCTCACGTGAGATTAGGGGGTGGGGGAGGGGATCGAGCCAAATCTCAGGACATCTCACCAAGGGGGGAGGGGGTGCGGGGGTTGAAAAATCGCAAAAATCACCTTTAATTTTTATTCTTTAATTTTAATTAATGGACGCCCCCTAATTTCAGAGGGACAAACATCCGTTGTGACTTCAGTAGTTAGGTAGGTTAGGTAAGTACCTACTTACCTATAGACATTGGACAGAAAAAAACATAGGTAAGTACCTACTTAGGTACCTACTTCCCTTTGAAAATTTAGGTAATTGTGTAGGTACCTACTTATATAGGTAACAACCCACATATTCTGTCTAGCGTCATAATATCGATCTCATCCCTCCCTAAAAATCTTGAGAGTAAGGTAGGTAGAAGGTAATTGAAAAGTTTTATGGACACGGGATTTTATCGCGTAATTTACCTTATTTATCCCGACGGCGACGTTTCGGCTATGTTGCAATAGCCGTGGTCGCGGGCAGACTATTGCTATATATATTATTATATAGGCTATTGCAACATAGCCGAAACGTCGGGATAAATAAGGTAAATTACGCGATAAAATCCCGTGTCCATAAAACTTTTCAATATGAATAGTGATCGCGAAAGTTTAGAAAAGGGTAGGTAATTACCTAGATATTGTAGATAAATTTCCAAAAAAAGCATTTTTACCATACATTTATCTAACGATTCCATGAAATAAAATGAACATTATTCATTAGTGACTGACAATATAACATTTTTGGCCTCTCCAAAGATGCAAAAACTCAATATCAACAGGAATTGATCTCCATTCCGCAAGTACTTACCGCGCTGCAAGCGGAGCTCACAACCACTGAGCCAAACGTCCTGATGCATTTGTATTTGAAATTATTAAACAGTAGCTGCGCGTAATGTGTCCTGAATCGCGCTAAAAAGGGCGGGCCTCATATCAGACTCATATCTGCCAATCACAGATTAGGTAGAGGTAATACTGCCAATCGGGGCTGTGATTGCTCATAGTAGACTGAGTAGTACACCTATACTATACTACATAGAGTTTTTTGCGTGACAAGGACGAACAATTTAGATAGATACGTTGGAAGAGAAGTTCCGAGCGCGAGGGACCGGCCCCTTAACAGGTTCAGTTAGGCTATTTGATTTGTTTCCAAAAATCGTGTCACATTATAATGATGGTGTTTATGGATTGCAAAAATAAAGTTAATTTAAAAAAAAATGAACATTACAAAATACACTGATTGTCAGAAGAGTGACGTCATTGTATGTAAATCAATCTCGGAAAACATTGGAGAGCAATAAGGAGAGCGAGTGTCGAATCGCAAACGTGTGACTTCACAGTAAATTATGACAAGATTATGATCATAGCGTTGAAACTTCTAAACAAATAATTTTATTTTGGGGTTATTAGTTACGCGGATCGTAATAAACAATTATTTCGTTTTCATTCATTTTCACGTTGTCAAATAGCCTATTGCGAATAATATTTTTCATTTCTCATACACGGAAAGTACGCTTGAAGTTACCTGAACAGAGGGATGAAAGTAGTACTTTTCCGCCCTGGGAAGCAATTTTCCCTGCTGTCAAATTAAAAAAAAATCATTCTATTTTGACATTTCTATTGAGTCATGTTGAAACTTTTTACACAGCAAAAGTAATATTTGACATTTCCATTTTACCTACCTTTTTAGTGAGAATTGCTGTAAAAAATATTTTCAACAATTTATTACATGAGTAGGTATTGCTAGTAATAATTACTTTTCACTAAATTATTATTATTTAAACAAGATTTTGAGCTTGAAATATTTACCATCTTCAACGACAAAAAATACTGGCTGAAAAAAAAGGCGGGTGCCTTTTTTGTTTTTTTTTTTCAGTGGCAAGCTACCAGCCAGTATTTTTTTTAAAGCACCAATTCGATTTTTATCTGTTTTGTCGATCGAGAGCAGAGATTTTTATAAAATGAGCTAATCAGGTTTTTATTTACTTTCCTAATATTCGAAATGAAAAGCAGAGTGTTTACCTCGGGTGAAATACCTATTACGGCACTCGAACTATTAGCGCCCTCGCTACGCTCAGGCGCCAAACCATCTCGTGCCGCAATAGGTTACTTTCAACCCTCGTGCAACAATCTACTATGTTACGTTGGTCTGTTGATAGGTGTGTAAAGATATCCCTTGCCTACCGCTTCTGAAATAGGAGCAGTGAGTCGGATTATATTACCTTGAGGAAGGCGGGCAGCACGGCTAGGAAGGAGACCTTGAGCGTGGGCACGCGGCGCGGCCCCCACAGCGCCATGTTGATGTAGAACACCGCCCCCCGCACCAGCCCCGCGTCCGCCCCCGCACCGCCACCACCACCGCCCCCCGCCCCCCGCAGGATCTCCACCAGCTCCTGCAGCGCCGCGTGACCGATGTCTCCGCCCACAACGTACCGCATCAGCTGGAAACAATACTCTACGATTAGACATTATTTAACACACGGCAGGAATTACATAAAAATATCGTCGATTTAGATACCTACCGACAATGTTTCGATTCATCCGGAGAATCTTCATCTGGGTAAGGAGGGAGTTGCGGCAAGGTATTCCTCGCGCGAGGGTCTCACACTCTTTTTGAAAGTGAAATATAAACTCTACGGTTACTTTATCATCTTTATTGTTCCGCTTTTTGTGAGTTCACATGCTTTCTATACTTTCTTAGATAAATTATTCTTTGGTAGATGTCTTTTTTGCCACTGTTTATTCAACTGTTTTTTTTTAAATCATTTAATTAGTAGGACCGCTATGAACACTTTGAAACGTCTCAAGAGCTAGGTGATTCTACTCATGTTCTTTCGCGACCAACACCGTGAAAAATCATGGCAACAAACGCGGTATGGGGCCTAGCTTTGTTTTCGGTGATCCATCCGCTTAAATCTAAATACCCAAGCTCCAGTGGGGAGCCAGTCGAACGATGTGAGTCTCGTGTAATTCAGATTTATGATTAGACTCTTTGCTTCATGACCCATTACTATTTTTTTATTAAAACTTAATGTTTTTGATCACTTTAAGAGAATCAATGAACCCAAGTTAAGTTAGCAAGCGTACTAACTACTAAGAGATGTGGATTTTGTCTGATAAATAAATAAATAAATAAGCATTCCAGCCGGAGCGGTGCCCTGATTACGTAAGACTTGCAATAGAAATGCGACGGCAATCACTACGCGACCGGTCGGAAAATATCACTAATAAAAATCGTATTACAGTCGCAAAAGTGCAATTGGTATGTCCTATTGTCGCATTGCTATTGCAAGTCTTACGTAATCAGGGCGTCGAAGAGTGCTGTAGTATGTTACCTTCCAGCTGGTCTGGCAGTAGTTGTCCATGTTGACGGTCCGACAGAGCGCGGCGACCAGGTCCTGCAGCGCGGCGCGCGGCAGCAGCGAGTAGGACACCACCGCCTCCAACAACGCGAGGCAGCCCGCGACCACGGCCCCCTCCGCGCAGTACACGCACAGCTGACACGCAGCCCTGACACACACACACTGCATTATAGTATATGATACCATATAATAGATAATAATATTACGTATAGAATGGCCACAGTCCATCCCCCACCAATCGGGGCTTCCTCACCGCGCGACCGAATTTGGGCTGGCGAGGGGCTAACTAGAGCTAAGGACGTGCCACGTGCGCAGACGCGACGACGAGACCGAGACCACAGTGTACAGTAGTTACTCATACGGTGACAACCTAACTTTACGCACACTATTGCGCATGTACAAAAATTGTGTAGTGTCTGTGTAAATAGGTAGTTAGACGCCGCTTTTGCATAGAGGTTTCGTCGAGTGTCCGGGGTGTGATGAGACCTAGTGCAGGGAATAGAGCTCGAATTGGTAAAATCTACTCTATTCGACGACCCGTGGCGCAGTGGGTGAAGGCTCGCTTGAGATGCTTGAGGTTGCGGGTTCGATCCCCGCCAACCGACCAAAAAGATTAAACCTTCTACGGTCAAGAACTTATTTCGACTTGCCATTGCCGGTTAATTCATACCATTATTAAAAAGTTAATGACGTCAGCTTTTGACTAGTTTTAGAAAGATAGTAAAAGTTATAGCTCACTTGACAATGCCGTGCACGACGTGCTCGTCGAGGTAGGCCGCGTTGAACTTGACGACGTTCATGATGAGCTGCAGCAGTTCCACCACCAGCGCCGGCGACTCCAGCTGCGCCAGCCACTCCAGCAGGAACGGACCGATCTGAACACAACACATTAACACTTACTATGGATAACTGACCACATTGGTGGGGAGCCTTTACTTTACGTTGGCCCCAACGTGTGGAGCCGGGTTTACTATAGTTGTTCCATCTCACGAAGGCGGTTTTAACTGTGTATGTAGATGCACATGCACGCTGTTTCTGTGTGCGTGGGCCGATTCCGAGCGCTCCCGAGCTTACGCACACAGAAACAACGTGCATGTGAACACACACACAATTAAGACCAACCCGCCTTCGCTAGATGGAACAACTATACAAGTTGATGCTGTATGTGCATTGAAAGAAGCGGTCATGATACTTGGACTTGCTGATTCTTGATTCTGATGATGATTTTGCTGTTGATTCTGATTAGAATTAATAGTATAGTTTGACTAAAATAAGTAGTCAGCTTTAAAAAATAATTTCATATTGATTTGAGTTATGAGACTTGTTAAGTTTAGGCAAACAACATCTTCACACAGCAGAATGTATGCAAATATTATACCAACAAAATACACTATTGCCTTAAACTACTAAAATCAATTTACATTCCCTGTGTAGCACACAATATGATAATGTTTGTACAAAACAACTACCTACCACAGCAAACAAACAAACCAATTAGCAATTTATTACTAACTATTCCTATCTATAAATTCCACCAATGTAAACTTGTTTAATTCTGCTTTTATGTGTTTATTTTGGAATAAATAATATTCTATGTGTTTTCTTAGATAAAATATTCATATTGATTCCTTTCTGGCTCCACTTGCAACAAGAGGTGTTTAGTGTGGGCTATCAATTACAAATATGACAATATAATGGAAACCATAATCATGGAATTAGTTTTGTTGGCAATAATAATATGGTACAAGGAAAATGTCTATGTCAGCAATTCAGAGTTCATTATAGGCCTAGGACATATCCTATCAAGATTATCAGCGTGTGATGAAGTTGATGTCGGCATTACCCGAGTGGTCAACATGACCAGCACTTACAGCCATAAAACAATATTGTCTGATCCGAAAGGGCTACGAAGGTTTTCCAATAATAATGCCCATAATAAATACGAATAGAATAGAATAGAAAATTATGAGCAAACTAAATTGTGAATTTTTGGATCTAAATTAGTCAATTTGTTTGTTGTGTTCGTGACCTGTTCCTCGATGCAGTTGATGTCCTTGCCGGTGTTGGTGAGCGCGTGCAGCAGCCTGAAGCGCAGCGCGGCGTCCTCGGGCGCGTGCGCGGCGTGCGAGTCGCGCAGGAAGCGGAACAGCACGGTGCGCATCGCCTGCAGCTGGTCCGCCTGCCCCTCCGCGAGCTGGCGCAGCGCGGCCAGCGCGCCGTGCCGCGCCTCCGCGCCGCCCTCCAGCAGGTCGCGCGAACACCGCCAGATCTTCTCCACGCCGCCCTACACACGAACATTACCATATGTTAAGGCTAAGCTCAGATGGACGCGCGGTCGGCTCGGCGCGCGGTTCGACAGGTCAATGTAGTTGTGTAGATGACCGCGCGTGCCCGCGCACACCACCGTGCACTGCGCGCTGAGCTAACCGCGCGTCGCCGCGCGTTCATCAGAATTTAGCCTGAGCGTAGCCGCGACCGAATGTTTATCGATATCTGTAACTAGCTCTTCGGGCTCGGTGTCACTCTTTTCATTTACACAGATCTTATCCTGTTTACGAAACCGACTCCGAATCTTATACTATTTTTTTTCAGCTTTGCTATCAAGTCTGCAAAGATACCAATATTATCACAATTATTATTGAAGCAAATTCATCTATTCACCTTGGAAATGAAGAAATGGCAGTTTTGTCTATTTGCTTGTGGTAAATTTCATTAATAATTCAGTGACATGGCAACAGCCTGTTAGTGACACAGCGAGCATTGTATTGAGTACAATGCCACAGTATCGATACCTAAGCTGCTATCAAATATCAATATTTTTGTCCTTGGGTTTGCAGTGGTGCAAGGACAAAACTAAACCCATTATTCACATAAACTAGAATACTATTTAGAAAAGCTTTAGGTTTACAGTGAGTATATTATTTTCCAAAAGAAAGAGTCTGCAACAGAATAAGAAGCTATCTGAGCTCGACTTTTGGTCTACAATCGCTGTAGGGCACAACCAAATAAAAAAATCCCTAACAAATTTTAATATTAAGTTCTTCCTTTCCCTTCCACCCTTTTTCAAAATTGTATAGTTTAGGTATTTACCTATGTAAATCAGTGGAGTAGGGCACTGGTGACCTGTAGCACAGGTTTTTCTATACCTATTTCTGGCACCAGTCTTTCACAAAACAGGTTTTTATAATTAGCTACCTACAACCTTTTTAATATTAGTTATTCTGTTTTTATATTTAATTTACTATATTTAATGTTTGTGAGAGAAATAAATACATAAATGATGGAAATAAGGAAGCCTCTAAGTTCATTATTAATAATGGGGTATGAGTACTAACTGTGAATCAAGAGGCATATCCTGTGTTTGCTTCATATTTAAAAATAAACATGATCCAATCAGTAAACAAAAATATCTGAGGGAGCCTGCTACTCTAGGACATTGTTAGGATGGAGGAGGCTTGCCCAGCACTTAACATCAGTCCTCTCAGCTTAAATGGCCATATCCACAGGAAAGACATGGTCAGTTTGTGTGGGGCTGACTAGGCCGTGGGGTTCCTCACAATATTTTCCTTCATTGTTTGGACCTTGTGTTAATGTGCATAATAAAGAGCAACAAATGAGGTACTACCCCACTTGGCTCTGAATAATGGCTGAAAATAAGCTTGGAGAATGGTATAAGTGCTAAGAAACCTACTCTATCTTAACATTTTGTTGTCTTAGGCCTTCCAGTAATTACATTATTTAGTGTATTTAGAATCAAACAATATTTTGTAATAATTTAATTAATAACTTATCCATATTTTGCTTTCTCAATATACACTGAATAGACCAACAGCCTTCTTTGATTATAAAATGATTGATATACTACAAATAGTTGTGAATCTAACAAAATGAAACAGTGAATAAGATGTGTTTTGTTTGCTAAACCAAAAACTTTCACTCACTGCATGTTGTTATTGTCATCATCAAAATCATCCACAACCTGACTTCACCCTCTGCTGGGTATACTCTCCTCATGGTATTGTGCGAGCCTCATCCAATTTCGTCCCACAACACTCATTATATCATCTGTACATCTTGCAGCCGGATTATTGTTGTAGTTATAATTAATTATTGTAGTTATAATTTAAGAGATAAGCTTAACTCCCCATGGGTCAACATATAACATATTTGTTTTGAAATGTAATGTAGACAGAAGTAGTGACAATAGCCTGCAGGGTTCGGGTCGGGTCGGGCCCGGGTCTCGCTCACCTCCTGCACGCGCACGTGCAGCGCGCGCTCCCCGACGTCGCGCAGCGCGCGCAGCCGGCGATGCAGCGGCGTGTCGGCGCTCAGCTCGCGCTCCAGCTCCGCCGTCACCACCAGCTCGTTCCGCGCCGGCAGCGGCGCTGTACACCACAGAAACACACTGCTCGTGAACGAGAGCCTCCCTTCGCTCTGCGGCACCCGCACCCTCGCATTCGGAACCCGCGGAACTCACCCGATGGGACTTTCTTGAAGAATACTTTCAACTTGTCCTGGAGCGACTTTGTGTCCCTGTCTCTTGAGCTCATTCTGTCGCCGCGCCGGCGTTGGCCGCCGTCTCCGTCCGAGCTGGAGCTTACGGCTGTGCGTGGGGATTACCTATGACTCTGATAATGCATAAAAAAAGACATATTTGTCAGAAAATAATCTCACTACCGCTCCTGCTTTGCTTGCTATTCACCATTTCATTTGACAGCTTCCCAACCAAACCAAAGTACAAAAAAAAACAAAAAGTACAAAAAAAAACTCTTGTACTCTGTACGTACTACAGCTGACAGAGGCGGCCATTCGATTCGATTTAATACTTTCGAACGAAATTTCATAATGTCATTTTGGTACAATTTCTATTTCCACTAAAAATTTTGCCAAAGTTCCATAAAAACACAAGACTGGAAAATATTCGAACTAGGATTATTTTTTTATGCGTCATACAATGATATTAGGCGTCAGCGTCAAACAAAAAAGTTTGATAGTAATTTGACAATGCAGAATGTCATTTTTTTTGTTTCTGAACGAAATATTTACAATAATCCTTTGTTTGTTTGTTTGCCTCGTTTTTTTGTTCCAGATAATTAATGACTGTGTTTTTATGTTATAAAATTGATAACAATATTTTAGAATAGCATCTTTAGTACCTATAAACTTAGAACTACTTTGCAAAAGTGTTGATTTGATGATTAAATTTTAGGTTCATTTGAATAAACTTCTTGCAGTTGAACATAGATGGCACCACTAGTACCTACTTCAAGGCTTTATGGTGGACCGGGCCGGGCACAGATTAGGTAGAGATACTAGGGCCGGGCCGGGGCCCGGCCGTATACATTTTGTATAACCTATTGCCTACCAATAGGCGCCCCCATTTATTTCTATTATTTTGTGTCGGACCTAGTGTAGGTAGTACCTACGCCGTAGGGCGTAGGTAGTACGCCTTGATATACCTACACAGGTGTTCTATAAGCTCGAAGACACAGGTTATACTTGCCTATCTACTTTCGATCCGTTGGTCGTGAGTTCGAATCCTGCAGGGCGATTTACACTCTCGGAAATGTGTGTGTAGTACCTACCTATTCCGAATTCGAAAAGTGACGTTTCTTCGCTGAAAAATCGTCAGCTATCTGAAGAAATAAGTAGTACCTACTTACCTACCTAAGTAGGTAGGTACCAAAATCTTCGAATTAGGTGCATTTCGCAGTGAACAGCATTCCGAGAAATTGATTTGAATCGCACTGGTGGAGTATCTAGCTAACCTGATTTTGGATGAAATTGGATGAGGATAGCACGGAACTGTGAGAAGTTGCACAGAAAAGCGGAGGCCTATACCTAGGTACAGTCAGCGTCATCAATCGGTATCCCCCTATTGATTTTAACAAGGACCCTTTTCATTTCAACTTTGGATTTCAGTCGGATTTGCTAGTATAGGAACTCGAGCGAAATTAGATATCCATAAGTATACTAGCAAATCCGACTGAAATCCAAAGTTGAAATGAAAAGGGTCCTTGTTAAAATCAATAGGGGGATACCGATTGATGACGCTGACTGTACCTACCCAGCAGTGGGTGAAGTCAGGTTGCGGATGATGAGGCTAGACTGTACCTGCCTATACATACATCTAAAGATGTAAGGTAAGGCAGGTAAATAGGTACCTAAGGCAGTAGGTAAGTACCTACTTATTGGTCACAGTACCTAGGTAGGTAGGTACCTAAAACTTGTCCAGATAATAAGTAGGTACTTACTACCAAGATAGGTAGCCATAACGGTCGCTCATAGGCTTACACAAAAGCTTTTGGAACGCCCTATCAAGTGCGTAGGTAGGTAGATAATAGTCCGTCCGCGAGCAGTAATATACGGGGTCTAATCTGCCTCGTGACGGGTGACGAGGGTCGTCCCGACGATAATTTGCGTTCACCTGTGACACCACCACCTCTTACAATCAACCGGCGCGGCGTAGGCAGACCCCCGCCGCTGTCATGATGATGCGACGACGACGCCAGGGTAGGCGAAAGTTCTACGAAAGATAGGTCCAATGGACCGGTGCACTTCATTATTCCGTCCTAAGCAGGGGCGTATTTACCCTTAGGCCAAGAGGGCCATGGCCCGGGGCGGCAGGCTACGAGGGGCGGCGCAAGCTGCCCCTCGCTCTCAGTTGCGCCTTTCTTTTTGGCCTTTGGCCTTATAATACCAAAAATAAATTTTAAAAAAAGCTTACTACCGACCTAATTAACAAAAACTAAAATTTGGTTGGCAAGGGGCGGCTTGGGCCGCCCCTCGCTCTCAGCTTCATGAGCCTTTCTTTTTGTCCTTTCATGCTAGAAGAAAATAAAAAAAAGCCTACCGAACTAAAAAAAAGGTAAAACTTATTTGGTTGAGAGAGAGGGGGGCTTGCGCCGCCCCGTGCTTTCAGTTTCATGCGCCTTTCTTTTTGTCCTTATACGCCTGAAGAAAGTAAAAAAAGTTTACCTAACTAACAAAATCTAAAACTTATTTGGCTCGGAGCGAGGGGCGGCTTGCGCCGCCCCGCGCTTTCAGTTTCATGCGCCTTTCTCTTAGTCCTTATATGCCTCAAGAAATTAAAAAAAAGCTTATTTGGTTGAGAGCGAGGAACAAAAACAAAAACTTATTTGGTGGTAACGTTTTAGACATCAAGACTATCTGACTGGCCATTTTCAGAGATTTACATTTAACAGGAAACGTAGATTTTCTTTTAAGCTCGAAGGGATAATTCGTTACAATAAATTGGTATTCTGGGAATAAATCCTCGAGACAATTTTAGGAAAACAATTCTTTGGGTGTCACATGTTGCATTTTACTTCAAAAATTCGGTTCGCTTCGCTCGCATATTAGCTTCATCAGTGTTTTACGAGCAAATTGAGTTATGTCTGAAAGCGAAATAGGAACCGACAAATACTTAGCCAGCCTTTACTTTGAGCACGTAAGCAAAATCAAGTGTCACGTGTTGCATTTGTCATAAAAAAATTCGGCTAGCTTCGCTCGCATATAGAATAGGAACCGACAAGCAGCCAACCTTTTCTTTGAGAACCGTAAGCAAAATCAAGTGTCACATGTTGCATTTGTCATAAAAAAATTCGGCTCGCTTCGCTCGCATATAGAATAGGAACCGACAAGCAGCCAACATTTTCTTTGAGAACCGTAAGCAAAATCAAGTGTCACATGTTACATTTGTCATAAAAAAATTCGGCTCGCGTCGCTCGCATATAGAATAGGAACCGACAAGCAGCCAACCTTTTCTTTGAGAACCGTAAGCAAAATCAAGTGTCACATGTTGAATTTGTCATAAAAAAATTCGGCTCGCTTCGCTCGCATACAGAATAGGAACCGACAAGCAGCCAACCTTTTCTTTGAGAACCGTAAGCAAAATCAAGTGTCACATGTTGCATTTCTCATAAAAAAATTCGGCTCGCTTCGCTCGCATATAGAATAGGAACCGACAAGCAGCCAACCTTTTCTTTGAGAATCGTAAGCAAAATCAAGTGTCACATGTTGAATTTTTCATAAAAAAATTCGGCTCGCTTCGCTCGCATATAGAATAGGATCCGACAAGCAGCCAACTTTTTCTTTGAGTACCGTAAGCAAAATCAAGTGTCACATGTTGCATTTCTCATAAAAAAATTCGGCTCGCTTCGCTCGCATATAGAATAGGAACCGACAAGGAGCCAACCTTTTCTTTGAGAACCGTAAGCAAAATCAAGTGTCACATGTTGAATTTTTCATAAAAAAATTCGGCTCGCTTCGCTCGCATATAGAATAGGAACCTACAAGCAGCCAACCTTTTCTTTGAGAACCGTGAGCAAAATCAAGTGTCTGTTTTTGTCTTAAAAAAAATCGGCTCGCTTCGCTCGCTTATTAAAAGCTTCATGACTATTTTGCGAGCAAAGTGCAAACCAAGTTTCAAGCCCGAGACAAATTTTTGCAGGGGGCGGCAAACCTTACTGGCCTAGGGCGCTGAATCTTAAAATACGCCTCTGGTCCTAAGGTGGGTATGAATCGGTTATTTCGCGCACCTACTGTACTCCGTGCATCTGCAACTGCAGCTCAACTTCATGTGATGGACAAATAAATGAATTTTATCTTTATCTCATCTTTTTATAGCAGAAACGCTCTAGCTTTGCCCTATCTCGTTGACCGAATATCAGGGCAGCAAAATGCCGGCTCTCGTCCGACCTCCGTCAATTTAATAGTCTGACTATTTATGTGAAGGCGAAGAATCTTTTGTGAGAGAGCGCCATTAAGTTTGGAAAATCTTGAGGCCACTGATGAAAATCACCTTTAGGTGTAGGTACCTACTAAGTAGTTACCAATGCAATGTAGATAGAGCCAAATGTTTAGTGCCAGGCGAGCAGTTTATTTTGTTTTACTCACACTAATGGATTACTACTGGATTTTGTTATGAGTTGGTAAATTCAGATGTAGGTAGGAGACATCTATGAAACAAGGTAGGTACTTAGATACTTACGTCCGATTTCAAAAAACCTTATAGGTAACCAAAGACCTGTCTAAGGTCTTTGGAACTCCAAATTGAAATCCACCACTTGGATAAAATAAGCTTTAGTTTGGTATATTTATTTGAGTCTAGGCTGCGTTTTCACCAGAGATGTGACAAAACGGTCGGCGGCGAACGGTTGCTGATTCGTGCTAGGAAGCTGAGCGATGCGAAGATGTGTACCGAAGCTGAGAAAGAAACGATGTGAGCGTTTCCACCAGAAATGTGCGAGGAAGCTGAGCGATGCGAAGATGCACATTGACGCTGTGAAACGGTGTGCCGACGAGCGAACATGTTTTAGCGCCATAAAAAACGCAGCAAGAGCGCAGCCCACATAATCCAATTCCTTTGAGATTTGTCAAGTTTTGCGCTTTTCCTCTCAAAAAACAAATTGTCACTATGGCATCTATACCTAACCTGCGTCAAAAATGATTTTGAGAACACTTTATTGGAAAAAATGGGGGATTTATTTACTGTTTTTTCTATTTATCTGCAATATAATCAAATACTTGAGAAGCAGCGAGACCGGCTTCGTACTCGAGCGGTTCCATAAGTATTTACTGTTCGAAGAGAACTACACGTGCAGCACCGAGCTGGGGGTGCGCGCGCTGTACGACCGCGTGGAGCACCTGAACGGCGCGGGGCGTGAGGTGCAGAACTGGGCGCAGTTCGGGCCGGTGCTGGCCGACACGCCCGTGCTGGTGGCGCGCGCTGGCCGCGGCGCCGCGCGCCTGCAGCTGCTGCTCGTCTCGCTGGCGCAGGTGCGAGACATCGCCTCCGTGCTTCTCGTCGTCTCGCACAGTTTCTACGATGAGAACGTGAACCGACTCATCCGGAGTATCGACTTCTGCATGGTGCTGCAGATCTACTTTCCCTACTCGTTGCAACTGTTTCCGAGCTCGTTCCCGGGAGCGGACCCCGGCGACGGCTGCGTCGACGCGACCGACGACGACTTGAAGTTTCGCCAGGAGCGCGACCCGGCCGGCGCCGAGGGCAAGCACCACTGGTGGTGGTCGGCGCACGTCGTTTTCGAGGAGCTCGCCTGGGCGCAGCGGCACAGGGGTATGGTCGTGTTTCTCGATGAGGATTCCTACGTGCTACCGGACTTCGTGCACATGCTGCGCTTCGCTCGGAGGGCCATGGCCTACGTCCCCGAGGCGCAGGTTCTCGCGTTCGGAAGGCCGCTCGCGGAAAACCTGGATCGCGATAAGCTGACGGTCGACGGCTGGCGACCGCCGTACGACAGGGGCCTGACCTTCAACAAGACGACGTGGAAAAGTATCAAGAGAATGGCGGAAGACTTCTGCAAGTACGATGACACCAGCTGGAGCTACTCGCTGTTGCACGCGTTCGAGGAGTCGCGGCGGGGTCGGGTGGTCATGGTGGCCTGCATGGCTCCCAGAGTCGTGTCCACGGGGATCTTCGAGAGTGGAAAGCGAGCACTGGAATATATGTCCAGACTGAGCCAGAGCGCTGATCTGTTCCCCAGCAGGGTGGAGACGGTGCTGCTGTTCGGGTGGTCGGGGCTCGTGACGCGGCGCGCGCGCGCGGCGCCCGGCGCGGGGGGCTGGCCCGACCTGCGCGACCAGCTGCTCTGCCTGGACCCGCTCACCTCCACCCTTACCACAGGCGCTGCATGACCTCACAGCCATATTCCCGATGTTCACAATATACGGGTACATTAAAACTATCAATACGCACCATGCAGATTATATTTTTTTTTACCTACGAGTAACTACTAAATGCTAATAACACAGGGTTATTTTATTTTTGAATTAAATTTTTATTTAAGTAAGAACCTTCTTCTAATTTTAATCATGCGCTCTATTTATATTATACTTAGATGCTATCTGGGACAAGGGTTATGAAACGTCTTCCTGAAATGAAGTCACGCAGATAAGTGCGTGCTGTGACGCTCGCTCGTGTGGTGTTTGTATCTATGTGAGAGCGCTTGCCTTCTGCCGGCGCCACTAGAGAGGTGGCACACTGTACCCGCCATTGAATTAGGTAGGTATGCTTTTCGTCTCGCCTTATGAAGCAGAATACGTGCGCCAAAGCCTTAAGCTATCCGCGCGCCGCCAATTCAACTTGTGCCTCAATTCCTTGTGTTCACTATGACACTCGTAGTTCTACGCTGCCTAATGTGGGCACTCTTATGTCCTTTGCCGATGGACAAAATAATGTACGAACTAAGTCCAAGACAATAGCCCCCGTAGTGATGGTATATGGTGATTATTGTGATGATTAAATGTAGCGTATTATAGTACCTTCTTCAAGATTTTAGCTATCAAATACAGAAAGCGCGTTCAAACAAACAAACTCTTTTGCTTTATATATTGGTAAAGATGGACTACAGGACTACATAATAAGCTTGTTATAATGTTAAACATACACCCAAGGCTCGGACGAAAGCCCCAAGGAATTTGTATACTAAACGTAACATAACTTCCTTGCATAGGTACCTACCTCTTTTGTTGTCATTTCTTTTCAATGTGAGTGACAAGAAAAAAACATTCTATAGAGCACTAGAGCACATAATCTTTGCACATAATACTATAGAGCCGTACTAATTTGACAGTTGAATATGAATAATGCCGGCTGTGTTTTGTGTAAGCGCTTATGCGTGCACTGCAGTCTCTGCAGTACAATAGGTATAGGTATACCCCGGCCTGGCGGCCGGGCCATAATGTGAAGCGTAGTATGAAGTGATTTCAACTAACTTAAAGTGAATAAATAGTTATCAGGTCTGTACATTTTAAGTTGGAGTTCGCGTATCTCTTTGTTTTCCTCTACGAGCTACGCACCATGCTACGGCGTAGCACAAGGATCGTAGAGAAGCTGCTACACACGAACTGTACGCACATTGTGTGCATTGTTCAAATCTAAGCTATGCGATGCCATGAATATCTAAAAATATGTACTACTGTCTTACTTCTAATTTTTTTTTTATTCAGATCAGCCCGAGGCCTACTTAATAAAACCTCTTTAAAGTATAATGAAGGTAAGTACCTACCTATAGATTTACAAATTAAATTTATTCATCCTCGAAGATTCATTCAAATTAGGTAATTAATATTCGAGACAGATACAATCAATAATAGGCTCCTTTTTTATCTTCGTAAGTAAATCGAACCTTTATTTAGAAAGCGTAGGCCTAATTGGGGAGAATATTTCCATAATGCACCTGGACTTCGAGGCTCAGCAAGGATCTGATCTGAATTTTCAAATATTCCGATTGAGGTCGGTACAGACTCATGAAGTTAGATCAGATCTTCAGACATTGAAGATTAGTTCAAGATGTACTAGTCCGATTCATGTCACTTGCCATGACACCCAAAAAGCCAAACGCCCCGTTTATTAGAATACTAAAAAGTTTCCTCACAATGTTTTATTTCACCGTTTAGAGCTTTCCGAAGTGAAAAATTTAATGATCATGGTTCGAAACCACGACCTTCAGATCGAAAGTCAAGGCACTCTCCAACCCGACAACACGACCAGCACAGTCCTATAATAGTCGCGTTGTCATCGTGCGTACTATCTGTGTAGCGCACATCACATTCATTACAGCGCAATTGTAAAAAGCGGCGATAAAGGGCGCGGGTGAAGTCCCGTGTCGGGGATGCAAATGTGTTGGTATTTATTACCACGACGTCGTCGCCTCGGCCGTCGTGTCGCTCCGGGCCGCGCCGTCAGGCGCGGACGCGGCACTGGGAACTTCATGTAAGTACTGAACAACATAGAGCGACATTTCAAAGAGGAAAGATCATCAATTGTGTTGCGGCTTCGTAGAAAGACAGGCTGGTTGAAAGCTCACAGATGTGACACAGAAGTGCTCCAGAAATAGCTAATGCTAAAGTTCACATACCTACTTAGTTCACTTCATGGCTTCGCGAGCAAAGATTTTTAACCCCCGACGCAAAAAGAGGGGTGTTGTGTGTGTGTGTCTATGGCGCCCACACACCGTAGCTCTGACGGGTGAACCGACTTGAATGACTGAAAATACTTTACTGTACACAATTACACAAGAAACTTATGAACTAGTAAACCTTAGCAATAAATTGTACAATGGGCGGTCTTATCGCTAAGAAGCGATCTCTTCCAGACAACCTTTGGATGGAATTAAAAGAATGAGATGGTAGGAATGGCAGGGGTGCACAAAAAGTATAATATGTACTATATACTTTCTAATACGATTTGAATGCAGTTTTGGTTATTTGAAAGCTGATTTTTAGCGATATGGTTTTAGACGTGTTTTATCAAAATCGGTTCAGCCGTTTGAAGATCATCAGCTTTTTTCTAGTTTATGAAGGGATACGTCGGGGATTTATAAACATGTGTAATGTTTTCCTGTTTACTTAGAGGTCGATTTATAAATGATCGATCACGCAATAGGTAAAACTTTTAATGGACATATTGCGTGAGGCGTGAGCAAATTTTATTATCACTGTAGGTATCTATTTTGTTTCCTATCCTTCAGCCTTCAGTTTGTCAAATCATCATATTCAATAGAAGTCGGCGATACGAGTATCAGAGAGGTAAGTCCCCAAACATTACGTTTGGCTCATGTCAAGGTAAGATAATTTCTTCAGTAATTTTGTGATATTGTTTACATGCTGATCGACGTAATGTTAGAAAAAATAAATTGAAATTAGCTTATTGCTATCGACTCACAGGACTTTGTAGCTATAGTAACGCACCCGTCAGGGTTACCACAGAATAACTCGATAGTGGTCTGTAAGCCGCGCGAGGCGGCGCACGTAGCAATTTGCTACGAGAAGCGACACACAAACAAATGGCTACATTTTTATGCAAGTACGAGCAGAGCGATATTTCCACTCGTTCGACCTCCCAGCGGAGATAAACCACTCGACTGAACACATCGCCTGAACTCGAATTCAATTGAAAGCTACCGATTCTTAAACAGCAGTCTAGATTAAAAAACGCATTGTCTTTAAATTTTTAAAATCCAGACGAAACGTAAACTTTTCTTAAATCTGCTAGCGATCGTTTTTTTGTTAATAAGAAATCCAATCAGCGAAAACGCTATCGGAGGGAGGAACAAGGGTGCGGGCGGGGGGAGGGAGCGGAACGAGTTAAAAAGCTCCTTTTATGAGAACGCTAACAGGCAATCGAAGTTGAGTCGGCTACAGTCTTTAAGAGTTTAATGGACGACGCCGCGCGCTAAATTGAAAAGTTAAGATTCATTTAGAACAATAGTTTCCGCATTCCCGGCCGGGGTGGAGTTAATAACGCGGGGTTCAATGTTCCGACGTTTTGTAAAGTGTAGTTGATACTAGTTGGTAGTTGGTAGTTGGGAGTTAGGGTCAGTTATTAAACGTCACCTCGGGCCCGACGGAGTCGCGCGGAAAATGTATTCCTAAGAACGCGACGCCGCCGGCTCCGGGCATTACCATACTCGAGAAGGAACGGGATCGGCTATTCTTGCGGAAAATGGTATTTTTCGAAAAATATTATTCGGCTCTTGGTGTAAGAATTGAAGCACGCCCCGGGGGAATTACGAGGCTTTTATGTTTTTATACCCATATTTGGACTAGTGGGATATGTCACGATTTTTGATAAAGGCACGATAGACATTCATTTTTGTACGAAGAACCTTTAAGATTTTTATTGTGATTAATACCTAAGTACTTTGTTGTGCCAACGTTTTCTTGTTGTATAGCTAGAAGGTATTTTTAAAGCATTTTTTTTTCTTTAACAGAACATTATTAATCACAAAATTGTACATCATCTATAGTTTGTCGTTACAGCAAATAATGATACGAAAACTATATTTTGTAGTAGGCACATAGAAAAATCTTATAAAATTATAATATTCTTGGAATTAGAATGTTCGGTCACGTGGTTCGAACGGAGCTCCCGAGAGCGTGCGTCGCGCCTACATTTACACAATATTTTGTGGTTTCAGTTAAAAGCAGAGTTTTATGAAGCAGTCTGCAGGCTTCTTTCTTTAAAAGGCTTTTCAAACTTTTATTTCAGAAAAATTGTTTTCTTTCGCGCAGTTTGCATAATTTTGAAGAGAGAATAAGATACAAATTTTAATTCTGCTCAAGCTAGTGTTTTATTGCGTTTTAAAAAGCCGTCCATAATCCGTGTGTAGTGTATTGTCAATCCAACGTGAGGTTGTTGCAAGTAATTGTGTTGTCATTTGAGATGTAGAATCGATAACACGTAGCGAAGTGTCCTGTCGATGTGTCAGCGTCAGGCGCAGTTGACGACTCAACTTGACGTGACGGACGGCCAGGGAGCCCGAACCGGTCGATTCCGAGGCTGACCTTCTTTATTTTCCTTTTTGATGTCTTCTGTGGAGATTGGTGTTTCAATATTTATAACGGCCGGTAGAGCAATATCTATTTACGAGTCGATACTCGTGGCCTGTATGACTCTGCGGGTTTAATTTTTTAACTTTAGGTACAGAGCCAGCCAGTTCCTAGATATTTTTATCTGTTGAGTATAAGAGAAGTGGCGCTACGAGCCCTTTTGTGAGCCCTTTCTTTATATTAGATTAGATTATCTGTATTGTTTGACGTCGGAGGCTCCGCGCCGCTGTCGCCAGCAGCCGCCGGCGCCGGGCGGGCAGCCTTGCCTGTGGTAGGTACTACCTATGTATAACGTCACGTTATACATTAATGCGCAACGTCACTCTCTCCTCTCATTTAAATAATTTCACGTCACCTTTACAAAAGTTAAGCGCTTATTCACAACATTTTCCCTAATCGTCCTTTATGCTTCGGCTGGAGCGTAAAATAGCATGAGGTACTCGGAAAGGCTTTTCCGTAATCCGCTTTCCCGGTCCAGTAATCAGTAATTATTGTGAATTTTATAGCAGCGGCTTTGGTCCGGCCGCCTGCCAAAGTGCAGGTGGCCTACTGCCAACCACATGCAAACATATCCTACCTGCAAACATTCTTTGTGAATGTGATGTTACGCGTCAGTAGAAATAAGAATCCTAGAGAAAGGAGAAAGCTTCTTGTCTCTTTTCTCTCGAGGCCAAAAGTATCAAGTACCTATCCACTTGGCGCACGGGCGTAGCTATAGCTTTGTCAAGGGGGGGGGTCCAAAAGTTCCAAAATACAAAGATCTTTGTTAAGGGGGGGGTCCAAGGGTTCCAAAATACAAAAATTGACTAGGTTTCCTTCGAACTTTATGGGCTAAGGGGGGGGTCCGGACCCCCTAAACCCCCCCCCCCCTTATATACGTCCATGACTTGGCGATAATGTCGTGTGCCTGATACATTATGGTTTTAGGCTACCTTAGATGAATTTGCTTAAAAACGAGCATTAAAAGACTAACATTATATTGTTAATAGAAGTTGGGTTCAACAACAACAATTCGTAGTATTCCCAGCTGGAGCCGCCCGCGGAGCGCCTGTCAAAGGGAATACCGGTCAAAGTGCTAACGAGTATTTAGGGCACGTCATGCGGGCACGTATCGACGAGCCATCGATTTAATATTTCCGTTCCTGAACTCTAGAATATCTGGTAATTTCCTTCAATTTTTAAAAGACAGTTAAAATTGATTGAAAATTGTGTCCCTGTCTAGAAGCAACATGAAAGCTAGCTTTTGTCTGGTATACTTTGGCTGAGCGGATCCGAGTGTAGTACCGTAAACGCTCGCTACGTTATTTATGGAAATCTGCTGGTGTTATTCAATTCCGTCATTTAAAGAAAATGGATGCTGCTAGAGTTCGCTTTTGGTTTTTGAATTAAGTTTAAAAATGGCATCGGAATATTATGGCACCTGAGTGTTTAGCAGTGTGCTGACTGCGCTGGGCAGCTGGGTCGTTTCGTGACGCGTATTGATGGAGCGCATGCACCGCACCGCGCCGCTGCCGCTCCCGGGATGGGGACGACTCGGCAACAACTCCGGAGCAATCCGTCACGGATTAACTTGCACACTTCAAGTCTCTATACTAATCGATTACTTTCAGTAGGTACACAATCCTTCACAGAGAAGACCAGCAGATGTTTTTTACACTTTCCGAATTCGGAATACATTTTAGAAGTGTGAATCGACCTGCAGGCCAGGGAGTTCCAGACTTAAGTGTTTCGAGGTTTGGCAACATTGCACATTGAAATATTTTTGTTGAGATAGCATGTCTTTTTGTAATCGTTTATTTACGCATCAACTCAACTAAATCGTGACTACATATTTAGTCAATGTGGTTGGTTCAATAGTTAGGAAGTGGGATCGGTGCTCCGTAGAGGTTCCGGCGACAAGCGTATGCACTACATAAATGTGCTTCGTATGTAGGTAATCTAACTTCTGATGCCCCTGCCCCGCCGCCACCCCCCGCCCCCGCCCCCGCCCCCCTCAGGAGACATCTCAAGTTTGCATTGCCTTGATTGATGTAGTGTAACAACAAGATTAGTTTCCCACAGCCACCTTTATAGCGAACTTTGATTCTGTGCTAAATTACCTACCTACAACTATTGTAAAGCATTACGTATAGGTATCTGTCCTGAACAAATACCTAAATACTGTTTAGATTGCCCTAAAAATGATCATAATAGTTAGGATCATTCCATTTCAACATTTCAATTTCTAAAGTAGAATGGAAAGGTAATTTCATTCGGAAGAACGAGTAAAATAAACAACATTTATGATTCCTTGGAACAGTCACGAACGAAAGCGGCAGGTGATGGTTAGTGTTAGCTATACTGTGGCGAATCTAATACTAAGTACGGACTATTCTGTGGCGAAAGCATATTTAAAACTGCAGAAATAGATAGCGACACACTGCAGGCGGGGCGGGCCGCGACGTCGCCGCCGCGCGCACTCGCGCCGCACGACACGACCCTAGGGAAACAAGCACCGACGACTGTTTAGGTAATTCATTCATTCATCTGCGAAAACTAACAATCTCCTGATCATTTCTATTTTGTCCAAAGTTCGAAGCTCCGAAGCTCTCAAGGTCTCCATTTTTCAAAATTATTGATACAACTTATACATTATGAAAACAAGAAAAACATCGCCAGTTATAAAGGGAGTTTTAAATATGCGAGTGAAGAGATAACTATCTAACTAAACGAAAGTTCAACTTTAGCCTTGTATCCGGGTCGGCCCCGCGCCCCGCCGCGCCGGTGCCGGGCGCCGGGACTGATTAGGTCTACCTACATACGGTAGCCTATTCAACACGACATAATGCCATCTGTCGTTACAACGTGATATAAGTTCGGCTGCCATCCCGTTGCTTTCATATGACATAGCGAGTTTCAGAATTTGCAGAAATATTTCATTTGGCAGGCGCCCCACCGCTGTCTACGCAGCGAAAATGGAAAATTCACTTCCAGTGAACAGGTGCGCCGTATTTCAGGGGATGTCGAGACAAGGCTTGCGTTACGATTAGGTTCCTCGGCTCATCGCTGCCATCAGCCGGAGTCGTGGGAGATAATCGCGACACGGTCAGCATCAGGGAACTACATGAAGACATGACATCTAGTAATTATTATAAGGATTAATTAGGAATTATTAACATTTAAATTATTTTGTTATTTTTAAAATAAGCTAATGTGTCTTAATAAGTGTGAATTTCGTTTTGACATTGGTTTCTTAAAGACCACAACTATTGCATTAGGTAAAGCCTGTAAAAATAGTTATAATTATGTGGTGGTAAATAAATAAATAAATAAATAAATAAATTTATCAATAGGTTTATTCTTGAAATTTCGATCGTAAATTGTGATTATGATGAAAGATGTCAAAGATGTCATACGAGTACTAACATGAGGACTAGGTCCGGAACCGCACCGCCCCCGCAACGGCACAGCCCCGCATCCTTATTTACAAAACTCGTGTGACTACAGCAATTAAAAATTTGATATCAAACGAGCGAGCGCTTCCCTCTCTAATTAAAAATCTAGATAAAGCTAAAACATTTGAAGTGGAGTTTAAGCGCGGTTCGTGCCGTTTAGTGGGCGCAGTTTACTTTAGTTACACGCCTAATCAGATATTCCCGGGCGAGTGCCCTTCTTCCGCACACATTTGCAATGCAAAATGCAAAATTACCGCGGCCGAGGACCAAATTACCCCTTTCTCGCTCCAAAAATGCTGATGAAAAGCAACGGCCTACACTTGATGGCTCAAACCTTTTTTATTTCGTCATTTTCGAGATGAAACACGCTTTATAGTAGAATCAGCGGCGCCCGTTCTCGAGTTAAAGAATAATATTTGGGTGGTTTTACGCGCCGCCCGACCGAACTGTATTGTAGTTATCTCTTATATTTTTTGTGTAAGTACTAATTCCAAAAAAATCTTGTAGAACCAACCTGATTCCGTTTATAACAATCTCAAGAAAATATTTTTAACGCTTATTTTGTTTTCCAGTATAAAAGGCATAAGGTGGAAGGCACATTAATTTTGATGGACATTTCACACATTGATATCAAAGTTCTCATGTAATCATGGGCGTAGCTATAGCTTTGTTATGGGGGGGGGGGGGGGGGGGGGGGGGGGCAAGGTTTCAAAAATACAAAGATTGACTAGGTTTCCCCCGAAATCAAAGGGTTTCAACTGTTCAAGGGTTTTTAAGGGGGGGGGGGGGGGGTCCGGACCTCCTAAACCCCCCCTTATATACGTCCATGCATGTAATCTAAGGATAAGTATATAAAAGCGGTGGAGAAGTCTGGGCCGTGTATCTACCTACCCACCTCGTGCACGCAGCCGAACACACAAATAGTTTTCTTAGTTAGTAGATACCTATCCATTTTAGAAATTACTTAATTGGCTAATTTCAGAACAGTCTCGCGGCAATTCCATAATGAATGCAGAGTAAGATATGAAACTTTATATTCTCGGTTAAAACTTGTCCGGGGCTTTGGCGCCGCAGCCGCCTTTGACAAAGTTCGTGCGCTGCTGGCCGGCCGACCTCGGTACCTCACCCTAGTACTTACTACCTACTACTTATGTTGAAAGTACCTCCCAACGATAGTATGAATAATAAGAAAAACTGCCTTTTTACTACATTATACGTTTAAAATAATTGTTGCTGCATTTAGTGTTGTTTATAATTGTAACGTGTGTAGTGGCGCGGCGGGTCGGCGGGTCGGCGGCCGCTGGCGGGCCTCCAGAGCACGCCGCCCATAAATCCGACGTTCGCGCTCCATTTAACTGCAAAGATTGTATCTTTGTACTGGTACCTATGCTATCTACGACCGTTATTAATAAAAATAGTAGAGCTGGGGGGTCGTGGTCAGAGAGCCAGCAGAGTACTGTGCCCGCCCTTAGTCCCTGCTAGTTGACGGACTTTACTATCAGTCAGGCTGTACTAATGGAGCTCTCTGTAATCATTCTGAATTCATATTTTCCTACAGTTGAATCTGCATCGTATTTATTTTTGATTGCGGCGCCAACTACCCAATTAAAAGGGCAATTATCCCGTTCAATCAGAAACTCGATTACAAGTGATTGGGATAAAGCCACAGATTACACAGCACGAAGTACGGTGACTATTGTCGCTAACTAGTACCACAGAATACTAGTACTACTAGTACCTAGTTACTGTACTATTATTATCACTATTGGCGTTGGGGCTTTCATCTTATCGGAATAATTTTTGAAGACAGACGCAATCATTCATCAGTCGCATAACGATCCCATATTCGTACAAATACGTGTAGGACGTAGGTAGACAGAACGAACACACCTCAGAACAAAACTAACTTTATTGTGCCGAAATACGGTTCGAAGTGCCTGGAGAAATGGAAAAATATTGATATTGAAACACCAAGGTGTTGTCAAAATTTAGCCAGAAAGAATCCTGTTATGAGTAATATAAAACACGCAGGACGTGCGGATTGATTTCTCGCCTCGATCAGTCAGCAAAAGTTCATCAAGAACTTCGATTATTAAGTTCAGTTTTAGTGTTTTATTTAAGTTTTTAATTTAAACTACTGACATTTCAAATAATTTTTTTCAAAGAGTCCAAAAGTCCAATTATAATTAACATTTTTCTATGAATTTTATAGCGACGTTGTGTTATGAATATGCCACAAAAATGTAAACGACTTTTGGACCACTGCGTATTCTTAAACACACATGAAGTAGGAAATCAATAGGTGTCGAAAGGTCCCTTCCCTCCGGCAATCCACCCCCAGTTGTAGCGCGTCAGAGTAGAACTTTCACAAGCATCTACTATTTATTCTGTGCTACAATGGCAATGGAAAGAAAGTCAACCAGAAACCGATTGGAAATTTTTAAAAGCAATTCCACTGAATTGGAAGTTTGAACTTCCTTCTGTTGGCGGATGGCGGAGTCGTTATGCGGGAACAGTTTTACAAGACTTGTCAAACTTATTGTTCGCTTTGTAATGCGATGGTAATATCTAATTACTGCATACTGGCTTCCATTGGCACCACATTATTGAAGAGGTGAGCGTGGTAAACATCTTATTTTACTACTATCATAAGATGTCTGATTTATTTAATCACTAACTCAGACACTCCTTTGGAGGGAAAACAGAATCCAGAGAACACATTCTTAAATACATAATACGAGTATCATCAACCGGAATGAGTGGTGTAAACAAAGGGAGGCCTAAACCCAGCAGTGGGATATTATTGGCTGCGGATGATGATGATAATGATGATCATCATCAACCAACTAATCGTAGCTAATCATAACGATAACGCAATCTTGCATTAGTTAGTGTCAATCTTTTCTGAACTCCAATGTTACGTTACGGGTAATAAAAGTGACTGTAGCCACGTGGTTCGACCGCATAGTTCTAACAATCGTACTTTAAAGTTTACTTTCGTCACATTTCGGAACAGTATTTGTGGTAGAATTAATTAACATCACTGAAATCGTCGCTTACTTCGCTCGATCGATATGGTATGATTCTATACCGCAATAACAATTTTAAAGCTGTTATATTGACTTAGGGTTTCCTTATCTAAGTAAGCGAGTTCAAAAGATAAACTTAATTTGTTCATCAACTAGTCACAAGTTAACAAGTCATAGTTGTTGATACGCTACTCATTTCGGCGCCACTGAAAAACAGCGCTCTAACAGTCATGGCGCTGCTGGAGCAAATGCAGAGGGGTAGCCTTATTTTCTTGTCACTGTAATGTACTTACCTAGTATTTCTGATTTGTGTTGAATGTATCGTAGTGGTGAAAATATTTTTTTTTTCTACTTCTATTCTATTTCTATTTCAACTGTTGTTGGTATCTGTATTCGTCGATAAAACGCTGCTAGTCCGATGTAGGCTCGATGCAGCCTCCAGCCGAGCGTGCGATACCGCGCCTGTTAATAACCGCTCCTTGCTTCATTTTTACTTACTCTGCACGATTGCCAGGATGTAGTTGTTATGCCTTATGCACACTTAGCGGAAGAGCCTTCAAATTCATAAGGCTTATATAGTAAAGAAGGTGTCTTCTTTAGCCGGGTACTCAGCTTGTAGCACGTAACGTCAGATACTGCATCAATATTAGTTTTTACCATCTGTACTATTCTTAAGTTGCCTGAAATAAAGTTTATATTATTATTATTATTAATATTCAAGTGTGAGTTGTGTATAGCTCGCTTTAGGCGCCATCCGGCCCGGGGCGGCGCCGGCGGGACGGATCGCTGCTATCATGCTAAGCTCCGTTTACGAACTTGATACAGTATCTGTAACGTTACGTGTTACAAGCTAAGTGAGTACCTGGCTTCTGAAGAGCCGTGTTGGTCGTGTGGGTTAGTGCTTCGACTTTCGATCCTGTGTTGAGTTCGATCCGAAGGTTTCGAAAAATTAATAGGAGCGTTAACTAAACGATGAGAGAAATCATCGTGAGGAAACCAGCTAAAGTCATATTTCATTAGGTACTTTTTTTTTCTATGCAGATAGAATAAACGTAGATAAATGTTTCATTGGAAGTGAAAAGTCTTATCAAAATTTTTTTACGATTCCGACGGAATTCGAACTCGCATTTCCAATGAAATATTATCAAGGTATGGATATCTCTATAAAATTAAAAAATGTAGATAAATGTTGCTCATCTACTACTTCCTCTTTAATAGTCCTTATTGATTATTTTCGGTTCTAGTTAGAAGACACACGCAAGTGTAAGCTCCACCTGTACCTATGTTTTTGACTTGTCCGCTAGATGTGTGGAGACGGGTCGCGGGGGGGCCGCGCGGGGGGCTGGGGCTGTGCTGTATCGCACCCAGCGGACGCCGGGCATTTGCTCTGATGTGCAGATATTTCACTGCTGAATAACGGCACGTTTTTTAACCGATTAAATCGTAGAGGAAGATTTAGAGAGGCGCTCTGTGCCAAAGCCGCTACGTTTGTAGCGAAAATAACGAGCGGAGGTGAGCGAGCCGCCCTGTCTGATCCACCTCGGCTGGATGCTTCGTGCATTGTGTGCAAGTTTCATGGCAGTGGCCAATGAGTGAACTTTTTATGAACCTAAGAAAGATACTTAATAAGAAAGAAAAAAAAAACATTAAAAATGTCTGACTGAGGTACAAGTCAGTGTTTTTCCGAACAAGTACGCAGATTGCGTACTCATTCTGTAAGCGCTAGATTACTCGACAAAGCAAAGACTATCTGCTAAGGGAAGTTGGTTATACCGAAGCTTTGGCAAATACAAAGAGCTCGCATGACAGGCTTTAGCCGGCGGCACGTGCACCGGAAACCACAGCTCGCCGGCTGATGGGGGGCCGCTCTCAGGCCGCAGCCACAAAGCCGAGCATGACACTCGCCCCCGCCCACACCCGCCACCCTGCTTGATGATCTCTTGCTGCAACCACAGGATACTGCTCTTTGATCATGTCCTGAACACTGACTTCCGACTTCTGTCATTAATGCATGAACTTTGAACCGTTCAATTCATGGAAGCCCTAAAACGGAGGCTGCCACACGTCCGCCGGCCGTCGTTACTAATTAGGACTGAGTGAGATACTCAAACAAATTAATGCGATAAACTTGTGACAGTTCCTGTGCCAGATTCGACTCGCTACAGCGAAACTTGTTCGTGCAAGGTTGGACTACATATCGATGCATGTTGCATTTTTCTCCTCGAGAGCGTGTTCTCACATAGCACATAATATTGACCATTTTATAGCGATCAAAAATCTCGCGAAATAAATAATATCTTATGTAAAGTAAGTACATAATATTTCTAGATTGCTCATAGATAGTTAGGAAGAATAATTAACAGCTCAGGTTGGCAAATACATAAAAATACTTACTTCATTTAAAAAATATATTTTTAGGTCGTTGAACAGCATTCCGAAATACACAATGAGGTGTTGTAAACACTATTAACGGGATATTTACCATGATTTTTGGATTTTAGAGTTTCCCGATATTTCGGCACAGTTGCATACATGATAGTTTCAAAAGTTTTAACACAATGAGGTGAATGAATTTTTGGGCTGCCTAAAGGCCTCCGTCATGGCTAAACGACTTAAAAGCCATGAGCTGTAGTGTTGGTGCAGGTCGCGCCGTCTCTCCGCACTGACTCGCCCGTTTGCCGAGCCTCAGCTTCAGAGGGTTGCGAGACGAACTATAGAGAAACATCTCCGTTGTCGGTAATGATTAGCCAATTGAATGAAGAAACATCAAGTGAAATAATAATGTTAGTAAAAAACATTTGGTGTGCACCCAGCTTAAAATTATAACGCAGGCCCCAGCCCGCACCTCTCCTAATCCTCCTCAAAATGTATTTGAAGCAATCTCACGGCGTTTTTTAATGGATTTTAAATGAAGTCCCTGAGTTTGAAATTGAAATGGAGTTCAAAATGCGCAGCTTCACAAAGTATGCAAACAACAACGTTTCACTTACAGCGAGTTCTGCTTATTATTTTTAGTACTCGCGTGTGTATGTACAGTAGGTTGTATGCTTGGTACCTGCTCTGCAGCTAAAGTTTCCAAACTTTGTGTGGGTAGAAAACTGTGTTCAAGGATCATTATGCTGAATAATCATAGCTTTAACTAACAGGCTAACGACCGTGCTCAGGGGCGGTGGATATCGGCTCATAACTTTTGGATGCTCAAATGCACTTCTATTAACACATTTGGCACTTCTCAGTGAGCTTAAACTTGTTGCTAATGATAGTAGATAGGTACTTTTAAAAGAGGTGAATGTAGGTACCTAATTGATCACCATTATTTACTTGTTAGTTAGATAGTGAAGAAAATCTTGAAATTGCTACACATTTCGGTCCTGATTTCAAACTGGTCTGGTGGAGCTTATTGCTAATAACATGTAGAGTCGTCATCGGGCCGCGCTCGACTCGCTCGGCCCGCGGGAGATTGCATTTCCGACAATCCCGGCCAATTGCAAAGGAATAGCTTCGCTCATTTTATTAACTTAGTTTGTAGAAATGCTCCAATTCTATCAAACGAAGATTTTCTGCTTAGCGTATAATATTATGCACCAAAAATGTATATAAATATCAAGAAAGAAGAAGCGTTTCGTTGTGTTGTTTGAATGGAATATTGAGAGCATCTGTAACGGGGACAACTGCATCAATCTGTGCCGCCGCGCGCCGAGCGCGACCGAGAGCAAATCACCTCCTTCGCAGGGTACCTTGTACATAGGAGCAGTGTACAGTCGTCTGCAATAACAATAAGGTGTTATGTTACACAGACACACTATACTTCAATCACATAGAAAAACTAATAGATGTAGTGTAGGTGCACAACAAAATATAAAAAATGAATTGGCAATGCGTCAGTGTCGAAATCAATAGAAATAACTGATAGCTGTTTTATTGTTACACAAGCGGGCGCCCGCGGCTTCGCCCGCGTGGACTACTATTTATTTATCCCACGGGATAAGTACATTTTTCTAGAGTTATAGAGGAACAAATATACATCCAAGCATCCATTCAAACATCCAAACTTTCGCATTTATAATATTAGTGTGACAGTGTGATTAGTTTAATTAAACTTTGTGGAGTGTATCATCTTATTGCAGGTTCACAGGAGCTGTGCAGCTGAGCTCGTGTCAGTTCGGGGCATTATCCCTTACGCGAACACAACATTAACTTAGCTATTGCACGGATTGCAAGGATTATTCCTCGCTTTAATCTTGTGCTTCCTGGAGCAAAGTAAACAGAATTGTGATTGGACAATTTTCTTATATTGTAATTTGATACTAAAGTACTTTGTAAAACCGGTTTCCGATACTCCCAAATGCAACGATAGGGAAAAGCCACTCCGAAGCGGCTCTCGACGCAAATTAACATTTATTGCCACGACTTTTAGGTTCACAGGCGTTAAATCAGGCTCATTGCTTACAATTGATTTTCGCCTTCTGTTAGTGCTAAATATTGAAATTATTGTTCCAATATTGATTAGGTACTGCAAAATATACCAAATATGTATTTATGATTACTCACTTACTCATTTTTAACATTTTGAAAATATTTGTTTTCATTTTTAACATTTTGAAAGGTCATTTCATTTCATTTCATTTCATTATGAACAATTTTACAATCGTATTTGAATCGTATTTGAAGGTTGTCAACAACCTCTTGTTTCCTTTCGTTTTCGGTTGGTAGTAATAGTAACACAACACAAGTAATTCTCAATTAAGTATCTCAATAATTTTTGAGTTTTTCTTTTTGTAAAAATGCGTCGATATAGATTGCACAGAACAATTTGCCCAAAGAGCAATATCTGAGAGTGACCAAAAAGAGCGTGCGCCGCGGGTCGGCCGGCGTCGGCTCCGGCGGGCGCGGCCGCAGGCAAATGGTTTCTCCACTACGGCCACCTCGGACGGAGTACATCACTTACTTGCAGATTTTCTTTCGACGGTTTTACTTTAGTTTACTCGTACTTTCTTCATCCAAAGAAGTGTGTCCGTATACTTTCTGCCGTCTACAGTCGTCCATGAACGTTTATTGCAAGTCGTTTTCGATTTTTCTAAGTAGAATAAGTAGGTACCTACTTACCACGACTAAGTAATGAACCAATTTCAACAATTTGAACATTTTTATTGCTCTACCAATTCGTCCCAACGTTCGTTTGAGGTCTGATTATTCGTGATAGCGTAATTTTGTGGTCAAATAATTCGAGGTTTAGTCGTTACATCGGCACTCGTGGTTCGGTGGCGCCTGCACATGTATTTGTTTCAAACGATATTTGATGTTCACTCGATGATTTAACAAAGTTCTATCATAAGCAAGGCTAATTCAGCTTATGGCTTAAATTAACTCTTTCATCGAATTAATTTCAGGCATTTCGAAATATGCAATTGCAACACTTTCTCCCTCCCAGGTCCAGAATCAGACGACTGTATAAAGAGGAGGAAGTTAGTAAAACTCAAAAAGAAACGCAGAACCACAGGGACAGGTGCAAAAGGATGCTTTTAGCCGCGCCGCCCCGCTCGCCAAACCGCCGCAGCCGCACCGCGCCGTGCTTTTACAACTGTCTGAAATTAGGCAGAAGCCTATGTTACTACGATTCATAGTTAAATAGTAGTACCTAGTCAGATCTTCTCAATACAATAAAAATAAATTACCTATCACACAAAATAATGTAGGTACATAAGTAAAAACGATGGAAGCCTATAGTTATATCCATATCAGCGACCATGGATCGGAGTAAATCTGACTCATGTGTGTATTGCGTTGCGCGGCGTGCGGCGCGGCTGCGGTACGGCGCGGGTGCTGCGTGGCGCAGGAGCGGCCCCGGGCGGCACTTTATGTAGAGCAGGTTAGCGGCTCATGTTTTAGTGTTTTTGCCGCGGAGCGCTGCCGCATAAACTAGCCACGCGCACTCGCCACTCGTGATACTGCACTCAACCACATCTCTTTTTATTCAGACACGTAATGGTTTCGGGAAGTGCATGGACACATTCTAAAGGTAGGCAGTGTATTTTACTGAAAAGTTCTTGGAAAAATTTGAATCTAATTTAGAAAATGAATATGAATATATGAATATGAAAAGAATTTACTTATTCAAAGGGTGCTCATAACCTTATTTCTAAACGAATAATTAAAGCTGGACATGTCCAAAAAATTTTAACTCAGATATGGAGTAGCTTAAGTCAAAATAAATAGTTAGGTTTAAACAGCCTCATGAAAGTAAGGCCCTCTACGGGTGCCGCCGCCCCGCGCTCGCCCCGCACTCGCCCCGCGCTCGCCCCGCACACGCCTCGCGGCGCCGTCGCCTATCAACATTGCATCAGCACACACGCCGCGCCATTCAGCCGATGTCTTTCAGCGCCGTCGTCCCCACATCACCGCCTCAAAAGCTACATCTCTAAAGAAATGAGAGAAGGTTTATCTACGTTAACTAGCTATGTCCTTATCTATTGCGAGTCGTCTGCTTCTCGTAGTGTTTGCGAATGTTAGTTATCGTCCCGGTTACCGAAGCTGATATGGTTGGGTACACGAGTACATGCGATGGCGGAATGTCCATAACAATAAAGCCCCGTGATGGAGCCGCGCGCGTGCGGAGGCGCAGTAACGCACGTTCCGACGAGAGAGCTCGAGCTTCAAGTGATTCAATTGATAATCAAAACTGTCGATGTGGCGGTAGCGGTTCCTTCGAAATTAAAACCTAATTAAATGCAAAGCACATCTTTACGTAGTCTCATACCGATATTAATTAGTTTAGAATAACTCGGCGCGATAAACGCAATTATCTCGGAGTGGAGGCGTGTTTGAGGACGTGCCGCGGGCCGTTCGCCGCCGCCGTCTTCTCGCGAGCAGGTTGTCTTTACGACGGCATCTGTTTAAATAGGAAGGTACTTCGACAATGTTCAGACAAAGTGACGCTACAAGAATATCCATTGCATTGCTTATGGGCTCCACAAGTACGTTTCATAAAATACCTTCTTCCAAATTGAGAGCACAGGCGGTTGACTTTCTCAGTCAGATTGCATTCAATCAACAAACAAGTGATACCTACCTACTCTCAGTCGAAGGGAGCAATCGCCACCTAACCTTCAATTAATTTGCCTGCTCGTGTCATGAATAGACTCAGGATAGTAATTATCGAACTTTTGTGTAGGTACCTACCTATCGCTTTATAAACTCGAAGATGTAACGGGGCGATTTTGCCTTACGCTAAAGTTAGCGGACGCTTATCTACGGCCCCGCACCCCAAAAGGATTTGACACGGTCGGTTTCTCGCGCAAATTCCTTGATTCTTTTCAGCAAATAAAATCTGACAGTTGCTTTTGTGTTTGTAGCGGTAGTAGCGCTGCAGTTATCAAAGAGAATGGGTAATCTCGGCGTGTTAGAGTACGTCTTTTTAAATGCGGCTAAATAAACACAAACTTAGATCGCTATCACAGTGGCTCTAGCAAGAAACTTACTGTTATTTCTTAGAATGTATTGGTATGGTAGGTACCGTGTTAAATTGTCGGTTCCGAATGTGACGTCATTAAGCTGTGACTGAGGCCTGGATGAAGAATGAAAATTCCCTCACCAAAATATGCCAGGAGCTCACACGAATTTTTAGTATACCATAGTCCCAATTAGTAACAGTATTTAAACTTCCTCAAATCACTTTGTAATGGAAAGTGGATGAAATATATTTATAATCTAAATAAATACTTACAAATATAGGTAATCAAGCAACTAATGATCCCTGAGATCCCACATTAGCTATGTGCAACGCTAGAGTCGGATTCAGTTCCTACCAAAGCTCTGCTTGGGAAAATCTCCTTTATTTTATAATTTAACCTCGCGGTGTAGCCCCCGTAGTAATGGTATCTGATGATGATTTGTTTGTTGCCCTGATTCTTCACGGAGTTGGTCGCGAAAGAACAGGAGTAGAATCACCTAGCTTTCAAGATGTTTCAAAGTGGTCATAGCGGTCCTACTGAATAAATGATATTTGAATTTTGATGATGACGATAAAAGTATCCTATCACCTTCCTCGAGAGTTTAGCTATCAAATGCAGAAATGTTTTTCAAACCACAGCGGTAGTTTCTGTGATTAGCGCATTCAAACAAACAATTAAACAAACTCTACCGCTTTGTATTATTGAGGTGTGTAATACGAATAGAAATATTTCGTTTAGTGCGTTGCATGATTATATCTATATAGTGTAACTTACACTAAAATATGGTCGACTATTTAGTTCATAAATGTTTACAATGCAATTAGTGATCCCGTGTAAGCCAGCAGTGGAGCTGCAGACAAGCTACAAGGTACAAACAGCCTGTAATTATATCAACAAATAGAACTAATTTCCTTTGTCTCCGATGTGCCAAAGTCCTCAGTAAACAGAGGCCTGCACATACCGCCCGGCGACGTGCGAGTGAGGGGGGGGGAGGGGGCACCCTCACTCCCCCCCCCCCGCACTCGGAGCTTTGGGCGCTTTGTGTACTCTTTGACGAACTTGGATAACGTTACACAAAAAGTTAACAAAGAACAAGAGGAATTAGGAACATTTCACGAAATGGCACGTTCGGGTCGGATGTTACGCCGACGGTCCTATATTTGCCAACCCTCAGACATCGAGTTATTTGCTGTGACCGGGCATCATTTCCGTGCAAGTGCATGCGACTTTTATTCCCGAACTCAGCGGCGCTATATATCTCTCTGGTCGTGCTATTTCAATATTCCGACCCAATTGGACGGAAGCCAGAAAGAGTTTCACAAAACAATTTTGATTTTCATGAAATTCAATTCGCGCTCCAAACAGCCGAATAAATCGTGTAGGTGGCACTTTTCTCATTTTATAAAAAATTTCCGTCGACCAGCTCCGGCGGTATCGGATGAATGCGACGTCTATTTTTTGAAATTCATCGGCGCCCGAAAGCCGCTCGTTCGAAACGCTCTTACTGGATATTTCAGACAAATAATTTGCTAATGAAATCGAACGAAATCTACGTAATGATTTTGCGTCGAGTGCCGCTCGCAGTTATAAAAGGTATACTGAAAAGATTCAGGTTGTGCATCATTTTTTCGTTTAAAAAAATATAAAACGTACATTTATTAACACGAGGTTTAAACTTTTTAGTCGAAGGAGATTAAAGCAAGCATACTACGTATTCTTTAACTGTAAAGTATAGCTACTATTGCGGCTTCTATGAAAGTTGTTTCCGTCGACAAAGACGATCCCGCGGCGTGAGCCCGCGGTGTTCCATGCTGAAGCTACAATTCGAGTCTAATTAAAGTGGGTGTCTACTTAATGTTAGCGTTCTCTACAAAACTCCTAGGAGCGATGCGGTGCAAGCAAAACATTTCGCAATTATTTCTTATAACACCCCTGTTTTTCAGTTCTGTTAAACTTTGTTCGTTTTGTTTTGTAAACTACCTATTAGAGTCGATTCAACCATCTAGTTGTGTTTAATAGGTACTATATTTCTATAGTTGATTGATGTGTCGTAGCTACGGCGTAGCTCTACGCCGTAGAGCGAGCTACGATTATCAGTATAAATCGCTACGTCTTTCCTATTAAAGATACTAGTTGTTTATCTTTCTGTAAGTACTGCTTTATTGATGGCTTCGTCGGACCTTTATGGGCCAAATATACACATTGAAACTGTAAGTCGGAGTAAAGGGAGCCTTATGTGCTTTGCTCCGTTTCATTACGTTTATTTGTGTTGTTTGTTAGAACATTGTATTAGTGTTATGCTCATTGTAAGGCGGCGCTGTGCCCGGTAATGTGGCTACATTGCACCGCCAGCGCCGCCTCGTGCCGCCTCTAACGCTCTCGTTGCGAGTAACAATAATACGCAAACCTACCATTACCCAGACAACAGCCTCTTGTCTCATTTATATTAACAATGTGCTCTATTTGCTTTTTGTTTACGTTTTTCTTTAAACATACATTTAGGTATTTCAAGACATTGTGTAGATAAAATAGTTCATTACTTATAACCTTTATTACTTATATTTTATTTAGTTTTATCGTACAATGTAAAACATTGATGAAAGCAAATACAATACTGTATCATCTATAAACATCAATGAACAGTAGCAATTGATGGCTGTCTTTTCAATATAATAATTTTACATCAAAAAATTTACTTAATTAAACTTAGACGCAGAGATTGGTTCGGTTCCGGTTAAATAATATGTATGTATTTAAAAGAACAAAGCAGGCCGTCACCCACTCATACACACACGCCTAGCTGCCTCCATACATAATGTATGAGCGAAGAATCCTACGAGATAATCATGTTCTCGTATGCATCGCTGCCACAGGCCGCGGTGCCAACAGCTGGTGTATTACAAACAAAAATACAGAATGTCTTTAACTGTGTTTATTTTTTCTAGTCAAATAATATCCTGAAAAGAAAGTTTTCACTTACCTACAAATGAACGTGATCATTATGTTTTGATATCACATATTAAAAAATCTTAATTTTCAAGTGATATCGAACCATGACTTTTAAGTATTGAGTAGCAATCACATAAGAGATTAGATGAAATGATTAGATTTAATGATTAAATATCTGGGCGACCGAGCTCTGCTCGGGTGCAAATATAGTAAAATTAAAAAAAGAAAAGAAAAACTTTCATTGGCTGAGTTTCGAACTTGCAGCCTTCGTCTGTAAGGCGGATAGGGTATCCACTTTAATCTCAACAAATTGCGTGAAATAACAAACCACATTGCACTGGTAAATCTTTTTGCGTGAAAATGTCGAGAAAACTAATTTTCCCAGAAATGTGACTTAGCTAGATCGATTTTTCGTTGTAAACCCTCGTACTTTAAATTTCATCGAAATCGTTAGAGCCGTTTTCGAGAACATGAATACAAACAAACAAACAAATATTGCTCGTTTAATAAATAGGATTTTCACAGTGCTAGCCGCGTGGCGTGCGCTGTGGCCGCGGAGCGTAACGAGATGTTTGAATTTGTCGTAAAATGTCGCGGAATGTCGGCGCTTAGCTCCAACATGTCGCTTATTTCAGGAATGTTCCGAACGGACCGCGCCTCTATTCAACGAGGTTTCAATACGAGTATGATACGGTTAAACGTAAGCGCTTCATTTTATATTTCATTAGTAGATAGGTATTGAATAATAAAAAATGGCTGCCGTTTGCAGGAGGCTTTCGATGATTTTGTTAAATGGTATTTTACAAGCCAAGAACAGTGTATTTATACTAATATATTATAAGTTAATATTTTTAATATTTAGACACAGCTGTAAAGGTAGGTTTTGGTAGAGCAATGTTATTTTTAAGACTAATTTATGTAACCTAAAACTTATTATTATGAATTATGTAATGGCAGTTGACGAGATTATGGTAAAATGTTTATTTTATAACCTCCACTGGGTAACTGTAAAATATCATAAGTTTCACGAGAGACATCGTCGTATAAAGTGTTACGTTCTAATGATCTCATTTGGTATTAATAATAAAGTGCATAATATATTTTGATGGCGGTGGTGCTGACGCCGGCAGTGAAATATGCAGTGCACTTTAATGGGAGCGAGCGAGTGGGTTCCCAAACGAGCCGCATCCACGCCGCACCGCACCCGCACCGCATCGCACCGCGCGGGTGTCGGTTCACTGCCTTCTGAGTGTAGAGGATTGATACTCAGATATTCAGAATTTTAATAGATATTGCAGGGATGTTAGTGATAACTCAAATCAACGCGGTAATAAGTCCCGGTCAGAGCGACCGGTGAGCGATGCACATCTGCAACAATAAGTATTATAATCATAATCATCATAATATATTTATTGCGAATCAAAGGTAAACAGATGACAGGTAGAAAATGTAGGTTCAGCCTTGACTCTCTTCTCAGCATGCAAAAAATAGTACTTAATTAAAATGGAAGTCACTTCTTAATAAATTAATAAATCATGTCATAACTATATACAATATACTGCCATGTATTAAATTATACTACCTCGACGTGACTTTCATTTATGGATTTATTTCATTTATGGATGTAACAGTCTGAAATAAAGATTTTTTTTTTATTTGTACTGCAATAAAAGATAAATGTGGTTTTTCTAATGGCAAATCATCTCTTCACTACAACTCTATATAACGCGCTGGAGCTCCGACCTCCCAAACAAAACAGATGAGAAACGGCGTTATCGCGCTCTCTAATTACTGCGATCTACAAAAAATAATGAAAACACAAAACAGATCTGTAATTACAGAAGCTTTGTCACGCGACGCCGCCGGAGCCGCGCGCCGCGACTAGCGCCCGCCGCCGGACGGACTTGAACTAACTTTATTACAATTTTAAAGTTGAGACGCAACAAACGTCTCTTCCCAGCCAATTTATCAATGGAAGTAAAACTCGACAGAAAAAAAAAAAACAAACTGAAAAACATAAAAACTATACTAAATAAAGGCCCAAGTTCAGATTTACAAACTGACATAAAAACAACGCATACAAAGTGTAAACAAAGTGTAAAGGTTATTTTTGTTTATACTGAAAATTAATTATGAAATTTAATTTCCAAGAGTTGATCAACAGATTACACGAACTAACCTAACTTCGGATGCTATTAAAGTTTAAAGTTTGTTACAAACTACAAACCTATTAGTTTACTAATTACAAGGTTACTTTACTCATTCATTTTAAGTCCAACTAAGCTATATTACATTTGGCTACTCTAATGCAAGGTGTGGTGTTGGCGCAGAATGGAGAGGATCAGCTGGACGGAAAGAGTGACCAACATTGAGGTTTTGCAAAGAATGGAGGAGGAAAGATCGTTGTTGCAAGTTGTTGAGAATACAAAAGGTAAGATGATTGGCCATCTTATACGACATGACAGTTTCATTGAGAACATCATTGAAGGAAAAGTGGAAGGAAGGAGATGAAGACCGAGGATAAGCTACATGAGCCAAGTGAAGGAGAAGGTTGCTGTCATGTCGTATAAGGAGGTCAAGGAGGCTGCCCTGGAAAGAGTTTCGTGGAGAAGGAGGCATCAGTTAGGCCGACAAGGGGCAATCCTGAAATCAAAGAAGAAGAATCTAATCGCATCTACGTCGTAGCATCTGCTACGTCGTAGCATCTGCTACGCCGTAGCAGAAACGATTATAACCACTAACTATTGAAACATTGGAAAAATGTTCGCAAAATAAATTTATGAAGTACTAGCGGACGCCCGCGGCTTCGCCCGCGTGGACTACTACTTTTTATCCCACGGGAAACATGCATTTTTTCGGGATGAAAAGTAGCCTATATTATGTCACTCTCCAGCCCTCCAACTATCTCCACACAAAAAATCAAGTCATTCCGTCTCTCTGTTTTGACGTGAAAGCAGGACAAACAAACAAACAAACACACTTTCACATGTATAATATGGATACATTACATTTTGTTTAGAACGGTTTTTTTGATAATATCTCGAATTTTGAAATGGTACGAAGTTCGCCGGGTCAGCTAGTGAAGGTATATAAACACACCTACATATTTTGAAAACCTCATTGCTTTTCCGTCCACGACGCCGACAGACGGTTCAGAATCCCGGCGCTAAAGTAGAAAGACCAGAGTAGAGTCTTCAGGACTAGTTGAATCATCTACCATTGAGCATGCTTTATGCAAACTATTTATAGATTGTTTTGTTGGTAACATTACCACACAAAATGGCAATAATAAATCAAAAATGTATAAATGTAAATACGATCTTGCTGGTGATTCGGCGCGGCGGTAGCGGTCACATTTGACCTGTTGATCGATTGAATGGAAAATTATTAATTGAAAGTGGCGCTAGATGATTGATGCTCGATGTTGCTATCGTCGGTGGAAACTTTGTTGTCGATCGACACCACCCCCTCCCCTCCCCTCACCGGTCACCCATCGCGATCGATCATCGCGCCTCAATCAGCGAAATGTTCGGCAACCAGACAACGTTGCAGTGACTACACTTTCACAAGTTATTTAGTAATCGATGTTTGTAACTTGATTAAAATGGATCGGATTGCGCTCCAATAATTATCGTAACGATCGCATAGCTCACCGGTCGCGGCTCACACCAGTCCTAATGAACAGGCATCGGTCTAGTATCAGCTTCCACTACGCCTAATCACTCGAGCGCTGTTCAATGAAGTCGTGACGTCACAGTACAGTTGGCAACGCAAGTGATTACTATTCGATTAGTAGTGGTGCCGCCGTGGCTCATAGTTTATTAGATAGTAAGCTGTAGGATGATGGCGGCGGGTGTCGCGTGACCGACGATAGGCTGGTAGTAGTGATGGCGCGCTCGCGTGCCGCACCTGCCGGCTCCCGCGGGTCACGCCGCGCCGGTGCCTCTCCGTCCGGTGCATTTCGGCTGCACGGGAGCACTGCTTCTGAAACCTTTCAGGTTTAATGTACTTTCTGGACAACATACGAACTCACAATGTCTCACAGCTGATGTGCTGTACAAAACGGAAGTTACACATCTCAAGAAAACTCAACTTCATATTATGAATCGGCCGCCCGTTCTGCGTCCTTTTATGCTGAACGCAGACCTGGGCCTCACCGCAGTCTCCGCATTCGATTCCTTTATATGAAGTTCTATGGAACCTCGTACACCTATCCACGTCGCAGTCACCGTAGTCGTTCCCGTCGTCATCATTAACAAAAGCGATGACTGCGGCGACTGCGTTGCGGCCCAGTCGGCGTTCACCATTAAGGAGGCACGCTCTCCCTGTTAGCCAGTCTTGACACAGAATAAATAATTATCCTTATCCAAATACCATCTTTAAAGCACTGCAGAATAAAAAGTGCAGTAAATATCCCATCGTCTCATGTCTCGTTGATTTTTCTGGTTGAGTTACACTGTTACCCCTTTGTGGTCGCATTCTTCAAAAGCTAAAGTTACTAAGTAAGCTTCCACATCGCAGCTGATAACACCACAAATAAGAGCAACATCCCCGGAGCCGGCGCCTTATCTCGCGTCGCGCCGCTGTATTTGTTTAAGGCTTTAAGCGGCTGGAGAGGTTCCAGCGCAGTTCCCTCTCTCCCCTTGATCCCCTCAGCTTCCTGATTCAGATATCTCTTTTAATGCATATCTGTCCGCATTTTGAATATCGCTAGGACTAGTATTTTGCCCGTATGCTTTACTGGTACGATAGTATTAACTTTTACTTATACTGGATAGACTTATACAAAGTATCAAAAACTGAAACCGTACATGGTTTGACAATGACTTGTGAGCCTGCTTCAAGATAAAAACATTGTATTGTAAAGCTAGCCATGACTTTTTTTGTAGAGAACATCAGGGTGATTTAGCTCTGTAATTATGAAGCCTATTATTTTTGTGGCTATATTCGGAGGTACTCGTGCGAGTCGAGGCCTAATTCCTCGTCGCGGTTAGTTAGCGCTCAACAAGTGCTGCCCCCCCCCCCCCCCGCCCCTGAGCCCCCCGCGCCCCCTGTAGCCCCCCGCGCTACCTGCCGGCCCCGGCTAGTCCTCGACTCGGGAAACTAAAAACGATATATCACGCTTTTTCATTTTTCCACTAATTTTCACTTTTTAGGTTATATTGGTGCAACCACGGTTATTATTGTTCAATATATCGATTGTCGACTTGTAAGATGAAGTGCCTCTAACCCTTGTAGACATTTGAAGGATCTTGAATGCTTAAAAAACCTGAGAGAATGTCGTCTGCGCCCTGGGAACGTAGTGTTGATCCTGTTTCGTTTAGTTTCTATAGGATGCGGGCCGTCCCGTGACCGCCGCGGGCGCCGCCACGTTAGCCGCTACAGCGACTGTTCGCATACGCAGATACACACACATCATCAGCATTTTTTTTGCTTGTGGCAACCCTGTGACAAACAGCTGTTGAAAATTGTCCCGTTCTTTATTTACGATTTTAATTATTTTTACGTGTTATTATTAGCCTATTTCTATTTCATCGCTAAATTACAAAAGTGTACATTTGATACTTGCTCGTTTTCGGTTAGAAAATTTGAATGTTAACCTTGTTTTCTCGGTTTGGAAGTGTTTGCTGCCTAGTGATGTGATTTAAATACATTGGAATACAAGTTTTACTGGATAAAAGTATAGATACAATCACGTAAGTACAAACATTCCAAACTTATAACCTCAACTTGTGTTTGCAGTTCCTTGGTTGTTACTCGGGGTATTCTTCGTATTTATTTGAAGAATACACGTTTTTCTTTCACTATGATGACTCGCAGAGCCTTGTCTCGCCAGGAGGAGTGCAAGCTCCAAAGGGCCTTACAAGAATTAAAGACTTCTAAGGATCTGTGCAACCAGTTGACTTTAGAGAGAGAGGACAATGAAAAGATTTTACTAGATACATTAGACAGTAATAAGAAGTTAAAAAATGAGTTATCTATGTTATACTCTCAATTCTCTTGTGCTATTGAAGAACGGGATAGGTTACAAATAATAATTGATGGGTTCGACCAGTGTGGCACAGAGTATGAACAGGCTCTGAAGCGTACATCTGTCCTAGAGAAGGAGTTGTGTGATGCCCACCAACAAATCACACAGCTGGAAGAGGCGGCCCAATGCTCTGCCACACTGAAAACCCAAAACTTATTTGATGAGTTAATATCAGCTGATAGGGTTCCTGGCCAAATCTCTGGTTCATGCTGTGCTACCCCGGCTGAAAAAATTGACTTGACAAATGATGACTCAGTAAGGGTTGCTACAGCATGCACTAGAAATACACTGAGCAAGAAAAAACTTAAAAAATATGTTAGCATAAACAAATACATAAATAAAACTAAAAAACTGTTAAAAAATCAAAAAGGTGCAGTTCACAAGATTAGAAATAAGATACAAAAACTAGAATTATTTGATAAATTAGAAGTATGTACACTGCAACTGCAAAATAGAAAATTAGAGTATGAATCTGACATTCAGCGGCTTCAGACTGAACTAGCCGGTGTTGAAGCATCATTGAGATCAATCACATCTCGCTATGAGAAGTCTCAGGAGGCTATAAAAGAGTACTCACTGGCCATGGATGAGCTACTCAAATTGTCTTATAACAACAAAGAGCGCTATGACTCTTTTGTGGCCAATCACTCATGTGATTGCCAGCGCTCTGAAACTCCAGAGCCGGTGAGTGCTACCAAGTCAGCCTCCCCGCTGAATGTCAGTGTCAGTTCACATAAATTATGTGAAAAAGTACAAAAAACATTTATGTACAGCGATGAAATAGGAATAAATATGGGCCAACTATTAAATACAAGATTGGGACACTCCGTTATAAATAATTGTTTGCCTGGATCAAACCTGCATGATATTATGCGCTTATTAACAAAATGTAAATTCAACAATAATTCAAATATAGTAATCTGGCTTGGAAATAGGGCCAATGTAAACAAATCTGAACTGATTAAATATTTTGAAACTCTTTGCACATTACAAGTAAATAAAATTGTAATGTTTACATTCCCCTACAGTAGCAGCTTGTCGCAAGCAGAAAATGAAATTAGATATAAGTTAAATATGACATTGCATACAATATCATGCAATAATAATTTAATACATGTAATTGACTCTAACAATATTGTTGGTAAAAAATATTATTTGAAAAAAAGTTAGCTATTATCTATCGAATTTTGACAAACGACAGGTAGCTGTTTCGCTATCTTATTATTTTAGTATAACAGCCAAAAACTTGGCTACTAAAACAACTGCTTCTATTGAGCAGCAAAATGACATTCCAAACATGACTCTGGAACTTTATCCAAGTCATTTAAATTAAATTTTAAGACAACAGAGAGAAAATTCTCTAGCATTCAAATGAATGATAATAATAACAACACAAAAAACAGTCAAACTAATACAAAAATAATAAAATCATCCTCTAGCTTTCAAAAGTCAAATAATAGTGATAATACAAAAAAGAGTCAAACTAAGAAAAAAATAATAAAATCAAATGTAAATCATACTAATCTGGTGCACCAGAATTTCGAAGGTTTACGCGGTAAAGAATTACAGCTGGACTTATACATGACCTCGAATAATATAGACATTGTATGTATTACTGAACACTGGCTGCAAAGCCATGAGGTTATGTTTAACTTCAGTGGTCACCAGGTTGGTAGTGCTTTCTGCAGAGTTAATTGTATCCGAGGTGGCTCACTAATTTTAATAAACAAGAAAATTAAATTTAAAGAACGCAAAGATATTGTCCACCACTCTGTACAAAGACACATTGAAATTGCATGCGTAGAGTTGGAGCAGTTCATCGTTGTAAGCGTTTATAGCCCGCCTTCTGCCACATTTAATATTTTTGAAAAAGCTATGGAAGAAGTTTTGTATAAAATATGTAAATCTAAGAAACAAATTATAGTATGTGGCGATTTTAATGTAAATCTGTTAGAAAGAGACTCCTCAAGTACCAGATTAATTAGTTTATTTAAATCATTTAATCTAGAACCATCTTTTATGGAACCGACAAGAATCACAGCTACTACTGCCACTTGTATAGATAACATTTTTACAAATGTAAATGTAATATATAAAAGTACCATAAGTTTTGTTCAATCAGACCATCTTGGTCAGTTAATTAAAATTAAAACAAAACCAAGACAAAATGTAAGAAGAAAAATTACTTATGTACCAATGACCATTGATCGATTGGAGAAATTTAAATCAAAACTCATAAATACTTTACCAAACCTTATTTATAATAATGATAATCTAAATTCCTTATACAATACATTTTTCAATGAATTTAACAAGCAATTTAATGCAATATATACATCCAAATCGATTATGGTTACAGAAGGTTTAACTTTTTGTGAGTGGGCAACAGCAGGAATTCATAAAAGCAGACAAACTTTATATGAACTTTATGATGAAAAACAATATAATTTTAGTGAAGAGTTTAAAGATAAAGTTAAGAAATATTCAAAAGTTTTTAAAAATGTTTGCCGCACAGCAAAATCATTGTTTATAAGTAATAAAATAAAAAACAGCCAAGATAAAATAAAGGCAACTTGGAGTGTGATTAATAGTGAGACTGGAAAAGTCAAAGATCACTGTAATACATACCATCTTAAAATTGGTGATTCCATCATTAACCAAGATGATGAGGTAGCCAAAGCATTTGAAGCATTTTTCACTGACATTCCAGTCTCTACTACTAAATCCTTGAAGTCATCCCACATAATCGCGGAGTCCTTGTTAAAAGATAATTTACCAGAATGTAACATTCAATTCACTTTCGATTATGTGGATAAACAAGATATCATAAAAGCCTTTAAATTAATCAATGTCAAAAAAACCAAAGACCTCTGGGGGATTTCCGTTAGCGTTGTAAAACCATTGATTGACATCATTGCACCTGACCTAGCTTTAATATTCAACCAATGCATTGATAGTGGTATGTTTCCGGATTTAATGAAACATAGTAAAATATCACCCCTTTTCAAATCAGGTAGTCATTCTGACCCCAGCAATTTTAGACCTATATCAGTCTTACCAACGTTTAGTAAAATATTCGAAAAGCTAATCCTCATACAACTTCAAAGACATTTTGATCAAAATAACCTACTTGACAACAAACAATTTGGGTTCACAAGAGGTCGCTCAACCACTGATGCCGGTGTTGAGCTAATATCACATATTTTTAATTCTTGGGAAAAATCTCATGATGCGCTTGGTATTTTTTGTGATCTATCAAAAGCATTTGATTGCGTTCATCATGAAATATTAATAAGGAAACTCCACCACTATGGTGTTAAGGGTGTTGCTCTTAACCTTCTCACTTCATACTTAAGTGACAGAATACAAAGAGTTGACGTAAATGGAAAATGTTCTCCGGGGTCGTTGGTAACAATGGGTGTGCCACAGGGATCAATACTAGGTCCATTTCTCTTTTTAATTTATATAAATGATTTACCGAAAATAGTTAAAAATGACCATGAGATTGTACTGTTTGCAGATGACACTTCACTTTTATTCAAGTTGAAAAGACAACAGGTTAACCTTGATGAAGTAAACAATGCTATCTCTATGGTTGTAGAATGGTTCAATGTGAACAATTTATTACTTAACGAGAAAAAAACTAAATGTATACGATTTATTTTACCAAATGTTAAAGAAGTAAAATGCAAAGTCACAATAAAAGACGAACAAATAAATCTCGTGGACACCACTACATTTTTAGGCATAACCTTAGATAATAAGCTTCAATGGGGTCCGCACATAGATGGATTGTCGAAGAGACTTAGTTCTGCAGCATACGCAGTCAAAAAAATACGTCTATACACGGACGTAGATACTGCTAGGCTAGTCTACTTCAGCTACTTTCACAGCATCATGTCTTATGGCATTCTGTTGTGGGGGAGTGCTGCAGATATTAACACCGTGTTTGTGCTGCAGAAGAGGGCTGTTCGAGCAATTTATTGTATGGGTCCCAGGGAGTCACTTAAAAATAAGTTTAAAGAAATATTTATAATGACTATGCCTTGCCAGTTTATCTATGAAAATCTAATGTATGTTCGAAAAAATATTAAACTATTTAAGAAAAAAAGTGATAATCACAATGTAAATACCAGAAACAAAGATAAACTCGCTGTTCCCACAATTAGGCTTAAGAAAGTTAGTAAATCATTTATAGGGCAATGTGTACGCTTCTACAACAAAGTCCCAGGCGAATTGCAAAACTTATCAATCAACAAATTTAAGAAATCAATTAAACGTCATCTCTATAAAAAAGCGTATTATAAAATATCAGATTACTTGGATGACAAAAACGCCTGGGACTGAATATGCTCCAACTCCGTTATTATTAAATCATAAAAATATTGTAACAAATAATAATCATAACTATCATTGACGTGTCAAAGTGATCAAGAATATGCTCCAATTCAGTTATTATTATATACATAAAGAATACTTGTAAAAATTAGATAACATTTGTAATAATTGCTTAGGTACATAAAAAAAAATATATAAAAAAAAAATTACAAACAAAAAGTGTGTCACCGAAAAGAGTGTTAGGCCCCAAACCGTGTTTGTTGCCCTGGTTCTTCACGGTCTTGGTCGCGAAGGAACAGGAGTAGAATCACCTAGCTCTTAAGACGTTTCAAAGTGGTACACTTGTGATCTTATTGAATAAACGAATTTGACTTTTGACTTTTGACTTTTGACATTTGTATTGACAAAATTGTATTTTGGCTTGGGTATCGGTAATAGGTTTAGAAACTATGTATTACCAAATGAAACTAACGAACTAAGTTGTGCTGTAACTAGTTCTAGAGGGTAGAGTTCCTGCCACGGACCGACACTGACGTCCAACCGATTGATTTTAGTAATAGGTTTAGTTAACAGTTCTAGCTTAGGAACTGTGTTTAAGGATGTTCAAATCCCAATAGGTACTTACTATTCACAATTGGACAAAATTGGATCACCCGTCTCAAGATCTATAACGGGACTACTGAGTACAAATAATTTAATTTTCACAATTAATTGAATCCGTGATGAAATTTATTTTTTGAACCAGTTTTTTCAAAGAGTTGGGTCTCACATATGAAACACTGAGTTTGTTTGTGAAATAAGGAATAATGTTTTGAACTTTCTTCTAAGCCGTGATTGAACCGATATACTTCGTCGCCTTCCGCCAGAAGTTACCGCCTTCCTGAGAACAAAGGCGCTCACTCCTCCTTAATGCTTACCAATAATATACAGAATTCCCATCAAAAACATATTCCTAAGTAGAAAAGTTGAATTGCTTTCGAAGTTAGACTACGCGCAACAACGTTGCAAACTAGCTTCACAGGAAATTAAATACGACTTTATTGTCATTGAGTTAGGATTTATTATGGAGTGAGCAAGTGAGATGAAGACGTTGTTGAGGTAAACATATAACAATCTGGAGTGAATTTCTATGAATAAGAAATACTTAGCGTTTTCCTGCGGGCGGGGGCAGGCGGGGGCAGGCGGGGGCAGGCGGGGGCAGGCGGGGGGGCAGGCGGGCGACGGTCGGCCACCGGCCTAGGCGGAGCTGTCGACGAAAAGCCGGATGGATACGGACGGCCCGGGGGACCAGCCGAATGCACTATTAGGTACCTATCTTAGGCTACATACTTGATATCTTTATTTATAATTCATCAATATAAAACATAGCCTGTCAAGCGTTCAACAGAGAGACGGTTAAAATCTTGCTGAATATTTCCCGTCACTTTGCCTATTATGAATTGACATGAAATGATCGGAGCGCACGGGTTCCGAACACCCAGAGCGCTAGCTTGCCTTCCGCGACGACTTTATTTATAACGTGCAAATACAAGTACCTAGGTAAATATACCTTATTGTATTTGCTCGTTACGCAATAGCGGATGTTCACTTTCATTTTATTTCGCTTATTACCTGGCGCGGGTTCCGCGGGAGAACGACAAGCGGAACCCTTCTGATGGTGTTTTGATGTCTCTCTCTGTGTGGCGCGCCCGACCGCGTGGGCCAGACTGATTTTACCAGAAAGTAAAATGTTGGCAAATACACTCGAATCCTAATTCATTTTTTGTCGTTCGTTTATGACAGAATTTTAAAACACAAATTCAAAACACAGTGAGAAATCTTTCCAGCTAAAGTGGGATCGGGCAGGCCGTATCTGCCGTATGTAGGACGAGATGTAGGCCCGTGCTACGACAGACTGGGCCCCGACCGTTAAACTGCAACACGGCAGACCGAAGAGAAGGTGGTGAGAAGAACTCGACTCTAATCTGGAGAACTGGCAGACGTTTGCTCAAGATCGAACCGAATGGAGGAAGGAAAGGGAGACCTTTGCCCAGCTGTGGGACATCTCAAGGCTTTTAATAAAATAATAATTATGACAGATAAGAGTGATAAATCACAGAGATCGCGTTGCTTTTATTAGTTTGAACAAGTAAAAGTAATTTGTAATGCAAATATTTAGGTAGGTAGGTACTATGGTAGATATTCAATTCATGATTCAAAGTTGTTGAATTTTCTTAGTCTCAAAAACTTGAACCATACTGAAACTAGCAGTCATCATTTTCAACCCGAATCATTGGGCTCACGGCGAAAACTAGAGAGTTATCTGATGTGACCTAAGTAACTTTCAAAATTAAAACAACTTAACCAAATGACTGTAGGTACAAAGGCGAAGATCAACACACAGTCTGATTTAAATCTTATGAAAGTAAGTACCTATATAAAAGTGAATAAACACCAGATGTGGTTCACTCCCGAGAGGGCGCGCGATACCGGCGCTCCAGCAAACGAGCCGAGGCGAGGCGAGGTGAGGCAAAACGAGGCGAGGCGAAGTGAACCCTGAGGCGAGACGAGGCGAGTACCAGGCTCGGTACATACATGTCGCTACGTAAGGGAGGTACGCGTCGTCCGCTGGGAAATTTAAGTATCGACCGTATTCTCAATAACATTTTTATTCAACCAACTTTGCGAAACAAAACTAAAGACTGCGGAGAAAGTAATTATGAATAATTCTTTTCCCTATGCTTGTTTGAAAGTGTGTAGAAAAAACCCACAGCTTTATGCAGCAACCCCATTTGTATCGCACCCTAAATGATCGATTGAACTTGTAAACGAAGACAAGAGGTCCCATTAGCTCGTGTCCTCTCGGTTCGTTTGCTACTGCGAAGTACGGTCCATCGACTCTCAACGAAGTACGACACAAACTGCACTAAAAAGGTGAAAGGTTCAAAATACCGGCGCGTCATCAGTTGTGTGTGGGAACAGAGGAGCACAATCAGCGTGCGGCTGTACCCGGGGCGCGGCGGGGCGGGGCGGGGCGGGGCGGGGCGGCGACGCGGCGTATGCGGTCGATTAGCGGCCGCGAGTGCAAATAGTCCCAGAGTCAACAGCCGGCCGCTGCCGCAATGAGCTCGTTAGTGCGCCGCCACGCCACACTCGACTCTATCACAGCTGAATAAGTACGAAATAAGCATAGATAGAGGTACATGCAGAAGAAACATTGCTCAAATACTCAGGCTTGATTTTAACGTAGTTGCTTGTGAGTATGCCAGTCTTTCCCGCCTGTTTCCCGCACTTTTCTATATTTAGTTGGCTGAAATAAAGCTACTGTGTAACGCGAAGAGCACAAATACGAGTGGCATCCGGCCCGCTACTCTCCATCGCGAATTTTCGTACCGGGCGAAAAAAGAGGAAACATGCTGTATACTTAAAGGTGCCTGTGATCAGTATCATCACCCTCAAAGCATGTTCAAAGTGCCTTCTGAAGTGAAAATGTCTGAGATCTGAGCGGCTGTTTACCAGACGATACCGTCTAGCTAGCTACACTAATGAGCTTATTTAAGTTAACCAAATATTGGATAGAGTCTATACAGGCAGCTCTCAACCCTCTCGTTGAGAGCTGCGTGTATAGAGTCGCAGGCATCTGCGCCGACCAGCTAGCGCGTCGTAAATCTGCAGCGCGCCAGCAGTCGGCGGTGCATGCTGGCCGACGCTGGTCGAAGTTGGGTGGCTGCCAGCGCTAAACGACACTTATAATTAAAAACTCGGCGTCGAGCGCTATTTTTAAACGTACAATTCAATGGAACGGATTTTCAGCAAGAAACCGTTGGATTTTACGAGGTTTGGAGAGTCAAGCTCTACGGCTTAGCTTCGTAGATGACTTTCCGGTTCTGAGTGTTATCTGAATTGTCGACCTACTGGCAGAGTATTTTCTGTGTGAGGTTGCAGTAACATAACGACCAAAACTAATTATTATTACATACGTAAGTCTCGTCTTACGTAAATTACGTGAACGCTGCGCCGGATATTGAGGCGTGCCGCGACTTCCGGCGGTAATCTCGCTCCACCGGAAGATGGCGCCGGCGACGCTTCCGGTGTCCCTGGAGACAGCGAATGTGCACATCTAGCGCCTAAATTTTCTGCCAAATTCAGCATAATGTATGTATGTATGTAGGTATGTAATGTATTACAGAAAATTATTTTTTGTGGAGTTTTAAAGACAAACAACCACACTGCTTCAGAGCCTATTCAGAGCAATAGATACCTATTAATAACGAATTATTAGGTACATCTAATCTAGTCTCGATGCTCCTAATGAACTATATAAAAAAAATGTACTACTACTGTGTGGTGTAGCTTCCTAATAGTACCTACCTAAGCATGTAAGAAAAAAATATCTACTTAATAAAAAAATCCAGATTAAACCCAGAGTTTTAGAAATCCATTTCGCATCGGTCGTTCTTATTACATTTCGTATCATTTTATTTTAATTTTAAAGTGAAAGTTTAGCTGGCGCCGAATAAGTTGACACTTCTGTACCAACTTAAATTTTGGAAGGTTTTATCACTCAGGAGCTCACTCTTCGACTATCAAGGCAATTAAAACCAAGGTCCACCTTTTCTCTGCTCTGGTCAACCTGGTTGTGAGAAGCAACTATCTTGATTCTTATTGAATGCCGTGTTGGTAAGAAGTAGAGAAGTGTAAAGCTTGAGTGAATAGTTGTAACAAATCGGCGAGCTTAGGAGGGCCGAGGTCGGTGCTACACGGGAGTGCCTCGCATAATCCTGTAATGCGCTCGCCCGCTTGATGCTTTCCTGTGCCACTGCATGCCACCTCGGCCCGAGCACACACATAGTCACACACATAGTCTGGCTAAGTCGTCAGGCTCACACCCTGGTAGGTACTTCACGATACAAAGTGATAAATATATCATCATGGTGGCATGCCATGACGACAATATATTTTATTTAGAGTTTGGTGTTGTCATACCATGGTACTCGTGTCTTCTTATACCCCAGACAGAAAATTAGACTATTTGACGTTCAACGCTTAGGTCTATCATATCATAGAATTTCAAAATTGAGAAAGCTACTAAAACTAATATTAGTTTGCGTTAAAAACTCGAACAAACTGATTTATGTATTCGAGAAACAAGTTAGTTCGGACCAAGAGACGCAAGATTGATTTAATGCAGTTTGAAGTTGTTCTAGAAATAAATATAAAAATAAATCGTGTTGTTTGTCTGCGGCGGCGCCTTTCATTCGCGGAACTTTGTGTTGTGTTGCTGCGATTTCCACTTTTCGAACCTTTTGTTTGTTAGTAACACAATGGCTTCTAAAATCAATAGAAGTTGGTGTTTCAACTGCTTTGATACACCGATACCAAGATACATTAGGTATCAAACTCTAAAACATAATCGAACTATAAAATACAGCTGTATGCTCAAGGCTACGAACAGTACGAACGAAGCCGTTCCGATTATTATTTCATTGTGATAAACGACAAAGCGGCACTTAATGCACGGCTTCGTGAGTGCGCCCCCTCTAAACTACTCACTTCGGGAAAGTTCATGACATAGTTGGTGTTAGTCGCTTTTTTTCAATTTAAAATGAAATAAGAGCCCAGTGTGGATTATTCCGTAGTTGGAGATTGTAAATGGGCGCTTTTATTTGTTCGAGTTGCTGTTTAATTGCTGCAGACAAGTTATAATTGAGCGCTTCACACCTTGTTTCGTGACTTACGTGTTTCTTCGAAATACAAACTTGTTTGACGCAAATATTATAACTTTCAAACGCGTTGTCGTCACTCGGGAGTTTCAGGGAAGTTTTTGCAAGTTACTGAATAATTACACACTGAAGTGAGGCGGGAGACACGTTCAACGATTGTCAAATAAAATTAATAACGATACTTTTACTGACTGCCGTATTGCCTTATTATCTGTCCATGAACAAAGACCCTTGGATTACCAAACAACTTGCAGGCATGGCTGCCCTTAGATAGTAGATAAATCAAATATTGAGGACAACAGAAGTTGCTTTGTTGGTTTCTCTAGCCTTCAGCGTTTACGATGATCGAAACTTTAACTGTTGATTGTGAGGACCGACCAGGGGTCATGTGGGAGAAGGCAAGACTTTCTGGCCACATAGGAATATTTGACGCTTAATGCAGAATATTCCAAAATAAGAAAAATATATAAATTAAAGTGGTAAAAATGGCACAATGTCAAGCTTAAGCGAAATATCACACAAACCCACTGGAGAGCTGGTGCAAATTAATAATAACATTCAGTTTTCCCTAAACTGGTTTTCATTTACTATCTGCTTGTCAATATTGAATTCGAAATCTAGATCGAAACCAAAAAGAAATTGTAGAAACAAGTACGTACTGATTACCTGATAAATAATACGCAATGGAGAGTGAAATTAACTTTGAAAGTCACGTGAGTAATAGAGAGAGATTTGAATAAAATAAAATAATCAACCACGTACTACTTTCGTGTGCTGCTGCGGTACTGCTAGAGAAACATGATAGGTGAGATGTCATCACACACATTCACTAGCCTGAGCTTGTTTTTAGACAAAAAGAAATAGCATCAGTCCAATCCTGCATCAGGTTTCTGTAAGCGAGACGTTCACTAACTAGGGATCCGGCCGGCCAGGCGCCCTGACCCCTACGGCAGCCCGCGGCTCCCCCGGGGCAAGGAGCGCCGGGGGTCTCGCCATCCTGGCTGTATCTCGCTGACCTCCGCATTGGTTTAAGCCTGAAATCCGCATGTAATGGGTTCGGATCTCGGAGGCAGCTCGGTTTCGATATTTTTATTATCTAATGGAATTACTTTTTGTATTGAATTCTATTATTTTGCCTTCATTCTCTGAACTTACTTATCGTAGCCCTACTGATCCGCTCGACTATCAAAAATTACAATAATAACGTGAGATTATAGTAGTTCTTTCGGATGAAATGGACTCGGCTCAACAATACATCCAGTATCATACCTAATTATCTTCCTTCCAGAAAATATACGAACTTTACTAACTAGTTGGGAGTGTTTAAACAAGTTTAAACTGTCTCCGGGTGACAGTTGGAAGCCTTTAGCACCAGTTCTGTGTCAAGAAGAGCGAAGTGAGTTCTAATCATTTTAGTTTTATTACATGTAAATAGGATGTATATTTGTACCATATGAGACTTTAAGGGCTCAGCGAACGTTTCTACTTACCTAGGAACGTAATACCAAAATAATTTAAAATTTGAGCATATTTTTATCACTTTACGTTATTATTTGGATAAAGGCAGTATTTATCTAGGTTCCTGTTAAACTTTTATTTCAAAAAACTTACTATAGAACAAATGAAATAAAAAATGCCATTTTTGGTGTACCTACAAAGATTTCAATTCAATTGGCTTACATTTCTTTTTAGGTAAGTTTTTCGGAACAAAAGTTTAACAGGAACCTAGATAAATACCTACTCTCCTAATCTAACAACATAAACTGATATAAACATGCTTACATTTTAAATGATTTCGGTATTACGTTTTTATGGAAATTCGCCGGTCGCAGCCCTCTTAAGTCGATATTATTAGGAAAATTGCTGGGCAACATTCGACATTGTTGCAACATTGTTAGCGATCCAGCCGAGCGCTGAATGGAACTTGCAGTTAGCCCCTTTGGTTGAAAGGCTGGTTAGGATATCTGTTAAAAAGTTGGGGAAGTCATTTTTGCTTCGTTTTGTCGAGAACTAGCGATGTCGGATGTGACCCGCGCGGTTGGAACAGTCGCTCCAACTTTTAATGAGAGGTTGCTGGACACGCGCCGCGGAGGACCAGCGCTGCTGCAAATGAACATGTCACCGCACCCTATCTATAACTATAAGTAAGTATATACATACATCGTGTCTCGGATCTTTTTGATGGGTAAGTTGATATACATTTATGTTAGCAAGGTCTGAAAATCTGTATAAAAATAGAATCTGTATACTTACATGGTACTAATCCCACTTTAGTTATACCTATGCCATGTAGATACGATTTATAAGATAAGATAAACGTTAATTTGATACATAGGTACACAGAGGATACAAAACAGAAAAAGATACACTGAAAAATAAAAACAGACAATAAAAAGGTTCACATAGCAGTGGTGCCAAAAAGGATCAGTCTCAGCTAATGCTGGATCAATTATATGTAAGTAAAGTAATTATGATTGCAGAATTTTTGAAAACGATTTTAACCAGTGCCGTGTTGGTGTGGGTCGGGTGAGCTGGTGTAAGCCGGCGCGTGTCGGCGAGCGAGGCGAGGAGCGCCGCCATTTGTCATGTTGGCGAGATCCCGCGCCGACCACCTGGCGCCCAGATAGCACACTGCAGGTCTCGCTAGGGTACGGCTGATTCAGCGGCTGAAAGCAAGTCACTCCTTCGCGACAGTAATTTTTCAAATCCAACTAGGAGTTTTAAAGATAAACTCTTCCACTTAGTACCAAAAGAAGTCCATATTAGTACAAAAAGAAAGGTTCAGCATTTGTTTGTTTGTTTCGATACACGGTTCAATCAAATGAAGCGAAGTGCTGGTTAGAATTCACGGAGTGAGCTAGCTCACGCATACATAAAGGAACCGGGGATGCTAGAGCCGATTAACGTGCTGCCGCTGGTCATGAATATCAACTGATCCGCGGCTAGCTCTCCGCACAATATACTACACAACTTGTTTGAGACTACGTCCGAGTAAAAAAAAATCTAAAGTCTACTTAAGTACATATTTCTGGAATGTTTGCTTGTTATAAAAGCAGAGCTTGCTCGTGAGTTCGTTCACTCCACATTAACGGTCGGTTTCCATAGCCAACAATTTTATTAAGAGCCGTCGACTGTCCGCTTAGTGCGCCATGAACGTTGCTTTTAATATCTTTTACACATTGCAGTTTGCACGCAAGAAAATGCAGTGAGCGGTTAGTGAGGCGAGGCGAGGCGAGGCGAGGCGAGGCCGAGCGGCTTAGAGAAGCGGGTCACGAGGAAAAGCTTTCACAAGTAATTATCGCGCTATTTATTTTTAATAACCCGCTTTATCTCCGCTTGATAAACCCTCGCTAAGCTTTGAAGATGGCGAATAGAAAACATTTTTGCGCGTTAATTAAGATAAAACAGAAGCGGCGTTTAACGAGATCGTTCAGACGTTCTGTTCGGAACTGCGACTTGCTTCCTCCTTGTTTTACACCGGTAGATCCTTTTGGAACTCAAACGAGAGTTTAAGATTTGTAGTAGGAGCAGTAGCTTGTAGTTTCACTTCTGGATTAAAGTATTGTATCGCCGGCGCCGACAACAGCCTCATAAATACCGGCTGCGGCTTGTCGGAGCGCCCCAGACCTAGAGCCCGCTCATAGAATCATCTAAATCTCTATTACGTACCTACTCTATTTCATTACAAGGTATCACAAAATACTTTTAGAGTAAGTAATTTTTATTTTGAAAATTATTCTAAAACTACTTGTACCTACTTTAATTTTGTTCTATTTTTAAATTTCGAGCCTTCTACTGACTTTTCATAATAAATTAATGTTTTATCTGTGCTCTTTCTCTTTTGTTTTTGAATGTCCTCCCAGCCGGTTTATTGTGAAAATATATTTCAATATTTTACTAGAAATCTGGACTATTTCATTTAAATTCATCAATTTTTTTTTATAAGTATTTACATTTCTACAACCCTTTTGAACTTTTATTTACTTTTGTACTTAAGTATACTTCTGAGCATATTTCATGAGACTGTCTCGGGATTGCCCTTTGATCTACAAAAATCATTTTTCAGAAGTTGTAAGCCAAACCTTGAAAAAAAGTCAAAAAGTACGAGATTTCCAGATTTCCCGAGCAGCATGCAGCGAAGCTGCAAACTTGACGGTAGCTATTCTAATTAATATCATTACAAAAAATCAATTAAGTATAACTTTTTGACTTACGGTATTTTAATGAAGTCACTCACTCATATAACTATGATAATGAGCTCCAGTAATTTGACTCTAGATAAAACATTTAGGGTAGCGTTTGTCAGTGATCCGCGCGGACATTCCCTTTCGGCACCCACGTCACTGTCTGTATTTTGATAAGTCATATTATCCGAGTTTTCAACCGGGCAGGAAACAAAGGAAACATTTAAATTTTAAGAATTGTAGATCTAAAAAAGTATAAACTACTCGTATTTCTGCGGTATTTCATCAAATAAAACTAGTGAGCCATCGTTGAAAGTTTATTCAATTTACTCGTTATGACAAAAGACGGGATTCAATTTACTCGTTATGACAAACCTATATTATTAAAAGCTGTGCATAAGAGTAGTGCCATCGCGCCGCCAGCGCCGAGCCCGTGCCGCCGCCGAGCGCGGCAGCAGCGCGGGCCAAGTAGCCTAGTAGGTGGTGCGGTCGCCATCATCGATGCTCCGCTGCAACTCTTCTGTTATATATAATATAAATATAAATAATAAATATAAATAATATTCAGGGAGCGCCACCTCTGCAAATATTTGTCCGGACTATGGGCGCGATCCCGGCCCGGCTCCGGTCCGGTTCCTGCCCGAGACGGAGCCATCAGCCGAGGAGCTCTGCTCCGCTTATACCTTATTTTACGGCACTGAACTGTGTTTGTTATTAAAATTGGCGAACGATGCCGAAACAGGTTTGTCTTTCAGATATTTAAACAGGTGCTTTCTTCTGAAGAAAGGACAGAAATGTTGACGGAAACTTTCAGAACAAGATTGTTACTAAAGTCGTATTGCTCATTATACGGACTAAAATTGAAGGAAAAAATGTCATTTTTCCTTCAATTTTGATTAGTTTTGATACGTTTTATGTCAAAATTGAAGGAAAAATTAAATTTTTTCCTTCACTTTTAGTCCGTATAATGAGCAATACGACTATAGAATAGAGCCGCCCTAATTTCAAAAACTGCAGTCAAGTTGTTTCTACGTCTTCGGTATAAAATTACTTACAGAAAAGTAGGTATATTTAATACACTAGGTACTTAAAAATTGTTATGTTCTGCAATTGCTTATAATAGGTATTTTTATGCTCTAACTAAGACGATCAAAGTGATCTATCTCAATAGTCTGTTTCTTCTATTTTTATCATAGTTACTGTTTTTTTCAATTTCTTTGTGATATAAGTATAAAAAGAAAATTGCTCTCGAAATAAACTCTTTTATCCGTTAGCTACGGGTACCATCAATGTGAACGGCACATTAATCATTCAAAAGTTTGCGAATAACTAATAAATACTTTACAAAAAGTTGAGCAAGCAGTGTTTCTTTTGAATAATATCACCGCGAGTTAGAATGGTAATAGCAATATTTGGAGTTCGCTACAATCTCTGTGCGGGGGGGGCGGGGGTGTGCGCGGGTGCGGGGGGGGGGGGGGGGGAGGCTCGTTAGCGATGCCACGTTCATTTATCAAATGTTCACAACTTATATTATCGTGTTTTACTTTAATTCGTCGTTAAATAACAATTTGTTTGTTTGAGTTATCGAAGTCAAGTTGGTATTGTTTAGGGTCCGGACAAATCTCAGAATTCCTCAGACATCCAAGTAAGTACTTATATGAGCTCTGCTAGTGTACATGTCTATGTCATATTATGATTTAATTTTGTTGTGTGAACTCATTACGTAGGTACCTACCTACAATACGTTGGCATCTTTTCAATTCAGTAAGGATTTACATAGAACACCAGCCCTCCTAGCCCAGTAATGGAACTGTCCATTGGTACTAATGATGTAACGGCCATATTACAAACGCTTCGTATCGAATCTCTTTCTAACATCGCTAATCCTTTGCTCTGACCCTTCTGACCACGAGACTTAGATCGTCATTGAATTACAATCCCTATACATTTTTTCTGTTATCTATAGCGTTAGCGTTGTAGATAAGTAACATAGCTACAGGCGCAGTTTATTAAGGTTTTTTTATTCTTTACAGTAAAGAAAGTTGGGAATATTAAAGCAGTGTGTGGCTGTTCCCTGAATTTTCAATTTAGCAAGTGCTGTTATTGCTAAGTGAACAGCGGCCACGCAATCACTTGTTCAAACGCAACATTAAATTATATTCACAACACGCGGCGGAGAGTTTACTGCACGAGCTGAGCTGCACGACCGATATTTATTGAGTTTTATTTTGTTTCTATGTTTGTTTCGGTTTTAATGATGTGCCACGTCGGCGTCGGCCGAGTGGGTGGTAGTGGTACCTCTCTCTCAATCGAAAAAAACTACGTACAAAGCAACAAAGTATTTTTCGTTTCGGAAAAGATACGTTCCATAGAGATTCTTGTAATCATAAGTAATTTTTAAATTCAAATTCATATTCTTTATTTACAAAACTTAGTTATAACAATAACACTAGTAGTTCGCCCCGAACTGAGATCTCGCGCACTGTAGATGGCTTACATTCTTCTGACTACCCCTATAACTTCAAGTGCTACTACTGCCGAGTATGCCTATTGCGCTAGCTCTTCAGGTAAAATTTAAAAAATACTGGCATGCATGCAATACATAATGTCGTGTCTAATTTTTCATTCATTTCATATTTATGAATTATCGTCGTATTTCTAAAAGTATACGTCCTAGAATAAAAATAATAACTGGCTTGGAATGTACAAATAAAGACCTTTCATTTGACACCCCACTCAATATATTTGTTTACTTAATTTTTTTACCCCAATTATTTTCATTCTTTATCAAAATTTTTTTTTATCATGAAAATAAATCAAGTAGCAACTAAAATCATTGCAAACCAAACCGCAACGATGCCACTCTCTTTTTAAGACCGACCAGTTAAATAACTACGAAGACATCGAAACTCTATGAAACGGGAGCTCTGGCGGCTCTGGTTTCTTAATTTTTGTTCTTTGGTCGTATTTCAAAAACTATATATCCTAGAGTAAAAATAAAAACCGTTTTGGAATGTACAAATTAAACCCTTTCATATGACACCCCACTCAATATATTTGTGTAACTTAAAAAAAAATTTACCCCCTTGGGAACCTAATATCTTCACAACCCCTTCATCGATTAAGCTCATATGCTCCACCGTAAATTTCCATACCACAACCTATTGACCTACCAAACTTTTATACAGATTGGATGAACGGTTCGATAGTTATGCGCGAACAAGAATTCGTGAAACATATAAACATACAAACATACAAAGCAAAATCGCCCAACTTGCCACTAAGATCTTCGCTCACTTCGCTCGCTCGATCGATTACAGAACAACTCCAGATCATGATTTAAAGAACTCATTACAATTTTAAAACAATTTATACCTCTCCTTTTAAGTTATAGTACAGCAAGTTTCAACAGCTCCTTGCACGCCCCAGAAGATAAACAAACTGTAATATTATATGTTGCAGCTGCTCCTCTAGAAGTTTCCTAGTGAGAGCTAGTTTATTCGTGCGATGCTCCGTGCGGTGCGGCACCGTGCGGCATGACATGACGGCGATGCGGTGCGGTGCGATATTAGCCGTGTTGGCCGAGTGGGTTAGTGCCTCGAATTTCTATTTGAAAGTCTTGTGTTGTAACCCGGCTATCATAATCAATGGATTTTTCGTTTCGATACAATATGCGCATTATGGTGAACGCACACTTAGCCGCACCGCAGTCCCCGCAGTCTCCGCAGTCATCGCTTTGCTTCAGGGACTGCGGCGACTGCGGCGCGGCTAGGTGTGCGAGGTTGCATAGAACTTCATATAAAGAAATCGAATGCGGGGACTGCGGAGACTGCGGTGCGGCCCATATCTGCGTTCACCCTTAATACGAGCTCTAAATAGTGAAGAAAGATATCGTGAGGAAGCCAGTTAGCGTCGATGGGCTTGCGACCCTGTAACGTATGGTATGATAACTTCTGCAAAATGTGGGTATACCTACAATACCGTATTTGGACATCCTTCTGAGTACCCCCTTAAACGTCTTAAAGGACCTTAAAATGCCTAAAAAGTCATGTATTATTTCTTTCATTTTTTTATTAAAATAAATACTGATGGATATTTCACACAGTGTCATCTAACCCCAAACAAAGCAAAGCTTGTACTATGGGAAGTTATAAGTAACTGATAGATTACACATTAAACATTTATTGTAATACCATTAATATTTTATAACATCCAGACGCGGAACCAATCTATGTTCATCACACAAATGTTTTTCCTGTGTGGGAATCGAACCCACGACCTACAGCTCAGAAGGCAAAGCTGCTACCAACTAAGCAGAGGAGTCAGGAAAGGTACTACGAAGTGTTGTGGTGACGAGGCGAAGTAAACACGTGTCGTGCGCCGCGCTGCCGCTATAAACTCACACAGAACGTGACAAACTTTAAGTGGCTATAAAGCCTTGGAAAATTATTACAGCGGTCGACCTTAGTGGCACTTAGATATATATTTAAATGTATTTATCGCGATACATTACACTCAGTTAATCAAAACATTTTCTTTACCAATTTTCAACGCTCGACAATTTGTCTGTCCAAGCGTAGCAGAGGCGTAGCGTCGGTGTAGCACTGGCGTAGCGAAACTGTAGCTGCGTTGTAGCATTCGTAGAAAAGTGTAGCATAGCAGTTGCGTAGCAATGACGTAGCAGCAAATTGGCATAATAGATCTAGCGTAGTAGTGGCGTAACGGGATGGATAGTAGAGGCGTAGCATAGCAGCAATAGCAAAAATGTGGTTGTGACGTAGCAGAGGTATAGTATTGTGGTAGAACCGACACCCTATTTTTTTTTTCTTTTATGTGTCTATTTATTATTTGTCTGGTTGTTTGAGTAGGTAATTAAGTAAAGGCTATTGTGCTGCAGCGCATCTGAACGCGGCCGGAGAGTGCGCGCGTCCGCCTCGTGCCTGTGAGGAGAGGCATTCATTCTATTACACCGTTGGAATCCCTTTCAATCCTCCTAACCGCTGGGTGATCTACTCCTGTCTTTCACAACAATCGTAAAGAATCCGGTCAATAATAAATATGGATTATGTCTAGTTTTTTGTAGGTTGTATTCTAAAATCTAGTCGGGTGCCTATCATACAAAGTGAATGTGAAAAGGTATTAATTTTATTTATTTGAAGGAAGCTTTTGGCTTCAGTTGATCTCGTGGGACATCAATCAAATTAGCTTTTATGCAAATTCAGGTCACATAAAAATCCATTGCTTTTTAAAAACAAACTTTTAAAACCATTTGATTGAAAATTTTAGTAAATTAGCAAAGTAAACAGAGAATACAACATTTCAATTGATCTCCACTCTGTTTACGTCTAGCCTATTATATTTTTCTGTACATGAAGCAGGCCGTGAGGGTACGGGGACGCTCTTTTTACCCGGCTGACTGTCAAGTCAGACAGGGTTATGTAGATCGCGCGTTTCTATGTATGTTCGTGGGTATGTAAGTAATATTCTTTATTACCACGTTACTCCTAAACGGCTGGATGGATTTTGATGAATGAGGTATCGTTAGAATTGTCTCTATCTCGATTGTGCTCTAGGATACTTTTTATTTCGATAAATCAAATAGTGCGGCTAGAAAATGCAACAATGTGTGAATTTTCAAAATGAAAATCACGCCATCATATCAAAATCCATGTCAAAATCAAGAAGTTGGTGGACTGATATCAAATATATTTTAAAAAAAAATCTAACATGACGTCTTCGAAGACTAAATCGAGTCTCAAAATTTTTGAAAATCTATTTTTCGCCCTAAACAGAATTGCTAAACAAAATGCATACTAAAACTTTATATTTAGTCACAGGCAACGTTTAGAACAAACTGCAACGAAATTGGTTCAGCCATTTAGGAGATATCTCATATTTAAGAAATATCTTACACGCTTTTAATTTTACACACAGAGCCATCTGTGTGTCAACTGTCACAACAACGTTTAGGAAAATGCGCACAGCATCGAACCCTAGATACCTAGATACCTATTAATAAAATTGTAATTTAATTTTGTGATTGATAAGATAATGCTGTTTCCAACTTTTCAGTTCAGCCGGGTTTTTTTATTTTTGAATAAATTGCTTGTTCTCGTCAGTCATAAGAAAATGATGATGTCAACTTATCACTGCTAGCTCCCGGTCTATCAGCTCGGATGGACACGCGATTGTAATTTTATTTTCAATCAAAACTGGATCTAAAAATGCAAATTCGGGACTCAAATCCGCACCCGCACCGCCCGCGCGGCGCTTCTCTCGGAATACGTGACTTGTTTTCTAATTATTCCTCTCCCGGAACTTTCAGCCGTCACTTCTTGCACTTTACAGCATTATAAAACAAGTTAACTTTACTATTCCTTTGAGTTAGCTAATTGTTTTTAAATTGTCTTGAGTACATTAAGAAAATACAAGTAGTGAGGACAATTAGCGTCGCACCGTGTCGTCGTCGTCTCGTCGCACCGCCGCCGTCCCGCTAGCGTCCCGCCGCCGTCCCGCTAGCGTCCCGCCGCCGTCCCGCTAGCGTCCCGCCACCACGTCGGTCGGCTGTGTGCCGACTTTATATCGCAGTACGCAGCTGCTGCGGCCACGAACATATTTTATTTTCTCATAAGTTTACTCACCTTTAGTTGCCTGCGTGCTGCAGTTACGCGTATATTTGTAGAAAGTGCAGCTTTAACACAAGCCTCGTGCTAGTTGTCTATCTCCTATGAGCTTAAACTATACTCGTCATAAACGTATTCAGTTATATCAATGCACGTTGAAGTAAACCGGCGCGCGAGTGCGCCGGGGCACCGTGTCCACCGACACCGGCGACAAGCGAGCCGAACTATCCTCGTGTGCTATGCTGAATTCGCTCTTATATTATATAAAAGCTAATAAAATACTCGTATTTTATAAACTCGTTCGTAAAACATGAAACAATTTAGAATATGCAAAACTGCTAGAAGTTACTCAACAATAGTTTAGAAACTGTAACAATACAAAATAACGAAGCAAATAAATGTAAATACAACTAGTCGGCGACTTTCCGCTCTAATTCATGTAGGAACATAAAATTCATCGATAAAACTCACCCGTACAGCCAGGGACGTATATAAGGGGGGGGTTTAGGGGGTCCGGACCCCCCCCTTAGCCCATTAAGTTCGGAGGAAACCTAGTCAATTTTTGTATTTTGGAACCCTTGGACCCCCCCCTTAACAAAGATCTTTGTATATTGGAACCTTTGGACCCCCCCCTTAACAAAGCTATATATACGCCCCTGCGTACAGCCGAGTGCACGGCGATCGTTCCCAACTGTTCCGAGACGCGCCGCGCTGTCTCTGGCGACCCATTCCCACGGTGACGCTTTCCTAGGCCTTTACATCTTTACTAGATGATTTATATAGCATCATGAGGCAAAATGTGGTTGGGACATTGTTGAGATTGAGTAGCCTTACCCAACTTAATCGGCCTCTCAGCTTATTAGATAGTTTCCTTCACCACTTCAAGCTCAAATCAAAGTGCATAAATATGTTGGTTTTGATAATACTCCTTCCTGCTTTAATGACACGTAGTTGAGCTTTTATTTCACTCTGTAATAAACTCTGTAAGATCTCAGGCAAACAATACAAATCTCAAAAACATAAGACACAAAAAAACTAAAGCAAATCACATACTTGCAATCACTAGTCAGTCGTGATTCGTGATCAACTTGATTTGAGCGTGATTCGCTTAAACTAGTTCAGACTATGCTTTAAGGTTTCATACCAGTCGCTGTAGTTGGTTGTCGCCCAGCACGAAGCTTCTCCTTAAGTCAGGCAAGTCAAGTAGAAGTTTCAGTGCTGGTCCGCGCCGCCCGCCGCCCGCCGCCCGCCGCCCGCGACGGCCGACCGACGCAACTTTGTACTCCAATAAAATGCGACCGTTATCTGCACCAAGCTGACCTGCACTGCACAGTGCAGCGATACCAGTAGGTATCTCGTCGTTCATATAAGCGAAAACTTACTGGGACAAACATGAGACATTATTATCTACCAATGTAATTAAAAATTACTAAAAATCTAATAGAATTTCTACCGCACCTTGGGGAGACAGTCGTGATTACCTATGTTTTGTTTACCATGTCAAACATACACTGATTTAGTGTTTTTCTAAGATTTCACGAATAACAGTATGTGTACTGAGTGCGAGGGTGTGCAGTGGTGTGGTCGCGCTGTGTCCGCGCGCACTGTGCCCGGGCCCGGGCGAGCGGCGAGCGCCGCACGCTGGCCGCGCGCCAGCGGGACTCGGCCGGACGCGGGGCGGACTGCAAATTGAATACACTGCGCACGTATTTGCAACTTTATCACAACGCTGTAAAATTCATTTCATTTTGCACAACAAACATGTGCCAAGCTTTTAGATCTGTAACAGGCACTCAAAAAATGACCCTCGTGGGATGATAATAAGGTTATTTTTTGTGTTCCTTCCTGAGCTAATGCAATGGTCCGTGTCGTTATTACCGATGTTAGTGCAGACATTCGTTCGAGTTGGCAAGAAGCGTGTTTGTGAGGAGAGAGTATTTCTGCAAATCCGGTGTTTGCAGGTGAGTACGTACCTACCGACCAAGTTACCGTTACACATTCTGCTTTTTGTTGCTGTACCGGGATGTATTGCAATGCAGTTTATAGAAGTGGTGGCGTGCCCTGCGATCATGTCCACTTCAGCAGTCACGTCATAGGAATGGATGGTCATTATTTCCAGTTCTATATTTTTATAGAGTCTCGTATTTTAGTCACTAGTGTCCTAGTGTGTTGACATGTTTAAATAAACATTTACACATGCTTGTAGAATGTAATGAAAAGTCACGATAATGAACGAGAGCCCTCCCTTTGAATTCCTTTCAGTTGTTAATTGTAGGTGAAGTGAAGCTAAATTAAAGGCGTAGGTGTTTGTATAACAAAACATTGTACCCACACCTTCCTACATGGCGGCCCTGCCAGGAGCGAGTAGGTTTTTGCAAAATTCCGGGCAATTAAGTACTAGTGATTAATAAAATGGATTGTATTGAGTCGATTGTTTCATTACATGAGAAAAACAAACTTCAAGGAAGAAGGGGTACAACTCACTCGATTTCGAGCAACATAAAATATGAGCTATACAAGTGGCGGCATAGCAATCATATGCGTCGTTCTTCGCTCATCCATTTCTACACGTCAATGGTTTTTTTTTTATAAAATGTAAATGCATACTACAAGAGGTCTACAGCAAACGGTGTAGGTAACTATCGAAAGCTAAGTCAGCTCCACACCTACCTATTTACTTAGTATTTCCTGTGCTGATTACTGTGCCGGGCAAGCCTGCTCTAACATTACAATGTCCCGGTCACTATGTGGTAACTCTATAAATCATCTCTCTTCCCCCAATTAGCTTGCGTAGTAGGCTTTATAAAAATAATGAAAAAAAAGTCGTCGTCACGAGCAAATGTTTATTTTATGTAAGTGTCACATTAATTGCAAAACCAAATGGTTTAGAAGTTTAATTGAAGGTTTAGGGTGCGTTTCTACTGAGGCGGAGCTGAGCGGAGCGGTGCTTAGCGGTGCATGAATTGACCAATCATGTGCATTTTGCCGCGTTCCGATTTCTTCGTTTGACATGTGATTGGTCAATTCATGCACCGCTAAGCACCGCTCCGCCCAACTCCGCGTCAATGGAAACGCAGCCTAAGGCTGCGTTTCCATTGACGCGGCATACCTGAGCTTGAAATGTTCAATTTGGCAAGTTTTGGCTACCGCGTGTGGAGAGTGGCAATACAGAACAGCTCCCATACAGAGAGGTATGCGGTCCCGTGTTGTCGTGGACGCGACGAGACACCGCGACTAATTAACAAAACTTGAGACGGAGTCGCGCAATCTTGCCCTCGCTCCTCAGTAGCACCTCCTCCCCCCCTCTCACCCCCACTCTCCTCACGAAGTCACAACTCGTGACTTTTAATTGTTCCTTGTGAGATCGCGTTACATACGCAATAATCTCGCCCGGTAAGTAAGGATTATGGAATGTAACCATAGCGCTATTCTCACTGATTCATTGTTGATAAGTGATTGAATTATAAAGATTCAAAGTAATAAAACTTCATTAGATAGGTATACTTAACAGTTTTAAGTTTGAGTTCATACTCGTAAGAAGAGGCACTCCGCAGACAGAGATAGTTAAATAAAAAAAAATATTTTACACAAATAGAAAGCGAAGCACTCGTGGCGTAGCTTGCTGAGGCGTTCTTGATTGGTCTTTGCAGTTAAGCAACGTTGTACGCGGTCACAATTTGGATAGGTGACTGCGAGTGGCATTACGAGCTGAGCACTTTTGTGCTTCGGAGTCCTTTAGGCAGCCCTAAAAAGTTAAGTTGGCCACTAGCTCATACGGCCTTAATAACTTACCTACGTGTAGCCGCGCGGCTGGCGCTGAGGGATCCTTCCGAAGGAATAGGTTCAGACGTTCTATAAGCTCGAAGGTTCAGACCCGTACGTCGATGGTGACGGACCAATAGATAGCAGCCAGATAAATTATTAAACATGATCTCAACAATAGCCTTCTAAGCGCGTTAGACGTTCTTGTCTAGAATTCTAGGATTTTAAACTGTATGAAGGATGAGGTTGTCAAGCGCCCAAATACATATTTCGTACATGCCCAAATTTTGGAGAAGTTAAATCCTTTTCCTTTTATTGTAGGTATATTATACTAATACAAAGTTATTTCCCAACGTAATATTTCGTAGAACTTGCGCTACGTCGTAGAGCCTCTACGACATTTGCTACGCCAAGTGATCGGATAAAGGAATTCTTTAGATCTTATTTGAAGTAATTGAGGCTTAGATGGGGCGCTTTTACGATAGAAACGTAACGTTTGTGGTTAAAAGTGGATGCGGCGTGAAGTATGGACACTGCCAGTGCCTTATGAGAGTACTTTGCGAGGGTTGTAAAAGTGCTCGTTATTTGGTAACGTGTTCAATATTTTACTGTAGGCCGGCGATTAGTGACCAAGTTTACAGAGCGGGCGCAGGCGTCCTTATGTCCAGTTAGTGCGGTACCCAGCAATTACAGGGGAATATCATATGGTAATATTTCAGTTTATGTCAACGATCCCACATGCTGCCTTATGGACCGATAAAATGTGGATCATTCTGCGTAGTGAAACGTATCAGTAACAGGACCGTAAGGCTAACCTAATTAGTTCCTAGTAAACCTAGTAATGCATGCAATTGAGTCCAACTAAAAACGCAAACAATAAAATAAACGTTTCCAATTGTTATCGCTTTTAACGATAATTACTAAATGATTAATAAACTTGATACAACGAGTACGGGGCGAGTAAATAGAGAGCAATTGTCATGAATGCGCGATCGTGTTGATTTGTGGGTAATCGCGGCGAGCACGCTACCCCCTCCCCTCCCCCTCCCTACTCCTCCTCCTCACCCCCTCGCCCCCCCTTCACTGGCCCACGCCAAGCGCGTGAAAGTATCGCGAGTCGAGCACATGCTATGGCATATCTACGACATGTAGACATTATTTAAAAGCTGTAAGAAACATTATGATGCAAATCCAAGACGTTCATTTAACACACTTCTTGGAGAATGGCTAATAGACGGTTGCTATTGGTTTTTTTTTTTGGTAGGTACCTATTTGCTTTGCTTGAACTGTTTGCGTGAGGCGACGCGAGTCGTGCTGTAACCTGTACGGTGGTCATTAGCGCTGTGTGCCTTCCTAGACACGCCGCCGCGCCGGCTCGGGCCCGGCTCGGGCCCGGCTCGGCTGCCCACAGACCCACTAGTACTGCGGTGCGACCACCGATAGCCATCACAAATAAACGGTCAACAAGGCTGATCGCTTATCGATAGCATTAGTGACACGAGTGCCCAGGAGTGAACGTGCAAGTAGGAGCCGGTTAGCTACCCTGGCTGACCGTAGGCATTCAACATCAGCACAACAATCTAACGAAGTCGGTACACATACAAGTTTAGAACGGTAGTTTAATCTTACTTCCTCACTATTTTGTGCCTAGGAACTACTTTTATAACCCAAATGAACTAGATTAAGTATAGTTTCCAACTAAGTAGCTTTAGCTTAGAAGCGTAAATAAATGTTAGGCTTTCATTAGACCGTGATAAACTGAACATCCAGAGAGATAAATTTAATAATTTTCGAATCTAATTACAGCACGATGTTGCCTGAAACGTGCACTAACCAGAGCCGCTAATTACATCCATTAGTTAGCGCGTCGGCGCTGCGACGATGACGCGCTTATCATAGTGCGTTCAAACAACATAATAATATTCTACAATAAAACTAACTGCCATGTTTGCGCTACGGTTGTTGCTACAGCAACTGTTACTCTAGAGCATAGGTTCCCAAACTTTATTTACTCGTGGACCACTTTCACAATTTTGCTGGTCCCGGTGGACCCCCTGTAGCTACAATTCTACCATATTTCCAGTCGACAAAAAATGTGAAGAGTAGATTTTGCGTTGCGGCTGCGTTCCAACCACGAATTAACAGTTTTCGAAAAAAAAAGGTGAAAATTGATTGGTTAATTAATTCATTGATTGGATGTGGAGTGGAGTGGAAGTCAAGAAAGTCAAATTGGCTTATCAAAAAAGTGATTCCACCTAACTTTACTTTTTTGACATCTACTCACACACAGCACAAGAAACCAATCAATTCTCACTTATTTTATTTAGAAAACTCCCCATTCGAAGTGGTAAAACAAAAAAAAAAGTACCTATACTACTATTATTTTCTTGTGTTTTATTTATTCAAATAATTATGTAACTATGACACTATTAATTATTATTGTTATAAATAACTAAATAACGTAACGTAACTTATAAATATTAATATTGCTGGCAGAGGCGTATTTTAAGATTCAGCGCCCTAGGCCGGTAAAGTTTACCGCCCTCTGCAAATATTGGTCTCTAGCTTGAAACTTGGTTTGCACTCTGCTCGCAAAATAGTCATGAAGCTTATAATAAGCGAGCGAAGCGAGCCGACTTTTTTAAAACAACAACAGATACTTGATTTTGCTTACGGTTCTTAAAGAAAAGGTTGGCTGCTTGCCGGTTCCTATTCCATATGCGAGCGAAGCGAGCCGAATTTTTTTATGACAAATGCAACAAGTGACACTTGATTTTGCTTACGTGCTCAAAGAAAAGGCTGGCTATTTGTCGGTTCCTATTTCGCGGTCAGACATAACTCAATTTGCTCGCAAAACACTGATGAAGCTAACATGCGAGCGAAGCGAGCCGAATTTTTTGAAGAAAAATGCAACATGTGACACTCAAGAAATGTTTCCTAAAATTGTGTCGAGGATTTATTCCCAGACTATCAATTATTGTAACGAATTATCCCTTCGAGCTTAAAAGAAAACCTACGTTTCCTGTCAAGTTAAAAAATCGCAAAGTCAGTCACTGAAAATGGCCAGTAAAACGATAGTCTTGATGTCTATCAAACTTTACAATAAGTTTTAGCTTTTGATAATTAGGTGGGCTTTTTCTTATTTCTTCTGGCATGTATGGACAAACAGAAAGGCGCATGAAGTTGAGAGCGCGAGGCGGCGCAAGCCGCCCCTCGCTCTCAACCAAATACGTTTTAGCTTTTGTTAATTAGGTAGGCTTTTTTTAATTTCTTTGGGCATATATGGACAAAAAGAAAGGCGCATGAAAATGAAAGCGTGGGGCGGCGCAAGCCCCCCTTCGCTCTCAGCCAAATAAGTTTTAGCTTTTGTTAGTTAGGTAGGCTTTTTTTAATTTCTTCAGACATATAAGGACAAAAAGAAAGGCGTATGAAGCTGAGAGCACGGGGCGGCGCAAGCCCCCCTTCGCTCTCAGCCAAATAAGTTTTAGCTTTTTTGTTAGTTAGGTAGGCTTTTTTTAATTTCTTTAGGCATATAAGGACAAAAAGAAAGGCGTATCAAGCTGAGAGCACGGGGCGGCGCAAGCCGCCCCTCGTAGACTGGCGCCCCGGGCCATGGCCCTCTTGGCCCAAGGGTAAATACGCCCCTGATTGCTGGGCACACTTACAATGACAATCACATCATTTTAGTTCTTCACTATCGAAACCAGATAAATTTTCGTGGACCCCCATTTACGAGTTGTGCACCCCCATTTTTTGGTCACGCCAACGCGGACCCCCGTCGAGTCTCCCGTGGACCCCTGGGGGTCCACCTGGACCACTTTGGGAACCTATGCTCTAGAGCTCTAACAACCACATCAAGGAGCATGCTCCTTGATGTGGTTGTTAGAGCTCTAGCCAGAACACTAAAGAGGAGTCACTTTCAGTTCAAGAGCGTTTTCAATAACGTCAACCTACGCAATTGTTATCCTTGACTCACCGTCATGGGGTCGTAGCGCACACGCGAGCAGCTGGACCACTAGCGAACTCTGCATTGTAGTGTACCAGCTGCGCGCGGCGGCGAAAGGAAGCCGATTGTCTCTCAGAAGCTGTAAACTTAGCTCCCGTTCCATCGTATAATTCGCATAAACTTAGATGTTTGATGCTTTTCATAAAATTGAATTTTCGTTGACATTGCCAACCTTTTCGGAACGATAAACTTTCCGCCTTATATTATAAACGTTATTGTTGACACAAATGGTAAAACACAAACGATATTGATAGAAAAAGTGCCTACACACAGAGTTTACTGTTTATAAACAGTATTTTTCATAGGAAGTTGATATACTTATAGGTAGTATAGGCCACAAGCAAGTTATATCGTGGAACACATAACTTGTTTTAGAGCTCAACGACGAAAATGGTACAAAAGTTTAGAGTCGACAGCTGCAGGTTTCTACATAACATAAAAAATCTGTTATTTCATTAAACAATAAAGGTTATAGCTGACACGTTAACTCCGCATTCGAGCCTCACCGCATTGCCTTGTGCGGTTAGGTATTCTTTGTATGGAATGTATGGACGAACGCTCACTGCATCAACTCCGTAGCATCACTCCGCATCGAAAGCTGCCAAAGCGTGGATGGCGAGTGGGCCACAGACCGATGCCACCCGGGCGTTGCCGATCCGTTGCGTCGTCGCAGCGCTATGACAGAGTATTCTGTCAAAGCGCGTCGTTTTAACGCACCGTGTGGCATGCCGTTCTGACTTGTATGGAAAACAACGCAGCGACACCGCTACATCGTCGGCTGCGACGACGCAACGGAGCAACAGCGCCCGTGTGGCATCGCTCTAAGTTGACAACTCCACCGTGCTCCAACTCAAACGCGGCGGCGTCCACCCGTGGACCACCGCTCGATGAGTGAACACCGAAAGGCGATGCGGTGCGGTTTAGAGCGAGCATGTTGGTACCATTATCTACCTTACTATCAATTCTAATATTCTGCTATCATTCGAAAATATTATTATGAACTAATTAGTTTAGGTATCTAACCTATACATATAGATTATTTTACTTGGCCTAATTTTCAGTCTGAGCCTATGGCATTGTTTTTAGATACTATATGTATGTACCTATCTGAAACTTTATGTAAATAAAATTACTTATCTTTATTAAAAAACAATACTTTATTTTATCACATTTTGCTATTTACAATTTACCTATGAGACATTTTTTATAATGGATTGCTTGGATATCACAATCTCGTAAACATACCTGCAGTACCTACCTGTTTACGTACATAGGCCGTACGTATACAGTAGGTAGGTACCTACATTAACTTTCACTTTTACTTTGATTATCAATAAGTAATCAAAGAATTTGACAAAATTAATTACGTGATTACAGATCAACAAATCTATAAATCTGCTACTATTATCTTTCTTTCTTGATAACCTTGGTCAAAGCTGTACCTACAGTAAAACCAGAAAAATATTGCGTTTCGGAAAACATCGATAACAAACGCATAAAAACGATTGACGAAAAGTCAAATAAATATTAGGCTCATAATTTCAACTTAAGGTCGCTGCATACGTAATGGGATAAAACCTCGGACGGGACGGAGACGTGACATAACATCGTCCTTAACACAGAACACTAAGGTCCATAACGATGTTTTTTCACCTGCCGTCCCGTCCCGTCCCGTCCGATTTCTCGTTACGTGTATTTTGTTAGGTACTATATTTTTATATGAAACGATGTCAAGAAATCGTCACGTTCCGTCCGGGACGAGAAAAATCACGTTACATATGCAGCGACCTTTAATCGCAAACAAAAAAACATCAATATCATTTTTAGTTGCAAGCCCTGCGAGCTGCGCTGCTAACGACGTGCACTTCTGTCGCATTCTGTTTTGTGGAATCCAAGTAGAATCCATACACTGCTGTCGGAAATATTCGGAAAACACGAAAATAACCGAGATCCAATAAAAAGCTTAAAAAAAATTATTTACTGCGCAGCGAAAAGCCTAACTTCACGAATGCCTACATCCATCGTGACAACTGTATTGTTGGACTAAGGCAGGAAGATGACGATGATGATGATGAAGTAGTTCACAAGTGCGAAATTCTTCTTTTAAAAAATCTACCAAAATATATTTACAAACGCATCCCTACCTAGCTTTTCATGCCTACCTAAAAATTAGTATCAAAAAAGTCAGCAACGGTTTGAAAATTGGAAGATCACAAACGGTACTCAGGTATTCTTAATTTAAATCTGTGTTCGACGCGATCAAACAAATCACCGAGCACACGAGGCTGAACACTCTGATCGGTACAATCACTAGCTCAGCGAACGCAGGAGAACGATGCAGAGCGCGACGCCGGCGGGCAGGGGCGTGGGGCGGGGCGGTGCGGGGGGCGCGGGGGAGGTCAGCGCGCGCGCCCCGCACTCCGCCTCGCCCGCCTGCAGCGCCAGCAGCGCGCGCCCCGCGCCCGCGTCCACGCACGAGCTGACGCGCGCCGCCTCGCGCGCCTGACGCGACCACCCGCCCACCTCCGCCGTCCAGCGCCGCAGCCACGCGCCCACCCACGACACCGCGCAGCCGCACCGCAGCGGGTTGCCCGACACGATCAGTCCACCTGCAACCGAGCTCGCGTGAGTCGAACCCCGCGTCCCGCGCCCCGCGCGCCGCGCCCCGCGCCCCCCGATCGACGCCCGCTCTCACCCGGCAGCAGCTTGGTGGCGAGCCGGCTCCGGTCGGTGAGGTTCGGGTAGAGGACCTCCGGCGAGAGCTCGACCAGCTCGTTGTCGCTGAGGTCCAGCGCGAGCTGCGGCACGCGCGCCAGCGGCCGCACCAGCCCCGCCGGCAGCCGCGTCAGTCCCGTGCCGCGCACGCGCAGCGCCAGCGCGCGCGCCTCGCCCAGCGCCGTCAGCGCACCCGGCGCCAGCTCGCGCAGCGCCGCCCCGCGCAGCTCCAGCGCGCGCAGCCGCCCGGCGCGCACGCCCAGCAGCTGCGCGTCCAGCGCGCGCGCGCGCACCACCAACGTGAGCTCCTCCAGCGAGGGCGTGCACGCGAGCACGTCCGCCAGCGAGGCGTCGCCGCGCCCCAGCGGAGTCTCGACCGTGAGCTCGCGCAGCGCCGTCAGCGGCAGGAAGGCGCGCGGCTCGACCGCCTCGAGGCGCGGCAGGCGCTCGAGGCGCAGGCTGCGCAGGCGCGGCAGGCCCTCGAGCGCGCCGCGCGTCAGCCGCGCGATCGGGTTGTCGGAGGCGTCGAGCAGCGCGAGGCGCGGCAGCGCCGCCCACACGGCGGGCCGCAGCGAGGTGAAGGCGTTGCCGGCGATGCGCAGCGCGCGCAGCCGCGTGAGACGCCGCGCGTCCGCCTCGCGCAGCGCCGCGATGCGGTTGCCGCTCAGGTCGAGCTCCACGAGCTCGGGCAGCGGCAGCGCGGGCGCGGCGCGCAGCCCGGCGTCGGCGAGCGCCAGCCGGCGCAGGCGCGGCACCGCCAGCAGCAGCTCGCGGAAGTTGGCCTTGAGCCGGTTGCCGGAGAGGTCGAGCGCGCGCAGCCCCGCCAGCGGCGCCAGCGCGTCGTCCGCGAGCGCGGTGAGCCGGTTGCCCGCGAGCGACAGCTCCCGTAGCTCTGCGCAGGCGCGGAACACGGCCGCGTCGAGGTGCTCGAGGCGGTTGCGCGCCAGCTCGAGGCGGCGCAGCGTGAAGCCGACCGCGGCGAGCGCGCTCTGCGGGAACAGCGTCAGCTGGTTGTCGGCCAGGTCGAGGTGCTCCAGCACGGTGTCCCGCAGGCAGTCCCGGGGTAGAGCGCGCAGCCGGTTGCCGCGCAGGCGCAGGTGGCGCAGCGCGCGCAGCCCGCGGAACTGCTCCGCGGCGAGCTGCGCCAGCGCGTTGCGCGACAGGTCCAGCTCCTGCAGCGCGGGCGCGCCGGCCAGCGCGCGCCGCTTCACGGCCACGAGCCCGTTGTCGGCCAGCGTCAGCACGCGCAGGCGCGGCAGCGCGCCCAACGACGCCGCGTCCAGCTGCGCGAGGCGGTTGTGCGCCAGCGCCAGGCGGCCGAGGCGCGCCCCGAGCGCCGCGAAGAAGGCGGCGGACAGGCCCTCCAGCAGGTTGTGCGACAGATCGAGCACGGCGACGCGGGTCGCGGCGTCGCCGCCGGCGAGGCGCGCGATGCGGTTGCGGCTCGCGTTGACGGTCAGCTCGCCCTCCTCGGTGGAGAGCAGCTCGAAGCTGTCGGCGTGCAGCTCGGTCAGCCGGTTGTCGTGCAGGTCGAGCGCCTCGAGTCGCGGCAGATCCCGGAAGGCGCGAGGCGCGAGGCTCTCGAGCCGGTTGCCGGCTAGGCTGAGGTGTCGCAGCGCGGGCAGGTCGCCGAAAGCGCGCTCGCTCACGCCTCGGATGCGGTTGTGCGAGAGGTCCACGCTCTGCAGCTCCGGCGCGCCGCGCAGGAAGCCCGGGCGGATCTCGCCGAGGAGGTTGTACGCGAGCCGCAGCTCCCTCAGAGCGGAGGAGCCGTTAGGCGCGATCGCCTCGGCCGGAAACTCCGCGATCCTGTTGAAGTCCAGGTTGAGGTACTCGAGCGAGGGCAGCGCGAGCAGGTCCTCCGACGACACGCGGTGGATGTCGTTGTTGTCGAGGCTGAGCCACGCGACGCCGGCCCCCGCGGCCGGGAACCCGCCGCCGCCCAGCGTCGAGGAGAGCTCCAGCGTCTGCAGCGCGGACAGGTTGGCGAGCGCGCCCGGCTCCAGCCACTCCAGGTCGTTGAAGCTCAGCACGAGCTCGCGCAGCGGCAGCGTCGGCGGGAAGGCGTCCGCCGACAGGTGCGTCAGCAGGTTCCCCCGCAGGTTCAGCGCCGCGAGCGCCTCCGACCACGCGCCGAACGCGTCCGCCCTCAGCGCCGAGATGCGGTTGTAGCCGACGTCCAGGTAGGCGAGCGTGGCGGGCGCCAGGCGGCGCAGCCCCGTCGGCAGCGCCGCCAGCAGGTTACCGGCCAGCGACAGGTAGCGCAGGCGCGGCGGCGGGCGCGGCAGGTCGCGCAGCGCGTTGTGCGCCAGGTCGAGGCGGCGCAGCGCACCGAGCGCCCGCAGCGCGTCGGGCGCGGCGCGCAGCGCGTTGTGGTCCAGGTCGAGCCGCGCCAGCGCGCGCAGCGCGTGCGCCGCCGCGGCCGACACGCGCTCCACGCGGTTGTGGGACAGCGAGAGCCGCTCGAGGCGCGCGCCGCCCTCCAGCACCCACGGCGGGATCGCGGTGAACGCGTTCAGGTCCAGGATCAGCCGGCGCAGCTGCGGGTGCGGGTGCGGCGCCGGCTCGTACGTGTCGTCCAGCTCGTTCGTCGCGAGGTCGAGCGAGTCCAGCGCGGGCGCGCGGCACGCGGCGCCGGCGTCGCGCGCGGCGCGCAGCATGTTGCCGCGCAGCTGCAGCTGGCGCAGGCGCGGCAGCAGCTGCAGCGCGGCGCACGGCGGCGCGGCCAGCAGGTTGTCGGAGAGGCGCAGCAGCGTGAGAGAGGCGGGCAGCGTGCGCGGCGCCACCGCGTGCAGACGGTTGCCCTCGAGGTCGAGCTGCACGAGCGCGCGCAGCCCCGCCAGCGCGCCGTCGCCGATCGAGCACAGCTGGTTGTGGGCGAGCGACAGGCTGCTCAGCGAGCGCGCGAGGGAGCCCCACTCCGCCTCCGGGTCGAGATCGCCGATCCGGTTGCTGCAACGGAGCGTCGTCGTAGCTCTCGGATCGGGGAGCGCGGTCGAATCCGACGCGAGACCGACCACTCACCTCTGCAGGTCGAGCCAGTTCAGCACCTCGAGGTCCCGGAGCGCCTCCGTCGGCACCTCGGTGAACTCGTTGTGGCCGAGGTCCAGCGAGGCCAGCGTCGGCACCATCGACCTGTCGAAGGGGAGGCGCGTGAGGAGCGCGGCGGGCGAGGGGTGGGGGGAGGGGAGGGTGCGGCGCGGGGACTCACGCGAGCGCGTCGGGCTCGATGTGGTGCAGGCGGCTGGCGGCCAGCACGAGGGTGCGCAGCGCGCGCGCGTCCAGCGCGGCGCCGCCCAGCACGCCCAGCCGCGCGCCCACCACCGACACGTGCCGCACGCCCGCACCTGCCGCGCACACCACCGTACTTCATCGTTCGCCGGATGACTCGATCGCGTGAATCGCACGCGTCTCCGTCATCGTCGTTCTATCGTCGAAAGGTGACTTACTGATGTGCGGGAACCTGTGGAAGGGCACGAGGTTACAGGAGAGGTGGTCCCCGCGGCAGTGGCAGAGCGGCGCGCAGGGCTCGGCGGGGGAGGGCGCGGCGGCGGGGGAGGCGGCGGGGCGCGGCGCCAGCAGCAGCAGCGCGGCCGCCAAGCGCAGCATACCGCACTTGTTACTTGTGCACGTTACTCGCCATTCGCTAAACACCTAAGTACATAGAAATAAATAAACTAGCCTGAAATTTAGTAGATATCTAATGTTAGTACCTACTCGTATTGTGTTTCCTAATTAGATCCCTCTTTATAAAATTATTTTTTCTGTTTATGTCTTCGCTGCTCTGTGATCTCCTATGGTGTGGTGTTTCACTTTTCTTCGTTTGTCCATTAGTGATAAGATAACTCTTCGGTTTTTCAACAGATTTTTCCAAGATGTTTCTGGGTACCTACTCTCAGTTACGTTCTTGTATAACGTTTCATTTAAGTAGTTGGTTCCTTATGTTATGAGTATGTACTTAGATAAAAAATATTCTAATCAATCGAGCGAATGAAGATCTTAGTGGCAACTTGGCCGATTTTTAACCGACTTCCAAAAAGGAGGTTCTATGTTCGGCTGTATGTATGTTTTTCTATGTATATTCATCGATTTATCCGTCAATTGTGGACCGATTTCGAAAAAAAAACAACACTAAAAAAGGAAAAATAAAAAATTTTCAAAAAAGAAAATATAACCGACTTCATAAAATACTTGTACCTACTATAAGCGAAAAATTAAAATACAAACAGGTTTATTTAATTTGTTTTTATAGGCACCTGAGCCATGTTGGCCGTGGGGTATAGTACCTCGACTTTCGATCCGAAGGTCGTGGGTTCGAATCCTGAACGTGCATCAATGGATTTTTCGTTTCGAAAAAATTATATGCGCCATTAACACGAGCTCTAAACGGTGAAGGAAAACATCGTGAGGAAACCCGCGGCTTAATCAGCCCCACACGTATTGACCATGTCTTTCCTGTGGATATGGCCGGTTAAGCTGAAAGGATGGTGTAAGTGCTGGGCAAGCCTACTCCATCTCAACTATGTCCCAGGCACTGTAATGTGCCTGGGACATAGTTCCCACAGTGACAACAGTGTCCCGTTAAATGTAGGCAAAGATTGCCTCTTGACACTGTATAAATCATCTAGTAAAGATGTAAAGGCCTATGTTTATTATAGGTCCTACACCTACAGGGTGAATTTTTGAGACGGGGCAGTAAGGTCTAGCTGACCTTACTGCCCCGTCTCAAAAATTCACTGTTGTAGCTTCAGGAAAACGTTATTAGGAGACTATATATCCTTAACTTTTGAAGATATTTCGACCTGCATTCACAGATTTTGAAAAAAATGTACAGTCAGCGAGAAAATGGGCAATTTAGACAAAAACTTTTTTGATGCCAATCGATCCGGTTTCATCTAAGGCATAGGTTCCCAAACTTTATTTACTCGTGGACCACTTTCACAATTTTGCTGGTCCCGGTGGACCCCCTGTAGCTACAATTCTACCATATTTCCAGTCGACAAAAAATGTGAAGAGTAGATTTTGCGTTGCGGCTGCGTTCCAACCACGAATTAACAGTTTTCGAAAAAAAAAGGTGAAAATTGATTGGTTAATTAATTCATTGATTGGATGTGGAGTGGAGTGGAAGTCAAGAAAGTCAAATTGGCTTATCAAAAAAGTGATTCCACCTAACTTTACTTTTTTGACATCTACTCACACACAGCACAAGAAACCAATCAATTCTCACTTATTTTATTTAGAAAACTCCCCATTCGAAGTGGTAAAACAAAAAAAAAAGTACCTATACTACTATTATTTTCTTGTGTTTTATTTATTCAAATAATTATGTAACTATGACACTATTAATTATTATTGTTATAAATAACTAAATAACGTAACGTAACTTATAAATATTAATATTGCTGGCAGAGGCGTATTTTAAGATTCAGCGCCCTAGGCCGGTAAAGTTTACCGCCCTCTGCAAATATTGGTCTCTAGCTTGAAACTTGGTTTGCACTCTGCTCGCAAAATAGTCATGAAGCTTATAATAAGCGAGCGAAGCGAGCCGACTTTTTTAAAACAACAACAGATACTTGATTTTGCTTACGGTTCTTAAAGAAAAGGTTGGCTGCTTGCCGGTTCCTATTCCATATGCGAGCGAAGCGAGCCGAATTTTTTTATGACAAATGCAACAAGTGACACTTGATTTTGCTTACGTGCTCAAAGAAAAGGCTGGCTATTTGTCGGTTCCTATTTCGCGGTCAGACATAACTCAATTTGCTCGCAAAACACTGATGAAGCTAACATGCGAGCGAAGCGAGCCGAATTTTTTGAAGAAAAATGCAACATGTGACACTCAAGAAATGTTTCCTAAAATTGTGTCGAGGATTTATTCCCAGACTATCAATTATTGTAACGAATTATCCCTTCGAGCTTAAAAGAAAACCTACGTTTCCTGTCAAGTTAAAAAATCGCAAAGTCAGTCACTGAAAATGGCCAGTAAAACGATAGTCTTGATGTCTATCAAACTTTACAATAAGTTTTAGCTTTTGATAATTAGGTGGGCTTTTTCTTATTTCTTCTGGCATGTATGGACAAACAGAAAGGCGCATGAAGTTGAGAGCGCGAGGCGGCGCAAGCCGCCCCTCGCTCTCAACCAAATACGTTTTAGCTTTTGTTAATTAGGTAGGCTTTTTTTAATTTCTTTGGGCATATATGGACAAAAAGAAAGGCGCATGAAAATGAAAGCGTGGGGCGGCGCAAGCCCCCCTTCGCTCTCAGCCAAATAAGTTTTAGCTTTTGTTAGTTAGGTAGGCTTTTTTTAATTTCTTCAGACATATAAGGACAAAAAGAAAGGCGTATGAAGCTGAGAGCACGGGGCGGCGCAAGCCCCCCTTCGCTCTCAGCCAAATAAGTTTTAGCTTTTTTGTTAGTTAGGTAGGCTTTTTTTAATTTCTTTAGGCATATAAGGACAAAAAGAAAGGCGTATCAAGCTGAGAGCACGGGGCGGCGCAAGCCGCCCCTCGTAGACTGGCGCCCCGGGCCATGGCCCTCTTGGCCCAAGGGTAAATACGCCCCTGATTGCTGGGCACACTTACAATGACAATCACATCATTTTAGTTCTTCACTATCGAAACCAGATAAATTTTCGTGGACCCCCATTTACGAGTTGTGCACCCCCATTTTTTGGTCACGCCAACGCGGACCCCCGTCGAGTCTCCCGTGGACCCCTGGGGGTCCACCTGGACCACTTTGGGAACCTATGATCTAAGGATTAAAAGGCTCTATCGGACTAACGCTATAATAAATGCATGCATGCTCCAGACAATGATCAGTTAGTATTCCTTACCCAGCATCTACCTACACCGTACCTACGCACCGTCATCTCGAGTGCTCGCGGCGGAGACGGTCAGTGCGAGGAGCAGACATAAACTTATATTTTGCGTCCACAACTTGACACAACCTGGCGCGGCCACACGCCGGCTGCGACACACCCCGGGGAGCAAAACAACATCGAGTAATTATGTAATTCGCCGAGAGAAGAATACGAAAAGTGAATTAAATAGCTGTACCTATCAGGCAAATGTAGGTAATGTAATATTTCCCGCGGTCGTCATCTCCGAGCGACCTTCGACCTCGCTTCCACGAGATACGATCTGACCAGTCCCCCTCCCCCACCCTCCACCACAAGGGAGGGGGGGGAGGGGGGGGGTCACGTACAAGAGCTATGCCTTTCAAAAGATCAACAAGTATCACTCGGCTTATGGGCCTCGTTACGTGAGAGCGGCGCCTTAACGACATCAATCTTATCTGCCGTTACATCTAACTGGAGCGGAGCTTCGGACAACACATAACGACCATGGTATGACGTACCTAAGTAGCACATCATCGTCATCGCGAATGTGCTGGTCGCGTGAGCACGTCCGTTATTTGTAAACTAACACAGAATTCAGTTTGCTTTCTAGTAATATAAAGCACCTATTCATTTTAAAGAAAAGAACAAGACACACGCCTATTATACTCGTAATTACATTTCATTTAAATTACTTGCAGCATGCAATACGCTCTCCGTTGTGTCACAGAGTTGGTGCTACGTCCGAGCTACGAGATTGCTACGAGATTGCTACGACGTGTATCGGGCTTTTGCCCTGAGTTTTTACAAAGAAAGATAAATATTTTACATATAACATTTCGGACTAAGCTCGGCGGAGTGTGTGCGACGGGGAAACAGCGGAGGTGCGTCTGCTGAATAATTCAGTATTTAACGGATAACCGGCGCCTCCCCAACCAACCTCCTATCTCACGTAACCTTGGAAAAATGAAAAAAAATCTACTTTAAATTATTGTAACATTTACCAAGTGCGAAGAAAAGCTAGTCATTATTATTATTATTTTATTTGGTAATCTGATCTGCTCCGACTTACGGGAGTCGGTTAGTAAATCAACCAAGTGCACATAAGAATGCTCAAATGCTCAATTCTATAAATATTATGCATGTATTGAGAACTAGCACAGCTAAACTACAAATAATAAAAAAGTTAGTAGGGAAGTAGGTATAACTTTTTGTAGGAGAACAAAATTGGTTTTAATTTAATAGATAAAAAGAGATATTGGAATAGCCTATTACTTATTATTATTTGGATAGCCGATAGGAAGGAAACCTTTAATTTTATTTTGTTATAGTGCTAATCCACACTTGGGTTTTCAGTTTAGAAGGAAACCTTGTTTTCTACATAGGTAATTCTAATTATTTATGATTCTTAAAGTATTTTTCGCGTTTTAATGTTGTGGTTGTTGGTAGTTTACCAAAGTATTATATTATTATGCGGACTCACTAGTGGGATCCCTGTATTGTGGAAAAAGATAATAGGACTAACCAACCTATGGTATTGGATTACCTACATCAAAACTTACGTATACTTAGTCTTATAATCTAAATCATAAAACTAAAACAAAGCCGTTAAGTATAAATTATGTACCTACCGACCTAATTACCTTCCTTTAATAATTTTATTATTCTTAATGTAAAATCAAATAATTGACGAGAACCAGATGTCACACTAACCCTATTAACCTACGTTTAATAGCAGATAATGTGTTCGTCTTTTTCAATAAATTATTACTTACTTACTTTACATACTTACCAAATTCCATCAAAATCGATTCAGCCGATTCGACTAGATTAAATTCAAATAGTTACTTCAAGCAACTAGTAAGTGAGTTTTATCATTGAATGCATGGCGAATACATTCATAAAACTTTTGTAAGAGTTCTGCGCGAAGTCGTCGCGGCTCGGGCGCGGCGCGATGCGTGCGTCCGCGGTGGGTGGCGGCGAGCGCACTGCCGGACTGCCGCCGCCTCACCGCCTGGCGCCGACTGCGCCTGCCGCCGCCGGCTGCCGGGCCGTCTGGTGGCGCCGTGCAGCGTGCCCCGTGCCGCCCGCAGCCAGCGCGCGCTTTTCCATCATGCATGTAGAAACTACCTCATACGAACTTACTTTTTTCGTTATATACTTACCTAACCGAATTTGTCGCTGGGTGGGCGACAAGAGCTCCATGATAATAGGTACTTGCTCAGCGATGCTAGAGTACGCGCCACCACTGAAGTCCGTTAGACGCGGCGCTGCTATCGCAGAACTAGGTGAGGTAAAAAATTACTTATTGTCCAACTAAGGCTTGAATAATAATAATTATGCAACTTTGTACCTACGTTCGTTAATTCTACATACCAGAATAACTGAACGACCGTTACTAAAAGAGCTAAATAAAACAATTATAGTCGTATTGCTCATTATACGGACTAAAAGTGAAGGAAAAAATGACATTTTTCCTTCAATTTTGACTTAAAACGTATCAAAACTAATCAAAATTGAAGGAAAAATGACACTTTTTCCTTCACTTTTAGTCCGTATAATGAGCAATACGACTATAGTTCCCGCTTTTGTCGTAGGACTTGAGTGCTGGCGCGGACTCTAACTGAACTCGCCGAGAGGCCAACCAAGTAGCGGTTCTTTCTGTCACCGCGAGCGAGTAGCGCGAGTAATCGCCCGCCGCACTCGCACACTCGCTTAAGTATAGCCCAACGACAGAACTATAGGAACTACACTCGCTTCTCGTTGCTTGCCAACTCGTTTATACTTTCTAGTTCTACTCGTTCATCGCCGGCGGTTGGACAACTGCCTAAACCTATAGGGCCTTACTTATGAAAGGTGTTTAAAGTTAAACACTGGCTAAACAACGTCCTGTCTTTATTTTTTAATAGTGACGAACAGAGACGGGACGTTGTTTAACCAGTGTTCAACTTTAAACATCTTTCATAAGTAAGGGGGATAGTTTCTTAAGAACAAAACTTTCTAATTAAAAAAATGGTAGCTACACTGACTGAGGCACACACACAGATTTATATTTCATAAAAAAAGATATATTATCTGCTGTGTGTGGTGCGCTTATGTGCCCAATTTGCCACACCTGTATAAAGCGGAAGAGTTTGTTAGATTGAACTCAACTGAACTGCCGATCGCCGACCACCATGCACGTTCCAATTCGCATGATCTAATCGGCTTGATCATGTCAAAAGAATTAAAATTCGATTGTTTCGTCCAATCTAGGTAACTGTCATGCCGATCCACGTCCACTCCACACACGGTCCATTCGGCATGATCAAATTGGCAGCATCCAATCAATGGAATGGACGATAGACTCGTTTGTGTTTTACGCGCTATTCTAAAAGTTTCAAATTTGGCCATAGAGGCACTCTTGAAAAACTCACCCTGTATAACTCGGTTCTGAGAGAGGATGTATACTGTTATACATACTTTGTAATATTGTTCTCCTAAGAGTTTATATAGTTGCGCGAAAAAAAAAAGGCACCAACCTCTCATACAAAATCGGCATGGGCATTTGAAGTAAAGCCATAACTGATAGCTATTTCAAAACCAATACTAACCATAATAGTGGAAGGATATTATAAAGACAAAGGTTTGGTTTTTGAGGTTTTTATTTTATTTTTAAACTAGTCACATCACTTAACTTCCTTAACCTGGAGACCTGAAACAAAGACCAAAACTGTGTTAATAAAGATGTTATTTTCATATAATAAGACAATAATTGTTGGATGAAATATTTGTTGATTTGGACCTCTGCAAAATTGCAATTCCCATGTTGCCTCACTAAAAATACATAACTGAACAAACATTGAGATTCTGTTGCAACCAGTTATGCAATATATCAATATTTGTGTAGGTTTTTAGGCTAATGCAAGCAAAGTAAGATAAAATATTTTCTGGGTTTTAAATACACCTTTTTGGTGCATCGGTCAACCCAGTAAAAAGATCCCTGCTTGCAAATCCTGAAATAGGTTTGCAAGCTCTCAATCTATAAAACTTACTTTTAATTGTTTAAATGTGTATCTCTTGTATGTAACTGCTTTCTATTTAATTCATGCCGTACCTACTTCTAGAAGGATGTATACCATGTTAACTTTATTTGTACTGTTCTTTTTATTTTGTGTGTGTGTAACATTCAGTTTAGTAGGCCAAATAAAAAAAACCTCAAGGTTGTATGTTCAGTCATAGCCTAGATATAGGAACATCAAGAGATGCGCAAGACAAAAGTTCATTTTATTTTTAACTTTTAACACATTCCCTGCCCCGGCTCTGCACGCGAGCGCGAACTCAGGCACTGGCCGCGAATGAGACAGGCTCTAGGTAAGTAAGTAAGTAAGTTCGTATGAGTAAGTGGCCAACTCTGGTGACAGAGTTTTTAGGCTTCTAGCTTCTATTTAATATGGAATACTAAATACTGCAAAATGTGAGTGTACAAAAAATGAATTTGGGCTTTCTTATTAACCCCATTAAAACTAGGTATTTGTACCTATTTATAATCAGTAAATAAAGGCTTCGGACATTTACAAAGGATCTTGATTATCTACAAACAAGTCTGTTTTAAAGTACCTTTTGTTGTTTTAGACTACAGCTTCATGTTGAAAATAATTATTATCACTCCTATCTCTTAACATCAGTATCTGTATTTATAACTAGCTGCCGCCCGCGAGGTGCCCAGATAAAAAGTAGCCTATGCCCTATTCCCGGTCATTATCTATGTATGTTTTAAATTTCAGACAAATCGGTTCAGTGGTTGTCGAGTTATAGAGGATCAAACATATATTCAAGCTTTTGCATTTATAATATTATAGTGTAATGTTCCCATGTGGTGCGTACCTGGGGGCAAGCTCTGTTTCAGCTTCTCGGCCTTCTCCTTGTCGGTGATGACCAGGGTGTACAGGAAGCGGGAGCATCGCACCTTGAACTTCACATTCTCTGGGTTCTTCTTTATCTTAACAGCTGCAACCAAAAACAATACTTGTTAGGATCAGTTTTACTACTTTTTCATAATTTTTTTTCAGACAAATACTTGCTCACTTCTAACCTGTTCCATTCAATTATTTTAGTGATTTTTTACAACAACAAAAACATGTTTGCCCATAATTACACTTAAATTTCCCTAGGCACAATTAAGAAACAAATCGGTTTGCAATAAGGCAACAATAATGCAATAATTTTAGTTTGCAATAATGGACTGGAGGATTTATTTATCCTATTCAATAACTATTGGAATGTTGTAAAAAGTAGGTGAGTGTATATTTTGGGTTATGAACAACTTAACTGATGCTATTGTTAACATGCAGTCGTACAGTAGGTAGCTATACAAAGCAGGGAAGTAAGGATACCTACTATACACTTCCCACACTCTTGAATCTTACCTAGGTACTTACTTAGGCTTGTTTCACTCTTCAGCGTGTCGCCGGTCGCGTCCGCGAGTTGACCATTCACAGTACAGATAAATTAATTTTGACCAATTACAGCACAGAAAAATGTGCTGTGAATGGTCAACTCGCGGACGCGACCGGCGACACGCTGAAGAGTGAAACAAGCCTAGTGTAAAAAGAGTGAGTATCTGAATTCAACATCAATGGATATAAACAAAATTAAATGAAGTTATAGAGATAGGTAAGCAACACTTGAAACAAATCTAAGTAAAACACCTTGGGTGGGTTGGTAAACATTGTAGGTTAGCTGTCTCCAGGCGTATTAAACCGTACAATTTTAGAAAACATGATAAATATATTTGATATTTCTCATAGATACTTACATTTCGCATCTTTCCTGCGTGCCTTCAGTAAGAAATCTTTGATATCCTTAATTTCACGCGGCTGGAACCCAAAACAAAACAAAAACTTAGTGGATATTTATAGGAGGAAAATACAGGGCTGCACATAATACAAGTTGTAATCTAGAATAGGACATACTTGATGCTATCCTATTTCTAAATAAAGTTTGTCTTCAACCCTCCCGAGGGCTCAAAACATTTAAAAATCAACTTACCATGGTGAAGTGTCAACAGTTGAAGTTCGCGCTGAAATAGAAGAGTCGTTTTAAAAATATGAACACTGACTACAAATTCACTTCGTTACAGACACAGTAAACACTTTTTAGCGTTAAAAGTTTAGTTATATTATGAGATTTACTCAGATTTAGAACAAAACTTTAGAAAACCGGCCATTACTCACCTGTCAAAATTTATAGAGGACTAAAATGACAGCAATTCTCACTCAGCTTATCAAGTTGACAGTGACAGATGAGTAATATGACATTAGATCTTGCATTATTATTAAGTGTTTTTTTTTTCTTCTTTATTTTGGCTTCGCATGTCTTGTGCATTCAGCCAGTGTCAAGAAGTTGAATAAGGGAGTGTACACATTGCGTTTTTTGCAGCGCGTTTGTATCGATACAAACGCGATTCGAACGCGATGTGAACGCGCAGCCCCCCGCGCAGCCCCTCCCGGTTCGCTTTTGTATGGAAAAAAACGCGTTGCGAACGCGCGTTTGTATCGATACAAACGCGCAGCTCAAAAACGCGCTGCAGAAAACGCAATGTATGTGTACACTTCCTGTACAGTTCTCCCTTTAGGGGGTTAGGTTGGTTAATATACACTTACACTACACTATAACTATATCGGCTAGCTATACACACTACCACGTCTGTCCTGCACCGCGGTTGGCAAGCGACTGCCCCGCCTCGTGCCCGCGTGGTGTGACCAACTAGACGACAGACTTACCCTAATGCATTAGTGTTGCCATATTTATGGTTCATAATTATCCTAGTATTATTTATATAAATACTAGTGATTTTACCTGAACACTACATCCCTTCCTTTTTGTAATTTTTCAATAATAACGAAAGGAGGTTGTTCACCTCCAACAGTGTTTATTATAATACTGATTCCCTAAGGCCGATTTCATCATAGCAATTAAACGCGATCAACGAAGATAAACTCAGCTCCTAAATAAACCGAGAGAAGAGGTGTCACTTCGATACTCTTGATGACAACCTGCTAGAGAACGGCACAAGTCACATTTTACATAACTTTGACTTTACTTGAACTCGATAGCCGAACTCAGTTTCCTGATCTCTATGATCCACTAGGCCAACTAAGCCGATTTGGCAACGAAGCATTCGAGTTATTAACTTGGTAGTTATTCTCATCTTCTGGCTCTCCTTCACTTTGATTCTACTGTGTGGGTAGTTCGCTCATAATACTCCAGGCTCAACTCTCCACTTGTTGCTTTTTTTCATATTCCTGACCTATTACTTTTACAACTTCTTGATCACATTCCTGCGCTGTCCTTGCTAACATATTTGATACTCTTTCCTTTCTCTTACTTTTTTTTTTTTTTTTTTTTTTTTTAATCGCTTATATTTCTCTAAACTCTTGCCAATTATGGTGGTTAAGGCGCCGATGCTTTGCGCGGCATTTATAAATACTTACGAGAAATTTCTCACACTGACAGGCATTTATTTAAAAACAAGCCTAACTTTGTGAAACAACCAGGAATGGACCTGAACGAATAAATACCATATTCGTAAGTAATCCTCAGGCCAACGATTGATGTTCCACAAGAGTGCCTGGGTAGGTACTTACTAAATCTTCTATTAAAATATGTATATATACCTAAGTGTAATTTCGACAATAACCTAAAAACTGGCTTATTTCCTAAGTGTTTTTCTTTCTTTAAGAACTCCATAATGATGCATGTAAGTGAATGTTTGTTTGTAGTGTACATTTATTTGTATAACCAACTTATCACTATCATTATTATTCAATCATTTACAATAAAAATTCCATTCTATTTCTGTTTTTTATTTCCTTGTTATGTTGCAGACAAAATATCACAATTTCCTTTAGAATTAGCTCCTCCAACTACGTATTTTAGCAATTCCTGAGTTTCACTTTTTCTTACAGAGATATTGGTAGGTATGCGACGGTAGGTTCAAGTTTAAAGTTTCACCACTATCTATCGTAATTTCACCCAGTAGGTATATCCTAAAATTTTGAAAATTTTATTCAACTTTTTAATACCTGTGCTATGTGTAGGTAGGATGTGTGCTTCAATACCTTTATATCATTTATGTCAATGTTCATTGGTGTAAGCATGTAATCTTTCTTCAATAACAATGGTGTAGGTATGTAGTTCTTCTTCAATATATCCTTGGTGTTTGTATGTAATCCTTCTACAATAACCCTAACAAGTTTAGTTCAGACATCTGATTAATTTCTTGAGAAATACCGTTCAAGATGAAATTTACACCAACAAGTATATAATGTTTTCTCCTAGTCTCTAAGTACATCTTTTGCTCAACGTTTTGGCGATTTTATTCAAACTCAAAACTCAAAACTCAAGATGATTTATTCAATAAAATCATGTAGGTTGATCACTTTGACACGTCAATTGTTTTTCAATTCGATAAAGGTTATCAGACACAGTCAATTTCTAATAGGCCTTCAGGCGATCCAACTTCGTCCTCAGAGCCAGCCACCCGCTCATACGAACTTAACTTTACTTAATTTCCAATCGTGTATATTTCAATTCCCGCGGTACAGGCCGACCCTAGTGTGGGAATCATTGATCATTTAGTTATGTGTCAGTCTATCTATTCAGATGTTTGCAATAGTTATATTCATGTGATACTTTAGCTGTTAAAGCAGTTACTAAATAAATACATTTTCCTGTCTCGTAGTATCTTCATCTGTATTTCTTATGTGTGGTTGTCTAGTCCTACACTATATCCTAAAATGTCCCTTGATTCTATACCGTAAGCAGTTCTTAATACTTTTGCGGGCAGCTTGGTGTCTCAGGCGTAATGCTTTTTTACTCCCACATCTGGAACATCTTAAACTGAAAAATCTTATCAAAATTTAACCAAGTGTGGATTAACACTATAACAAATAAAATCTGGAACATCGTTCTCTTTTCCGATCTTCAGGCTATTTTTTAATTATCCTTTGTTGGCTTCTATTGATACCATATTAACTCCCTGAATATCCGTGGGTTTTCTATCACAATCAAATATTTGACGATTAGCCACTTCTATGACATTCGCCTCTATAACAAAATCTTCCAAAGTCATTCCATCTCCTGTTTTATTAATTCCTACCGCATAACCGCAATTCAATGCCAAATTTCAATTAAATGACTAAGCCGCAATTTAATGCCAGAATCGCAATTAAATCCCAGAATCGCAGTTTAATGTCATAACCGCAATTTAATGCCACAACCGCAATTTAATGCCAGAACCGTAATTCAACGCCAGAACCGCAATTTAATCAGAATCGCAATTTAATGTCACAACCGCAATTTAATGCCACAACCGCAATTTAATGCCAGAATCGCAATTTAATGCCACAACCGCAATTTAATGCCAGAACCGCAATTTAATGCCACCGCCGCAATTTAATGCCAGCACCGCAATTTAATGCCACAACCGCAATTTAATGCCACCGCCGCAATTTAATGCCAGCCCCGCAATTTAATGCCGCAATTTAATGCCACCGCCGCAATTTAATGCCAGCCCCGCAATTTAATGCCACCGCCGCAATTTAATGCCAGCCTCGCAATTTAATGCCACCGCCGCAATTTAATGCCAGCACCGCAATTTAATACCATGGTTACAATTGCATCCCTCTACTTAGTCCTAAATATTAAAAGTAACTATAGCTTCCTAGTCTAATCTATCAATCCCCGTTTATAAGCAATGAATGTAGGTACCCACCCACTAGGTATAATAACATAAATGGTTTTAGCTATGGAACCTTAATAACATATCATGACCAATACTTTCACTTCCGCTGTGATTTATAAATTATTAAGATAAGGACCTGGCTGCTTACCATGAGCTTTATATGCAACCCAGTTTAGGTCCCAAACTGAACCGCTTCGCTTGACGTATGCCATGACGCTGACGAAACATCAAAACCTAAACATGACCCAAACTGAACTGCTAGACAAAGCCCCGCTCACTCAATTCGCACCATGACCGTTCAACACGCGCTGAACCGGCTCACCCCTGTGCCAAAACTGTCACCCCTCAAACAGGTCATGGCACGAATAGTTTGCGATCCAGATATGAACCTTTACTGGATAGCTTCTAAACTAAACTGCCCACCAAGAGATCATGGTACAGCTGCTGTCACGTAAAGAATCCTAACCCCTGCAAAAGGTGGGAATGACAAACCCCTGACTACACCCACAAAGGATCCAAAAACGTCCAAGGATCCGAAAGAACATGTCCACCACCCATTCGGAACACAGTCGCGATCACATTTAATTTCACTTTTCATAAGACCAAGATAATTTAAAAATTATAATTATTAAGTTAAATAAAGTAAATTATACACTATTGAATGTCTTACCTTAGCATCCAATATATCTCACTAGTATGGTTATAGGCTTTAGATTGGACGGGTGCTAATGGTGATTAGTGAAACTACAGCAATAGGTAAGTATCAATTTGACTATCACAAATAAATTTTCGGTTTCATTGTAGGTAGTAGGTACCTAATCAAGTTTCTTCATAAACCACATTCAAAAATTGACTCACCTAAATTATTACCTTTTCAAAACTTATCCTGCTAAAGCAAAAGTTTAACATAACGTAATAACGTAACGTAGTTCTAATGCATAAGAAAGTTGAGTTGGTCTCGTCACATCTTTGACCATAAAGTAGTCACAAGGAAAACTGCCAAACCTAGATTAGATTGGTACACATACCTAGAACGATTTTGAGATGTTCAACCAGTTTTCTAATTCAAACCCTGCTAAACTACCATATAGAGTTATAGACTCAGAAATAAATAATAATAAAACTTTAGTATGCAATAGGTACTTACAAATCACTTTCATCATCATCATTCTCCTGCCCCTATCCCACGCTAAGTGTGGTCGCACAAATGTCTTCCTCCTCCACTCACCTATATCATTCGTCAACTCTGAATACACTCCTCTCACATTCATATCCTCACCATTTTAACTTTAACACGCGTTGACGGCGGTACGCCTATAAGCATAAGCATAAAGTTAGTGATATAACAGTACGCAGGTCAGCGTCCGAATCCTCTTCAGTTTTTTGCACCAGTACGCCAAGGGACGATTGACTTCCTATACTAACATAAGGACCAGTTTGTACTGTCACCGCATGCACAAATAGTTTATTTCTACTGCCACAGTATAAGTTTGCGCATACAAGCACGTGTCCCCATACACTCATCCTACGCCGACGGGCGTCATGTTTTCATACCTACATGTAGTTCGTTCTGTCATAAGGCGTACCCTGTGACACAACGCCTGTTCTGTGACTACGTCCATAGACCATGTATGAAAATTAGTAATGTCATCACGGTGTCAACTGATGAGATAGTATAGTACCGTACGTGTGTTGTAGCACGTACTAACCATCATCGTGTTAAACTAATCCATTAAGTACCTACGAGTAAAATAAAACAATAAGTAGCTACCTAATCCAATTAAAACTAAATTAAAATTGCTATGATATTATGGTCTCATGAAATACAACCAAAACGCAATATGTGTGCAGCTTGGATGGATCATCCTGTAATAGTTATGTTAATAATTACTAGTACCTAGTAGTAGGTACGTTAAGTTAGCGAGTAGTAATAATCGGCCAACCAACGCACACATAAATTACTAGCAGCGCCCTCGCGGCGTTGCCCCCGTAGCGATGACTTATGGTGATGATGATGATAAAAAGCAGCCTATAAACTTTCTCAAAAGTTAAGCCATCAAATGCAGAAACAATCTTTCAAATCCGACCTGAGTTTCTGAGATCATCGCGTTCAAACAAACAAACTCCTACGCTCCATACCTACAATTAGTATAGATATAGATTTATATAATTAAGTAGTATAGATGAGCTCATAATGTTGCGTGAGTGAGATAGCCTGCGTTGTACTGACGCGATAGGACACGATACACTTGCGTTGTATTTATTTCACTGTGGGTAGTTATGCTATGAATGCAAAAACATAGTTATCATCGATATTATTGATAACAGAATAACGGCCATTGTAAGCAGACGGATAAATCATCTTAGGTTTCAAAGTGAAATATAAATTACGATTTTGTAATTAGGTACTTACTCGTTGTAAACAACTACGTAGGTAGGGTACTTACTTAACTGGTTATCTGTTGGAGCACAGATCTGGTCGAGACACAATTGATTTTCTATTGTGTCTGGAACCCCGACGAACTAAAGGTTTAATAAAGAATCATTTTCAAATAAAGAAACTAACTCACTCGTAAAGTATCTATTATACAAACTATTCGCCCATTAAATAGGTCACTGTACGTAATTGATTAGATATTTTATACCTATACCAACTTACGTCGTCGTGATTTTCAAAATGAGAGTAGGTTTTTGTTATCTAGTGAGTAGGTAAATTTCTATCAATGCTTTTTAACAACAAGCTCGACATCTTGCTACGAACTAACAAATCAGTGCTCAAAGAGATTAACGAATCTTAAACAAACAAAGACTATTTCAACACTGTGTGCTATAGACATACCAGCTAAAAGCTGCTCGTCTGTACCTAATCGATAAATAAAATAAATAAATAAATTATGTTTGTCTATTACCGGACAGTATTTCCCGTAAAAAGTTCCATTGTCTTACCTACTTAACTACTCAAACAATCTTTACCTACCACCTGGAAGTATTCTCACTTTGTTATTGCGAGAAGATTTTCGTAGAAATTATAAGAGTTTGAATAGTTGCTCGGATATTCTTGAGCCACATAAATCATCCTAAAATTGTACGGAATAAATACTACTTCTCTCCTTTCTTTTTAATAAATAAAAATTACTCACGGTTTTTCACCTCGTCGCCATGTACAGTTCTCCCTTTAGGGGGTTAGGTTGGTTAATATACACTTACACTACACTATAACTATATCGGCTAGCTATACACACTACCACGTCTGTCCTGCACCGCGGTTGGCAAGCGACTGCCCCGCCTCGTGCCCGCGTGGTGTGACCAACTAGACGACAGACTTACCCTAATGCATTAGTGTTGCCATATTTATGGTTCATAATTATCCTAGTATTATTTATATAAATACTAGTGATTTTACCTGAACACTACACTTCCTAATCCAATTTAACAAAGAAAGACTAATTTCAATAAAGATTAATTCAACACTGTGTGACATACACCAGACATACCAGTTATAAGCTGCTCTATAAATCGAAAATAAATAAATAAATAGATATCACTTTTTGGCTTTTTTGGTGCGGGCTTTTTTCCGCGAAAATGCCCATTTAAGAATAGACAAGACAGACAGCTGAAGATGACATGACATGACAGATCCATCATTCATGATCAATCATCATCATTCATTCAATCAATTTCAATCACATCACACACAACTGACTGAACTGACTGATCAAATCCAAACCAAACAAGCAAGACGAGATTCGTTTTATTTCGGCCGAAAAAAACACCACATTCACCACAAGAGAGCGTAAAGCGGACGGGCCGTCTCCTGGATCGTCGGTCCCGTCTCTCGAACTCCGACCGTCGGGTCGGTCTCGGCTTCGCCATAGCGGTCTCGGGCGCGGCAGCCGGGCCGGGCGCGCGCGATGCCCTCGTAGCGGACGGCGGCGGCGGCGGAGGCGACGGAGGCATGGCGCCGCGCGGCGTGCGCTCCAGCGCACGGCTGAGCGCGGCGCCGGCGCCTCCCGCGCCCCGCGCGTCCGCCTCCGAGCCGGCCGTGCGCGCCGAGAGCCCGCGCGCGCGCCGCGCCCGCGCCGCCGAGCGCGCGCGTGAGGTGGAGGACGGCCCGAGGGTGCTGCGCGACAAGTGCCGCCGGCTGGCGCGCGCGCTCAGGAACGCGAAGCATCTCGTGGTGAGCGCGCCCCCCTTCCCCTGCCTCCTATCCGTGCGGTGCTCGAGCCGATGTCGGGTGAGGTGAACGTCGGGTGTCGTCGGAAGCGAAGGAGACGTGCGTGACCTTTCACCTGTATCCTCGAGAACCGATAGACGTTCGCTCGGATCTTCCCGCATTCGGAATCTTCCACGGAGAGGTAGTCGTAGACCGATAGATTGATATTTTAACACGTTTAACACGACATGAATTATTATAAGTATCGGAAGAGGTGTACGTAAGGGTATTACGATACATCGACTGGATTGGGAATCCGTCGCACTTAAGATTTGCACAGATGATTTGATTGATAATTTTATGTCACTTTCAAAAGGACTACAACCATTTCTAACTAACTTAGAGAAAGTCGTATAGAAGGGTTTAGCATGAATTTAGTAATAAAAATGTAAATCTTGTCATCATCGGGCTTGATTTTGAAAGAAAAGCTGGAAAAGCCAAGCCTGGACAATTCATAAATTGTAAGATAAGAAATTTCTCACCTGCATATGTGCCATCAATATCTATGTTAAAATGTCAAAATAAAAGCTACTAATATTATACGAGTATTCGAGAGTTAAATAACAGTTATTATAAATGTCATAACAATAATGAACAAGATGGCAGGTGAACCGCTCCTCAGTAACAGTCCGTGTGCGCGTGCAGGTGTACACGGGGGCCGGCATCAGCACGGCGGCCGACATCCCGGACTACCGCGGGCCGCGCGGCGTGTGGACGCGCCTGCAGCGCGGCGAGGCGGTCGGCCGCGTGGAGGTGTCGCGCGCGCGGCCCACCTTCACCCACATGGCGCTCACCGCGCTGTGGGCGCGCGGCGCGCTCAAGTTCGTCGTGTCGCAGAACTGCGACGGGCTGCACCTGCGCGCCGGCCTGCCGCGCCGCGCGCTCGCCGAGCTGCACGGCGACATGTTCGCCGAGCGCTGCGCCGCCTGCCGCGCGCTCTACCTGCGCGCCTGCGACGTCACGCAGCGCACGGCGCGCCACCGCCACGGCACGCGCCGGCTGTGCCACGCGTGCGGCGCGGAGCTGCGCGACACGATCGTGCACTTCGGCGAGCGGGGCCGCGCCGCCTGGCCGCTCAACTGGGCGGGCGCGCTGCGGCACGCCGCGCGCGCCGACGTCGTGCTCTGCCTCGGCTCCTCGCTGAAGGTGCTGCGGCGCTACGGTCGGCTGTGGCGCATGCGCGAGCCTCCCGCGCGCCGCCCGCGCCTCTACATCGTGAACCTGCAGTGGACGCCCAAGGACAAGGGCGCCGCGCTCAAGATCAACGCGCGCTGCGACGACGTGATGCGCGCGGTGGCGCGGCGGCTGCGGCTGCGCGTGCCGCGGTACCGGCGCGCGCGCGACCCGCTGCTCGCGCACGCGGAGCCGCTGGCGCCGCCGGAGCGGCACACGACGCGCCGCCCGCTGCTGTCGCCGGCGCGCTCCTCGTCCTCGTCGTGCTCCTCGGGCCGCGGCTCGCCCTCGCCCTCCGACTCGGACGAGGAGCTGCCGCTGCGCGCGCTGGCGCACCGCCTGCGCGACCCCGCGGCGCTCAGAGCCTTCCGGGTAAATGCACCGACCCGACCCTCCCTCGCGATGGGATCCGACGGGTGCGAAGGGGATCCGACGGGATCGCCCCTCTCCCCTCCGTATCCGTCGGATCGCCGTTAGCTCTCACGGAGCTATCCCGTGAGATCGACCCCATCGACGATGTTCTCTTTCGTCCTGGGGATGTTCACCTATTTCGACTCTTCGTATCGCAGGTATCGATGCAATCGGGCGACGCGACCATCCTGCTGCGCGCCGAGCACGCTCCCCCCGCGGGCGCCGTCCTCGCGTCCCCCCCGCGGCTCACCTCGGAGCTGCGTCGCGTGCGCATCGCTCGCCACGCCCCCGCCCCCGCGCCCGCCCCGCCCCCTCCCCCCGCGGTGGACGGTAAGCGCTCCCCGCCGCCGGGGGGCGAGCGCCGGGAGGCGGGGGACGAGCACCTGCGCCGCCTGCTGGCGCTGGGCCCGCGCCTGCCCGCGCTCCCTCCCCCCGCCGCCCCCGCGCCGCTCGACGAGCGGGAGCGTCGCGAGCTGGCGGCCGCGTTCTTCGCGCGCGCCGTGCTGCTGTGCCGCGCCGAGCTCTACCCGGGCCTGCACACGATCCTGGCGCCGGCGGTCCCCGCTCCCCCCCGGCCCCCCCCCTCCCACGGCCGGCGTCTCGGAGGCGGCCGAGTGCGCGTGGTGCCTGCGGCTGTGGGGCGCGCGGCGCTGCCTGTGGTACGGTCCGCCGCGGCGCACGGCGCTGGGGGCGCGCGCGTGGCGGCGCGAGGGCGCGCGGCGCTACCTGTGCGCGTGCTGCGGGGAGGGGGGCGCGGGGGACGCGGCGCGGGAGGCGCGCGACGCGGACGGCGGCGGCTGGTACGGCAAGGGGTACCGCAAGGGACGCCGCCGCAGGTAGCGCGAGCCGGGCGGCGCGCGTGACCCCCCCGCCGCCCCGCCCGCGCACCCCGCGACGAACGACGCGACCGCGATCGTGCGATAGACTGAAGAGGACCGCTCGAGGCCGGTGCGACGGCCGGAGTCCGACGATGTGCCCTAGGAGAAGACTGATTCTTTCGCTTTCGACGTTTCGGTGATCTCTCTCCTCCCTGTGTTCTCGCGTTGTGGGCCCGAGGGATGACCCGGAGGGCCTCCCGTGGATCCGCTCCGTTCGATGGATCGAAGCGGACGGATCGGACGTTCTCTCCGTGATGTGAGCCCTCCGGACCCGAGGCGCTGACGTTGCGCTCGGAACCATCCTCGTGGTCGATCGGATGTATCGATTGTGTTATGTGAGATCGGTATCCGAGTCGTGCGGCGTGACCGGAGATTGTGCCGTCACCGAGCGCTCGATTTGATTGTATCGATGAAATGATTGTAATTTATTTGACGTGCTGTACTTTTAAGCTACCGCTGAATGATGTAATGATGATGAAATTTTAACTATCGTGTTTGCCATAAGTAAATGTAAGCTGTATGTGATGGAGTAAGTTAGTGAACGATGGGGAAAAGTGATGGAGATGCCGGACCGGGGTTGCCTGTGACCGATACAATTTTATATTATTTGAATGTTTCTCTGGCTACTATGATTTTCATAATCATAAACTGTCCATGGATGTAAGTGCGAGAATAGACACAGCGTATCTTGCGCCGCGTAACGACGCACCTCTATGTCCAATTACGATCGGACGTCGTAACAATGTACAATACGGCTGGTGAGGCCTCCGCGCATGAGAATTTGTAACTTGTATGTATAGTCGTATTGCTCACTATACGGACTAAAATCGGACTAAAATTGAAGGAAAAAATGTCACATATATTTTTAGTCTGTATAATGAGCAATACGACTATAGCTCGATCCATACGCGTTACGCGACGTAAAATGAATCGCGTAAGATACGCTGTGTGTGTTCTCGCACTTAGGTACATCAGACTATGGCCTATCTCTGAATTTATTAGTAAGACGAAAATGTTTACTGACATTATTTAATTTATTTTTTTATGTATTAGTATTATTAAGTAAGGTGTCAATCAATGATTTTCTAAGTAAGAAATCCTTTTAAAGTAATTCGGTTTTAGTATGAGGGTACTGACCTGTTCAAGTCTGTACTTTATTTCCTGTCGTGAATAAACAGGAACTCTTATCTGGGACATTTGACTGTGCACATATAAATAAATACGCTTCATTGCCGCATTAACAGTACCATGATTGTAACCAGCAGCATTGCCCCCGTAGTGATGGTATATGGTGATGATGATAATGATGATGACGAGTAGCCTATAACCTTCCTCAAAAGTTTAGCTATCAAATGCACAAAGAATTTTTCAAATCTGACTAGGAAATTAGCACCTTCAAACAAACAAATATTGTTGGTATAGATATTTTATTTTTGTGTAAACTGACTGTTATGTACTTATTCAAATAGGTAATTACTGTTTGTAAACCCCCAAGGCTTCAAGTTGCCTGTGGCCACTGGCCTAGCTTCCTATAGCATTGCTGAGTTTTCTGAATAAGCACGGCGGACGCGGGTAGATGGCGCTGGGTAAATGGTTTTAAAGAACAGCCAAACCAATCAGCTAAATCTAGTAGCAGTTGTACTAATATATGGTCAAATAGGTACTAACAAATAAATACATTTCACATAGCATCATAGCCCCAAAGTAGGCAGAGCTTTTGTTATGGCTTAATAAATGTAAAACCGTTGCCCCATCTAGCCATCGCACCTCTGCCTTGTTCTCATTCGTTAGTCGCGCAACCCTCGACTTAGTGACTAGTTACAAGAACTGGTCACAAAATTGCAATAAGTTTATAAATATTACTCTGTCTACTTAAGTTAGTTTAAACCGCTGTTTACCTCGATTTAAAAATGTCAATGATAATTTTGGATGTGATGGAGCGCCGCGTCCACCGAGGAGCGCCCCGCAATCATGTCAGCCCGGAGAGAGTTGTAATGTTCTGTGATTGTCTGAAGGCGTCGGTTGATGCCATACATTTGTTTGATCATGCAACACACGTCCGATCCGACAGTCGGAAGCAAATCTACGGTGGGGACGGTCGTGTCGGACGGACGACCGGTCAGACAAAAAGTCTGACGTACCTACCTATAATATGTATATGGCCGGCCTTAAAAACGCGACCGAGTCGTGTCGCCCCCCGCCCCTCGTGCGCTCGGGACGCAATGCTCTTACGACAAACAATGGATGAATAAATTTTTGTGTATATTTTTGATAAATATGCTGTTTTTTTTTCCACTTCCTGCTAGTATTACTACCTACTACCACTACCTACTAGTGCGAGTCGCACAACACAAATTAACTATTAGGGTGCAACCACATGTTGGGCCAACCTACGCCAGCTCAGGCGAGTGCGAGCAAGAAGGTGAATCGATGCAAGGCGAGAGCGATAAGAGGCAATGCGACCCTGGGCCACAGAGAAAATACTCTGTGCCTGGGCGAACATGTGGTTGAGCCCAATGATCTTCTATAAGTACATATAGGTACCATGCCATGGTCTACTGTTGGCACATCTACCTCCTACTGAAGTTAGTAATATAGTAGGTACTATTATTTATTCTGTGGTATTATCATGTTCTCTGCCTAATCTATTAAAGATATGTAGGTAGATAGTCAGCCAGACCCCACTATCAGATGGGAATAAGGCTTAAGAGGGCAGCGACGAACGAATTCTCCATACAAACGTACTACCGAAATCATTTAAAATTTGAGCGTATTTTCACCACTTTATGCACTTATTTAGATTAAGGAAGTATTAATCTAGGTTCCTGTTAAACTTTTGATCTAAAAAACTTACCTGAAACAAAATGTAACCAAATTGTATTTCTAACATTTTTACAGCAAAAATATCGTGTTTTCGTTGCATTTGTTCTGTATGATAAACAACAATGATTGTAATATCCTTTTAATAGGAACACAGCTTAGAGTGTCTAGTTACAGGCCATACAAAAAAAATTGCCAAATCATTAACTTTTCATTCATCATTTTTGGTATTACGGAATACATCGTAAATTCTTGTAAATTCTGAACTCGAGTATTGCCGTACGCGTTGCTCGGATGTCTTCAATGTGTGTGTATAGTCCCGGAGGCGGAGTTTCGACACTCACACTAACGCAAAAATGGTTTGCAACGACCACCGCTTTTTATCATTTTTAGCATTTTTAGCTCGCTCGATGTGTAGGTATGTAGGTATAGGTGTAGGTAGTATACACACTAACTAGATAGGTGTACCTAGCGTAGATTAGAATTGATTTTTACTTTGAACAATTATTTCCATTTTAAATGGTATGTAGGTAGGTAGGTTTTGTAGACCCTTTTATGAAAATTACTTTCTTTTTAACCGACTTCAAAAAAAGGAGGAGATTCTCAAGTCATAGGAATATTTTTTTATGTAGGTAGGTATGTTTCTCGAGTATCTACTTGAATAGGTGAGCCTGGACCGATTTGGAAAATTATTTTTTTGTTTGAAAGGGTACCAGGTGGAGCTATGGTCATCAGATCAGGTCAGGATCTGATAATGGAGTCAGGAACTGTTCAACAGAACTCCTCAGTAAATAGGCTGATTGAGTTTAAACTCGGCATAATGTAAGCTGTCTTGTTCCGTTTCGTTCCGACTACAATGTCATGTAATATGTAATACCTATGCGTACCTATGGTGACTGCGAGCTGACCTGATGATGGAATCAGAAGCTGTTCAAAAAATGGTGCTGGTGATGATGATGACGAGTTTCAGCTCAATCAGCCTATTTAGATTTAGGTAGGTACTGATGTGTTCTGTTGAACAGCTCCTGACGCCATCGCCATCATCAGATCCTGACCTGATCTGATGACCATGGCACCACCTGGGACCCTTTCAAACAAAAAAGAATTTTCCAAATCAAAAAAATCCAAAAACATACCTACCTACATAAAAAAATATTCCTATGAATTGAGAATCTCCTCCTGTTTTTGAAGTCGGTTAAAAAGAAAGTAATTTTCATACTAAAGTTATGAAGTTGAAGTTATGAAAGAAGTTGAAGTTATGTTTTTAAACTTCAAAGTCTATAAATAGAACAGTAGTAGTTTTGTAATGACGTCACAAAATGACGGCGGGCCATTTGAATCTGCCAAGAGGAAGCCGCGGGCGGAACCTAGTATATTTTACATTTGTCTCTCTGATGTTGGCTGTTAGGTAGGTATTATGTTTTATCTCGCTTACATAGATACCTACCTACTCTACTGCCTATAACAGTGGCGGATTTCCAAATTTGCCGCCAGTAGGCTATTCAACTTTTGCCGTCCCTACACTCGATACCACATCACAATCATATTAATTACATTTTTTTTGTTAATGAAATTGTAACTTTTATGATTTGTGTAATATTATTTTTAACCGACTTCAAAAAGGAGGAGGCTCTCAAGTCGACTGTGTGTTTTTTTTTATTTTAGGTATATATTTTTTTAGTTTTTTGTGTGTGTGTTACGCCATTTCTCCGTCAATTGTGGACCGATTTTAACAATTATTTTTTTTTTGGTTACAAAGGATATACTCCAGAAGTGGAGGATCTGATGAGGGGATCCCATGGAAATCGAGGGGAACTCTCAAATTTTATGGTTATTTATTGTGTTTGTAGAACTATCGGGCTGAAATTTTGCACACTTATATATTCTCGGTGACAATGAAATATTATGGTATCAATCAAGCTTATCTGATGATGGAGTCAAGAGCTGTTCAACAGAACTCCTCAGTGAATAGGCCGATTGAGTCGAAACTCGGTATATCTATCAAGTTTCAATTACAATTTAATAATATGGTGACATCGAGCTGATTTGATGATGGAGTCAAGAGCTGCTCAACAGAACTCCTCAATAAATTGGCCGATTGAGTAAAAACACAGCATATCTGTGAAGTTCCGACACAATGTAATATAATAATATGGTGACAGCGATCTGATCTGATGATGGAGTCAGGACCTGTTCCATGGAACTTTTTAGTAAAATAGAAATAAGTTTTATTTTCGCCACTACGATACATACAACACAAATCAGAAATGCTACATTACAGTGACAAGAAAATAAGGTTACCCCTCAGCATTTGCTCCAGCAGCGCCATGGCTGTTAGAGCGCTGGTTTTCAGTATCTTAGTTTTTAGTAGTATAGTAGTAGTGACATGGATATCAAATGAAAGGGCTTGATGAGCGAAACACAATAAGTAGGTAAGATGACATCATTCTTAATAAAAAATAAACACTAAAATGAAAATACTTAACCGACTTTAAAACATACTTGCACTAAAAAGCAAAACATAAGAATATAAACAGATTTATTTACCTAATTACTAATTACGCGCACTCCGCACTTTAGGTACGAAGCTACAAGTACATTGGTGGGCCCGCCCGGGCGGGCCTTGGCAGGGTTCCCACTTGCCACTCGGCTCTAATACCTATCGCGTGACAACTCGACAACCCTTCCGCGTCACTCCGCGCCAGACAGTGACAGAGTTATGCGTTAGAAAGAGAGAATTTGTGTAGGCACGTGTCAGTGCATATTGCACTAGGCAAAGAACGCTTACGCGAGCTGAATTGAACTTTGTCGCATAATTCTGTGCTACAACGTAGGTATTTTATTCAAAGTTTTCGTCAGAATCTACGACTTTTTGCCTTCTTGAGAGAATCATTTTGAGGCAGAGATTCGTAGATCACACATACATTTGTCTCACAGGCAGGCAAAGGGAATTAAATTTGCAACCTTCTGTGTTTCAGGCGGTCCTTCGCCCTCAGCACCACAGAACATTGTTGTCATGATGAATAATAATGGATTCATAACATGTCGCATATTGTGGCTGTTTTCGGCCTCCCGTGATCGTTTCACTAGGTTTTAACAGTTCAAATTAGATGAGATTCTTCTGATCCTACCAAATACAGGGGGTCTAAAGTGGCCACTTTTGATGAAAAATCAGATGTTTCATAGATGCTTCATCTATGAAACATCTGACTTTTCATCAAATGCTTCATAAATGCTTAATATGCTTCATAGATGTTTCATAGATGTTTCATAAATGCTTCATATATGAAGCATCTATGAAGCATTTCACAAAACATCTTTTTTGACAGATCTATATGCGAGGTTAAATTTATTTTTATAAATTAAATAGGTAGGTACCTACTTAGTTTTTTATAGAAATGATTGCACTGCGCCACCCTGATGGACATATGGAAATATTTTTGAGGCACACGAATAAATAAAAAAGGTAAATTGTCGCGGGAGCGGGTCTGAGGTTTTTTTTTCTTAAATTTGGCTTCGCATGGGTTTTGCATTCAGCCATCCGTTTTCCATTCAACCTATTTACTTTCTAAAAATAAATTTAACCTCGCACATAGATCTGTCAAAAAAGATGTTTTGTGAAATGCTTCATAGATGTTTCATAGATGCTTCATCGATGCTTCATATATGAAGCATTTATAAAGCATTTGATGTTTCATCAGATGTAGCATGTAGATGAAGCATCTATGAAACATCTGATTTTTCATCAAAAGTGGCCACTTTAGACCCCCAGACAATTACCTCAGCACCAACAACAACAACCAGCACCGACAACTCGTTTGGAGTTGTTTGCACACCAGCTTAAGATGAGCCGTACATTCAACGGTTCCTGTGCATTCCGGGTGTCAAGGATTCCGGATGTTTGTAATTTCGGAACTACAAAACCGATGACCTTGAAATTTTTACGGAACAATATATAAAGTACTTACTTTCAAACAAAGTAAAAACCGGTCAAGTGCGAGTCGAACTCGTACACCGAGGGTTCCGTACCTACCCATTATACCCATTAAGTTATTGAACAATTAGTAATTTTTTTGTACATATCCTAGTTCTGCGATAGCAGCGCCGCAAATGTTCTGCGCACACGAGCATAATATTGCAATAAATATTTTCTTTTATTTTCTTTCACACAATAGCACAATTTTATTTATTTACCTTATTTGAGGATGGTGCCAATTAAGCTAGTTCGCTTAATTGTATGAGCGCTCATACAACTCAGAAGACAATCTTAATTGGCGTCAACTATGTATGTATGTATGTATGGGAACACCCTTTAACTTTCAACTTTTTTAATTTTTTGGAATTTTTCCTTTATTTCTGCTATAAGGCCTTGCTTTTTGCCAAATTTCCAAAACCTCTAGGGTACTTCCGGTTGACCTAGAATTGTCAATTTTGGTTACAAGCAAGGCCTTACAGCACAAGTAAAGGAAAAATTCCGAAAAATAAAAAAAGTTGATAATTAAGGTAAGTTTTGGTACTTACAAGTTTTCACGAAAACCTAAATTTGCCTATATCTTTTTATAGTGTTGACTCAGGACCTTGATTTTTATACTCACAATAGGGACTATAGACTTCAGTATATGGTATGAATTTCAACTTGCTAGCTCCACCCGTTCCTGAGATAATCGATGGTGACAGACGGACAGACAGATGGATAGACAGACAGACAGACAGACGGACAAGAAAGTGATCTTATAAGGGTTCCTTTTTTTACCTTTTAAGGTACGGAACCCTAAAAAGAATCAATGAAATCGGACTACGCGCTCATGAATTACAACCAGATACTTATTTTGACTTTCATCCCCTCTCCCTAGGGAACCGTGCTGAATTTCAGGATTAAAAGTATTTTATATTAGACCTCGTAGTATGCACTCAAATAATACCAGGTTTCATTTAAATCCAACCAGTAGTTTCGACGTAATGCGCGGCCATGATACGGACAGACAGACATGAATGAAAAAAATTACAGTTTTGGCTTCAGTATCGACAATAGAGAGCCCTCCAAAAAAAATTTCAAAATTTCTTCAATGTACAGAATTTGACCTGTTACAGTTTTATTATAAACTAGCTGCTGCCCGCGGCTTCGCTCGAGTTGTACCCGGATAAAAAGTAGCCTATGTTACTCTCCAGCCCTCCAACTATCTCCACACAAAAAATCACGTCAATCCGTCGCTCCGTTTTGACGTGATTCAACTACAAATAAACAAACAAACAAACACACTTTCACATTTATAATAGGGGTACGGATACCTATTGATGTTTGATTGGTTGATGATTGATGATGATTGATTGATGATGTGAAATTTAATGATTAATGAAAATAAAAATTCTTCGGTACACATAGGGATTTTTCGTACATGACGACCTTACACGTGCTGATTACAGCTACAGAAACAAACATGATCAACAGGTAAACTGTTGGAAATTTTCGGGATACTACTGTAATTCGCGGGCCCATCTAAACGCACCGCCTTTATCGCTCGTTTCCAATCCAATTATGGAAAAAAGTTTTAAGCAAGAAAAGCTCTCACTCTAACAATTTTTAAAACATTACTTACATGTTGAATTGTTTGTGTGTACATAATAACATAGCATTATCAATAAATATAGGTAAATATTATTTTTCTGTAACACAATAAAAAAATGTTCCCTATTTGCCGCCCCTAAAATCTGCCGCCCTAGGCTCCAGCCTTCTCAGCCTATTGGTACCACCAATTGATTCGCTACGTCATAAGTACCTAAATATGCGTTATCCTTTGTTGCACTTATGGGGGCATCCATTAATTACGTCAGGCTTTTAGGGGGCGGGAGGGGGTTGAGCCAAATCGCACCTAATCCCATGTGGGATTAAAAATGAAAGGGAGGTCTCGGCAAATCTAGGTAGGTACCTGTTTAAGATTATTTTTTTTAATCTCACGTGAGATTAGGGGGTGGGGGAGGGGATCGAGCCAAATCTCAGGACATCTCACCAAGGGGGGAGGGGGTGCGGGGGTTGAAAAATCGCAAAAATCACCTTTAATTTTTATTCTTTAATTTTAATTAATGGACGCCCCCTAATTTCAGAGGGACAAACATTCGTTGTGACTTCAGTAGTTAGGTAGGTTAGGTAAGTACCTACTTACCTATAGACATTGGACAGAAAAAAACATAGGTAAGTACCTACTTAGGTACCTACTTCCCTTTGAAAATTTAGGTAATTGTGTACCTACTTATATAGGTAACAACCCACATATTCTGTCTAGCGTCATAATATCGATCTCATCCCTCCCTAAAAATCTTGAGAGTAATATGGGTAGGTAATTACCTAGATATTGTAGATAAATTTCCAAAAAAAGCATTTTACCAATCATTTATCTAACGATTCCATGAAATAAAATGAACATTATTCATTAGTGACTGACAATATAACATTTTTGGCCTCTCCAAAGATGCAAAAACTCAATATCAACAGGAATCGATCTCCATTCCGCAAGTACTTACCGCGCTGCAAGCGGAGCTCACAACCACTAAGCCAAACGTCCTGATGCATTTGTATTTGAAATTATTGAACAGTAGCTGCGCGTAATGCGTCCTGAATCGCGCTAAAAAGGGCGGGCCTCATGTCAGACTCATATCTGCCAATCACAGATTAGGTAGAGGTAATACTGCCAATCGGGGCTGTGATTGCTCATAGTAGACTGAGTAGTACACCTATACTATACTACATAGAGTTTTTTGCGTGACAAGGACGAACAATTTAGATAGATACGTTGGAAGAGAAGTTCCGAGCTCGACTCACCGCAACCTTAAGGGGTGTACACATTGCGTTTTCTACAGCGCGTTTTTGAGCTGCGCCTTTGTATCGATACAAACGCGCGTTCGCAACGCGTTTTTTTCCATACAAAAGCGAACCGGGAGCGGCTGCGCGGGGGGCTGCGGTTCGCATCGCGTTCGAATCGCGTTTGTATCGATACAAACGCGCTGCAAAAAACGCAATGTGTACACTCCCTTAGGAGAGAGAGAGAGAGAGGTAGATAGTCAGCCAAGTCAAGTGCTTTTGAAACAAGTGGTTTAGTTCGCTGTTACCTATATAGGTAGGCATAAACAGCATCCTAAACAGCGCTATGGTAGACTATTGTAGCTTATGCTGAGCGGAGGCCTTTTTGTTAACTTAGCTTAATATTATGTTCCTACCTGATAAACTGTGTGTTTAACAGTTAACAAATAAAGTTATTTGATTTGAAACCATAACATAGGTAAACAAAACGTTGAGCCAAGCCGCATGGAGCGCGTCCCGTGACGTCATAATGCGCGCCGCTATAAATATCTCGGCGCGTCCCACTCCCACCTAGGTACCTCCCCGCGCCGCGCAGCTACAGTTGGTTTACTGCTCTGAAATGGGCTACCACCACGTCTGATAGTCTGGAACAGTAGGTACATAGGTATAATATTATGTAGAGCAATCGGCACGCGGCGGGAGTTCTGACGGAAGCTGATATCTCGCGGAGCGGCTTCCGGGGTGGAGGGGCGCGGGGGGGGGGGGGGGGGAGGCCCCGCGTCACGACCACCGCCCGCGCCAGTGTACAGTGCGTACCGAGCAGTGCAGTGCAGCTTGTTCCCTCAAGGAACACACTTATAAGCAAGGCATTATTACCACCCAAGCAGTCCTACCCACTAGGTAGGTACCTACCTACGCTCAGAAGAAGTGTAAAAAGTGAAGGTGATAGTGCTCCTCCGTTTTCCAAGACGTTCGAAAACAAAACAATTTAAAGGTGGGTTCCCTGATTCGGTATCTTTGGTGTATCAATATGGTCTAGTAAAGATAAAGTTAGTAGGTAGGTAGGTACCTAGGTAAGTAGGTACCTACATGAAGCGCTCACTCGCTATAGGTTATCTAGGTAATAGGTACCTATCTTTATTTCAGGCAAGTTATCTATTGTTAGCGATTATTTATTATTTATGAATTTTAGGAGTTATTTTTGCACATTTTTGCACCTTTCCATAAACCACGTATCGTAACAGCTGTTTAAAAATGGAAAGTAGGTAGATAAATCCGTGGTTTATGGAAAAGGTAGTTACAATTAATTATAATATTTATTATAAATATTTAAAATAATTATAAGACAATATTCTCTATTTAAATAAATTGTTTGCGGTTATTCTGGAAGTAGTTGAGCGTCGATATCCGGTGGATCGCCGCCATCTTGTTGTTTACTACTTGCTATAAAAGAGACGGTGGCGATACCGAGGGATCATTCGTTGCTCAACTACGGCCGAGACCACAAGTGACAAAATAAGAGTAAGTACCTACATAAAGTATTTATTATTAAAGATTAGGTTAGATTAATTAGATTAGAATGTTTTAATGTTGCCATGCCGTATTTAAGTAAAACTAATCATTCTGTAAATATTGTCTTGCTTATCCAGCATAATGATTAAATATGGTAAAAGTATAATAAAACTGTCTTTTTTGAAAACAATGAGTTTAATCTTAACATTAACGTAACATTAGTTAAGGTTAGCTTACATGTCAGAATGCGGGATATGTAACATACGCTTCACATAAGTGGCCGCAATTTTTTTTGGTTTATTAGTCCATCCTGTTAGCTAGATAACACTTTGAAATTTTATTTTACTGGGTCAGGGCTACCCCCTGATAGCATTTAATCACTGCAGGTATTATTCTATGGAAATTGTTAATGTATACCCAGGTTTTTGTGTAATTTACTTTTAAATTATTATCACCGGGTAAATATTGTGCTGGATGCTTTAAAGAAAATAACATGATCGATTATAATTATTAATTGGTACGTAGGCACATAATAAAATAGTAAAAATCAAATGTTTCTTTTTAAGAACTTTAATCTGCCGAGATTCTTTTTCTAATAATTACAGAAGAGGTACCTGAGCAGGGAGACAAATTTACTCTCCATCCCAACCTATGGAGACAGATGAGGGTACAGCAGAGAGGGACAACGTGCAGTGTGGCCGTACCGCGAGTTCCCTGGACTACTCCCCGAGCAGTTGGGACCATTGCTGCTCGCGCAGCCGTGGGAGCCGTCTCTCACGCCGTCGGGCGAGTCACCGCTCGTGCAGCCGTGTGAGCCGTCGCTCGCGCAGCCGTGTGAGCCGTCGCTCGCGCAACCGTAGGAGACGTCGCTCGCGCAGCCGTGTGAGCCGCCGCTCGCGCAGCCGTGGGAGCCATCGCTCGCGCAGCCGTGTGAGCCGTCGCTCGCGCAGCCGTGTGAGCAGCCGTGGGCGCCGTCGCTCGTGCAGCCATGTGAGCCGTCGCTCGCGCAACCGTGGGAGCCGTCGCTCGCGCAGCCGTGTGGGCCGTCGCTCGCGCAGCCGTGTGGGCCGCCGCTCGCGCAGCCGTGTGAGCCGCCGCTCGCGCAACCGTGGGAGACTTCGCTCGCGCAGCCGTGTGAGCCGCCGCTCGCGCAGCCGTGTGAGCCGCCGCTCGCGCAACCGTGGGAGCCATCGCTCGTGCAGCCATGCGGGCCGTCGTTCGCGCAGCCGTGTGAGCCGCCGCTCGCGCAACCGTGGGAGACTTCGCTCGCGCAGCCGTGTGAGCCGCCGCTCGCGCAGCCGTGTGAGCCGCCGCTCGCGCAACCGTGGGAGCTATCGCTCGTGCAGCCATGCGGGCCGTCGTTCGCGCCGTCGGGTGAGCCATCGCTCGTGCAGCCCTGCGAGCCATCGCTCGTGCTGTCGGGCGAGGCAAAGGTGCTCTGCAAGCTTCATTAACATAAGTACACATGGCTTGGTGAGCAAAAGTGCTCTGCAAGCATCATTAACGTCATGGCTTGCTGAGCAAAAGTGCTCTGCAAGCATCATTAACGTAAGTGCACATGGCTTGCTGAGCAAAAGTGCTCTGCAAGCATCATTAACGTAAGCACACATGACTTGCTGAGCAAAAGTGCTCTGCAAGCATCATTAACGTAAGTACACATGACTTGCTGAGCAAAAGTGCTCTGCAAGCATCATTAACATAAGTATACATGGCTAGCTGAGCAAAAGTGCTCTGCAACCATCATTAACATAAGTACACATGGCTTGCTGAGCAAAAGTGCTCTGCAAGCATCATTAACATAGACGCAAGCATCATTAACATAGACACAAGCATCAATTACATAGACATTTACACTTAAACCTTATCTGATAAAGGTGTTTTCTAAACATAATTACCAGCATATGAATGAACATAATGATTCTGTGATCTTAATGATTATTGCTTTGTAATTAGTGTCTTTTTAAATTGGCTTTTTTTTTAACTTACCGAAATAATAATATTGTGGTAATTACGTACAATTTAGATGTGAGGTCACAATCTAGTGGCGGATGGCCGAATCTGTTAGCGATTATTTATTATTTATGAATTTTAGGAGTTATTTTTGCACATTTTTGCACCTTTCCATAAACCACGTATCGTAACAGCTGTTTAAAAATGGAAAGTAGGTAGATAAATCCGTGGTTTATGGAAAAGGTAGTTACAATTAATTCTAATATTTATTATAAATATTTAAAATAATTATAAGACAATATTCTCTATTTAAATAAATTGTTTGCGGTTATTCTGGAAGTAGTTGAGCGTCGATATCCGGTGGATCGCCGCCATCTTGTTGTTTACTACTTGCTATAAAAGAGACGGTGGCGATACCGAGGGATCATTCGTTGCTCAACTACGGCCGAGACCACAAGTGACAAAATAAGAGTAAGTACCTACATAAAGTATTTATTATAAAGATTAGGTTAGATTAATTAGATTAGAATGTTTTAATGTTGCCATGACGTATTTAAGTAAAACTAATCATTCTGTAAATATTGTCTTGCTTATCCAGCATAATGATTAAATATGGTAAAAGTATAATAAAACTGTCTTTTTTGGAAACAATGAGTTTAATCTTAACATTAACGTAACATTAGTTAAGGTTAGCTTACACTATGTAACAAGATGTAAAATACTTAATAGAAGGCCCATACAATACCTATATCTAGGTAGGAGTAATGTGAGATACTACGTAGTAGGTACTAGTATTCTGTGATACTACTACCAAATAAGTATAGAAGATCATTGGGTAGGAGGTACCATACCAGTAGACGTTGTTCTGACGTTCCTAATGACACTCCATCTTATCTCAGCACCTAGGTAGTTCCAGTAGCGGTCGGAGTCCACAGCTGCAGTCATGGCGCCGACGACCGCGGGCGTGAGCCTGGGCAGGGGGGCGCGCGGGCGCGGGGTGCGGGGGGCGCGCGTCGCCGCCTGCGTCGCGTGCCTCGCGCTGCTGCTGTGGCTGGCGCGGCGCGGGGGCCGGTCCGGCGCCGGCGCGGGAGAGGGGGAGGCGCGCGCCTCGCTCACCTCGCGGCGCGAGTTCCCGCGCCGCGCGCCGGCGGACATCGCGCATCGCCTCGCGGACTTCTCCACGCTGCCGCACGCGCTCAGCGCCACGCCGTGAGTCCACCGAGGACGACGACCTCTCGCCTCTCGAGGCGTCCGCTCACTCTCCTCCGTCCGCAGAGGGTCGTGGCGGGTGGAGGAGGAGCGCGGCAACCTCTCGGTGTGGCGCTACCGCGTCGAGTGGGAGTGCGGCGCGCGCTGCGAGGGCCGGGCGCGCGTGTCGGCGGAGGCGCCGGCGGCGGCCGGGCACGCGCACCGCGTGTCGCTGCACGTGCGCACGTGCACGAGCGCCGCGCTGCTGCCCTGGAGCGCCGACTGCGGTATGCACGTACCTACCCACCTGTAGCCGTCCGATCCCGGCGCGCGCTGATGCGATCGTGTTGTCGTTCGCAGATGAGATGGAGATAGCGGCGGAGGTGGAGTCTGACGGCGCGGACGGCGCCGTGCTGCGCGAGGTCGCGCGGGCCGGGTGCGGGGCGCGGGACGGGGGTGAGGCGGGGGGGTGCGAGGCGAGGCTGCGGGCGCAGCGCGCGCGACACCACGCGATCATCGAGGAGAGCATCTGATTGTTTAGTAACGCGCAAACCTGCAAGTGAACAGAGTTAAAAATATCTTCTGTAAGTAGGTTACCTACCTTTATAAAATAAAGCTGTTGGTAACTTATCAATGTTGTTTTTTTTTAAGATACCTAGTAAGTAAATAAGTATTTGAGTAAAACTAATTTTTAGGAAGATCTATGACACCACGCAAGATAAATTTAGGTACTGTCCCCTTTACTTATGAAAGATGTTTAAAGTTGAACACTGGTTGAACAACGTCCTGTCTCTGTTTGTCACTATCCACAAATAAAGACAGGACGTTGTTTAACCAGTGTTTCACTCTAAACATCTTTCATAAGTAAGGCCCTGTGGCTCTGTGACTGTGAGCTGTAGACCTCGCGAGTCTGTCCTTGCTTAGAAATAGAATGGAATGGAGTGGAGTGGAGTGGAGTGGAGTGGAGTGGAGTGGAGTGGAGTGGAGTGGAGTGGAGTGGAGTGGAGTGGAGTGGAGTGGAGTGGAGTGGAGAATGCAATGCAATGCAATGCAAAGCAATGCAATGCAATGGAATGGAATGGAATGGAATGCAATGCAATGCATTGCAATGCAATGCAATGGAATGCAATGCAATGGAATGCAATGCAATGCAATGGAATGGAATGGAATGGAATGGAATGGAATGGAATGCAATGCAATGCAATGGAATGCAATGCAATGCAATGGAATGGAATGGAATGGAATGGAATGGAATGGAATGCAATGCAATGCAATGGAATGGAATGCAATGGAATGCAATGGAATGGAATGCAATGGAATGCAATGGAATGCATTGCAATGGAATGGAATGGAATGCAATGGAATGGAATGCAATGCAATGGAATGAAATGGAATGCAATGCAATGGAATGGAATGGAATGGAATGAAATGGAATGCAATGCAATGGAATGGAATGGAATCCAATGGAATGGAATGGAATGGAATGGAATGGAATGGAATGGAATGCAATGCAATGCAATGCAATGGAATGGAATGGAATGGAATGCAATGCAATGCAATTGAATGAAATGGAATGCAATGCAATGGAATGGAATGGAATGGAATCCAATGGAATGGAATGGAATGGAATGGAATGCAATGCAATGCAATGCAATGCAATGCAATGCAATGGAATGGAATGGAATGCAATGCAATGCAATGCAATGGAATGGAATGCAATGCAATGCAATGGAATGGAATGGACTGGAATGGAATCCAATGGAATGGAATGGAATGGAATGCAATGCAATGCAATGCAATGGAATGGAATGCAATGGAATGGAATGGAATCCAATGGAATGGAATGGAATGGAATGGAATGGAATGGAATGGAATGGAATGCAATGCAATGCAATGCAATGCAATGGAATGGAATGGAATGGAATGGAATGGAATGCAATGCAATGCAATGCAATGGAATGGAATGGAATGGAATGCAATGCAATGCAATTGAATGAAATGGAATGCAATGCAATGGAATGGAATGGAATGGAATCCAATGGAATGGAATGGAATGGAATGGAATGCAATGCAATGCAATGGAATGGAATGGAATGCAATGCAATGCAATGCAATGCAATGCAATGGAATGGAATGCAATGCAATGCAATGGAATGGAATGCAATGCAATGGAATAGAATGGAATGGAATGGAATGCAATGCAATGCAATGGAATGCAATGCAATGGAATGCAATGGAATGCATTGCAATGGAATGGAATGGAATGTAATGGAATGGAATGGAATGCAATGGAATGGAATGGAATGCAATGGAATGGAATGGAATGCAATGCAATGCAATGCAATGCAATGGAATGGAATGGAATGGAATGGAATGGAATGCAATGCAATGGAATGGAATGGACTGGAATGGAATCCAATGGAATGGAATGGAATGGAATGCAATGCAATGCAATGCAATGGAATGGAATGGAATGGAATGGAATGGAATGGAATGGAATGGAATGGAATGGAATGCAATGCAATGCAATGCAATGCAATGCAATGCAATGCAATGCAATGCAATGCAATGCAATGCAATGCAATGCAATGGAATGGTTTTGTGATGAGGAGGTGGTCCCAGGTGCTCCATCAATTTCTACCTAATAGTTAAAGGGCCGATTTTACTTCCACTGGTAGGTACCTACCTACCTAGAAATGTAAAAGTGAGCAATTCACTTCATTTTATTGAGGAACTATTCTGCTCATCACGCTGAAGATCCTCATCAATTCGGTTTAATTTTTTTTTTTTTTTATTCAAATATCATTTATTCAGTAGGACCGCTATGACCACTTAGAAGAGACAGGTGATTCTACTCCTGTTCTTTCGCGACCAACACCGTGAAGAATCAGGGCGGGAGGAGAAGAAGAAGAAGAAGGGTGATAGCCTTATCCAATAAAAGGTTACTTGTAGGTACCTATTGAAGTCGGTTTTTAATAAGTTTTAATTTAGCCTTTTGTCTGACTAGTAATGTCGACTTTAACACTTAGCAACTAAGTACTATGTCACAATTTGTGACATAATTTCTATAAGGCCCTGATCGACGAGCGAGTAAAACCGCGGTCTTAAGTATGGCTCGCCGGTACCTAAAGCTCGCCGGTGTATCATTGCGATACCGCGGTTTTGTGAGTTGACGAGCCTGGCTCGCGGCTCGTCATGTTTGCTTCATTTTTTACTCAGCTCCATCAAATTCAAAATTTAAAACCTCAATTCGTATACGATACGACTGTTTCACTCGCTAGTCGATCAGCACCAACGAGCCACCAGTAAAACCGACGTTCTTTAAAACCACGGTAAGTATAGGCTCGTACGTCGATCACCCGCTTTAAGGCCCTGATCGACGGGCGAGTAAAACCGCGGTCATAGGGCTCGTCGGTAAAGCTCGCCTGTGTATCATTGCAGTACCGCGGTTTTGTGAGTTGGCGACAGTGAACGCATAAAACATGGAAGCATTCTATGCGCTAGAAAATGACCCAACGAAAAGTGTGACACGGTAGGCGGGGCTTGAAAAGTGTGACACGGACGAGTTTAGTTGCGAAGTTGACATTGGCGGCGACGGTCAACTAAATTTCTAGTTTTTTTCATAAAAATGCCTTGTTGTGCTGTAAATTGGTGCGTAAGTAGATCCGATTTACACAACAAGAATAATGGTGTTAGTTTTCAGATGTAAGTACATCGCTATTTATCATTTTTCCATAAAAATAATCCTGGTTTTTGTCTATAGGGATGGTGTTATGCCACCCAAACCAAGTACCTAATTTCTACCTAACTGATATTTTTTTATTATTTCATATTTAGTACCTATACTAAAGATAGGTACTAATATTATAAAGCGGAGGAGTTTGTTTGTTTGTTTGAACGCGGTAATCTCAGGAACTACCAGTCCGATTTGAATACTTACATACTTACTTAGTTCGCCCCGAACTAAGATCTCGCGCACCGTAGATGGCTTATATTTGGACTTGCTTCTGACTACTCCTTTACTTTCAAGTGCTACTACTTAATAATCTGTGCTATTACTGCCGAGTATGTTTATTGCGCTAGCTCTTCATGGTAATGAATATTGGCATGCATGCAATACATAATGTTGTGTCTAAAATTTTACCCGACTACGGCGAAGCAAAAAAGAAGGGTTATGATTTTGACGGATTACGCCAAAAAACAGTTCCAAATGGTCTTGGCTTATCATAGAAAACGCCCAGACCTGAAACTAATATTTACAGATCTTATAAACCTTTGTCTCGCGGCAGGGATCAAACCCGCAACCTCTTACGTCTCAGGTGGGCCTTCACCGCTGCACCACCGAGGTCTTCAAAGTGAGTGATATTTTGTAGATAATTTTATTGAATAAAACTTTTTGACTTTGACTTTCACTGGATTTAATTGTAGATGTAACCTACCCTATATAATAGTTTTATAATTTGTACTAGTTACCTGCTTGTAAATATCAAAATATATATTATTTAGAGTCTAAATAATATATATTTTGATATTTACAAATAATTCAATGTTCTAAATTTTAGAACATTGAATTATTTTATTTGATTAGGAATACAAAGTAAATACTTACAAAGTTTTTACTTACTAAACAAACCTACGAGTAATAAGTACCTACTCCTTAAAACCTATTATAATTTCGAACCTTTGAACAACTGCTACCATAGAACTCATAGAAGTTCGTAATACTTATGAAATTGTTATCATAATTCACCATAATAATACGAATTAATTATTTGCATTGCATCTTATTACATAAAATCATCCCGGTTATCAGAGGCGTGGCAGGTAATGACAAGCGTTGGACGGCAATTTTAACCCAAACATCGAGGGAATAAAGTCGACTTTTAACTGTGCGTCCCGAGTCTTAGTAAATTATTGACCAATCAGCAAAGAAATTTTGACGGATTTGAAGTGTCAGGTCGGTTGCAATTTTGTACCATTTTGCAAGAATATTTGCCTCGAAAGAATGCTTCCATGTTTATATGCGTTCACTGGTTGGCGAGCCTGGCTCGCGGCTCGTCATGTTTGATTTATTTTTTACTCAGCTCCATCAAATTCAAAATTAAAAACCTCAATTCGACTACGATCCGACGGTTTTACTCGCTAGTCGATCAGCACCAACGACCAAAGTTTTTTACATATCGTGCCTTTGAATCCTTCGCTAAACTCGGGATTTTGATGGATGTTACGTAGAATCACCAGAAATCAGCACTCAAAGCAAAAATCAACTTTGCTCTCTTGTTGCGCAAATAACTATTCCAATATAAAACAAAGCACAAAATAAAACATTTGTGGTGAATTTGGACTTTTAGGTTTGACTTTCGGTCTTTTCAGTGCACTTTTGAAGGTTGTTTTTTCTTCAATTTTTGTTCAAATCCCACGCGGCGCAGCTGGAACATCATTGTTCAACGCCCCCGCGCATACCTGCAAAAAATCAGAAATATTGGACGAAGAAAAATTCAAAAAATCGCCCTCCCACCCACCCTTTAGGGTTTACTAACGTTGATTTCCAGACCATTTCTGTAGCGAAATATTTGTAACTCAGGAATCTTTAACTTTTTAGATTTGAATCGTGTAGAGGCATATTCAGTTAGTTATAAAACACTGTTTTAAGGGAAATAACTGTAAATTGACCACATTTTTGACTATTTTTTCGTTCTAAAACACATTTTTTTCACCTTTTGACTTGTAATATGAATAACTTTTTACTGGGACCACATTTTTGAGATCTGTTTTGGAATTTATGTTATAGGAGAGCCATGGCACCATCCCCCGCTAAAACTCCTCCCCTTCCACCTTCCGCGGAGGAACATCTTGAACTAACTTAAACTAACCTAACCTTTTTTTATTTTTTAACTAAACCTTATTTCTTCCAACCTAACCTAATCTAACCTAACATAAGCTATGGGAGGAAGAGGAAGAAGATGAGAAAGGTGGTGGTGATGGTGAAAAAGAAAAAGAAGAAAAAGTTCTCCTAAACTAATCTAACCTAACTTGTAACGTAACCTAACACAAATTCGTTCTAACCTAACCTTACTTAACTTCTAACCTAACCTAACTTAACCTATTTTTTTTTAAACTCACAATGTAACCTAACTTCCTTCAACCTAACCTGAAGAAGAAGAATAAGAAGAAGAAGAAGAAGAAGAAGAAGAAGAAGAAGAAGAAGAAGAAGAAGAAGAAGAAGAAGAAGAAGAAGAAGAAGAAGAAGAAGAAGAAGAAGAAGAAGAAGAAGAAGAAGAAGAAGAAGAAGAAGAAGAAGAAGAAGAAGAAGAAGAAGAAGAAGAAGAAGAAGAAGAAGAAGATGAAGAAGAAGAAGGAGAAGAAGAAGAAGAAGAAGAAGAAGAAATAGAAGAAGAAGAAGAAGAAGAAGAAGAAGAAGAAGAAAGAGTTAGGTTAGGTTAAGTTAGGTTAGGTTAGGTTAGGTTAGGTTAGGTTAGGTTAGGTTAGGTTAGGTTAGGTTAGGTTAGGTTAGGTTAGGTTAGGTTAGGTTAGGTTAGGTTAGGTTAGGTTAGGTTTTTTTTTTTTTTTTTTTTTTTTTTTTTTTTTTTTTTTTCTCGTTCACTGACATTTTAGTCAAAGCCTGTTTTTTATCTTTTATTTCTTTTTTACTAGGAAAACTACATCATACCCAGAAGGGGTCTAAAGAAAAATTTCAACTTCATACATTCACAACATTCGGCCATTCTTGTTTCGTTCGGGTCTCTTTATCATTCTTCTCTTTCTTTGCTTATTTTAAGGTTACAGGTTTTCTTATTTCTACTTACTATTTCCTAATGTTTTCAGGTAAGTGCTTTTACATTATTTGCTGTTCTATTTCGTGCTACTACTTGTTACATTTATCTTATCTTATTCTTATCTAATCTTACATTGGTTCTTATGTCTATTGTATTTAGTTTCTTATTTTTAGTTACATCTTTTTATCTTGCATGTATAATTTATATATTCTTACAATATATATTTATCATACTTTATATATCTGCTTATATCTATTTCTTACAATTATATCTATTTTATACAATATTGTATGAACTTAGATCTAGGGTATTTATGTTTAGTCTATATGCTACTTATTTGCTATATTTATTTTTACATCTTTTATTCTACTTATGGTAGTTATTTATATCTTAGAATATATATTTATCATAATTTATCTATCTGTTTTATTTCTTTTATTTACTTTTATTACTATTTCATTACAGTATTTTATAAACTTATCCCTAGAGTGTTTATCGACTAAAAGTGCATTTGCATTGTTTGCTTGTATTTTACAATTTATATCTTGTTCAGCTTCATACCTCCTTAACGCGTCTACAGGGCATTCGAACAACACGTGTGGGACCGTTTCGTGGACATCTGGTTCACAGATGCACGATGGATTCTCCTTACACTTGAATCGAGTCAGGTATTCGGAAAATCCACCGTGCCCTGTCATAGCTTGTGTAAGTGTTCCTGTGGGTGTGATTTGCCTGACAATTTTGTACGCTTGGACGGCGTCCGGGAAGAATAACTTAGTCACTGCCGCGGTTTCACCCGTCTTGTACCTGTCATTCCACTTTTCGAGCGACTCCGCACGGATTTGACGCTTGACAAATGAGATTGGACAGTACTCATAGTCCGGCCTCCTCTTTATCTTTAATGCCGCCTCTTTAGCCAATTGATCTGCCCTTTCGTTTCCTTCTAACCCAGCGTGTGCCTTAATCCAAAAGAGGGTGATGGTTTTGCCCTGTTGTCTAGCTGTCCTTAGATGTTCCCGGATTTCTGCAGCTATTGGGTTAGTGGAGTTGGGGTTAGTTACTGTTTCCAGGGCAGATCGGGAGTCGCTGTAGATTCCGTATGTTACGGCCGAGTGTTTGAGGATCTCCCTGGTTGCCACGCATATGGCTAAGAGCTCCGCCTGGTAGACCGTGCAGTGTGACGACAGTTTCAATTTTCGGGTTTTTGTCTCGGCATTGCCGTCCCAGAAGGACAGTGCTGCTCCGACTTGGCCCTCAATTTTGCTGCCGTCAGTGAATATTCTAACTGCTTGTGTGTTGTGGGTTTCCACGTCTTCTCGGTCTACCAGACTAGTGAATTCGAGGCCCACGTGTCCGGCCGGGTGGGGGTTCTCACTGTACGCCACCATTTTCTCGACGTGTCGGTCACCTAGTATTGACTGGAGTGCTCCTCGTTTGGCTTTATACAGGGCGGCTGCCTCCTGTATCCGGATGTCGAGTGGTAGTATTCCAGCCAATACCAGAGCCGAGTTAAGGGACACGGTGCGATACGATTTGCACAGCTTCTGTGCGAACCCTCTTTGGACTGCGTTCAAGTGCTTCTGTACTCCCAGCTTTTCAGTCGCTTGTGCCCATACGCTTGCAGCGTACATAACGACAGGTTCCACCGCGGCAGTGTAAATCGTGCGTATCACTTCCGGGTGGAGACCCCAACTGATTTTAGCGGCTCTGGAAAGTTTCTTAGAGATTCCTAAGGCTTTTCTACAGACTTCTGTCACATGGTTGTTGAATGTAAGTTTGTTGTCTATAGTAACTCCCAGGATCTTTATCTCCGTAGACATTCCAATGTCGATCCCCCCCATCTCCAGCAGTGGGGCGTCAAACTTCAGCTTCCGCGTTATGATCATTGCTTTGGTTTTATGAGGTGCAAATTTCAGCTTGTTTTTGACGCCCCACTCCCGGACATAGGCGAGAGCGGCATTGGCCTGTCTCTGCACTTCCAGAGCCGTGTCTCCATCGAACACTAACACAACATCATCCGCAAAGGCTTGGGCGTAGTCATTCCTTTCTTCCAACTGCTTTAACAGGGGGTTCAAGAGGAGGTTCCAAAATATTGGACCACCTATTGAACCCTGTACGCATCCCTTACTGGTGTCTTTTGTATGCTCCTGTCCTGCATACCTCACCCTAACCTTGCGATCTTGGAGGTAACTGTCCACTATTCTCCTTATATTTACCGGGCATTCCTCTTCTGCCAGCCTGATCTTTATGGCAGGCCACCACGCACTATCGAAGGCTCCCTCTATGTCCAATGATATCATGACAATCAGTTTCTTCTGGTCTAGTTTGTTGCGTATGTGTTGCATCAGGTCATAGAGGGAGTCTTCGGTGCTTCTTTGTGGCATAAACCCATATTGGCGCGTGCTTATCCTAGGGACTAAATGCCATTTGATCCTTCTGACTATCATCTTTTCTAGGATCTTCCCTAGGACTGGCAGTAGGCCTATGGGCCTATATGATTTGGGGTCCGAGTAACTGTCCTTGCCCGGTTTTCTAAGGACGATAACCGTAGCCTCCTTCCAGGAGGTTGGAAAGTGCTGTATTTCCAGACACTTGTTCATCAGGGCTAGGAACAATTCCGGGTCGTGTTCTATGCCCTTGCTACATATGTCCGCCGTTAGTCCGTCCTTTCCCGGGGCCTTTTTTGGATTAAAGCCTGCCACAGATGCCCTTAGCTCCTCCATAGTAAATGGTGGATCATGTTGTTCATCATTTTCCTGGTCATTTACGTGGTTAGCTAGTGCTCTGGTCTGTCTGTGGTAGGCATTGTCCTGACTCTCTAGGTCCTCCGGGTAGAACGTGTCTGCTAACGTCTTCGCGGACTCCTCTGGGCTCAAAACCACTCCTTCCCTCATCAGAGGAATGTCTTCCTGTCTTTTTGTTACCCTTCCAATCACCCTGTAGATGCCTTCCCATAAGCCCTCCCTATCCTGTTTCCCACAGAACTCCTTCCAACTTTCTGTCTGTGCCTTCTTTACTTCATTCTCATACTTTTCTTTTGCTTGCAGGTACTCTCCGACGACCTTGTTCCTACGGACCGGCGCTGCATTTCGGATTCGACGCTTCCTGGTGACGACCTCCTTCTTCAGCTTCTCGATTTCTTCGGACCACCACGGCAGGGTAAGTTTACTATTGGTTTTTACTTTTTGCATGCTACTATTGCTTGACTCTACTATTGTGTGTACATATGCTTCTATTTTAACATCTAGTTCTGCTTTACTTTTAATTTTGCTTATTTCTATTTTGTTAATTTGATTTTCTTGTAACAAGCTGGCCAATTTCTCATGAAATATGGTCCAGTTTGCTTTTTTAGTGTTGTAGATTCTAGTGCTTCTTTTAATGTGCATGCCTTTTGCTCTTTCTAGGTTAATCTTAAAGGTGATAGCGTTGTGGTCCGAACTTATCCAGCCTACATTCACGGTCCAGTCGTCCACCAGGTTGAGCATCTCCGCTGTACAGGCCGTAACGTCCACGAAGCTGGTAAGGATCTTGGTGCCTCTGATCGTATCAAAGGTTGGAACGTCTCCCTCGTTGAGCACCTGCAAGCCCATTTCTTCCAAGGTACCGGCAAACTCCTCTCCCTTGTGGTCAACCTTTCGGCTCCCCCACCAAGTATTTTTTGCGTTTGCGTCCCCCCCTATCAGCATGTAACGTGCCTGTGTCTGCCGCTGTATCTCCTTTAGTTGGTCCATGAAGGGCTCTATGCTGTCATGGTCAGGTTCGAAGTAATAGGATACGACCACGATCTCCCAGGCACTGGTTCTTATTTTGACCACTATGATGTTCTTCGTGGTGAGGTGTGGGAACTGTATTACGTCTATGTCACTGTCAAAGACGGCAATTGCCGCTTTGGTCGTTCCTAATCCGCTTTTGGTGCACTGGAAGATCCTGACTCCCCTGTAATCCTTCAGGCTGCCAACAGATCCAACATAAGGTTCTTGGAGGAGCGCGAAGGCCATCTTGTTCTTACTGGCTTCACGCATTATTTCATTCGTGGCAATTTCCTTCTTCTGCAGGTTTGCTTGAGCTACAAGATAGGCCTTCGCGCTACCATCTGGGGGTGAATTGGGGCGTGCGATCACCTTAGCACTGGTAGGCTACCGAAGCCCGTGCTAATTTGTCCCATTTTCTGCGGATAACGCATTCATTACTGAAGGCGTTGTGGTTGACTCTATCCAGCTTTGCGTGCATGCAGTTACAGCACGTTGGCTCTGCTCCAGCAAGCCAATCCGCACAGTTCGCCTTCATGTGGTCCCCCCCACAGTGGCTGCACTTTTCGATCGATTCTTTGCAGAATCGTCGTCCGTGCCCGTACCCAAGGCATAGCGAACACTGCACCAATGGTGACTGGTCCGCTACCCTTACGCGCTGGAGGTCTATGACGACCGATTCTGCCTCTACTAAGCGCTGCCACACCTTGGGGGACACCCTCATGACGACGTGGCTCGTCTGGGGGTTCCTTGAGCGTTTCTTGTAGACGATCTCCATCTTTTCTGCTTGGTCAAGATCCCTGAGAGTCTTCTTGTTTTGATTCCACAACGCCTCCAGTATGTCTTTGTCGCTGTTGTATTGGAATACGTCCTTGAGCACTACCAAAGGGTCCTTATTCTGCACCTCCTGAACATTCAGGTGATTTTCTGCCGTTTTCAGCCTCTCCTTTATCTGATCCCTTTCTCTTTCGGTCCTACATCCAACTATCACCTTCCTGTCCTTAGCTTTCCTGACCTTTTCCACAGCTATTCCACCTTCCTTCGCCCTTACCGCTTCTCTTATCCTGTTCAATATGTCGTCTCCAGTTTCCGTTTCATCCTTCGCTGTTATCACTACCGAGTGCAGCGCGGTCTGCTCAGGGAGCTGTCTCCTGACTGGCGCCGCTGCCACACTCGCGTAGGATAACTTCTCCTGCATTTCCTGCTGCTTCTCTATCGTTTCCTGTAGTTTTCCTATCCTATCGTTGCTTTCCTGAATCAGTTTGGAGTGTTCCTCCAGTTTCTTCATCAACTCACACCCCTCACCCATTTCCTTTACCTTCTGTGGTTCTTTCTCTTGTCCTTTTCCTGTTTCTGGTTCGCTGGTTTTCTTAATCCCCATCCCTTTTACGCTTTCTGCTTCCTTTACCAGTTGGTATAGCCTGTCTACGGCCTCCGTTATTCCAGCCTTCAGTTCGGTCTTTAGGGACTTCGCCTTGCCCAGGTTTATTTTGGCCTTTGTAAGACAGGCTTTCGCTTCTGTCACTCGGTCCACGTACTTTCCCTTTTCCTGAGGCGAAGACCACTCGTCCGCAGTCCCCTTTGATGTTCCGGGGGTTGGTTCCCTGCTCTCTTGCGAAAGTACCTTTTTAGGTTTAGGTTTTTGGGTTTCCGCGGGCGTGATTTTCTTAGGAGAATGTTGGACCTTGGGATTCTGTTTCGATTTCACCAATTCCCATTCTCCTATGCTTTTCCTGACATTGGATGTGCTCGGACTGGCACTGAAGGTAGTGTCGAGGGGGTTTTCTTGGGTCATCTTGGGGCTCGGAGAGCTCTCGTTCAATTTCTTCGTCCTTTTTACTGGAGTACGGTACCCGATCATCTTCAGGTGTCAGGGGAACACGTCAAGTGTAAATTCTAGTCAAAATTAGGTTTGTATAAGTTTTAAAAGGTTTTATAGTGTATATAATGTATAAAGTATGTATATAGAAGTAGTGTATATAGTGTATATAGCGTCTGTTTGGTGTAAGTAGCTAGGTTAGGTAGTTAAAATTATTTAAAAGTGTCAAAAAGCAAATTGACTCTACAAATGTAGAGTCAATTGGTCTCTATATTAATTCTAGCAGGCTAAATAGCAAAGATTTTTATCAATAATCTGGTCAATAGTCAATTAAAATTATAAAAATTTTTTTGACTCTAGGTAGAGTCGATGTCTGTGCTGATTTTGGTAGCCCAGCTGACGCTCTATCATACACAAAAAACCGCGTCGAAATCGGACGCTTAGTTAGGGAGATATGAAGCCTCTAAGTTTTCCAAGATGGCGTCCAAAATGGCCGCCGAATCTTAGAAATGCCGCTACTACCTCGGTTTTGAAGATAAACACACAGTGTTTTGGGTTTTTGTGATGCCCCGGCCAATGCCTATCTCGTCCCAGTGTCAATTCCGAAAAATAAAAATAGACTCTATGTAGAGACTTTTTCTACGTGAGTGGGTAGAGAATGCACTGGCAATGGCAACACAGAAAACGCTACTAAAATCCAATGACAATTGACAAAGTTACACGACTCTAAAGAAATTCAATATGGCGGCCAAGATGGCCGACCAATTGCTATCTGCGGCAGTTTTTACCCGAACCTAGCCGTGTTTGGTATCGTTGGATTGGGTTTTTTACCCTCTAGATAATAAGCTAGGTTTCAGGTCAAAAGCTTGCGCCCCCGATTTTTAATTTAGAAAAAACACATATATTTACTTAAAAATTTACACAAAAATTCCAAATTGAGCTAGAGAGATGCGAAAAAGGGGTATATGTACTAGAATTTAATGCTTTATCTAATGAATTAAAAATAATTTGAAAAACTATGTTATTTAGGGTACCTCGTGTGTACCCCAAATTTTCAAAAAATTTTATCTCGAGTTCCAACTGATAAACAAATGTCGAAATTTTTTATGCTGGCAGAGGGCCTAGTAATGAATATAATTTGAGTGTAAAAACAATATGTCAAGGATCTCTTTACCGAGATATAAAATTTTGAAAATACCAAAAACTTCAAATGTCTATAAAAACGTGAAAACTTAACTTTAAGAGCAGCTTGAAGTGCCTCCGAGTCTTGCGCTATGATGTCCAGGTGGTGGTGGTGTCAAAAGTGTCCCAGGTGGTCGGGGTCTATGGCCGCGTGGCCACGTGGTTTTTGTTTTTTTGGCTTTTATTCCGCCAGGGGTGGCGGAAAAAATCCGGTCAAAAAACAGCCTTGTAGTCCTCCACAAGGCGCTCCAGATGGTGTAATAAAAACAACAGGTCACCGCGATGGATCTCGAGTAAAAGTCAGTTGAAGTTTCAAAAATTCCGAAAAAGTCACTTTTTCACTTGTATTTTCACGAGTTTTTCACTTATCACCACGCGATTTTCACTGGCGTGTGCGCCGCGTTTTTCCGCGTATTTTGATATATCGCACTTGTATATTTGGTCACTTTTTGCAATTTTTCCGATTTTTCTCGTGCGGACTGACTTGTAAATGATGCGCTCTCGACTGCGAATCAAGCGGGAATGGGGGTTAGGTTAGGTTAGGTTAGGTTAGGTTAGGTTAGGTTAGGTTAGGTTAGGTTAGGTTAGGTTAGGTTAGGTTAGGTTAGGTTAGGTTAGGTTAGGTTAGGTTAGGTTAGGTTAGGTTAGGTTAGGTTAGGTTAGGTTAGGTTAGGTTAGGTTAGGTTAGGTTGGGCGGGTCCAGGGTTTCTGGGCGGGTCCAGGGTTTCTCCATTAATAGTTGGTTCTGCCTAGCTCCGGTTTTGGAGAAACTCGGGGCCGTCCTTACGCCGCAGGGGTTCGCGGGTAAGGAGGCGTTTGGTCTTGGGGGAGAGCGCAACAGTCGTGATGATCCCCAAGGCAAGTCTGTGGTTACTTCCTTCACGAGGTGCCGCCTGTTATTGGTCTATTTCCTTCAGAAATAGACGCAACAGAAACCACAGGCGCCGACATCGTCCTTTTCAGGACGTGTCGGTGGGATAGGCTTGGGAGGAGGGGTTTTGTCGGGTTGTGGTCTTACTGGTCTATTTACTTAAATAGACTCAGTTAAGGCCACAGGGGGGGAGGGAAAGGGGGTCGGCTGGGGTTGTTTGGGGGGGTTGGGGGGGTCGGGAGCGGGTTTTTGGAATGGGGGGGTGATGGTTGTTGGGTCGGGCATGAGCCGTTGCTGGGGGGGGGTTTAAAGAGGGAAAGCTCCCCCGAGTATGCCTGGCAGAAAGGGGGATGCTGTCTTGAGGAAGAAAACCTCGGTAAAAAATTGACGCTGCGGGCAGGTACAGCGGAGGTGTCGCTGGTAAACCCTTCCCGCAGCTGGCGTATCTCGTTATCCTACACTGAGTATGGGCTCTAGTAGGGGCCCTGTTTACCGGGGCCCTAGTGGGACCGAGGGCCTAGGCTGGTGTTGCCCGGGCCGCGAGGAAGAAAACCTCAATAAAAATTGATGCTGCGGGCAGGTATTGCGGAGGTGTACGCTCGTAAACCCTTCCCGCAGCGGTGGTGTGGCCGCGGCGGTGGCACCGGGGGGTGTAACCGTCCGCGTATGGCCCCCATGAGGTGGGGCGCGTGCTGAGGTTCTGCGCGCCCCCCCTCTCCTCTCACGGAGAGGATGTGGCGGGACGTTTTAACGTCAACCGAGAGGGGGCCCTTTTCAGGGCCAACGCCGTCGGGGCCGTGGAAGAATGCGAAAGCGTACCCATAGCCCCGGCACTATGGCGTAAGAGGGAACCCCCCAGACTTTTTAGTGGGTATGCCGCCACTCTGGCGGAGACTCCCACATAACCACTCCGCTCCCCCCGGGGCGGGTGGTATCCATAAAGGATTTTTACTGGGTTAAAAAAAAAAAAAAAAAAAAAAAAAAAGGTTAGGTTAGGTTAGGTTAGGTTAGGTTTTTTTTTTTTTTTTTTTTTTTTTTTATTTGGTTCACAATTTTAAAATTTTAGCGCTCACTGTTTAAATTATTATACTTATTTCTATTATACCTCGTTGCTTCATTATTCATATATGAATTTATACACTGTAGTATCCTTATCTACTTGGTAACTCCGCACAATTTTTAAAGATTTTTTAAACAATTACAAAAACGTATTTCCGGTCTACTCCACCCTAGCACGCCATCTTGTCTTTTGCTCATTCCTTTTTTGTGCGCGGTAACTTTCGCACGCGCGCTTCAAGCAAAGTGCGCAGTCTTTATTTAATCAAAATAAAATAAGAAAAATCGAAGAAAGTGAAGTATAATAACAAAAGTGAAAGTGTTAAATAAAAATCCCCGATGGATTCGTCGTCGAATGATAAAGGTTAGTAAAGTGTTTACTAAATCTTCGTATTTTTCCTACAAAGTGAGTTAATAACTTTGACAGAGTCCATTACTAAACGGACATCTGAGTTGACTGCGAGTCTTCTAAGCAGACAATTCGTACAATCTGAAACAGATGTAACGATCCCCTGCGAAATCATACATTATACCTAGGTACTTTGGTACTAAACTGGCATCCGGGTCGACTGCGAGTCTTCAAAGATGACCTAAACAGAAAATTCGTACAATCTAAAGAGATGTAACGATTCTCTGCCAAATCATAATAATTAAGTACTTTGTTACTAAACGGGCATCTGGGTTGACTGCGAGTCTTCAAAGATGACCTAAGCAGAAAATGCGTACAATCTGAAACAGATGTAACACTCCTCTGCGAAATCATATAAGTAGGTACTTTAGTACTAAACTGGCATCTGGGTTGACTGCGAGTCTTCAAAGATGGCCTAAAGAGAAAATTCGTACAATCTAAAACAGATGTAACGATTCTCTATGAAATCATATAAGTACTTTGGTACTACACGGGCATCTGGGTTGACTGCGAGTCTTCAAAGATGACCCATGCAGAAAATGCGTACAATCTAAAACAGATGTAACGATCCTCTGCGAAATAAATCATATAGCTACTTTGTTACTAAACTGGCATCTGGATTGACTGCGAGCCTTCAAAGATGATTTAATTTCATTTCATTTCACAGAAAATTCGTTCATTCTAAAACAGATGTAACGATCATCTGCGAATCATATACCTACTTTCGTACCAAACTAGCATCGGGGTCGATGACCTAAACATAAAAATCGTACAATCTGAAACAGATGTAACGATCCTATGCAAAATCATAAACTTTACAAAATGTAAGGGTTTATTTTATTTTATTTCTTCAACTACCCTCAATTTCATATCTTCATAATCTAAATTACAAATTGCAATTCTAGATAACGGAGATCATGGTGAAGCATATTATGCAATTCCCGAGTCAATTCCTACCGAACTAGACGTCGTACAAGATGCAGTAGGTACCGGAATGAAATGATGATCTTTACCTTAATGAAAATTCGTTTGTATCCAGTCTACAGGATAATCTCACGGCTAGTATAACACCTAGACGATTCACCTGACTAGGACGAAATATCATCATCATCATTGTCAGCTTGCAGTGACCCAATGCTGGGCATACGCCTCCTTTATCCTATACCTACCCCTAATCATAAAAATATAGGTACCTACTCGATAAATTATCGAAACATGGCTTTCCTTCTTCTTCTTCTTCAAGGAATGTCGAGGAAAAATTAATATAAATTGCGGAAGGAATACTGTCGACAGTCTACTACCAGACAATTGTCGGCTCCTTCAGCCATGGTTCCTAATCGTGATAAGACTCTCATGGCATCGCAACAGCTGGTTTCAGTCATTACTGCCATCAACCGAGCCATACATGTGTTATATTAAGCATTTTAGCAATGGGTGTCAGTTGCTATGTGACTCACACTAGGTACTTATCAACACTAAGTCTATGTCTAATCTGTAAGCCCAACTCGTGTTTTAAATAAAGAAATACAAAGTCTGATTTAGCTGATTTCATACAGTTCTTACAAATCGTTCTCACACAATACATGGTATTAATGTGAATTGAAACGGAATGAATCGCTGTTTGGCTCAACGCTAGCCTCACAACAGCTTCAGTGCCCTGCAACAGGTCTTCTTATCAGGTCACCTCTCCGGTATCTGTCAAACAGGGGGGGGCGGGTGCGGCGAGGAGACCTCAGGTGTCCGCCTACCTTACACAGCGTCAGCGCAACAGCTGCAGAAGCTCAGATCAAATCAGATCAGTCACAAATCGCGTGCCCCGGTGCAGATTCACCACTAGCAGCACACGCGGGTAGACTTACCCTTTTTACGATAATTAGATAAAACCAGGCTTTACCTACTATACTATTTCAATCCACTGTAAATCAGTCCATAATACCTCAGAATAACTTTTCAGAAGTTGAAAACTTAATTATGCAGGTGGCCATTAATAAGTTAAAATATGTAATGCAAAGTCCCAAAGACTTGTTTATTCCCAAGATATTGTTGCGGAATCAGATATTTCTCACTCTTGAACCTAACGGTGATAAAACGTTTCATATTGAATTTGAAAACTTTAAACAAGTTAGTTCGAAACAAGCATTTTAAAATAGAGGATTACCAAAATGTGTGTAACCTAATCACCATCGACCTGAAAGATGCTTATTTTGTTTTGCCAGTTCGGCACTTTGATCTCAGGGTACCTACTAAAAATATATGATCAAACGAACTTCCAAGTGAAGTTCGATCATTATTATATGAGTTGCTTCATTAGAATATATGAATTTATACACTGTAGTATCCTTATCTACTTGGTAACTCCGCACAATTTTTAAAGATTTTTTAAACAATTACAAAAACGTATTTCCGGTCTACTCCACCCTAGCACGCCATCTTGTCTTTTGCTCATTTTTTAGAGTAGTAATTATCTTGTATATGTTTACAAAACTTTCTATTATATGGGAAAATATATTAAATATTGGTAATATTTAATATTTACTTGCTATTATAAGGGTGGGAGGGTTTCATATATTCTAATGAAGCAACTCATATAATAATGATCGAACTTCACTTGGAAGTTCGTTTGATCATATATTATACCTCGTTGCTTCATTATTCATATATGAATTTATACACTGTAGATGTTAAGAGCCGAAAGTTTTGAAATAATAAATAAAAAAATATTTTAAAAAAACAAAAACCCGACTGCGTCAAAACTAAAAAGAAAAAAACAAGCCTGCAAAGAATTACTCACAGTCGGTACCCATTCATTTTATTACCAATCAAATCTTCCCAATGTTATGGGTCCCGACTGTGAGTAATTCTTTGCAGGCTTGTTTTTTTCTTTTTAGTTTTGACGCAGTCGGGTTTTTGTTTTTTTAAAATATTTTTTTATTTAACACTTTTTAGTTATGATAAAGTTGATTTTAAAATACCTTGATTAACTATTACCTACCCAACAAGAAATTAATAAACCAACTAAACTAAGTAACTTCGTATCGCCCTAATTATTTACTCAATTTTATTCATCAAATCCATCCAATCCAATTCCCCATCAGCCAATAATTCAATCCAATCCAATAATATCAAAAACTTTCGATAATGCCCCTCAAAAATTGATAGAATAGGTAAACTTTTCAAAACGCAACGATAGCGCGATCTAGGATTGGTTCAGATTTAGCAGCGACATCTAGTTGTGTTTTTGGTAATTAATGTAAATAAAAAATAATACTGAGGGTTGCGATGTTTGTAACTTCTGAACTACAAAACCGATGACCTTGAAATTTTTACAGAACATTTTAAAGTAGGTACATACCTACTTTCTAACAAAATTACCCTTCCTTTGCGTTGCGCAGTCGGGTAAAAAGAATCAATAAAATCGTAGGTACTATGTGTTAATGAATTACAACCAGATACCTACCTACTCATTTTGATTTTCATTTCCTCTCCCAAGGGAACCGTCTTGAATTTCAGTAAGTAAGTAGGTATAGTAATCAAAAGTATCCTATTTATACCTCGTAGTAGTATAGTATGTATGCACTCAAATAATACCAAGTTTCATTTAAATCCGTCCAGTAGTTTCGTTCGACCGAGACGTGATGCGCGGCCAAGATACACACAAACAGAATTTTAAACCGTTATATTTCCTAAGCTATTATTTAAAATGAAAAATAGTAAAAGAAACCTAACATTGATTTTTAAATACCTATTCAACGATACCCCACTTGACATAGTTCGTCAATTTTGAGTTTTTCAATTTTGACAATATGGCGTCTGGTTGTAACACTGGTTAATTTTGATTACTTTCATGTCTTTAGTGACACTCGCAAGGTTGAGACAAATCGATTGACGTTAGAATCATCAAAATCGGTCCACGCGTTTGGCCTCTAGAGTGCCACATAGAAACATCCATAGCGAGAATAATTATTAATCAACTTTAAACCGTTATTTTTCCTAAACTATTACTTAAAATGAAAAATGGTAAAAGAAACATAAAGTTGATTTTAAAATACCTATTCAACGATACCCCACTTGACATGGTGTGACGATTTTGATTTTTTTAATTTTGACATTAAGGCGTCTGGTGGTGGCACTGGTGAATTTTGATTACTGTCATGCCTGTAACAACACTCCCAAGGTTCAGACGAATCGATTGACGTAAGAATCATCAAAATCGGTCCACGCGTTTGGCCTCTAGAATGCCACATAGAAACATCCAAACATACATACATAAATACATAGACTGATAAACACATTACCCTTCCTTTGCTTTGCGCAGTCGGGTAAAAAGCATAATTTTAATAATTATGGATTTTAAAGTAATATAACATTTTAGAACATTTTTCCCGTAATGATTACCTACTGTATCAACTTAAATTATTTTGATCACAATAAATCAAACAACAATTAAAGTAGGTAGGCCTATTAAGTTTGTGACAATAAACAGACAGTTTAGGCGAATTCACTTTTGATCAGTATAATTCTGTTAAGACCTGGAAAATTCGTTGGACGAGCTAGTCCAACCGCATCTTGCGCATGTTGTTAGCCGCGTGGTGCGTGTTATGGGCAGTAGTACTTATATTCAATACAACTGCTGATAGGCTGCGTTGCAGCCGCTCAATGTGGGCGCTTTTGCATTAACAGTTTTGTTTATTATTTTGTTTTAGAAATATAGTCTTAGAAAATGTCCAGCTACAGGTCTGGTGCTGGGCATATATTTGTATTCTCCTTAAAACATGACAGAAATAATATTGGTTGATAGAGATCATCATGAAAACAACATAACATCAGTATTCAGAATCCTTATGCTCGGAGATTACGATGTTTTGCACCCATAATAAGGGAACCCTGTGAGCGATAGAAAGCTAGAGAGATAACGTGTATTTAAATTTTTAATTGATAAGATAAGTTTTTTGTGATTATTATTTCGAGATCATCTAAATAAGATTGAGTGCCAATAAATTGAGGCTCCCAGGTATTTGGGCATTATAGAGTTCAATTTATACCATGCACCTTTATGTAACTGCTTTACACACTGGTCTAATACAATATTATTTCCTATTAGGACTGATAGGTAATTAGGTATAGTTAAGGTAGAATAGAATAGAACGATGAGAATTCAGACTAGGTACCTTATGCATGCGCATACGGTATTAAACTGACATTATACGAAGATGTTAGAAATGTAAACACTGATGTCTTGCAAATGCATCCAGTTGATTTCGTTGCAATTGCAATACAATACAATGTTCCCACTTTAACTGGGTGAAGTGTTTTATTGCTTAATCGTACTGTCAGAGAGTGATGACAACATTTGTCGTGTCAATGGTTTCTGCGTCAGGGTCTCGTTTCCATGAAATAGCGTTATCTCGTGACGCGAACAGATCTAAATGTGGTTGCCCAAAATATTGTGAAAACCTCATCGAACAGGGAACACTCAGTGTCCGGATTTATTATTCTGGAGGCGATATCAACGTGGTTTTGCTGTGTATTCACATATGACGTGAAAATCCAAAGGCTGCACTCCTGACACAACTTCTTAAGTGGCCGGAGTAAGTCATTAAGGTGAGGTGTATTGTATACATCCTCTAAGGTTAACATAAGTGATCGTAGTTGGTGTGTTATCAATACGAAGTAAAACTGTAAAGGGCCCAGACTTCAAAACTCTAAGTAGGTACCTACCTAATTTTAAGGTTTGCTTTTTGTGAGGCACTTTTGTACAGACAGCACCCTAACCTGATCAAGGCGTACTTGACCACTGGGCAAGCGGCGATCAAAATGCCTCGTTTGGCGAGTTTACGAATATGATGGTAGTTTTATAAGCTTTGTGACCACCTGTGCACTCTTAGAATATTAATCAGAGGGAAGACCTAGACTAAAATCTGTATTGTAATTTTTTATAAATAAATCCCAAATAAATAAATCCAATAAAACTATTTGTAGGATTGTTGAGGTGTTAAGCTATACTTATCGTAGTTGATGTTAAACTAAATGGTAAGGCATTTATTACCTAAGCAACATTTATAATACAATACTGAATTATTAATTTTTAGTAGGTACCCTGAGATCAAAGTGCCGAACTGGCAAAACAAAATAAGCATCTTTCAGGTCGATGGTGATTAGGTTACACACATTTTGGTAATCCTCTATTTTAAAATGCTTGTTTCGAACTAACTTGTTTAAAGTTTTCAAATTCAATATGAAACGTTTTATCACCGTTAGGTTCAAGAGTGAGAAATATCTGATTCCGCAACAATATCTTGGGAATAAACAAGTCTTTGGGACTTTGCATTATTTTAACTTATTAATGGCCACCTGCGTAATTAAGTTTTCAACTTCTGAAAAGTTATTCTGAGGTATTATGGACTGATTTACAGTGGATTGAAATAGTATAGTAGGTAAAGCCTGGTTTTATCTAATTATCGTAAAAAGGGTAAGTCTACCCGCGTGTGCTGCTAGTGGTGAATCTGCACCGGGGCACGCGATTTGTGACTGATCTGATTTGATCTGAGCTTCTGCAGCTGTTGCGCTGACGCTGTGTAAGTTAGGCGGACACCTGAGGTCTCCTCGCCGCACCCGCCCCCCCTGTTTGACAGATACCGGAGAGGTGACCTGATAAGAAGACCTGTTGCAGGGCACTGAAGCTGTTGTGAGGCTAGCGTTGAGCCAAACAGCTATTCGTTCCGTTTCAATTCACATTAATACCATGTATTGTGTGAGAACGATTTGTAAAAACTGTATGAAATCAGCTAAATCAGACTTTGTATTTATTTATTTAAAACACGAGTTGGGCTTACAGATTAGACATAGACTTAGTGTTGATAAGTACCTAGTGTGAGTCACATAGCAATGACACCCATTGCTAAAATGCTTGATATACCTAACACATGTATGGCTCGGTTGATGGCAGTAATGACTGAAACCAGCTGTTGCGATGCCATGAGAGTCTTATCACGATTAGGAACCATGGCTGAAGGAGCCGACAATTGTCTGATAGTAGACTGTCGACAGTATTCCTTCCGCAATTTATATTAATTTTTCCTCGACATTCCTTGAAGAAGAAGAAGAAGGAAAGCCATGTTTCGATAAGTTATCGAGTAGGTACCTATATTTTTATGATTAGGGGTAGGTATAGGATAAAGGAGGCGTATGCCCAGCATTGGGTCACTGCAAGCTGACAATGATGATGATGATATTTCGTCCTAGTCAGGTGAATCGTCTAGGTGTTATACTAGCCGTGAGATTATCCTGTAGACTGGATACAAACGAATTTTCATTAAGGTAAAGATCATCATTTCATTCCGGTACCTACTGCATCTTGTACGACGTCTAGTTCGGTAGGAATTGACTCGGGAATTGCATAATATGCTTGTAGAATATCGACCCTATTTTGATCAGGGAGTTGGGAAACTACGTAATAAAACCATAAAATACTCACTCTTGGTATATTAAATCCTTTCTGTTTTATAAATTATTCGTTTCTGTTTCACAATCATCATTCTAGTTTTCTCCTTTTTTGTTGCCGCGCTTTTTTACCTTTTATCGTTTTTTTGACATCAATCAGTTTTCCATTCTACCAATCATCTTAATAAAAATTTACATAGCAACGCGGCAATTAATTAGACAACATTGAGAGAGATTTACAATAATAACTTAGTAGGTAAATAAAGATGACAGATTCGGCCATCTGAATAACTCGGTATGTCCTCATACGATATTTATTAGTAGGTACCTAATAAATCTGTTACAATTTGTAAGATTGTAATAAAATATAGTATAAGTAGGTACTTAGCTAGTAAAAGTTTATCAGTCTTATTTGAAACCTATTGTTGAAATTTTACAATTGAGCATCACAACAACAGTTATTATGCATAATGTAATGGCTATAAGTTGTAGTATCATTAACCATAAGTAACCTATTTCTACATTTTGATTATTGATTGTAACTGTAGGTACCTACTTATATAATTTTGATTAATATAGATTTGATTCTATTTTTGATAAGTTTAGAATATACATTTTGATAACTATGCAGACAGTGTTGCCAACCCCAGCTTCGTGAAAAACTACGAAAATGCTTAACAAAAACTGTAGAAAACTGTGAATTGCCAAGAATCAATACATTTTTTCTCGTATTTAACTACTTAGTCGACGCTAGCAAACTGAAAACTGTGAAAACATTTCCAAAACACTGTGATTCTACAGTTAAAACTGTGGTGTTGGCTACACTGGATGCAGAGTAGGTACCTATTTTCACAATAAAAATTATTCGAAAGATACCAACCCGACCTGGCCCATACAACGTGTATGTCCTGGAAACCGAGTAGGTATTTGTGCATTATAAGATAAACTATCCAGGTCCGCAATGTCCTGGCAGCTAGTTTATCTTTGTCTTAGTTGAGATAAACTATCCAGGCCCGTAATGTCCTGGCAGCTAGTTTACCTCTCATCTTTGTCTTAGTTGAGATAAACTATCCAGGCCCGTAATGTCCTGGCAGCTAGTTTACCTCTCATCTTTGTCTTAGTTGAGATAAACTATCCAGGCCCGTAATGTCCTGGCAGCTAGTTTACCTCTCATCTTTGTCTTAGTTGCGTCTTGAGTACCTGACCAGGCCTGCAATAACCCGTAATTAATTGATTTTCAGCTAGTGCGATTCAAATTGGTTTAATAGTGTTTACCCGGGTTTATTACTTCCTAGAAACCAGGTATCTCGACTTGTGCGTGATATCATTCAATTACTTTAAACTTTAGCTCATATTTAGACCGATAATACTTCCATTTATGTCTCGGGTACTTGACCATCAGTTTATGTAGGTATATTATTTATCAGCGCTCTAAAATATGAAAATAGTAACTTTTTTTTTTTTTTTTTTTTTTGAGATCGCCTTTATCGAGACCGATGAGAATGACTGAGTATACTTCAATTCAGTTTAGCCAGGATTGCTATGTCCTGGAGAATCCACTAGCAATGAACTTAACCCTTTATCAGATCTGTGTCATCATCAATTATTATGTCGGGTATTCGACCAGATTTATAATTTATTGTTAGAATTAATTTCCGATGCTATTTAATTTTTACTAAGTATTTCATTATAAGACAATAACACAACATTATGTAGGTATCCGGTTATTTATCATGATAAATTATCTTTTTATTTAGCCCGACTGACGTTTCGACTGGTTTGCACCAGCCGGCCCGTGGTCGCGGGAAGACTCCTACGACTCCTTTTGCAATTTAATCATGAGATTTCTAATGATCTGGTAACTGGGGAGGTCTAAGTTCCATAGAGACGCTACCCCGACCTAAAATTATCACATTGATGAGTGCAACTTCAAACACTCGCCCCAGCACCGCACAAATAGATATATTGACTTTTCAGTTACTTTCCGCTTTCTTTATTCATAGAGCTAAGGAAATACAGTGTTTGGCTCAGGGTAGAGCCTACAGTGAAAAGAGGTACAGTACCTACTTCAAACTATATAATGGGCATCGGTTATTTTCGAGTTTTCCGAATATTTGCGACAGCATTGTATGACTCCACAAAACAGAATTCGACAGGAGTGCACGTCTTTAGCTGCTCAGCTCGCAAGGCTTGCAACTAATTTGCTTTTCTTAAAAATGACATTGATATTTATTGTTTACGATAAAGTTGAAGTAATTTTCATTTCCAAATGACTTTTCGTTAATCGTTTTTGTAATTTTTATGCCATTGTTTCCGCTGCTTTCCGAAACGCATTATTTTTCTGGTTTTACTGTATTACATGAAGTTCTCTTCAGAAAAATGTTTAAAATTCGACGACTTTTACAATTGTAAATATTTTCCTTGGCAGCCTTGACAGTGTAACTATTCGTAGCTGTCGCTGCCATTCGTATTTTGTCAGTTTTATGACTTTTACAGGATTTTCAATAATATTTATCTTCGTCCGTCGAAGTTGTGTGGTGCGCCATATTAGATACCTATGTCTCTATAACTCATACATTTTTATGTAAGTTTATTTTATAATATTAGATACAAGTTAGATAGTATTTATTTATTTATTTTTTTATTTATTTATTTATTCTTTTTTTTTTTTTTTTTTTTTTTTTTTTTTTTTTTGCTTAAAATATAAAAACATGATTTTTCCAATTATTGGCATAGGTACTATGACTAATTACCGGCACAAGTTAGACCAATTTATTGGCACTTGTAACTGTTAAGTAAATTTAAAGGGAATCGCTTAAAGAGACCTTAATTTGCGTTCGTAAAGACTTACATTTACCTACCTAAAATAATATATTACTTGTGTATAAATATCGAATTTTAACTTAGGGGTAACTCTATCGACTTAAGCTAGGCACTACTTTGGCTCCTGATGATTATAGCATCTTAATAAAGCAACTTCATGAAAAGAACATCCATACAAAACAACTTAAATACCTAGGTGTTTTCATGATTTCATGATTACCTACCTAAATGTATGTATTACCACTACTTTCTTATCCTGTAGTGTAGATTTGTCTTTCAAAGTTTACAACAACCTCTTGTTAATTATAGGTACCCAAAGCTAGGTATTTATTCTTTCATTTAAAACTAATGTTTGTACATGTCCTTGTTATTATTATTGTTATGTTTGTCAATTTGAGCATCTCGGGACTATGGAGTCCCGGACCTTTGACAGGCATGCATGGGGCCGAAGCCAACATATTATATATATATATATTATTGTTATTATTATTATTGTTATTGTTATTATTATTATATTATATATATTATTGTTATTATTATTATTAGTTTTAAATTCCAACTTCATTTGCTTTTAAATTTAAAGAATTGTTCGTTCTCAAACCTTAATTAAATCGAGATCTATTATAGTAGTTCGTTAATCCAGTCAATAGCTTACTTCAAATACCTACTACCAATGATTTACTATTAATCTCGTTGCCTACTACTATAATAACTTGGGGAATAATAAGTCGAGCCGCAGAATTATTATTATTATTTTTTTTTTTTTGGGCTTCGGAACCTACCTTCTGATTTTATAACTAAGCAACGGGAAAATAAGAAACCTTCTAATAAACTAACTCGTCTTTTTTTTTTTTTTTAAAGCATCAAATAAATATTTGTAATAATTGACTCTGTATTTTTGTGGGTATTTATGTCAATAAAGATATATTGTATTGTAAATATTCCATAGAAAGCTTCAAGTAAATAACAACAATTATTTTTACTTGACCTACTGATTTATACATCGCCATCAAATTTACTAACTCAGCCACGGATTTTACAACTAACCAACAGTTTAGGTTAGGTTAGGTTAGGTTAGATTATGAAGTAACTACGCGCGAAGTAAGCGAGCGTAGCGAGCGTGCCGCGGCAGCGGCCGCCGAAGCGACAGAAATCTAGTTCATAAAGAATACAATATATTATACTCCGGTATTTTCGACATTTTAAGCATTCTACCTTCCAAGTATCGTCTTTATAAACTTCGATCAATCGATCTTTATACATTTCAAACATTCTTGATTTTGGAATTCGCTATTTAAGCTTTGGCATTACAATTAATGTTACACTATATTTTAAACATGCTGTGTTATAAAATCAGAAGTAGATAGACTTACTTTATTGGTGTCATATTTAAATATTTTAGGAGTTCCCGCTTGAATATGTGTTACAAATTTAGATCCTAAAAAATTTAGATGCTAAAAAAAATAACTGCCATGCTGAGTTGTATTTACAGTGGCTTACATCGAGGATATTTAGTGGCTAAGATAGGCACTTTGATAGTGGCTGACTTAGTAATTCAGAGGTCAATGTAAATTTTTAGAAGCGAAAAATGCTATTAAATAGAAGGCGGTTTAATTAGCACCCTAATAACTCTACTTAATCATCTACCAAATGTATACCTACTAACAGAGATCGCTAAAAGTTTTTTTTTTAAAAGTCCTTTGGTGTTTTTATCGAGATGTTCAATTTTTAATTGTTGGTACGGGTTCTGCCCATTTTACCATTTGTTAAAACAATGTTATGTATTTCAATTTGAAATAAGCATAAGTTCGAGTTAGACCAGAAATTAGCTAGATAGCGTTATTGTTGTGACTTGCAGTAGGTAGGTAGTTCGATACTGGTTAACAAAATCGAATGTTTACCGGTACCTACTCTTTATCCTATATAGTACGTAGGTACCCTATTTTGGAAATTTCCTAACTTATCGAAAGTGTCATTTGATTTCAGAGATTGAAGAACAGTAATCAGCTAATCCAAAATATTTTTCGAATGTGGTTGTGCTCGTGGCGTAGCTTGCTTAGACGTTCTCGATTGATCGTTGAAGCTAAGCAGCGTTGTCACAATTTGGATGGGGAACACCAAAGTGGCATTACGAGCTGAGCGCTTCCGTGCTTCGGAGGGCACGTTAAATTTTTGGTCCCGGTTTTTAAGTCGTTAAGCAATGTTGGAGGTCTTTAGGCGGCCTAAAACTCCTTCATCAGAGTTGGCCACTAGCTCATACGAATTTACTAACTTAATTTTTTTTTCATTAATTTTCGTTAAACTACCTCTGTGAATATACTTTCTTTTTTTTTTTTTAATTTTTGAATTGCTCACTTGGCTACAGCTAAGCCACCAAGCTAGTTTACTTGACTTCTCCTGAGATTGCATCGGTGACTGCACTACTGTGTTCGCGACTCGTAGGATGCCAGGCGCCGTCCTCGCGGAGGCGCCCTGGTGAGGTCCCGCGTAGAGCGGGGCTGCCAGGCGCCGTCCTCGCGGAGGCGCCCTGGTGAGGTCCCGCGTAGAGCGGGGCTGCCAGGCGCCGTCCTCGCGGAGGCGCCCTGGTGAGGTCCCGCGTAGAGCGGGGCTGCCAGGCGCCGTCCTCGCGGAGGCGCCCTGGTGAGGTCCCGCGTAGAGCGGGGCTGCCAGGCGCCGTCCTCGCGGAGGCGCCCTGGTGAGGTCCCGCGTAGAGCGGGGCTGCCAGGCGCCGTCCTCGCGGAGGCGCCCTGGTGAGGTCCCGCGTAGAGCGGGGCTGCCAGGCGCCGTCCTCGCGGAGGCGCCCTGGTGAGGTCCCGCGTAGAGCGGGGCTGCCAGGCGCCGTCCTCGCGGAGGCGCCCTGGTGAGGTCCCGCGTAGAGCGGGGCTGCCAGGCGCCGTCCTCGCGGAGGCGCCCTGGTGAGGTCCCGCGTAGAGCGGGGCTGCCAGGCGCCGTCCTCGCGGAGGCGCCCTGGTGAGGTCCCGCGTAGAGCGGGGCTGCCAGGCGCCGTCCTCGCGGAGGCGCCCTGGTGAGGTCCCGCGTAGAGCGGGGCTGCCAGGCGCCGTCCTCGCGGAGGCGCCCTGGTGAGGTCCCGCGTGCAGTACGCGGGCTGCCAGGCGCCGTCCTCGCGGAGGCGCCCTGGTGAGGTCCCGCGTGCAGTACGCGGGCTGCCAGGCGCCGTCCTCGCGGAGGCGCCCTGGTGAGGTCCCGCGTAGAGCGGGGCTGCCAGGCGCCGTCCTCGCGGAGGCGCCCTGGTGAGGTCCCGCGTAGAGCGGGGCTGCCAGGCGCCGTCCTCGCGGAGGCGCCCTGGTGAGGTCCCGCGTAGAGCGGGGCTGCCAGGCGCCGTCCTCGCGGAGGCGCCCTGGTGAGGTCCCGCGTAGAGCGGGGCTGCCAGGCGCCGTCCTCGCGGAGGCGCCCTGGTGAGGTCCCGCGTGCAGTACGCGGGCTGCCAGGCGCCGTCCTCGCGGAGGCGCCCTGGTGAGGTCCCGCGTGCAGTACGCGGGCTGCCAGGCGCCGTCCTCGCGGAGGCGCCCTGGTGAGGTCCCGCGTGCAGTACGCGGGCTGCCAGGCGCCGTCCTCGCGGAGGCGCCCTGGTGAGGTCCCGCGTGCAGTACGCGGGCTGCCAGGCGCCGTCCTCGCGAAGGCGCCCTGGTGAGGTCCCGCGTGCAGTACGCGGGCTGCCAGGCGCCGCTCTCGCGAAGGCGCCCTGGTGAGGTCCCGCGTGCAGTACGCGGGCTGCCAGGCGCCGCTCTCGCGGAGGCGCCCTGGTGAGGTCCCGCGTGCAGTACGCGGGCTGCCAGGCGCCGCTCTCGCGAAGGCGCCCTGGTGAGGTCCCGCGTGCAGTACGCGGGCTGCCAGGCGCCGCTCTCGCGAAGGCGCCCTGGTGAGGTCCCGCGTGCAGTACGCGGGCTGCCAGGCGCCGCTCTCGCGAAGGCGCCCTGGTGAGGTCCCGCGTGCAGTACGCGGGCTGCCAGGCGCCGCTCTCGCGAAGGCGCCCTGGTGAGGTCCCGCGTGCAGTACGCGGGCTGCCAGGCGCCGCTCTCGCGAAGGCGCCCTGGTGAGGTCCCGCGTGCAGTACGCGGGCTGCCAGGCGCCGCTCTCGCGAAGGCGCCCTGGTGAGGTCCCGCGTGCAGTACGCGGGCTGCCAGGCGCCGCTCTCGCGAAGGCGCCCTGGTGAGGTCCCGCGTGCAGTACGCGGGCTGCCAGGCGCCGCTCTCGCGAAGGCGCCCTGGTGAGGTCCCGCGTGCAGTACGCGGGCTGCCAGGCGCCGCTCTCGCGAAGGCGCCCTGGTGAGGTCCCGCGTGCAGACCGCGGGCTGCCAGGCCCCGAAAAATATTCGACTGCTGCTGTTGGTAGATCGTTAACCCGAATTCGTCGGATTCTACGGAGAAATGGACACAGATCTCCGGAAGTTTCCGCTGAAATCACAAAACAAAACGATCGGACAGCAATCCATTCCTTTTTAAATGTCAGCACTTTTAGCAGTATCTATATCTAACCTATAGTCAGATATCTTAATCAAAATGGAATAAAATTTGAGACAGATACATAAACGAAAAAAAAATTCTTGAGTACCTACTACTGATTGAGATTTGAGATTTAAAATTATTTATTTTGCGTCTAACGAAAACAAAATTGTAGTAGGTAGGTACTTATCTATAAAGTTATTTAACGAAAATAAGAAGTGTAACTTGTACCTACTCTAAATAGGTAAATAAGTAAGGTAACCACGCCGTATTATTTGATGGTAGGTTACCAATGCAACGTAGGCGTACGTAAATTAATTCGTTGCCACTTCTGAATTGTAGAATATCGACCCTATTTTGATCAGGGAGTTGGGAAACTACGTAATAAAACCATAAAATACTCACTCTTGGTATATTAAATCCTTTCTGTTTTATAAATTATTCGTTTCTGTTTCACAATCATCATTCTAGTTTTCTCCTTTTTTGTTGCCGCGCTTTTTTACCTTTTATCGTTTTTTTGACATCAATCAGTTTTCCATTCTACCAATCATCTTAATAAAAATTTACATAGCAACGCGGCAATTAATTAGACAACATTGAGAGAGATTTACAATAATAACTTAGTAGGTAAATAAAGATGACATGCTTCACCATGATCTCCGTTATCTAGAATTGCAATTTGCAATTTAGATTATGAAGATATGAAATTGAGGGTAGTTGAAGAAATAAAATAAAATAAACCCTTACATTTTGTAAAGTTTATGATTTTGCATAGGATCGTTACATCTGTTTCAGATTGTACGATTTTTATGTTTAGGTCATCGACCCCGATGCTAGTTTGGTACGAAAGTAGGTATATGATTCGCAGATGATCGTTACATCTGTTTTAGAATGAACGAATTTTCTGTGAAATGAAATGAAATTAAATCATCTTTGAAGGCTCGCAGTCAATCCAGATGCCAGTTTAGTAACAAAGTAGCTATATGATTTATTTCGCAGAGGATCGTTACATCTGTTTTAGATTGTACGCATTTTCTGCATGGGTCATCTTTGAAGACTCGCAGTCAACCCAGATGCCCGTGTAGTACCAAAGTACTTATATGATTTCATAGAGAATCGTTACATCTGTTTTAGATTGTACGAATTTTCTCTTTAGGCCATCTTTGAAGACTCGCAGTCAACCCAGATGCCAGTTTAGTACTAAAGTACCTACTTATATGATTTCGCAGAGGAGCGTTACATCTGTTTCAGATTGTACGCATTTTCTGCTTAGGTCATCTTTGAAGACTCGCAGTCAACCCAGATGCCCGTATAATAACAAAGTACTTAATTATTATGATTTGGCAGAGAATCGTTACATCTCTTTAGATTGTACGAATTTTCTGTTTAGGTCATCTTTGAAGACTCGCAGTCGACCCGGATGCCAGTTTAGTACCAAAGTACCTAGGTATAATGTATGATTTCGCAGGGGATCGTTACATCTGTTTCAGATTGTACGAATTGTCTGCTTAGAAGACTCGCAGTCAACTCAGATGCCCGTTTAGTAATGGACTCTGTCAAAGTTATTAACTCACTTTGTAGGAAAAATACGAAGATTTAGTAAACACTTTACTAACCTTTATCATTCGACGACGAATCCATCGGGGATTTTTATTTAACACTTTCACTTTTGTTATTATACTTCACTTTCTTCGATTTTTCTTATTTTATTTTGATTAAATAAAGACTGCGCACTTTGCTTGAAGCGCGCGTGCGAAAGTTACCGCGCACAAAAAGGAATGAGCAAAAGACAAGATGGCGTGCTAGGGTGGAGTAGACCGGAAATACGTTTTTGTAATTGTTTAAAAAATCTTTAAAAATTGTGCGGAGTTACCAAGTAGATAAGGATACTACAGTGTATAAATTCATATATGAATAATGAAGCAACGAGGTATAATTAATAATTCAGTATTGTATTATAAATGTTGCTTAGGTAATAAATGCCTTACCATTTAGTTTAACATCAACTACGATAAGTATAGCTTAACACCTCAACAATCCTACAAATAGTTTTATTGGATTTATTTATTTGGGATTTATTTATAAAAAATTACAATACAGATTTTAGTCTAGGTCTTCCCTCTGATTAATGTTCTAAGAGTGCACAGGTGGTCACAAAGTTTATAAAACTACCATCATATTCGTAAAATCGCCAAACGAGGCATTTTGATCGCCGCTTGCCCAGTGGTCAAGTACGCCTTGATCAGGTTAGGGTGCTGTCTGTACAAAAGTGCCTCACAAAAAGCAAACCTTAAAATTAGGTAGGTACCTACTTAGAGTTTTGAAGTCTGGGCCCTTTATAGTTTTACTTCGTATTGATAACACACCAACTACGATCACTTATGTTAACCTTAGAGGATGTATACAATACACCTCACCTTAATGACTTACTCCGGCCACTTAAGAAGTTGTGTCAGGAGTGCAGCCTTTGGATTTTCACGTCATATGTGAATACACAGCAAAACCACGTTGATACCGCCTCGAGAATAATAAATCCGGACACTGAGTGTTCCCTGTTCGATGAGGTTTTCACAATATTTTGGGCAACCACATTTAGATCTGTTCGCGTCACGAGATAACGCTAAGACCCATTTCATGGAAACGAGACCCTGACGCAGAAACCATTGACACATTTACCTTAATTTGACATGCCAATTATTTTTACTTTTTCTCCATTTCCTTTTAGCATAAAAAGCCTTAAGAAAACTACTAAGGATCAGGCATAAAGAATACTAGTGTATCCTTACTGGCCATCTCAACCATGGTTCCTACTCTTACAGAAACTATAGTCTCAGACGTTATCTAATTAACTACCAATAAAAACCTCTATTTTAACGATCGTTATCCGGTACACAAGTAAGTACCTTATTCTGGTGGTCGCAAAGCTCTGCGGATATCGTTTATCGACTAATCATCGACAAATGTTGTCATCACTCTCTGACAGTACGATTAAGCAATAAAACACTTCACCCAGTTAAAGTGGGAACATTGTATTGCAATTGCAACGAAATCAACTGGATGCATTTGCAAGACATCAGTGTTTACATTTCTAACATCTTCGTATAATGTCAGTTTAATACCGTATGCGCATGCATAAGGTACCTAGTCTGAATTCTCATCGTTCTATTCTATTCTACCTTAACTATACCTAAATACCTATCAGTCCTAATAGGAAATAATATATGATCAAACGAACTTCCAAGTGAAGTTCGATCATTATTATATGAGTTGCTTCATTAGAATATATGAATTTATACACTGTAGTATCCTTATCTACTTGGTAACTCCGCACAATTTTTAAAGATTTTTTAAACAATTACAAAAACGTATTTCCGGTCTACTCCACCCTAGCACGCCATCTTGTCTTTTGCTCATTTTTTAGAGTAGTAAGTATCTTGTATGTATATGTTTACAAAACTTTCTATTATATGGGAAAATATATTAAATATTGGTAATATTTAATATTTACTTGCTATTATAAGGGTGGGAGGGTTTCATATATTCTAATGAAGCAACTCATATAATAATGATCGAACTTCACTTGGAAGTTCGTTTGATCATATATTATACCTCGTTGCTTCATTATTCATATATGAATTTATACACTGTAGATGTTAAGAGCCGAAAGTTTTGAAATTAAAGGCATAATTTTAATAATTATGGATTTTACAGTAATATGACATTTTAGTACATTTTTCCCGTAATTATTACCTACTGTATCAAACAACAATTAAAGTAGGTAGGCCTATTAAGTTTGTAACAATAAACAGACAGTTTAGGCGAATTCACTTTTGATCAGTATAATTCTGTTAAGACCTGGAAAATTCGTTGGACGAGCTAGTCCAACCGTATCTTGCGCATGTTGTTAGCCGCGTGGTGCGTGTTATGGGCAGTAGTACTTATAGTCAATACAACTGCTGATAGGCTGCGTTGCAGCCGCTCAATGTGGGCGCTTTTGCATTAACAGTTTTGTTTATTATTTTGTTTTAGAAATATAGTCTTAGAAAATGTCCAGCTACAGGTCTGGTGCTGGGCATATATTTGTATTCTCCTTAAAACATGACAGAAATAATATTGGTTGGTAGAGATCATCATGAAAACAACATAACATCAGTATTCAGAATCCTTATGCTCGGAGATTACGATGTTTTGCACCCATAATAAGGGAACCCTGTGAGCGATAGAAAGCTAGAGAGATAACGTGTATTTAAATTTTTAATTGATAAGATAAGTTTTTTGTGATTATTATTTCGAGATCATCTAAATAAGATTGAGTGCCAATAAATTGAGGCTCCCAGGCATTTGGGCATTATAGAGTTCAATTTATATCATGCACTTTTATGTAACTGCTTTACACACTGGTCTAATACAATATTATTTCCTATTAGGACTGATAGGTAATTAGGTATAGTTAAGGTAGAATAGAATAGAACGATGAGAATTCAGACTAGGTACCTTATGTATGCGCATACGGTATTAAACTGACATTAAACGAAGATGTAAGAAATGTAAACACTGATGTCTTGCAAATGCATCCAGTTGATTTCGTTGCAATTGCAATACAATGTTCCCACTATAACTGGGTGAAGTGTTTTATTGCTTAATCGTACTGTCAGAGAGTGATGACAACATTTGTCGATGATTTGTCGATAAACGATATCCGCAGAGCTTTGCGACCACCAGAATAAGGTACTTACTTGTGTACCGGATAACGATCGTTAAAATAGAGGTTTTTATTGGTAGTTAATTAGATAACGTCTGAGACTATAGTTTCTGTAAGAGTAGGAACCATGGTTGAGATGGCCAGTAAGGATACAATAGTATTCTTTATGCCTGATCCTTAGTAGTTTTCTTGAGGCTTTTTATGCTAAAAGGAAATGGTGAAAAAGTAAAAATAATTGGCATGTCAAATTAAGGTAAATGTGTCAATGGTTTCTGCGTCAGGGTCTCGTTTCCATGAAATGGGTCTTAGCGTTATCTCGTGACGTGAACAGATCTAAATGTGGTTGCCCAAAATATTGTGAAAACCTCATCGAACAGGGAACACTCAGTGTCCGGATTTATTATTCTGGGGGCGGTATCAACGTGGTTTTGCTGTGTATTCACATATGACGTGAATATCCAAAAGCCGCACTCCTGACACAACTTCTTAAGTGGCCGGAGTAAGTCATTAAGGTGAGGGGTATTGTATACATCCTCTAAGGTTAACATAAGTGATCGTAGTTGGTGTGTTATCAATACGAAGTAAAACTATAAAGGGCCCAGACTTCAAAACTCTAAGTAGGTAGTACCTAATTTGAAGGTTTGCTTTTTGTGAGGCACTTTTGCACAGACAGCACCCTAACCTGATCAAGGCGTACTTGACCACTGGGCAAGCGGCGATCAAAATGCCTCGTTTGGCGATTTTACGAATATGATGGTAGTTTTATAAACTTTGTGACCACCTGTGCACTCTTAGAACATTAATCAGAGGGAAGACCTAGACTAAAATCTGTATTGTAATTTTTTATAAATAAATCCCAAATAAATAAATCCAATAAAACTATTTGTAGGATTGTTGAGGTGTTAAGCTACGCTTATCGTAGTTGATGTAAAACTAAATGTAAGGCATTTATTAAGCAACATTTAAAATACAATACTGAATTAATAATTTTTAGTAGGTACCCTGAGATCAAAGTGCCGAACTGGCAAAACAAAATAAGCATCTTTCAGGTCGATGGTGATTAGTTTACACACATTTTAGTAATACTCTATTTTAAAATGCTTGTTTCGAACTAACGTGTTTAAATTTTCAAATTCAATATGAAACGTTTTATCACCGTTAGGTTCAAGAGTGAGAAATATCTGATTCCGAAACAATATCTTGGGAATAAACAAGTCTTTGGGACGTTGCATTATTTTAACTTATTAATGGTCACCTGCATAATTAAGTTTTATACTTCTGAAAAGTTATTCTGAGGTATTATTGGACTGATTTACAGTGGATTGAAATAGTATAGTAGGTAAAGCCTGGTTTTATCTAATAGAATACAAAATTGTATTGTTCGTTAATTTTAACTTATTATCGTAAAAAGGGTAAGTCTACCCGCGTGTGCTGCTAGTGGTGAATCTGCACCGGGGCACGCGATTTGTAACTGATCTGATTTGATCTGAGCTTCTGCAGCTGTTGCGCTGACGCTGTGTAAGGTAGGCGGACACCTGAGGTCTCCTCGCCGCACCCGCCCCCCCTGTTTGACAGATACCGGAGAGGTGACCTGATAAGAAGACCTGTTGCAGGGCACTGAAGCTGTTGTGAGGCTAGCGTTGAGCCAAACAACGATTCGTTCCGTTTCAATTCACATAAATACCATGTATTGTGTGAGAACGATTTGTAAAAACTGTATGAAATCAGCTAAATCAGACTTTGTATTTATTTATTTAAAACACGAGTTGGGCTTACAGATTAGACATAGACTTAGTGTTGATAAGTTGTGAGTCACATAGCAACTGACACCCATTGCTAAAATGCTTGATATAACACATGTATGGCTCGGTTGATGGCAGTAATGACTGAAACCAGCTGTTGCGATGCCATGAGAGTCTTATCACGATTAGGAACCATGGCTGAAGGAGCCGACAATTGTCTGGTAGTAGACTGTCGACAGTATTCCTTCCGCAATTTATATTAATTTTTCCTCGACATTCCTTGAAGAAGAAGAAGAAGGAAAGCCATGTTTCGATAAATTATCGAGTAGGTACCTATATTTTTATGATTAGGGGTAGGTATAGGATAAAGGAGGCGTATGCCCAGCATTGGGTCACTGCAAGCTGACAATGATGATGATGATATTTCGTCCTAGTCAGGTGAATCGTCTAGGTGTTATACTAGCCGTGAGATCATCCTGTAGACTGGATACAAACGAATTTTCATTAAGGTAAAGATTATCATTTCATTCCGGTACCTACTGCATCTTGTACGACGTCTAGTTCGGTAGGAATTGACTCGGGAATTGCATAATATGCTTCACCATGATCTCCGTTATCTAGAATTGCAATTTGCAATCTAGATTATGAAGATATGAAATTGAGGGTAGTTGAAGAAATAAAATAAAATAAACCCTTACATTTTGTAAAGTTTATGATTTTGCATAGGATCGTTACATCTGTTTCAGATTGTACGATTTTTATGTTTAGGTCATTGACCCCGATGCTAGTTTGGTACGAAAGTAGGTATATGATTCGCAGATGATCGTTACATCTGTTTTAGAATGAACGAATTTTCTGTGAAATGAAATGAAATGAAATCATCTTTGAAGACTCGCAGTCAATCCAGATGCCAGTTTAGTAACAAAGTAGCTATATGATTTATTTCGCAGAGGATCGTTACATCTGTTTTAGATTGTACGAATTTTCTGCTTGGGTCATCTTTGAAGACTCGCAGTCAACCCAGATGCCCGTGTAGTACCAAAGTACTTATATGATTTCATAGAGAATCGTTACATCTGTTTTAGATTGTACGAATTTTCTCTTTAGGCCATCTTTGAAGACTCGCAGTCTACCCAGATGCCAGTTTAGTACTAAAGTACCTACTTATATGATTTCGCAGAGGAGCGTTACATCTGTTTCAGATTGTAAGCATTTTCTGCTTAGGTCATCTTTGAAGACTCGCAGTCAACCCAGATGCCCGTGTAGTAACAAAGTACTTAATTATCATGATTTGGCAGAGAATCGTTACATCTCTTTAGATTGTACGAATTTTCTGTTTAGGTCATCTTTGAAGACTCGCAGTCGACCCGGATGCCAGTTTAGTACCAAAGTACCTAGGTATAATATATGATTTCGCAGGGGATCGTTACATCTGTTTCAGATTGTACGAATTGTCTGCTTAGAAGACTCGCAGTCAACTCAGATGTCCGTTTAGTAATGGACTCTTTCAAAGTTATTAACTCACTTTGTAGGAAAAATACGAAGAATTAGTAAACACTTTACTAACCTTTATCATTCGACGACGAATCCATCGGGGATTTTTATTTAACACTTTCACTTTTGTTGTTATACTTCACTTTGTTCGATTTTTCTTATTTTATTTTGATTAAATAAAGACTGCGCACTTTGCTTGAAGCGCGCGTGCGAAAGTTACCGCGCACAAAAAAGGAATGAGCAAAAGACAAGATGGCGTGCTAGGGTGGAGTAGACCGGAAATACGTTTTTGTAATTGTTTAAAAAATCTTTAAAAATTGTGCGGAGTTACCAAGTAGATAAGGATACTACAGTGTATAAATTCATATATGAATAATGAAGCAACGAGGTATAATATATGATCAAACGAACTTCCAAGTGAAGTTCGATCATTATTATATGAGTTGCTTCATTAGAATATATGAATTTATACACTGTAGTATCCTTATCTACTTGGTAACTCCGCACAATTTTTAAAGATTTTTTAAACAATTACAAAAACGTATTTCCGGTCTACTCCACCCTAGCACGCCATCTTGTCTTTTGCTCATTTTTTAGAGTAGTAAGTATCTTGTATATGTTTACAAAACTTTCTATTATATGGGAAAATATATTAAATATTGGTAATATTTAATATTTACTTGCTATTATAAGGGTGGGAGGGTTTCATATATTCTAATGAAGCAACTCATATAATAATGATCGAACTTCACTTGGAAGTTCGTTTGATCATATATTATACCTCGTTGCTTCATTATTCATATATGAATTTATACACTGTAGATGTTAAGAGCCGAAAGTTTTGAAATTAAAGGCATAATTTTAATAATTATGGATTTTAAAGTAATATAACATTTTAGTACATTTTCCCGTAATGATTACCTACTGTATCAAACAACAATTAAAGTAGGTAGGCCTATTAAGTTTGTAACAATAAACAGACAGTTTAGGCGAATTCACTTTTGATCAGTATAATTCTGTTAAGACCTGGAAAATTCGTTGGACGAGCTAGTCCAACCGCATCTTGCGCATGTTGTTAGCCGCGTGGTGCGTGTTATGGGCAGTAGTACTTATAGTCAATACAACTGCTGATAGGCTGCGTTGCAGCCGCTCAATGTGGGCGCTTTTGCATTAACAGTTTTGTTTATTATTTTGTTTTAGAAATATAGTCTTAGAAAATGTCCAGCTACAGGTCTGATGCTGGGCATATATTTGTATTCTCCTTAAAACATGACAGAAATAATATTGGTTGATAGAGATCATCATGAAAACAACATAACATCAGTATTCAGAATCCTTATGCTCGGAGATTACGATGTTTTGCACCCATAATAAGGGAACCCTGTGAGCGATAGAAAGCTAGAGAGATAACGTGTATTTAAATTTTTAATTGATAAGATAAGTTTTTTGTGATTATTATTTCGAGATCATCTAAATAAGATTGAGTACCAATAAATTGAGGCTCCCAGGTATTTGGGCATTATAGAGTTCAATTTATATCATGCACTTTTATGTAACTGCTTTACACACTGGTCTAATACAATATTATTTCCTATTAGGACTGATAGGTAATTAGGTATAGTTAAGGTAGAATAGAATAGAACGATGAGAATTCAGACTAGGTACCTTATGCATGCGCATACGGTATTAAACTGACATTAAACGAAGATGTTAGAAATGTAAACACTGATGTCTTGCAAATGCATCCAGTTGATTTCGTTGCAATTGCAATACAATGTTCCCACTATAACTGGGTGAAGTGTTTTATTGCTTAATCGTACTGTCAGAGAGTGATGACAACATTTGTCGATGATTTGTCGATAAACGATATCCGCAGAGCTTTGCGACCACCAGAATAAGGTACTTACTTGTGTACCGGATAACGATCGTTAAAATAGAGGTTTTTATTGGTAGTTAATTAGATAACGTCTGAGACTATAGTTTCTGTAAGAGTAGGAACCATGGTTGAGATGGCCAGTAAGGATACACTAGTATTCTTTATGCCTGATCCTTAGTAGTTTTCTTGAGGCTTTTTATGCTAAAAGGAAATGGTGAAAAAGTAAAAATAATTGGCATGTCAAATTAAGGTAAATGTGTCAATGGTTTCTGCGTCAGGGTCTCGTTTCCATGAAATGGGTCTTAGCTTTATCTCGTGACGTGAACAGATCTAAATGTGGTTGCCCAAAATATTGTGAAAACCTCATCGAACAGGGAACACTCAGTGTCCGGATTTATTATTCTGGGGGCGGTATCAACGTGGTTTTGCTGTGTATTCACATATGACGTGAATATCCAAAAGCCGCACTCCTGACACAACTTCTTAAGTGGCCGGAGTAAGTCATTAAGGTGAGGGGTATTGTATACATCCTCTAAGGTTAACATAAGTGATCGTAGTTGGTGTGTTATCAATACGAAGTAAAACTATAAAGGGCCCAGACTTCAAAACTCTAAGTAGGTAGTACCTAATTTTAAGGTTTGCTTTTTGTGAGGCACTTTTGCACAGACAGCACCCTAACCTGATCAAGGCGTACTTGACCACTGGGCAAGCGGCGATCAAAATGCCTCGTTTGGCGATTTTACGAATATGATGGTAGTTCTATAAACTTTGTGACCACCTGTGCACTCTTAGAACATTAATCAGAGGGAAGACCTAAACTAAAATCTGTATTGTAATTTTTTATAAATAAATCCCAAATAAATAAATCCAATAAAACTATTTGTAGGATTGTTGAGGTGTTAAGCTACGCTTATCGTAGTTGATGTTAAACTAAATGTAAGGCATTTATTAAGCAACATTTAAAATACAATACTGAATTAATAATTTTTAGTAGGTACCCTGAGATCAAAGTGCCGAACTGGCAAAACAAAATAAGCATCTTTCAGGTCGATGGTGATTAGGTTACACACATTTTAGTAATACTCTATTTTAAAATGCTTGTTTCGAACTAACTTGTTTAAAGTTTTCAAATTCAATATGAAACGTTTTATCACCGTTAGGTTCAAGAGTGAGAAATATCTGATTCCGCAACAATATCTTGGGAATAAACAAGTCTTTGGGACGTTGCATTATTTTAACTTATTAATGGTCACCTGCATAATTAAGTTTTATACTTCTGAAAAGTTATTCTGAGGTATTATTGGACTGATTTACAGTGGATTGAAATAGTATAGTAGGTAAAGCCTGGTTTTATCTAATAGAATACAAAATTGTATTGTTCGTTAATTTTAACTTATTATCGTAAAAAGGGTAAGTCTACCCGCGTGTGCTGCTAGTGGTGAATCTGCACCGGGGCACGCGATTTGTAACTGATCTGATTTGGTCTGAGCTTCTGCAGCTGTTGCGCTGACGCTGTGTAAGGTAGGCGGACACCTGAGGTCTCCTCGCCGCACCCGCCCCCCCTGTTTGACAGATACCGGAGAGGTGACCTGATAAGAAGACCTGTTGCAGGGCACTGAAGCTGTTGTGAGGCTAGCGTTGAGCCAAACAACGATTCGTTCCGTTTCAATTCACATAAATACCATGTATTGTGTGAGAACGATTTGTAAAAACTGTATGAAATCAGCTAAATCACTTCGTATTTATTTATTTAAAACACGAGTTGGGCTTACAGATTAGACATAGACTTAGTGTTGATAAGTACCTAGTGTGAGTCACATAGCAACTGACACCCATTGCTAAAATGCTTGATATAACACATGTATGGCTCGGTTGATGGCAGTAATGACTGAAACCAGCTGTTGCGATGCCATGAGAGTCTTATCACGATTAAGAACCATGGCTGAAGGAGCCGACAATTGTCTGGTAGTAGACTATCGACAGTATTCCTTCCGCAATTTATATTAATTTTTCCTCGACATTCCTTGAAGAAGAAGAAGAAGGAAAGCCATGTTTCGATAAATTATCCAGTAGGTACCTATATTTTTATGATTAGGGGTAGGTATAGGATAAAGGAGGCGTATGCCCAGCATTGGGTCACTGCAAGCTGACAATGATGATGATGATATTTCGTTCTAGTCAGGTGAATCGTCTAGGTGTTATACTAGCCGTGAGATCATCCTGTAGACTGGATACAAACGAATTTTCATTAAGGTAAAGATCATCATTTCATTCCGGTACCTACTGCATCTTGTACGACGTCTAGTTCGGTAGGAATTGACTCGGGAGTTGCATAATATGCTTCACCATGATCTCCGTTATCTAAAATTGCAATTTGCAATCTAGATTATGAAGATATGAAATTGAGGGTAGTTGAAGAAATAAAATAAAATAAACCCTTACATTTTGTAAAGTTTATGATTTTGCATAGGATCGTTACATCTGTTTCAGATTGTACGATTTTTATGTTTAGGTCATTGACCCCGATGCTAGTTAGTAGGTATATGATTCGCAGATGATCGTTACATCTGTTTTAGAATGAACGAATTTTCTGTGAAATGAAATGAAATGAAATCATCTTTGAAGACTCGCAGTCAATCCAGATGCCAGTTTAGTAACAAAGTAGCTATATGATTTATTTCGCAGAGGATCGTTACATCTGTTTTAGATTGTACGAATTTTCTGCTTGGGTCATCTTTGAAGACTCGCAGTCAACCCAGATGCCCGTGTAGTACCAAAGTACTTATATGATTTAATAGAGAATCGTTACATCTGTTTTAGATTGTACGAATTTTCTCTTTAGGCCATCTTTGAAGACTCGCAGTCTACCCAGATGCCAGTTTAGTACTAAAGTACCTACTTATATGATTTCGCAGAGGAGCGTTACATCTGTTTCAGATTGTAAGCATTTTCTGCTTAGGTCATCTTTGAAGACTCGCAGTCAACCCAGATGCCCGTGTAGTAACAAAGTACTTAATTATCATGATTTGGCAGAGAATCGTTACATCTCTTTAGATTGTACGAATTTTCTGTTTAGGTCATCTTTGAAGACTCGCAGTCGACCCGGATGCCAGTTTAGTACCAAAGTACCTAGGTATAATATATGATTTCGCAGGGGATCGTTACATCTGTTTCAGATTGTACGAATTGTCTGCTTAGAAGACTCGCAGTCAACTCAGATGTCCGTTTAGTAATGGACTCTGTCAAAGTTATTAACTCACTTTGTAGGAAAAATACGAAGAATTAGTAAACACTTTACTAACCTTTATCATTCGACGACGAATCCATCGGGGATTTTTATTTAACACTTTCACTTTTGTTGTTATACTTCACTTTGTTCGATTTTTCTTATTTTATTTTGATTAAATAAAGACTGCGCACTTTGCTTGAAGCGCGCGTGCGAAAGTTACCGCGCACAAAAAAGGAATGAGCAAAAGACAAGATGGCGTGCTAGGGTGGAGTAGACCGGAAATACGTTTTTGTAATTGTTTAAAAAATCTTTAAAAATTGTGCGGAGTTACCAAGTAGATAAGGATACTACAGTGTATAAATTCATATATGAATAATGAAGCAACGAGGTATAATATTGTATTAGACCAGTGTGTAAAGCAGTTACATAAAGGTGCATGGTATAAATTGAACTCTATAATGCCCAAATACCTGGGAGCCTCAATTTATTGGCACTCAATCTTATTTAGATGATCTCGAAATAATAATCACAAAAAACTTATCTTATCAATTAAAAATTTAAATACACGTTATCTCTCTAGCTTTCTATCGCTCACAGGGTTCCCTTATTATGGGTGCAAAACATCGTAATCTCCGAGCATAAGGATTCTGAATACTGATGTTATGTTGTTTTCATGATGATCTCTATCAACCAATATTATTTCTGTCATGTTTTAAGGAGAATACAAATATATGCCCAGCACCAGACCTGTAGCTGGACATTTTCTAAGACTATATTTCTAAAACAAAATAATAAACAAAACTGTTAATGCAAAAGCGCCCACATTGAGCGGCTGCAACGCAGCCTATCAGCAGTTGTATTGAATATAAGTACTACTGCCCATAACACGCACCACGCGGCTAACAACATGCGCAAGATGCGGTTGGACTAGCTCGTCCAACGAATTTTCCAGGTCTTAACAGAATTATACTGATCAAAAGTGAATTCGCCTAAACTGTCTGTTTATTGTCACAAACTTAATAGGCCTACCTACTTTAATTGTTGTTTGATTTATTGTGATCAAAATAATTTAAGTTGATACAGTAGGTAATCATTACGGGAAAAATGTCCTAAAATGTTATATTACTTTAAAATCCATAATTATTAAAATTATGCCTTTAATTTCAAAACTTTCGGCTCTTAACATCTACAGTGTATAAATTCATATATGAATAATGAAGCAACGAGGTATAATATATGATCAAACGAACTTCCAAGTGAAGTTCGATCATTATTATATGAGTTGCTTCATTAGAATATATGAAACCCTCCCACCCTTATAATAGCAAGTAAATATTAAATATTACCAATATTTAATATATTTTCCCATATAATAGAAAGTTTTGTAAACATATACAAGATAATTACTACTCTAAAAAATGAGCAAAAGACAAGATGGCGTGCTAGGGTGGAGTAGACCGGAAATACGTTTTTGTAATTGTTTAAAAAATCTTTAAAAATTGTGCGGAGTTACCAAGTAGATAAGGATACTACAGTGTATAAATTCATATATTCTAATGAAGCAACTCATATAATAATGATCGAACTTCACTTGGAAGTTCGTTTGATCATATATTTTTCACTTTTAAGGGCACTTCAGCCGAATCGTGCTATTGGATACTCAATCCGACTAAAGGCCCTCAAGGAATAGAACATTAAATTATTTTTATTTTATAAAGTTATTTAATAAAGTCTTTATTTTGTTACACAATTTATTAAAATAAAAGATTTTGAACCCGGACCGTGCTATTGGATACTCAGCCCGAATTCAAATCCCTTGCAATTTTAATTATTTAAGATGATTTACTGAGAACATGTTTATATACATGAACTACCTATATAAAATATCTATTACTAATTTAATATACTATTGTTAATTTAAGTTGCTTAAATCAGTTAAGGTAATAAGAATAGCAATAAGAAATATTATATCTAGAATATATTATTTACACACTTTTTCAATATAATTCACTATTTCAATATAATGAAGATGTTGAATCTAGACCGTGCGATTAGATACTCGACCCAGATTCAAATCTTTCACAAAATTTAGCACAAGACTATTTACTGAGAACATGCCATTTGATGCATGACTACCTACGTAAAGAATCATTACAAATATTCTTAAAACTAGAATATATATATACACTTTTTTTTTTTTTTTTTTTTTTTTAATATATACAAAAATAAAAATATATATGGAATATACTAAATAAGAACCTTAAAATTAACACATGGTTTATTAGAATCCGTAGTCGACACGGCTGAGAATCTTATCTCTCATCACGCGCAGTCTAGGACAACTGTCTGAGTTGGCGCGGTGTCTGGTGTCGAACTTCGTTTTGAATTTCTCGTTGTGAGACGTGCAATTGATGCACTTCGCTGTGAGGGTTTTTTCACGGAGAGGGCAGCTATCCATGCTGTGTCCGGTGGCCGCACAGTGAGCGCAAGGGGAAGCGGCTGTGGATGAACATTTGGACTTCATATGTCCAAATTGGAGACACTTGTGGCACTGGATAAATGGGCTAAAATCATCCACATGAACGCGCTGGTGATCGAGGCTCACCCTTACCATGTCCATCATAACACGATAGACACGTGGGCTCGCCAAGAAAACCGCGTTGTAGAATGTGGGGCTTCGGTTATCCCTTTTGAAGCGTAGGCGCAAATCTTCATCGGATTCGAGAATGTCAGCGAGTTCCCTGTTTTGTGCCTTCAGTATACCGACGATCTCCTCAGAGGGAACATCCCTGGATATCCCCTTGAGAATGATCATCGGGCACAGCTTGCGAGCGGGTTCTGCGCTGACTCTCTCGGAGTTCGAGAGGCGCTTCAGAGTGTCTTCCAGCTGATCAGAATTATCAAACTCAACGCGCAGTTTGCCGTTGGACACAGCCTGCACGCGAGCTGGTGCGTATGATGAAGTTCTGTAGCTTATGCTCTTTTTGAAAGCTTCGATAGAGTCCTGCTTTGACTTTATTTCACACTTGGGTGTAATGATGATGGCTGGTTTGGTTTTAGTCGCGGTTGGTGGCTGAACGGGGCGAGGAGTAGCTGGAGAAGGTGCTGGTTCTCCACGAGCAGCCTGGGAGTATGTTCGAGTTTGTGAGACGACCAAGCTCTTCAGCTGGGCCATTTCCCCACGGATTTCTTCCCGGACACAGGCGACAATGTCCCGGGTAAGACCGCTAGAAGGGCCCGCTTCAGAGGGTCCCATTGAGGTCGCCGCCGGTGAGATACTAGCGAGAGTTGAGAGCAATCGTGTTGCTCTCCGTATCTCCTCGGCTGCGGCACTGATGAGACGCTTGTTGGACGCCGTCACACTCTTTCCCTCATTTACTGCCGTGTTAATGCAGGACACTAATTTCCCGACCGATATTGAAAAAGTTTCCAAGTCTTTTACTTCCTCCGCGGAAGCTGGCAGGGGCGGAGTTTCAGCGGGGGATGGTGCCATGGCTTCCCACAACACGAATTTAAAAGAAAATCCCGAAAAAGTTGATACAGTAATAAGTTATGCTTGGATTTGTTTCTAGGCCGAAGGAAATCCAAAATGTACTATAATTGCCACTTTGCGTGATTACAGTGAGGCACTTTTTTGCACTATTTATTTTTTTTGAAGGTGTTATCGTATATATTTGAATGTAAGTTTTATAAATTATCAAAGTACTATTGTATAGGTATGATTTGGTATATATATGTCTCTCTGATATCTATTGGTTCACCGGTGGTTAGGTTAGGTTAGGTTAGGTTAGGTTAGGTTAGGTTAGGTTAGGTTAGGTTAGGTTGGGCGGGTCCTGGGTTTATCCATTAATAGTTGGTTTTGCCTAGCTCCGGTTTTGGATAAACTCAGGGCCGTCCTTACGCCGCAGGGGTTCGCGGGTAAGGAGGCGTTTGGTCTTGGGGGAGAGCGCAACAGTCGTGATGATCCCCAAGGCAAGTCTGTGGTTACTTCCTTCACGAGGTGCCGCCTGTTATTGGTCTATTTCCTTCAGAAATAGACGCAACAGAAACCACAGGCGCCGGCATCGTCCTTTTCAGGACGTGTCGGTGGGGTAGGCTTGGGAGGGTTGGGTTTGGGGACGTGGTCTTCTGTGGCCACAGGGGGGGAATAGGGGATAGGGGTTTGGAAAGGGGGGGGGTTGGTTGTTTGGGGGGCGAGTTGCCGTTGTTGTGGGGGGGGTTTGTTTTGAGAGGGAGAGGCTTCTCCGAGTCTGTTTACAGAGGAGGAGGAAGCTGTTGTTGTGTTGGGTGAGGCGGCACTAACCCTGCCGCCTGGAAAGGTTTCGCCGCCTTTTCGACCGGTCTGTACTGCCACTTCAGCGACCCCTTGTCGGGCGTCAAGGTGGTATGTTGGGGCAGTGCAGGCCGAGGGGGCTCGCCTTAATTGGCCAGTCACAGTGAAGGAAAACACGATACAAAACCCAGCGGATACCAGGGGACCTCCGTCTGTATATACCCTTCCCCGGCCACAGGGGGCACTGGCCGGGTGTGACCTTTTATTTCCCCCATACTCGTGGGTTCAAATATGGAAACTTATATAAAAACAAAACAAGATGAGGGTGAAGGTCTTACAGACCTGTGTGTGGTAGAGGGAAGTTTAAACGCACCTGTGCGTTGTTATGCCGGGAAGAAGAAAAGTGGACGCCGCAGTGTTGCGGTTAAGGAAAGAGGACAGACAGAGATAGACAGCATGTCAAATGCAAGTCTCTCGGATGCCGAGTCTATGATGAGTGCTTGCAGTGTGACGCTGGAGCCTCTGACTCAGGCTTCCAAGTTCTGGACGAAGGAGAAGCTCGCAGCCGCTCGCAGCAAGCGAAGGCGTGAAGAGGATGGCTCAGCATCTGCCTCTAGTGAAGAGGAGGTGCAAAATAATTCGAAAGCAATTTGCAGTGCTAAAAGAGGTAGAGGTCGCCCACCGACAACGGGCAAGTATGTGGGTATAGCCAAAGCCCAAGCCGACCTAAATGCCTTGCGTCGAGAGGAAGAACGCAGGCTAGTCGAGGAGAAAGTTGCCGCTCAAACGGCCAGCCTCAAGGCATCGCGGGTTGTGGCCCCACCTGTCCACCAAGAAGACGATAGCGGAATAGCGTCTGAACTGGTTAAGCAGGTTACCGACGCAACAGATGTGATCGTAACGATTGCTACAAAATCGGGGCAGCTAAAGGGAACTTTTATAAGGGGCCTAAAGGATTCTGCAGCCACGATTAAAGTAGCCGTGGAAGAGCTGTTCTCGAGATCAGTAACGAAAGAAACGGCGTTGCTCCAGGCAGACAATGCTCGTCTAAGATCAGAGATGTCTGACCTCCGCAAAGAGCTGATGGAATTAAAGACCAAAATGGCGGCAATGGAGGAGATGGAGGGGAGTAACACCAATCAGCACGAGAAGAGGACAAATAAGGCGGCATCATCGTCCCACGACATTGGCAACAACCAGCAAGAGGAGCTGGTGAGGTCAATCTTGCTCCAAGTGGGGAGCATGATGAACGCTCGGTTTGAGAATATGGAGGAGAGATTGCTGCCGGAAAAGAGAGTTCGACCCCCTCTGGCTGCAGACAAGCGAAAACATACTGCTTCTGCTCCCAAGGGCACCACCTCTGCTTCTGCTCCCGTGAGTGAGCAACCAACTTCGCAGCTCCCTAAGAGCAAAAGCAAGGGAAAGGAAAAGAGGTCAGATGCTGCCGCAGAAGCAGCTGGGCCTTCCCAGAGGCAGACTCGAGATCTACCCTCAACGCCGGAGGCGGTGAACGAAGGCTGGTCAACAGTGACGAAACGGGGGAAAAAGAAGAAAGCTGTGGCTAAACAAGCTTCTTCAGCGCCAAAAGCCCAGGCGACTGCCAAACCTTCAAAGCAGTCGAAGGTTAAACTTAGGCCTCCCCGGTCTGCAGCAGTGATAATCACGCTGCAGCCGGGAGCAGAAGAAAAAGGGGTAACTTATTCCAAGGTACTGTCGGTAGCCAAGGAAAAGGTTGACCTCACTAGTTGTGGCATAAACAGCTTGCGTTTCCGCAAGGCTGCCACTGGAGCTCGCATCCTCGAGGTGGCTGCGGGAGACTCCAGTGGGGAGAAGGCGGACACCCTGGCCCAGAAGTTAAGAGAGGCACTGGGAGACGAGGTGGCTCGGGTCTCCAGACCCATCAAATGCGCCAAGTTCCGAATCTCGGGTTTGGATGATTCGGTGACTAAAGAGGATGTAGCAGCTGCTATTGCTCAACGCGGTGGATGCTCGGTCGATGCCGTTAAAGTTGGGGAGGTTCAACGTACCCTCCAAGGCACAGGAAGGGCTCTAGCGAGTTGCCCAGTGGCTGCCGCTAAAAAACTGAGTGAAGAAGGCCGCCTGCTAGTGGGCTGGGTGGCTGCAAGAGTCGAAATGATGCAACCTAGGCCGCTCAGGTGTTACCGCTGCCTAGAAAGCGGACACGTACGTGCTCAGTGCACCGTAGAGACCGACCGCAGCGAAGAATGTTATCGCTGCGGCCAAAAAGGTCATAAGTCTTCTACGTGCTCTGCTACTCCGAGGTGCTCAGTCTGTGCGGCGGCAAATAAGCCATCTGCGCATAGACTGGGCAGCAAGATGTGCGCCCCTCCTAAATCAAAGAGGAGTCAGGCTGCAAAGGCTGGGAATAATCAAGCCACAGCACCGGCAGCATCAAGCTGCCCCCCATCTCAACTGGGGGATGAGCGGGTTGGAATGGAGACAAGTTAGTGATGGCTCAACACTTTCTCCAGGCTAATCTCAACCACTCCGCCAGAGCTCAGGATCTTATGGTTCAGAGCATGGCGGAGTGGTTGATCAATGTGGCGGTCGTCTCCGAGCCCTACCTCATCCCTCCCAGAGATAACTGGGTAGGGGATAGGGACGGTATCGTAGCTATAGCAGTGCAAGGCGTCTCTATCGACAAGGCAGTTAAGAGAAACGGCTGTGTTGCAGCCCTCATTGGAGGAATTGTTGTCGTGGCGGTGTACTTTTCACCAAATAAAGCCCTCTCAGAGTTCGAGAGATATCTCGATGACGTTGAGGCTGTGGTCCGGCAAAGTCACCCACACCCTGTGTTGTTACTCGGAGATCTCAATGCAAAATCTGCTGCGTGGGGATCTCCAGTAACAAACCCTCGAGGAGAGGCCCTAGAAGAATGGGCAATGATTAATGGTTTGCTCGTCCTCAATCGGGGTTCAATCAGCACTTGCGTACGTCCTCAAGGCGAGTCAATAGTGGACGTCTCCTTTGCAAGCTCGGGTCTGGCACGACGTGTAACCGGATGGGAGGTCTTGGCAGAGACGGAATGCCTATCAGACCACCGATACATCCGGTTTCATATTGACGCCATGCCTCGTCCTGCAAACATTCAGAATGGACAAGTCCAGCGACAGAGCCCACGTTGGGCTTTGAAACGCCTAGACAGAGGTGTAATGGAGGAAGCTGCGTTAGTACAAGCTTGGGTGACGCCACCTTCTCAACTAGCAGCTGCAGCTATCCAAGGGGAAGTGGATTGGTTCAATGAAACCATGACACAGATTTGCGATGTTGCAATGCCTAGAGTAGGTCTACCCTCTCCAAAACGCCAGGTGTATTGGTGGTCGCTGGAATTATCTCAGCTTCGTGCAGAGTGTGTTGCGACAAGACGTGAATACACCAGGCATCGGCGTAGGCGACGAAGAGACGTTGCGACAGAGTTGCAGATGTACAACCTGTACAAAGAAGCGAAGGAGAAGCTGCAACTTGCAATCGTCCAAGCTAAGGCGACAGCTCAAGACGAATTCCTGGAAGCTCTTAATCGAGACCCATGGGGGCGTCCCTATAAAATGGTAAGAGGGAAACTTCGTCCATGGGCACCTCCATTAACACAGTCGATGGAGCCTCAGCTCATAAACAGAGTTGTCACGACACTGTTTCCAACAAGGGAGGCACACGTGTCACCCCCGATGGCTCCGCCTGAACAGGAAGTGAGAGTGGATGAGGAAACGCCGGAGGTACATGAGGTCGAACTGAGAATGGCAGTCAAGCGTCTTAGTCTGAAGAATACGGCCCCTGGACCTGATGGCATTCCTGGCCGAGCATGGGTGGTTGCATTGAGAGCTTTAGGACCTCGACTCCGAAGTCTTTACAGTGCGTGCCTCAAACAAGGATGTTTTCCATCTAACTGGAAAACTGGTCGTCTGGTACTCCTGAAGAAGGATGGGCGTCCTGCAGACTCACCGTCCGCTTACCGCCCGATTGTCCTGCTTGACGAAGTCGCTAAGCTTTTCGAGAGGATAATTGCTGATCGCCTTATCAGGCATATGAACTGTATTGGTCCGGACTTAAATGATAACCAATACGGTTTTCGCAGGGGGCGATCAACAATTGACGCCATCTTGCAGGTTAAGATGATTGCTGAAGATGCTGTCTCCAGAGGTGAAGTGGTGTTGGCGGTGTCGCTAGATATTGCTAATGCTTTCAACACTTTGCCCTGGAGCTGCATACGGGAGGCGCTGCGATATCACCAAGTACCTCACTACCTCTGCCAGGTGATCGAGGACTATTTGTGCGATCGTTATATCTCGTATAAGACACAAGATGGCTGGACACTTCATAAAATGTGGTGCGGTGTTCCACAGGGCTCGGTGTTAGGTCCGCTCCTGTGGAACATTGGATACGATTGGGTGTTGCGGGGTGCCAATCTATGGGGGGTTAACGTCACGTGCTACGCCGATGACACATTGGTAACTGCGCGCGCCAAATCTCCCAGACAGGCAATTTTGCTCGCCACAGCGGGTGTGGCACAGGTGGTCAACCGCATAAAGAGGCTTGGGCTTGAGGTGGCCCTGAATAAGTCCGAGGCAGTATGCTTTTACGGGCCCCGGAATAAGCCACCAGCGGAGTCACATTTGATAGTAGGGGGTGTCCGCATCGGCGTCGAGTCGACAATGAAATACTTAGGAATCGTCCTCGACAGCCGATGGGACTTTAAAACCCACTTCGCACGTCTGGCACCCAAGCTAGTGGGGACGGCTGCTGCCCTTGGGGGCTTACTGCCAAACCTACGAGGTGCAAAGGTGGGCTGCAGAAAGCTGTACATGGGCGTGGTGCGATCCATGGCCATGTACGGCTCCCCTGTGTGGGCAACTACTCTCAGCAGCCAGAACATCGCTATCCTGAGAAACTCTCAGAGAGCGATGGCGCTGAGAGTAGTCCGAGGCTACCGCACAATCTCATACGAGGCTGCATGTGTACTGGCTGGGTCTCTACCCTGGGATCTGGATGCTAGAGGGCTGGCGGCAACTTATTTCTGGCAGAAGCAAGAGGTTCAGCAAGGTCATAGACCAGCTGAAAGAGAAATAGAGGGGCAAAGGATGCAGATATATGGCGACCTTATAAATGAGTGGTGCAATAGGCTACTTCAGCCCAGTGCCGGCCACAATACAATTGCGGCGATTCGTCCACACCTCGATCAGTGGATCCAGAGAGAACATGGACCGGTGACTTACCGGCTCACGCAGATGCTCTCGGGGCATGGTTGCTTCGGGAGATATCTGAATCGAATTGGTAGGGAGCCGACGACAGAGTGCCACCACTGTCCATACTTAGAGGACAATGCTGAGCACACACTGAAGGACTGCCCAGCGTGGGACTCCTCACGACGTGAGCTTACGCAAATAGTTGGCAATGACCTCTCACTTCCGACTGTAGTTAGTGCCATGGTCGGCAGTGAAGAGGCATGGATGGCGATGGTGAACTTCTGTGAAGATGTCATATCACAGAAAGAAGCCGCGGAACGGGAGCGGGAGGCTCTCGCTACTAACCCAATCCGCAGGAGGAGAGTGGGGCGTCGGAGGAGGAGATTCCTCCAGGATCTCCGACCCCCGTAACACAGGCCGTGACGGTGGCACCGGGGGGTGCCGCCGTCCCCGTATGGCCTAGAGGTGGCGCGCGTGGAGGTTCCGCGCGCCCCTCTCTCTCCGAGAGGCTAGGTGGGAGGCAGCCGCCTCACCAGCCAGAGGGGGGCTCTTTTAAGAGCCCACGCCGTCGGGGCCGTGGAAGAGTGCGAAAGCGTGCCCATAGCCCCGACACCAAGGCGACCTCGAGGGAACCCCGTCAGGTTTTAGTGGGTATGCCCCCATTCTGGGGGTGACTCCCACATAACCCCCCGCTCCCCCCCGGGGGCGAGGGGTATCCATAAAGGATTTCCTGACGTAAAAAAAAAAAAAAAAAAAAAAAAAAAAAAAAAAAGGTTAGGTTAGGTTAGGTTAGGTTAGGTTAGGTTAGGTTAGGTTAGGTTAGGTTAGGTTAGGTTAGGTTAGGTTAGGTTAGGTTAGGTTAGGTTAGGTTAGGTTAGGTTAGGTTAGGTTAGGTTAGGTTAGGTTAGGTTAGGTTTTTTTTTTTTTTTTTTTTTTTTTTTATTTGTATTCTATTTTCCTTTGACATGATCAAAGATTGTTTTTACTTTTATGATTTTTCTACTTATTCTTTTGTTGTACAATTACACTTTGTAAGGGTGATTTTTAATTTGTTTAGTGCTTATTATATAATGTTATTAATGCTTATTATATAATATTTTTATTTGTGCTTACTTATACATGTTGTTTTTGTAGTTTTTTGTGTTTTAATGATAAATATTTATTAAATATATATTATTATTATATTTACAATGTTATCATAATTTAACTTTTCTTAATTTAGTAAAAACAATCTTACGTAATTTATATACATTTATATTGCTAAATCAAAATTATAGTACACTTTTATAATAATTTTGCCTTCAGTAAGTAACTTATCCTAAGGTGCTTAATTCTACTTATTTTTGTCATTTTTATATTTTATTATTTTGTGTTTTGTTTTTTATTTTTATTATTTTTATGTAATTTTTTAGTTTTATTAATATTTATATCCTATATACAATATATATATATATTAATTTTATACATCCTTATTTCTGCTAATTACTATTTTTGCTACTCTTTCACAATACTCAGTGAACACGCTTCTTTTCTGTTCATCTTTCATTATTAAACTTAAATTACTTAATTCTAATTTACAATCTAATTTTTGTTCTGCTTCAAATCTCGCTAGTCCATTTATAGGGCAGTCAAGCAGGATGTGCGGTACCGACTCGTTTATTCCTGGCTCGCAGGCACACGAAGGGTTCTCCTTACATTTGAACCGAGTCAAATATTCGGAGAACCCTCCGTGCCCAGTCAGCACCTGTGTCATGACGTTTTTGGGTTCAAATTTTCTTACTATTTTATAAGCCTCTATTGCGTCCGGGAAGAATAGTTTGGTGATTCCTGCAGTTTCGCCTGACCTGTATCTACAGTTCCATTCGTCAAGCGACTCCAAACGGATTTGTCGCTTGACGAACGAGACCGGACACAGGTCATAATCAGGGCGTCTTTTGGTGTTTCTGGCCGCTTCCTTAGCTAGCTCGTCTGCCCTTTCATTTCCCTCCAGTCCAGCGTGGGCTTTAATCCAGAATAAGGATATTTCCCTATTCTGGATTCTGCCCGCTGCAATGTTCTCTCGAGCCTCCACGGCTAGAGGATGGAGAGAGTCATGGTTTGTAATAGTTTCTAACGCCGATCTTGAGTCACTGTAAATACCAAAAGTCTTCTCCGGACGTTTCAGGATTTCTTTCGTGGCTTTGCAGATAGCTAAAAGTTCAGCCTGGTAGACAGTGCAATACGATGGCAGCTTCAACTTAAGGGATTTCGTTTCTGTATCACCATTCCAGATGGACAGTGCTGCTCCAACGTTGTCTTCCATTTTGCTACCGTCTGTGAATATTTTGATTTCTTGTTTATTGTTGCTATTTACAGCTTCTTGGTCTATTAGGTTTACTATCTTCAGGTACATGCGTTCTGCTGGATGAGGTAGATTAGCGTAGCACACCCTTGTCACTACTTCTCTATCAGCTAGGGCCGGTAGGGGTACTCCTCTTTTAGTTTTATACAGGGCAGCTGCCTCTCGTAATCTAATGTCTAGCGGGAGTAAGCCTGCCAGCACTAGGGCCGAGTTCAGTGACACGGTGCGATAAGATTTAGTGATTTTTTGAGCAAAACCTCTTTGAACTGTGTTTAATTGTTTTTGGATCCCCAGCTTCTCGGTTTCCTGTGCCCAAACACTAGCGGCGTACAAAATCACCGGTTCTACTGTAGCTGTGTATATAGTTCGAATTACTTCGGTGTGAAGACCCCAACTTATCCTGGCCGCTGTTGCTAGTTTTTTATAAATATTTAGAGCCTTCCTACAGACGTTGACTGCGTGACTGTTAAAGGTCAACTTATTGTCTATCGTCAGTCCCAGAATTTTTATTTCATTAGACATTTCAATGTCGATCCCACCCATCCTCAGCAGTGGTGTGTCGAATTTTAGTTTTCTTGTTATGACCATTGCTTTGGTTTTGTGTGGTGCGAATTTTAACTTATTTTCGACACCCCACCCCTGAACATAGGCGAGGGCGGTATTGGCCTTTCTCTGAACCTCTACTGCAGTGTCACCGTCGAACACCAAAACTATATCGTCTGCAAATGCTTGGCAGTAATCCTGACGTTGCTCTAGTCCTTTTAGAAGGGGATCTAGAAGAAGATTCCACAGAATGGGTCCACTAATGGAACCTTGGACGCATCCTTTGTTCGATTTCCTGATATGTTCGCATCCGGCATATCTCACCCTTACACTCCGGTCCTGTAAGTAACTGTCCATGAGTCTTCTCATGTTTACAGGACACTTTTCCTCCGCCAGTCTGGTTCTTATTGCTGGCCACCATGCATTGTCGAAGGCTCCCTCTATGTCTAAGGATATTAGAGTTATCAGTTTTTTCTGTTCTAGTTTACTTTTTATGTATATAACTAGGTCGTAGAGGGAGTCTTCTGTGCTCTTCTGGGGCATGAAGCCATACTGGCGTGTACTCATTTTGGGAAGTATATGCCATTTGATACGTGCAACAACCATTTTTTCCAGAATCTTCCCCATAATTGGTAAGAGGCCAATTGGTCTGTACGCTTTTGGGTTCGTGTAATCCTCTTTCCCTGGTTTCCGTAAGACCACAACTGTTGCCTCCTTCCAAATTGTTGGGAAGTGGTGTAGCATAAGACACTTGTTTACAAGAGCAAGGAAGGTTTCAGGGTCGTGTGTTATCGCCCTGTTGCATATGTCAGCCGTTAGGCCGTCTTTACCCGGGGCTTTTTTAGGGCTAAAGCTTTCCATCGCAGTTCTCAGTTCTTCCGTGGTGAACGGCGGGTCATGATATTCATCATGGACCCACTCATTAACCCGGTCAGCCTGTATTCTTATGCTTCGGTGGTCAGCACTGTCCAGCTCTTCCAAATCCTCCGGGTAAAAGGTTTCAGCTAATACTTGTACAGATTTTTCGGCGCATAATACTTTTCCATTTAACATTAGAGGAGTATCCTCTTGTCTTTTCGTAGTCCTCCCTATGACTCTGTATATTCCTTCCCATAGTCCTTCTTTGTCTTGCTTTTCACAGAACTCCTTCCAACTATCAATTTGTGCCTTCTTGGCATTTAACTCATATTTTTCCTTTGCTTCCAGGTACTCATCGACGACCAGATTCCTCCGGACCGGCGCTGCACATCGGATTCGACGCTTCTTGGTTCTGACTTCATTCTTCAGCTTCGCAAGTTCTTCAGACCACCATGGTAAGTTAATTTTATTTATTGTTTTCTTTTTTGGTATACTATTATTGCATGCTTCTATGATTGTATTTATATATGATTCTACTTTACTATCTAGTTCTTCTTGATTTCCTATTTTCTTTATTTCTTCCTCATTTATTTTGTTCTCTTCTTGTAATTGGGCCAATTTTTCATAAAATTGGCTCCATTTTGCTTTTTTAGTATTGTATATTCTTGTTGTTCTTTCTATGTCTATTCCTTTAGATTCATTTAGTCTTATTTTAAACGTTATGGTGTTATGATCTGAGCTTACGAAACCTTCATTGACTTTCCAGTCTTCGATTAACCCCAGCATTTCCGTCGTACAGGCCGTCACGTCGACGAAACTGGTATACCTCTTATTGCCACTTTTTTCTGCTCTTATAGTGTCAAAAGTTGGCACATTCCCATGATTAAGTATTTGCAAGTCTGTCTCCTCAATGAATCCTGCAAGTTCCTCGCCTTTGTAGTCGACGATCTTGCTACCCCACCATGTACTTTTAGCATTTGCGTCACCACCAATCACCATGTACTTTGGTTTTTCTTGCCGTTCTATCTTCATCAGCTGTTCCAGGAAAGGCTCTATGGTATTATGATCAGGCTCGAAATAGAACGAAACGACCAGGATCTCCCAAGCGGTAGTTCTTAGCTTCACCACTACGATGTTATTGGTGGTGAAGTTCGGTAGTTGGATAACGTCCATTTTGTCATCAAAGACTGCGATTGCAGCTTTTATGGTACCGCTTCCTTTATTAGTGTTCTGGAAGACCCTGGCCCCCCGATAATCCTTCATTCTGCCGATCGCTCCAACATATGGTTCCTGTATCAGTGCAAAGGCCATTTTAGTTTCGTTAGCCTGTAGCATCAGCTCGTTTGTAGCTATTTCTTTTTTCTGCAGGTTTGCTTGGGCCACGACGTATGCCTTTGCACTGACTGATGAAGACGTATTGCCCGGGACCACCTTAACACTGGTAAGAGATCGTAGACCGTGCTATAGTGTCCCATCTTTTCCTGATTGGACAATCAGTGCTGAACGCATTGTGGTCCACTTTCTCGTACTTAGCGCGTATGCAGTTACAGCAAGTCGGAGCCACTCCTGCGAGCAATTCCGCACATTCAGCTCTCATGTGGGCTCCCCCACAGTGGCTGCATTTTTCTTCTGTCTCTTTGCAGAATCTTCGACCGTGCCCATATCCAAGGCACAATGAGCATTGGACCAGTGGTGACTGGTCTGCTACCTTCACCCGTTGGAGGTCGATCATGATCGATTCTACAACGACTAAGCGCTGCCATACTGCGGGAGAGACCCTCAAGACCACACTGCTCGTTTGAGGGTTTCGCGAACGTTTCCTAAACAAGATTTCCACTTTGTTGTCCTTTGCCTCTTTTGTCCTTTGTCTCTTTGCCTCTTTGGTTAGGTTAGGTTAGGTTAGGTTAGGTTAGGTTAGGTTAGGTTAGGTTAGGTTAGGTTAGGTTAGGTTAGGTTAGGTTAGGTTAGGTTAGGTTAGGTTAGGTTAGGTTAGGTTAGGTTAGGTTAGGTTAGGTTAGGTTAGGTTAGGTTAGGTTAGGTTAGGTTAGGTTAGGTTAGGTTAGGTTAGGTTAGGTTAGGTTAGGTTAGGTTAGGTTAGGTTTTTTTTTTTTTTTTTTTTTTTTTTTTTTTTTTTCAGCGTTCCTCTGACATGGGTGGTCAGAATCTGTTTTTACTTTGTTTTATTTATTCACTTCATTTTAATTGGGTTGTGGTAGGTGGGACGGTTTTCGACTTTTTATTGTTATTTCAATTTTTCGTTTTTTACTAATTTATTTAACGAGTACTGTTTCTTTTAACGTAATATTTTATTTTACTTGCTTTATTTTATACTATTTATCTTTGTGCTATTTACCTTTTGTATTTATATATATTTAATTAATTTCTTACGTTACAATGATTTTTGACTTAAGTTGTATATTTTGATTTTGTTTTATTTGTATGTTTACTTGTATCTATTTTATTTATTTAAGTTCTTATACAATTATTTTACTAACTGTTTATTGTTTTATTGGTTTTAGTACTTATGTAATTTTTTATGTAATTTTTTATAATTTGACTGTTTTAAGATTTAAGTTTATTTGTTGAAAGCTTACATAGAATTTATTATTGGTGTTGTTTTGTTGTTTATTGTATACGTTATTATTTTATTTACTATTGCCATTATATTTGCTGGTTAAATATATATATTTAATATATATTTTCAACAAGACTTATTTATCTATTATGTTTTATTTGTTTATAGTGTTGATTTTGACTGTTTTGAATGCAGCGGCTTCTTACTGCTCTTAATTGGTAAACGTTTGTCCAAAGTGTCAACTTGTTCCAAATCGTTTGCCTGGCGTCTTGCTCGCTTGCGTTTTGGATGGTTTCCTATAGCCACCTTAGCTATAGGCTATTGTTGATCGGGCCAGTGCGTCCCACTTCCGTCTGATGGTGCATTCATGGCTAAAGGCGTTATGGTCTGTCTTTTCAGCCTTAGCGTGCACACAATTACAACAGGAAGGGGTCGCACCGGCTAACCATTTGGCGCAATCCGTCTTCATGTGGGCACCCCCGCAGTGGCTGCACTTCTCCAGTGTTTCCTGGCAAAAGCGTCGGCCGTGGCCGTAACCAAGGCACAGGGAACACTGGACAAGCGGCGACTGGTCGGCCACTCGCACTCGCTGAAGGTCGAGGCGTACGGTTCCGGCATCGACCATTCTTCGCCAGACCAACGGGGGCACCCTCATGACGACGTGATGTGCGTGCGGATTCCGGGCTTTCTTCTTATAAACGATCTCTGTGAATCCTTTTACACCGGCGAAGATATCCACATTTTGTTTTTCAAGCGCACAAAGGATTTCTTCGTCGGTGTTGTAACTAAACACGTCCCTGAGGATGACTAGCGGGTCCTTGTTTGTCATGTCTGCGACATTTAGATGTTTGTCTGCGCTCTTTAGCCTCTCCTTAATCTTTTGTCTATCCTCTTCCGTCCTACAACCCACTATCACCTTCCGATCCTTCGCCTTTCTAATTTTTTCCACCTCTATTCCTCCTTCCTTGGCATTTATGGCCTTCCTGATCCTATTTAATATATCTTCCCCTGTCTCCGTTTCCTCCTTTGCAGTGACAACTACGGAGTGTAGCGCGGTCTGCTCCACAAGCTGCCTCTTAGCGGGCGCCGCTGCCACACTTGCGTAGCTGAGCTTTTCCTGCTTTTCTATGACCACTTGGAGCTGTTCTATTTTCTCATTGCTTTCCTGCATGAGTCTTGCATGCTCCTCTAATTTCTTTATTACCAGTTCAGTTGATTCCAATGCATGCATTTCCCGAGGTCCAACTTCCTTTACGGGTTTAGGTACCTTTTCTGGCACTTCAGGTTTTTCAGTTTTTTGGCCATCCAACTTTTTCCCATTTTCCGCTTCCACTTCTTTAAACAGCTGGTAGAGGCGATCAATGGCTTGTGTAACAGCCACTTTGTTCTCGGTCTTCATAGTTTTCGCGAGCCCGAGATTCATTTTGGCTTTTGTTACACAAGCCCGCGCCTCCGTCAACCTGCTCGCGTACTTCGGGGCGTGCGTCGGTGAGATCCCCGTTGTCTCGGCAGATGGTCGCCGAGCTCTGCTATCCTGCGGTTGTGTCTTTGCAGGTTTAGCTTTCGGGGGCTCCACCGACACTGCCTTTTTCGGAGGAGTTTTTGATGTGGACTTCCTGATGGCTTCTCCATTCTCCCACTCTCCAATGCTCTTTTGAACATCGGAGGTACGGCTTGAATGGGCAACCGGAATCAGGTCATCCACGTCCAATTTCGCGCCAAATCCTCTGCTCGGGAGCTCGGATGGTATTGAGCTCTGAGGGTCCTTGGCTTTGTCTTTTACTGGCGTCCGGTATCCAAACATTGTTTGGGTCAGAGGAACACCTAACCTAATCTAATATAATTAAAATAAAAGTTTGTATAAGTTTTATATTGTAATTATAACGTCTTATTTTCTAATTTAAAATTGTATATATAAATGTATAAAGTCTTTTCTTATGTTAAATTACTATAGTCAAAATATCTAATTTTAAAATTGGGTTAGGTTAGGTTAGGTTAGGTTAGGTTAGGTTAGGTTAGGTTAGGTTAGGTTGGGCGGGTCCTGGGTTTGTCCATTAATAGTTGGTTCTGCCTAGCTCCGGTTTTGGACAAACTCAGGGCCGTCCTTACGCCGCAGGGGTTCGCGGGTAAGGAGGCGTTTGGTCTTGGGGGAGAGCGCAACAGTCGTGATGATCCCCAAGGCAAGTCTGTGGTTACTTCCTTCACGAGGTGCCGCCTGTTATTGGTCTATTTCCTTCAGAAATAGACGCAACAGAAACCACAGGCGCCGGCATCGTCCTTTTCAGGACGTGTCGGTGGGGTAGGAACGGGAGGGTTGGGTTTGGGTGTGGTTCTGTCCACAGGGGGGGAATAGGGGATATAGGGGTTGTTGGATCGGGGGGGTGTTGGTCGTTTGGGTTGGGCGTGTTGCCGTTGTTGGGGGGGGTTTGTTTGAAGAGGGAGGCTTCTCCGAGTCTGTTTACAGAGGAGGAGGAAGCTGTTTGTTGTGGTGTTGGGCGAGACGGCACTAACCCTGCCATCTGGAAAGGTTTCGCCGCCTTTCCGACCGGTCTGTACTGCCACTTCAGCGACCCCTTGTCGGGCGTCAAGGTGGTATGTTGGGGCAGTGCAGGCCGAGGGGGCTTGCCTTAGTTGGCCGGTCACAGTGAAGGAAAACACGATACAAAACCCAGCGGATACCAGGGGACCTCCGTCTGTATATACCCTTCCGCGGCCACAAGGGCTCTGGCCGCGGTGACCGAATACTTCCCTATTTCTCGTGGGTACAAAAATGGAAAATCTTAAACTTAAAAACCAAAATGATGAAGGTGGCCTTCAAGGCGAGTGTGAAACAAGTGGCGGTGCTGTAGTGCGTTGTTATGCTGGGAAGACAAGTAGACGACGCAGTGTGGCGATTGTGGAGAAAGGGTTGTTCGATAGCATATCGAATGCGAGCCTGTCAGACGCTGATTCAATGATCAGTGCGTGCAGTGTGGAATTGGAGACTTTGCCCCCCAAATTTTGGGAGAAGGCAGCTCATGGAAAACGGCGACATGAAGAGGAACTAGGTTCGGCGCCCGTTTCAACGGATGACGAGGCAACGCCAACCGACTCTACTGTGCTTTCTGCCAAAAGGGGAAGAGGTCGCCCTCCTTCGACGGGCAAATATGTCGGTTTAGGCAAAGCTCGGGCAGAGCTTAATGCTTCGAGGCGGGAAGAGTTCCTACGTAAAACTGAAGAGGACGTAGTGAAACAGATGGCCAAGCATAAAGCTACACGCGCGATAGCTCCACCTGTCGCTCAAGAGGGAACTGGCAGTCTTGCTTATGAGCTGAACAAGCAGGTTCTTGATGCGACGGATGTCATACTGACGGTCGCAACAAAGTCCGGCCAATTGAAAGGGACGTTTACCAAGGCGCTGAAAGAGGCAGCAGCGTCTATCAAGGTAGCAGTGGGTTCACTCTATGAGAACTCAGTTTCCAAGGAAACTGCTAAATTACAAGCAGACAACGTCCGCTTAAGAGAGGAGATGGCGGAGCTCCGTAAAGAGCTCAACGAGCTTAGGACTAATATGGCCCAAGCTCCAACACGCATGGCCGAAAAAAGTTCATCCGCGGGGGCAAACTGCCCTTCCCAACAAGATGAGCTAGCGCGTTCGATCATGCTGCAAGTGGGCAGCATGATCAACGCCAGACTAGAAGGGATGGAGGAACGACTCCTCCCTGAAAAAAGGATTCGACCTCCACTTGCTGCTGATAAAAGGCGGCAAGAGGCCACTCCCGAACAAGTAGGTCAAGCGGAGACTGGAAAACAAGCCCCAAAACCGCAACCTACAAAAGGGAGCAAGAAGAAAAGCAAGAGCACAGGAGGCAATAAGGCCGAGACCCCACAAGGCTCACAAGACCTTCATCGTGAACAGCCTCCTACAGCTGAGGCAGACAATGAGGGCTGGTCAACTGTGACCAATCGTAAGAAGAAAGCTAAGAAGGCAGCGCCTCAGCAAAGAGCTCCAGGTCCAAAGCCAGCACAGACATCTAAGTCTGCTGGTCGACCGAAGAAGAAAAAGTTGCGACCTCCCCGGTCAGCAGCGATAGTCATAACGCTGCAGCCGGAAGCAGAGGGAAAGGGTATGACATATGCCAAAGTGCTGGCAGACGCCAAATCAAAGATTGACCTCCCCAGCTGCGGGATCACCAGTCTGCGGTTCCGAAAGGCAGCGACTGGCGCCCGCATTCTGGAGGTGGCTGCCGGAGAGGCAAGTGGAGAAAAGGCGGACTCGCTGGCCGAGAAACTTAGAGAAGCGTTGGGTGATGAACTAGCGCGAATCTCGAGGCCAACAAAGTGCGCCGAGTTTCGCATCACAGGACTGGACGATTCTGTGTCCAAAGAAGAAATAGTTGGCGTTGTGGCGCAGCGAGGTGGCTGCCCCACGGAGTCAGTAAAAGTGGTAGGGGAGATCAGGCGCACCTTCCAGGGTACTGGAATTGCTGTGGTGAGCTGCCCTGTAGTCGCCACAAAAAAGATTGTAGAAGAGGGACGCCTGTTGATAGGATGGGTCTCGGCCCGAGTTGAAATGCTCCAGGCCAGGCCTATGCGATGTTACAGGTGTCTCCAAAATGGTCACACTCGCGCCATGTGTACAGAGGAGGTAGACCGTAGCACCGAATGTTACCGATGTGGTCGTCCTGGCCACAAGTCGTCCACCTGCTCAGCAGAGCCCAAGTGCTCCATCTGCGCTGCGGCAAAAAAGCCGTCGGCGCATCGCCTGGGCAGTAAAGCATGTAATCCTCCTAAACCTAGGAAAAGGAAAGTCACACCAGGTGAAACGCCGACGGCTACGTCACAAGCGGGGGAGGAGGAGGGGATGGAGACCAATAGTTAGTTATGGCTCTACAAATCCTTCAGGCGAATGTCAACCACTGCGCCAGAGCTCAAGACCTTCTGGTCCAGAGCATGGCGCAGTGGTTGACTAATATAGCAGTGGTTGGAGAGCCTTACTGCATCCCCCCTGGTACTAACTGGGCAGGGGATGTTACAGGAGTAGTGGCTCTGGTAGCGAGGGGGGTAGATTTTGACAGTGTCAAAAAGGGCCGTGGTTGTGTGGCGGCTACAGTGCAAGGAATAACAGCGGTCGCTGGATATTTCTCGCCCAATAGATCCTTCTCGGAATTTGAGAGTTATCTTGTTGAAGTTGGAGCTCTCATAGGGCAGAGTCACCCGCACCCAGTGCTTTTTCTTGGAGACCTGAACGCAAAGTCTGCGGCGTGGGGTTCTCCAATCACTAATGTGCGGGGTGACGCGCTAGAAGAATGGGCGTTAACAACTGGGCTCGTGGTCCTGAACCGGGGATCAGTTTTTACCTGTGTTCGGCCACAAGGCGAGTCTATAGTGGATGTGACCTTCGCTAGTCCGAGTCTGTTGAGTCGTGTTAAAGGCTGGAGGGTCTTGGAAGACGTTGAGACGTTATCGGACCATCGGTACATAAGGTTCGAGGTCAGCCGTCTACCAATGACCCAAAGCAGGAATCTCCAGACTCAAGAGCAAAGTCCACGGTGGGCCTTAAAACGCCTTGACCGGAATGCACTTGAGGAGGCCTCTATTGTTCAGGCTTGGGTGGCTGCACCTTCTGAACTGGAGGGAGCAGAAGTCCAAGAGGAGGTCAGCTGGTTCAAGATTGCAATGACTGACATATGTGATGCGGCGATGCCAAGGGTCGGTAAATGCCCTCCTAAACGCCAGGTGTACTGGTGGACGCCGGAACTCTCGCGGCTACGCGCAGAGTGTGTAGCAACGAGAAGGGAATATACCAGACACCGCAGAAGGCGAATTAGAGACGTGGTGCAAGAGCGGCAGCTGTACAATATGTACAAGGAAGCTAAGGAAGCTTTACAGGTGGCCATCGTCCAGTCCAAGAGCGACTCACGCGACGAAATGTTGGATTCCCTGAACCGAGACCCTTGGGGGCGACCCTACAGGATGGTGAGGGGAAAACTTCGTCCATGGGCACCACCGCTAACCAAGACGATGGAGCCCAATCTGTTAGACCGAGTGGTAACTACACTGTTCCCTGCCCAAGAAGTGCACACGCCACCTACAATGGCTCCGCCTGTAGAGGAGGCAGACTCGGACTCCGAAGTTCCGGAGGTGAACGATGTGGAGCTGAAAATGGCGGTCAAGCGTCTTAGTGCAAAAAATACGGCCCCAGGACCCGACGGTCTACCCGGTCGAGCGTGGGTAGTGGCACTGAAGGCCCTTGGGCCGCGGCTAAGAGGCCTCTACACTGCATGTATCGAACAAGGTTCCTTTCCATCACAATGGAAGACAGGACGCCTTGTTCTGCTCAAAAAGGAAGGACGTCCTTCAGATTCGCCATCAGCATATCGCCCCATCGTCTTATTAGACGAGGTGGCGAAGCTCTTTGAGCGAATCATTGCTTGTCGCCTTACCGGGCATTTGAATTGCATTGGGCCGAACTTGGATGACAATCAATTTGGTTTTCGCCAAGGACGGTCTACGGTTGATGCAATTCTTCGGATTAAGAGGATAACGGAGGAGGCGGTGTCCAGAGGTGAGGTGGTGCTGGCGGTGTCACTCGACATCGCTAACGCGTTCAACACCTTGCCCTGGAGCTGTATACGGGAGGCGTTGACATATCATCGAGTGCCCCGTTACCTCCAACGTATAATTGAAGATTACCTCAACGAGAGGTATATTGTGTTTGAGACGTCACAAGGTTGGACAAGGCATAGAATGCGATGCGGTGTTCCACAGGGCTCGGTATTAGGGCCGCTCCTGTGGAACATCGGGTATGACTGGGTGCTGAGGGGCGCAAATTTGTGGGGGGTTAACGTAACCTGTTACGCCGACGACACATTGATTACTGCAAAGGGGAAGTCGTATAGGGAAGCAGTTCTTCTTGCCACGGCTGGAGTAGCGCAGGTTGTCGACAGGATCAAGCGACTTGGACTCCAGGTGGCTTTGAACAAGTCCGAGGCTCTATGCTTCCACGGGCCGCGAAAGAAGCCGCCTGTACAGGCGCATCTAATAGTGGGAGGAGTCCGCATCGGCGTCGAGTCGACGATGAAGTACCTAGGAATCGTCCTCGACGGCCGATGGGACTTCAACACTCACTTTGCGAGACTTGCACCAAAGCTGTTGGGAACAGCCGCTGCACTCGGGGGGCTGCTACCAAATATCAGAGGTGCTAAAGTGAGTTGTCGAAAGTTGTTCATGGGCGTGATCAGGTCCATGGCTCTATACGGAGCTCCTGTGTGGGCCGACACCCTTAACCGCCAAAATATCGCATTACTGCGTAAGCCGCAAAGGGCGATGGCGTTAAGGGTAATCAGGGCATACCGCACAGTCTCCTTCGAGGCTGCGAGTGTGTTGGCTGGCTCAATGCCATGGGACCTAGACGCGCGAGGTCTGGCTACAGTCTATTTTTGGAGGAAACGGGCGGTGCAGCAGGGTCAAATACCAGCTTTGAGAGAGGTCGAGAGACAAAGGAGTCTCATAAATGACGCCTTAATTGACGAGTGGGCACTGAGAATGAGACAGCCTAGCGCTGGCTTGAGAACGGTGGAGGCGGTTCAACCGCATTTAAGAGATTGGCTGGGTAGGACGCATGGTTCGATGTCATTTCGACTCACACAGGTGCTTTCAGGACATGGCTGTTTTGGAAAGTACCTGTTTCGAATTGGCAGAGAACCAACATCAGCGTGCCAACATTGCCCACACTTAGAGGACACAGCGCAGCACACGCTTGAGGAGTGTCCAGCATGGTTAACCCCGCGGCAGGAGCTAACGCTTGTCGTAGGCAGTGACCTTTCGCTCCCGACCTTGGTCAGCGCCATGGCAGGAGAAGAAAAGGCATGGGAAGCGATGTTCAAATTCTGCGAGCAAGTTATGCTGCAGAAAGAAAGCGCGGAAAGGGAACGGGAGGCATTAGCCACCAACCCCATCCGCAGCAGGAGAGTGGGGCGCCGGAGGAGGAGATTCCTCCAGGATCTCCGGCCCCCGTAACAAAGGCCGTGGCGGTGGCACCGGGGGGTGTCGTCGCCCGCGTATGGCCCAGAGGTGGCGCGCGTGGAGGTTCCGCGCGCCCCTCTCTCTCCGAGAGGCTAGGTGGGAGGCAGTCGCCTCACCAGCCAGAGGGGGCTCATGAAGAGCCAACGCCGTCGGGGCCGTGGAAGAGTGCGAAAGCGTGCCCATAGCCCCGACACCATGGCGTCCCCGAAGGAACCCCGTCAGGTTTTAGTGGGTATGCCCCCCTTCTGGGGGTGACTCCCACATAACCCCCCGCTCCCCCCCGGGGGCGAGGGGTATCCATAAAGGATTTCCTGACGTAAAAAAAAAAAAAAAAAAAAAAAAAAAAAAAAAAAAAAGGTTAGGTTAGGTTGGGGCACCAGGTCAGACAACCTTCTCGTGAGCCCAAAGCTGCTTGTCCCTTTTGAATCTCTCCCTCCCCATTGAGCTGCCTACTCTGTGGGGGATTCGGGGGGAACGGCAGCTGAGGGACGGTGTGCCCTGTTAAGTCCGACAATAACTTCTCTCGTCCCGGGATCTTATTGTCGGATAACCAATGGTCTGACAGGGGGGGTAGCTTCTCCGCGCGTCCCTCTGAATAGCAGAGGGCGCAGTGGATGAAGCTGGGACGTGCTTGGCGTGCTTCCTCACGGCCGCCGAGTAGGCATTGGGAGTGGGTTCTTCCGTGCCAGCGTCCCGAGCTCGGAACTCCGAAGGGTCCCTAGGGCCTTGAGGAACTGAGGGCTAGGCTGGCCTTATGGCCACCCGGGCTGCGAGGAAGACAACCTCTCTAAAAAATTACCCTGGCGGACGTCCTCCGATGGTTTTGGGATGTGGGTAGCTTGGTGACTCGGTCGTGGTGGACCTCAGGGCTAGGTCAAGGTCGACTGACTTGCCTTGCCACCAGTCTCTTAACTGTCTGGGGGAAGAAGCTGCTGAGGGGGAATGGAGCGAGGCCGGTCCCCTTCTAGCGGCCCAATGAAAGGCGAGTCGTGCGGCGCACCCGCAAGGGTTGTGCTCCTAGAACGAGCCTGTGGGCTGCATGAGGAAGAAAACCTCTTTAAAAAATTACTTCTGGTGGTGGAAACCTCCGACGTTGGGACTGGGTATCTTGGTGGCGGTCGGTTGGTGGTCGGTCATGCCCATCGGCAGGCCGGCCAAGCCTTGTGCCCGTCCCGTTTGTCTGGAGGAAGAAGCTGCTGAGTGGGGTCGGTGCGAGCCGGTCCCGCTCAACGCAGCCGAGTGGAAGGGCAAGTTGCGGAGCACACCTGTGTGATGCGACGAGCCCTTAGCTGGGTTGTAGGAGGAAGAAAACCTCTTTAAAAAATTACACCAGGCGGCAGGACACCGGCCGCTGAGTGGGTTTGGAGCGAGGCCAAACCCGCTCGGGATGGGGGCGGCAACGGGTTGGTGGCAACATCAGCCCTATCCGCCTGCCCCGTGAGGGGGCGAGTGGTACCCCCTGCCATACAGGGGGCTTTTCGGGTCTGCGGGTGGTCGGGGCGAGGGCTCCGGCTGCTCATTATGCAGATCCCGGGAGGGCGGCGACACCGGGTTGGCCAGTGTCGTCGTGAGCTCCGCGCATGTGGTTTCACAGCCATGTGCGCGGGTGCCGGGCGTGGCTGTGGGTGCCATTACCGGGACTGTGCTCGAGGCAAGCTGCAGGAGGGTCACCGGTGCGTTCCGTATGGAGATCCCGGAGTCCCTCATCTTGCAGAGAGGCCGGCCACCAGCTTAGTTTTTAGTGAGTCGGCCAGTGTTGGTCATCCTCACACACCCCAATTGCGTCCCTCGGCGTAGTTGGAAGTCTGGTTGCAGATTTTCTAAGCTGTAAATAAAAAAAAAAAAAAAAGGTTAGGTTAGGTTGCGGAATCCGGTGTTCCACAGGGGTCTGTCCTAGGACCACTCCTGTGGAACATCGGGTTCGATTGGCTCCTGCGGGGTGCTCTCCTCCGTGGCACGAGTGTCATCTGCTACGCGGATGACACTCTCCTTACTGCCCGGGGGAGTAGTTTTAGAGAGGCGGCGAGCCTGGCCTCGGCTGGCGGATCCTTGGTCGCGGGAAGGATTCGCCGGCTTGGATTGGGGGTTGCGCTTCACAAGACCGAGGCCGTGTTCTTCCACGGACCTCGGCAGCGCATCCCCAACGATGCTCACATCGTGGTTGAGGGCGTCAGGGTCGAGCTCAAGACCCAGATGAAATATCTGGGTCTGGTGCTCGACAGCAGGTGGCGCTTCGGCCCGCACTTCAGCGGGCTGTCAGAGCGCCTGCTAAAGGTCGCGGGCACGCTTTCCTGGCTCCTCCCGAATCTGGGGGGGCCAAAAGCGCGATGCCGGCAGCTGTATGCCGGCATCCTAAAGAGCATGGCCCTCTACGGGGCCCCCATATGGGCGGACTCCCTCCAAAGGAGGGAGAACGCAACCGCGTTCCGCAGGCCCCAAAGGGCCATTGCGCAGCGGGTGGCGCGGGCCTACCGCTCAGTGAGTTTCGCGGCAGCGTGCGCTCTGGCGGGCACCCCTCCTTGGGAACTCGAGGCGTGGGTGCTCGCAAGAGTATATGAATGGACGGCGGGGCGTAGGGCGCTCGGGGAGCGTCCCGCCCCGGAAGAGCGGGAGGCCGTCCGGCGGCAGGCGAGGGACGCGATCGTCCAACACTGGACGGAGGACCTCGCCTCCGCCGTGTTTGGCCGCCGGACGTTGGACGCACTCGGGCCGATCCTTCGAGATTGGCTCGAGCGGCCCCACGGCTTCCTCTCGTTCCGTCTAGTGCAGGTATTGTCCGGGCATGGATGCTTCGGATCTTACCTGCACCGAATCGGGAGAGAGGAGGCCCCGTCGTGCCACGACTGTGGCGCGACGGAGGACACGGCGCAGCACACCCTCGAGGGGTGCCCGTCGTGGTCCGAGCCGCGCCGCCACTTGGTGGCGGTTGTCGGGCCGGACCTCTCGCTTCCCAGCGTGGTCAACTCCATGCTGGGAAGTGAGGAGGCATGGGCAGCGGTCGCCTCCTTCTGTGAGGAGGTGATGTCGCAAAAGGAGGCGGCAGAGCGCGCGCGGGAGGAGGACCCTCTCGCGGCGCCGCTGCGTAGGCGGAGAAGGGGCAGGAGAAGACGACGGTTATAGTCGTCTTCCCTCCCCATGGTGGTGAATAGCGGGAGACAGGCGCGGGGGCGCACTCTCCCGCATTGCACATATTCACCACCCCGTCGGGCGGGAGCGGCCGAGCACTCACGGTCGTTCCCGGGCCCCTCCATGCAAGGAGGGGCGTGCGGGCCCCGCTGTAAAGGCGGGCGGTCGTCGGCGGGGGACTGGATGTAAAGGCTCTGCCGGATTCCCAGTCCTCCTCCATGTACACGATGCGGGAGTGCCGCTGGGTCGTTTAGTGGGTATACCGGTTCTCTCTGGGCCGGGGAGTCCCACATACCCCCCCCATCCCCCAATGGGGGGGCATGCGTAACGCATTTTTCCCAGCGTCAAAAAAAAAAAAAAAAAAAAAAAAAAAAAAAAAAAAAAAAAAAAAAAAGGTTAGGTTAGGTTGGGCGGGTCCAGGGTTTCTCCATTAATAGTTGGTTCTGCCTAGCTCCGGTCTTGGAGAAACTCGGGGCCGTCCTTACGCCGCAGGGGTTCGCGGGTAAGGAGGCGTTTGGTCTTGGGGGAGAGCGCAACAGTCGTGATGATCCTCAAGGCAAGTCTGTGGTTACTTCCTTCACGAGGTGCCGCCTGTTATTGGTCTATTTCCTTCAGAAATAGACGCAACAGAAACCACAGGCGCCGGCATCGTCCTTTTCAGGACGTGTCGGTGGGGTAGGCTTGGGAGGGTTGGGTTTGGGGTGTGGTCTTACTCGTCTATTTTCTGAAATAGACGTAGTTAAGGCCACAGGGGGGGAAATAGGGGTTATAGGGGTTGTTGGATCGGGGGGGGGTGTTGGTCGTTTGGGTCGGGCGTTTCGCCGTTGTCAGGGGGGGGGTTTGTTGAAGAGGGAGGCTTCTCCGAGTCTGCTTGCAGAGGAGGAGGAAGCTGTTTGTTGTGGTGTTGGGCGAGACGGCACTAACCCTGCCGTCTGGGAAGGTTTCGCCGCCTTTCCGACCGGTTCTGTGCTGCCACTTCAGCGACCTCTTGTCGGGCGTCAAGGGGTATGTTGTGGCAGTGCAGACCGAGGGGGCTTGCCTTAGTTGGCCGGTCACAGAGAAGGAAAACTCGACATAAAACCCAGCGGATACCAGGGGACCTCCGTTTGTATTTACCCTTCCGCGGCTACAAGGGCTCTGGCCGCGGTGACCGTGTATTTCCCTAATACTCGTGGGTACAATATGGAAAATTTTTTAAAAAACAAACCAATCGATGAAGGTGGCCGTCAAGGCGAAGGAGAAAAAAGTGGTGGTGCTGTTGTGCGATGCTACGCCGGGAAGGCAAGCAGAAGGCGCAGTGTGGCAAAGGTGGAGAGAAGTGCAATTGAATGCGCTTCGAATGTGAGCCTATCCGACGCTGAATCCATGATTAGCGCGTGTAGTGTGGATCTAGAGGTGCTGCCAGACAAATTCTGGAAAGAAGGAACACCTGGCAAACGACGGCATGAGGACGAATTATGCTCGGAGCCTGCTTCAACCGACGATGAGGCTACTCCAGCAAATTCAATAGTGCTGTCTGCCAAGCGAGGAAGAGGTCGCCCCCCGTCGACGGGAAAATATGTAGGAATCGGCAAGGCGCGGGCTGAATTGGCTGCGCTCAGGCGAGAAGAGGAAATTCGCAAAGCGGAGGATGATGTAGCTGCACAGATGGCTCGTCATAAGGCTACACGTAAGATAGCACCTCCCGTGAACCAGAAGGAAAACAGTGGCTTGGCTCACGAACTCAACAAGCAGGTCCTGGACGCAGCAGACGTCATCCTGAATGTAGCCTCAAAATCAGGGCATCTAAAAGGCACTTTCATGAAGGCGCTAAAAGACTCTGTTGCGTCTATAAAAGTAGCAGTCGAAGGGCTGTATGACAACTCGGTTTCTGAGGAAACCAAAAAGCTCCAAGCGGACAATATTCGTCTACGGACTGAGTTGGCAGAGCTTCGGAAGGAAGTTGGGGAACTAAGAGCGAAAGTTCTCCAATTTGATGAGCCTCCACCCTCCACAGAGGGAGTGCGTCCTGGTGCGGGCCTTGCTTCGGCATCAGGAAGCCAACAAGAGGAACTGGCACGATCCATCATGCTGCAAGTGGGCAGCATGCTCAATGCCAGACTCGAAAATATGGAGGAGAGGCTACTTCCCGAAAAAAGGATTCGGCCTCCCTTGGCAGCTGACAAGCGCCAAGAGGCTGTTCCTAACCAGGGTGAAGACAAAGAGGCTGAACAACGAGCTTCGCAGCCCAAAGGGAAGAAGAAAAAAGGGAAGGCTAAGAAGAGTCCTGATAGTGCTGCCACGGGCAAAACTCAAGGCACACAAGAGAGGCAGTCTGGCGTACCGCCACCAGCATCCGAAGGAATAGATGAGGGTTGGTCTACCGTAACCAAACGGGGCAAAAAGACCAAGGCGAAAACGACGCTACCTCAAGCCAATAAAGCCACAAATGCACGGCAAACGAAGAGAGCGAAGTCCGCGAGCAAACCTGCTACGACAAAGTTGCGCCCTCCTCGGACTGCAGCGGTAGTCATAACTCTGCAGCCGGGAGCCGAGGAGAAAGGAGCGACGTATGCTAGGATCTTGGCTGATGCGAAGTCAAAAATTGACTTGCCCAGCTGTGGCATTACTAGCCTACGATTTAGGAAGGCTGCCACCGGCGCCCGCATACTTGAAGTAGCTGCAGGTGAAACTAGCGGTGAGAAAGCAGATTCTCTTGCCCAAAAATTAAGAGAAGCTCTGAGTGAGGACCTGGCAAGAGTGTCCAGACCAATGAAGTGTGCGGAGTTCAGGATTACTGGTCTGGATGACTCCGTGTCCAAGGAGGACATTGTCGACGTTGTGGCGCAGCGTGGAGGGTGTCCGAAAGAGATGGTGAAAGTTGTAGGCGAAATAAAGCTTACTTATCAGGGCACAGGAGTTGCAATTGTAAGCTGCCCGGTGGTAGCAGTTAAGAAGATAAGGGACGAGGGCCGCCTGCTAGTTGGGTGGGTCTCGGCCCGAGTAGAGATGCTGCAGCCCAGGCCGATGAGGTGTTTTAGATGCCTGCAAAATGGGCATACTCGTGCTATGTGCACCGAAGAAATCGACCGTAGCCAGGAGTGCTACCGATGTGGTCGTCCCGGCCACAAGTCGGCGACCTGCACAGCGTCACCAAGGTGTTCCTTATGCGCAGCGGCAGATAGGCCGTCAGCGCATCGGTTGGGAGGTAAGACGTGTGCGCCTCCCAAACCGAAAAGAAAGCCTGTAAATAAAGCAGGTGCAACGCCGGCAGCAACAAGCTGTCCCCCATCGCAAACTGGGGGTGAGGAGGAGATGGAAACAACCAACAATTAGTATGGCTCTCCGAATTCTTCAGGCGAATACCAACCACTGCGCCGGTGCTCAAGATCTCATGGTCCAGAGCATGGCGCAGTGGTTGGTCAACATAGCGGCGATAGGAGAACCATACTGCATCCCTCCCAGTCCTAATTGGGTGGGGGATGATGCAGGAGTGGTTGCTTTGGTGTCCAGAGGGGTATCTTTGGATAGGGTGAGGAAAAGTCGCGGTCTTGTGGCGGCCAATGTGTCAGGAGTTACTGTCATTGCAGCCTATTTTTCGCCAAACGGGCTGCTCTCTGATTTCGAGAACCTTCTCGATGAGATCGGAGCCCTAGTCGGACAGAGTCACCCGCACCCAGTGCTCGTTCTCGGAGACCTAAACGCGAAATCTGCGGCGTGGGGGTCTCCTGTCACGAATGTGCGGGGTGACACACTCGAGGAGTGGGTCGTAGCAACTGGACTCACAGTCTTGAATAGGGGTTCAGTGTTTACGTGTGTGCGACCGCAGGGCCAGTCCATCGTGGATGTTAGTTTTGCGAGTCCTAATTTGGCGAGCCGTGTCCATGGTTGGAGGGTCGTGGAAGACGTAGAGACGCTCTCGGACCACCGCTATATAAGGTTCGAAGTCAAACGTCTCCCAGTGATCCAACACAGACAACACGAGAGACAAACGCAGGAAAATCCACGATGGGCGCTCAAACGCCTAGATCGGGAAGCACTCGAAGAAGCCTCGCTTGTTAAAGCCTGGATTGCTGAACCACAGATGATTCCGATGGAATTGGATATCGAGAACGAGACACTGTGGCTAGGGCAGGCAATGACCCAGATATGTGATGCAGCAATGCCAAGGGTAGGGGCCCAGGTGCCTAAGCGACAAGTTCATTGGTGGAAGCCAGAATTGGCGGAACTCCGCGAAGCATGTGTTGTAGCGAGACGACTCTACACGAGGCATCGTAGGAGAAGACGCCGTGATGAGGTTCTTGAAGAGGAGCTGTACGAATCCTACAAATCGGCAAAATCCGCCTTACAGATCGCAATCGCAGAAGCGAAATGCTCATCGTGGGGTGAATTACTGGATACCCTACAGCGGGACCCTTGGGGACGGCCATACAGGATGGTGAGGCAAAAACTTCGCCCGTGGGCACCACCGCTAACACAAACCTTAGAACCTAGGTTCTTAGATAGCGTGGTGTCGACCCTGTTCCCCACCAGAGAGGAGCATGTCCCTCCGGTCATGGCTTCACCTGGCGAGGAAAATGATGCAGAAGCTGAGGAGGCTCCTGATGTCAATGATGTCGAGTTGAAAATGGCGGTTTCACGGCTTAAGGCTAAAAATACGGCACCAGGCCCAGATGGCATTCCTGGTCGTGCGCTGGCATTAGCAATGAAGTTCTTAGGTGAACGTTTTCAAAAGTTCTTCAGTGCTTGCCTAAAGCAGAGCCGATTTCCGACCGAGTGGAAGACCGGGAGATTAGTCTTGCTGAAGAAGGATGGTCGTCCAACGGACTCACCGTCTGCCTACCGACCTATTGTTCTTTTGAACGACGTGGGAAAGCTCCTGGAGCGAATAATTGCTGACCGCCTCGTAGGACACCTGAACTGCGTTGGGCCAAACCTCAACGACAACCAGTTCGGTTTCCGAAGAGGGCGGTCCACGGTTGGTGCCATCCTGAGAGTAAAGGCGGCTGCGGAGGAAGCAGTGTCTCGGGGGGAGGTTGTTTTGGCGGTGTCTCTAGACATTGCCAACGCATTCAACACCTTGCCCTGGAGCTGCATTAGAGAGGCGCTGAAGTTCCACGAAGTGCCTCACTACCTCCGCCGCATAATCGAGGATTATTTGAATGAACGGAGAATATCATTCCAAGGTCAGGAAGGCTGGAGCCAGCACAATATGACGTGTGGTGTTCCGCAGGGCTCGGTCCTGGGACCACTCCTATGGAACATAGGGTATGACTGGGTCCTGCGGGGTGCTAACCTGTGGGGAGTCGAAGTAACTTGTTACGCGGACGACACGCTGGTAACAGCTAGGGGGAAAACATACCGCGATGCAACTATACTTGCCACTGCAGGTGTTGCCCAGGTGGTGGAGCGCATCAGACGGCTTGGGCTTGAAGTGGCGCTCAATAAGTCCGAAGCGCTGTGCTTTCACGGGCCTCGGAGAAAGCCTCCAGCGGATGCACATATTATGGTGGGTGGAGTCCGCATCGGTGTCGAGTCGACGATGAAGTACCTAGGACTCGTCCTCGACAGCCGATGGGACTTCAACACCCACTTCAAGAGGTTGATGCCAAAGTTGACCAAGACTGCAGCCGCCTTGGGAAGTAGGGTGGGTTGTCCAGCAATGAACCAGGTAAAATTCAAACGTCCATATCTTTTACATTTTTTGACTTACGGATCTAAGATTTGGCGTGAAGTAAGGTGATTAATCTGGCTAAGATTGTGCATTATTAGTTTATTCATATAATCTTTAGATTTCTTAGAAATACAGATTTAGCAAAAAATGAGAATTGGTTCATTGCGTAACACGGGTGGTACGCATTGAACCAGACCGAATTCTGCAATGAACCACCTATTTACCAAGAGAAAGGGCAATGTTTTTACTTTATTATTAATACCTATCAGCAAAATTATTACTAACTACGAAATATAAGCCGTTAGAGGTACTGTTAATTCTATTTAGGCTTGAGTATTTTAGTCTTAATAAAATCTATGTATTGACATCAAGCAATATGGTTTTTTTTATCATAATACTAATTATAAGTAGGTTATCATACAAATCTAGTTGTAATAAGTGGTGGTTTAGTTTTTCAACGTTTAAAAATGGTAGGTGCAGCTCGGACTGGGAAAATGTATGTGAGTACTATGGTTCAATGCAGGACACTATGTCATGGCTCATTGCTGGACACACCCCATTGACAAAACAAACCTCAGAATTTCACCTGGTAAATGATGATACAGCATACTAACTATAGTGTAATTTACAACGTTATGTATGTGTTATCATACGTAACAGGCAAAAAAAACTGTAGGTAAGACCCAAAAAATGTAGAAAAAGAATGAAATCAACACAAAAAACTGACTTTTATGATACATTTTTATAAATTCGATCACTGGGCGTACGTCTTAAGCTTGCGCTGCTTGTAATTTGGGGAGAGAGTGAGGGATGCGTATGCGTTCCTGTTGGCAGTAATCGTAAAGAACGGCAATGTCACATTTTTGAAATATAGCGGTGGTTCATTGCATCTGCCTGGTTCACAGGTGGACAACCCACCCTATACTTCCAAATCTGAGGGGTGCAACAGTTGGATGCCGGAGACTTTATATGGGAGTGGTGAGGTCCATGGCGACGTATGGAGCTCCTGTGTGGGCTGAAACCCTTGACAGCCGGAACGTCGCTCTTCTGCGACGCCCGCAGAGAGTGATGGCAATCAGGGTGATACGAGGATACCGCACAGTCTCCTTCGAGGCGGCGTGCGTTTTAGCTGGTTCCTTGCCGTGGGACCTGGATGCCAGAGGCCTTTCGCGAGTTTATTTCTGGAAGGAGCAGGAAATAGCAGGTGGCCAATGGCCAGCACAACGGGAGATAGAAGCCAAACGGCTTGAATACCACAGAATCCTCGTAGAGGAGTGGATCAGCCGTTTGGCTCAACCAACAGCTGGTTTAAGGACGGTCGAGGCGATTCGCCCGATTTTAAAAGAATGGCTTGAGAGGGAGCACGGGTCGTTGACCTTCCGGTTGACGCAGGTACTTTCGGGACACGGCTGTTTCTCGAAGTACCTGTGTCGAATTGGGAGAGAACCGACCACTCAGTGCCACCACTGCAGTGACGTGGAGGACACAGCACAGCACACGCTTGCAGTTTGCCCAGCTTGGGAGAACCAAAGGCAGGAGCTGGTTAGATCAGTTGGCAGTGACTTGTCACTATCGGCTTTGGTGCGAGCCATGGTCAGTAGTGACGAAAATTGGAGTGTGGTGATATCCTTCTGCGAAGAGGTTATTTCGTTGAAGGAAACTGCGGAAAGGGAGAGGGAAACCCTTTCCAATGACCCCATCCGCCGCAGGAGAGCAGGGCGCCGGAGGAGGAGATTCCTCCAGGATCTCCGGCCCCCATAACAAAGGCCGTGACGGTGGCACCGGGGGGTGCCGCCGTCCTCGTATGGCCTAGAGGTGGCGCGCGTGGAGGTTCCGCGCGCCCCTCTCTCTCTGAGGGAGACTAGGTGGGAGGCAGTCGCCTCACCAGTCTCGGAGGGGCTCTGATAGAGCCGACGCCGCCGGGGCCGTGGAAGAGTGCGAAAGCGTGCCCATAGCCCCGGCACCATGGCGTTCAGAGGGAACCCCGTCAGGTTTTAGTGGGTATGCCCCCATTCTGGGGGTGACTCCCACATAACCCCCCGCTCCCCCCCGGGGGCGAGGGGTATCCATAAAGGATTTCCTGACGTTAAAAAAAAAAAAAAAAAAAAAAAAAAAAAAAAAAAAAAGGTTAGGTTAGGTTAGGTTGGGCGGGTCCTGGGTTTATCCATTAATAGTTGGTTTTGCCTAGCTCCGGTTTTGGATAAACTCAGGGCCGTCCTTACGCCGCAGGGGTGTGCGGGTAAGGAGGCGTTTGGTCTTGGGGGAGAGCGCAACAGTCGTGATGATCCCCAAGGCAAGTCTGTGGTTACTTCCTTCACGAGGTGCCGCCTGTTATTGGTCTATTTCCTTCAGAAATAGACGCAACAGAAACCACAGGCGCCGGCATCATCCTTTTCAGGACGTGTCGGTGGGGTAGGAACGGGAGGGTTGGGTTTGGGTGTGGTTCTGGCCACAGGGGGGGAATAGGGGATAAAGGGGTTGTTGGATCGGGGGAGGGTGTTGGTCGTTTGGGTCGGGCGTGTTGCCGTTGTTGGGGGGGTTTGTTTGAAGAGGGAGGCTTCTCCGAGTCTGCTTGCAGAGGAGGAGGAAGCTGTTTGTTGTGGTGTTGGGCGAGACGGCACTAACCCTGCCGTCTGGGAAGGTTTCGCCGCCTTTCCGACCGGTCTGTACTGCCTTTTCAGCGACCCCTTGTCGGGCGTCAAGGTGGTATGTTGGGGCAGAGCAGGCCGAGGGGGCTTGCCTTAGTTGGCCGGTCACAGTGAAGGAAAACACGATACAAAACCCAGCGGATACCAGGGGACCTCCGTCTGTATATACCCTTCCGCGGCCACAAGGGCTCTGGCCGCGGTGACCGAATTCTTCCCTACTTCTCGTGGGTTCAAATATGGATAACTTAAAACTAAAAAACAAAATTGATGTCGAAGGCCGTCAAGGCGAAGGAAGTGGTGGCGCGATTGCGCGTAGTGTTGCCGGGAAGGCAAACTCTGGAGGGAGCTCTCCCAGTGGAGTGCTAAGTCGTTACGGCTCTTGCGGTAACGTATCGCTGATCAGCGTAGAGTCGGAGGTAGACTCTAGGCTTAGTGAGTGCAGTGTCACGCTGGATCCTTTGCCTATCAAATTCTGGAAAGGTGATAAGGTGACGCAAGGAAAGAGGCGGCGCAATGATTCGGGGTCAGAATCTGTCTCAAGCGACGAGGCAGTCTCGACTGGTACACCCAAAGCGCTGACTGCCAAAAGGGGCAGAGGTCGCCCGCCCTCAACAGGGAAATACGTTGGCATGGCTAAAGCCCAGGCCGAACTTAACTTCCTGAAGCGGGAGGACGAAAGAAAGAAGGCCGAAGAGGAGGTTGCTGCTGATATGGCGAGACACAAAGCGAGGCGCAAGGTGGCTCCTCCTGCACAAACAGAGGGAAAGGCTGGACTTGCGTCAGATCTGGTAAAGCAAGTGGTGGATGCTTCTGAAGTTATCCTTAAGGTAGCTACAAAGTCGGGTAGCCTTAAGGGTACCTTTATAAAAGCACTTAAGGAGTCGGCGGCTTCAATAAAAGCAGCAGTTGAAGAATTGTACGCTGGCTCCGTTACGGAGGAAACTGCCAAGCTGCAGGCAGAAAACAACCGCCTCCGGGCGGATATGGCGGATCTACGGCGAGAGCTCAATGAGCTAAAATGCAAGGTGGCGCAAGCTCCCGTAGATGAGCTTCCATCGGTCTCCGGAGGTCGTAAGGAAGCAGCAAGGGGCCCATTTGCGCCTCCTTCTGCAAATGAGGAGCTAGCGCGTGAAATCATGCTGCAAGTGGGCAGCATGATAAATGCTAGATTCGAGGGGATGGAGGAAAGGCTCCTCCCCGAAAAACGAATCCGCCCCCCTCTTGCTGGGGACAAAAATAAGAAGGCTGCTTCGGAGCCACAGGCCGAAGCTGAGGTTCAACAGCCGTCTGCAAAGCCTGCTGTAAACAAAAAGAAGAACAAACAAATGCCTGCCAAAGAACCCGTAGGACCTTCACAAACGCGGGATGTACCACCGGCAACTAATACAGATGAAGGATGGTCTACAGTAACAAAGAAAGGCAGAAAGGCTAAGCCAACGGCAAAACCCTCTGGGCAACATGGAGGAACAAAGAAACCCCAGAGCCGCACGTCCCAGCCAAAGGTAAAACTGCGCACCCCGAGAACTGCAGCGGTGGTTATTACCCTGCAGCCGGAAGCTGTGGAAAAAGGGGCTACCTACGCAAATGTTCTCACGGAGGCCAAGGCGAAAATAGACCTCACGAGCTGTGGTATTACCAGCCTACGATTTCGCAAGGCTGCCACTGGGGCGCGTATCCTTGAGGTGGCTGCGGGTAATACCAGCAATGAAAAAGCGGATTCTCTGGCCCAGAAGTTAAGAGAAGCCCTAGGCGAAGAATTGGCACGGGTCTCAAGACCTACAAAATGTGCCGAATTCCGAATCCTGGGGCTAGACGTAGGCTAGACGTAGTTAAGGCCACAGGGGGGGAAATAGGGGTTTATAGGGGTTGTTGGATCGGGGGGGTGTTGGTCGTTTGGGTCGGGCGTGTCGCCGTTGTTGGGGGGGGGTGGGGGGAGAGGGAGGCGGAGAGGGAGGGGGAGGGGGAGGGAATTGATTTTCTCACACATTTTGTATTGAACTGCTATTTTAATAATTTCTCGAACTAAGAGGCCTTCCCTGAGGCGCGGTTCGAAGTTCGCGGGGTCAACTATTGAATATAAACACGACACGACTTAATGTATTGCATGCATGCCTATAATCTTTACCATACTGAGGTAGTGCATTAGATATCATTGTGTGGTAAACACTAGAAGGAGCACTTAACGTAGGTATAGGGGTAGTCAGAAACACGTCCAAATCTAGCGCATGCAGTGTGGCGCTGGAGACTCTGCCTGACAGGCTTTGGAAGACGAAGCCCGGTAAACGGCGGCATGAGGACGGAAGTGGTTCGGAGCCTGTCTCGACTGATGACGAGGCCACACCGACCACATCAGTCGTGTTGACCGCCAAGAGGGGAAGAGGTCGCCCTCCTACAACGGGTACTTATGTGGGTGTAGCTAAGGCTCAGTCGCACCTAAACGCCCTGCGTAAAGAAGAGGCAAAAAGAAAAGTTGAAGAGGATGTTGCCGCTCAGATGGCTAGCCACAAGGCAACCCGCGCCGTGGCACCACCCGAGTCAAATATGGATGGGAGCGGGCTCGCGTCTGACCTGGTCAAGCAGGTTGGTGATGCCACCAACATTATCCTCACGGTGGCTGTGAAGTCAGGGCAGCTTAAGGGTACTTTTACTAGGGCCCTCAAGGATTCGGTAGCATCTATTAAGGAGGCAGTGGAGTCTCTCTACTCTACCTCAGCCACGGAGGAGACGAAAAAACTCCAGGCTGATAATACCCGACTGAGAAAGGAAATGTCCGAGCTCCGCAAGGAGCTCATGGAGATTAAGATGAAAATGGCTGAATCAGATGAGATGCCTTCAGGGAGCTCAAGACGTAGTAATGAGGCGAAAGCCAACCAGCCTCCATCTTCCGCTAAGAAGGACAACAACTCCTCGCAGGAAGAGCTGATTCGTGCCATTATGCTCCAGGTGGGTGGCATGCTTAATGCCCGCCTGGAGGGACTGGAGGAGCGCTTGCTGCCAGAAAAACGTAGTCGGCCTCCTCTGGCTGCGGATAGACAGAGGGAAGCTCCGGCACCACAAGCTGTACCGGAGAGCGATCTTGGGGCTCCACAGCCCCCAAAGGGTAAAAAGACGAATAAAAAGAAGAAGAAATCAGGCGCTGCAGAAGAAGCTTCAACTTCCTCAAAGAAGCAGACGCAGGAGGCCCCGTCGACGTCTGGAAACCCTGACGAAGGCTGGCATAACGTTGGCAAAAAGGGTAAGGTAGCCCGCCCAAAGACTAAGGCTCCAACGCAGAAGCCTGGTAAGGGGGCTGCTAAGCCTTCTTCTCGTCCGGCGCAAGTGAAACTGCGCCCTCCACGGACTGCTGCAGTGGTAATTACCCTGCAGCCCGCAGCTGAGGAAAAAGGCGTAACATACGCAAAGCTTCTTGCGGAAGCAAAAGCTAAGGTAGATTTAGGCAGTTGTGGAATTAGCAGCCTGCGGTTCCGCAAGGCCGCCACAGGTGCCCGCATTTTAGAGGTAGCTGGGGGGGAAACCTGCGGAGACAAAGCGGATTCCTTGGCGGGCAAACTTAGAGAAGTTTTGGGCGAAGAGCTCGCCAGAGTTTCAAGGCCGGTTAAGTCTACCGAACTCCGGATATCCGGTCTTGACGACTCTGTTTCTAAAGAGGATGTTGCTGAAGCAGTCTCACGACAAGGTCCCTGTCCGAAAGAGGCTATAAAGGTGGGTGAAATAAAACCCACCTACCAAGGAACAGGAATAGTCTTGGTGAGCTGCCCCGTGGCCGCAGCCAAGAAGCTGGGAAAGGACGGCCGACTGCTCGTCGGATGGGTCTCGGCCAAGGTGGAGATACTGCAGCCCAGACCAACAAGGTGTTACCGCTGCCTACAAAATGGACACGTCCGAGCGCAGTGCACCGAGGTGACCGACCGTAGCGAGGAGTGCTACCGGTGCGGTCAACCCGGTCACAAGGTCTCCACGTGTACGGCAACTCCGAAGTGCTCAGTCTGCGCCGCTGCGAACAAACCGGCGGCGCACAGACTTGGGAGTAAGGCATGTGCCCCTCCCAAATCGAGAAGAGCAAATAGGGCCAAAAACCCAGTCGCAGAGCCAACAACAACTGGCACCTCCACTCAAGCGGAGGGTGTGGGGGTTCAAATGGAGGCAGATTAGATGGCCCTCCGCTTCCTGCAGGCGAATGTCAACCACTCCGCCAGAGCTCAGGATCTCATGACCCAGAGCATGGCGGAGTGGTTGATTAACATAGCAGCGGTCTCCGAGCCTTACTTTATTCCCCCCTCAGACAACTGGGTGGGGGATGTTGAAGGGCTCGTGTGTATTACAAGACGGGGAGGGGGCTTTAATAAGGTCACAAAGGGTCGTGGCTGGGTGGCAGCCCTTGTGAATAACATAATGGTTGTAGCAGTATATTTCTCGCCAAACCGATCCCTTGAGGAGTTTGAGAGATTCCTCGTGGATCTCGGAGCCATAGTCGAACAATGCCATCCACACGCAACACTTGTGCTCGGAGACCTTAATGCCAAGTCGGCAATGTGGGGGTCTCCGATCACGAATGCTAAAGGGGGTGCATTAGAGGACTGGCTCATAACCACTGGTCTTCTGGTACTAAATCGTGGTTCCGTCAGTACCTGCGTGAGGTGGCAAGGTGAATCTATTGTGGATGTCACCTTTGCAAGCCCGGACTTAGCGCGGCATATTCAAGGTTGGGAAGTTTTAGCAGAGGTGGAGACATTATCGGACCACAAGTATGTTCGCTTCGATATAGCTCTCGCACCACCTCGTACTTCAAGCAGGCCTACCGAGACCAACTCGCGGGAGGACAGTCCGCGATGGTCCCTTAAACACCTGGACAGGGACGCTCTGAAAGAAGCATCTCTCGTGCAGGCTTGGGTGTCGGAGACTTCTGATCCTACGGACGTAGTTATAAATGAGGAAGTGGTCTGGTTCACGCGAGCATTAACACAGGTGTGTGATGCAGCAATGCGGAGAGTTGGGCCACATCCCCCTAAATGTCAGGTATACTGGTGGTCCACAGATCTTGCAGAATTACGTGAAGCATGCGTGACGGCCAGACGCCAGTATACCAGACACCGCAGGAGACGAATTCGGGACGTGGTTCTGGAAGAACAGCTATATGGCTTGTACAGAACAGCTAAGTCAGATTTACAGCTGGCTATAGCGGAGGCCAAGATTTCATCTCGGGAGGAGCTACTGGAGACCTTAAACAGAGACCCGTGGGGTCGGCCTTATCTGATGGTACGGGGAAAACTCCGCCCGTGGGCGCCGCCATTGACGCAAACACTCGAGCCGCGATTTCTGGAGAGTGTGGTATCTACCTTGTTCCCCACCAGGGAGGAGCACATACCGCCGGCAATGGTGCCGCCCAGCGAGGAAAGAGAGGTGGAGGCCGAAGTACCTCCGGTAAACGAGGTAGAGATGAGAATGGCTGCGCTAAAGCTTAAGGGAAAGAAAACGGCACCAGGCCCAGACGGTATTCCGGGTCGGGCACTCGCTCTGGCACTCGAGGCTCTTGGCCCGCGTCTCCAAACCCTGTTTGATGCTTGTCTTCAGCAGGGTAGCTTTCCAGCGCAATGGAAGACAGGCAGATTAGTTCTTCTGAAAAAAGAGGGACGCCCAGTGGATTCGCCGGCTGCATATCGTCCGATTGTACTTCTAGACGATATGGGAAAGTTACTGGAGCGGATAATCGCCGATCGCCTCATCGGGCACATGAACAGCGTTGGTCCAAACCTGAATGACAACCAGTTTGGGTTCCGGAGGGGGCGATCGACGATCGGAGCGATACTTAAAGTGAAAACCTTGGCGGAGGAAGCAGTTTCCCGGGGTGAGGTTGTCTTAGCGGTGTCACTTGACATCGCTAATGCCTTTAACACTCTCCCCTGGAGCTGCATACGAGAGGCGCTGAAGTACCATAAAGCGCCTCTCTACCTTCGTCAAATAATTGGCGATTACCTACATGAGCGCGGAATATCCTTCAGGGATGAAAGCAGTTGGCGTCACCACAGAATGTCGTGCGGTGTTCCACAGGGCTCGGTTCTTGGGCCACTCCTGTGGAACATCGGCTACGATTGGGTACTGAGAGGGGCCACTCTGTGGGGAGTCAGTGTCACATGCTACGCGGACGACACCCTAGTTACTGCGAGGGGGAAATCGTACCGCGAGGCAGCCATACTTGCCACAGCAGGAGTGGCACAAGTGGTGGATCGCATCAAACGACTAGGACTAGAGGTGGCTCTCAGCAAGTCAGAAGCGGTTTGCTTTCACGGGCCACGGAAGAAGCCCCCAGCAGAGGCGCACATAGTTGTGGGTGGGGTTCGCATCGGCGTCGAGTCGACGATGAAGTACTTAGGACTCGTCCTCGATAGCCGGTGGAACTTCAATGCCCACTTCCAACGTCTTGCGCCGAAGCTGATAAAGTCTGCTGCATCCTTGGGAGGGTTGTTACCAAATCTCAACGGCGCGGCGGTGAGCTGCCGTAGGCTGTACATGGGTGTTGTACGGTCTATGGCGATGTACGGAGCTCCTGTGTGGGCCGACACCCTTGATAGCCAAAACATCGCATTACTGCGCGATCCGCAGAGAGCGATGGCATCAAGGGTTATACGGGGATACCGCACAGTCTCTTTTGAGGCCGCCTGCGTACTTGCGGGCACGATGCCGTGGGACCTAGATGCAAGGGGTCTCGCCTCGGTGTACAACTGGCGAGAGATGGAGAGGAGCCTTGGCCATAGGCCAGCACCACGCGAGGTAGCGCACCAACGGTTTTTGGATCAGGAAGTCCTAGTAGAGGAATGGCTCACTCGCCTTGCACATCCAAAGGCTGGACACAGAACGATCGAAGCGATTCGACCAGTGCTGAAGGAATGGTTAAAGAGGGAGAAAGGGTCGTTAACCTTCCGATTGACGCAGGTGCTAACGGGACATGGTTGTTTCGCAAAGTATCTGTGTCGAATCGGGAGGGAGCCAACCACTCTATGCCACCATTGTGGTAATAATGAAGACACGGCGCAACATACGCTTGAGGAATGCTCAGCTTGGGCAAACCAAAGGCGAGAGCTAATCTGCAAGGTGGGTAATGACCTGTCGCTTCCAGCCTTGATAAAGGCTATGGTAGACAACGTCGAATCTTGGGAGGCTACCATAATCTTCTGCGAGGAAGTAATCTCACAGAAGGAAACTGCGGAAAGGGAGCGGGAGGCCCTTTCCACTAACCCAATCCGCAGAAGGAGAGCGGGGCGCCGGAGGAGGGCATTCCTCCGGGATCTCCGGCCCCCATAACAACGGCCGGACGGTGGTACCGGGGGGTACCGCCGTCCTCGTATGGCCTAGAGGCGGCGCGCGTGGAGGTTCCGCGCGCCCCTCTCTCTCCGAGGGAGACTAGGTGGGAGGCAGTCGCCTCACCAGTCTCGGAGGGGCTCTGATAGAGCCGACGCCGCCGGGGCCGTGGAAGAGTGCGAAAGCGTGCCCATAGCCCCGGCACCATGGCGTTCAGAGGGAACCCCGTCAGGTTTTAGTGGGTATGCCCCCCTTCTGGGGGTGACTCCCACATAACCTCCCGCTCCCCCCGGGGCGGGTGGTATCCATAAAGGATTTCCTGACGTAAAAAAAAAAAAAAAAAAAAAAAAAAAAAAAAAGGTTAGGTTAGGTTGGGCGGGTCCTGGGTTTGTCCATTAATAGTTGGTTCTGCCTAGCTCCGGTTTTGGACAAACTCAGGGCCGTCCTTACGCCGCAGGGGTTCGCGGGTAAGGAGGCGTTTGGTCTTGGGGGAGAGCGCAACAGTCGTGATGATCCCCAAGGCAAGTCTGTGGTTACTTCCTTCACGAGGTGCCGCCTGTTATTGGTCTATTTCCTTCAGAAATAGACGCAACAGAAACCACAGGCGCCGGCATCGTCCTTTTCAGGACGTGTCGGTGGGGTAGGATTGGGAGGGTTGGGTTTGGGGATGTGGTCTTACTCGTCTATTTTCTGAAATAGACGTAGTTAAGGCCACAGGGGGGGAAATAGGGGTTATAGGGGTTGTTGGATCGGGGGGGTTGTTGGTCGTTTTGGGTCGGGCGTGTCGCCGTTGTTGGGGGGGTTTGTTGAAGAGGGAGGCTTCTCCGAGTCTGCTTGCAGAGGAGGAGGAAGCTGTTTGTTGTGGTGTTGGGCGAGACGGCACTAACCCTGCCGTCTGGGAAGGTTTCGCCGCCTTTCCGACCGGTTCTGTGCTGCCACTTCAGCGACCTCTTGTCGGGCGTCAGGGGGTATGTTGTGGCAGTACAGACCGAAGGAGGCTTGCCTTAATTGGCCGGTCTTAGAGAAGGAAAACTCGAAACAAAACCCTACGGATACCGGGGGACCTCCGTAGTATGTACCCTTCCCCGGCCACAGGGGGCACTGGCCGGGTGTGACCTCCTATTTCCCCCATACTCGTGGGATTTGATATGGAGAATAATAAAAACAAAAAAGATGTTGGTGGTAGCGGTTTTCAAGACCGTTGTGTTGTTGTTGGTCGTTCGGCGGGCGCTATTGTGCGCAGTTACGCCGGAGAAGCGGCTGCTGGTTGCAGCAGTGCAGTGTCGCTAAGAGCGTCGCTTGACTTGTCGAGCGACACTGAGTCGATGGTCAGTGTCAGCAGTGGGACCGTGGCCTTCGAGGAGGATCCTCGACTGTGGAGTATGGTGACTGCCCGAGGAAAGCGTCGCCACGAGAAGGAGATCGGAACGGAACCAGCCTCGAGCGACGACGAGGCAGTTCCGGCCAAAGCCATCTTGGTAGCGTCGAGAGAGAAGAGAGGTAGAGGGCGTCCTCCTACAACGGGGAAGTACGTAGGGATGGCCAAGGCTCAGGCGGAGCTCAACGCCCTACGTAAAGAGGTGAAACAGAAGCTCGTAGAAGAGGAAGTCGCTGCCAAAGTCGCCAGCCATAAGGCAACGCGGGTGGTGGCTCCGCCTGTGCGTCGAACAGCAGATAGTGGAACAGTGGCCGATCTGGTAAAACAAGTCGGTGAAGCAACGGAGGTGATCGAGCTGGTGGCTGTAAAGTCTGGCCACCTTAAGGGTACCTGCATAAGGGCCCTTAAAGAATCAGCAGCCTCCATTAGAATTGCAGTGGAGAAACTGGGCTCGACTTCTGTCTCGGAGGAAACAACGAAGCTCCAGGCCGTTGTTGAGCGACAGCGCTCGGAATTGGCAGAGTTGCGCAAGGAGCTGCTCGATATAAAACTTCGGTTGGCGAAAGCTGAAGAGACGCCTCAAGCAGCGAAGCAGTCAGAGGCGAGTAAGAGTCAGCCTCCTCACTCACCGAGTAATGGAGGACAGGAGGACCTGATACGTTCCATCATGCTACAGGTGGGTAGCATGTTGAACGCCCGCCTGGAAAGCATGGAGGAGAGGCTTCTCCCTGAAAAGCAAATGCGTCCTCCTCTAGCGGCGGAGAAGCGCAAAGAGGCGGCTCCGGGGAAAAAGAGTGAGCCGGAGGCTGAACCAGCCCCCAAACCAGCTCCTCAACCCAAGAAGAGCCAGAAAAACAAAAAGATGAAGAATGCTGCTGGTGCTGCTACAGGTGCCTCCCAGAGGCAGCCTGAGGATTTGCCGACGGCATCTACTGGCAAGGATGAGGGATGGTCCACAGTGACCAAGAAGAACAAAAAGGCCAAATTACCGCCAATGGCTGAATCGGCCCCTAAAGGTGGTGCGCAAACGAAACGTCCCAATCGCTCAGCTCGTGTAAAACTGCGCACTCCTCGGTCAGCTGCAGTTGTTATAACTATGCAGCCAGGAGCCGAGGACAAGGGAGTAACGTACGCCAAGATCTTGGCGGAGGCGAAGGACAAGGTGGATCTGAGCAGTTGCGGGATCAATAGTCTGAGATTCCGCAAGGCAGCCACTGGTGCCCGCATTCTTGAGATCGCTGGCGAAACCAGTGGTGCCAAGGCGGATTTGCTGGCGGAAAAGTTGAGAGAGGCTTTGGATGGGGATCTTGCACGGATCTCCAGGCCGGTTAAGTGCACGGAAATTCGTGTTACCGGTCTGGACGATTCTGTCGCCAAAGAGGACATCGCACTAGCAGTTTCACAGCAGGGCTCCTGCTCTAAAGAAGCTGTCAAAGTCGGCGAAATAAAGGGCACAAAACAGGGATCAGGTGTGACCCTGGTAAGCTGTCCAGTGGCGGCCGCCAAGAAAATTGGGAGTGAGGGCAGATTGCTGGTTGGCTGGGTTTCTGCAAGAGCGGAAATCCTGCAGCCCAGACCGCGAAGGTGTTACCGCTGTCTCTTAAGCGGACATGTGCGTGCTCAATGCACAGAGAAGACTGACCGCAGCGAAGAGTGCTACAGGTGCGGTCAGGTCGGACACAAATCTTCTGGATGTTCGGCAACGCCTATGTGCTCGATCTGTGCTGCTGCTGGCAAGCCATCGGCACATAGGCTCGGCAGCAAGGTGTGCACCCCTCCTAACCCAAGGAGGAGAGGGACTAGTAGGGCCAACCCGGTCTCAGAACCAGGAGCTACCAGCGGCGCCTCCGAACAAACGGAGGGGCCGCACATGGAAACTGGTTAGTTGGCCCTAAAATTCAGGTGGATAACAACCACTCCACGCTTAGCGGAGTGGTTGGCACACAGAAACGGCCGTGACGGTGGCACCGGGGGGTGTCGCCGTCCATGAAAGGCCAGGAGATGGCGCGCGTGGAGGTTCCGCGCGCCTCTCTCTCTCTGAGGGAGACCAGGTTGGAGGCAGCCGCCTCACCTCACTCGGAGGGGCTCCAAAGAGCCAACGCCGTCGGGGCCGTGGAAGAGTGCTAACGCGTGCCCATAGCCCCGACACCATGGCGAAAGATGGAACCCCGTCAGGTTTTAGTGGGTATGCCCCCATTCTGGGGGTGACTCCCACATAACCCCCCGCTCCCCCCCGGGGGCGAGGGGTATCCATAAAGGATTTCCTGACGTTAAAAAAAAAAAAAAAAAAAAAAAAAAAAAAAAAAAAAAAAAAAAAAAAAAAAAAGGTTAGGTTAGGTTAGGTTAGGTTAGGTTAGGTTAGGTTGGGCGGGTCCTGGGTTTGTCCATTAATAGTTGGTTCTGCCTAGCTCCGGTTTTGGACAAACTCAGGGCCGTCCTTACGCCGCAGGGGTTCGCGGGTAAGGAGGCGTTTGGTCTTGGGGGAGAGCGCAACAGTCGTGATGATCCCCAAGGCAAGTCTGTGGTTACTTCCTTCACGAGGTGCCGCCTGTTATTGGTCTATTTCCTTCAGAAATAGACGCAACAGAAACCACAGGCGCCGGCATCGTCCTTTTCAGGACGTGTCGGTGGGGTAGTATTGGGAAATAGGGGTTTGGGAAATAGGGGTTGGGAGGGGTTGGGCTTGGGTGTGGTTCTGGCCACAGGGGGGGAATAGGGGTTTGTGGAATGGGGGGGAGTTGATCGTGGGTTTGGGCTCGATGCCATTGTTGGGGGGGTGTTGTCGCGGGGTGCTTCCCCTGGAAGCTTTTTAGAGTTTGGGCGCGGCGTGCACTTACACTGCCGCCGCGCAGGTAGGGGAGTTCATCTTCCTTGCCACCTCTCGAAACTCGTAATCCTGCAACAATGAGCTTCCAAGTTCTAGTGGGACCGAGGGCCTTGGCTTGGTCGCCCGGGCCGCGAGGAAGAAAACCTCTATAAAAAATTACCCGAAGTTGGTGTGGTGAACGCAGCACGAGAGCTTAGGCCCTTGCCGTCGATTGGGATGGGAGGGCCTGGTTGGACGGAATTCCAGCCGCTACTGTGTTCCTCGCCAGGGTACCGGTCGACCCCCTGTGCGAGTTACGCCTAGACTTCCCCGGCTACATGGGCTCTGGTCGGGGTGACGAGCTTTCCCTACTGCTCGTGGGATTTATTATGGATTCAAATAATACAATCAAAAAACCTTTGCGGGACGCCTCCGGGCGTTTCCTTAAACCCAAAGGCCCTTCTCAGGGCCAACCCAAAGGCCCTTCTCAGGGCCAACCAAAAGGTCCTTCTCAGGGCCACCTCGACGAAGGAGCGTCGACGTCGGAGGTCAGCCGCGCAACATCTGCGGTCGGCCTGTACGGCAGGGCGGACGAGCTGTCGAACTCCGACAGCGAGTCCATGTCCTTTGAGTCGGACGCCTGTTCGACTACGCCCGCCATTGGGCAATCGCGCAAGAGAGCCTTCCTGAAGGAAGCTGGATCCGGGTCTTCGGACACGGCTAAGGGCAAGCCGAAGCGGAAGGTGAAGGCCAAAAAACGGCCTCCAGCCATCGCCGATACCCACGACGTGGGGTTGGATGACGCACAGCGCCAGCTGAACCTGGCTCGGCGGGCGCAGCTCCAGCAGGACCTGGAGGAGCAGGTCGCCGCGAAGGAGCAGCAGGCACACGCTGCGCGGGCCAAGTCCGGGTACGGCACATCCACCGTCCTGTATTCGGACCGCTCCCTGGGCGAGCTGGAGCGCATGGCGCAGGAAGACGCGGAGGAGATTACAGAGCTCGCCTCTAAGTCCTCCCACCTAAAGGGGACTTTCCAAAAGTCCCTGAAGTGCAGGGCAGCGAGCCTGCACGGCATCGTCCGGGAGCTGGTGCAGCGCACCACTACGGACGAGACGCAGCAACTGCAGGCGAGGGTCGATCGCCTGCAGGCGGAGGTCAGCCAGCTTCACAAGAAGCTGGCTGAAGTCACGGCCCGGCCCTCTCAGGCCGACCCGAGACCAGCGCCTGAAGCGACGACTCGGCCTACTCAGGCCAGCCCGAGACCGCCGACGGGAGCCACGGCCCGGCCTACTCAGGCTGGCCCCGTTCCAGCAGCCGAAGCCACGGCCCGGCCCACTCAGGCCGGTCCTAGAACGGCGGCTGATAGCCCCTCCTCCAACCTTGAGGATATCATCCGCAAGGTCATAATGGAGGAAAGGGCCTTTACGAGAGCCTGTTTCGATGGCATCGAAGACAGGCTCCTACCGGAGAGACGCCACAGACCGCCGCTAGCGGCGGACAAGAGGCCAAACATGCCGGGGCCATCCTCCCAAAGGGGGGACGCCCATTTGCCTTCAACCACTCCGTCCAACCAGCCGTGGACGGAAGTGGGCAATAAGGCGAAGGGCAAGGCCAAGAAAAGTGCGAAAAAGGCCGCCGCCCCTGCTGCCCCCGCCGCCACCCCTTCCGGCCCGTCCCAGGCGACCGGCAAAGGAAAGGGGAAGGGGAAGGGGAAAAAGTCAGCCCCCAAGCCCGCCACCGCTGCCCCTGCAGCCAAAAGGGCCCCCGCCGGTGGGAGGAAACCTCTGGTTCCTCCCAAGACTGCGGCCGTCGTGGTGACGCTCACCGCGGAGGCTGCGGAGCGGGGCGAGACGTACGAGTCCGTTCTCAAGCGGGCTCGTACCAACGCCGATCCCACCCAACTCGGGATCGGTGCAGTCGCGTGCCGTCGGACCCAAGCCGGGGCCCGAATATTCGAGTTCCCGGGGGCCCAGGGCGGCGCAAACGCGGACCTCTTCGCAAACAAATTGCGAGAGGTCATCGCGGACGCGGCCAAGGTGGTTAGGCCCATTAGGTCCGCGGCCTTGGAGGTGACCGATCTCGACGACTCGGTCACCAAAGAGGAGGTGGTGGCGGCGATCGCAGCTATAGGGGGCTGCGACGTGGCAGCGGTGCAGGGTCGGGACATCAGGCCCGGCCGCGGAGGCATGGGCACTATCCGCCTTGAGTGCCCAGTCGCCGCAGCCAAAGCCGTCGTCGCTAAGGGACGGCTTCCGGTGGGCTTCAGTTCCTGCCGAGTCCGTGCACTTGAAGATCAGCCTTTGCGCTGCTTCAAGTGCTTCGGAATTGGGCACACGCGGGCCCTCTGTCCGTCCAAGGTGGATAGGACGGACAGCTGCTACCGCTGCGGCAAGGAGGGGCATAAGTCCGCCTCCTGCAAGGCCCCCACGCCGCACTGCGCAGTGTGTGCAGCCAGCGGCCGCCCAGCGGGGCATGTGATGAAGGGGAGGAACTGTAATCCTCCCCTTAAGAAGGGCAAGGCGCAGGCGCCGACCCCGCCTGCCGCTGCGACCGGCGCCCCCGAAACAGGGACCTCGGCGGCCGATGAGGGGGGTGCGATGTCCGATTGATGGATAGGGCCGAACATCGCATCCTCCAGGCGAACACCAACCACTGCAAAGCAGCCCAGGACCTGCTGATGCAGGCCATGGCTGAGTGGTTGGTGGACGTGGTAGTTGTCTCCGAGCCGTACTCGGTCCCCGGCCGCTGGCTGGCTGATCGGGACGGCTTGGTGGCATTGGTGACGCGGTCTTCCACAGACTCCCCTCCCCTCTCGCTCTTAGAGAGGGGACCGGGATACGTGGCCGCCGCGTGGGGAGAAATAGCCTTGGTGGGCGTTTATTTCTCCCCTAACCGCCCTCTCCAGGACTTCGAGGACTTTCTCGAAGTCCTTACTTCAGTCGTTGGTAGGGCGGCGCCGCGCCAGGTCGCCGTTTTAGGTGACCTTAATGCAAAGTCGGTGGCTTGGGGCAACCCGGCCACCTCTTGCAACCCAAGGGGACGTGCGGTCGAACTTTGGGCGGCCACGTCCGGTGTGTCCCTCTTGAATAGAGGGACGGTCCAGACGTGTGTGCGGCGATGGGGAGGGTCAGTGGTGGACGTCTCGTTCGCCACCCCCATCTTGGCCGCCCGCGTCGTGAACTGGCGGGTGGAGATGGTGGAGACATTGTCGGACCACCGATATGTGCGGTTCGACATCTCCACCCAGAGCCCCCGGAGGACGGCCCCCTCAGGCTGGTCCCCCTTTCCGCGGTGGGCCCTCACCCGCCTCGACCGTGAGGCGGCTAAGGAGGCGGCGTTCGTCCAGGACTGGCTCACGCCTCCTGTCGAAGTCCTGGACGTGGACTCCGCAGCGGCCCAGCTCAGGAGCTCCCTGACCGAGGTTTGCAACTCCAGCATGCCTCGGTCTCGCCGCCCACCTCCCCGTCGCGCCGTTTATTGGTGGTCGGAGAGGCTCACGGAGCTCCGGGCCGCCTGCGTGGCGGCAAGGCGGGAATACGCGCGGAGTCGACGGCGCAGCCGGCGAGACCCCGAAGCCGAGGACCTGTTATACGCCTCTTACATAGAGGCAAAACAGGTCCTCAAGTCAGCGATGGGCGCCGCCGATGACGCGGCACGCGCCGAAATGCTGGAGGGCCTAGACAGGGATCCATACGGGAGACCATACAAGGCGGCGCGGAATAAACTGCGCCCCTTCGGTCCCCCGCTGACGGAGTCCCTCGAGCCGGCGCTGCTGGATGGGGTGGTTCGGTCCCTGTTTCCGTCCGGGACCAACTTCACCCCACCAGTGATGGACCCTCCAGGGGAGGTGGCTCCGCCAGGGGAGGAAGTGCCTCCTGTCACGGCGGAGGAGCTTGCCGCGGTGACATTACGTCTACGTGGCAAGAAAACGGCTCCAGGGCCGGACGGCGTCCCCGCGCGGGTGGTGGCCATCGCCGCCACCCAGATGGAAGGAAGGTTTCGGGACCTCTTCGGCACGTGTCTCGCGTCGGGGAGGTTTCCGAAACCCTGGAAGGAGGGGCAATTATGCCTCCTCCGAAAGGAGGGACGCCCGGCAGACTCCCCCTCGGCATACCGGCCCATCGTTCTGCTCGATGAGGTCGGTAAACTGTTCGAGGGGATTATCGCCGGCCGCCTAAATGGCCTCCTGCTGGAGGTGGGGCCGAACCTGTCGGACGCCCAATTCGGTTTCCGAAGGGGGCGTTCGACAATCGACGCGCTGGCCCGGCTCAAGGGCCAAGTGAAGGAAGCCGTGGAGGCAGGGGACGGGGTTTTGGCTGTGTCATTCGACATAGCCAACGCCTTCAACTCCGTCCCCCACTCAACAATACTGGAGGCACTCCGATATCATGGAGTGCCTCAGTACCTGCGGAGCCTCCTGGCCAGCTACCTGGAGGACCGGGCGGTCCTCTTGGTAGACAAAGCGGGCCAGCTCAGGCGGTACGGTGCGGAATCCGGTGTTCCACAGGGGTCTGTCCTTGGACCACTCCTGTGGAACATCGGGTTCGATTGGCTCCTGCGGGGTGCTCTCCTCCGTGGCACGAGTGTCATCTGCTACGCGGATGACACTCTCCTTACTGCCCGGGGGAGTAGTTTTAGAGAGGCGGCGAGCCTGGCCTCGGCTGGCGGATCCTTGGTCGCGGGAAGGATTCGCCGGCTTGGATTAGGGGTTGCGCTGCACAAGACCGAGGCCGTGTTCTTCCACGGACCTCGGCAGCGCATCCCCAACGATGCTCACATCGTGGTTGAGGGCGTCAGGGTCGAGCTCAAGACCCAGATGAAATATCTGGGTCTGGTGCTCGACAGCAGGTGGCGCTTCGGCCCGCACTTCAGCGGGCTGTCGAAGCGCCTACTAAAGGTCGCGGGTGCGCTCTCGTGGCTCCTTCCGAATCTGGGGGGGCCCAAAGCGCGATGCCGGCAGCTGTATGCCGGCATCCTGAAGAGCATGGCCCTCTACGGGGCCCCCATATGGGCGGACTCCCTCCAAAGGAGGGAGAACGCTACCGCGTTTCGCAGGCCCCAAAGGGCCATCGCGCAGCGGGTGGCGCGGGCTTACCGCTCGGTAAGCTTTGCGGCGGCGTGCGCTCTGGCGGGCACCCCTCCTTGGGAGCTCGAGGCATGGGTGCTCGCCAGAGTGTACGAGTGGACGGCGGGGCGTAGGGCGCTCGGGGAGCGTCCCGCCCCGGAAGAGCGGGAGGCCGTCCGACGGCAGGCGAGGGACGCGATCGTCCAACACTGGACGGAGGACCTCGCCTCCGCCGTGTTTGGCCGCCGGACGCTGGACGCACTCGGGCCGATCCTACGAGATTGGCTCGAGCGGCCCCACGGCTTCCTCTCGTTCCGTCTAGTGCAGGTATTGTCCGGGCATGGATGCTTCGGATCTTACCTGCACCGAATCGGGAGAGAGGAGGCCCCGTCGTGCCACGACTGTGGCGCTACGGAGGACACGGCGCAGCACACCCTCGAGGTGTGCCCGTCGTGGTCCGAGCCGCGCCGCGGATTGGTGGCGGTTGTCGGGCCGGACCTCTCGCTTCCCAGTGTGGTCAACTCCATGCTGGGAAATGAGGAGGCATGGGCAGCGGCCGCCTCCTTCTGTGAGGAGGTGATATCGCAAAAGGAGGCGGCAGAGCGCGCGCGGGAGGAGGACCCTCTCGCGGCGCCGCTGCGTAGGCGGAGAAGGGGCAGGCGAAGGCGACGATTATAGTCGTCTTCCCTCCCCGTGGTGGTGAATAGCGGGAGACAGGCGCGGGGGCGCCCTCTCCCACATTGCACATATTCACCACCCCGTCGGGCGGGAGCGGCCGAGCACTCACGGTCGTTCCCGGGCCCCTCCCTGCAAGGAGGGGCGTGCGGGCCCCGCTGTAAAGGCGGGCGGTCGTCGGCGGGGGACTGGATGTAAAGGCTCTGCCGGATTCCCAGTCCTCCTCCATGTAGACGATGCGGGAGTGCCGCTGGGTTGTTTAGTGGGTATACCGGTCCTCTATGGGCCGGGGAGTCCCACATACCCCCCCCATCCCCCAATGGGGGGGCATGCGTAACGCATTTTTCCCAGCGCAAAAAAAAAAAAAAAAAAAAAAAAAAAAAAAAAAAAAAAAAAAAGGTTAGGTTAGGTTGGGCGGGTCCTGGGCGGGTCCAGGGTTTCTCCATTAATAGTTGGTTCTGCCTAGCTCCGGTTTTGGAGAAACTCGGGGCCGTCCTTACGCCGCAGGGGTTCGCGGTAAGGAGGCGTTTGGTCTTGGGGGAGAGCGCAACAGTCGTGATGATCCCCAAGGCAAGTCTGTGGTTACTTCCTTCACGAGGTGCCGCCTGTTATTGGTCTATTTCCTTCAGAAATAGACGCAACAGAAACCACAGGCGCCGACATCGTCATTTTCAGGACGTGTCGGTGGGGTAGTTTTGGGAGGGTTGGGTTTGGGGAGTGGTCTTACTCGTCTATTTTCTGAAATAGACGCAGTTAAGACCACCGGGGGGGAAATAGGGGATAAAGGGGTTGTCGGAATGGGGGGGGAGTTGGTTGTTTGGTCGGGCGAGTCGCCGTTGTTGGGGGGGGGGTTTGTATCGAGGAATAAGCTTCTTCAAGGAGCTGTCTTGGGTGTGGAGAGGCGGCACTAACCCTGCCGCCTGGAAAGGTTTCGCCGCCTTTTCGACCGGTTCTGTGCTGTCCCTTCAGCGACCCCTTGTCGGGCGTCAAGGTGGTATGTTGGGGCAGGACAGACCGAAGGAGGCTTGCCTTGATTGGCCGGTCTTAGAGAAGGAAAACTCGAAACAAAACCCTACGGATACCGGGGGACCTCCGTAGTATGTACCCTTCTTCGGCCACAGGGGGCACTGGCCGTTGTTGACCTTCTACTTCCCCCATAATCGTGGGAACAAATATGGAATCTGAAAAAACTAAAAAACAAATTGTCGGTAGTGGTGGCAACGATCTTTGTGTCGTTGCAGGTAGTTCGGGCGCAGTAATGCGCACTTATGCTGAGAAGGCGGCTCGTGGCCGCAGTGTTTCGGTTGTGATGGGGAGAAGATCGATCGATCCGTCAAATGCTAGCTCTGACGCAGAATCGATGATCAGTGTTAGCAGTGGGGGTGTTGGGATGGAGGAAGACCCTGCATTCTGGGCTAGTGTGTCGGCGCATGGTAAGCGGCGGCATGAACGAGATATTGGTTCGGAGCCAGCCTCAAGTGAAGACGAGGCAGCTTCAACCACTTCCGTGGTGGTCTCTGCAAAGAGAGGAAGAGGTCGCCCTCCATCGACGGGCAAATATGTAGGTCTTGCCAAAGCTCAGGCGGAGCTTAAAGCCCTACGCCGCGAGGAGGAGCGGAAAAAGGTAGAAGAGGAAGTTGCTGCCCAAATGGCCAGCCACAAGGCAACGCGTGTGGTGGTTCCACCAAAGGAAGCGGAAAAACGCAGTGGGTTTGCAGCCGACCTCATCAAACAAGCGGTGGAGGCGACGGAAGTGATCGAGACGGTGGCGACTAAGTCTGGCAGCCTCAAAGGGACTTTTGTGAGGGCCCTCAAGGATTCTGCAGCTTCCATTAGAACAGCTGTGGAGGAGTTGGGCTCTTCCTCTGTCTCTCAGGAGACTATGAAGCTGCAGGCGGATAACGCGCGTCTGCGTTCGGAGTTGGCGGAGCTGCGCAGGGACTTCATGGAAGTCAAACTCCGACTGACAAAAGCCGAGGAGGCAGCATCAGCAAGGCGGCCTGAGGAAAGTGAGACTCAGAGCTCTCACCCACCAAGTGCGAGTCGTGATCGCCAGCAGGAGGAGCTGTTGCGCTCAATCATGCTCGAAGTTGGCGGCATGCTGAATGCCCGACTGGAGAGCTTCGAGGAAAGATTGCTTCCCGAAAAACGCAATCGACCTCCTTTGGCTGCCGACAAGAGGAAAGAGGCTCCAAAGCAGCAGACTGTGCCTGAGAGCTGTCCGGAGGCTCCGTTGCCTCAAAGGGGCAAACAGAAGGAAAAGTCAGGTGCTGCTGAGGAGACTGCAGCTTCTGCAAAGAAGCACACAAGGGAGGCTCCGCAGACCTCTGAAAACCCAGACGAAGGCTGGTCTAAGGTTACCAGAAAGGCCAAAAAGGGCAAAAAAGCCCCAGCCCAGCCACAGAAGAAGACAGCTACCCAAACGCCTAGCAAAGAGGCTTCCAAGCCTACTCGTCGCTCGGCCCAGGTGAAGCTACGCCCTCCCCGAACTGCAGCGGTTGTCATAACCCTGCAGCCGGAAGCAGCAGAGAAGGGCACTACGTATATTAATGTGTTGACGGAAGCCAAGGCTAAGGTGGATCTAGCTAGCTGCGGCATTACCAGCCTGCGCTTCCGTAAGGCTGTAACGGGAGCACGCATCCTCGAGGTGGATGCGGGAGAGGCCAGCAAGGAAAAAGCCGACTCCTTGGCCCAAAAACTGCGGGAGGCCCTAGACGAAAATATGGCTCGGATCTCGAGACCCACCAAGTGTGCAGAGTTCAGAGTTCTGGGGCTGGACGATTCAGTTGCCAAGGAAGACTTGGTGGCTGCAGTGGCAGAGAGAGGGGGCTGCTCGGCAGAAGAAATAAAGGTGGGAGAAATAAGGCGAACTCTTCGGGGAACCGGTGTGGCTCTTGTGAAATGCCCGGTTTCCGCCGTCAAGAAACTTGCGCAAGAGGGACGTTTGTTGGTTGGATGGGTCTCGGCAAGGATTGAGGTGCTGCAGTCGAGACCTGTACGATGCTACCGTTGTCTGCAGAACGGGCACGTAAGGGCCCAATGTACAGAGGAGACTGATCGCAGCGAGGCTTGCTACAGGTGCGGTCAGTCTGGCCACAAGGCGTCCACGTGCGAGGCCACGCCTAAATGCCCAATTTGCGCGGCGGCAAATAGGCCATCGGACCACAGATTGGGCAGCAAGACGTGTGCCCCACAAAAACCTCGAAAAGGAAGGGCTAAAAGGGCTGGAAATGCTGCAGCCCCAGAAGCAACAGCTACAAGCTGCCCCTCGCCAAAACCGGGGGCTCAGATGGAGACCAACTAGGATGGCCCTTCGAGGAGATGAAGCTAAAACGAGGTGATCTTCTGCAATAAATTTGTTGCAGAAGAAAGCTGCGGAAAGGAAGCGTGCAGCCCACGCTAAAACCCAATCCGCAGCAGGAGAGCGGGGCGTCGGAGGAGGAGTCTTCCTCCGAGATCTCCGACCCCCATACCAACGGCCGCGACGGTAATACCGGGGGGTACTACCGTCCATGAAAGGCCTAGAGGCGGCGCGCGTGGAGGTTCCGCGCGCCCCTCTCTCTCCGAGAGAATTGGTTGGAGGCCCTATTGGGCCTCACCACTCAGAGGAGGCTCTTTTAAGAGCCAACGCCGTCGGGGCCGTGGAAGATTGCGAAAGCGTTCCCATAGCCCCGACACAATGGCGACCTCGAGGGAACCCCGTCAGGTTTTAGTGGGTATGCCCCCATTCTGGGGGTGACTCCCACATAACCCCCCGCTCCCCCCCGGGGGCGAGGGGTATCCATAAAGGATTTACTGACGTTAAAAAAAAAAAAAAAAAAAAAAAAAAGGTTGGGCGGGTCCTGGGTTTGTCCATTAATAGTTGGTTCTGCCTAGCTCCGGTTTTGGACAAACTCAGGGCCGTCCTTACGCCGCAGGGGTTCGCGGGTAAGGAGGCGTTTGGTCTTGGGGGAGAGCGCAACAGTCGTGATGATCCCCAAGGCAAGTCTGTGGTTACTTCCTTCACGAGGTGCCGCCTGTTATTGGTCTATTTCCTTCAGAAATAGACGCAACAGAAACCACAGGCGCCGGCATCGTCCTTTTCAGGACGTGTCGGTGGGGTAGGCTTGGGAGGGTTGGGTGTGGGTGTGGTTCTGTCCACAGGGAGGGAATAGGGGATATAGGGGTTGTTGGATCGGGGGGGGGGGTATTGGTCGTTTGGGTCGGGCGTGTTGCCGTGGTTGGGGGGGGTTTGTTGAAGAGGGAGGCTTCTCCGAGTCTGCTTGCAGAGGAGGAGGAAGCTGTTTGTCGTTGTGTTGGGTGAGGTGGCACTAACCCTGCCGCCTGGAAAGGTTTCGCCGCCTTTTCGACCGGTTCTGTGCTGTCCCTTCAGCGACCCCTTGTCGGGCGTCAAGGTGGTATGTTGGGGCAGTACAGACCGAGGGGGCTTGCCTTCATTGGCCGGCCACAGAGAAGGAAAACTCGACATAAAACCCAGCGGATACCAGGGGACCTCCGACTGTATATACCCTTCCCCGGCCACAGGGGGCACTGGCCGGGTGTGACCTCCTATTTCCCCCATAATCGTGGGAACAATTATGGAATTCTTAAAAACAAAAAACTCAGACGGAAGTGGTCGTGATGACCGGTGTATAGTAGTGGGGAGATCGGGCGCATTAGTGCGCAAAAACGCCGAAAAGGCGGGTGGAAGCAAATGTGTCAACTTGTCGGAGAGTGACACATTCGACAGCGTCTCGGACGCTGAATCAATGGTGAGCGTGTCCAGTGTGGCGTTGGAGTCTGTATCCGACAAATTTTGGACGGAGAAGCTGGGTAAGCGCCGGCACGAGGACGATCTTGGTTCGGGGCCTGCGTCGACTGACGACGAGGCCACACCGACCAACTCTGTGGTGTTGTCCGCGAAGAGGGGAAGAGGTCGCCCTCCAACAACCGGAAAATACATTGGTGTGGCAAAAGCCCAGGCAGAACTCAACGCCTTGCGTCGTGAGGAAGAACGCAGGAGAGTAGAAGAGGAAGTAGCCGCGCGAGTTGCGAGCAACAGGGCCACTCGTGCAGTAGCTCCTCCTGTGCGGCAGGACGTCGAAAAAGGATTGTCGACGGAATTGGTGAAGCAGGTCACTGATGCATCAGACGTCATAATAACCGTAGCGGCCAAATCGGGGCACCTTAAGGGAACCATGCAAAGGGCTTTGAAGGAGTCCGCAGTTTCCATTAAGGCAGCTGTCGAAGAGCTGTTTAAGAGGTCGGGCACGGAGGAGACTGTCTTGCTTCAAGCAGACAACGCTCGTCTGCGAACGGAGATGGCAGAACTCCGTAAGGAGTTGCTTGAATTGAAAAGCAAAATGTCTGAGATGGACGAGCTGCCGTCAGGGAAAACCAGTCGGCCTGAGAGGACAAGTCAGGGCCCATCGTCTTCCCACAACAGTGCTAGCTGCCAGCAAGAGGAGCTGGTGCGAACAGTGCTGCTTCAAGTGGGGGATATGATGAATGCCAGGTTCGAAAGCATGCAGGAGAGACTGCTACCCGAAAAGAGGCATCGCCCTCCTCTGGCGGCAGACAAGAGTAAACCTGCTTCTTCTGCCTCAAAGAAAGATGCGCCTGGCCCTGTTTCTGAAGAGCAGCAGTCAGCTCCGCAGCCACCCAAGAGCAACAAGAAGAAGACAAAGGAGAAGACGGAGGCTGCATCAGAGGCCTCTAAGAGGCAGTCGCAAGACCTGCCTCCAGCGGCGCAGGCTGATAATGAGGGCTGGTCCACAGTTACAAAGCGTGGAAAAAAGAAGAATGCAGCGGCTAAACAGGTACCTCCTACAGTGCCAAAAGCCTCAAAATCTTCGAAGCCTGCAAAACAGGCAAAGGTCAAGCTGCGACCTCCTCGTTCCGCAGCAGTGGTAATAACTCTGCAACCGGGAGCTGCTGAGAAAGGGGCAACATATGCCAATATTCTGACGGCTGCCAAAGAGAAAATTGACCTAAGCAGTTGTGGCATCACCAGCTTGCGATTCCGCAAAGCTGCTACAGGAGCCCGCATTCTGGAGGTAGCGGCAGGTGATGCCAGTGGAGAGAAGGCCGACTCCTTAGCACTCAAGTTGAGGGAAGCTCTCGGAGAAGAGGTTGCACGGGTATCCAGACCAACAAAATGTGCCGAAGTCAGGATCACAGGGCTTGACGACTCAGTGTCAAAAGCTGATATCGCGACTGCCATTGCCCAGCGTGGAAACTGTTCAGTGGAGGTGATCAAAGTTGGGGAGATCCGGCTTTCGTACCAAGGGACTGGAACCACATTGGTGAGCTGCCCGGTTGCTGCCGCCAAAAAGCTGGGAGAGGAGGGTCGCCTGTTAGTGGGCTGGGTGTCGGCACGAGTGGAAATGGTGCAGCCTAGACCACTCAGGTGCTACCGCTGCTTGGAAAATGGGCATGTGAGAGCCCAGTGCACTGCGGTGACAGATCGTAGCGGTGAATGCTACCGTTGTGGTCAGGCAGGACACAAGTCGTCGGAGTGTTCTGCCACTCCTAAATGCTCCATCTGCGCGGCGGCAAATAAGCCGTCGGCGCATAGGCTGGGCAGCAAGTCATGTTCTCCTTCTAAAACGAAAAGAAGGGCTTCGAAGGCAGCAAAAAACCCGGCTTCTGTGCCGACGGCTTCAAGCAGCCCCTTGTCAAAAACAGGGGGTGTGAGGGTTGAAATGGAAACAAGTTAGGATGGCCTTACGTTTTCTCCAGGCGAATATCAACCACTCCGCCAGGGCTCAGGATCTTGTGACCCAGAGCATGGCGGAGTGGTTGATCAACATTGCAGTTATCTCTGAGCCATACTTCATCCCTCCCAGAGATAACTGGGCCGGTGACAGGAACGGGAACGTTGTCGTCGTCGGGAAAGGAGTCGCCATCGATAAGGTTTTGAGAGGAAATGGTTGTGTTGCAGCTCTTATAAGCGGCATAATGGTGGTGGGTGTTTATTTCTCGCCTAACAGAGTGCTCGCGGAATTCGAGAGTTATCTTGATGACGTTGAGATTCTTGTTCGGCGAGGCCACCCACACCCTATACTTTTGTTAGGAGATTTGAACGCAAAATCTGCCGCATGGGGATCTCCTATCACTAATCCACGTGGTGTAGTATTGGAAGAGTGGGCGCTGGCAAATCGGCTGAGCATCCTCAACCGGGGATCGGTCAGCACCTGTGTGCGCCCGAATGGAGAGTCGATTGTAGACATCTCGTTTGCAAGTCCAAATTTGGCGCGACGTACAGAGGGATGGAAGGTCATGGAGGGAACCGAAAGTTTATCGGACCACCGGTACATCCGGTTCCACATCGTTCCCTCACCTACTACCGCAAACCCCATAAACCGAAGTGCCTCTCAAAATGATAGTCCGAGGTGGGCGCTCAAGCGCATGGACCGTGAATTACTTGAAGAAGCATCTTTGGTTCAGGCCTGGACATCTGCACCATCTTTGTTGGTGAGAACAGAGGTCGAAGAAGAGGTAGGCTGGTTCTGTGAGGCTATGACGCTAGTTTGCGATGCATCAATGCCTAGAGTCGGACCACACCTACCGAAACGCCAGGTCTATTGGTGGTCGGCGGAACTCTCTCACTTTCGTGCAGAATGTGTTGCGGCGCGAAGGGAGTATGCGCGGCTCCGACGAAGGCGGAGGCGAGATGGAGGGCTGGAGCTGCAGGCGTACAATACGTACAAAGAGGCCAAACTGGCTCTCCAAGTGGCCATTGCAGAGTCTAAGGGCGCGGGCAGGGACGAACTTCTGGAAACCCTGAATCGGGATCCTTGGGGTACCCCCTACAGGATGGTAAGGGAAAAACTTCGTCAATGGGCGCCGCCCTTAACTCAAACGATGGAGCCCCATCTGTTGGAACAGGTCGTGACAGCTCTATTTCCTGTTAGAGATGAGCACACGCCACCGGTGATGGCACCTCCGCAAGAGGAATTTGACGAGGTCACAGAAGTTCCAGAAGTAAACGAGGTCGAGCTAAAGATGGCAATAAAACGTCTCAGTGCCAAAAACACGGCTCCGGGACCTGATGGGCTTCCTGGCCGTGCGTGGGTGGTGGCGTTGAAAGCTCTTGGACCTCGACTCGGAGGTCTATATGATGCGTGTCTGCAGCAGGGGTCTTTCCCACATCAGTGGAAAACAGGGCGCCTGGTGCTTCTCAAAAAAGATGGTCGTTCTGCGGATTCGCCATCGGCATATCGCCCCATCGTCCTTCTGGATGAGGTGGCGAAGCTCTTTGAGCGAATCATTGCCTGTCGCCTCATTGGACATATGAATCAAGTTGGACCAAACCTTGACGGAAACCAATATGGTTTTCGTAGGGGGCGGTCTACTGTGGACGCGATACTGCAAGTCAAATCTATTTCGGAGGAAGCAGTTTCCAGAGGCGAGGTGGTGCTGGCGGTATCTCTTGATATTGCTAATGCCTTCAACACCTTGCCCTGGAGCTGCATAATTGAAGGATTAAAATACCATCGTGTGCCCCGTTATCTTCTCAGGATAATAGAAGATTACCTGAATGAACGATACATTTCGTACAAAACGCAAGATGGGTGGATACAACACAGGATGTGGTGCGGTGTTCCACAGGGCTCGGTCCTAGGGCCGCTCCTGTGGAACATCGGGTATGATTGGGTGTTGCGGGGCTCCAATCTGTGGGGAGTAAGCGTGACGTGTTACGCGGATGACACACTAGTCACGGCTCGGGGGAAGTCTTATAGAGAGGCGTCTTTGCTGGCTACAGCAGGAGTGGCGCAAGTGGTGGGCCGGATTAAAAGGCTTGGGCTCGAAGTGGCTCTCAATAAATCGGAGGCAATATGTTTTCATGGGCCCCGAAAAAAGCCACCAGCAGGGTCTCAATTGGTAGTTGGAGGTGTTCCCATCGGCGTCGAGTCGACGATGAAGTATCTAGGACTCGTCCTCGATAGCCGATGGGACTTTAAAGTCCATTTTGAGAGGCTATCACCGAAGCTGGTGAGGACAGCAGGAGCGCTCGGAGGGATTCTGCCAAACCTAAGAGGTGCCAGGGTTGGCTGTAGGCGGCTATTCATGGGCGTAGTGAGATCCATGGCTATGTACGGAGCTCCTGTGTGGGTAAATGCTCTCAGCAGCCAGAACATCGCCATCTTGAGAAATCCTCAGAGAGCGATGGCACTGAGAGTAGTTAGAGGTTACCGCACAGTCTCATATGAAGCGGCATGTGTGTTGGCAGGATCCCTTCCATGGGACTTGGACGCAAGAGGACTGGCGTCAATTTATTTTTGGCGGAAGCAGGAAGAACAGCGCGGTCAACGACCAGCTGCACGGGAAATAGAGGGACGTAGACTCGAGATACAGAACGAGCTTATAGATGAGTGGCTTAGCAGACTGTCACAGCCCACAGCTGGCTTAAGAACTGTCGAAGCGCTGCGCCCCATTCTAAAGGAATGGATAAAGAGGGAGCACGGGTCCATCACCTTCCGATTGACACAGATTCTTACGGGACATGGCTGTTTTGCACGATATCTGTGTCAAATCGGGAGAGAGTCGACCACACAGTGCCATCATTGTTCCGGCACCGAAGATACGGCGCAGCACACAGTGGAAGTCTGTCCAGCCTGGGCAGTCCAAAGAAGGGATCTCGTGCTACAAGTTGGGAACAACCTGAGCCTTCCTGCCCTGGTGGAAGCCATGGTTGGTAGCGACGAATCATGGAAGGCGATGGTTGCTTTTTGTGAAGCAGTTATCACACAAAAAGAAACCGCGGAAAGGGAAAGGGAAGCCCTAGCTACTGATCCAATCCGCAGTCGGAGAGTGGGGCGCCGGAGGAGGAGATTCCTCCAGGATCTCCGGCCCCCGTAACAAAGGCCGTGACGGTGGCACCGGGGGGTGTCGCCGTCCTCGTTTGGCCTAGAGGTGGCGCGCGTGGAGGTTCCGCGCGCCCCTCTCTCTCCAAGAGAGACGAGGTGGGAGGTTTAATACCTCACCAGTCCGAAGGAGCTCTTTTTAGAGCCAACGCCGTCGGGGCCGTGGATGAGTGCGAGAGCGTGCCCACAGCCCCGGCACTAGGTCGTTGAGAGGGAACCCCGTCAGTTTTTAGTGGGTATGCCCCCATTCTGGGGGTGACTCCCACATAACCTCCCGCTCCCCCCGGGGCGGGTGGTATCCATAAAGGATTTTCTGACGTTAAAAAAAAAAAAAAAAAAAAAGGTTAGGTTAGGTTAGGTTAGGTTAGGTTAGGTTAGGTTAGGTTAGGTTAGGTTAGGTTAGGTTAGGTTAGGTTAGGTTAGGTTAGGTTAGGTTAGGTTAGGTTAGGTTAGGTTAGGTTAGGTTAGGTTAGGTTAGGTTAGGTTAGGTTAGGTTAGGTTAGGTTAGGTTAGGTTAGGTTAGGTTAGGTTAGGTTAGGTTAGGTTAGGTTAGGTTAGGTTAGGTTAGGTTAGGTTAGGTTAGGTTAGGTTAGGTTAGGTTAGGTTAGGTTAGGTTAGGTTAGGTTAGGTTAGGTTAGGTTAGGTTAGGTTAGGTTAGGTTAGGTTAGGTTAGGTTAGGTTAGGTTAGGTTAGGTTAGGTTAGGTTAGGTTAGGTTAGGTTAGGTTAGGTTAGGTTAGGTTAGGTTAGGTTAGGTTAGGTTAGGTTAGGTTAGGTTAGGTTAGGTTAGGTTAGGTTAGGTTAGGTTAGGTTAGGTTAGGTTAGGTTAGGTTAGGTTAGGTTAGGTTAGGTTAGGTTAGGTTAGGTTAGGTTAGGTTAGGTTAGGTTAGGTTAGGTTAGGTTAGGTTAGGTTAGGTTAGGTTAGGTTAGGTTAGGTTAGGTTAGGTTAGGTTAGGTTAGGTTAGGTTAGGTTAGGTTAGGTTAGGTTAGGTTAGGTTAGGTTAGGTTAGGTTAGGTTAGGTTAGGTTAGGTTAGGTTAGGTTAGGTTAGGTTAGGTTAGGTTAGGTTAGGTTAGGTTAGGTTAGGTTAGGTTAGGTTAGGTTAGGTTAGGTTAGGTTAGGTTAGGTTAGGTTAGGTTAGGTTAGGTTAGGTTAGGTTAGGTTAGGTTAGGTTAGGTTAGGTTAGGTTAGGTTAGGTTAGGTTAGGTTAGGTTAGGTTAGGTTAGGTTAGGTTAGGTTAGGTTAGGTTAGGTTAGGTTAGGTTAGGTTAGGTTAGGTTAGGTTAGGTTAGGTTAGGTTAGGTTAGGTTAGGTTAGGTTAGGTTAGGTTAGGTTAGGTTAGGTTAGGTTAGGTTAGGTTAGGTTAGGTTAGGTTAGGTTAGGTTAGGTTAGGTTAGGTTAGGTTAGGTTAGGTTAGGTTAGGTTAGGTTAGGTTAGGTTAGGTTAGGTTAGGTTAGGTTAGGTTAGGTTAGGTTAGGTTAGGTTAGGTTAGGTTAGGTTAGGTTAGGTTAGGTTAGGTTAGGTTAGGTTAGGTTAGGTTAGGTTAGGTTAGGTTAGGTTAGGTTAGGTTAGGTTAGGTTAGGTTAGGTTAGGTTAGGTTAGGTTAGGTTAGGTTAGGTTAGGTTAGGTTAGGTTAGGTTAGGTTAGGTTAGGTTAGGTTAGGTTAGGTTAGGTTAGGTTAGGTTAGGTTAGGTTAGGTTAGGTTAGGTTAGGTTAGGTTAGGTTAGGTTAGGTTAGGTTAGGTTAGGTTAGGTTAGGTTAGGTTAGGTTAGGTTAGGTTAGGTTAGGTTAGGTTAGGTTAGGTTAGGTTAGGTTAGGTTAGGTTAGGTTAGGTTAGGTTAGGTTAGGTTAGGTTAGGTTAGGTTAGGTTAGGTTAGGTTAGGTTAGGTTAGGTTAGGTTAGGTTAGGTTAGGTTAGGTTAGGTTAGGTTAGGTTAGGTTAGGTTAGGTTAGGTTAGGTTAGGTTAGGTTAGGTTAGGTTAGGTTAGGTTAGGTTAGGTTAGGTTAGGTTAGGTTAGGTTAGGTTAGGTTAGGTTAGGTTAGGTTAGGTTAGGTTAGGTTAGGTTAGGTTAGGTTAGGTTAGGTTAGGTTAGGTTAGGTTAGGTTAGGTTAGGTTAGGTTAGGTTAGGTTAGGTTAGGTTAGGTTAGGTTAGGTTAGGTTAGGTTAGGTTAGGTTAGGTTAGGTTAGGTTAGGTTAGGTTAGGTTAGGTTAGGTTAGGTTAGGTTAGGTTAGGTTAGGTTAGGTTAGGTTAGGTTAGGTTAGGTTAGGTTAGGTTAGGTTAGGTTAGGTTAGGTTAGGTTAGGTTAGGTTAGGTTAGGTTAGGTTAGGTTAGGTTAGGTTAGGTTAGGTTAGGTTAGGTTAGGTTAGGTTAGGTTAGGTTAGGTTAGGTTAGGTTAGGTTAGGTTAGGTTAGGTTAGGTTAGGTTAGGTTAGGTTAGGTTAGGTTAGGTTAGGTTAGGTTAGGTTAGGTTAGGTTAGGTTAGGTTAGGTTAGGTTAGGTTAGGTTAGGTTAGGTTAGGTTAGGTTAGGTTAGGTTAGGTTAGGTTAGGTTAGGTTAGGTTAGGTTAGGTTAGGTTAGGTTAGGTTAGGTTAGGTTAGGTTAGGTTAGGTTAGGTTAGGTTAGGTTAGGTTAGGTTAGGTTAGGTTAGGTTAGGTTAGGTTAGGTTAGGTTAGGTTAGGTTAGGTTAGGTTAGGTTAGGTTAGGTTAGGTTAGGTTAGGTTAGGTTAGGTTAGGTTAGGTTAGGTTAGGTTAGGTTAGGTTAGGTTAGGTTAGGTTAGGTTAGGTTAGGTTAGGTTAGGTTAGGTTAGGTTAGGTTAGGTTAGGTTAGGTTAGGTTAGGTTAGGTTAGGTTAGGTTAGGTTAGGTTAGGTTAGGTTAGGTTAGGTTAGGTTAGGTTAGGTTAGGTTAGGTTAGGTTAGGTTAGGTTAGGTTAGGTTAGGTTAGGTTAGGTTAGGTTAGGTTAGGTTAGGTTAGGTTAGGTTAGGTTAGGTTAGGTTAGGTTAGGTTAGGTTAGGTTAGGTTAGGTTAGGTTAGGTTAGGTTAGGTTAGGTTAGGTTAGGTTAGGTTAGGTTAGGTTAGGTTAGGTTAGGTTAGGTTAGGTTAGGTTAGGTTAGGTTAGGTTAGGTTAGGTTAGGTTAGGTTAGGTTAGGTTAGGTTAGGTTAGGTTAGGTTAGGTTAGGTTAGGTTAGGTTAGGTTAGGTTAGGTTAGGTTAGGTTAGGTTAGGTTAGGTTAGGTTAGGTTAGGTTAGGTTAGGTTAGGTTAGGTTAGGTTAGGTTAGGTTAGGTTAGGTTAGGTTAGGTTAGGTTAGGTTAGGTTAGGTTAGGTTAGGTTAGGTTAGGTTAGGTTAGGTTAGGTTAGGTTAGGTTAGGTTAGGTTAGGTTAGGTTAGGTTAGGTTAGGTTAGGTTAGGTTAGGTTAGGTTAGGTTAGGTTAGGTTAGGTTAGGTTAGGTTAGGTTAGGTTAGGTTAGGTTAGGTTAGGTTAGGTTAGGTTAGGTTAGGTTAGGTTAGGTTAGGTTAGGTTAGGTTAGGTTAGGTTAGGTTAGGTTAGGTTAGGTTAGGTTAGGTTAGGTTAGGTTAGGTTAGGTTAGGTTAGGTTAGGTTAGGTTAGGTTAGGTTAGGTTAGGTTAGGTTAGGTTAGGTTAGGTTAGGTTAGGTTAGGTTAGGTTAGGTTAGGTTAGGTTAGGTTAGGTTAGGTTAGGTTAGGTTAGGTTAGGTTAGGTTAGGTTAGGTTAGGTTAGGTTAGGTTAGGTTAGGTTAGGTTAGGTTAGGTTAGGTTAGGTTAGGTTAGGTTAGGTTAGGTTAGGTTAGGTTAGGTTAGGTTAGGTTAGGTTAGGTTAGGTTAGGTTAGGTTAGGTTAGGTTAGGTTAGGTTAGGTTAGGTTAGGTTAGGTTAGGTTAGGTTAGGTTAGGTTAGGTTAGGTTAGGTTAGGTTAGGTTAGGTTAGGTTAGGTTAGGTTAGGTTAGGTTAGGTTAGGTTAGGTTAGGTTAGGTTAGGTTAGGTTAGGTTAGGTTAGGTTAGGTTAGGTTAGGTTAGGTTAGGTTAGGTTAGGTTAGGTTAGGTTAGGTTAGGTTAGGTTAGGTTAGGTTAGGTTAGGTTAGGTTAGGTTAGGTTAGGTTAGGTTAGGTTAGGTTAGGTTAGGTTAGGTTAGGTTAGGTTAGGTTAGGTTAGGTTAGGTTAGGTTAGGTTAGGTTAGGTTAGGTTAGGTTAGGTTAGGTTAGGTTAGGTTAGGTTAGGTTAGGTTAGGTTAGGTTAGGTTAGGTTAGGTTAGGTTAGGTTAGGTTAGGTTAGGTTAGGTTAGGTTAGGTTAGGTTAGGTTAGGTTAGGTTAGGTTAGGTTAGGTTAGGTTAGGTTAGGTTAGGTTAGGTTAGGTTAGGTTAGGTTAGGTTAGGTTAGGTTAGGTTAGGTTAGGTTAGGTTAGGTTAGGTTAGGTTAGGTTAGGTTAGGTTAGGTTAGGTTAGGTTAGGTTAGGTTAGGTTAGGTTAGGTTAGGTTAGGTTAGGTTAGGTTAGGTTAGGTTAGGTTAGGTTAGGTTAGGTTAGGTTAGGTTAGGTTAGGTTAGGTTAGGTTAGGTTAGGTTAGGTTAGGTTAGGTTAGGTTAGGTTAGGTTAGGTTAGGTTAGGTTAGGTTAGGTTAGGTTAGGTTAGGTTAGGTTAGGTTAGGTTAGGTTAGGTTAGGTTAGGTTAGGTTAGGTTAGGTTAGGTTAGGTTAGGTTAGGTTAGGTTAGGTTAGGTTAGGTTAGGTTAGGTTAGGTTAGGTTAGGTTAGGTTAGGTTAGGTTAGGTTAGGTTAGGTTAGGTTAGGTTAGGTTAGGTTAGGTTAGGTTAGGTTAGGTTAGGTTAGGTTAGGTTAGGTTAGGTTAGGTTAGGTTAGGTTAGGTTAGGTTAGGTTAGGTTAGGTTAGGTTAGGTTAGGTTAGGTTAGGTTAGGTTAGGTTAGGTTAGGTTAGGTTAGGTTAGGTTAGGTTAGGTTAGGTTAGGTTAGGTTAGGTTAGGTTAGGTTAGGTTAGGTTAGGTTAGGTTAGGTTAGGTTAGGTTAGGTTAGGTTAGGTTAGGTTAGGTTAGGTTAGGTTAGGTTAGGTTAGGTTAGGTTAGGTTAGGTTAGGTTAGGTTAGGTTAGGTTAGGTTAGGTTAGGTTAGGTTAGGTTAGGTTAGGTTAGGTTAGGTTAGGTTAGGTTAGGTTAGGTTAGGTTAGGTTAGGTTAGGTTAGGTTAGGTTAGGTTAGGTTAGGTTAGGTTAGGTTAGGTTAGGTTAGGTTAGGTTAGGTTAGGTTAGGTTAGGTTAGGTTAGGTTAGGTTAGGTTAGGTTAGGTTAGGTTAGGTTAGGTTAGGTTAGGTTAGGTTAGGTTAGGTTAGGTTAGGTTAGGTTAGGTTAGGTTAGGTTAGGTTAGGTTAGGTTAGGTTAGGTTAGGTTAGGTTAGGTTAGGTTAGGTTAGGTTAGGTTAGGTTAGGTTAGGTTAGGTTAGGTTAGGTTAGGTTAGGTTAGGTTAGGTTAGGTTAGGTTAGGTTAGGTTAGGTTAGGTTAGGTTAGGTTAGGTTAGGTTAGGTTAGGTTAGGTTAGGTTAGGTTAGGTTAGGTTAGGTTAGGTTAGGTTAGGTTAGGTTAGGTTAGGTTAGGTTAGGTTAGGTTAGGTTAGGTTAGGTTAGGTTAGGTTAGGTTAGGTTAGGTTAGGTTAGGTTAGGTTAGGTTAGGTTAGGTTAGGTTAGGTTAGGTTAGGTTAGGTTAGGTTAGGTTAGGTTAGGTTAGGTTAGGTTAGGTTAGGTTAGGTTAGGTTAGGTTAGGTTAGGTTAGGTTAGGTTAGGTTAGGTTAGGTTAGGTTAGGTTAGGTTAGGTTAGGTTAGGTTAGGTTAGGTTAGGTTAGGTTAGGTTAGGTTAGGTTAGGTTAGGTTAGGTTAGGTTAGGTTAGGTTAGGTTAGGTTAGGTTAGGTTAGGTTAGGTTAGGTTAGGTTAGGTTAGGTTAGGTTAGGTTAGGTTAGGTTAGGTTAGGTTAGGTTAGGTTAGGTTAGGTTAGGTTAGGTTAGGTTAGGTTAGGTTAGGTTAGGTTAGGTTAGGTTAGGTTAGGTTAGGTTAGGTTAGGTTAGGTTAGGTTAGGTTAGGTTAGGTTAGGTTAGGTTAGGTTAGGTTAGGTTAGGTTAGGTTAGGTTAGGTTAGGTTAGGTTAGGTTAGGTTAGGTTAGGTTAGGTTAGGTTAGGTTAGGTTAGGTTAGGTTAGGTTAGGTTAGGTTAGGTTAGGTTAGGTTAGGTTAGGTTAGGTTAGGTTAGGTTAGGTTAGGTTAGGTTAGGTTAGGTTAGGTTAGGTTAGGTTAGGTTAGGTTAGGTTAGGTTAGGTTAGGTTAGGTTAGGTTAGGTTAGGTTAGGTTAGGTTAGGTTAGGTTAGGTTAGGTTAGGTTAGGTTAGGTTAGGTTAGGTTAGGTTAGGTTAGGTTAGGTTAGGTTAGGTTAGGTTAGGTTAGGTTAGGTTAGGTTAGGTTAGGTTAGGTTAGGTTAGGTTAGGTTAGGTTAGGTTAGGTTAGGTTAGGTTAGGTTAGGTTAGGTTAGGTTAGGTTAGGTTAGGTTAGGTTAGGTTAGGTTAGGTTAGGTTAGGTTAGGTTAGGTTAGGTTAGGTTAGGTTAGGTTAGGTTAGGTTAGGTTAGGTTAGGTTAGGTTAGGTTAGGTTAGGTTAGGTTAGGTTAGGTTAGGTTAGGTTAGGTTAGGTTAGGTTAGGTTAGGTTAGGTTAGGTTAGGTTAGGTTAGGTTAGGTTAGGTTAGGTTAGGTTAGGTTAGGTTAGGTTAGGTTAGGTTAGGTTAGGTTAGGTTAGGTTAGGTTAGGTTAGGTTAGGTTAGGTTAGGTTAGGTTAGGTTAGGTTAGGTTAGGTTAGGTTAGGTTAGGTTAGGTTAGGTTAGGTTAGGTTAGGTTAGGTTAGGTTAGGTTAGGTTAGGTTAGGTTAGGTTAGGTTAGGTTAGGTTAGGTTAGGTTAGGTTAGGTTAGGTTAGGTTAGGTTAGGTTAGGTTAGGTTAGGTTAGGTTAGGTTAGGTTAGGTTAGGTTAGGTTAGGTTAGGTTAGGTTAGGTTAGGTTAGGTTAGGTTAGGTTAGGTTAGGTTAGGTTAGGTTAGGTTAGGTTAGGTTAGGTTAGGTTAGGTTAGGTTAGGTTAGGTTAGGTTAGGTTAGGTTAGGTTAGGTTAGGTTAGGTTAGGTTAGGTTAGGTTAGGTTAGGTTAGGTTAGGTTAGGTTAGGTTAGGTTAGGTTAGGTTAGGTTAGGTTAGGTTAGGTTAGGTTAGGTTAGGTTAGGTTAGGTTAGGTTAGGTTAGGTTAGGTTAGGTTAGGTTAGGTTAGGTTAGGTTAGGTTAGGTTAGGTTAGGTTAGGTTAGGTTAGGTTAGGTTAGGTTAGGTTAGGTTAGGTTAGGTTAGGTTAGGTTAGGTTAGGTTAGGTTAGGTTAGGTTAGGTTAGGTTAGGTTAGGTTAGGTTAGGTTAGGTTAGGTTAGGTTAGGTTAGGTTAGGTTAGGTTAGGTTAGGTTAGGTTAGGTTAGGTTAGGTTAGGTTAGGTTAGGTTAGGTTAGGTTAGGTTAGGTTAGGTTAGGTTAGGTTAGGTTAGGTTAGGTTAGGTTAGGTTAGGTTAGGTTAGGTTAGGTTAGGTTAGGTTAGGTTAGGTTAGGTTAGGTTAGGTTAGGTTAGGTTAGGTTAGGTTAGGTTAGGTTAGGTTAGGTTAGGTTAGGTTAGGTTAGGTTAGGTTAGGTTAGGTTAGGTTAGGTTAGGTTAGGTTAGGTTAGGTTAGGTTAGGTTAGGTTAGGTTAGGTTAGGTTAGGTTAGGTTAGGTTAGGTTAGGTTAGGTTAGGTTAGGTTAGGTTAGGTTAGGTTAGGTTAGGTTAGGTTAGGTTAGGTTAGGTTAGGTTAGGTTAGGTTAGGTTAGGTTAGGTTAGGTTAGGTTAGGTTAGGTTAGGTTAGGTTAGGTTAGGTTAGGTTAGGTTAGGTTAGGTTAGGTTAGGTTAGGTTAGGTTAGGTTAGGTTAGGTTAGGTTAGGTTAGGTTAGGTTAGGTTAGGTTAGGTTAGGTTAGGTTAGGTTAGGTTAGGTTAGGTTAGGTTAGGTTAGGTTAGGTTAGGTTAGGTTAGGTTAGGTTAGGTTAGGTTAGGTTAGGTTAGGTTAGGTTAGGTTAGGTTAGGTTAGGTTAGGTTAGGTTAGGTTAGGTTAGGTTAGGTTAGGTTAGGTTAGGTTAGGTTAGGTTAGGTTAGGTTAGGTTAGGTTAGGTTAGGTTAGGTTAGGTTAGGTTAGGTTAGGTTAGGTTAGGTTAGGTTAGGTTAGGTTAGGTTAGGTTAGGTTAGGTTAGGTTAGGTTAGGTTAGGTTAGGTTAGGTTAGGTTAGGTTAGGTTAGGTTAGGTTAGGTTAGGTTAGGTTAGGTTAGGTTAGGTTAGGTTAGGTTAGGTTAGGTTAGGTTAGGTTAGGTTAGGTTAGGTTAGGTTAGGTTAGGTTAGGTTAGGTTAGGTTAGGTTAGGTTAGGTTAGGTTAGGTTAGGTTAGGTTAGGTTAGGTTAGGTTAGGTTAGGTTAGGTTAGGTTAGGTTAGGTTAGGTTAGGTTAGGTTAGGTTAGGTTAGGTTAGGTTAGGTTAGGTTAGGTTAGGTTAGGTTAGGTTAGGTTAGGTTAGGTTAGGTTAGGTTAGGTTAGGTTAGGTTAGGTTAGGTTAGGTTAGGTTAGGTTAGGTTAGGTTAGGTTAGGTTAGGTTAGGTTAGGTTAGGTTAGGTTAGGTTAGGTTAGGTTAGGTTAGGTTAGGTTAGGTTAGGTTAGGTTAGGTTAGGTTAGGTTAGGTTAGGTTAGGTTAGGTTAGGTTAGGTTAGGTTAGGTTAGGTTAGGTTAGGTTAGGTTAGGTTAGGTTAGGTTAGGTTAGGTTAGGTTAGGTTAGGTTAGGTTAGGTTAGGTTAGGTTAGGTTAGGTTAGGTTAGGTTAGGTTAGGTTAGGTTAGGTTAGGTTAGGTTAGGTTAGGTTAGGTTAGGTTAGGTTAGGTTAGGTTAGGTTAGGTTAGGTTAGGTTAGGTTAGGTTAGGTTAGGTTAGGTTAGGTTAGGTTAGGTTAGGTTAGGTTAGGTTAGGTTAGGTTAGGTTAGGTTAGGTTAGGTTAGGTTAGGTTAGGTTAGGTTAGGTTAGGTTAGGTTAGGTTAGGTTAGGTTAGGTTAGGTTAGGTTAGGTTAGGTTAGGTTAGGTTAGGTTAGGTTAGGTTAGGTTAGGTTAGGTTAGGTTAGGTTAGGTTAGGTTAGGTTAGGTTAGGTTAGGTTAGGTTAGGTTAGGTTAGGTTAGGTTAGGTTAGGTTAGGTTAGGTTAGGTTAGGTTAGGTTAGGTTAGGTTAGGTTAGGTTAGGTTAGGTTAGGTTAGGTTAGGTTAGGTTAGGTTAGGTTAGGTTAGGTTAGGTTAGGTTAGGTTAGGTTAGGTTAGGTTAGGTTAGGTTAGGTTAGGTTAGGTTAGGTTAGGTTAGGTTAGGTTAGGTTAGGTTAGGTTAGGTTAGGTTAGGTTAGGTTAGGTTAGGTTAGGTTAGGTTAGGTTAGGTTAGGTTAGGTTAGGTTAGGTTAGGTTAGGTTAGGTTAGGTTAGGTTAGGTTAGGTTAGGTTAGGTTAGGTTAGGTTAGGTTAGGTTAGGTTAGGTTAGGTTAGGTTAGGTTAGGTTAGGTTAGGTTAGGTTAGGTTAGGTTAGGTTAGGTTAGGTTAGGTTAGGTTAGGTTAGGTTAGGTTAGGTTAGGTTAGGTTAGGTTAGGTTAGGTTAGGTTAGGTTAGGTTAGGTTAGGTTAGGTTAGGTTAGGTTAGGTTAGGTTAGGTTAGGTTAGGTTAGGTTAGGTTAGGTTAGGTTAGGTTAGGTTAGGTTAGGTTAGGTTAGGTTAGGTTAGGTTAGGTTAGGTTAGGTTAGGTTAGGTTAGGTTAGGTTAGGTTAGGTTAGGTTAGGTTAGGTTAGGTTAGGTTAGGTTAGGTTAGGTTAGGTTAGGTTAGGTTAGGTTAGGTTAGGTTAGGTTAGGTTAGGTTAGGTTAGGTTAGGTTAGGTTAGGTTAGGTTAGGTTAGGTTAGGTTAGGTTAGGTTAGGTTAGGTTAGGTTAGGTTAGGTTAGGTTAGGTTAGGTTAGGTTAGGTTAGGTTAGGTTAGGTTAGGTTAGGTTAGGTTAGGTTAGGTTAGGTTAGGTTAGGTTAGGTTAGGTTAGGTTAGGTTAGGTTAGGTTAGGTTAGGTTAGGTTAGGTTAGGTTAGGTTAGGTTAGGTTAGGTTAGGTTAGGTTAGGTTAGGTTAGGTTAGGTTAGGTTAGGTTAGGTTAGGTTAGGTTAGGTTAGGTTAGGTTAGGTTAGGTTAGGTTAGGTTAGGTTAGGTTAGGTTAGGTTAGGTTAGGTTAGGTTAGGTTAGGTTAGGTTAGGTTAGGTTAGGTTAGGTTAGGTTAGGTTAGGTTAGGTTAGGTTAGGTTAGGTTAGGTTAGGTTAGGTTAGGTTAGGTTAGGTTAGGTTAGGTTAGGTTAGGTTAGGTTAGGTTAGGTTAGGTTAGGTTAGGTTAGGTTAGGTTAGGTTAGGTTAGGTTAGGTTAGGTTAGGTTAGGTTAGGTTAGGTTAGGTTAGGTTAGGTTAGGTTAGGTTAGGTTAGGTTAGGTTAGGTTAGGTTAGGTTAGGTTAGGTTAGGTTAGGTTAGGTTAGGTTAGGTTAGGTTAGGTTAGGTTAGGTTAGGTTAGGTTAGGTTAGGTTAGGTTAGGTTAGGTTAGGTTAGGTTAGGTTAGGTTAGGTTAGGTTAGGTTAGGTTAGGTTAGGTTAGGTTAGGTTAGGTTAGGTTAGGTTAGGTTAGGTTAGGTTAGGTTAGGTTAGGTTAGGTTAGGTTAGGTTAGGTTAGGTTAGGTTAGGTTAGGTTAGGTTAGGTTAGGTTAGGTTAGGTTAGGTTAGGTTAGGTTAGGTTAGGTTAGGTTAGGTTAGGTTAGGTTAGGTTAGGTTAGGTTAGGTTAGGTTAGGTTAGGTTAGGTTAGGTTAGGTTAGGTTAGGTTAGGTTAGGTTAGGTTAGGTTAGGTTAGGTTAGGTTAGGTTAGGTTAGGTTAGGTTAGGTTAGGTTAGGTTAGGTTAGGTTAGGTTAGGTTAGGTTAGGTTAGGTTAGGTTAGGTTAGGTTAGGTTAGGTTAGGTTAGGTTAGGTTAGGTTAGGTTAGGTTAGGTTAGGTTAGGTTAGGTTAGGTTAGGTTAGGTTAGGTTAGGTTAGGTTAGGTTAGGTTAGGTTAGGTTAGGTTAGGTTAGGTTAGGTTAGGTTAGGTTAGGTTAGGTTAGGTTAGGTTAGGTTAGGTTAGGTTAGGTTAGGTTAGGTTAGGTTAGGTTAGGTTAGGTTAGGTTAGGTTAGGTTAGGTTAGGTTAGGTTAGGTTAGGTTAGGTTAGGTTAGGTTAGGTTAGGTTAGGTTAGGTTAGGTTAGGTTAGGTTAGGTTAGGTTAGGTTAGGTTAGGTTAGGTTAGGTTAGGTTAGGTTAGGTTAGGTTAGGTTAGGTTAGGTTAGGTTAGGTTAGGTTAGGTTAGGTTAGGTTAGGTTAGGTTAGGTTAGGTTAGGTTAGGTTAGGTTAGGTTAGGTTAGGTTAGGTTAGGTTAGGTTAGGTTAGGTTAGGTTAGGTTAGGTTAGGTTAGGTTAGGTTAGGTTAGGTTAGGTTAGGTTAGGTTAGGTTAGGTTAGGTTAGGTTAGGTTAGGTTAGGTTAGGTTAGGTTAGGTTAGGTTAGGTTAGGTTAGGTTAGGTTAGGTTAGGTTAGGTTAGGTTAGGTTAGGTTAGGTTAGGTTAGGTTAGGTTAGGTTAGGTTAGGTTAGGTTAGGTTAGGTTAGGTTAGGTTAGGTTAGGTTAGGTTAGGTTAGGTTAGGTTAGGTTAGGTTAGGTTAGGTTAGGTTAGGTTAGGTTAGGTTAGGTTAGGTTAGGTTAGGTTAGGTTAGGTTAGGTTAGGTTAGGTTAGGTTAGGTTAGGTTAGGTTAGGTTAGGTTAGGTTAGGTTAGGTTAGGTTAGGTTAGGTTAGGTTAGGTTAGGTTAGGTTAGGTTAGGTTAGGTTAGGTTAGGTTAGGTTAGGTTAGGTTAGGTTAGGTTAGGTTAGGTTAGGTTAGGTTAGGTTAGGTTAGGTTAGGTTAGGTTAGGTTAGGTTAGGTTAGGTTAGGTTAGGTTAGGTTAGGTTAGGTTAGGTTAGGTTAGGTTAGGTTAGGTTAGGTTAGGTTAGGTTAGGTTAGGTTAGGTTAGGTTAGGTTAGGTTAGGTTAGGTTAGGTTAGGTTAGGTTAGGTTAGGTTAGGTTAGGTTAGGTTAGGTTAGGTTAGGTTAGGTTAGGTTAGGTTAGGTTAGGTTAGGTTAGGTTAGGTTAGGTTAGGTTAGGTTAGGTTAGGTTAGGTTAGGTTAGGTTAGGTTAGGTTAGGTTAGGTTAGGTTAGGTTAGGTTAGGTTAGGTTAGGTTAGGTTAGGTTAGGTTAGGTTAGGTTAGGTTAGGTTAGGTTAGGTTAGGTTAGGTTAGGTTAGGTTAGGTTAGGTTAGGTTAGGTTAGGTTAGGTTAGGTTAGGTTAGGTTAGGTTAGGTTAGGTTAGGTTAGGTTAGGTTAGGTTAGGTTAGGTTAGGTTAGGTTAGGTTAGGTTAGGTTAGGTTAGGTTAGGTTAGGTTAGGTTAGGTTAGGTTAGGTTAGGTTAGGTTAGGTTAGGTTAGGTTAGGTTAGGTTAGGTTAGGTTAGGTTAGGTTAGGTTAGGTTAGGTTAGGTTAGGTTAGGTTAGGTTAGGTTAGGTTAGGTTAGGTTAGGTTAGGTTAGGTTAGGTTAGGTTAGGTTAGGTTAGGTTAGGTTAGGTTAGGTTAGGTTAGGTTAGGTTAGGTTAGGTTAGGTTAGGTTAGGTTAGGTTAGGTTAGGTTAGGTTAGGTTAGGTTAGGTTAGGTTAGGTTAGGTTAGGTTAGGTTAGGTTAGGTTAGGTTAGGTTAGGTTAGGTTAGGTTAGGTTAGGTTAGGTTAGGTTAGGTTAGGTTAGGTTAGGTTAGGTTAGGTTAGGTTAGGTTAGGTTAGGTTAGGTTAGGTTAGGTTAGGTTAGGTTAGGTTAGGTTAGGTTAGGTTAGGTTAGGTTAGGTTAGGTTAGGTTAGGTTAGGTTAGGTTAGGTTAGGTTAGGTTAGGTTAGGTTAGGTTAGGTTAGGTTAGGTTAGGTTAGGTTAGGTTAGGTTAGGTTAGGTTAGGTTAGGTTAGGTTAGGTTAGGTTAGGTTAGGTTAGGTTAGGTTAGGTTAGGTTAGGTTAGGTTAGGTTAGGTTAGGTTAGGTTAGGTTAGGTTAGGTTAGGTTAGGTTAGGTTAGGTTAGGTTAGGTTAGGTTAGGTTAGGTTAGGTTAGGTTAGGTTAGGTTAGGTTAGGTTAGGTTAGGTTAGGTTAGGTTAGGTTAGGTTAGGTTAGGTTAGGTTAGGTTAGGTTAGGTTAGGTTAGGTTAGGTTAGGTTAGGTTAGGTTAGGTTAGGTTAGGTTAGGTTAGGTTAGGTTAGGTTAGGTTAGGTTAGGTTAGGTTAGGTTAGGTTAGGTTAGGTTAGGTTAGGTTAGGTTAGGTTAGGTTAGGTTAGGTTAGGTTAGGTTAGGTTAGGTTAGGTTAGGTTAGGTTAGGTTAGGTTAGGTTAGGTTAGGTTAGGTTAGGTTAGGTTAGGTTAGGTTAGGTTAGGTTAGGTTAGGTTAGGTTAGGTTAGGTTAGGTTAGGTTATGTTAGGTTAGGTTAGGTTAGGTTAGGTTAGGTTAGGTTAGGTTAGGTTAGGTTAGGTTAGGTTAG